>CM075769.1:48440126-49801197 GCA_037974665.1 Ehretia macrophylla | reverse complement strand
CGTTTATTGCTTGTATCTCGTATTGCATTACATAGTGTCAGGCGCGTGAGTGATGGGCCTCTTTGGGCAGTCTCGGGCTGCCAGGGTTGGTTTGCTCTAGCTCCGTGTCCTATTCCCATTCTCGCTAGGGGTGCCGCCCTGGGAGATTTAGGTGGTAGATGTGTCGGGGTACATCCAGACTACACCCACTGGATGTTATAAGGTGGTTGCGCGCTTATTGTCATCGTTGTCAACATCAAGCTTGAGATTGATGTAATGCTCGTGGAATCAAATCGCATGGTACATTGCTCATATGAGTGAACCATAGTCTTCAAAGTGTGGTATAGCTTTGATAGGTTGTGTTAATATTTTCTTTAATTGTTTATTGTATTGTTGTTTATATTGATTGTTGTTCTTATCGGATACATTGCTTAACTGTCTTATTTGCATTACACGACTTTCTTTCTCTCCACCTCGATATCTATCTCGCCCTCACTAAGTATACATGTTGTGTATACTCACTCCTCACCACCACATTTCAGGAAATGCCATGTTAGCTGGAAAGTTCGTGGTTACGTGAATGACCGTGCTTGAAGAATTGTCTTGCATGTTATGTGGCTGAGTTGTAGAAAGATGCAAAGATGTATGTTTTCATGTATTGTGTGTATTTAGTGTTAAAAGTTATGTAACTAACTTAACTAGGTTTATTGAATGGTATGATAGTCTATTTTATATAATAGGTTAGTATGGTTTAATTGCCAAGCATGAATGTATTTGTCAAAGATGAGAAGAGATAGGTTAGCTTTTAAACTGGAAATGTATATTTACTTATGTTCGCTTGTTGAGAACCAAGGCTCAGATAGCATTGAGGTGTTTGAATGGTTGGACACGGTGCTAGTCCACTTATATGTTATTGCAGGTTTTGCATTTTGCCTAGAAACAGGGGAGACTCCGTCTGTCTTTCCCTAAATTTTATGCCCGGGTTTGAAAATTGGGTTGCGATTAGATTGATTGATAGAACTTCCGGTCTCGAGAGGGATCAGGGTGTTACAGGTGGTATCAAAGCTTGTTTAGCTCATAAGCCGGGACAGGGTCCTCGGTCTGGTGGGTAGTGATCCTTGAATGTGTGCTTGTTAAGTGTGTCTTGAAAGTGTATGCTTGTATGTGAGATTGTGTGTCTTGACTTGAATGTGTGCACCTATGTGAAATAGTTATGTGATATGTGTTAAAGGTGTGTTACGTGAAGTGAATTGACAACTCGTGTATTGAATTGGCATCGTGAATCGAATCAACCTCGTGAATTATTATTTACTTGGAGTATTGCTTGTAATGTGTGTATTGGAATGTCTTGAATTGATTATGCCATGATTTGAATTGATTATGTTGTGCTTGACTTGATTGTCATGTTTGAGTGACTTTGTTGAATAAACTGTTTTATAAACTGTTTTACAAACATGCTTGCATAATAGTTTAAGGCATGTATGTATAAATGTGATATCTTGGCATTCATACATGTCCCGTTGAAATGGTAAGAAAGACTTCTTCCACCCGTGAAGAGAAGTGGTTAATAGCAAGCCCTCCAAGTTATGTGGATTGACGGGAATGAACAGTATTTGACTAGCCTTTATTTGGGAGTTGGTGTTTGCTTTTGGAGCTCGGTTTAACAGTTGTGAAAGAGTAACTTTCTTTTGGGGTTCTATTTGATTGTTCTCTGGAGCATTCTTTGGTTTTCTTTTTGGGTATTCTTTGGAACTTTTGTTGGCACTTCTTGGTGGACTTGGTTATTGGGGTTTCAAACGGACTTACTGCATGGTATTATCTATGACATATGTGTCTCGGTCTTTATAGGTGTGTTACTGGCATCCCTTATTAGAAATTATTCAATGGCATTCTATAGAATTCTTAGTGGTCATTTATCTAGTACTTACTTATTGGGCAATCCTTGGTATTTTCTTACTGGAGCATTATTTCGGGTATTTTCTTTAGTGTTCCTCAGTAGGTTTGGTATTTGGAATTCCTATCAGACTTATTGTATAGTACTACTTATGGTATTCTTTGGAATTCTTAGTGGGCATCCTACTAGTATTTCCTTGATGGCACTTATTGGAAATCTTACACTTAGAATCTTGTTCAGACTTATTATCTCATATTGCTTACGGTATGCTGTGGAATACTTTGGGCTTTCTTGGTGGTAAGTTGTATAAAGTTCTCACTTGGCAAACAGTGCAGGGGCCTCGGAGTTTGGTTTTGTATATTGTGCGCCAGCTCGGTATTTTCTCTCAGCATTTGATAACGATACTCGGGATCTAATTGGTTATCCTATGGGGTTATTATTTGGAAGACTTCTCTGGAACTTTTGAAGTATATTTGATAGGGTTTTCTTAGTACTTTCTTCAGCACTCTTAACAGAGAATTCTTCGATGAAATTCATGACCAGCGGGGTACTTCTTTGGACCTCTGGATGGAACCTTTATTTGAGCCTTTAGTTGGCCTCCTGCTTGGGTATTCTCGGGCGATAATAGTCGAACTTCTACTAGAGATTTGTATGTGGGGTATTCATTCGGTATTCTTCTTATCATTAATATGTGATGTTAATTTTATCTACAGTATCTCTGCTTCAGTCTTTAGTTGGTATTTTCTCGGCATTCTTGGTTGGGATTTCTATTTGGGATTTTCCTACAAGTATCTTAATCGGTGTCTTGCTCAGCAACCAATGAAGAGTGGTCAGAGTTAGATTTCAGATGATGTTGAGTCTTATTGGAAGAAGAATTGCAAGGACGCAATTATTTTAGGGGGGAAGGATGTGATAACTCAAACCCGGCATGCATTTAATAGCATTTGGCTACATTTAATTAAGTGTTTAATTAGTTAAATCATCCATTTTTGCATTATTTTGATATTTCTTTTAAAAGCATTCAATAATTTTTATATTGATTAATTAAAATATTATTACCTATTTTTATTATTTATAGTAATTAGATTTATTTTCTTGTGGTTAATTAAGTGTTATCTTAAATGTTAATATTTAATTGCATCTGACTAGGTGTTTATATTAACCTATTTATTTGTACCTTAACATTAATTTCATAATTCTTTAAAATATTCTAGAAATAGTTAAATTAATTATTTTTAAATGAATTTTGATTATTTTGATTATTTTGATTATTTTAATAATCGGTTTTAATTTTCTTGCATTAAAATTACTCGGTTTTCAATTAAATGAGAAAAGTAACACCGAGCTGGAGTGAATTTTAAACTATTATACTATTCTACTTTTCAAAAATTATAGTTTTATATGATTACTCATCATTTGATTAGCGACCGTTTATTGACCGTTCGATCGTAACATTTCGAAAATGAGAGTTAGAGAAATATTTTTCGAATTTTGTGAATAATGTTTTTAGTTTAATTTAGCTAGTCTTAGTTGATTTTTATTGAATTGCATTGTTTTAACTTGAATTAGACTAAATGCTAATTAAATGAGCTTGTTGACCATTTTTAACTTGTATTTGACTTTGTCAAAATGACCAAAAAGCCCTTTGTCATCTTTTATAAATAAAGCAAGGCAAAAATCAAAACAAAACAAATCCTCAAATGCCCATTTTGTCCCCCCTTGGCCGAAGGTTTAAGGAGAAAAGAAAAAAAAATTGATTTTGCATTTTTAGGCCAAAATCTTGCGTGGAATCGAACGAGGATTGTGGCTCGGGTCCTTGCGGGTCTTGGTCTTCAATCTCTGTGATGGTTTTCACGTTTTTGTGCATTTTTATTTGAATTTGATTTTTGATTCAATTTTTCAGATTTGATATTTATTGCGTTATAATGCCTGTTATTGCTTGGAATTGCCTCCTTAGAGTTTGTAGAGCATTGCTTGTTAGTTATTTAGCGATTTTTACAGCTAGAAATGCAAATTTGAAATTGGGGAAGAATAATGAATAGTGATTTTGAATAGTAAAACCCTAGAATTTTGGATTTTGATCCGAATTGCGATTTCTTGATTTGGATAGGTGTCATTAGTGATAGAAAGATAAAATGTACAATAAAAACGGACCGACCTTTGTTAAAATTAGAAATTAGACAGAAATGTAAAGGGCCTGTTTGACCAAGTATTGACCGTGCTCGAATTGAGTTGGGGGTTTTGATATTGAGGGCATGGAAGCACTTTTGGTGCTGTTGTGACGTTGATTGAGCGATCGGTTAGCATAGTTGTAGTTCAAACGCAGTAGGTGGACTTTCGGGCTTCGGGTGAGAAAGTGGAGTTTCGTGACATAGAAACGTGCCTTGTAGTGCCTAAGTGAATGTAGTGAAATCGGTTTCCTAATCCTGTAGCTCGTTTGCTTGTAATTGCCTTTGGAAGTTAGAGGTTGAATAGTGATATTTGTCGTTTACGTGTTTGAATTGCTATTACTTGTTTAGTTAATGTTATTGTTGATGTTAATGATAATCATGCTCGAAAAGTTAATTGATTGCTCTTATTGATTGTAAATGTTTGATATCTTGTATATCGCTACTAATCTGTACTTTCGTGTTATCGCTCGTTTATTGCTTGTATCTCGTATTGCATTGTATAGTGTCAGGCGCGTGAGTGATGGGCCTCTCTGGGCAGTCTCGGGCTGCCAGGGTTGGTTTGCTCTAGCTCTGTGTCCTATTCCCATTCTCGCTAGGGGTGCTGCCCTGGGAGATTTGGGTCATAGATGTGTCGAGGTATATCCGGAGTATACCCAGTAGATGTTATAAGGTAGTTGCACGCTTATTGTCATCGTTGTCAACATCAAGCTTGAGATTGATGTAATGCTCGTGGAATCAAATCGCATGGTACATTGCTCGTATGAGTGAACCATAACCTTCAAAGTGTGGTATAGCTTTGATGGGTTTTGTTAATGCTTTCTTTAATTGTTTATTGTATTGTTGTTTATATTGATTGTTGTTCTTATCGGATATATTGCTTAACTATTTTATTTGCATTGCACGACTTTCTTTCTCTCCACCTCGATATCTGTCTCGCCCTCACTGAGTATACGTGTTGTGTATACTCACTTCTCACCACCACATTTCAGGAAATACCATGTTAGCTGGAAAGTTCGTGGTTACGTGAATGACCGTGCTTGAAGAGTTGTCTTGCGTGTTATGTGGCTGAGTTGTAGAAAGATGCAAAGATGTATGTTTTCATGTATTGTGTGTATTTAGTGTTAGAAGTTATGTAACTAACTTAACTAGGTTTATTGAATGGTATGATAGTCTATTTTATGTAATAGGTTAGTATGGTTTAATTGCCAAGCATGAATGTACTTGTCAAAGATGAGAAGAGATAGGTTAGCTTTTAAATTGGAAATGTATATTTACTTGTGTTCGCTTGTTAAGAACCAATGCTCGGATTGCCTTGAGGTGTTTGAATGGTTGGACACGGTGCTAGTCTACTTATATGCTATTGCAGGTTTTGCATTTTGCCTAGAAACAGGGGAGACTCCATCCATCTTTCGCTAAATTTTATGCCCGGGTTTGGAAATTGGGTTGCGATTAGATTGATTGATAGAACTTCTTGTCTCGAGAGGGATCGGGGTGTTACAGGGGTTGTGGGGATAAATTTGTCATATGGATAGCAAAATCAAAGATAACGAATTCCTAATCTTACTTTCTTCTTCAAATTAGTAAACGATGCATCTATGGGCAAAAGTTTGGAGAAGTTTGGGCAAGTAGGAGACTCTTAACCTATGTGCACCAGGTGCTTGAGATTTACAAGGTTGGAACTTAGGCTTTGGGATCGAAGTATAGTCTTAGCTTTGCTGAATTGGACCAAAGGTAAGTAGGATTACTGTGACACCCCGGATATTTGTTTCCCCTCCCTTACTGAACAACTATGTTGCTCACTCCCTCTTTCTAACCATTTTATGTTCGGTGCCTTTAGAGTCTGAGGTAAAAAAAGCTCGGGATTCTCCTTGATCGGATATTCTAGTTATAGTTGTTTGTTTCTATGTATAAAAGCGATAGTTATGTTTCTTTTGAGGCCTACGTGCCTTGTATATATTGGTTTATGAGAAATGTAATGTAAAGTTAAAGTCTCATATGATTTGATAGGTGTAGTTGGTTTGTAATAACTCTAATGATTTACTTTATTGTCTAACTGGCTTGCATGGATTGTATGGAGGTTGGTTGAACGGCTTAAAAATCTAAGATAATGAAATGGAAAATATTGGAGTGGTAAGATAAGCGGAATTATCATCACAGGTGTTCAACAACTAATGAAATACATGCTTGTATGTTATATTATGCTAATAGAAAGGCTCGGATGGCCTTGTAGACTTAGGAAGTTGTGAAATGAATGTTGTATATTGTGGTGGTGGTCATTTCTTCTGTGTGCAGGTAACCGGTTAGTCCTAAAAATAGGAAAAATTCCGTCCGTTTTTCTTAATTTTTCATGAATTCGGGATTTGGATTAGGGCTCCAGTCTCATAAGAGATCGGGGTGTTACAATTACTCCTTCCATTTGTGCCTTTATGTTGGTTATTCTGACCAGTCATTGTATCTGTCAATTGCCCATTTGGATTGTCTCTGTTTCTGGCCAATTTTATCAACTGCAGTTTTCTAAAATGACAATAGAATGATATTGAATATGTATTGACTAAATCTCTACCACTGATTTAAAGTGTTTTAAATTATCCTTGTTTGCTACTATTAAAAGATTGAAAGATTTTTTCTTGTACATGCCATCATTTGCTCCTACTGCCCTTTAGTTTGATTTTAATTTAAACCAGTGTTATATTATCTTCGGCCTTGTATTTTCGATTGAACTTATATTATTTTTTTTCAACTCGTCATTACTATTATATTGACCTTGTTTGATTATTCAGATTTTTTAAATACTTTTACTCCAGTGTTGTTATATTTATTTAAACATAACTTCTTGCTCTTATATAAACTCTTGAGGTACATTTTACTTCCTGAGCCATTTGATCATATAATAGTATTACATTTTGTAGATGATGAGGAATGAATGTTGGATGCAAACTTGGCAGTGAATAGTTTGGAAATCTATGGAAACTAGTATCCATCGTGTAATAGATAATATTTGAGTGCAAGCTTATGCTAGTATGTATTGTTGAACAAGTAATGTAGTATATATGATCAAAATTGAACTTATGTAATAGTACTTGATTGAGAGGCTGGCCTTGTTTAATTATTTGCATTGCATCTGCCTCTATGTTGAAGTTTTAAGATATATGTGAATATCGAAAATATTTATGTATTTTAGAGCCTCTTTATTGAGGTCCTAAAAGTCATTAATTTCAAATACAATATATGTTGTTGATGTTGCTTTGAGTCCTATTCCTAAAGAGTCATTGAGGTCCTCTGGTGGTTACATGAGTAGTATCTAGGCTTGAGAATGGTGAGAATTAGAGACATGTAAAATGCCAAAGACCAATCCTTAAAAAGATAGCTTGAGAAACGGTTAAACCAAAGGCCATACAACAACATATACAACCAGCCATTACAACCAACTGTTGTAGCAATCCAAGCACTAAAGCATATCCAAAAATACTCAATATAATTAGCTAAATTTAAATAATTGGCCTCATACAAGGATCTAAAGCTAAGCATCTAAAGCTAAGCAGTCTGAACCAATACAAATAAAATCATAATTCTTTCAACAAAACATAATCCTTTGTTCATTCCTTGATAGAGATTTAAGAACTGCTTCCCTGGAAATTAAGAGAATGAAAGAAAATTAGGCACATTAACAAAATAAATGTAATATCCATCTTTCACTTTTCCACAAAACTATTACCCATATCAAAATTGATTAAACATCTACAATGACCCTCACTTCAACATACAACAGAGTAAGATGTATGTCAAAGTTTCCA
Source organism: Ehretia macrophylla (assembly GCA_037974665.1). Classification (NCBI taxonomy): domain Eukaryota; kingdom Viridiplantae; phylum Streptophyta; class Magnoliopsida; order Boraginales; family Ehretiaceae; genus Ehretia; species Ehretia macrophylla. The sequence goes on along the minus strand of CM075769.1, from coordinate 49,793,359 downwards.
TACTCAATAATGCAAGTAATAAACTAAAAGTTTACCTGGCTCACGTATAAGTATAACATTTTTCTTAGGCTATCTATCTCGGCCTTTAACTCGTCTCGCTCAGCCCTCTCGGCCTCTCACTCGACGTCGCATTTTTTCAAAAGCTCAACTTCAGCTTCCAAATGTCTTATGTCATTAGATGTAGCATGCCTTTTAGTGCCAAACAATGTTGATGGCGTTGGCCTCAATCCTTGTCCTCTTACACGACCGGGGTGTTCTGGGCCTTGTACCTCACGAATTACTTGACTTTGTAACTCAATTTCATCAAGTTCAGATGAGGCTCTTCTTTCTTCTACGAGGCACCAAGATTTGTCCTAGACATACAAAATACAAATAGCAAGCATAAACATACACTAAAACAAAGTGGAAAAAACAAGTACTGAATGAGTTACATGTCACTAGAAATTACCAAAACCCCAGCAGAAGTAGGATCTACTGCACCATTTGGTTTTTGGTGGGTAGCTTCATATAATTCGACTTCATCCACTGGTCTACCTTTGACCTTTTCCTACAAGTTTATACGTAATTTAATTGTAAAGTTAATCAACTATGAATGAAATCTAATATATTTAGTTCCAAATACCATCCCCTTCCTCTTTCGGACAAAACTCTTACTACCGCCTATGTGCGTCTCTGTTTGTTGTTTCCTGTACTCTTTTGCCTTGGTTGATTTTTCCTGCCGATATGAACATCAATGTTGCAGTTAAATGAAGGTAAATATAACTCCTTTGTAAAATATATACAAAAATCCAATGTATGTTACTTACTATGAATGCCTCTGATAAAGTTACATCTACAAAATCATTCCATTGAGATTTCTCCACCCCCTTGGGAACACGACCATAAATTTGGGTTTTAGTAAATCCATTTGTTAAATCTATATTTATAAAATCCCTCAATCTGCCTTTATTGTTTCTCCATTTATGCCCAATAGATTGTAGCAAAACTCTCTCACAAGTTTTATATGCATCATTCTCCTCGGGAAAAATGAAGCGCTCCTACCACATATAAAAGTATTAGTATAAAAAGAGTATAATTGAAACCTAAGACAACTAGAAATGCATATATACAAACATAAACGACAACTAAAAGCATAATGAAAAGCACAATCATTTAGAATAGCGTAATTTGGCATTAACCTTCATGTAATCCATAAGTTTTTCCTTATCAGGGTCGGAGAAATCCCTCCAATCATTTTTAGTTATATCATAATATTTGCCCATTCGAGCAACTACTCCACTACTAGTTACGAAACCAGCCGCATGATCCCCAATAGGTTGGCTATGTTTGTTAAAGTCTACCCTAAGTCGTTTATCTGGACCATGTGCCCAATCTGTGTTGGCCATAGACGGTCCTCGGGTCTTTCTTTTATGAGTACTATCTAAATAATCCAACAAGTACAACAATTATTCATGTATAATATAATAAGAAATGATAATAATTCCTGTACTCTTAACAACTACCTAGATGGTCTTGCTCTTGATTGTTAAGGGAAGTGCATTCCCTATTTGAAGATCGTCTATTTGACATCTTTGTTCAGGCCATTAGCTGGTAATTTCAACAACAATTGATTAAACATCTTAAATTATCTGAGTTCCCAAGAGTAATGGATTCTCCAAGGTGGAACTTTACAACTGAGACTTCCAATATTTTGTAATTACAACCATTAGACTTCACAAGAATTACAATCCCAACAAGAAGCAGGAAAGCTCAATGACATTTCCAAACAAAATAGAACTAAATACATAATAATAACATAGCATAATGAACATAAATGATCTTGTCAAACTACTACAAATTAAATTAGAAAAAGTTTCTCTAATTTTCTCATTCCTATGCATTCTCCAAACCGAGGACAAAAAAGAAAAAAAATCAAATAATGAGCTAACAGGAGTTAGCTCTGTAGAAACATAGATTATAAAAAGATGTTATGTTTTGTTCGTATACTTCAAAGAGCACTCATTTTGACAGCAATAACCTAATCCTCATTTATGATTAGTTCATCATGCATTGCAGCTTTCAAAGTTCAGTTTTTTAAATGCGGATTCAATTGAGAGAAGACAAAACCACTATGTCTATGCACCAGAACTTACTACCTTGACTTAATTTGTGTACCGTACCCACCAAAAAAATTCAATCTTTTTACAGAAACTCACAATAACATCCCACCAAAGCTAAATATACCAATCACGAAAACGTCAATCACTCTAAACAAAAATAAATAAATTTCAACTTTTTAATAATATTTTTCCTAACCAAATATGTTAAAAACTCTTTAAAAAAGGGTAAAAAAGCAAAGTAATAAGGATAACAGTTAGGGTTGGTTTTGTTGTCACAATATAGTTTTCTAAATGTTAACAAAACAAGAATAAAGACAAAAAATAGACAATTTTTCTAATATAAAAAACAAATCTTGCATCCACAACCTAAGAGATTTTGAAAAAGTAAAAAAATGCATACGTGAAACAAAACAAGAATAAAGCCTCTAAACTACAGGTCACACACACATCCCTCCACCACCATCACCTACACATACACACACACAACATACACCACACACACTCTCTTCGCGCACACATACCACAGTAACACACACCCACACAGAGAACGCACACACACTACACAAAGAACGCACACACACCACTATGGCACACATTCATAAAGCTACTCTGATGAGAGAAAAAGAATTAAAAAAAAGAGAAGTATTAGCACTGACCTGATGTAGGGTAGAGAGAAAAATATAGAGAGAGAGGAAGGGTGGTCTCTATGTCTGCAGAAGAGAGAAAACGTGTGAAGAACCAAGACAATGCATGACAAAATAAAATTGTTCTACCTATATAACGGATTCACCAATAACAATCAAATAATGAGAAGATATATATAGCAAAAGAAGAAAAAAAATTAAACAATATAAGGAATTTACTTATAGTAAAAATAAATAATCACAAGATAAAGCTTTTGTATCAAAATACTTACCTTGTTTATCTTCTGATCAAGACACTCTAGAGTTGAACGTAGTTTAGCTACTTGTACAAAGTCTTTAGCCACGTCAGTTGCCAAGCTACTTGATATATTCTAATGACATTTCAGTATAAAAGTTAGAATATGTCCTTATGGCATTTTAGCATAAAAGTGGGAAATATGACAATAATTACGTCAAATAGTTCCAGCAACAAGCAATAAACATCATAAAAATACTAATTACCTATCCTCGAAATAATCAACAATTCATATTTATGTAATAATGGTTATATATTGCCATTATCAAATTAAAGATAGCAATATAATAATAAGCAACCATCAGTTATATTCCATATTTGTTTATGAAGCAAAGATATGTATGATTGTTGTCTAATCTTAAGCATCAAGGCTTCATAAATGTCTAGATACACAAGTTAAGACACATTTGCAACAACTTAAATCAAGAATCGAACAATGCTTAAAAGACTTAACAATAGATCATAGGTAGAAACAATGATTATGCCAAATAGTGTCCAGAAATTTAAAAATAAAAAAGGATAGGTAATCTTTAGCCCATTGCACAATGTCTCAAGAAGGGACGTATTATCTGTTAATGATGGGGTTGTAGGTAAAAATCCTCAATAACGTGGTAAAGTTGGTGGTGGTTACGGAAGCTAGCCTTAAGTGGGGATCATAGCTGTATTTTTCCTGGATTATCTTGTAGGATTCAAATATATCCAAATCACTAAGGCCAATGATTAATGAGTAAAAATCGAACACGAACAGTTTCCATCCAAATCCAAGCATTAGCTTAAGATTTACTATGAGCACATAAAATTCAATCACGAAACATGCAATTATTCAACACAAGCTGCTCAAAATCCAAGTTTTTCTCCACAGCACAGCGCTTTTAGCTCATAATTGGAATTATGTAAACATCTATACATTAAGACCTCAATTTCATGCCATCAAAGATGAAATATTTTGTGATTTCGACTCAAATTGTCACATAACATCCTTTTTAACAACTAATCACCAATTAAACACCCAAAATATTCCAAACAACTTATGAAAACCCAATCTTTCACCCAACCAACACATCAAGTTCTACAAACTTCCATAAACTCAACAACCCCAGATGGATTACATGGATCAAAAGTCAAAACTATCAAGATCCAAACTTTATTCATTTCCAACACACCTTATTAACAATACCCACAAATCATACATCAACAATTGAACATTATGCAATAAATTCAACAAATCTTCAAATTAAAATGTTTCTTAAATCAAAATATCAAATACATATGAATAAAAAAATAAATCTTCTTTTTTATGCCTAAGAATAATAAAGCTTTTACCTTTAGAAAAAAGAGAGCTGAGAAAAAAGTTGTGAGGCTTCAGCTGATAATTTTTAGTTTATGAACAGAGACAAAGGAGATGAGTTTTAATTATGGTAGAATACTGTAAAGGCTTACTTATTTAAAGCACAAACATAAACAACAACTAAAAGCATAAAGAAAACAGTTATGTTTCCTTAGCACTAACGCTCAAAATGGAAAACTTGCATAGGGTTGGATTTTGTCAATTTTTTAATTATCGTCCCTACTTTATTATAAAGCACCAGAAAAGTGGCAGAATATTTCCCTTTCATTATCTTTTACCTTTAATAGGAACATCAAATGCCCACAATCATCGACGAAAAGAAGTGGTATCCTACTATTTGGTAAACATGGAAATGTTATTGCAACATACTCTTAGAATGAAAGAATTCTATATGAAATTTGCCTAGACCAACCCTACTTCAATTTCATTGCAAAGTTAAAATTAAACAAACTTTGTCCACGTGGATAAGCTTAACACAGTGCTACAACTATTTGCAAAGTTATCCAGTATACGGGTTGAATAAATCAAAAAGGAAAAAGCTCTTTCAACTTCATCCCGCTTGCTGGGTGACGTAAACAAATACGAGGACTTTTCAAGTTCATCCCACAGGCATAATTTGTACAATCATGTTACTGAAACATCTTAGTAAGACATTTGCTACAAAACAAAAATCCAAAGAAAAGAGAAAAAGACCAAAAAAGCAAACAAAAGCTAAAAAAACAGCTCAAGGACAAAATAAAACCAATGGTCTCTATGTGTGCTCAAAGAGTGACAGCACACACACAAACACACACACACGCATACACTCAATTCTCATACAGTACACACAGTAAACAACACACAGATCTCGCCATCTCACTTCTTTTTCCTATCTCTAAAAAATTCCTTTATCAATTCAGCTAAGAAAGATGACAATGTGAACAAAATGCTTAGTCAATAAAAATCTTGGGTTTATATTTTTGTTCATTGGGTTCAGATCTTGAGAAAGGGCATTTGCCGATCTAGGGTTAGTAACTCTGCCATATATTCCGATTAAATCAAAAATTCTCCTCTAAAGAATATTGCAAAGACCAAAACCAAAATCAAAAGTTTTAAAAAGGTAAAATTTCAAAGCTACGAACTTGTTTACCTCAAATCAAAGAACACAAACAATTCAAGCAACAGACCCGCCAATCCTTTGTGATACTATGTGTTGTGACGAGACGCAGGGTCCGAAGATTTAGATTCAAAAATTATTCTCTGTGTGTCTATGTAGAGAGGAGAAAGAAAGAGAAAGAGCTGAAGAAACTTTTGGAGAAACGTTTTGAAGCCCGATGGTGTGTTTGTGAGAAAGAGGAAGATAAGAAAAAGTAAAGAAAACTTTCAGATACCACTAAAGGGTATTATGGTCATAAAAATAGAAGTACAAAATTATTAAAATATGGTACAATCCTCTTAATGCATTCATGGTCTATAAATATGCATTGAGTTGCCAGCTTTGTCCAAAGGGCATTATGGTCTTAAAAATAAGAAGTACAATATTGCTAGCACATAGTACAAACATTCTAAAGTAGTGACGACCTACAAATATGCATGTTTCGACAATTTTAACCCAACAAACGTGCCTGTCTTGACAACTTTGTCCACGGATATTATGGTCATAAAAAAAATAATACTGACTTTCATCATATTTTCGCTATCATGACTACTTTCCAATTGAGTTATATTTTTCTCTTACCCGACCTTTTTTTTTTGAATTCAAACTCTTGCCGCCAATGTTCAGCTTGAGCCATTATAAACTGTGAACAATTGTTTTAGATTTAGAATTTTATATACTACAGTCTTTTCTTATTATATTTTGAGAAAATATCACATAACCCCTCTGTGATTTGTGAAACTATTACCCTACCCCTCTGTATCCCTTAAACTTCAAGAATGCCCTATGTGTTATTAGAAAGTCATCACACTACCCCCTTCATGTCTTTTTTAAATTATTAAATGTCAGTTTTGCCCTATTATAATACATATATATTTTTTTCTTTTTTTCTTTCATTTTTAATTATTTATAACTAAATAAAAAAATAAAAAAAATATTTATCTTCCCCACACCACCCTCCCACCGCCCCCACCCCACACCCCACACCCCCACACCACCCCCACCCCTCCCTCTCCTACCCCCTGCTGCTCTGTCGGGGCAACAGATCTCACTGCTGCTCCGACGAACAGCAGAGGCTATTGCTCGTCAGGGCAACAGCAGCAGCTTCCGACGAGCAGCAGCGTGGCTGCTGCTACTCGTCGGAGCAATAGCAGGGGGTGGAGGATGGGGGTGGTATGGGGGGTGGGCGTGGGGGGAGGGTGGTGAGGGGTGGGGTGTGGGAGGAGGGTGGTGGGGGGTGGGGCGTGGGGCGGTGGTGGGGAAGATGAATATTTTTTATTTTTTATTTTTTATTTAGTTATAAATAATTAAAAATGAAAGAAAAAAAAGAAAAAAAATATATGTATTATAAAAGGGTAAAAATAACATTTAATACCTTAAAAAAGACATAAAGGGGGTAGTGTGATGACTTTCTAATAATACATGGGACATTCTTGAAGTTTTAAGAACACATGGGGGTAGGGTGATAGTTTTACATATCACAGGGAGGTTATGTGATATTTTCCCTTATATTTTTAATATATTATAATAATTTTATAATTAAGTTTTAGTCACATTATTTAGATTATGATTTATGTTTTAATAAATTTAATCACATTTTATATGTTTTGGATCTATGTACTTACTTATTCTAGATACTCCGCCATGAATCGCTAAAATCTTCTTACTTCTCTATTATTCTAATCAATCAATTTTTGGAAGATAGGTTTTATGTCTATTAGTGTTCCAAAAGCCCATTTTCATAACCCTAACGAGGAACATACTATTATCACATTTGATGATGTACTTCTTAGATGGATAGTACATTTCTATCGAAATTATTTATTATTCATACGCACTTGAATATAATAGACAAATCTTAGTTGTAATTAGTTGTGAAGCTCAAGCCTCTAATTAATTAAACTTTCGTTAATTCATCATATGTTATTTTGTTAAAGCTTATCTATCCTACTATTTTAATTATATCAAGTAATAGTACAACTTTTGTTCATCAACGTGCACTTATTTATCACTGATATTCATTGGAACAAAATCTTATTGATATAAATTTAAATGTTCATATTATTTAATTATCAAAAATACCAAATCCATACAAATATCTTTTTGTTATGATTAAGAAAAAATAAAAGCATATGACCTTTTTTTTGGTTTTTTTTTTTTTTAAATCCTCACTAAACCACCAAAATTTTTACTAAAGCCAAAATACCCACCAAATTATTTCGGAGTTACATGACTAATACTCTTGTAATTAGGGGAGATGGTACGTGGGGGCTCGGGCCAACATTTTTTTTTTTGAAAAAAACTAATGATAGTTTTCATCTGAATATGCTTTGGCCCTCCCAATTTTTTTTAGGCCTTGGTCCCTCCAAAGTTTTAAAACATAATGATGTACAAGGCTTTTGACAAAGCTTGTCTCCCACGATGTTAGGTTTTTTTTTTTTTTTTTCTTGCAATGATTGCCATAATTCATTATCAAAAAGTTAAATTACTAACAAACAAAACAAAATCGTAAGAGATAAAACTCTAGCCTCTGCCTCTAAGCTTAGGATTTCAGAAGAATTTCTCTAACCAATAACCATAACATTACAATTTGTATTCTTCTCCGGACTCCATTAGCATTAAAATAATGTCAGCTAGTTATTCCACTAAAAGTACACCGACTTGTCTGGCTCCTAACATTAAAATAATCCTTCAAACTCAATAATCTACATATAATGTTAGTTAGTATTTGAAATGGGGATGGTTTTTGATGCAACTCCCAAGATGTACACCGATGGCTCTAGCATCACGTTTTTCTTTCATTTGATCAAAGTAGTTAAACTTCCCACGTACCTACCAAAACCTCGTACATATTCCCACCAAAAATTTCACTTCACCAAAACACCCATCAAAACTTCTTACCCACCAAAATTTCAAGGGCACCAAAACTATCTCGCACCAAAACTTCTCATCAGACCCAATTTCAATTGCACCTAAACTTCTCCAAAGAAACAATCAGGTAGCAATCAGGTATATGTTTCTGCGATCTCTCTCATACAAAACACATACATACACACACTGTAACGAATTGGGATTAATTACAGAAGTTGCAGAACCAAGATTATCTCTCTCTGCGCTTTCACCGTGCCTATTCTTATGCTATATATACATAACTATTACATCAGTGGTGTGCGTTTACCCCCACAAGAAAAAAATATGATCAGTTGTGCTTTAGTTGCTTAAGCCACATACTTCTTCAAATATGTAGGTGTTACTCAACAGCTGCTCTTTCCTAATAGCTTCATAAGTTGAGCTAATTGTTTTTAGTTGTAGTTTACTCAACAGCTGCAAATTTAGGTTTCAACATTCGAAGTTTCTTTCTTACATATGTGTGGACTAGTTCCAAAATTTAAATGCCAAGAATTTCCAATTTCCTAGCTAATTATTGTTGCTCAAACAAAAAGTGGTTCGCAAATTGTAGGATATAAAAATCACTGTGTTGGAAATTTTAATTTGGTTTAGCTGTTCTATTTCCATCATATCATGTAAGTGATTTTGAGCTGTTATAGTCTCTTTGTAAGGTGTTATTATCCCTTTGTATACTTCATCTACACATGAAGTTTTTTATACATGATATTTCATAATTACTCTGCTCTTTTAAATAGCTATATGTAGTTGCTATTTGATTTCTTCTGGGCACTTGAGCTGATGATTGAGCTTGGTTTAAATTCTGATTTGGGCTAGTCATAACGCACTCTTTCTCTAGATACATACGAATATAACTCTATTAAGTATGTATCCCTACATTTTCGGGTAATTTTCTCATTTTCAACCGTTTAATTCTACTTTTTAGTAAGCTAAATTAGTTTAGTTATGTAACGATGTTACTAAAATATAAGAGAGTACAGAATTAAGAGGGAACTACAGAGACGTTTTTGATTGAATTTAGCAAGAATTACAATGGATAGTGCCAATTTTGAGAGGAAATTGGTAAACTCCATAAGACAGAGAAAATAAGGAGAACAATTGGCTAATAATTTTCTGGTGCCCTCAGCTAATGCGTCTCTTCTATTTATAAGTTGCTCTTTCATGGCTTCTAAGGTGTAACGAATTCTTCCAAATGGTTTGGCATACTTTTAATGCGTGAGCTTCTCCGTAACTGAACGGAATCACCAATTTGTTGCTGTTTGTTATTTTTCCCTGCTTCTAGATTCTTTTTAGCCAATTTTTAGATGGTTCACATTGTTTGCCTTTGTTGGGAGGTACTGATGTTGCATTCATGACAATTTGTTTCTGATTACTCATAGCTTAAGCAAACGATGATGAAATCTGATTATTTTTGTAATCGCGATCACTTAGTCTATCAATGATTTTAGTTTATATTATTAATTCAAACCATATCAGGGCAATTCATTTTCTTTGCCCTGTTTGAGTGGTAAGAAGAAGATTATATTGTGTAACCACTGGCTTCCAATTGCAGGCAAAGAATTTTTATCTTACTTGTAGAATGTTGATATTATACATGTCCTATGCATTTCTTTACAGCTATTGAATGCATTAGAAGATGGCAGCCTATAAGAAGCAAAGATTAAAGAGAATTGAAGGGAATAGAGCAAGAATGGAGGCTATGGGTTTGACAACAATGGCAAACTCTTTGACGGGTTCTGTTCAAAATGACAAGAAAAAGAGTGGGAAGAGTAGGAGTACAGAATCAGTGAGGATGAGTAAAAGAAAGATTGATGATAATTATAAGCCAGTTAAGGATGATGAGCTTCAGGGGTTAAGTTCTACTGCTGAGAAGGATGATGTTGATGATAGCAATGAGGAGCTTACGATACCTCAAAAAACCAAGGTAGAATCTTTTTTTCTGAAGCAACGTAGAATCTTTGTGGGTGATTTTTTTTTTCAAAAGTTTAGTTCTCATGTTTTTTTTGTTTTTTTTGTTTTCCTTCCTGTTACTAGCTAGCCTGTAAGTTTATATCAACTTGAAACCATGAAGGAATTAAATTTTTAACTTATATAATTCATGGGGGTTTAACTCTTAGGATAAAATCTTTAAAAAAATTTAGAGTAACTTGTTAGAATGCTTGAGGCTAGAGCTAGCTATTTCTATGTTTATGAAGGCCCTAGTGAGGAGTATGTCAATGGCTATGGATATGGCAATGGCTATGGTTATGGCTATGGTAAAGGCTATGATTTCAACACCCAAAAACTTTGTATTAGGTGAAAGAGATAAAAATTGAAACTCCGACCATCTCATTGGTCAAAGATGAAACTCTATTCGTAATAGAGTTTTTCTAATTCTCACAATTTTATACTTATCTCTTTGTAAAAGATAATGATTAGAGTTTTTCAACTTTGAATTCAAAATTTTCAGCTAATAGCCCTAAGGAACCGATCAAATACTCCATCATCCTCAAATGGGAAAGGCCCCTAACAATCAAGATCATTCAAGTAATTGTTTTTTGATTCATTTATCAAGCATTTAGAAACTAACAGTACTATGATTCATTTATTATTAATTATTTTTGTGTAACAATAATAAGAAACTATTGCAAAAAGAAAGACTCGTGGCAAAAATAGGTGCAAACAAATTTGGCACTTGGATGATGACAAACGAATTAGAATCGAATGTAATAATCACGGCCAACCTATTGGGGACGGATCGGTTGATTTAGCTACTTGTCTCGGATTAGTTGCTCGAATGGGCTACTATTGTTCCATAGCTAAAAACGATTGAAGACACATCATCAAAGACGATCACACGAAGGAGAAATTTATTAGTTATTTGAAGGTTAATGTCAACATACGCTTCTCTAAATTTCAATGTTTTTAGCTATACTTTAGGTTTATATTTCTATGTGTGCTCTTTTTATACTAATTAGTCTTATATGTGCTGGGAGAGCTATATTTTTCCTGATGATAAGAAAAAGCATGAAAATTGCATACATTATGTGCTTGGCTCTATTGACGAGAAATGGAGGAACTATAAACATGATTTAAGGAAAAAAAATAACCAAGTATGTGGAGGAAGGAAAGTCCAAAGAAGAAATTCATGCTATTGTTCTAGAAGAGGTGGAAGATACTCAATGGATAGATTTTGTCAATTATTCTTTATCCAAGGAGGCCAAAGTAAGTACCATGACATTGACTTCTGATATATGTAGTTATAGTTGTCATGATTAAGTTAGTCCTATAACTTTTATGTTTATATTGGCAGGCAAAATCAGATCACGCAAAAAAGAATAGAAGCAAACAAACAGAAGTTCACACATTGGGTAGACAGAGTTATGCACAAAAGGAAAATGCTATGGTATTTGAAACCCTATCTCTTAGGTTTGTTAGAATTTCACACTAAACAACTATCCTTACAATTAAACTTACATATGTTAACTTGTAAGAAATAGAGCAAGGTGGACCAGTGAGTCCCATTGTATTTTATCGGGAAACACACAATAGCAAAAATGATAAAATAAATCCAACTTCTACGAACATTTTGGTAATTGTTTTCTTGCTTTTTGGATAAATTTGTGTTATGTTAATATGAAATGGACCATATACTTTTTTTTGCACATTGCAATTTTTTAATGGTCAACTAGCTTTATTCAACTACAACACACCTTTAATGAAAGGTGTTTACTTTCATTTAGAGTTTGTATCAATGCAATTAAGCACAGGGTATATAAATTTATTTTGATTTAGAATGCTAGTAGATATTCTATCTTAAATTTAGAGTATTATTTTCTTTTATTGCTCTATAACAATTTCATGATGCATTTATTCTAGTCTTTTCTTTGGTTTCTACAAGTTGTATAAAACTTGATTTGATTATGAAAATGTCTAGGATGAATGTGAGTCTCTCAAGAAGCAAAGAATCTTACCTGGAGTTGATGTTATCGACTTAGAGAATGAGATCATTCGTGAAGTACGGGGCCCGGAACACTCCAGTCGTGTTAGAGGGGTAGGGCGGGGACCTACCCCTTCATCATTCTTGGGCTCTAGGTGGCATGGTATGTCTAATGATTTAAGAAGTTTGTTGGCTGAAGTTCAAAGTTTGAAGAAACGTGATGAGGAGAGGGAGGCACAATTAGTAGTTGAACGTGCTAACATGGAGGCACAATTAGTTGCTGAGCGGGCTAAGCATGACAAGACTGAGGCACATCTCAATAAGCTACAGCAAATACTTGACTTATACTTGAGCATGTAAAATGAGAGTTTTTATACACCTTATTATGCAATTAGTTTTTAGACAATGAAATTCTACATTATTATGTGTTTGTGAGTTGTAATAGATACTATTTTATCTATACAAACACATAGGTTGTTTTGAAGTCAAGCAATATGGAACATTTGGCCATTTGGGTTGTTTTTGGAGTCAATGCTTTGCTTAAATTGGTTGTGTGGGTTTATTGAGTGGGACATTGTATTATGTATAGGGTTTAAATGGGATCTTTTGGGGTCATTATAGTTTACAGATAGTTTGGATGGGTTCATGGAACAATTTTGAGGGGGTGTTGTGTGGGTGTTAATGAGTAATAGTGGTAAGGTAGAGAAGGTAGATGGGTATTGATTGTGCAAGGATATTATAGCCTACAGTTGGCTTCAGTTTAATTAAATCTTTCTGCTAAGGGAAAAACCTTTATTATGAGCCTTTTGTTTCACTTATAGTTTATTTTTACTCTTCGTGATCTACAATTTATCTTAATGGCAAACGTGTACACTGCTAGCAGCGTTAATGGCATACATGGTAATATGACTTTTTTTTTATTATGATCTAAAGATGTAATTCAAAATTAATGAGTAATGTTATATTATCCTTGCATTGTAACCGCAACTGAGATTGTTCATTCTCTTTTTTTTCTCAGTAGTTTTCCTCTATTGTTATATTTTAGTCATTCTTACACGTGCATAATAAGCAACAAGAGTTTTAATACATCTTATTTTGTTACATGTTGAGCTAAAGTTTACTTTTTAGACAATAAAAATCAACATTATTATGTGTTTGGGGGTTGTAGTAGATACTCTTTGTGAAAAACTTTTTCAGCTAATGAATCTCCTGCCTTGTGATCAATTCTCATCAAAAGGCAATATTCTGCACTTTGTAGATTGTTTCTGCTTTTCGAGTGGAGGTGTGATATTGCAGTTTCTATGTTTTTACATGCTCTTTCTGGGTCCTTTTAATCTATTGGGGGAAGAAAACTACCTGGTAAGATTAGCAATAGATATTTAAACAAATTGAAAGCTTAACTTCCACAAACTTGATGGTAGTGCATTTAAGTGGAAGCTCTGTTGTGCATGCAAAAGACTTTTTGATTATGAACCCTTGTTGTTGATCACATATATCAATTTGGTTTGGTTAGTAGAGATGCCTGTTCTATTCTATGTCAACAAGCAGATAAACTAGTCAAGGTTTCATCATGAAACGTTAAGAAATATGGTTTTCTTTGAATTGTTTGTTCTATACTGTTTTGTTGAAGCCCTATTTATTAGCTTGGTTATATGCTCATCCATGCAGAACTTCTCTATGTTCATCTATTACTATTTGGTTATGTAGGAATAAAAAAAAAATTAATTTTCTTTTGACTAATATTCTTCAATACTTTTAATTGACAAGTAAGCAGATTTTGAATATCATCCAGTCTTTTTGATCCTACTCAAATTGCAAATTCTCGAAAGATGGTTTAAGTTTATTGGTTAGCTAAGAACAAAGGAATAGTTGAAAACTTTTGATTTTTTTGCCCTCGTATCAAGTGCTTTATATATAAAGCATGACTATTGTAACTTAATTATAACTTTTGATTTGTACATATTAAACAATTATACTTGATTATAACTTTTGATTTGTTTATAAACAATTATACTTTTAAGAGCAATTTAATTTTCTTAGCTTGTTTTTGTACTATTGTTTCCCCTATTCTTCATCCAATATAATTAATTGTTACATGATTTAATATATATAAAAAGTAATTAGAAGCAAAACAATATATAATAAGGAGAAGCAAGAAATAAAAGATTATTAGAAGCAAAACAGAATATATAATAAGGAGAAGCGGAAGATGTCAGCGATGGTGGATTGCCACGAAAGGTATTAGCGGCGGTTCTCGAAACCGCTGCGAAATGTATTAGTGGCGGTTGTCGGAACCGCCGAGAAAGGTATTAGCTGCGGTTGTCAGAACCGCTGCGAAAGTTATTAGCAGCAGTTGTGGGAACCGCTGTGAAAGGTATTAGCGGCGGTTGTCAGAACCGTCGTGAAAGGTATTAGTGGCGGTTCCCGGAACCGCCGCGAAAGGTATTTTAGCGACGATTTAGTGAACTGCCGCAAATACTTTTCGCGACACGTTCGAAATCTACGGTTCACCCAACTGCCTCGAAAGGTTTAGCGGCGGTTATAAACCGCGGCGAATAGCGAAAAAAACCGCCACTGATAACATTTGTTTTTGTAGTGCAAGGTGGATCATCATATTGTAGTTTGCAGCATCTTGTTGAGGACATAAATTCTATGAAGTGTTGAGCAAATTAAAACATATGTGAGAAGTCACCCCATATATTGAGTGACTCATACTTATATATGCAAATTGATGTGTCGATTGACTCATAAATTATAAACTTCAACAACCTCTTGGTTCCACATGATGACAAAGCAAAAGGAAAACAACCTTTCAAATTGCCGAAGCAAATGGAAAGCAACCTTTCAAATTGCCGATTATCAAAGTTTCTGATTTTAATAGGTGCAGTTAGCTCATGAGGAATCAGAAAGCAACATAATGAAGTCCTTAAGAAAATTGATTTGGCTTGCTATACAACAAGTTGAAAATAATCTAATCATTTTTTTGATATCCTGGTTTAATTCAATTAACAAGTTAGATATAAAATTTCTCATACTAAGAAGCTCGTATAGATTTTTTATCATAACTATCATGTAACATATAATATTAGGTCTCAGATTTTCAAATAGAAAGAAACAACGAATCTCTTTGACGATTTTTGGACAGTGGCAGACCTATGTGCCGATGAGAGTATGCAGTTGTGCACAAGCACGCCCTCAACTTTTAAAAAAATAACTTTTTTTTTCACTACAAAAAAATTAGAATTTGTGAGAGACGGTTCCCCTCGCTGTGTCGTCGCTAATGTGGAATTTGTGATGGCACAATGAAGGGAACTATCCGTCAGACACGAGGTTGTCGCCAAAATGGTTCCCCTTACCAAACCGTCACTATTTTGGCGACGGCTGGACAACTCTCTCCATCCCATCTCCAAAGCCGCCCTTACTAACCCCTCACCATAATTTTCAGTCTTTAGCCCGTCACTACAGTCTGCCCTTACCAACCCCTCACCATAATTTCCCATCTCTAGGCCGTCACTATAGTGTGCCGTCATCGGCCCCTCGTCAATTAGAGCTGTCTCACAACTATCACTATATTTCCCATCGACAAGCCCTCGTCAACATTCCCCTCACCCGGCCGTCACTAATGATTGCTGTCACTGAGCACTTGCCAACTTAACCTCTCACCAAACTGTCAAATTGTCGTTGCTAAACCTTCTCCAACCTTTCCCCTCACCAATCTGTCACTAACCATTCCCTTCACCAAGCCCTCACTAAGCCCTCACCAACTTAACCATTCCATCTACTTGCACTAATCATAATTCCTTCAACAAAATTTGAAATATCATCCCAAATTGAACCTATTTGATATATGAAATTCATTTCAAATAATGCCACAAATACGATATGCTATATATATTTAAAATATAGACTGTTATTTTAAATTGTCATAAAAAGAAATATCATGTACATGGCAGTGTATTAAACATCAAATTACAAAGATAACATTATAACAAATTACTCTTCATCTTTATCACTATGTGAAGATGAAGAATGTTGGTCTCAGGTTGACAATATACTTTTGCGTATAGAACTTCCAACACTTTGTCTTGCTTCGCCAACCTTCGCTAAAGTTGAATGATTATCTCGTCCTGACTCTTGATTCGATGGCGATGACTTTGTACAATTTCATTCAAAGTACAGGTAGCTCTCGTAACGGAATCATTCAGTTGTTCCTCTATGATGACATGCCGATGAGGGGTTGCAGTATTTGTGACAGACTCAACGGATACCTGAGAACCTACCCCGTATATCCGACCTTTGCGTGGTGGTCCAACAACCTGCAAAAATACTCCATTCTCATCCACAGGCGTTGGATTCGAGTCTGATTCAGATACATTCCTAGCTGTTTGGAGCATTTCGTCGTAACGAGCCTACAAAGATATTAGTAATCTTTAATGCATATACTTGTCAATTAAAAAACGGACAGAGTCTCCTCTGTATTTCGGACTTTTCCCAATAACCTCTGTGTGAATAAAGTTAACCTAATGCACAATATCCAAGCTCATACAATATCATACTTAACCTCAACATATTACATAACCGATGTGAGATACAACCAAATGATTATCAGCTACACAAACTTAATATTGAACCACACAATATTAAGTCACTACATCTGTCTTTAATGCATTTACTCGTCAATAAAAAAACGGACAGCGTCTCCTCTGTATTTCGGACTTTTCCCAATAACCTCTTTGTGAATAAAGTTAACCTAATGCACAGTATCCAAGCTCATACAATACCACACTTAACCTCAACATATTACATAACTGATGTGAGATACAACCAAATGATTATCAGCTACACAAACTTAATATTGAAACACATAATATTAAGTCACTACATCTGTCTTTAATGCATTTACTCGTCAATAAAAACACGGACATAGTCTCCTTTGTATTTCAGACTTTTCCTAATAACCTGTTTTTGAATAAAGTCAACCTAATGCACATAATCCAAGCTCATACAGTACCATATTTAACCTTAACATATTACATAACCGATGTGAGATACAACCAAATGATTATCAGCTACACAAATTTAATATTGAAATACATAATATTAAGTTACTACATCTGTCTTTAATGCATTTACTCGTCAATAAAAAAAACGGATAGAGTCTTCTCTGTATTTCAGACTTTTCCCAATAACTTGTTCGTGAATAAAGTCAACCTAATTTAAAATATCTAAACTCATACAGTACCACACTTAACCTCAACATATTACATAACTGATGTGAGATACAACCAAATGATTATCAGCTATACAAACTTAATATTGAAATACACAATATTAAGTTACTACATCTGTCTTTAATGCATTTACTGATCAATAAAAAAAGGGACATAGTCTCCTCTGTATTTTGGACTTTTCCCAATAACCTGTTTGTGAATAAAGTCAATCTAATGCACAGTATCCATGCTCATACAGTACCACATTTAACCTCAACATATTACATAACCAATGTGAGATACAACCAAATGATTATCAGCTACACAAACTTAATATTGAAACACACAATATTAAGTTACTACATCTGTCTTTAATGCATTTACTCGTCAATAAAAAAATGGATAAAGTCTCCTCTGTATTTCGGACTTTTCCAAATAGCCTGTTCGTGAATAAAGTCAACCTAATGCACAGTATCCAAGCTCATACAGTACCACACTTAACCTCAACATATTAATCATGTTATACTACAACCCTAAGGTTACATTTCTAAATACATTAGACAACACAACAGGGTAAAACAAGTAACCATATTCCATTTGTGAAATGTTTGGTCACCGTGTAGCCATATTCATGCTCACAAATCATGAAGTATGTTTTTCCTCTGGAATAATAGCTTTAACAATTATAAATACTTTGCAAAACCAACAAACCTGTAGGCCAATACTGTGAATCCCAAATTCTCTTCAACATAAACCCTATGTATTGCTACCTCTTCTAGAAATTACATGAATAATACATAATATAGTCTGCTCGGCCCGAGAGTCTGTGTACGGTCCGTCAATCCCCTTGCGATGAGCCTTCTTGAAAACTTCCGCATAAGTCACTGTCCTCCCTAGTTCTTTTTCCTATAATAACAATTGACCAAATCAACCTTCATATAATTGTATATTTCGGCGAATTTTTTTTCGTACACATAACATATATACGTAAACAAGATTATATTACTAAATCAATATCATTCTTCTAGCTGCCTCATGGGTTGGGATTGTACCTAAATGGTAAGTAGATGAATTGGCCTTTCGATTGTCTGAATTTTTCCTTGAGATTTTCTGCCATTCTGGCCTTTGCCATAGCTCTAGCATTTGGTTCCATGTATCAAGTGGTATAAAATCTGGCTTTTTTGTTCTTGTCCGTCCTTTGTTTGTCAAATCTAAAATTCGACATCTTGCAGTAGATTCAAACTTGCGCCAAACTTCAGCTTCATCACTTGGAAACCATTTGTACTCCCTCTAAAAGCGTTAATATTATCATCCATAGAATTCAACAATTATATATACAATTGTACAATAGTTCCCACAATATATATTGTTTTAACAATTCATACCCTGAAATATTTGAACCATAATTTCTTTGTATCACTTAGGACCTGTCTGTATGTCAATCATGGCTCTATATACCCAGCATGTAGAGCTCTTATAACACCTTTGACGGTGTTATATGGATTCCATCTATACAACATAATATAATTCAAACATGTATATTAGGGTACAAACAAGAGAATATTTAAAATTCAGGTGTGAACTATTACATACCTGTTTCCTACGACCTTCACATAGCGTCGCTTGTCATTTTTCCATACCGTATAATCGGCTAGAGACTAGAATCCATAAAATTGCCAATCTTCAATACCTGCAGCCCGTCTTTCAGCAGCGTGCGAAGACTCGGGTATATTAGAAAATTGCGCACCACCGGGCATTGAAGAGCCAGCACCATCTATACATAAGTCCTGTAACTCTTGTGGCAGTCCAACTAATGAACAGTGTTGTTCATTATGACTAGTGGACGTGGCCTGTACATATGGCTGCTCCTGTTGGGGCTGTGCATCGTCTGGGATCCGATGTCGCATTCCCACTGATTAATTAGATGAACCACACCCAACGACCACAGGGACATTACCAGCACCACGGTCAGTTGCTGTATGTGCAATTGTGGATCCACGACCATTCACGTGATGTGCATCTATAGATCCACGGCCACCCAATTGTGATACGTCATTCGGTTCGGCCGGATTGAATCGCTGCATCTCAGGCATAATAGGGGGGTATGAGTCGAAGATGTCATTTTTCCTAACAAACTACTCTGCTTCAATTGTTTTTTCTCCTTGCGAGTTGGATCTTCACCGCCTCCCATTGCCTATTTTCACACAATAGAATTAGAATATATAAATAATATATGTTGATTGAAAAAATGTAATTACGTAACATAACATACCATAACTATCCTAGATCTATGTATAACAATAAGAATCACTGCTTGATCAATTGAAATACAAGCATAACAAATATTTTTTCCTAACCTATGTTTTTTTTCAAAAATCATCATTTCCCTCATTGTCACTGTCATGATTGTGAATGGTTGAATGTTTCCCCTTTTCCTCCTCATTCTCATTATTATCGTCATTGTCATCAACGTCATCTTCATCATTATATGGGTCACAATTATCATCATCGTCATCTTCATTATCATATCGGTCACAATCATCATCATCATCATTGACATCATCATCATTATCACCATTATCATTTGTTTAATGCTCATATTCTTCGTCATTTACATATTCTTCTATGTCTCCATGTTTGTCATCTTCTCTTATTATTTCAGTGTATACATCTGAATAATTAATATGTGAATTAGAATAAAAAAACATTCGGTTCCACTAGGGGCACATTCATGTGATCCGATTGAAAATTTGTGTTATTATCCATATCTATCTCCTGTTTGTCCATGTCATAGAAATGTCTTGGACAGATTTTAACGATGGCCACCCAATCCACTCGTTCTCTCTTGGCCCCTGGATAAACACAATAGTACACTTGTTGGGCTTGACCTGCCAATACAAACGGTTCGTACTTGGAATATCTTTTTGTCATGTTCACCTCAACCAATCCGGTCCTCTGATTTGACTTCACACCTCTATCATTTGTGGTATCATACCAATCACACTTAAACAGAATAACTCTTGTATGTTGTAACGTTGGATTAGGATATTGTAGTTCAATAATGTCCTTCAACACCCCATAGTACCCTATTTCCCCAGCTATACCATCGCTTGTACCTCTTACGAAAACACTACTATTGTTCATGGATTTTGAAGACCCATATTCGATAGTAGAGAAACTGTATCTATTTACCATGTATCTACACCATCTGCGTGTCTTTCTGTGTGGCCATTTGGAGAGATATTTCACACGATTGTCTACGTTATACCTATCTGTTAACTACAATATGACTACATTTGGTTAATAATCAACTGGTCGTGCCCTTAATGAATAAGCAGAAATCGCATACAAAAATACTGACCTGGCCATATAACTATCTCGGGAAAGATTTGTCAAAATGCAACTGTCTATCTCTTTGGTTAATAGGGTCGTATTGTTGTTCCAAGTCTTCCTCAAACAATCTGCATCCAATTCGTAAAGCTGCTCATTAAAAAAAGTGTAATAATCCCAACGGAGGAAAGTGCATTCCAAATTGTTGCAAACATACCTTATATAAGGCTGCACCTCTGGGCAATTCATTAGTACATATAAGTGTGCCAACTGGAGATCATACTCTGGTAGTGAGATCTTTGTATTCACCCCAATGGGACAACCCGAAAAAGTAAATATAAATAAGCAACCCTCAGGATAGTCTACCTCATTATACTGGTTGTTTTGACCTAACCTTCTACTTTTAGTTGACACATGTTGTTCAAAATAATATGAACAGAGAGTTGATGTCTCTAGGATGTGATAAGCTTCACAAATAGATCCTTCAACACGTGTTTATTCTTAACTATCCTCTTCAGGCCTTGCAAAAACCTCTTGAAAGGATACATCCACCGATATTGAACAGGTCCACAGCATATCGCTTCATAAACCAAATGGACAGGTAAATGCTCCATTGAGTCAAAAAATGCAAAAGAAAACATCTTCTCCAGTTTGCACAGCATCATGAAAATATTATCTTACATCTTTTCCAAATCGGTTCTTTGCAAAGTTGAACAACATAGATTGCTAAAAAATAAGCTCAGTTCAACAAATGTCTCTGAAGCCTGTTTCAGCATGAGTTCTCGCAATGCAATGGGAAGTAGTCTCTCCATAAAGATATGACAATCGTGGCTCTTCATGTGTGACAATTTCAAATCCTTCATGCCGACACAATTTGATAGATTAGAATCATAACCATCGAGAAATTTTATGCCTTCAACCCATTGTAGGAGCACTTTTCTCTTTTTTCTTGGGAGAGTGTATACACCAAACTTGTTCGTATTTTCTTCGCATAATTCTGGATGATTGTAAAAAGTTGACATGTCTTTCTGAGCTTGAACGTTGTCTTTAGTCTTACCCTTAACAACCATGATAGTATTGAAGACATTGTCAAAAATATTTTTCTCAATATGCATCACGTCTAAGTTGTGATGAACAAGGTACGTCTTTCAGTATGGCAGTTCCCAAAAAATACTTTTTTTCATCCAATTATGATCTATACCAAACCCATTTAGCTTCTTGCAATATCTCTCTTGGATTGTTGGAAAAAAATTTACCTGTTCCCAAATTTGTTGCCCAGATAATCATGGTGAAGGTATAGATATTTTATGCCTATCCTTGATAAAAATTTTCACGTCATGTCTTAATGAACTATTTTGTGGTAAGAATTGGCGATGACAGTCGAAAAATGAAGGCTTCTTCCCCGCTGGTAAGCGAAAAGCTCTTGACTTTTCGATGCAAATAGGATACAATAACCTCCCATGTGTGCTCTATCCCGACAACATACCATAAGCCGGGAAGTCATTTATTGTCCACATCAAGACTGCCCTCAAACAAAAATTAGTCTTTGTAGCAATATCATAACATAATGTTCCTTCCGACTATAGAGTTATCAATTCATCGATCAGGGGCTCTAGGTAGACATCAATATTCGTACCGGGATACTTGAGACCAGGAATGAGTAATGTCAAAAACATTACGGGATCCTTCATGCACATCCATGGTGGAAGGTTGTATGGGTTATTATCACTGGCTAGCAAGAATATGGTTGCACATTTGAACTGTACGGGTTAAAACTATCTGAACAAAGGCCTAGCCGAATATTTCTTGGTTATTCAGCGAATTCTGGATACACGGAATCAAAATATTTCCACAATTCGACATCTGATGGATGACAAATATTTTTATCCTCCACATTGTGATATTTGTGCCACATCGTGTGTCTCGCTGTAGCATTTGACATGTACAGTCTTTTCAACCTTGGTGCCAGAGGGAAATATCTTAACTGTTTGTAGAAAATAGGCTTCCCCCATTTTTTACCACTAGCTATATCCTTGAAACGTGTGTGGCCAGAACGTGGTCAATTTTCCATGAGTCTCCGATCTTTGTAAAATAAGGTGCATCCATTTACACAAACATCGATCTTCTGATATCCCAACCCTAATAGCTTGATTAGTTTCTTAAATCTATAGAGGTTTTCAAGCAAGTTATGATTCTCGGGCAACACTTCCATTAAATCTTCTATGAACTTGTTAAATAGAGAGTTGCTCATATTATGCTCGGACTTCATATTCATATATCGAGCCACGACTGACAATTGAGTAAGTTTCGCACAACCATCAAATAATGGCCTATTAGCGGCATTTAACAACTCAAAAAATTCCTATGCTTCCATGTTAGGTTCTTCATTAACCTCAACATTGTGATCGTTGGTGAACTGCTGTCCGGCAACGTAAAAAACCAATATTTTATAATTATTCATTTCACCAAGCTGTTGTTCTTGATTATACGCCCAAGTTTGTGCACTTGGAACATAATTGTTATACACATGTTCGCCTTGTGCAATCCATTGATAGTAAAAACGCATAAAACCCTTCTGATACAAATGATCAACTACCGTTCCTGTTGTTTGGAATTTTAAGTTCCGGCGTCTTACACATGGACATCTTATCTTGTTGTCATCCATATAATAATGTTGGTTGCTTACGAAGGATACAAAATTCGAAACACCTTGGATAAAGGCCTCATTAAGATTACCGTCAATCCATTTCTGATACATCCATTCATGATTTGACTCCATGAAATGATGCACTGACCAATTTGTTAAATGTTATTGCATTTTAAAAATTACGTAATACATTATTAGGAAAAAGAGCTATCTAAATTCGATGAGTGAGACTTATTACGTATGAGTTTGACAACATGACAAAGATACACAACAAACCAAAAATAGAACAATGTTATACAACGCATAAAATAATATCTATATCAAAATTGTGAAACTTAAAACATACATAAAATTAACTTTAAATTATATTTGACAAATATTGTTCAAATTGATAGACGGACGCGACAAACAGACAGAGTCACCTTTGTACCGTGAGTAATTCGATATCTGCATTCAAAATATTTCCACAACAACAATACATTTTAAAAATTACTCAAAATGTTCGTGTACAAGGTACAATGTTCATTATAAAGAAAAAGGGCCCAAAGTACAATGTACAAGGTTACTCAACATAAATAAGTGACAACTCAACAAATATGAAGTTAGAATCATTCAATAAAACATGTTAATAGTTGATCCGGGCTTGGACGTGACATTGGAATTTTTAATTTTATGGTTGACGATTACCCGAATTTGAAATCATAGACCACAAATTGTTAAGATAAAAAAAAAATCTGAAGTTTCAAAAAATATTACCGTAAATTTGTAAACTCCGGACGCGACAAACGGATAGAGGTTCCCCGCTACCGTGAATAATCTGATAACCTGCTATTAAAAGATTTCCACAGCAACAGTACATTATAAAAATTACTCAAACACATTCACTTAAATCCATTTATAGTATAACGAACTACGCAAAATGACCCAATAGTACAATGTACAAGGTTACGCAACATAAATATGTGACAACTCGACAAATATGAAGTTAGAATAATTATATCAAATAATTTAATAGTTGATCCGGACTCGGACGTGATATTATATTTATAATTTTATGGTTTATGATTATCAAAATTTGACATACAAAAAAAATAAAAATTCTGCGGAAAAATAAATACAAATTTAAAAAAACCAAAATATAACCTAAATATGTATAAAAAAACAATTAAAAAAATGAAATAGTAACAACAAAAAAGACTAGACAATTAAAAAACGAAAAAAATATATATCTGAAAAAAAAAAAAACAAATAACCTAAATATGTTAAAAACCCTACAAAAAAAATTATAATGAAAAAAAATTATAGATAAAAAAATGGAAATTACAAAAAAAATAGAAAATTTAAAAACAAAAAATCCAAAAATAAAAAAAATCAAAAAATTAAATCAAACTAACTAAAATGTGTTAAAAATAACACAAATTAAAAAAAATCAGAACAAAGAAACATAATAGATAAATAAAAAGGAAAAAAATCATAAATTAAAAAAATTTGAAAATACAAAAAAAAATTAACAACTAAATTAACATATTTAGGTTAGATGCATTATTAATTAACATATTCATAACAACAACAAAATGTATCGTATATACATAGATGTACATACATATACACATGTATATGTAAATAATCTCACAGACATAAATTATTTGTGAGGTGGGGGAGAGGGTAATATGTTGAGAGAGTACATAGCATCATAGGAGAGAGGGTGGTTATAGCTAGATATATACATACATATACATACATATATATATATATATATATATATATAACATGTACAAATACCAAAAAAAATTCATTATTACCTCAACTTGTTGATGGTGAGGGGTCTATAAAGAGGTGGGAAGGTTGGGAGGGGGAGAGGGGAAGGGGGGTTGTGACGCCCGAGATTTTTGCCATGCATTCACTTACTGTTACATCCATTGTTGCGCATTTCTTCTGTGCTTTATTTACTATCTTCTTTAAGTTACTATTCCTTCCGTTTTCAACTGCCTAATATTACTGAATTAACATTTTTATTAAATCATAATAAATATTATAGGAGTGAGAAAAATGTGCCTTCGAGCGATTAGCGTGTAGAGCCTTCGTTTAGAAAATGCTTTATTGAACTTAGTGAATAGTATTACGTGGCTTAACTTAATGTTTTATTCAATTAGCACCTAACTATTCCTTAGACTCATTTTAAAGCTAACTACATTCTTTGTAGAAGACCACTTAAGCCCTTCACTTGACCCCACCCCAATATATACTCAATATAACACAACTTAAGCTCATAATACACAAAAGAAAAAAAAATAAAAGCTGAAAAATAGCCAATAGAACCCGACAGCCCTTCTCTTGTATTTGGGAGAATTTTGCTTCATCAATTCCTCAATCCAAGCCAAGCCAAGTTGAATGCAAGTAGTTTAAGGTGTTTGCTAGCCTCCCGTGAGCTCCTACGCGCATTGGTGAGGGATTTCATAGCTCTTTTTGCATTTTTAAAAATGTTACACTTTTCTTGATTTGTTAGAAATGCTATCAAATGCTATTGCAAAGCTTATCTATGTTATTATACATTGTATATAAGTGTTAGAGAACACATTTAAGCCTTTAGTTCGCATTTTAAACGGTATGAATCGTTATTTTAAATTTATGAGGTAAATAGTGATGAATTTCTAGGGTTTTAAGTAATTGTGCGTATTAGCTTGATTCATTGCTTCTAATAGATGCCTTAGGTGCTAATGAAGGTAGTCCAATAGCCCCGTGCTCTTGAATTGCTCTAAACTTGCATAAAACGTGAAATAGCCGACTTTTTAATAGGGGTTTCGGGGTTAATGCTAATCCGGGTGAAATTGAGCTTCATAATTGGTAATCTTAGGCTACCTAGGTGCTATAGAAGCTTTGCTAACCCTTGTTTGAAGCCCGGTTAATGTATGTATAGTTCAAAGCTATAAGAGAAAATTTTGGGCTTTTGGGATAATTGCGGGTAATTAAACATGTTTGAGGGTTGTAAGGGTGCATTAAGGGTTAATTAGAAGATTGATATAGCTTTCCCTTGAATTTGAAACATTAACTTTGATTTGGAAGGAAAATAGCTTGAATAACAAAGGGATTTAAGTGCAAATTCAATTGTTTCACGCTTTTAAGACTATGGCATGACTCCTTGTGTGTTTAAATGCGGTTTCAAGTTATTTTGGAGCTTTTGGTATAGTTCTATATGTATCTTGAATATGCCCCTTTGTAAAACTGCTTAATTGCTTGTATAAATTGCTTCTATTCTAACTGCTTCGAGGTCAACCTACTTTGTTGATCCTCCTATGTGTTATAGCTTATATTGTTGATATTGTATTGCCATTGTTAAGTGCATTCCATAGTGATTCCGCAACCATAGTGACAGGGGCAGATGTGTTAAATATCGGCTGGGCGGCAGATGGCTTGCCAGTGGATATTCAAACTCCGTGCCCTAGTCCCTCATTCGCTTGGTCCGGAGATTGCCAGGGGATATTGGGTCGTAGGATTATCGGGGTACATCCGGAGTACACCCACTGGAGTGATTGGGGATTTTGCCGGCATAGTGATCGTGGTTCGTGGATCGTGAATGAAGATCAAGTGAAGATTGGAATGTTGGGGTTAAGTGAAATGTATCCTTTTTAATGTGTGGTATTTGATCTTTAATATTCTTGAATGGTTTTCATTGCTATTAATGTTTAAATGTATTACTTGTTGCATTGCACGCCCCAGGAGACTTTATCCTTCACTGGGCAACAGTGTTGCTCATACCTCGATATCATGTTTCAGGAAGTGCTGAGGGTGATCCCCAGCTAGTTGAGGTGGTAGTGGAAGAGGAAGAAGTGCAGGCCGAGCCTTTGCCCTAGTAGCTGTGTGTTTGTTGTCTGAGGTAGATGTACTTTCTTGTTGTTATATGGGCACTTGTATTATTATATTATGATCTATTTGTGGCCTAGGGCTATGTATATGTTTTATAGTTGCAAGTTAAAGATAGTTGGTTGTAGTGGTAGATTTGGGAAACTATGGCTTGTAATAACTTATGTTCTACTTCTAGCTTCTTGCATGCTTGGGTGTGTATATTCTGTTGTATGTTTGGTTTCAACTTCGAGGAATGTTTCATTGTCATCATCGAATGGCATGATAAACGGTTTTATGAAGAAGTTAAGTTGGATGCATGCCTGTGTGAATTTGAACTACTGTATGCCTCAAGGCTCAGATGGCCTTGAACTTTTGAACTTTAGTTATAAAAGCTTATCCTAGTATATTGTGGCAATTTTTGAGCATTTACAAGTTTTCAGAATGTCCACGGTACAGAGAAGACTCTGTCCGTTTGTTGGGTCTAGACTTAACCTTTAGCGTGAGGTTGGGTCGGGCGTTACAAGGGTTGGGCGTGAGAGGTGGGGTGGGGGATGGGGAGATGGGTAGGGTTTTTTTTAATTCTTAAAAAAAAACGTAACAAAGGGCCCCTCTGTTAGAATAAATTCAATTGGGCGACGGCCCGGCGTAAACCAGGGTCATCACCCAATTAAAAGAGGCCCACATTTTATTGGAGACGGGCCTCTTTTATTAGAGACGGGCAGCAACCCGTCTCTAATAAAAGAGGCCCACAAGAATGGGCCTCTTATTGGAGATGGGCATCGGCCTGTCTCCAATATAGAGACGGGGTCTCCAACATGGAAACGGGCATCAACCCGTCTCCAATTAAAAAGGCCTACAGTGTGGGCCTCTTATTGGAGACGAGCATCGGCCCATCTCCCATCGCCATCCCGTCTCAATTGGAGACGGGCATTAGCTGTCTCCATTATGGAAACAGGCAGCCCGTCTCCAGACCGTCTCCAATAAAAGAGGCCCACATCGTGGGCCTCGTTGTGGAGACGGGAATATTGCCTGTCTTCATTGGCGACGGGAAGTTACCCGTCGCCATTGGAGATGGGCATAGTTTCCCGTCTCTAATTTAGAAAACTAGTTAGAATGGCTCCAATAATTTGATGATTACCATCTCATCGTGCCTTCATCGAGCCCTCACCCTGCCGTTGCAAATGTTTGAACAGTCGCGTGAAGCGTGCAGTTGGCACCAATAATTTGGAGAAAACCCCTCACTGTGCCGTCGCCAAATTTTCACCAATTTCAGTTCTATATAAAGAGTAAACAATCCCGCATGTTGTCTTCTATCTTTACATAAGCTTAATCTAGATGAATGATATCTTATAAACGATAAGTAAGGAAGTTCAAGGTCAGTGGGTTACCATTAAAAAGGAGAAAGACACAAAGAAATGTGATTCATCGAAGGCAAGCAGTAGTAGAGTTGAAGGTCGATTTGATCTAAACGAACCACCAAAAGAAGATGGTTACATTTCAATTTCTCAACACCATCAAAGGAATGTAGATCAAATGTATCGCATCCTTCTACCGAAGTTGTTCGAGTGAAAAATTATGTAAAAAAGTAGTAGCTAAGGTTTAAAAATATGTGAAATATTAACAAGATATGTGTGTGTATCTTGTATAGGACTTTTGTATGGTAATGACTAAAGTTAACCGTCTGTTAATGTAAACCCTAGTTATCGAATGTTATGAAATAAAATCTTGTCCATTTCAAATTATGTTATCAAATTTCAAGAAATATTGTAATAAATATGTAGACAAACATAGTATTTTATTATTGTATTCAAATAATGTCAATACTTGAAGTTAACAATACATTAGTAATTGGTAATACTTCTGAAACATTTTAACATATCATTGTTAATCAGTGTTTAAAGGCGTTCATTAAAAGAAATATAGGAAATTGAATGGCAAACTTTATGGCGATGGCATGGTGACAAACTGTCACAGTGTCGTCACCTTGCCGTCTCTACATATCGAAAGGGGAGAAACTTATCACTGACCCATCACCAAATTAGTGACGGTCGTAGCTGGGCCGTCACCGAATCAGTGACGGCTTAGCGACGGGTATTTTTGCCCATAACTGTGCCGTCATTTTTCCGTCACAAAACTGGAGTCAACATTTTCCTTCACTGTGTCGTCGCCATATCGGCGATGGTTTGGCGACGGTCCGTCGCAAAATTCAGTTTTTTTTGTAGTGTTTTTTTTTTCAAAAAACTAGTATATTGGACATTTTCGCTATATGAGTGTACCCCATGATCTCTCTCACAGCATGATTGCACATCCTAAACTTAGGTGTCTAAGTTCGCCCATGCCTATTTTGCGGGTATTGGGGTTGTTTTTTAAGGACAATGTGGTTTTTAGTGGGTGGTTGGTGTTTTCTACCCAACTTGTAGTTTTAATGAATATGTGGTATATGGTATTTGGATTTTAGTTAAGGATGTGTGGTAGTTTAGACTCTAATATCATATTAAATTATCATTTCATTTAAAATTTTAAGTTATTAGCGATGAATTATTATATCTATTTATGGTGTTTATGAATTTTGCAGCCACGCGTTATTCACATGTCCACTAACATTTTTTTTTGGACAGATTTTACTTCAAAGACTAATGGTTGTCACCAAAATGAAAGATGAAGGACCATTTTGTCTAAAATGAAATATTATAGACTTAAATATAAAAAAAGACAAAGATGTAGGACCATTTCGATAAATTACCCTATTTGTTATGATTGTGAGACTAAGTCACTAGGATATTAGGTCTTACGAGTCACTTAGAAGTGGGAGAACTAAATGATAGAGCTAAGCGTTGTGCAACACTTCACTAGGACAATAGCAGCCATCTCTAGAATCTATTCTCTAACAACACAAAAAACTTTGAAGGGATGAGGGATCTATATCCCCAATGCTAATTTTGGTCATGAAAAACAAAAAGAAATATGACTTCGAACCAATTCAATCTCTCCCATACCAACAAAGATTACTTAATTCCTTATGGAAAGTAATCTATAACACATTTTATGGCTTAGATCTTCCTTGAATTAAAAAGAAAAAAAAAGTAATGTATAACACTCCTATACCAACAAAGATTAAAAATTTCATTTGGAAGGCCTACATAAATTATGCTTTGCTTACAAAACAATGAAGTGTATATTTGATTCTATCTGCAAAATCTTCGGCTAAAAACCTGAAATTGAACGTCTTCTACTTGGAGTACAAAAAATTGGTTTGCTTCACCAATTCAGTACATTCTAAAGAGCATCATCAGATTTTTGATTCATGGCTCCTAATTGTTACTCAAAGTTATAGAGCAATAAGATGTAGCAACTTCGAAGCTGAATCAATAATTTCCCAATACTGTTGGCACAATTAGGAAGGAAGGATTTCGCATTTCTCACGGTCCCATGAGACACGCAAGCGAGACTAGTATCATAAGATTAAAAAATAATTATTTGGACTCCAAATTCATAGACCGAAAATGATTAATCTAAATTATCACTTAAACGCATAATACTCACTTATAAACTACAACTACCTACCGATGTGGGACACTTCAACATTATTGTTTGAAGGATGGGAGGTTACCATTAGAAGAGACAAATCATATCATTGTTGAGTACTTTAATGCATTTAAAAAATTTGTGTATTTTTCACAAAACAAATATATATCTATGTATTTTTAGTTAAAAAGATTAAAAGAGTTTTTATGAAAAAAAAATTTATAATCATATGACTAAAAATTAATTTTAGCCCCCACTAAAAACAACTCTTAGATCTATCGTTTAACTATTTGTAAGGTCATCATGGAATTATGAATAGTGATAACATACTGAAATTTCACTGTCAATTCTCTATACAAGTAGAAGCTCTAGCAATTAGAAATGTTTGTCAAGTTGTTTTCATTCCATTTTTTTTCTTTTGTTATATTGAAGGGAAAATATCACATTTAGTCCATATTATTTGCAAAATATCTCAATTTAGTCCATATTATTTAAAATGTTTCAATTTAGTCTCTATTGTTTCCCTAAAAGTTTCAATTTCATCCCTATTGTTTAAAGTTTTTGTTAGCCTAAAGGCTTTAAATCCTATATTTTGATGATAACTAAATCTTGATTATGAAATTGATCTATTGACTAATCATATCTTGTAATGAGTTTATTGTTTGAGAATTAGTCCAAGCTTGAAGGATACTCAACATATTAAGTAAGGTCATAAGGATTGGAGTAATGCTCATGAAAAGTAATGATCAAGCAAAAAGCATCCTCCAACGAGAAGATCAAAGCACTTTAATGGTTAAAATCTATGAAAATTCAAGATGTAAATATCCTAGCTAAGATCTTATCCTAAAGAAGGAAGATTGAAGAGATGATCAAAGCACTTTGTAAATATCAATGTTATACAAGCTCAAGAACAAGTTCATGAAGGATGATGTTGATCAACCTCAAGTGATTTAATCATGAAAATCAAATGAAGAGCTCAACATGATCAAGCTCAAGTGTCTTTTTGTCAAGATCTCTAAAGCTTCAAGACATAAAGATTCAAGTCAATAAGATCTTGAAAGATGAAGATGGAGCTATAAGGATAGAGACGGAAGTCATAAGGGGCACCATCTGGGACTTGACTGGGGTTTTTGGGTCTTACAAATGGTATATGTTCAACAATGATTCTCAAATATTATTTTGAAATATTTGAAAAATGTTTTACAAAACATGCTCAAAAGAAACGTTTTTTTCCAACCTTGGTAGTTTTGATCCCACCGGACGACCCCATGGTGACCGGTTGACCAGTGGCCAAAGAGTCGTCCACCCGAGGCCTGTCCATCGGACGAGGGTCTCTCGACCGGTCGACCGGCGAAACAGGGGTCAATTGGTCGAGCCAAAATGCTGATTCAAAATATAGCCGTTTGTGAACGTTGGGAGCATTAATTATACCATTTTTTTTAGCTCTATTAATGTCTCTCAACTGCAAAATCTTAAGGCATTGATTCAAAGCAGTTACTCTTGAATTATTTTATCATCTTTATCTTTGAATCATCATTGAGCTATACTTGAGTAAGAATTTGTGAGCATTATTGAGAGAGAAGTATTCATTGTATTTATCTACCCTACAAGAGGCATTTTATTGTGAATCTCAAACACTCATCAAGAGAGCGAGTTAAACACTTTGAAAGGAAGGATTTTCTTGTCAAAGGTGTTGGGGTTAAAGCTTTGTTTTGAGAAGGATTTTTCTATTGTAAAAGCTTGAACTACTATTGTAGTTGGTTTGTGGACTCACCAACATTTGAAGAGTCACTATAATGAAGATTGTTGAAATCCTAAGCGGGGAGCTTAGGTCGTGGACTTAGGTGGGGCCGAACCACACTAAATTGTGATTTGCAATCTCTTTCTCTCAACTCTCTCTTTGCATTATTTTATGCACACTAAGTGTTTGATAAATTGTCTCACTCACATTTTATATTGCTAGAGTGCATATTTGTTTAAAATTGTTTTTGATTAATCATTGCTAGTATATTGCTTAATCGAAAAAGTAGTATCATTGCCTATATAACCTAATTCACCTCCCTCTTAGGTTTAATTAAGGGACAACAAGTGGTATCAGAGTTAGGACTTTACATATAGCTTAACATCTAATAAAGTCAAGATAATGGCATATACTACTACATCTCTTCACATTGAAGGATATTCAATTGATAGACCTTCTTTGTTTATAGGAACCAATTTCTTGAGATAGAGGAATCATATGGCAATATATATTTAATCCGTGGACTATACGTTGTGGCATATTGTTGAGCATGGGCCATACGAAGTTGAAGATGAGTCAACCGAGCAAAATATTGCCAAATTGACCAAAAATGCACAAGCTATGCATATTCTCTATTGTGCTTTCAATGATCAAGAGTTTGAACAAATTCGTGAATGCACATCCGCTCATAAAATATGAAATCTTCTTGAAAAACTTTATCAAAAGAAAGAAGAAGATGTTAAAGAAGAAAATGAAGCATACATTGGTGCATTTGATGAAGAGGTATGTCTATCTCATGAATCCATTTGTTCCTAATTTATTGATAATGATATTACAATTGATGAACTTGAAGAAGCCATCTTGGATATTCAAAATGAATTGATATTTATAATTTTTAAAAATAAAAGTTTTCTTGAGGAAGTTAAATGTGCTTTATTTGAGATAAATGAGATTAACAAGGAAAATACTATAATTAAAATAGATGATATTTCTTTGATTGATAAAGTGTTTGAAAATGAGATTTCATGGTCAAGAAAGATGTTCAAAGAGTTGAATAAAGAAAAAGAAAAATGGGATATTATGCTTAATCCAAGATACATGGTTTGCAAACTAAATGTGTTAGGATATAAACCATATCTTATTCAAAAGATCTTAAAGAATTGTTTCCTCAAGAGCTCAAATCAAAATGAATCACCTTGTGCTTGTCTATATTGTCACAAGATAGAACAATTTGTTTTACTATTTCATGATATGAAAATATTTGAAAATGGGTCAAAAGTTCCGTGGTGGCTAAAACACAAATGGATTGTTAAAGCCACTACAAATTATACTAATCCCAAGGACCCAATTAAAGTTGGGTACCTAGATCTTACCATGCTTTGTTATAGGAATGTCAAAGCAATACCGAATAAGATGGTGATGCAATTCATTTGAAAGGCAATATCATTGAAATAAGGAAGCATGGGTAACATTTGATATACTCTCATTACATGCTCCTTATAGAATGATTTTATGGGTTAACTTGTGTTTTGATCCTAAAGTGTTTCAATTTTGTGCTTAAGTGTTACTTGATAAGCCTATATATGAAGTATTCATTGGTATGTCATCTTGGAAGATACATGTTTATACTTGATAATGTGGGATACAACTCAGTATTCCTTGCAATGCTTGAGTTGAAATGTTGTTTTGAGAACATGAAATGCTCTTTCTCAACTTTATGAAGTTGAACATGATTTACCTGAATTTACTTGAAAGAAAGAAATAGGTTGAAAGAGTAAACTAAATATTCAATCTTGATAACCATAAGAGAAATGTCATAACATGTTCTTTTCTTGATTTGAATGTCATGTCTATACTTAGAGAATAAATAGAGTATTAAAGAGATAAAGTAAAAGTCTTTAAGGAATACTAACCACACTCACGAGTAGTAGAGAAACATTGATCATAGCATTGAAAATGTTGCAACAAAGAATGTTGTTTTCATGCTTGCCTTGTGATTAGTTGAAATGCATAATATCACAACATCTTGAAAAGAAAATGAGATGTCTTATCATTCATAATGGTGATAGCTTTAAAGAAAAAATTGATGTGATTGAAATGTTGAAAGTCAAGAATTTGGTATATATTATAGGGAAAATAGCACCAGTAGTCCCCATTGTTTCACATTGGTTCAAATTAGTCCTCATTGTTTAAAACAGTTCAGATAGGTCCCTATTGTTTCAAAATGGTGTCAAAATAGTCCCCAATGTTACATCAATAGTGTCATTATGGTCCCTGACGTTAATAAGCACGTTAACTCTGACCAAAAAAGAATGAAAAGACAATATTACCCCTTCCTCTTCAAAACTTCATCATTAACATCATTTTCATCCTTATCATTCTTTCACCCAAATTAAACCCGATTTTGAACCCTAATCATAAACCGTATCTAGTTCCTAATTTAACACATGTATAATCCCAAAATCAAAAACCCAACATATTTTGCTGAAGATTTGAGTGTACATTTTTGAGCCGCCGACGAATTTACACCCCGTGATGGCGACTGTAGGCGATGGCTGCCATTGAGTCAACGACGAGCTTCTTGTGGTAGATCAGACAATTTGCATCGTACCCAAGTCGATTGTTTCATATAGTTTGCTCACAATGGCTTATTTTTGAAGGATTAATGTGAATGAAGCACCCAGCTACGGTATGTTACGATTTCATTATTAATACTATAATGGCTTAACAAATTTCAATAATAGCTTCTTTTTTTTTTGGGTTTGCATTGCTTTTCTTATTTTTTAGTTTTTCATTTCTTCTATTTGAAAACCCCAAATCAATTTAGGTTTCAATGTTGGAAACCCTAATTCGATTTAGGGATAGTAAATTAAGGTATGATACTAGAAAATGTGCGTGCCTGTGAGTTAACCATGTGTGTGTAAATATTTCTAGAGCATCGTAGCTGGTTATACGTATGTTTGTGTGATGGTGTCTTCGGCTTGCAAGGGTGCTGTGATGGATGGGGAAAAAGCATTCAACATGATGATAGTAGGATAAAGAAAGAATTAAACACAAAAGATAATAGGACAAAAATAAAGCTTGCATGTGATAGTTTAGATGAACTAAATGTTCTGGACATGGTTGACAATGCTTAAATAATTAACAATATAATATATGCATGCAAAGTTTAGCCAACCATATGCAACAAATTATGTTACA
The DNA here is from genome assembly GCA_037974665.1 of Ehretia macrophylla. Taxonomy (NCBI): domain Eukaryota; kingdom Viridiplantae; phylum Streptophyta; class Magnoliopsida; order Boraginales; family Ehretiaceae; genus Ehretia; species Ehretia macrophylla. The sequence goes on along the minus strand of CM075769.1, from coordinate 49,757,515 downwards.
GTTTTAACTTGATGAGTTTACAAGGAATTATGAGTAAGTGTAATGCATGTTAAGTTATCACTCATTACATATTATGTTACAGTTTTATCTTGCAGTATCAAATTAGTGTAATTAATCCTTTTTTTTTCTAACTTTCTGACTTTATATTTTTTTTCTGAATTACCCCGACCCTATTCTTCATGCATTTATAATGTTAGCTTTAATACTAATTTCTAGTGTACATTATTAGACATCCAGTCAGATGCTGCAGTCTATAGTATTAAAATGTGTCATTGTGGGGCTTTATTGAAAAGACCTATTAGAAATTATGTTGGTGGCAGGGTTGACTTTTTTGATTTTGTGGATGGGAATTCAATAGGGATAAAAGACATACATATAATGGCAGAATCATGTGGCTACAAAAAAGAAATGGTAAAGGTATTGCACAAGTATGGGCGTGATCTTGAGGGAGGCAGTAGGTATATAAAGACCGATGATGGTGTTAAGGGATTTCTTAAGTTCATTGCTGCTGAACAAATTGTTCATATCTATCTTGAACACATGGATCTAGACAATGTAGTTCTAAACCAGGTTGAGGGTAGAGTAAATGATGGCAATCTGATGGAATTTAGGCTTGATAAGACTACTCAGGTGCAGTTTAACTTTGGTATTGAGGAAGAAGAAATTGAAAAATCTGGGGATGTTAATTCAGTTGATGCAAATCTTGATAGGGGTGCATCTAGTTATAGACAAAATGATATATTAGTAGATAGTGGTGAACTGGATTTGTTGGGTTCATATGACATAACTACTTTCAATGGTTTAAGTAGTGATGATGAGTGTCCTATATATAATCCTAGAAATGATATGAAGGATCTCGAATTGCATGTAGGAATGATTTTTCATTCTAAGGAAGAAGTTAGGGATGCATTAACCACCTACAGTGTGAAAACGGGAAAAAGGTTTCGATATGAGAAGAATGATTCACTTAGAATCAGGGCTGAATGTACAGAAAAAGGGATGCAACTGGTTGATTTATGCAAGGAAAATGAATGGTGAAAGCAGTTTCCAAATCAGAACTTTTAGGCCTGAACACTCATACTATTGGACCTTTTTTAGAAGAAGTGTTAACTCACAATGGTTGGCAAAGAATTTTGTCCAGAAGTTTAAACATAATCCTACCTTGAGGGCGAAAGAGTTCAGAGATGAGTTAACAGTGCTAAGAGTATGACTTATAGAGCTAGGGCATCTGCAATAAATCATATTCATGGTGATCGTGAGCAGCAATTCAAGAAGTTGTGGTCTTATTGTGAAGAACTTTTAAGGACTAACCCCAACAACACAGTTATTGTAAAGATGGTAGACCAACATGATCCTTCAGAACAACCTAGATTCATGAGCATGTATATATGCTTTGGTGCATATAAGAGAGGGTTCCAAGCAAGTTATAGGCCAATTATAGGGGTTGATAGTTGTCACATCAAGGTAGCACAAGGGAGGCAACATCTAGCAGCGATTGGGGTAGATGCCAACAATAATATGTACCCACTTGCATGGGCTATTGTTGAAAATGAGAATACAAGCAGTTGGACTTGGTTCTTGACATTGTTTAAAGAAGACTTTAAGATTGATAACGATGACAGATTGTGGACATTTATGAGTGACAAACAAAAGGGTTTGATTGAGGCATTTGAGCATACATTACCTCATGTTCACCATAGATTTTGTGTGAGTCATTTGCATGCGAATTTCACACGGGCTGGGTATAGAGGTCAACCATTAAAAGATGCATTATGGTCAGCTGCCTCATCAACAACTATTCCATGGTTTGAGGCTGCAATGAAGAAGATGCCAGTGTTGAATGTTAATGCTGTGAATTGGTTAGCAGATAAACATCCTTCACATTGGTCTAAATCTTATTTTGACACATCTGTAAAGTGTGATATGCTATTGAACAACCTTTGTGAAAGTTTCAACTACTTCATTATGGATGCAAGGGACAAACCAATAATATCCTTGCTAGAAACAATTAGAGTTTTGGTAATGACAAGAAATCAATTGAATAGAGAGAAGGCAGAGAAATTGTATGGAGTTTTGTGTCCTAGAATACGAGAAAGACTTGCAAAGCTTTCTAAAGCTGGTTGTGAATTCATTCCTTTGAAGTCTGATAAAAACCACTTTAAGGTTGTTGGTAGTTATCAAGACAGGTATGTTGTGGACCTAGTCAATCATACATACAGTTGTAGGCAATGGGAGTTGACTGGCATCCCTTGTAAGCATGCATGTTCAGCATTGGCAATGAAAGGGAGCAATCTAGAAGACTATGTACATAATTGTTATAAAGTGGAGACTTTCAAGAAGGCCTATGAATATGCTATAATGCCTTTAAATGGCCCTGATTTATGGCCCAAGACTGATAGGGTTCCACCATTGCCTCTAAAATATGATAAGAAGGCAGGAAGACCAAAGAAAGTCAGAAGGAGGGACCCACTTTTTGAGTAACCTAAGGACCCTACAGTGCATAGACCCTCCAAGAGAGTTAATCATTGTAGAAGGTGTTGGCAAAGAGGCCATAACTCGAGAAGTTGTCCAGTATACAAAGAAGTAAGTATCTCTAATTTGTTAATGTATATTTTATCAATTTTAGTAAAACTAACACATGTACTATTTTCAAGTTGGTGATGGCGGTGGTATACAACCAAAAAATTCAAGGGCAGATTATGTAGATACAGGCATAAATATGCAGTCAGAACAATTTAGAGCAAGTGGTTTGGGTGAGGATAATGAGCTGCAGCACAAAAATGCAGGTACAACTACTTTTAGTGAGGTAAGAAGTAGCCAAGGTAATGGGAACAACACAATTAGGAGTAGCAGCCAAGGTAGGGGGCAAAACTTAAGTAGGGAAATCTCTCCAGTGATGGGAAAAGTTGTGGGAAACAACCAGGGCATGAAGGTTATTCTTGGAAGATGAAGTAGCCAAGGAATAGGAAATTCAAAAGGAAAGGAACCACTCCATGACATTAGCAGCAGCAACACTATTAGAGGTTTTGGAGGGCATAGTTTGAGAAAAAAAGGTAGCAGTTTGGGGAATAATATGAGGCCTACTAGTTTGGGAATGGGGAGCAGCAAATGTACAAGGGGGCATGACTTGGGTTAAGGCAAAAACAACAACCAAGGTATAGTTTCCAAAAATTTGGAAAGGGGGCAAAACTTGGGTAGAAAGAGCAACAATCAAGGGATGGTGAGCATGAACTTTGGTAGGGGCAACATTCAGGGGAGGCCCATCACTTTCAAGCCACTAAGAAGGTAGAATAACCAGGTTTACAACTTATTGGCCTTTGTTCCATCTTGTAGTAGACCAATTAATTATTACATTATTAACAATTTCCATATTCCAGGCTGCAAAGGTTGTAAATGATAGCGTTTCAAGTCAAGAACCTCTTATTCAAGATGTTCCAATTCAAGCTAATGAGGTAGCAATACCTTCTGCACCAATTCCAAATGATTTTACAGCTGTTATTGATGATGCAACAGCTCCAAATAGTCAAATTTCAGTTGCTGCTGATTATGCAAAAGGGTCACAAATAAACACAACAACATCAGCTTTATGGTGATCATCTAGTCAAAGAAGCTAACTTGGAGCTTATATCCACGTTTTTTGACTTTTAGACAATGATTGATAGCTTATCACAACTAGATGATAAGATAATTTTTTGAACTATTTATGATGTATGATGTAAATGGGGTACATCAATGGTTTTTCCTTTTTGTATGTAACTTGTAAATGGGAATTGTTACAAGTCAAGTTGTGCTGGTTATGATTCTAATGATTTTTGTATATTGAATTGATACAAGTCCAGTTGTGATAGGTTATGATTCTAATGGTTTTTGTATATGGTTTGTGGATATCCAACATATGAGAATGGTTAAGTATATAATGACAAGTACTGTTTATTTCTTCTGTTGGTTTACATTTGTGATTGTATTGAAGCATTGTTAGTTTTCTTAGTATTAGTACTATTAGATTTTAAATGTTGATTATGTGGTGAAACACTGTTAGTTTTTAGCATAAAAGTAGCGTGGTTTCTTTCTCATTTAAATTATTGGTATAAATAACTTTGACAGGTTTCATTGCTCAAATCAAGGGACTAAAATAAGTAATTGTTGTGAGCAAAATTCTCCAAAACTCACGTATCAAAAAAAAATTTCACAGGCACAAATTATTTCGTTAAAATCAGTTTGACACTGGGGACTCAAAACACTTTTTTTTTACAACATTAAGTACTATATTAATTTTTTTTTCAAACATTGGGGATTATATTAAACTTTTTTACAAACAATAGGGACTACTTTGAATTTAATTCTAAACATTAAGGACTAAATTGAATTCTTTTACAAATATTAGGGACTATTTTGAACTATATAATTGAATTTACAAATTTACCCTTCGAACAGTGACCACGTCATTTGCACGTGAACACTATTTTGTTAAATTTGACAGAGTTTTGGATGTTAGGGACTATTTTGACACCATTTTGAAACAATGGGGACCTATCTGAACTGTTTTAAACAATTGGGACTAATTTGAACCAATGTGAAACAATAGGGACTACTGGTGCCATTTTCCCTATATTATAATTCAAAGTTTGGCACTTGGCTCTCAATGATGATATAATGTGTTGTTGAAGTGAAAATATTTGATTGATCTTGGATGATTGGATGTAGTGTCGAACTTCTTGATGAATTAAATAAAATTGATAAATGGGAGAGTCATTCAACGAAGCATTATATCCCTACTTGAAATAATTATACAAAAATTTTGTTGGGCATTTGATTGTTGATTGGTAAAACTAATTCATCTCCTTGAGAAACATTCTCTAAGAGCTTGCAAAGTGAAATAAAATTTAGCAAAAGAAAAGAGATTCAAAATTCTTCCATGGATTCCCAATCAAATAAATGAAAAAGGAGTATTTACAAGTCAAACCAAGATCACAAAGGAATCAAACCAAGAAGCTTGTACTTGTTCATGTCAAAATGGTCAAGAACTCAAGTGAGTATATCAACCGTCAAAATGGTCAAGAACTCAAATGAATATATCAACCAAGCTCCACAAAAGTTAAGAAAAGGTACATTGGTTGACAAAAAGAAGGATAGAGGTATGTCCAATAATGTATTTCATTCAACTACCTCTAACATGTTGATAACAATGCTCTCTTTGCTAAATAGTAATATTGCCCCAAAATTTTTATTAGAGCATTGTAAAAGGAAACTTAAATTGTCTTTCAGTCACCATACCAAAACGTTATCATAACTTTTTGATGGATTGTGCTCTTGGTCATATTTGACTTCATGAACATATGAAATGCATGAGAACTTTGATGATGCTAATCTCTTTGCACCTAGAAAGATTAATGATGATATAGGCGCTCAAAAAGATAGAACTCCAAGTGAATCTACTACATCAAGATCTCAAGAAAATGGATCTCCTAGTACTTCAAGGGATTAATCCAATCAAGGAGTTCAACCAATCTTAGAGGAGGAAAAACAACAAAGAGCAAATCAAGATAAACAAGAAACATCCTATGAGCAAAGTATTGATCAAAATCTTTAAGATGTTGAAAGGATGTGAAGAATCATCCACATGATAGGATCCTAGGTAATTCACCAAAAGGTATAAGAACTCTCTCAAATTTAAAGATTTTTTTGAACAAAATGGGTTTCTTTCTTAAATTGAACAAATTGTTGAAAATAATGTGTTATAGTAATGAACATACTCGTAATAATTGTCTCTTGATATTGGTAAAATAGTATGTTCATCTCATTACCATATGTATATGTAGGTGATACATGTTGAAGTATTAATGATCAATTATGTTTTGATGAAGTATAGATTTCTTTAATGAATCTAATGTGCAAAATTGATATAATAGCATAGATAATTGATAAAGATGTCATACATGATTGGTACATATCAAATTGATTCAACTAAGGTCAACATACTTAAACTATTTGATCATGTTGGAAGAATTAATCATTTTCCTTGTAAGAACTTCCTTAAGAGCTTGCATAGATTATTCAAATATAAGCATGAAGGAAGAGTTAAAAGTTACTTCTTGGAATCTCAATTGAGAAAAACAAGGAGAAGTATTCATCAATCAAGCCTAACACACAAAAGTACAAATCAAGAAGATTGGGCTAAGTGAATGAAACGAATTAAGATTCAAATGAATACATCAACCAAGTTCTACAAAGTTGAGATAAGATAAAATCGGTTGATGGAAAAGAAGTATAGAGGTATGACCTATAATCTTTTATATCCAATTGCCTTTAAAACCAATGTAATAATTGTTATGCTTTTATGTGTTTACTTGCAATATTGTTCAAATCCTCTCATTAAGAGTATTACAAAAGAAAATTTCAAGTGTCATCACAATACAAAATGTTATCATAACCTTTGATAGAGTATACTATTGACCATACTTGTCTTTATCTCAATATGAAATGACCATTGTGCTTAACAAATCATTATAATACATTGAGATACTTGGTTCCTAGCATATATTCTATACTCATATGAGAATAATATAGACATACTTGAGATGAATATTTTGAAGAAAAGTATATATGAAAGCCTTGATTGTATATGGCATGTGCTTATATAAAGATGTGTACTTTGAGGAGAAAAATATTGTTGAACATACACACCATTACCATCTCTAGATTATTTTTTATGGATTTTGATTAAACTCTTGAACTAAAACTCGTGTTCCTCCATGAATTGGGTTTCATCATATCTTCTTAAGTATTCCTACTACTTGCTCCTTAGTGTACTTATTACTTGTTCATAATAATCATAAAGGAGAAGTATGCATGATATCAACATGAATGAAATGTCAAAGGAATTTGAGAAATTGAATATCATGTCAAATGAGGAATATAAGAAAATTTTAAAAAGAATTGGAATTTATGATGAATATCTTGAATACTATTCAAATCTTATAGTGTTAAATTTGCTATATGATTTGGTTGAACATCAAATGGGGAGATATAACAGTGGTATCCTTTGCTAAAAAGAGAGAAATATAAATCATTTTGTATGCTATGACTAATACTATATGTGAATGATTTTAATGCTCATAGTGTGCAATGATAATATGATTAAGATATGCGTACAACAAAAAAGGAGCTTACTTGTCTGAATGAAATCATCCTTATGCATTGCTCTTGTAAAGAGATATACAAATTGTTATGCTATAAAATTGTCATATGCTTTGGTTGAGTACCAAAGGAGGAGAAACAATAATGAAATGATAACAATGCATCAAAGAAGAAAAGTTTTGGAGAAAGCAAATGCATGCTTCAAGAAAGGTAAACTTATGTACCTAAATGCTATCTTACAAGCATATATATTATATCTTACACTTGCTTAGTGTGAAAATTTGTTTCTTTGTTGATTACAAAAGGGGAGAAGAGATGTGATTGATACATGATCTAAAAGAGAAGTCTTGGTTCTTATTATGCACTTAGTATGGGGGAGCCTTGGTGAAAATGACCATTGTGATGCTATTTACATGGAAATTCCATTGTTATACTATTTCTCAAAAATCCAACTATAGTGCTATTTTTAGATAAGATCACATTGAGATGTTATCGTATGACCAAAAAACAATATAAGACATGGAGAGTTATGCAATATAGTAAAGGAGGACTTTATGCGTTTATCATTTCCTTACCTATTCCTATTCTCAGAGATAGCTTGCATACTTGTAAACTTGATATCAAATGGAGAGGTGACACAGTGATATCATATGCATATTTTAGTTTGTGCTTGGATCATATTCTCTAAGTTAAAATGATTTTTATGATATGCACTTAGCAAGGGAGAGCTTTGCCTTGTAGTGCTATTTTTCATAAAGGATAAATGTTCAAAATCCCATTGAGATGATAGTTTGAAAAAATCCTATTGAGCTTATCTATGCATTGTCCTATTCTGATGTTATCTTGCCCCTATTCTCTTTGATGATGCCAAAGGGGGAGAAGAATGAAAGACCATAAGAATGAGAAAACATATGGGGAGATTATGGAAGAAACCTTGAACATGAAATTTTGAATTTGATATATATATAGTAAAGGGGAGCTTTGTCTACGTCTACTTGAAAATCTTACTTATGCCTTGATATCAAATTATGGTACTTTATTGTGCTTCATTGTATAAGATTTTGTCATCATCAAAAATGGGGAGATTGTCAGGGTAAAGGCTTTAAATCCTATATTTTGATGATAACTAAATCTTGATTATGAAATTGATCTATTGACTAATCATATCTTGTAATGAGTTTATTGTTTGAAAATTAATCAAAGCTTGAAGGATATTCAACATATTAAGTAAGCTCATAAGGATTGGAGTAATGCTCATGGAATGTAATGATCAAGCAAAAGGCATCCTCCAACGATGGTTAAGATCTATGAATATTCAAGATGTGAACATCCTAGCTAAGACCTTATCCTAAAGAAAGAAGATTGAAGAGATGATCAAAGCACTTTGTGAATATCAATGTTATACAAGCTCAAGATTAAGTTCATGAAGTATGATGTTGATCAAGCTCAAGTGATTTAATCATGAAGATCAAATGAAGAGCTCAACATGATCAAGCTCAAGTGTCTTTTTGTCAAGATCTCTAAAGCTTCAAGACGTAAAGATTCAAGTCAATAAGATCTTGGAAGATGAAGATGGAGCTATAAGAATGGAAACGGAAGTCATAAGGGGTACCGGTTGGGACTTGACTGGGGTTTTGGGTCTTGCAAATAGTATATGCTCAACAATGATTCTCAAATATTGTTTTGAAATATTTGAAAAATATTTTACAAAACATGCTCAAAAGAAACGTTTTTAAAAATCCAACCCTGGCAATTTTGATCCCACTAGACGACCCCATGGTGATCGGTCAACCGGTGGCCAAAGGGTCGTCCGCCCGAGGCCTGTCCATCAGACGAGGGTCTCTCAACCGGTTGACCGGCGAAATAGGGGTCGACCGGTCGGGCCAAAATACTGATTCAAAATATAGCCGTTTGTGAACGTTGGGAGCATTAATTACACCATTTTTTCAGCTCTATTAATATCTCTCAACTGCAAAATCTTAAGGCATTAATTCAAAGCAATTACTCTTGAATTATTTTATCATCTTTATCTTTGAATCATCATTGAGCTATACTTGAGCGAGAATTTGTGAGCATTATTGAGAGATAAGCATTCATTGTATTTATCTACTCTATAAGAGGACTTTTATTGTGAATCTCAAACACTCATCAAGAGAGAGTTAAACACTTTGAAATGAATGATTTCCCTGTCAAAGGTGTTGGGGTTAAAGCTTTGTATTGAGAATGATTTTTCTATTGTAAAAGATTGAACTATCATTGTAGTTAGTTTGTGGACTCACCAACATTTGAAGAGTCATCATAGTGAAGATTGTTGAAATCCTAAGCGGGACGGTAAATCGTGATTTGCAATCTCTTTCTCTCAACTCTCTCTTTGCATTATTTTCTGTACACCAAGTGTTTGATAAATTGCCTCACTCACATTTTATATTGATATAGTGCATATTTATTTAAGATTGTTTTTGATTAATCATTGCTAGTATATTTCTTAATCAAAAAAGTAGTATTATTGCCTATATAACCTAATTCACCCCCCTCTTAGGTTTAATTAAGGGACAACCATTTTTAATTTCGTCCTTATTATTTTTCAAAAAATTTCAATTTCGTCCCTATTGTTTTTAAAAGTTTCAAATTCATCCCTATTGTCTCTCAAAAAATTTTAATTTAGTCCTTAGATAATAGGGACGAATTTAAAATTTTAAGAAAATATTAGGGACGAAATTGAAATTTTTTTAAAATAATAGGGACTAAATTAAGACATATTAAATAATAGGGATGAAATTAAAACTTTTAATGAAACAATAACGATTAAATTAAAACATTTTAAACAATAAAATCTAAATTAAGACACTTTAAATTTTTCCTTATATTGAACATGATGTTGAACTAATCATCAGGAAGATAGTCGAATAATTGAATTTGCTGATGTAATTGCTTATATTATCTGATATAATTCCTACTAGAATGAGCTAATGCAATTTCTCTTCTGATGGGAACCCTTTTGGTTTGTTATTATCCTTTTGTTTGTAATGATATTATCTTCTTCCGACAAAAGTTACCACTACTCTGGACCCATGGGCGGATATTAAAGGGATAGCGGGAACAACCTCTATTGACTTCAAAAATAAAATTATTAATGAGTGAATTAAATTTGTATTTTAAAAAATGTGTATTTTTAAGATATATTTAAATTAAAAAATTAAGGGTAAATAGCACCATAGCCCCCTATTGTTTGCCGAAAATGTACAGGACCCCTTTGTGTTTTCAAAAGTGCACCGGAACCCCCTATGGTTTGAAAACGAAACACCACAACCCCCTCCATCAAAAAAATCGTTAGTTTTGATGGCAAGTGAGTTACACGCGCATCTCATGCAACTTTGATTGTTTTTATATAATTTTTTCAATAAAATATGTGTATTAATTGACTAAAAAACCCTTATCAACAAAAAAAAAAAAAAATGGCACATGCATGCACCCCACTCCACCTCAAACCAAACCGTCGAAAAACCACATTGAACAAGTTAATGTTTCACAGCAATACATGACACAACATTCAAATTCATATGTTGTCAATGTAATCCATATAATACATATATAGATATGTATATAGATATTTGTTTCTTTTTCTGGGGTTTGGTATATATATATATATATATATATATATATATATATATATATACACAATATATATGTATATTTCTTTAGTCTTCAGGAAAACGGTGGTGGGTCCGATGCTGATGATGACGTGGTCTGATCTCCCCCGTCGTCAATTTCTATGGAGATTTTCTCGTCATCTAAGAGAAGATTGGATTTGTGATCTTCTTCTGTTTCTTCTTTTTCTTGGTCTTGGCTGGGAAATGCAGTTGCATTGTGTTGTCGTGGAGGAGAGCTCATTGTACAATATTTCTTTTTATTTTTCAGGTATGGTGTGTGTACATATACATATTATATAATATGTATATTTCTTTTGTTTTCCTAGTGTGATGTGTATATATATATATATATATATATATATATATAAACAAAAGGAAAAAGGGCAAAAGAGAGAAAAGAAAAAGAATTGAGGACATTTGCGTCATTTAACATTTTCTGTTAAAACACTTGACAGAAAAGAGACGGAAGGGGTACGTGTGCCACTTTTTCAAATCACAGGAGGTTCCGGTGCACTTTTGAAAGCACAGGGGGGTTTTGTGCACTTTCGGCAAACCATAAAGGGCTATGGTGCTATTTACCCAAAAATTAATTTAGATCTCATTTAAAAAATTATCCATCTATGAGTGTTCAATTCTGTGTTTTTAGTCTTATTTTATTATTTGATCCTATAGATAGTACAAATAATGGGTCCGTCATCTTGATAGAAATGAAATTATTTTGTTGAATTCTAAAGAAATTCATAGAATTAGAAAAATTCCTCTTCTTGTACGAAATGATCAAGAAATACTCGGAGACACATCTTCAACAACTCTCTATTAAATAAAAATTATGAACCCGTCTCTTTCTGACCCATCCAAATTCTAGCCAAACTTGAAAATAACTTATGTAGAATCTGAATAGTAGCAGTTTTTATACCATGAGAGTTTCTCTCACCTTTCCTCCTAAAATCGTGCACGCTGGTTTTAAAGTTCTTAATAATCCAAGTTTTACTATTAATCTGTTTACATATTGAGTTTAATAAACTGTTTTATAGTATTTAAACTCGTATTATTAATAGTAATAAATTCAAATTATTATAAAATAAACACATTTCTTCTATGACAAATTTTTTTCTTTCCGATTTTGAAGCGGACACGCAGAGATCTGGGATTTATAAATAAAATGGAGAAAAATAAATCTCGAATAAGAACAACTAGACATCACCGTGTCGCGGGACCAGGGGGCCACATTTGTTGTCCTGATGTTCCTGTAACATGATGACAGTGAAATAAACAACGATGTTTATCGAACGTTACATTCGGACATCTAACGCGTTGGAACATGAATCATGAACTGCAGCCAATACAAATAGAGAAAATACATCAATTCGTGCGAATTGTGAATCAATCTTTCACATAATAAGTGAAATATACACGTATAAATTTCATTAATATGTAAAAAACTTATCTCAATAATTCTTAGTTGCAGGCCTCGAATCATTTTTGAAGTCTTAGCACATCAGTTTAGACTTAGACTTAGATGGATCAATCCACACTTGAGCCTCACGTACTCATCTTTCCCTTCCCAGTACAGGGTCATGTCAACTCCATGCTCAAGTTAGCAGAGCTTCTATGCCTTGCGGGTCTTCATATCACCTTCCTCGTGTCTAATAACATCCACCATCGCCTCCTGAGTTACACTGATGTTGAATCTCGCTTTGCGGCTTATTCAGGGTTTAAATTTGAGACGCTTCCTGATGAACTATATGATGACAATCCACACAATAGTGACCGGCTCATGATGCTATACGATTCTTTAAAATCCATTGGGAAGCCATTTCTGAGAGAGTTGCTCCGTCGGGGTCGCCGGGATGGTGGAACCAGGCCCCCTGTGTCGTGTATCATAGTAGATGGGATCTCAAGTTTTGCCATTGATATAGCTGAGGAGCTTGGCTTGTCCATCATATATTTCCGCACAATCAGTGCTTGCGCCTTTTGGGCTTACTTTTCCATTCCTCAACTCGTCAAAGCAGGGGAGCTTCCATTTCAAGGTCTGTAGATTGTGTCCACTGGCAGAGGCACATTAGGGCGAGTGGGGGCTGCAGCCCCCACTGACCCATAAAAATCGTTAAAATTTATATGTATTTTTTAAAAAAAAATTAGATATCTATATATTTTAGGTTAAAAAAAATTAATTAGCCCCCACTGAAAAATAAAAGTACTCGTATAGTTCAAAAATTATAGATTTTAGCCACCACTGGTTCATAAAAATGTTAAAATTTTTATGTATTTTTTGAAAAAAAATTAGATATCTATGTATTTTTAGTTAAAAAAAATTAATTATCCCCCACTGAAAAATAAAAGTACTAGTATAGTTTAAAAATTATGAATTTTAGCTCCCACTGGCCCATAAAATTGTTAAAATTTATATGTATTTTAAAAATAATAATTAAATATCTATGTATTTTTAATTAAAAAAATTAATTAGCCCCACTGGAAAAAAAAAGACTCGTATAATTAAAAAATTATGAATTTTAGCCCCCACTGACGATAATTCTTGACTCCGCCCCTGATTGTGTCACAATTATTTCAATTTAGATCTACTGAAACATGCTGTAGTGCACACTTTCTTTTGGGAAAAATATTGCGTCCATCACTTACGGACGTCTATACGCATCACACGGTGTGAACGATGGGCCACTGACGGACGTAAGGGCTCCCCTTTCTGCAAATTCTTAAAGATCTTATTTTTATCAGCAATACATATAGTCAAATATATCTTTCTCTATAATGTTCCTACAATTGTGGAATACTAATCAATGACTGGTTTATAAATTAATATTATTAATTTAAATAATAATACTTAGGGTTACCCGTCTAATTAATTAATGTTAAATTTATAATACCAGTTTCACTTACCCATCCAATTAATTAATATTAAATTTATAATACCAGTTTTACTTACCGGACATTAGTCCATCTTTCTATCTTGGAGGACATATTTTCTCATGCTAATTTGGTATTATGCATATGATGTAGGATGTGACATGGATGAACCAGTAGCGAATGTGAAAGGCATGGAAAGTTTTCTCAGGCGTAGAGATCTTCCAAGTTTTTGCCGTGCTAGTGACATATCCAATATTAGTTTCACCGTGGTTTTAGCTGAGACACAGCAAACTCCTAGAGCTCAAGCACTCATACTTAACACCTTTGAAGATCTGGAAGGACCAATCCTCTCTCAAATACGCACTTGTTGTCCAAATGTTTACACTGTTGGACCACTCCATGCCCACCTAAAGTCTAGACAGGCTGCAAAATCAAGCTCATCATCATCAACTCCATCGTTGAATAGTCTGTGGGAAGAAGATAGAAACTGCATTACATGGCTTGACAAGCAACCATCAAAATCTGTTATCTATGTGGGCTTCGGAAGCATTACAATCTTATCAAGAAACCAACTTCTGGAATTTTGGCACGGTATAGCCAACAGTGGTACGCGATTCTTGCGGGTGATAAGGCCAGAATCCGTCATCGAAAAAGATGAGGAGGCAAGTCATTTTCCGGCCGAGCTCGAGGAAGCTACTAAAGCAAGAGGTTACATGGTGGGTTGGGCGCCGCAAGAACAAGTCCTTGCCCACCCAGCCATTGGTTGATTTTTTACACACAGTGGATGGAACTCGACACTGGAGAGTATAGTAGAAGGAGTGCCAATGATATGTTGGTCATACTTTGCTGATCAGCAATTGAATAGCAGGTTTGTGGGGGAGGTTTGGAAGCTAGGATTGGACATAAAAGATACATGTGATAGAGCCATAGTTGAGAAGGTGGTCATAGAACTCATGGAGGTGAGGAAAGATGAGTTTCAAGTAAGGGCCAATAGAATGGCGAAAATGGCTAGAGACTCAATTGGTGAAGGTGGTTCATCGTGTCACAACTTGAACAGTCTTATTCACTACATAAACTCGACGGCCAAACCTTTGCAATATCACTCATGAAGTAGTTCAGTACAATGGATGACGGAAACGTATTCCGAAGTACTCCGAACTTTTTATTACAATAAATTGTTATGTTAAATATAGAATAAAATTGTTTCCTAGTTCAATGTTCCGTAGTTTTTCTTTTTTTGAACCAATGTTCCGTAGTTGTAGTGGACAATTTGTCTCCATTTCCTCGTCAGCAATACAATTACTATGTTATCAGTAATACCTGCCAGTTTTTCCAAGTTGCATAAATTAAATTTTGGTTGCATCTGCCAAGATAGTTATTTCTGGATTATGTTTGGTTTTATAAAATTTCAAGAGTAATTCTAGATGTCACTCTTTTTTCATCACCTAGTTATCACCTCTTAGTTGACATTTCTACACTACAAAAAAACTATTTTTTTGCGACTGGCCGTCGCCAATTTGTCACCAAATTGGCGTTAGTACGGTGATGGAAGCCGATGTCGCCTGTTTGGTGACAATTTGGTGACATTTTGGAGACGACCTACATAAGTTGTCACCAAGTCATCGCTAATTGGCGACAATATGGTGACGACATCATATGTCGTCTCCAAAAGTGACCATATGGTGACTACTTGGTGACGGATAATGACATATAGTCACCCTGCCGTCGCCAATTGGCAACAATCTAGAGAGGGGTCGCAAAACGCGTTGCAATTTAGTCACCCTGCCGTCGCCAAAAAATATGTTTCCATTTAGCCCTCATTGTGATCAATTTGATGTAAATACTCTCACTTTTGTAACTCTTGGAACTAAAGTGAATATAAAAACCAATATTATTGACAATATATGAAAATTGTCGGTATTTATAATACAAACAATTAGTTCTAAGTTTACGTTTAACAATTTATGAGTGCTTTTAAAGCATTAAATTTATTTACGTGTTAGATTGAATATTATTGTACAATATTAAGATGAATTATTTTAATTATCAATTATACATACAGCTAGTCACTATTAGCTTTTCCTTCTTAAATTTTAACAAGATGTTATGTATAAACAATTAGTTCTTTGAAATCAACAAAACGAATTTAAAATTAAAGCATTTTATTATTAGAGTTAATACATTACAAACATAAACTTATTTTTACATTTCCAATTAATAAAGGATTACATATCATCCTTCATTAATACAATAGCACAACGACTTAATACCTAACATAATTAAATATTACAATTTATTTGCTCGAAATACATGAAAACACCTACTTAATACCTAATATAGTACATCATGATCACTAAATACATAACAACCGGACACTACACATCAAGCAGAAGAACGTAATAACATTGTTACGTTTAGTAACAATGTTGTACTAATGCTTCCAAGATGATATTTTTAATAGAAATATTAGGGGAAAAAGTTTGGGCAATAAATCCGCATCATTTCATCTTGAACGAGTTGGCCTACTTGGGCATTAGAAATGTATCCATTGTACTTCGGCGGAGCATTTAGATTAAGTTGGGGTTTTATATATTCGCTCGTACTTGGATACTTTTTCATTGTATCCACCTCTTCATCTTTAGTCACTTGAACATAATCTGAGTGGTATTGTTTATCCTTACTCATCCTTCGAACAAATTAGATGAAATCTGCAATTGAAAATTTGAGAGGCTATGAGAATACGCAATTCGAAGTGTTATTTATAGAAACCAGGTTGACAGACGGACACATTTGACTTTCGACGAGGGTGGGTAAGTATTTGATTTTGTATTTTTTCCATGGCTAACCCTATCCCAATGGTCCTCCATGTTATGGATTTTTAATATCTTATTTTTTGTTTTGATCATGTTTAGATGAACTCCGTACGCAACAACTAAAGAAGTCACTAGAGCAATGAAGGTCGGGTATTCTCAGCCTTGGGTAAGTTTTATTGAGGTCCCCGATGATGTTAGGGATATGTGATTCGCTAATTTTTAGGTATGATAAATATGTGTAAATTTTATGTAATGATATTTGTTATAATCATTGTGTTGATTATGTTGAAATAATATGTTATATGCATTAATTATTGGTTGCATAGGGTCTACAAGTGGTTTCCCAACAAGGAAGCCGCATTTCACTGAATGTTTGATTCCAAATCTGGATCTCGTATGCGTGACCTCTTTAATAAAGGACGGACGCGTAATAAGAAACCAAGGTGGGTGAGCGATGTCGCATGGGACCAGTTGAAAGAAAAGTGCGAAACCCCTGAATGGCAAGCAATTTCAAAGCGAAATTTGGATAACCGACTGCATCGGCCATCTACGCATCATTTGGGATGTGAAACCCTAGATTTCATCTTTGCCTCAATTTGCGTGATTTGACCTGTTTATGTGTTATATATGTTAAAATGTATTAATTATGTGATTTATATTCTTAATATATGCTATGTGTGCATTCATAAAATTTTCATAAAAAACGGCATCAAAAATTTTATCGTCAGTTTTTGTGAATAGTATTTTGAACGCACGTCCGCTAAAATTTTGACACGGGTGTTTTAAACGTTTCAAAACCTAGTCCTCGGTTTATAATAGACCTGTATCTGATTTAAACGGATTTCAAAACGGATTAAAAATTTTAAAGGTTTTTACATATTCTTTTGTAAAAAATGAGTTTTTACCCGAGCGGGTGTATGTGTATGTATATGAAAATGTTGTCACCTATTCTTAAACTACTAAATATAATATTTCTACTTGTTTTGAGCAAAATAGTCAATAAAAAAATTAAAAGACTACAAAAAAAGAATTAAAAGACTAGAAAATACTAAAAATACTAATTTGCTCAACTTTGACTTTGCATTATTTTTTGTTGACTTGCCTTATATATACATAATATACTAAAATAGCTTACAAAACAAAACTCAAAACACCACAAACACACACACACATGGCCAAAACATAGGAGCCATTTTTGCTTTATTTTGGATCAAATTTTTCAATAGATTTTGCAATACAAAGCCAATACACTTGAACCAAAGTTTGATTGCACTTGTTGGGCATCCATTCTACACCTTTCTTGCATCATATAACATCAAAGGTGAGAGAAAAATTTTAGATCTTAAAATGCTATTTTTATGTCTTTTCATATAATTGATTTTGAACCGTTGAAATGTTGCATTGATGTTAGAATATTGCTCAGTAGACGCTAAGGTTCATTTATATAGGTTTATAGCTGTTTTGAACCGTTGTAGCATGTATTTTTATTTTTCGAGTATTAAAATTGAGTTATTGGTTTGTTGTTGATTTAATGGAGTTGTGGTGGTTGGAATTGATTGTTGTTAGCTTCTAAAAGTTTGTTAAATACGTGGTAGTAATGTTGTAATGTTGAAATTTTGATTGTGATGTCGTGGTGAAATTCCAAAAATTTCAGCCATTGTGCATTGAGGTTTTAGGGATGTTGGGCTTGTTTTGGATGTATTATAGTTGGTTTCCGAGGGGACTTGTGTAGATGCTTGAGTAGGTGAGTGATAGAAACTGGTTTTGAGGTTATTGGATTAGTAGAATGTAAGTTATGACTTTTGGAAGTTTGGATTGTTATTCTTTAAAATGTTGAAATGTTGTCTTTGGTTGTTTGGGTAGTGTTTGAGTGGTTGAATTATGGGTTGTTGTTGGTCAGATTCGGGTTTGGTTGGGTGGTTTAATGCATGTTAAGTTGGATGGCCTACTTTGTCATCTGACTTAGTTGTTTGTTGTTTATTTGATTAATTGATGTTATGTTATTGAAATGATGATTAACTGATTGATTATTGATGAGCCGAGAGATAGGCAACCTACTTTGTTGTCCTCCTGAGATATGAATGATTATTATTATTGTCATGAGTCTTGATATGTGTGTGTCACATCTTGAGCAGCATTGGGTCATCGGGTTGATAACGGCATGACTATCAGAGACTACCCCCAGCTCGTGTGGCGGAGGTGCCAGGATGTGATGCCCAAGATTTTTGCCATATATTCATTTACTGTTGCATCCATTATTTGCGCATTTGATTCTGTGCTTTACTTGTTGTCTTACCTAGTTACTATTTTTTTCATTTTTCAACTGCATAATATTAATGAATTAGCATTTTTATTAAATCATATTAATTGTTTTAGGATTGGGAAAAATGTGCTTTTGAACTAAGAACGATAGAAGCACTCGTTTAGAAAATGGTTTAGCAAACTAAGGAATAGTGTTACATAACTTAACTTAGTGTTTTAATTAGCTAGCATTCATGTTGTACCTTAGGCTCGTTTTAAAGCTAACTACGTTCATTTTATTAGCCATATGTGCAACCCATTTGACCCTACCTTAGCTTATTCAATATATAACACACTTAAGCTCATAATACAAAAAAAAAAAAAAAGCTAAAAAAAAGAAGCTGGAACCCGACAGCAGCAAACAGGAAAAAGAAGGAAATTTTGCTCTCCAACTCTTCAATCCAAGCCTCTCCAAGCTAGGAACAAGTAGTTTAGGGTGTTTGCTAATCTCCCGAGAGCTCTTGCGCACATTGGTGAGGGATTCATGACTCTTTTTGCATATCTAAAATTGTTGCTCATTTCTTGATTTGTTAGAATTGTGATCAAATGCTATTGTAATGCTTATCTATGCTATTATACGTTGTATATAGATGCTAGAGAACACATTTAAACCATTAGAATGCATTTTAAACGATTGGAACCGTTATTTTGATCTTTGAGGTGAATAGTGACAGGATTTCTAGGGTTTTGTGTAATTGTGCATTTTGGCTTGATTCATTGCTTCTAATAGATGCCTTAGGTGTTAATGAAGGTAGTCCAATAGCCCCGTGTACTTGAATTGCTCCAAACTTGCATAAAACGTGAAATAGCTGACTTTATAAAAGGGGTTTCAGAGTTAATGCTAATCTGGGTGGATTCGGACTTCACATTTGGTATTCTTAGGCTACCTAGGTGCTACAGAAGCTTTGCCAACCCATGTTTGAAGCCCAGTTGAGGTATGTGTAGTTTAAAGCTATAAGAGAAAAATTGGGGCTTTTGCGGTAATTGCGGGTAATTGCACGTGTTTGAGGGTTGTAAGAGTGCCTTAGGGGTTAATTAGAAGATTGGTATACTTCCCTTTGAATTTGAAACATTAACTTTGATTTGGAAGGAAAATAGCTTGAATAACTAAGGGGTTAAAGTGCAAATTCAGTTGTTTCTTGCTTCTAAGACCATGGCATGACTCATTGTATGTTTAAATGTGGTTTCTAGTTGTTTTGGAGCTTTTGGTATAGTTCTATGCGTATCTTGAATATGCTCCTTTGTAAAACTGCTTAATTGCTTGTATAAATTGCTTCTATTCTAACTGCTTCGAGGTCAACCTACTTTGTTGATCCTCCTATGTGATATTGCTTATATTGTTGCTATTGTCTTACCATTGTTAAGTGCATTGCATAGTGGTTGCGCAACCATAGTGTCAGGGGTGGATATGTTGAATATCGGCTGGGCGGCAGAAGGCTTGCCAGTGGATAGTCAAACTCCGTGCTCTAGTCCCTCATTCGCCTGGTCCAGAGATTGCCAGGGGATGTTGGGTCGTAGAATTATCGAGGTACATCCGAAGTACACCCACTAGAGTATTTGGGGTAATGCCGGCTTATCGTGATCGAGATCGTGGTTCGTGGATCGTGAATGAAAGATCAAGTGAAGAATTGGAGTGTTGGGGTTAAGTGAAATGTATCCTTTTTAATGTGTGCTATTGGATCTTTAACATTCTTGAATGGTTTTAATTGCTATTAATGTTTTAACTGTATTACTTGTTGCGTTGCACACCCCGGGAGACTTTATCCCTCACTGGGCAACAATGTTGCTCATACCTTGATATCATGTTTCAGGAAGTGCTGAGGGTGATCCCCAACTAGTTGAGGTAGTAGTGGAAGAGGAAGAAGTGCAGGCCGAGCCTTTACCCTAGTTGCTGTGTGTTTGTTGTCTGAGATGGATGTGTTTTCTTGTTGTTATTTGGGCACTTGTATTATTATATTATGATCTATTTTAGGGCCTATGGCTATGTATATGTCTTGTTGTTGCAAGTTGCAAATAGTTGGTTGTAGTAATAGATTTGGGAAACTATGGCTTGTAATAACTTATGTTCTACTTCTAGCTTCTTGCATGCTTGAGTGTGTATATTCTGTTGTATGTTTGGTTTCAACTTCTAGGAGTGTTTCAATGTTATTATCGAATGGCATGATAAACGGTTTTATGAAGAAATTAAGTTGGATGCATGCCTGTGTGAATTTGAACTACTGTTTGCTTCAAGACTCGGATGACCTTGAACTTTTAAACTTTAGTTATAAAAGCTTGTCTTAGTATATTGTGGCTATTTTGACCATTTACAGGTTTCCAGAATGTCCACGGGACAGAGGACACTCTGTCCGTTTGACGGGTCCAGACTTAACCTTTAGCGTGGGGTTGGGTCGGGGCGTTATAGGGAGGGGCTAGTGAAGTATCTCGGGTGTGTGAGTAATGGGAAGTTATAAGAAGATGGTTGAAATCGTGATGGCGTTTAGAACTACACCAACTAGTGTATCCTTTCACAATTAGGTGGTCATTTATGTGTTTAAATTGAAATGTTGATATTATGTGAAAGATTTATAAATTCCTCACTGGGCTTGTTTTATATAAGCTCACTCTCATTTGTTATCTGCAAGCAGGTTTTACTGAGCAAGATTACGGGTATATGCCTCAAGAGGATGAGAATGTGCCTTACGTCAACAAGTTTTATGTGCCGGAGTCGTTGCCATGAGTTTGTCCTAGTTGTTGTAGTAGGTTGTATTGTATAATTACTTAAACAAAATACTTATGTTATGTTAGCTTAGTAGTCTTTCTCTTAAAGTATGATTAGATTAATAGACTAATTATAATCTATTTTGCTAATGTATATTATAGCCTATGTATGATGTTGGAATGGAGGCGTGTAACTATGAAGGAATTGTTGAAAGAATGCTTAATGTATAATATGGTTGCATTGTATGTTGTTCACTTGAATGTGGAGTTGGTTGATGATTTGTGGAGATGGTTGTATTAAGTTTAAAAGGATTGGTTTAGAACCCTGATGTCCGTGTTACTGTCGTTATACTGTTGAAATTTTGTTGCATCTTAACTGATCGTAGGAGGAGTCGAGTTGGGGCGTTACATGGAACTTATCCCTTATGAAGAGGCTGCAAGGAGATTGGTATGTAAGTAGGAAAATTTAATGAATGATATGTCGTAATTAAATTCAATTATATAACTCATCATAAATGTTTTTGTTATGTTTTGGTATTTTGAAAATTTGTAGGCAGATGAGCGGGGGGCACAAGTGACTAAGGCCGATATTTTTGCAAGGGCTCATCGCAAAGGCCCAGACGGGGCCATTCACAGACCCTAGGGCAGAACAGACCATGGTATGTGCAAGTTGTTGATAATAGAAAAAAAAAAATATATATATATATATATATATATGTATATTTACCAGCGAAATGTCTAAAATGGTTAAGTCTTAAATCTGTCGTACAGGCTAAATATAAAGAACTGGTACAACTGACAATTGTTTCTTCCGAGTCCGATTCAGCAGCAACACCGATAGACTATGATGCACTCTTCTTGCAGGGTATGGGCAAACCCAACAGAAAGCGCATATATGGGGTCAGGTCTTCTGCTTCAGTTAGGTCTGCACACCACAACTTACCAGGCAGACGCCAGATCATGGAGATAGAGATACAGAAGGCTGTTGCTAGGGTGACGATTTAGTGCACAAGTTTTTGTCAAGGTTTTTCCCACCTGGAAAGACAGCAAAGCTGCGCATAAAAATTAATAATTTTGCGCAACATGAAGGAGAAACTCTATGTGAAGCGTGGGAGAAGTATAAGACATTGCTGAGGAAGTGTCCTAATCATGGTGTACCTAGGTGGATGCAACTTCATAATTTTTACAATGGGTTAGTTAGCTCTATAAGAACTTTGATTGATGCATCAGCAGGAGGATCTTTAATGAACAAGACAACAGATGAAGCTTATGCGTTACTAGAGGATATTGTTTTGAACCACCAGCAGTGGTCGAGCGAGAGAGTCATACCAAAGAAGACAGTTAGAGTCCATAAAATTAACGCCATAACTGCTTTGGCGGCAAAAATTGACAACTTGGCTAAGCAGATACAGAATAATCAGGCAACTACTAATGCTCTCCAAGCGGCAGTGGTGTGTGAGTCTTGTTGTGGTCCACATCATATTGCAGAATGTCAGGTTGAAAATCCATTTGCGCAAGGCACAGTACAACAAGCACAGTATGTGGGGAATTTTAATGGGCAGCAACACAATCAGTAATCTAACAGATATAATCCAGCATGGCGTAATCATCCAAATTTTTCCTGGAAAAATATTCAGAATGTGTTGCAGCCTGAGCAGAATAACCCACCACCAGAGATGAAGGTGAACTTGGAGGAGGCAATTGCTCAATTAGCGAATTCGCAGACACAGTTGGCTAATTCTCAGACTCAATTTATGAACGAAACTAGGACAAATCTCCAGAACCAATTTGCACAAATCAGAAATTTGGAGGCTCAGTTTAGCCAGATGGCTACGATGTTTTCAAAAAGACAACAAGGAAATTTACCTAGTACTTCAGAGGTGAATCCTAGAAGAGATGATAAAGAGCATTGTAAAGCTGTCACCTTGAGAAGTAACAGAGAGCTAGAGGAGCCAGTGAGAACCAAGAAGGTTGAGAAAGGTGGAGTAAAAGATAAGGCGAAAGAGGAAGAGAAAGTAGAAGCTCAGTCGCAGCCCACACAAGAACCACCTGTGGTGGTGCCATTTCCTCAACGATTGCAGAAGAACAAGCTTGACAAACAGTTTGCTAAATTTCTTGAAGTCTTTAAGAAGCTTCACATTAATATTCCATTTGCAGATGCACTTGAACAGATGCCGAGTTAGGTGAAGTTTATAAAGGACATCCTTTCGAATAAGCGAAGACTTGGAGATTATGAGACAGTCGTACTTACTGAGGAGTGCAGTGTTATTCTCCAAAAGAAGCTACCACAAAAGCTCAAGGATCCAGGGAGTTTTACTATTCCTTATGAAATTGGCAATGTTATTTTTGAGCGAGTTTTGTGTGATTTGGGAGCTAACATTAATTTAGTGCCTTTATCTATTTTCAGGAAGCTTGGATTGGGTGAGGCGAGACCTACAACTATTACATTGCAGTTAGCTGATCGCTCACTAAAGCATCCTAGAGGAGTTATTAAAGATGTGCTAGTCAAAGTTGATAAGTTCATATTCCTTGCGGATTTCATAGTGTTGGACATGGAAGAAGACAAAGAGATTCCTATTATTCTTGGGAGACCGTTCTTTTCAACTGGAAGAGCACTTATTGACGTTCAAAAAGGAGAGCTGTGACTAAGGGTGCAAGAAGAAGAAGTGATATTTAATGTGTTCAAAGCTATCAAGTACCCTGAAGCTAGAGACAGTTGTTTCCGCATTGATGATATACAAGCTATAGTGCCTAGCCATGTAGGTCGACTGGATCCTTTGGAGGCTAGCTTAATACAAGATGATCTTGTTGATTTGGAAGATGAAGAGATACAAGCATATTTGAATTGGATGGATTCTTTTGAACCAAATAGGCGGAAGTATTTTGAAGAATTGAGAGAAGGTTCTGCACGTTCTAAACCATCAATTGAGCAACCACCTATGTTAGAGTTGAAGCCTCTACCAACACACTTGCGCTATATATATTTGGTCGAATCAGACACACTTCCAGTAATTATCTCTTCGTCGCTTTCTAACGAAGAAGAAGATAAATTACTGAGAGTGCTTAGAACTCACAAATCAATGATTGGTTGGTCTTTGGCAGATATTAAGGGAATTCGTCCATCCATGTGCATGCATCGTATTCTTATGGAGGATGATAGCAAATCATCCATTGACGCACAAAGGCGACTCAATCCTACAATGAAAGAAGTAGTGAGAAAGGAAGTTCTGAAGTAGTTAGATGCAGGAGTAATTTATCCAATCTCAGATAGTTCTTGGGTAAGTCTAGTGCAAGTTGTACCCAAGAAAGGAGGCATGACAGTTGTGAAGAATGAAAACAATGAACTGATTCCTACCAGGACTGTGACTGGATGGAGAGTGTGTATCGACTATAGGAAGTTGAACAAGGCAACAAGAAATGGCCACTTTCATTTGCCCTTTGTGGATCAGATGCTTGATAGATTGGCAAGACATGAGTATTATTGTTTCTTGGATGGTTACTCTGGCTGCAATCAAATAGCTATTGCACCTAAAGATCAGGAGAAAACCACGTTTACATGTCCTTATGGTACATTCGCCTTTTGGAGAATGTCATTTGGATTATGTAACGTACCAGGTACTTTTCAGAGATGCATGATGGCTATCTTCTCAGATTTGGTAGAGCGTGGAATTGAGGTATTTATGCTTGACTTTTCTGTGGTGGGTACGTCGTTTGATAATTGTCTTTACAATTTGGAGTTAGCGTTGAAAAGATGTGAGGAGACAAATTTGGTACTGAATTGGGATAAGTGTCACTTCATGGTGCGTGAAGGTATTGTCTTGGGGCATCGTATCTCAGTTAAGGGCATTAAAGTTGATTATGCGAAGATTGAGACCATAGAGAAATTACCTGCGCCAACAACTGTGAAATGGGTTAAAAGTTTTTTGGTACATACAGGGTTCTATAGGAGACTCATCAAGGATTTTCAAAGATTGCTAAGGTGCTTTCAAATCTTTTGGTGCAGAATGTTCCATTTGTGTGGGATGAAGATTGTGAACGTGCATTTGTAACAATTAAGGAGAAACTTATGTCAGCGCCTATTGTCGTAGCACCTGATTGGGAATTACCCTTTGAGTTGATGTGTGATGCAAGCAACTACGCAGTAGGAGCAGTTTTGGGACAGCGAAAGAACAAAGTTTTCCATGCTATTTACTATGCGAGTCACACTCTTAATGATGCACAACTTAATTACGCCATAACAGAGAAAGAGTTGCTCGTAATAGTATTCGCCTTTGATAAGTTTCGACCTTATTTGATTAGAAATAAGGTAATCGTCTACACAGATCATTCTGCTATTAAGTACCTTATGGCCAAAAAGGATGTGAAACCAAGGCTTATCCGTTGGGTATTGTTGTTACAAGAATTCGACTTGGAGATCAGAGATAAGAAAGACACAGAAAATTTGGTAGCAGATCACCTTTCTAGACTTGAGTTACCAGTAGAGATTGAGATGGTGAAGCCGCCTATTGAAGATGACTTTCCAGATGAAAAGATCATTGCGATACAATCTGCTCAAACTTTTCCCTGGTATGCTGACTTTGTGAATTTTCTTGCGGCGAAGATAATCCCAGCAGATCTTAATTATCAGCAAAGGAATGAATTTTTATCTGATGTGAAACACTATTATTGGGAAGATCCTATACTCTACAAGCATTGTGCAAATCAAGTTATCAGAAGGTGTGTTCCAGATGAAGAGATGAAAGATATTTTGTGGCATTGCCACACACTTGAGTGTGAAGGTCACTTTGGAGGCAATAGAACAGCGGCAAAAGTGCTCCAATCAGGTTTCTATTGGCCTAGCTTGTTTAAAAATGCTCACACTTTTGTTGTTGTATGTGATAGATGCCAGAGATTGGGGAATATCTCGAAAAGGAATGAGATGCCATTGCAGAACATTCCTGAGGTTGAACTTTTTGATGTGTGGGGAATCGATTTCATGGGGCCTTTCCCTTCTTCTTACAATAATAAATACATTTTGTTGGCAGTTGATTACGTATCTAAATGGGTTGAAGCAGTGACGACTCCAACAAATGATGGTGTGGTAGTGCTGAATTTTTTGAAGATGAACATTTTTACAAGGTTTGGCACACCTCGAGCAATAATTAGTGATGAGGGTACCCACTTTTCTAACAAGCAGTTTGAAGCCCTCTTACTCAAATATGGTGTCAAACATTGGAAAGCCCTTGCTTATCATCCTCAAACCAATGGACAAGCAGAAGTTTCAAATCGAGAAATAAAGAAGATTTTGGAGAAAACAGTGGGCAATTCGCGCAAAGATTGGGCCAAAAAGATTGATGATGCACTATTGGCG
The DNA here is from genome assembly GCA_037974665.1 of Ehretia macrophylla. Classification (NCBI taxonomy): domain Eukaryota; kingdom Viridiplantae; phylum Streptophyta; class Magnoliopsida; order Boraginales; family Ehretiaceae; genus Ehretia; species Ehretia macrophylla. Next base: position 49,730,699 of record CM075769.1, on the reverse strand, counting down.
TATCGTACTGCATTTAAAACACCAATTGGGATGTCGCCTTAGAGATTGGTCTATGGAAAAGCTTGTCATTTACCAGTGGAGCTCAAGCACAAGGCATATTGGGCAATGAAGTAGTTGAATCTGGATATGCAAGCTGCAGGGAGAAAAGAGACTTTTGCAATTGAATGAGTTAGAAGAGTTTCGGAATGAAGCTTATGAGAATGCAAAGATTTACAAGGAGAGAACAAAAGCATGGCATAATAAGCACATCTCATGAAAAGAGTTCTTGCCTGGTCAGAAAGTTCTTTTATACAACTCAAGGCTTCGTTTGTTTCCCATAAAGCTTAAATCAAGATGGTCTGGCCCTTTTATCGTAACAAAGGTGTTTCCCTATGGAGCTGTTGAAGTAAATCATCCAGAGAAGGGGACGTTCAAGGTTAATGGACAACAATTGAAGATTTATTGGGATGAGGAGTTTGAAAAGCACAAGTTCGTTGTCCACCTCAACTTGGCTTGAGAAATCGCTCCGTTGGGCTATCGATGTTAAAACAAGCGCTTTTCAGGAGGCAACCCGAATTCTTTTCTTTATTTTAGATTTCATAGTTTTAGTTGTTTTTAGTTAAATTTTAAATTACAGTTGTCATAGTTAATTTGTGATTTTTATTGTCATGGTAGGTTCAAGGATAAGTTTGGGGGAAGTTGAGGCAATGAGAGGTTTTACCAAGTCATTTAGAGGAGAAAATATAAAGATATTCGTGTTTGGAGTAAAAAGGTTGCGTGCATGGAAGAGGAAAACAAGAAGAAATAAAGTTGTGCAGTAGCGTTGTTGCGCTAAATTCTAGCGCAGCAGCGCTGGCGTCATCAGAAGTTACGTTTGTTTTAGAGCTGTTCAAAAGAAATAGTAGCGTTGCTGCGCTACAAAATGGCGCTACTGCACTGACGTCCTTTGCATTGATGTTCGAAAAAAAAAATCAAATCACTGCTTACTAAGCCCATCAACCCTTTCATATTATCCAAACCATTTCCCACTCGAACCCATCAGTTCTCATAACTCAACCCATACCCAAGAAGCCTACCTGACCCATACCCATTATAAACCCCATCTAATACTCCTACCCACATCAACACTCCAATCAGACCCTTAAACAAAATACTTTCTCTCGCATTACACAAATAACGCACACTTCATCTCCCTCATCACAACCTCACCCATAGCCACCCCATCACCACGATACCTCACGAACAGCGTTGACAGAGGTGACGCCAGCCAGCTGCGACGTTAGGCAGCCCTCGTGTCATTCTCCTTCACATCCTTCTCGACACCACGCCGACGGCGCAGATCTTGGCCGTCGGCCTCTAGCAACCACCACCTCCACACGGCGATGCCACAGCTACACGCATCTCTTTTCTCATCAGACTCTCTCTCCCACACACTACCGCCGACGACAGAGCTTTCACGGTCGGCGCCGGCAGCGTTTTAGCGGTGGCTATAGGTGGCTATCATGTTGTGATGAGTGTCTTGTTTTGGGTGTTTCTGATTTTCTTTGTTCGCTGGTAGCCAATATTCTATTTTAAAAAATAATAATAAACAAAAACAAAAACAAAAAAAGCAGAAGAAACTATTTTGGGCCTGCACGCGAAAGAGGGCTGTTAAATATCAAAGCAGTGGCTGAACTTAAATTCTAGTGTATGGAGGAAGTTTCTTGTGCATCTTGTTTGACTACTTTTCTTTGTTGTGACTTTGGATGATCTGATAATTGGACTGAATTTTCTTACTAAAGCTACTCGAAAAGTTCAACTTTTGGTGCTTTCTGAACTGTTATCTTTGTGACCCGTTGTTGTGACTTGTTGATTTGTGCTAGATTTGGATTATTTCGTTGAAGTACAGTGGCTGTGGATGTGTGTTGAGTAATTTTCCCTTTCCGTTTGTTGGGTGATTCTTAGTTACATAATGGTGCATGGGACTGTTGTGTTGAAAGTTGTGATTGAACGGTTGGGTGTGAGTGAACAGTTACATTTGATTGATTATTCTAGATAGTCATGGCTTCTAAAAGGAAATGAGTATCCACATCTGGTGCATCTACATCCACATCTAGGCCTGCTTTGAATACACATATATTTGTTAGTGAGGAGGCTAAAGCTCGCTATACTTAATGTATCATAAAAAATATTTGGTTGTCGAGTGTGGTTTCGAGGAACCTGGACCAATTATTGCACAGTAGGCTGAATCACGGCAATGGACTCATTTCATCAAATCTTCTAGGCCGTGTTATGTGTTGTTGGTTCGGGAGTTTTATGCTAATGCACCAGAGCACCAAGATAAGAGGGTTATGGTTCGTGGGAAGCCTGTTGCTTTTGACCGGGGCACTATCAATCGGTTCTATCAGGTCTCAACCCTTGATGATGATTTCTTTAGTGCCCATGGAGAGGACATTCACCTAGATAGCATTATCAGGTATTTAACAACTGATCAGGTCACGTGGAAAAAGAGGGGTGATAAGTTTGTGGGTTTCCCGTCTTCTAGCATGCGTAAGGAAATTAAAGCGTGGCACCTCTTCATCTGTGCCACTATCTTACCGACAGGGAATATGTATGAAGTCTCCAGAGAGCGCGCCGCGTTGAATTATGCAATTGGTAACCAGTTCAGCATTGACATTGGAAAAATAATTGAGCAGCCGATCCTAGAGTATTTGAAGGGCTGTACTACTGGGTGATTGTCTCACCCAGCATTGATTACAGGTTTATGTCTTGCAGTTGGTGTGCCAGTCTCAACCACTGAGGAGGTGTAGCAGCCTCAAGCCCCATTGACGCAGACTACCATCGAAACTTTGGGGGCTCACATGGCACAACAAAAAACTGAAAATTTAGATCAGGGAGAGGCCCCTATCCCAGACATTCAGGCCTTGCGCCAGGACATTGCACAGTTGCGCCAGGACATGGATAAGGGGCAACAGGAGCGGTTAGAGCAGGAAGATTGCCTTGGGGAAAGATTGTTCCTGATTATCCAGCGGCAAGATGAGTTAGCTGCTAGGCAAGAGCAGAGTTTCAAATACATGGCAAAGATAGGCAAGAAATTGGGTGTTCCACCGACACCTGCTTTACGCCTCTTTCTGCTAGCTAGTCACTACTTCCCTCCAGATAATGAATGACTCCGGCTATTCAGGGAAGTTACTACTCCTTTTCTTTTTAGTGTTTTTACATTGAGGACAATGTTTTCCTTTAAAGTTTAGGGATGGCGTCTCTTTACTTGTTCTGAGTTATGTGTTATTTTTTTGGTGTTAGTGTTCCATGTTTTAGTTATTTTCATTACGTGTTTTCGTTATTTAAATTTAAAAAAAAAAACAAAAAAGAAAAGAAAACAATTTTTGAAAGTGATGCTGGAAAGATAAGAAATAGGCCGATGATGAGTAGCGTATGAATTACATGATAGAAATGAGAATAGTTGACTGAAACATAGTTTGTTTTATGGAAAATCCCCGCTTTTTGCGCACTTAGCCTCGCCTAGTTATGTTGATACTTAGAGAAGGTTTATGTGAGTTTAAGTGAATAGGAACATGATGAAAGGGGACTTTAGAACTTGCTTGATTGTCATTCGAGGCGAAATTCTAGGTTGCATAGCATTAGAGAAATGATTTAGGCAATTTTTAGATCGTTTGAGCTTTTCAAGCCAACCCTTGTAATAATTGAATATCCCTAGTTTACCCATTTGTGCCTAAGATAGCCTTTTCTTTCTTATACAACTTATAATATCTTTCTTAACTTGTCAAGTTTGATTTTCCCAAATTATGACCCTCTTACCTGTAACATATGATTGTTCTAGGATGATTATATGGAGCCATGTTTTGTATTGAATGATCAGAGGTTTGATAATTTGGTGATGTGTTGTTTTGTTTCAGAAAAAAAAATATATTGAGAAAAAAAAAGAAGAAAAGAATGAGAAAAAAATAAAAGAGTCACACTCCTTGTAGTTAATGTCAAAATGCAAGTTTGGGGGAGTGTGGATTCTTTATGTACTTATAAAGGTTGTGGATGAATGTTGAGGAAGTGAACTGAAAGAAGAAAGAAAAGAGATATGTTGAATAATTATGGTGGTACGAAGTAGAGTTGACATGTGATCCATTGAACATCCTCGAATATTTGTGTGCTTATAGGTAGTTTAGCCATTTATTATATCCATTATCCAACTTTGACCCTAGCCGCACGTTACAACCAAATGTAAAGTCTTACTGACCTTTAATGCTATGATTAACCTACATTAGTGGAAAGTGGCATGAAAAGTAAGCTTATGAAGTCCTACGTGGTTGAACATAAAAGCTCCATATTGATGATTTCACTTAACTTGCATAAACTCATCCGGGTACAATTGATTAGGGTAGAGGCTACTCACAAACTCACTTGGGGGATTTGAAGTAAAATGAGACTTATGTGAAGTTGTTATTTCTCATGCTTATGATTGTAAGTCACGTCTTGAGTTGGGAAAAAACTACTGAGGCCGTAAAAATTTACTATCCTACAGCATTGCTTTCGTGAGTTATTTTTGTGTCGAGTTTTTAGTTTTTAATTTGTTTATTCCTTTAGTGTGTCTTTTGCTTGAGGACAAGTAAAGTTTAAGTTTGAAGGTGTTTGTTAGGTATAATATTGATATATGATTTCAGCATCTTTTCATTTAAATTTTGTTAGTTCTTGAGTAATTTTTGAGCAATTTAATTGGTTCCATATTTGTTTTGTGATGTAGGTGAATTATATGAGGAGACATGGATTTTTGAGGCCAAGATTGAAAGAAAATGACTGAGGCAATCTTTTATGCAGTTCGTGAAGAAATTAAAAAGAAAATAGAAGTAGCGCAGTCATAGCGCAGATGCGCAGTGTCGCAGGATTTTTAAGGGAAATTTAGCAAAAATGCGCGAAAAAAAGAAAACCCTACGATAAAAGAGGATATCAGACGTTGAGAAAATGGGAGTTTTTGGGAGGCAACTAGTTCTAGAGAGAAAACCCAAAGTTTGGAAAGGAGAAAACACGAAGAAACTACAAGATTGACGAAGAATGACGGATTAGAGAGGAGATTAGCCACGACTTTCTTGAGATTTTCAGAGTTTTCTTTCTCTCTCATCATGATTTTTAATAGACTTGGGATTTCATTTACGTTGATTACGAGTTGCTAGATTATTTTTCTAGGGTTACGATGTAGCCATATTTTGATTACTCGAATTATGTTGAATTGATTGGTTGATTGATTATTTTATTTTTATGCTGAATATTTTACACTATATGTAATGCTTGTGATTATCTGGCCAATAATTGCTTGTTTTGTGATTTAGTTTGAGACTGAGAAATGATAACTAAACTAGACCATGTGTGGAGTATCATTAAATTGTCATAAGCTAGAGATAGTTATGAGATCTAATGCAACATTTAAATTTCTAGGATTTAATGCATTCCATAAGTTTACAGTTATCACAGAGATATAAGTAGCTTGCTTAGTGAGATACGGTATTAATGCTTGAGAAATACTAATATTTACATTAACGAGATTACTGGTAGCATAAGGAATAGTCGTCAATTGGAATTAATCAACAGATTCGAGTAGGATAAATCTTGGTGAAATCGTAATCCCTAGAACTCTCCAATTATTGAATCAAATTTTCTATCAAATTCGCAATTGTTTGATTGTTATTTTCATTAGTTTTTAATTACAAAATTCTCAAATTTTGGTCATCTGAATAAAATTGAAGCTAAACCAATTTCGGTAGTTAATAATCTCAGTCCTCGTAGGAACGATCTTTATTCATCATTTTATTATTTGTTGCGATATGTGCACTTGCATTAGAAATCACACAACAGAGAACTGCGTGCACAGATCGCACTACTGACAAAGATGATGATATCACCTGTTCATCAGGATCCGCCTCAACCCGATGTTGGAAATGAAGAATAATTTTCATGTTTTTATGTTATGTTAATATATACAAAGAGTATGTTTAATTACATTTAGGATTTGTTTATTTTAATGGTCTGGTACAATATACTTTTCAATATGAATTAACTATAACTTCTATTACATGGTTGCGCATTATATCTTCTTTTAACAAATAAATAATTAATAATTTTAAAAAAATTAAAGATTTTATGTGAAAAAATAATAATAATAATTTCGATATTGGCGACGACATGGTGACAAAACTTTACGATTTAATTTGGAGACGGTTTGGCGACGGGGTGGAGATGGGTTTTTTTGGAGACGGGGTGGAGATGATTTTTTGGGAGACGGTTTGGAAATGGGGTTGAGATGGTTTTTTTGGAGACGGCTGAGTGATGGAATAGAGACGTGCTATTTTTTGAGATGGCTTGGAGACGAATTGGAGACACTATGTTTTTGGAGACAGAATGGAGACACCATGTTTTTGGAGAAAGTGTGGAGACGCTATTTTTGGGAGAAGATTCAGAGACGAATTTGGAGATCGACTAAAACAGTGTCGCCAAAAGCGATTATATGGAGACGGGGCGACAAATTGGCAGTACTACTTTTGGCGACGGTCAATTTTCATCTCCATGTTATCGCCAATACCTATTTTTGGTCGTCGCCTAAAGCAGTTTTTTTGTAGTGCTAGTTATAAAGAGCGCAGCAAAGCAGCAAAAGTTATTCATATATTGTTTTGTACAATACAATCGGTTTACACATGTTTATACAAACAGATAAGACTAGAAGTTACACAAGCCTTAGCCATACAGATATTGAGATAAATGAAGTACAGAGAATGACATGATCAGGTCATATCTATTGTATGTTGAGAAGAGTCCTTTGTAGAGTAGGTTTTATCTCTGATATGCCCTTGCAAGAGGGTGTTGCCATCAACAATACTCATCTTGGTTCGAAGATCATGAAAGCGTGCCTTCGGAAAAGGCTTGGTGAGATAGTCTACAAGTTGATTGTGTGTAGACACATGGACAACTTGCAACGCTCCAGCTGCAATCTTGTCACGAACGAAGTGATAGTCCAAAGCTAAATGTTTCATTCGTGAGTGAAACACTGGGTTGGCACAAAGATAGGTAGCGTCAATGTTGTCACACAACAGTATTGGTAGGTTGGGCAGTTGGAAGTACATTTCTTGAAGAAGATTGGGAAGCCAGCATACTTCGGTTATAGCAGCAGCTACTGATCTATATTCCGTTTCAGTCGAGGAGCGAGCAACCGTCTTCTATTTTTTAGAGCATCAAGATATAGGATTGCTGCTCAAGAAGATACTATAAGCTGAGATAGACGTATAATCATCTTGATTCCCTTCCCAATCAGCGTCAGAGTAGGCAAGAAGAGAGGATAACGACGACTTTTTAAGTAACAAACCATAATGAACAGTATGCTTCAAGTAGCGAAGCAGTCGTTTCACTGCAACCCAATGTGGCTGTTTCGGATTATGCATGAACTGAGCGAGCTTGTTAACAATATAGGCAATATCGGGTCGAGTTATAGCTAAGTATTGCAAACTTTCAATTAATCGTCGATAGTCAGTAGCATTTGAAAGTGTCGCGTCAGGCTCAAGTATTAGGTGTGTTGAGTTACTAGAAGGTGTACAAGAGTCTTTGGCTCCGTCTATATGGAGTTTTTTGAGTAAGTCCTGCACATACTTGTGTTGGGAAAGAAAAAGACCAACATTACATGGTATAACTTCAACTCCCAGAAAATACCCAAGACTCCCCAAGTCCTTAATTGAGAATTTGCTTGAAAGTGCAGCAATTGTATTGTGAACGACTCCAATTGTATTTCCTGTAATTAACAAGTCATCGACATACACTAAAATGTATGCGGTAATACCATTAGCAACATAGACAAATAAAGAGGAATCAAATCTCGTGGAAGTGAAGCCGAGAGAGAGGATAAAAGTTTTTAACTCATTGTACCAAGCACGTGGTACTTGTTTTAAACTATACAACGACTTGGATAAACGACACCTATGATTAGAACGGGCTACATCTATAAAACCAGGAGGTTGGGCCATGAAATTTTTAGACTTTCGTGAAGAAAAGCGTTATTTACGTCCAATTGATTGATATGCCAACCATTTGAGACAGCTATGCTTAAGACAACACAAATAGTAAATAGTTTGCAAACTGGGCTAAATGTTTCAAAGAAGTCAATGCCAGGATGTTGATGAAATCCTTTGGCGACAAAGCGAGTCTTATAACGTGCTATAGTACCATCTGGATTTCACTTCATTCGAAAGACCCATTTATACCCAATAACATTTTAAGAATATTCACGTGGAACAATGACCCAAGTGGAGTTTTTAGCAAGAGCATCAGTTCATCGAGCATCGCAGTTTTTCATTCGGGGTACTGTAATGCTTGACGAGCTGATGTGGGTTCAAAGGCGAAGAGGAGGGGATGTCTAGTGACTGTGAGTGAAAGCTTCTGGATAGGTTTAAAAATTTTGTTCTTCGAACGTGTTTGCATGTGGTGCACTAGTTGAGCAGGTTCATTGTCACTAGGAGATAGAGGATTGGTAGGTGCATGTTCAGGTGAAGATGTGAAATCATTAGATAGACGGGAAGTTACCTGGTGTGGTGAATCAGCAATAGGCGTAGCTTGTTGCTGAGTGAGAGATAATGGAGCTACTAGCTGATTGGATTGATCTTCTTGCACTTCACGAACTGTTGCAATAGGAGGAGATGTGGAAAATTGAATTCGAGTGACAAGAGATGAATCACCATTAGCTGGACATGATGGCAGGTCATGAGGTGCATCTAGACTGTTTGTAGGTAGAGAACACCATTGGGAAACAGTTCGATAATTGATCACAGAAGGAGAACTACCTAATGTGAGGGATGAAAAATGATTTTCAACAAAGCGAATATGCCTAGAATAATAAAATTTGTGAGTATTGGGTTCATAGCAGATAAATGCATCATGAGTGTTGGAATACCCAAGAAAAATGCACGGTGTAAATCTAGACTATAACTTGTAGTGGGTATAAGGACACAGCCAAGGGTAGCATAAACACCCAAAAATACGCAATTTTGAGTAATTAGATGTTTTACGGTAGAGTTTTGTAAAAGGAGATTGGCTATTAAGAATGGGAGTGGGAAGCCTATTGATCAAAAAAGTTGTCGTTTGAAATGCAAAAGACCAAAAAGAGGTAGATAGAGATGAACGATGGAACAATGCCAAGCCGCTTTCAACAATATGTCGGTGTCGGCGCTCAGCAGTTGCTACACTTTCTGGTGTGTAAGGTAGGGAAATAAGGTGTTGAATGCCATGGTGTGCAAAAATTGTTTCTAGCCCTTTATATTCAGTTCCTCTGTTAGAGTATATAGTTGCAATGAATGTACGAAAATGGTTTTCCACCATAGTTTTGAATCGAACAAAGGTATCAAAAACATCTGACTTAAATGCTAATAGAAACAACCATGTAAACTTTGTAAAATGGTCAACAAATAAAACATAGTAAGAAAAACCATCTATTGAACGTACAGGGGACGGGCCCCAAACATCAGTAAACACAAGTTCTAACGGATGACTACTAGATAAACTAGACAAACCAAATGGAAATTTGTGCATCTTACCACAATGACACGACTCACAGGAAGGAAAACTAGAAGGGGAAATAGGGGAAACACTTTTATTAATGAGCAGTTGTTGTGAAACTTTATAGGATGGAGAACTAAGCGATCATGCCATGTTTGAAGAGACACCCTCATGTCAACACAAGCTTGCTTGGATTGTGATGTCGCACTATCATCTGGCCACTCATAGACGTTGTTCCTACTCTAACCCACCATTAGAGGTGCCCCGTGCAAAGATCCTTGACACAAAAAGAAGACGGATTAAACTCAATTAATACATTATTAGTGCGGCAGAATTGATTGACAGAAATCAATTTTTTACTCAAACTAGGAACACATAAAACATTAGATAAGTGAAAACGGCGAGAGGAGGTGGACAATTGAGAATGACCCGTATGTGAGATAGGAAGGCCAGTACTATCGGTGATAAAAACATCATCTGGGCCATCGTATGGCCGGCTACGAGTTAGATTTGAAAGATCTTATGTAACGTGGTGCGATGCACCAGAATCGAGCGGCCAAGAATTGGTGTTGGCGGAATTCTCTTTGTTGGCAGTAGGTTGTGACGAATGGAAGAAAAGCTTTTTAACTGTGAAGCATTGACGTGCGGTATGACCACATTTTTCATAGAACTGGCATGCAATCAAGGACTTAGAGGATGTGGCATTATAGGAGTAATGATCAACAGACCCACGTCGACTGTTTGTCCCAGCAAATTGGCTTCGAGATTACAAGCTGCCTTTTGAAGAATTATTGTTCTTTTTGCCTGACCCTGATTGATTATTGGAGTTGTAGCGTGCAGCATTAACTGTTACAAAACCAAGAATACCAAGGCCACTGGTTGCACACAATTCTTCTCTCTTTGAGAAAAGCCTCATACTCAATAAGCTTGTCATGTAACTCATCAAAACTTATGACTGTGTCGCGCGCACGGGCTGCAACAACTAATTCCTTGAAAGCAGGACCAACACCATGTTGGGTATCGGCGCAGCGGAATGGTCGGGGACAAACAGTATTACGCAGTTAAAATATGAATGAGAATAGAGAAAGTAGAAACACAAGATTTACGTGGAAAACCCTCAAACAAATCAAGGAAAAAACCACGGGCAAGTAATAGAAGATTTTACTATGATGTGGAGTATTTTACAATAACCTTCTCTCTAATATAAAGAGAGAACAATATCACTCTCTCAAATAATAGGAAAAACTAACTCTCACTCACAAATATAGAACAACAAAAGAAGAAGAAAAAATACTCAGGAAAAAGCTTATTTTTCTCTCTGATTTGGAATATTTTTGGTGATACTAAATGGTAAGGAATGAGCCTCTATTTATAGGCTCATTCCATACCCGAAATCAAAGCAACGCAGCAGTGTGAAAATGATTTTCAATTGCATGCGCCTAACTTTTGCAGCCAAACTTTGCCGCACAAACTTTTTCTTTCTTTTTCCATTGCTTTTGTCTTCTTTGTCTGCTGTTTTTCTCTTTTGTCAACAAAGCAACAAAAGTTGTTGTTGCCTTTTGATTTCAAATGAGTTTTACAGCTCAACAATCTCCCACTTAAAGCTCATTTGAATCATGCTTCAAATCTCTCCAGTCTTGCCAGTTCCATGTTGCTTACATCTTTACTAAGCCATAAAAGGATCTACTCCAAACAAACTTGTCAACGTTGATTGGCTTTGTCATGACATCTGCTAGGTTCTCGTTGGTGTGAATCTTCTGCATATCCACACTCCTTTCCTCCACTACTTCTCGAACAAAGTGATATTGAACACCTATGTGTTTCGTCCTGGAATGAAATGCTGGATTCCTTGCAATGTGCAAGGCACTCTGACTGTCACAAAACAAGAGAATTTTCTCTTGTTTGTGCCCAAGTTCCTCCATTAATCGTTTAATCCAGATTGTTTCTTTACATGCTTGTGTAGCTGCCATGTATTCAGCCTCTGTTGTAGATAAGGCCACAATAGTCTGTAATTTAGATATCCAGCTTACCACGCCGCCTGCAACTGTAAACACATAGCCTGTAGTGGACTTCCATTTATCAGCATTACCTACGAAATCCGAATCAACAAATCCCTTGACAGTAAATTCTTATCCTTCAAAACATAACGCAACATCCGAGGTTCCCTTGATGTATCGTAGGATCCTCTTAACAGCATTCCAATGTTCTCTACCAGGATTCGCCATGAACCGACTGACCGCACTAACTGTTTGAGCAATATCTGGTCTCGTACATATCATAGCGAACATGAGACTTCCCACTGCTGATGCATACAGTACTTTAGACATTTCTATCATCTCCGCTTCAGTGCTAGGGCACATACTTAAGGATAATTTATAATTGACAAGAAGCAGGGTTGAGATTTGCTTACAATCTTGCATATTGAAGCGCCGCAAGATTTTCTTCAAGTAATTCTTTTGGGAAATCCATACCTTCTTGCCTTCTCTATCTCAGTGAATTTGCATCCCTAAAATCTTGTTTGCTGGTACCAAATCCTTCATATCAAACTCCCCACCCAACTGTGCCTTCAGTTCTTGGACTCGATCTTTGCTGGGACCTGCTACCAGCATGTCATCCACGTACAACAACAGAATGATAAAATCATCATCGCCAAACCTCTTATAGTATGTACAATGGTCTGAATTGAGTCTGTTGTACCTGAAGCTAATCAGGAAGGAATCAAATCTCTTGTACCAACACCTTGGCGCCTGCTTTAAACCGTACAGAGATTTGGTCAACCTGCAAACCAAGTTTTCTTTTCCTTTCTCAACAAAACCTTCTGGTTGAAGCATGTAAATCTCTTCTTCAAGCTCACCATGAAGAAAATCCGTCTTTACATCTAACTGTTCTAGATGTAAGTCTAACACAGCACACATGGCCAAGACTACTCTGATAGTTGTAAGTCTTACCACAGGAGAAAATATCTCGTTGAAGTCAATTCCTTCTTTCTGAGCATATCCTTTCACCACCAGTCTTGCACGATATCTCTCCACTTGGTCATTACCATCTCGTTTGATCTTGTAGACCCATTTGTTATCAATGGCTTTCCGTCCAGGTGGTAGTGGAACAAGCTCCCATGTCTTGTTTCTATGTAGAGCTTCAATTTCTTCCTGCATTGCTGTCATCCACAGGGCAACATTGAGGCTTTTTATAGCCTCGTGAAAGGTAGATAGTTCTCCATCCTCCGTTAGAAGACAGTATGCAACATTGCTCGCCATGACAAAATCTGAATGCCAAGTTGGTCTTGTTGTCTGACGCAATGAACGTCGGACTTCTGTAACCTCAGCATCATCTGATTCTTGTTCCTCATGCTCCGGTGCAGCTTCAAAAGAAGCATCTCCTTGTTTTGACTTATCTTCAATTTGTATTGTAGTAGTCTCTTTTGAAGTGTTGATGTCGTCTTCACTTTGCAATTTATCTTCTGCAAATATAACATCTCTGCGGATGACAACCTTATGGGCAGTGGAATCCCACAGGCGATACCCCTTAACACCATCAGCATTTCCCAAGAATACGCATCTTTTGGATTTTGGATCTAGCTTTGTTCTTTCTTGGGAACCATACATCACATATACCGGACACCCAAATATGTGCAAGGTAGAATAATATGCGGATTTTCCGGTCCACATTTCCATTGGTGTCTTCAACCCAATTGCAGTTGACGGTGATCGGTTTATGACATAACAGGCAGTTCTAGCTGCTTCTGCCCAAAATGATTTGGCTAGACCTGCAGTTTCCAACATAGCTCTTATTCTTTCAAGAAGAGTTATGTTCATCCGCTCTGCTACACCATTTTGCTGAGGTGTATGTGCAACAGTAAATTACCTCTGAATACCCTCTTGCTTGCAAAATGCCAAGAAGCTCCTGTCAGTGTATTCTCCTCCGTTGTCCGTCCTTAAACACTTGATCCTTTTCCCGGATTCAAGTTCTACCAGCGCTTTGAAAGTTTTGAATATTAGAAACACATCTAACTTGTTCTTGATTGGATACACCCACAGTCTCTTGGAGTAATCATCAATAAATGATACAAAGTATTTGGCTCCTCCTAGGGACAAAACTGGTGATTCCCAAATGTCTCAATGGATCAAGTCTATAATGTGTTTGCTTCTGGCAGTAGATCTCCCAAATTTCAATATATGCTGGTTACTGGTAACATAATGTTCACAAAAAGGTAAGTTTACCGTCTTGAGCCCGGGTAGGAGATTACGTTCAGAGAGAATCTTCAAGCATCATTCTGTCATATGGCCCAATCTGCGATGCCACATTATAGTTGATTCTTCTTGACCAGCTGATGCAACTGATACATCTACCTCCTGCAACGTATCTCCCAAAAGCATGTATAGATTTACCCCGATCTTTTCTGCCTTGATTACCACAAGCGCTCCTTTGACGACCTTCATGATCCCATCCTCGATATGGGTCTTGCAGCCAAGGTCATCCAATTGTCCAATGGACAATAGGTTCTTCTTCAATCCCTTCACGTGTCGTACCCCTTGAATGGTGCGAATGGTACCATCATACATTTTAATTTTGACGGTACCGATACCAGCAATCTCCAAGGCATGATCATTACCCATGTACACAGATCCTCCAGAGACAGGTTCATAGTTGTGGAACCATTCTCTACGAGAGGTCATATGCCATGTTGCTCCCGAATCCATTATCCAAGTATCAGTGAGCTCCTTTCTGCCTTTTGATACAGTTGCTGCTTCGCTGTATAAAATATCTCTATCATCTGATGCAGTCGCCACACACCCCTGAGAATTTGTCACCTCAGGATTCTTTTTGTTGCTCCGATAATCCTTCTTGAAGTGCTCTATAACACGATAATTAGTACCAGCCACCCGAGCAAGGGTAGAAAACTGCTTGAAATGGTACTTCATATGAACCGCCATGGATCCACATGGATGGTGGGAGTTTAACAAACTCTGAATTGAGATAGGAGATAAATCTTTTCTCAATTCCCTAACCCTAAAGTGTTTAGTAAACTCAGCAGAACCAGAAAAGGGGATCAAGCGCTTTTGATAACTTATTGTTACCTTCCTCCTAATCTACCCAAAGCAGAGAGTGGAACATCTTAGTTAGCCTTCTTCTTCCCTCGGGTCCAGCAAAAAAAGGCCCCTTACTATAGAAACGCGCAACCGTTTTTGCTAAGCTACGCCCTTATCATAATTTGCCTTTGGTCGTAGATCAAGCGCCTTGCCACAGTTGTAGCATTTGATATTTTTTCTACTTCTTGATTTTGATCTACCATGGTTGTTGCTCCCACTAGAGCCATGTTCCGTTGATCTACCTCTCACCATTGATAATGCCACTGCTTGTTATGAACTTTCGATTCTGTCTTCCTTACTTTTGCGCCTAGATTCCTCTTCCAGAACAGCGGCTACAACATATCTGAAAGAACATTGTTAGTGTAACTAATAATGAGTTGATCATACGAATCAGGTATACTTTGAAGTAGAATTTATGCACGTTCAAGCTCCGCTATTTTATGCCCAATTGCAGTCAGTTGAGAGAATAACGTATTTAAGGTATTGATGTGATCTGTCACAGATGTGGACTCACTCATCCGAAGGGTGTAGAGTCTCATCTTCAAGAAAATCTTGTTGTGAAGTGACTTGACCTCATACAGTTTAGTCAGCGCATCCCAAATTTCT
This sequence comes from Ehretia macrophylla, assembly GCA_037974665.1. Taxonomy (NCBI): domain Eukaryota; kingdom Viridiplantae; phylum Streptophyta; class Magnoliopsida; order Boraginales; family Ehretiaceae; genus Ehretia; species Ehretia macrophylla. Next base: position 49,715,505 of record CM075769.1, on the reverse strand, counting down.
TTCGTTGACTTCTTTTCCTCAACGCTTGACAATACCGAATCTACCAATGTCAGGTGCAGATTAGCCATAGCGTTGTCATCCATCTCTTTCCACTTGTCGTCCGTCACCTCCGCTGGTCTGTCTCCAATTGTTGCCAAGCAATTCTTCTTTCTCAAGATTGCCTTCATCTTTAATTTCCATAGGAAAAAATTTCTCCCGTTGAACTTCTCGATTTCAAATTTTACCACCATAGTATTAACGACAATCTGCTTCGTAACTTGAACCGGCTCCCACTATTTCACTGTAAATAGTACTATTTACGTGAATAGTATCGTATACATGAATAGTACTAAAACCGTATACAAAAATAGTATTGATACCGTATATGTGAATAGTACTATACCGTATGCGTGAATAGTAATCGTGAACAGTAAACCCTTATGTATACCAGTGACCCGTATCCAGTGGCTCTGATACCACTGTTGGGTATCGGCGCAGCGGAATGGTCGGGGACAAACAGTATCACACAGCTAAAATATGAATGAGAAAAGAGAAAGTAGAAACATAATATTTACGTGGAAAACCCTTAAACAAATCAAGGAAAAAATCACGGGCAAGTAATGGAGGATTTCACTATGATGTGGAGTATTTTACAATAACATTCTCTCTAATATAAGGAGAGAACAATATCACTCTTTCAAATAATAGGAGAAACTAACTCTCACTCACAAATATAGAACAACAAAAGAGGAAGAAAAAAAAATACTCAAGAGAAAGCTTATTTTTCTCTCTGATTTGGAATATTTTTGGTGATATTAAATGGTGAGGAATGAGCCTCTATTTATAGGCTCATTCCATACCCAAAATCAAAGCAACGCAACAGTGTAAAAATGATTTTCAATTGCATGCGCCTAACTTTTGCAGCCAAACTTTGCTGCACAAACGTTTTCTTTCTTTCTCCATTGCTTTTGTATTCTTTGTCTGCTGCTTTTCTCTTTTGTCAACAAAGTAACAAAAGTTGTTGTTGCCTTTTGATTTCAAATGAGTTTTACAGTTCAACACACCATTCAAAGTATGGGTAATGAGGTATTGAGGGGTACTGGGGCACCAACAAGGGCCAGTTCATTAGCTATGTCACAAACTTGTGCCAAATAATCGGCCATGGGTTGATTTCCGCGATTCATAAGGGTCAATTGCTCAGTTAGACCCATAATCCGAGATGAAGATGTGTTGACGTAGTTTTTCACAAGGCGTCGCCAAGCCTTCGTAGTGGTAGTGCCGAAGCGAACTACAAGAACCATAGTATGACTTAAAGAGCCAATTATTCCAAGCAAGAGGAGTGTATCCTGGCGCATCCAAAAAAGATGGGCAGGATTTGGAGCAGATTTCCCATCCACAAGAATCTCAGTTGGTGGACAAGGACATGTGCCATCAATATATCCCAAGAGGTCGTATCCGTACAGTAGAGCACCAAACTGACTCTTCCAAGAGTAGTAGTTTGTAGGGGTGAGTTTCAGGGGCAATTGGTTTGCAACGTTGATGGTAATGAGAGATGAGACGGACGGTGTAGTGGAGATGGGCTGATCAGGCAGAAAAGAGGAAGAAGAGGGAGAGGTAAAGGACATTGCTGAGGAACCAGTTGTCATTTCAATTTTGTAATTATAAGACTGCGAGCAGAAGGTATAGGATCGAGACTCATTACAGTTTGAAGTCTCCTGATACCATATACAGAGTGTAGCAGAGCAGCAAAAGTGATTCGTATATTGCTTTGTACAATACAATTGCTTTATACAGGTTGATACAAGCAGATAAGACTAGAAGTTACACAAGCCTTAGCCATACAGATATTGAGAAAAATGAAGTACAAAGAATGACGTGATCAGGTCATATCTATTGTATGTTGAGAAGAGTCCTGTATAGAGTAGGATTCATCTCTGATACTAGTTAGCAAACTAACTAGATAAATCTATTTTATTCTCTCTCTTCAGTTTTTGTTTTTTCTCTCATTAATTAACGTTTCCTATCTTCTCTTTCTTTCTCTTTTGTTTAATGCTACCAAATGTTCACTTTTTCCTTTCTATTTTCAAATTTTTTCCCTCTTGACGAATTGATAATTATAAAAAAAAAAAATGAAAACATGATTGACTTCTGAAAAACAATGTACCCTCATGCATGGTTGAAAAAAAACTCAAAGATGTATGTATATGTCCTAAAAACAATGATCCCTGTGAGAAAAACTTAACCAAATATCTCAATAAAAGCTTAATAAGCTTTGGTGTTGTTCTTGCATTTACCATCTTTGGATGAAGCGAAACAACAGATTATTTGGCTCAACAATACTCACAGAGGATGCAAGTGTTTGAGAAAATTGTCTCAGATGTTAGGGACAAAACTAACCTACATTGTAAATACAAAGATAGTTTAGAAAATAGACGCCTTTGTGCTAGTTAGAAGATTAACTTATCAGACTTATTTTTGTAAAGATGGTTGATTTTTAGTAGATTGAAAGGATTATTTGCTTAGCAAAAAAAGAAAAAAGCTTAAGGGATTAACTTCTTTACTTTTGCTTGCTTGTCACTAAAAGCTTACAAACTCGGGAAGAATTTTTTAAAGCCATGGTTTATTTCCTCATGTATTTTGCATCCATAAAAAATCTCTGAATTTTTTTATATTTTATTAGATAATAGGAGAGAATGAATTTTAGAGATGGATAGACAAAATAATACTCTAATGGGTAATCTTGTTTCTATTCTCCTTTGATCTCAACCACAATGAGGTGTCTCATTACTAAAATAAAATTGTGGAACATCCAACAAATCATAGAAATATCGCCTGAGATTTGGTATTGATGCGGGAGCTTTGGCTTTGAGATGTGGCATGATATTCATCATGATAAAAAACAAAAATTTGTAACTAAAGGCGAATCCTGTCTTATCAATCCCTCTTATTTCCTATTTTATGATTCTGCAACAACCTCAAACGTCTTATATTATCAGTTGAATGTGAACCTCTAAGAGGCGAGGATTTTTACTGGGATTATGGGAAAGCTCGATGTGCATAGCCGGAGGATTGTGAATATAGGTGTTGCTCTATATATTGATCCTCTTGTGAATAACATTCGTACAGATTTTAAGGGGATATGGCTTTGACAATTCTGCTAAGCTATTTGATGCACAAATTAATATCAACAATTTCTTCCATTTTTAGCTGTTATCAATTCGTCAGAAAAAATCTGAAAAAAATATGCAATGAATGGTGGACAGAGATATTAATAGTGAACATCTGGTTAAACAAAACTGAAAGAAAAAGAAGATAGAAAACCTTAATGAAGGGAGAGAAAAAAGGAAAAATAAAGATAGAGAAGAATTAATAAAAGAAGAGAGAGAAATAAAATAAAATAAATAAAAGAATAGGGAGAAATAAAATATTTATCTAGTTGGCATGCCAATTAGGATTGCCAGCTAAGAAGTGATAATTGAGTGATAAAAAGAGGGTAACGTCTAACATTACTCAAATTTCAAATACTATTGCCTTAATAAAACAACACTAGTCAGTAGTCAGATTGCTTATCTTCATTAAACTTCACCATAGAAATAAAAGGTTAATTCTTCTTACGGCTCAGGAAATTGCAGCCAAGAGATAAGAAATTAATAGAAAAGCTGCTTGGGAGTTATCTATGGGTTTTGCTGATCAGCATGTAAATAGTAGGTTTGTCGGGAAAATGTAGAACCTGGGGTTAGACATGAAGGATACTTGTGCCAAACACAATCGAAAAAATGGTAAGGGATTTGATGGTGTCGAGACAAAATGAATTCTTGGATCGAGAGGGCTGCTCAGATGGCAAAGTAGGCCAGAGAAAGTGTTAGTCAAGGTGGATCATCATATTATAGTTTGCGGCATCTGGTTGAGGACATAAATTCTATGAAGAGTCGAGCAAATTAAAACATATGTGAGAAGCCACCCCTGATAAGAAGAAGCCGAGCTCAGCACCTCAGCAAAGTCATTAGCGTGCAGATTTACAAAATCAGCTATAGGATTAAGAGTTAGTTCTAATAATAGACTTGTGAATAGTGGAGAACAGTTGTCATCTTACTATATGAAGCACGTGTGTAATATCAATGCTATAAATAGCAACTATTGTATCTGCATCAGTAATGAAAAAATCATTTTATCACTTTTCTAAAATTTCTCATGGTATCCAGAGCCACATAAGGAGTTAGTTATCCTCTTCGGTCCTCTTTCTCTCTCTACCGCCATTATTATTTTTTTTTTTTTAAGCTTTCAAGCTCTCAACAATGGCGGATGAAGCAAAGTTACCCTCTAGTCTCAAGCTTTTGATTCAAAATTAGAGCTCACTAGTTCGAGTACCACTTGATAACTCCAACTACAACCTCTGGCGAGCACAGATTCAATGACTTCTCAAAGCTAATCGTCTTCTAGATCATGTTACTGGTGTTCATCCATGTCCGCCACCAAAGCTCAAGCGAGCTGACGGCACTGTTGAGTCAAATCCAGAATATGATCAGTGGCTGATGATCAATCAACATTTACAGTCATGCCTCTACGCCTCCATTTCCTCCTCTGTTCTACAGCAAATTCTTCATCTTGTGACCTTGCCTGAGATCTAGACTGCTTTAGAAGAATGTTTTCAATCTCTTTCTCGACCTCATCTTCATCAGTTGAAGATGAAGCTCTGCACACTTACGAAAGGCTCGCAGAGCATGCAATCGTACCTTGATTATGTGAAAACTCTCACGGACAATCTGGTTAGTGTCTCTACAACAATTGATGAAGATGATTTGATTCTTTACATTCTCAAAGGTCTGCCGACAGAATATGACTCTATTCGCAACTCCATTAGAGTTCGCAAAGATCAAGTCACTGTCTCTGAGCTATCTAACTTACTTCTTTCTGAGGAATTACATATTCAATCGGTTAAGCCTGTGGTTGGAAGTGATGTTCATCTGGAGATGTTCACACTGCTCTTAATGCACAGAGGAATTTTAACTCGAATTCACACCGAGGCAAAGGAAGAAATTTTAATAATCGTGGAAGCAGAGGCAATTCTCACAATCAGAATCAGTATTCTCAACATCAGCAGCAGAAGTCTACTGATTCTTCTCAGAAGGTTTACTGTCAAATTTACAACAAACCGAATCATATTGCACTAAATTGTTGGCATCGCTTTGATAATTCCAAGTATCCTAGTAATCAGTCTCCTAAGCAGCCTTTAGTTGTTCATTTTTAACCTCCAACTGCACCAGATGCGGCTTGGTATCTGGACTCCAGAGCTAATTCTCACGTTACGAATGATCTGAGCAGTCTTGCATCCTATTAACCCTATGAAGGTTCTGATGCCGTTTTTGTAGGTAATGGTTCAAATCTTCCAATTACTCATACAGGTACTGGTCATCTTACCACCTCTTGCTCTTAATTTCGCCTTGATAATGTTATTTTTGTTCCACAAATTTCCTCCAATGTTAGTGTCTAAATTAGCCAAGGATAATGATGTTACTCTTGTTTTTTATTCCAAGGTGGTGCGTATCCTCGCCAATTCTACCAAGGCAGTCCTGTACAGGGGCCTCTGTGAGAATGGCCTATATCCCCTACCTCGGCGCATCTCTCGGATTCTACCTCAAGCACATAGCTGTTTTCATTCTACGCCAACACTTTCTGAGTCTCAACTATGGCACCTTAGATTAGGCCATCTATCTCATACTGTTATACATTCTTTAGCTCCACAGATTCCTGTACTTAGCTCTAAACGACTTGCTTGTGAGTCCTGTTTTACTGCTAAGGCACACTGATTGCCTTTTCCTTTGTCAAATAATACAACCACACATCTGTTTGAGCTTGTTCATTCCAATGTGTAGGGACCCTAAAGGGTTGAATCACTCCAACATTTTAGGTATTACATTGTGTTCATTGATGATTACACACGTTTTTCATGGATATTTCCTTTAAAATCTAAAGCGAGTGTTTTTTATTGTTTTGTTGCTTTTATTGCCTTAGTAAAAACTCAGTTTCATTCTATCATCAAAACACTTCATACTGACAATGGTTTAGAATTTTTAAATAACAAATTTTCTTCTTACTTGCAAAGTTTGGGAATCATTCACCAAACTACGTGTCTTTATATCCCGCAACAAAATGGAAGAGCCGAAAGGAAACATATGTACCTAATTGAGACAGTTCTTGCCTTATTGCATCAGTCTAAGCTCCCTACCTCTTATTGGGTTGAAGCTCTTGCTGCTGCAAATCATATAGTCAATCATCTACCTAAACCACTTCTCAATCACAAGTCGCCTTATGAGTCTCTTTATTCTAAGCCACCTGACTACAGTCTACTTAAGGTGTTTGGTTGCTTGGGGTATCCCTGGATATGACCATATGCTAGTCATAAATTAGAGTCACGGTCTGTCCCATGTGTCTTCATAGGTTACAGTCCCAACACTAAATGGTACAAGTGCTTAGATCTTATCACAAATAAAGTTTATGTGTCCCGGCATGTTAGGTTCTTCGAGCATATTTTTCCCTTAGAGTCTTCTAGTTCTCTGAGTCCATTAAACTCTCACCTCTTATCCAGCGCTACAACAATTCTACCTACTGCTCCAGTAATTCCGCAGTTCCAACTGCCTCCTCATGCCCCGTCCTCCTCTATAGCTCAACAAGAAATTATACATCAGTCCCAACTCACGCCAACTACTATGAGTTTCCCATCTATTACATCATCATCTACATCTATTTCTTCTAATAACATCACCATACCTACATCTGTTTCCTCTCCTAATTGCAGTTAGAGACCAGTAGTTACTGTGCCTCCATCTTGTGTCTTATCCACTCATCCTATGACCACACGATCTAAAACAGGATCTCTTAAACCCAAAGTTTACACTAGTACTACATTAAGCACAGAACTACCTATGTCTGAACCATCTACTTATAAAGAAGCTGCAAAGAACATTCACTGGGTTAAGGCTATGCAAGAAGAATTCACTGCTCTTCAACAGCAACAGACCTGGCCTTTGGAGCCATTACCAGTCAATCGGTCTCCCATTGGATATAAATGGGTTTTCAAAATCAAATGGAATGCTGACGGAACAGTGGCTCGATATAAGGCACACTTAGTTGCCAAAGGTTTTCATCAGATCAGGGACTTGATTATGAAAAGACTTTTAGTCCCGTGGTCAAGAATCAAACTATCTGAATGGTTCTTTCTCTAGCTCTCAACTCACATTGGCAACTTAAACAACTGGATGTTTTGAATGCCTTTCTTCATGGCACGATTAATGAGGAAGTGTTTATGGTTCAACCACAAGGTTTGGAAGATCATATCTCTCCATCTCATGTTTGTTGACTACATAAATCACTCTACGAGCTTAAGCAAGTTCCTTGAGCTTGGTATCAGCTCCTCTCTACCTTTCTTCTCAAGCAAGGTTTTAAATGCAGCAAAGCCGACAATTCACTGTTTGTTCTTCATTCACAAACTGCAATGATTATTGTGTTGGTTTACGTGGATGACCTGATCATAACTGGTAACTCATCTACTCTCATTGCTCAACTTATTCGTGATATGAGTACTAATTTTGCAATGAAGGACTTGCGCAGTCTCTCATACTTCTTGGGCATCGAGGTTCAACAGACCTCCTCAGGACTTCTTTTACACCAGGCGAAATATATTGCTGATGTACTTCGTCGAGCAAGGATGCAACAATGTCACTCTAGTCCCACATCGATTTCTTCTACCCAAGTATCCCCTAAGGATGATGATCCACCATACTCAGACCCCACTCACTTTCACAGCATCGTCGGAGCCTTGCAATATCTCACTGTTACACGCCCAGACTTGCAGTTTGCTGTCAATACTATTTGTCAACATATGCATCACCCTTTGCAATCACATTATAGTGCACTCAAGCAGATATTGAGATATATCCAAGGTACTTTGCACTATACTCTTCACTTCAAGTCTGGTCCTTTGCAACTCACGGCATTCTCCGATTCTGATTGGGCCTCCTATGTTTTGGATTGGAAATCTATCACAAGGCATTGTATTTTCTTTGGCTCTAACCTAATATCGTGGTGTTCTCGCAAACAACCTACAGTGGCACGTTCACCTACTAAAGCGGAATATCGGGCAATGGCATATACTTTTGCAGAGGTTAAATGGCTCATTTATCTTATGCAAGATCTTCATCTTCCTGTTATCATACCAACGTTATGGGTCGATAGTTCCTCAGCCCTTGCCTTAGCTGTAAATCCAATTTTTCATAATCGCACCAAGCATATTGCCTTGGACAATCATTTCATTCGTGAACAAGTTGTCTCCAAACAACTCAAGGTCGCCCATGTTGCTTCGGTTGAACAACCTGCGGACATCTTCACTAAATCTTTGTCCACAGCTCGATATGCTTATCTTAGGACCAAACTTCCACTCACAATAGCTCAGCTCAGTTTGCGGGGGCTTGATAAGAAGAGCCGAGCTCAGCACCTCAGCAAAGTCATTAGCGTGCAGATTTACAAAATCAGCTATAGGATTAAGAGTTAGCTCTAATAATAGACTTGTGAATAATAGAGAACAACTGTCATCTTACTGTATGAAGCACGTGTGTAATATCAATGCTATAAATAGCAACTATTGTATCTGCATCAGTAATGAAAAAATCATTTTATCACTTTTCTAAAATTTCTCAACCTCATGTATTGAGTGACTCATATTTATCGAGATACAAATTAATGTATCGATTGAGTTATAAATTGTAAACTTCAACAACCATGGGTTCCACATGATGACAACCAAACATGCTATGCTACTTTCGTTGTTAAAGAAAGATAAAAGGTGAAACATCTCTTAAAATGATAGCCTCCCTTTGTAATTAAAAAGAAAAAAAGGTGATACTTGATTGATATTTCACTAATTATTGTCATTAGCTCAATGTCAAAATCCCTCCCTGAAGGCAAATAAAACTTGCCCAGCCTAAATGGCTCAAACTATCATTTTTTGTGAAAGCAAATGCAAAGCAACCTTTTAAATTATATTGACGATTATCGAATTTTCTGATTTTGATAGGTGCAGTTAGCTCACGAGGGACCAGAAGGCAACACATGAAAACCCTTAAGGAAATTGATTAGGCTTTTTAATCAAATTGGCAATATTTGGCCACCCGTCATTTGGTTTAGTAGTATGTTTTTCATTTTAGGTGTAAGAGGTTTTAAGATTGATTCCCAGAATATACAACATCATTTGAAACGTGATGTAAAAGTAAAATTGGCCTAGGCCTTTCTTTAAAATAATAATAAAAAATTGACAATATTCTATCTATTCTTAATATCCTGGTTTAATTCAAGTTACAAGTTAGATATAAAATTTGTCATATGCTGAGAAATTCATACTGATTTCTTTTACTATGTAACATGTAATATTAGGGACATGTTTGGAAGTGTTCTTATTTTTTTGTTTTGTAAAATAGTTTTCAAAAATAATTTTTAGAACAAAAGAACAGAAAATCTGTTTGACTTGAATTGTTCTCTTACTAAGTTTTCAAAATGAAGATGCCCTTATAATTAATGATTGTTTTCTTTTACCGAACTTCAAATTTTTTTGTTAAAATTAATTAGTTTAATTAATTAAATTATTAGTTTTAATTAATTTTGGTAATTAAAATTATTTATTTATAATAGGTAATTAATCTTAATTACTTATTGTTTAAGTAATTATTACTTAATAAGTAATTAATATTACTTATTAGTTTATAATTTGATTATTTTAAATTTTTAAAAATTACTTAATAAAAATTATTAATAATTAAATTAGTAATTGAATATTTTAAAATTGTTAATTAAGTAATTTCATTAATAATAATAAATGTTTTAGTTAACAAATGATAAAATAATTAACTTGCAATGAATTAATTATTAATTAATTAAATAGTAATTTATTAAAGTTATTAACTAAATATTAAATTAATTAAATCATTAATCATTAATTGACCATTAATCATAAATTATTTATTTAATTAATTTTTTATTTATTATTTAAAGTCTTTATTAATTATTGATTCAATAATGAATTTATTAAAAAATCAATTAATTTTTTATAATTAAAATTAATTATTAATATTAATTTAAAATGTGCTAAGGGGTCTTGTAGGGGGAGGACTGAAGAAAACAAGAACACATGAAAATATATAAAATGTGTTTTTGTTTTCTTATTCTTGATAATAGATTTCTCAAAAAAAAAAGTTTCTAAAATCAAATAACGAAAACAACTCATGTCAAATAAGTTTTTTTGTTTTTCTATTTTCGAAAATAAAAAAAATTATTTTCGAAAATACTTCCAAACAACCTATAGGTCTCGGATTTTTCATTTGAGGAAGCTGGTTTTAAAAGCAATCGAGTCTAGAACTCTGGATTTTCAAATAGCAAAAACATACGTCCTATCTATGGCCTTTGGTTGACCTATTTTCATCGGCGTCATGGTGGTGGTTTCTTAAGGCCAAAGTGATTTTGGTAAGTATCACGCCCCCGACCCCGACCCATCTCTAGGCTAAGGCCGAACCATGACATTCGTAACTCTTGTTCCTGAGATTAACAACTTAATAGCTTTAAAACCTGTAATTAATAGATTAATAACATGTACATCCCTTAAAATACCATAAGAAGTTCCGAAAGACTTTCAACATTCTCCTAAGTTATCGGCCTTAAAGGTTTACAACATGTTGTTATAAATTAACAAGACCTGAATCCACCTGTTCATCATCCCCAATCCTAGATCTTGAGAGAATAATATTCAATCTTAACTAGGCATCCAATCTACCAAAAGAATATTACAACATAATAAGTGATCAATATTGCTTTTTACAAGAAGTACATCTTCTGCATGGAAGCATGTAGATCACATAAGCAGAAATTCGATTCAACAACTCAACAAGGCTTGCAACCACATAGGAGCTTGCTCGGCTAATCCTTACCTGAAATTGTCAAAAGATGAGTGAGCTTATCTGGCACCAAAACTCAGTGAGGGAGGAAATGGGAAAGGTTTTCACAAATATTTTATAATTTCGCAAACTTCTTCATAAAACTGTGTTATGCATATACAATATATGACAAAAACGAAATCAACTTAATACGTATAATCAAGATATCACAAGATTGGAAGCGAACTTAATATAAATCAAATAACTCTACTCTCTAAGGACCTCTAGGCACCAAGCGCGAATAGGAAAACATATATCTGTATATACATTCTGGGCATAATCAAGAGATTGATACAAGGGTAGAAATGTGGCTTATACGGACTTAAGAGGTGTCTCCCACTATCACAGTCGTGTGCACCTCACAAGGTGTCTTCCACTATCACTGTCGTGTGCACTTTATTCTGTATAGGTCTCAACCATAAACAATATCTAAGTTAATAGGGTAGGGAGGTATCCGCCACTATCATAGCCGTGTGCACCTCAACAGGTGTCTACCACTATCACTGCCATGTGCACCCTTGGTCCCATCCTTTAACCAACAAGAGGTTGCAACCAAACAAGTATTCTCGGGGATGGACATGACAAAGATTCAAACTTACATGATTATGTGCATTTAACATAGGACTAGTACATTCGAACTTATTCTTGATTCGAGCATAATCAAGCATATACAAGATTCACGCCACTTAAATATATCAAGCATTTATCATATGGTGTACCAAGTAAGCATGTGAACACCTTGCATGTATAAACATTTGTAGTGCCACAATTAACTGGTATACTAAGCAACATATAGAAGTTAGCAACTACATAACACCCAAACCTTGGTACCAAAACCATTATTAAATTCTACTATAATAATCTAGGGTTCGATGCGGTTCTAATGCCTCTGACCGTGCCCCAATCCGACATTTGTAGCTCCCGGAATTACTAAAACAAATTCATTGCTCGAAACTGTCAAACTGGTAGACCCTAGAGCAACCAGTCGACCGGTTCACATAGGGTCTTCCGCCCGGAGCCTCTTCACCAGAAGAGGGCTCCACTTCCAGTCAACTGGTAGAGCAGGGGTCCACTGGTCGTGCCAGAACAACAAACGAAACTCCAAGTTTTTGCACCAACTCTTCTCATCTCTTACAAGCCATGAATATACCACTTTCTCTAATCATACACACAACTCCAACAACCTTATCTAGCATGCCAATAGCTCAAATACTACTCAAGACATCAAGAATCAAGTGAAGCATCAAACCCACCCAATATAACCACCATATGTTTGATTTCCCCAACTTCACATCTAATGTTGCAAAGTTTACTACCTAAACCACAAATCTTGCATATTATGACTACCATCACCCCCATTCTAGTTAATAAAGCCAAGATCTAGCAAGAACCAACATCACAAGTAGCTCTAGCAACTCAATACCACAACCAAGCTCAACTACTTACAAAGCATGTATAGATCTAGATTGAGCTCAATAGGTGAATATAACACACAAACAAGCAATATGATAACTTTGTAAACCCTAGATTTATATGAAAACATCCCTTACCTTAGTGTTGAAGCCTATAAGCAAATAAAGCAAATAGAATGTTAGCAAGCAAGAGTAGAAGCAAGAAAATGGCTAAAAATGGCTTGTTCTTCCTCCTCTTCCTTCTTTCATCTTTCTTCTTTTCTTTCTTTTCTCTCCCAAGCTCCAACGTGTATATGTGTGTTGTGTGGGATGATTGTGGGTGTGTGTGTTTGAGTCGTGTATATATGTGTGTGTGTGGTGTAATGTATGTGTTTGTGTGTGTAATGTATGTATTTATTAGGTAGATATTTTGTTTAATTACCCAAATGACCACCTTGTCCTCCTAACTTGTTTTCATTTGCTAGCTTGCCATATTGTTCTATTCTAACTAGATTAGTTAGCTAGCACAATTGGGTAGAGTTTAATTAATACCTACAATGTTGAAAACACGTAAATGCACGTAATAAATATAATGCACGTAAAACGAGATGAATGCATGTTAAACGATGTAAGTGTACATTTATTGATATAAATGCATATTAAATTATGCAAAATTATATGAAATGCTATAAAATGCACATGAGCTTTGTACAGGCTCTGTACGGAGCCTCACAGTAAGTGGTTGATGGTTTTCTACCCAACTTATTGTTTTAATGAATGTCTGGTACCTTTAGCTAATATTATTTAGTTATTTAGGCTCTGATACTATATTAAATTAGCAACTCTTTTAAAAGTTTAAGTTGTTAAAGAGAAATTATTATATATATTTAGTGTCTTCAACATTTATATAAGTAAAAAGGCAAAAGGCAAGAATTAGAAGATGAAAAACTTGCTTAAGTTAATTCTTTTGTAAGTGATGTTGAATGCAACAAAATTCAGAGTAAACAAGGGGCAAAAATAGCATAAGAAAATCATAGTGTCCTATATTGGTGTAAAATATGATATAAGTATGATGTATGAGTTACTATTGAGTACTTAAATAATAATTCCCATTAACTATATTGGACCTAGTTAACATTTGATCCAAAATTAGTTATTCTCACGTTTATGATATGGTTATTGATTGTGGGACTAGGATACTAGGTCTTGCGCGTCACTAGAAGTGTGAGAACTAAGTGTGAGAGTTGAGTGTTGTGTAACACTTCACTATTGTAAGAGAGTAGCCACCTCTAGAATCCAAATTTCTCTGATGGCAAAAGTCTTTTAAGACTATCCTTATCAGAGTCTCTAAATCATGAGTCTCTATTTTATAATTTAGAGATTTTTAACAAAACAGAGACCAAACTAAAAATTATAGCTACTTTTTGGGTCTTTAAAATTTTTTTAACCACATTGGTTTTTGGGTCTCTATTTTAGAGACTATATTAATTTTTCAACATAATCTAATTTTGTGTTACTTTTTCGTATATTGTAGTACTTTATTTTTTTTTAATACTTATAAATTCATAATATTTTTTTTACGAATATTTTAACCTAAAAATTAATTAATTTCAACAACGATTATATTTTGGCAAATATTATGTCTTTAACTACACTCGATTACAACAACACTATTCTTCTCTAACCCAAATAGCGACTATCGGATATGATTTTTTCTCGATCATCTCATCCATTAATGTTTCAAAGAAAAAAAGCAATAAATGTTTTTTTACAAAAAAAACAATCTGCTTTAAAAAAAAAAAAAAAAAAAAAAAATATATATATATATATATATATATATATATATATATATATATATACACACAAAACCCTCCCCCCCTCCCCACTTTCATTTCCCATCTTCTTCACTTCTACCCCCGCCACCCCCCTCCCTTTCCCCATGGCATCACCACCCCCACTCCCTTCCCCACGGCATCACCATCCCCACTCCCTTCCCCACGGCATCACCACCCTCACCCCCTCCTTACGGCATCACCACCCCCACGCCCACCCCCTTCCCCACGGCATCACTACCCTCACTCCCTTCCCCACGACATTACTACCCCCACCCCCTTCCCCACGGCATCACCATCCTCACTCCCTTCCCCACGGCATTACTACCCCCACCCCCTTCCCCATGACATCACTACCCCCACCCCTCCCCATGGCATCACTACCCCACAGCACCCACGCACCCCTTATGGCACCCATGAAAGCATACTTTTTTTTCTTTCTCAAAATCTGATTTTTTTTTTTGCTTTAAACTTGAATGTTGAATCAGTATATATGTATATATATATACATATATAATGAACGTTGAAGGTGAACGTTGCCAACATTCACCTTCAACGGCTCTAAAATCTGTGGCTGTCAATTTTTTATTATTATTTTTTTTTGGAACAGGTCTATCATCTCTGACAGACATGTTGGAGACTCACCTTCTGTTGTTACAGTGAGTCTCCAAATTTGCTATTTTTTTGCAGACTTACTGTTTTTTGTTATCCCAATTTGTTTTAAAAAAATTACTTTTTGGATTTTCAAACCATCTAGTGTGGTTGGGTTTTTATCTATTAGAATATCTAAAAAATGTCATAATACACTTTGAAGACTCTATTAAGGATGGCCGATCTATATCCCAAATGCTAACATCTGGACTGCAAAAGAAAGCTTCAAAACCTCTTGGTGTGGACAAGTCTACTTAAGTGAGGGACTTGTTAAAAACAGAGGTCAAATGGACTTTGAACAAATTCGATCTCTCCTATACCAACAAAGATTACCGATTTTCTAACGGAAATTAAGTAATCTAGAACACTCCTATACCAACAAAGATTAAAAATTTCATTTGGAAAGCCTACATAAATTATGCTTTGCTTACAAAACAATGAAGTGTATGTTTGATTCATGGCTCCTAACTGTTACTCAAAAGTTATAGAGCAACAGGATGTAGCAACTTGGAAGCTCAATCAATAATTTCCCAATACTGCTGGCATAATTAGGAAGGAAGGAATTCACATTTGTCACGTCGCAGACACGCAAACGAAGCTAGTATCATAAGTTTAAAAAATAATTATTTGGACTCCAAATTCATAGGCCCAAAATGATTAATTCAAATTATCATATAAATTCACAATACTCACTTATAAGCTAAAACTACCTACCGATGTGGGACACTTCAACATTATTTTTTGGAGGATGGGAGGTTAACCCTGCTAAAACATTACAAGAGGCAAATTGCGCGTATCATTGTTGAGTACCTTAATGCATTTAAAAAATTTGTATCTTTCTCAAAAAAAAATATATTTCGAAGTATTTTTAATTAAAAAGGTTAATTAGTTTTTACGGAAAACAAATTATTTTTATACGGTTAAAAAAATAATTTTATTCCCCACTAAAAATAATTTAACTATTTGTAATGTCATCATGGAATTATGATAAGCGATAACGTACCGAAATTCATCTAGCAATTCTATATACAAGGAGAATCTCTAGCAATCAGAAATGCTTGTCAAGTTGTTTTCATAGCATGTCATTCTTTTGTTATATTGAACATGATAATTGAACTTGACAAAAAAAAAAAAAAAAAACATGATAGTTGAACTAATCATCAGGAAGATGGTCGAATAATTGAATGTGCTGATGTAATTGCTTATATCATCTAATATAACTCCTACTAGAATGAGCTGATGTAATTACTCTTCTGATTGGAACCCTTTTGGTTTGTTATTATCCTTTTGTTAGTAATGATATTATCTTCTTCCCACAAAAGAAAAAGAAAAAAAAACAGAACGTGTGCATGCCGTGATGCCACTACTCTATCTGGACCAGCGGGAGCAGCCACTATTTGACTTCAAAAGTGAAATTATTAAGGAGTAAATTAAACTTGTATTTTTAATATGTATATTCTTAAGATATTTTTAAATTAAAAAATTATTTTAATCTTCACTAAAAAAATTATCCATCTATAAATATTTAATTATGTATTTTTAGCCACTATAAATAAAAATCTTAAATCCACCAATATCGAAACCCATCCAAATTGTAGACAAACTTGAAAATATGTTATGTAGAATCTGAATAGAAGCAGTTTTTAGACCATGAGAGTTTCCAGACAAAAAAAAGACCATGGGAGTCTCTCTCCTTCCACCGTCCTAACAATCTAAAATCCTGCACGTTGGTTTTGAAGTTCTTAACTATCGAAGTTTAAATTCACATTAATAATAATAGTAAATCTCAATTATTATAAAATAAACGTATATTTTTTATAAAAAAAAAAATATGTGAGACGGAGTAAATTTTCTTATTTAAAGTGGTTTTAAATGCTGGTTTAGAAACCAACGGCGCCCGGATCTGGGATTCATAAATAAAGTCGAGAGAAACAAATCTCGAATAAGAACAACTAGACATCACCAGTCTCGCAGGACTAGGGGGCCACATTTGTTGTCCTGATGTTCCTGTAACATGATGATAGAGAAATAAACAGGCTAAGAGGTATAGGAAAGATCATCGAACGTCATCAGAAACGACAATTTGGGACATGTAACGCGTTGGAACACGAATGAACTGCAGCCAATACAAATAGTTCTTAATTACAGGTCTCAAATTATTTTCGAAGTCTCAGCAGATCAGCTTAGACTTAGATGGATCAATCAACACTTGAGCCTCACGTACTCATCTTTCCCTTGCCAATACAGGGTCATGTCAACTCCATGCTCAAGTTAGCAGAGCTACTATGCTTTGCGGGTCTTCACATCACCTTCCTTGTATCTAATAACATCCACAATCGCCTCTTGCGTCACACTGATGTTGAATCTCGCTTGGCAGCATATTCACGGTTCAGATTTCAGACCCTTCCGGATGAGCTTTATGATGACAATCCACACAATGGTGACCGGCTTATGATGCTATACGATTCTTTAAAAACCATCGGGAAGCCATTTCTGCGAGAGTTGCTCGGTCGGGGTCGCCTGGATGGTGGAACCCGGCCTCCAGTGTCGTGTATCATAGCAGATGGGATGTTAAGTTTCGCCATTGATATAGCTGAGGAGCTTGGCTTGTCCATCATATATTTCCGCACAATCAGTGCTTGCGCCTTTTGGGCTTACTTTTGCATTCCTCAACTCGTCAAAGCTGGGGAGCTTCCATTTCAAGGTCTGTACATTGTCTCACAATTATTTCAATTCAGATCTGCCGAAACATTCTCTTTCTTGTGGGAAAAGTGTAGTTTCTTCTATGTGATCCATATATACTCCCTACATCAATAGCGCGTGGATCTCATATGTACAACCCATTTTTATATTTCTAGGAAACATGAGTTGTAGAAGGACAGAAAAATATTACGTTAATCACTTACGGATGTACTATGCACCACACATGTTATGAAAGACGAGTGTCCGTCATTAAGACCTCCCCCTTTTTGTGAATTGTTGAAGATCTTATTTTTGTCAGCAATATAGTCAAATACATCTTTCTCTATAACGTTCCTATAATGGTGGAATAGTGATTAGTTTATAAATCAGTGTTATCAATTTAAATAAAAAAATTTCTTGTGTACGATAGCCACAACTGTGCGGTTGTTCGTGCATAAGAAAAAGTCTTTAAATAATAATAGTTATGATTACCTATTTTTAGCTAGTTAATTTGAGGCTCAGTTAGTTATAATTAGAACTCATAACAAACTCATAACACCAGTCTCACACACGGGACTTGGTCAGTTTAGGATGACATATTTTCTCATGCTAATTAGGTATATATTATGCATATGCTGTAGGATGTGACATGGATGAACCAGTAGCCAATGTGAAAGGCATGGAAACCTTTCTCAGGCGTAGAGATCTTCCAAGTTTTTGCCGTGCTAGTGACGCATCAAATAGTACTAGTTTCACAATGCTTTTAGCTGAGACACAGCAAACTACTAGAGCTCAAGCACTCATACTTAACACCTTTGAAGATCTAGAAGGACCAATCCTCTCTCAAATACGTACTTGTTGTCCAAATGTTTACACTATTGGACCACTCCATGCCCACCTAATGTCTAGACAGGCTGCAAAATCAAGCTCATCATCATCAACTCCATCGTCAAATAGTCTATGGGAAGAAGATAGAAACTGCATTATATGGCTTGACAAGCAACCATCAAAATCTGTTATCTATGTGAGCTTCGGAAGCATTACAATCTTATCAAGAAACCAACTTCTGGAATTGTGGCACGGTATAGCCAACAGTAGTGCGCGATTCTTGTGGGTGATAAGGCCAGAATCCGTCATTGACAAAGATGATGAGGCAAGTCAATTTCCGGCAGAGCTAGAGGAAGCTACTAAAGAAAGAGGTTACATGGTGGGTTGGGCGCCGCAAGAACAAGTCCTTGCCCACCCAGCCATTGGTGGATTCTTGACTCACAGTGGATGGAACTCTACTCTGGAGAGTATAGTTGAAGGAGTGCCAATGATTTGTTGGTCATACTTTGCTGATCAGCAATTGAATAGCAGGTTTGTTGGGGAGGTTTGGAAGCTAGGATTGGACATAAAAGATACATGTGATAGAGCCATAGTTGAGAAGGTGATCAGAGAACTCATGGAGGTGAGGAAAGATGAGTTTCAAGAAAGGGCCAATAGAATGGCGAAAATGGCTAGAGACTCAATCGGTGAAGGTGGTTCATCGTGTCATAACTTAAACAGTCTTATTCAGTACATAAACTCGATGGCCAAACCTTTGCAGTATCACTCATGAACTAGTTCGTTACAATAGATAAAAAAACCGTGATTTGAATTTAAAATATTTTACTTGAGGTCAATGTTGTTGATTAATTGTACTGGCCTTGTATTATCAATTGAAACTACGGAACATTGATGATGATAGCGAAGTTGTAGTGGACAATTTATGTCTCCATTTCCTCATCAGCAATACAATTACTATGTTATCAGTAATACCTGGCAGTTTTTGCAAGTTGCGTAAATTAAATTTTGGTTGCATCTGCTAAGATTGTTATTTTTGGATTATGTTTGGTTTTATAAATTTTCAAAGACTATATTGCATTAAAAGAAACAACACTAATCAGCAGTCAGATTGCTTACCTTCATTAAACTTCATCATAGAAATTAATAGAAAAGCTGCTTGGGAAGTTATCTGTGGGTTATTATTAAGGAAGAGTCCTCCTCGGCTCAACCTCTAAATAATCTGTTATCAAAATAGGATAGAATAGGTGCAACTGAATTCCTTAGTATGTGGTTCGCTTAGTTGTAATTGTTTATCTTATCATGTTATACTCATGTATTTATAGTGGACTGTAAAGTGCAATACATAACAATTTTCTTCTCTCAATTAATCAGCTTCTATATGGTATCAGGAGTTTTCCTACTCTCACGAGTACCGATCCTTGGCCTTCTTTCTTTCCTTTGTGGCTCGAACCAATGGCAACACCCACCACAGTGACTACTACTTCCTCTCCCACAGTTGACAATGTTGATTCACCCTCGGCTCAGACCCTTGTGGCCATTAATGTCGCTAGCTAGTTGCCTCTCAAATTAACTTCTTCTAACTATTACTCATGGAAGACCCAGTTTGATGCCTTACTTTACGGCTATGACTTTCTTGGGTATGTTGATGGTTCCACTCCATGTCCACCTGCCATGATCAGTGTTGATGGCACGAAGTCTCCGAATCCTGCGCATCACTTTTGGATGCGCCAGGACAAGCTTCTTCTCCTTGGTATTATCGGATCTCTCAGCCACAATGTGGTGCCTGTAGTTTGCTCTTGTTCTAGTTCAGCAGAGGCGTGGGCACGCCTAGCTAAAAATTATGCCAATTCGTCTTCTTCTCGTATTATGGGACTCGCTGAGCAACTTACTCTTTTGTCCCGTGGTAATCAACCAGTCACTGAGTATTTGGCACAAATTTGTGATATAGTAGATGAGCTATCTATTGTCGGTGCTCCAGTTCCTCTGCAATACCTTATTTCTCATACCCTCAATGGTGTTGGTCCAGCGTTCAAAGAACTTGCAGCTGTTGTTCGTGCGCAAAACACCGTCATCACTTTTGATGAGTTGCACGATAAATTGGTAGAATACGAATCCTTCTTGAAGCGTGAAGAATTACGTGTTACTGGCCTTCTTGGGGCTTCCCCGCCTATAACAGCTCATGTTGCACGTCATAATAACTCTGGTGGTTCTGGTCATGGTAAGAAGCATAATTCCTTCAATACAAACACTTCTCAAAATGGCTCAAATAACCAACGCAACTCTGGTGCAGCGTCAACCAATGCTTCTAAGCCTCCTGTTATTTGTCAGTTCTGTGAAAAAAATGTCATACTGCTCGTCAATGTTTTACTGCGAAGCGGTTATTTTTCCCTTCCACTAATCCCACTGCAAATGTTACTTCGTCGTCGTCTTCTTCGCCATGGCTTCTTAACTCTGGTGCTTCGCACCATATTACTGGTGATTTTACTAATTTGTCTTTGGGCCAGCCTTATGAGGGTCATGATGATGTGGTAATCGGTGATGGCTCAGGTTTACATATCTCGCATACTGGACATACTACACTTCCTTCCTTCTCTCGTGATTTTAAATTATCAAATGTTTTATGTGTGCCTCATATGAAACGTAATTTGATCTCAGTTAATCAATTTTGTTGTCATAACAATGCCTTAATTGAATTCTCACCTTCTTTTTTTTGTGTGAAGGACCTCTCCAACTGGGCACCTCTCGCTGTGGGACGGAGTCAAAACAACATATATGAATGGCATGTGGATGGTGTTGCTGAGGGTCCAATAAAGCAAGCACATGTTGGCATGAAATTTTCTCTGCGTACTTGGCACGATAGGTTGGGGCATCCTTCGTCCAAAGTGTTGAATATGGTGGCTACTCATGGTCTTGTTTCAATTCCGTCTTCCTCTCGTGACATTGCATGTGATTCCTGTCATTCCAATAAGAGTCATAAGCTTCCGTTTGGTGTGTCTAGTTTGTCAAGTTCTCGTCCTTTAGAGCTAGTTTTTACAGATGTTTGGGGTCCTTCTCCTGTTCGATCTGTAAATAGATTTTCTTATTATGTATTATTTGTTGATCATTTTACTAAATATTCATGGTTATTTCCTCTTTCTCTCAAGTCTAATGTTTTTAATAATTTTACAACCTTTAAATTGATGGTAGAAAAACAGTTTAATACTACTATTGCAACCATTTATTCAGATGGTGGAACTGAGTACCATGGTCTCAAAACTATTTTTGCACATCATGGGATTCAACATCTTATCTCACCCCCATATACACCTGAGCACATAGCAACTGCTGAGCGACGTCATCGTCTCATAGTTGATTATAACCTTACTCTGCTGCATCGTGCTTCCCTCCCATTATCTTTCTGGTCATTTGCTTTTCAAACCGCAGTTTATTTAATAAACAGGCTCCCCACACCAATTTTGGATGGTGAGTCTCCTTTTTTCAAACTATTTCACGAATGTCCAAATTATTCTAAAATTCGTACTTTCGGATGTCTGTGCTATCCCTGGCTTCGCCCCTACAACAAACACAAATTGGAACCCCGGTCTAAACCATGTGTTTTTCTTGGATATTCTGCAGTTCATGATGCCTACATATGCTTTCATCAAAACTCTCATCGGTATTATTTTTCACGTCATGTTCAGTTTGTCGAGTCTGAATTTCCATTTGTTAATTCCACCAATACTATACCAGTCGACTTTGTAACGCTCATTCATTGGTCTACTTCTTCTCTTCAGTTGTCCTCTACGGTCATACCTGAAGACCTTTCTTATGACCTCGTAGAGTCCTCCACGCCACTAGTACAACCCCTTTGCTCATCTTATGTTCCATCTTTTTCTCCCTCTGTCCCCACGTGCAATACTCCATCTATCATAGTTCCCACTCCTCAGTCATCACCTTCTGCCAATGTTCTACTTGTTCATACATCTTCTCCAATATGTGTTAGCAACAATGAGGACATTCATGCATTACCAACACAGGCCCCAAATTCGACAGGAGTTCCACGTGATGTGCCCATTAGTGAAGCTCTTTTAACCTCTCAACCTTGTTCCACTCATCCCACACGAATGCGCTCAAAAAGCAACATCTTCTGCCCCAAACAAAAGTTGTCCCTAACTGCTACAAAATATCCCCTTTCGCCGTCCTTAGAACCTACCAGTGTTAAACAAGCTCTCAAATTCAAAGAGTGGAAACAGGCGATGCTAGATGAACTTGGTGCTCTTGCTAAAAATTCAACTTGGCGACTTGTTCCTCACGAAGCACATCAAAACGTTATTGGTTGCAAATGGGTATTTCGGATAAAACGAAATCCAGATGGAAGTATCGCTAGGTATAAAGCTGGTCTTGTGGCGAAAGGGTTTCATCAGCGTCCTGGGATCGACTTTAAGGAAACTTTTAGTCTGGTTGTTAAGCCCTCAAGAATTCGATTGTTCTTACTATTACTGTGTCGAATGGCTGGCAAATAAATCAATCGAACGTAAACAATGCTTTCCTCCATGGCCATTTAACTGAAGATGTGTTTATGTCCCAGCCCCCAGGGTTTGTTGATGCATCGCGCCCTACACATGTTTATCAGTTACTGAAGTCTCTCTATGATCTCAAGCAGGCCCATCGGGCGTGGTTTCTTAAGCTCAAAAATTTTATTGTTTCCATCGACTTCACTACTACACGGTCTGATCCTTCTCTGTTTGACTACCATTCTCATTCAACTATTGCATATTTACTGGTTTATGTGGATGATTTAGTGCTCACATAGAATTCCTCCATATTTCTTCGACACACTATAAATGCTCTCTCAGTCAGGTTTTCAATTAAGGACCTTGGCGCACTCTCTTATTTTTTTGGTGTAGAAGCTCCTTCGTGTTCTGCAGGCCTATTTCTTTCGCAACAAAAATATGTGCATGATCTTCTAGTCAAATTTAATATGGCTGGGGCGAAGGATTCCCTCACTCCTCTCAACTCAAACATCTCTCTTACTCTTCACGATGGTGAGCCTTTAGCAGATACATCTTCTTATCGAAATCTCATTGGAGGCTTACAATACTTGTCACTCACTAAACTAGATGTTGCCTATGCGATGAACAAATTAGCTCAGTTTATGCATGCCCAACATAGCCTCATTGGACTGCTGCTAAGCGGCTAGTTCGTTAGTTAAACACACTATTCAGTTTGGCATTCTCATCCAGCCTTCATCAACTCTTGCACTCACTGCCTATTTCGATTCCGACTGGACCATAAATAGAGATGACTACACGTCTACCTTCGCTTATGTGATTTTTCTTGGTAATTCTCCAGTGTCATGGTGTTCTAAAAAGCAACGAACTGTTGCTCGTACTTCTACTGAAGCTGAGTACAAGTTTGTTGCTACTACTGCTGCTGAAGTCACTTGGCTTGTTAATTTAATTGGCGAGCTGTACCTTCCTTTGAGGAGTCCTCCTCAGCTGTTTTGTGACAACATTGGTGCGACTTACTTATGTGCTAACCCAGTTTTTCATTCGCGAATGAAGCATCTCACCTTGGACTATCATTTTATGCGAGACAAAGTCACAACTGGCTCATTGCATATTGCTCATATTTCCACCCATGGTCAGATTGCCGATGCACTCACAAAACCTCTACCAAAATCTTGATTTGCTAAGTTACGATCCAAGCTAAGTGTCGCTGATGGCTCCACCTACTTACAGGGGCATATTAAGGAAGAGTCCTTCTCGGCTCAACCTCTAAACAATCTGTTATCAAAATAGAATAAAATAGGTGCAACTGAATTCCTTAGTATGTGGTTCGCTTAGTTGTAATTGTTTATCTTATCATGTTATACTCATGTATTTATAGCGGACTGTAAAGTGCAATACATAACAATTTTCTTCTCTCAATTAATTAGCTTCTATAGTTATGCT
The DNA here is from genome assembly GCA_037974665.1 of Ehretia macrophylla. Taxonomy (NCBI): domain Eukaryota; kingdom Viridiplantae; phylum Streptophyta; class Magnoliopsida; order Boraginales; family Ehretiaceae; genus Ehretia; species Ehretia macrophylla. The sequence goes on along the minus strand of CM075769.1, from coordinate 49,691,233 downwards.
TACCAAATTGCTAGGGATATTCTCCGAAAGCGTTAACGAATGCTTTTATCTAGTAGATGTTAAGATTACTTCTAGTATACTATTTCCGTTCCATCAAAATGGGATCAATTTCCCTTTTTACTCATTACAAATTATAGTCTATATTTCTTTTTGAAAGAGTAGCTAATTTAGTGGTTTTTCAATACAACCTATTTAATGTGCATCTTTATCAACAATTATCGTACAATCAATTATAGTTAGAGTGATTAATATTAATAGAGAGGTATATTAAGAAAAGACTCTAGAAAACTTATTGATTTAACTATATTACAATATTTTTTTAATTTATGTGTAAATAAAAGTAGGTCTATCTTTATAGGAAAAAGAGAGTATATCATATCAAAACATAACTTTTCTAGTATATTAATTTAACCATTAATTATTTAGGTATAATGTGGTAGAAATTGATGGACTTAGCTCCTCTACAATTCTATTCTCTATAATTTCATACAATATTTCTCTCGATTAATGTCATGTGTCACTATATTTCATCTACGAACTACATAAATTATGCTAAACTAGGTTTCCAACTATGATGAGAAAGCATTAAATGCTAAAATCTAACTATCATATTTAATTAGCAAAACAAATATAAGCCATATTTAACTTACAAACTCATACATTTTTTGTGCTCCAAAAAATATTACATGACCACTTCTTATGGCAAGTTGTTTAGTGTCAACCAATGGTCTTTAAGGTCTTGAGAAAACAACATTTATTGCTTTAATTGTAGGCTCAACTAAAAATGCGCAAAGTGTCTAGTGTGAAAAACCAATAGTCTTTAAAGTGCTTCCATTCGGTTGATGCATGCAAACTATGACATAATTTATCGAAATAACATGAAGAACAAAGCGAGCCCAAAACATTTATATCAGATCAATGACAGAATTTTATCCAAATAAGTAGAGCCATTATAAGCTGTAAAATAATAAAGTAAGCCATAAATTGATATAGAAGCAAATTAGCAAAAAAGTAAACCTGGTTAACCCTTGTTTTTCTTAAGTTGAAGCTTCACTGGTGAAATTGGAGCAAAATCGCAAGTCTTGTGTTTTTTTCTTTTCTTTTCTTTTCTTTTTGTTGCAATTGTTGTTCTTGAAGCGAGAGCAAGAATGGGTTGTTTCCTTTATTTCTTTCTTTTTTTAATTATATGTGTTGTGGCAAGCCCTAAGAATCTGAGAATAAATGGGTCTTAATACATATGTGTAAAACTCAATTATTGACCCAAAAACTTAAGCTATTGGGTCTTGAGCCTACACATGTTTATTAATAGTTAATTATTCTCCTAATTTTTTCATGTGAGAGAAATCATTATCTTTGCTCTTTAGTTCACCTTGTGAAACTACTAACAAATATTTCCCTTTTTACATGTGAACTCTAATTGGACCTTAACTCCCCATTGATTCACATTTATCGCCGATGAATCCATCTTCACCACTCTCACAAGTTATTTAGATCTTCTTTTGCACCTTAGCTACTACTATATCGACTCCAATAACTTTTTCAGCGCACCCTAGATCAATCATGCACCTTTCTATGCACTCTGGATCAACCATTAAAGTGCTTCCATTTGGTTGATGCATGCAAACTATGACAGAATTGATCGAAATAACATGAAGAACAAAGCAAGCCCCAAACATTTATATCAGATCAATGATAGAGTTTTATCGAAATAATAGTAGAGCCATTATAAGGTGTAAAATAATAAAACAAGTCATAAATTGATAGTAACAACTTAGCAAAAAGGTGAAATTGGTTAACCCTTACTTTTCTTAAGTTGAAGCTTCACTAGTGAAATTGGAGCAAAATCGCAAGTCTTGTGTTTTTTTCTTCTTTTCTTTTCTTTTTGTTGGTAATCACTAAAAATTATATACAAAGAAAATAAAAATAGTTATGACTGCATTTAATCTAGTAGCATCAGTTCATTAATAATTTAGGGCCCAACTCACAACTTACGGTAAAAGTACCCGTTAAAACGGTACAGTTACAATACTTGTACCATGGTACCGTGATAGTATCGGTACTATAATTACACAATTACAAGTAAATTGTGTGACATAGATAATTATAGGTAAAAGTTGGTATCGTAACAGTATCGGTACTATGAGAATTACACAACCACAAATGAATGATCACTACAAAAAAAAACTGAATTTTGCGACGAGTCGTAGCCATCCCATCACCAATACGGCGATAGCTTGGTGAAGGGAAATGTTGACGCCAATTTTGTAATAGGACAGTGACAGCATAATGTGAGACGGAAAAAACCGTCACCAAACCGTCATTGTTAGTGACGGCATACTTCGTTGTCTCCAAAATTGGAGACAGGAGCGTATCTCATTTCCAAAATTGAAGATGGCATACTTCGCCGTCTCCAAAATTGACGACGGGGGCGCCTCCTGTCTCCAACCTGTCTCCAAAATTGGAGACGGGATCCCGTCTCCAATCCCTTGCCCAAAACAAAATAACAGAGCGCTAACCAGCCCTCTGTTATTTCATTTTCACGATCCCCTACCCCCTTCAAACCCCAACCCACCCATCCCCACCTCATTCACCATGTAACAACCCGGACCCAGCATATAGTCTATCATACTAAATTGCATATATTTATTTTATTAAATTGCATGATTCTTGAAAAGTGTGCAATGATGACTAGTTGCACTCATTTAAATTATATCTAATTGACTTGCCCGAAATAATTATTTTACTATTTTATTTACTAGAACTTATTTCACTAATATTTAAAATGATTGAATTTTACTATTTGAATGAGAAGCCCCGAACACGAGAATAATTATTTTTTATTATTATCACCATTTGTATTTATTTAAATTACATTTAATTAATTTATGTGAAGTAATTAATTTATTATTTTCATTCACTTTAATTATTTAATTTATAATTAATAATTTGTCCAGAACACTTACTTTATTATTTTAATTATTTAAAAACATTTTATATGCCTTAAAATTCATTTATTTTACTGTTCGAACGGAAGCCCGGGCCCAGACCCGAACAAGCCATTTATTTATTAGTAAGAATTTCACTTACTGTAATTGCATCTAATTACTAGAAATAATTATCTTAATATGTTTATTAATTGTCTACATTTAATTGAGCTTGGAGAAGATTTTTGATTAAATTATTTATTTTATCTGCTTGCATATTTGTTTTAATTATTTTATTTTGTGACTTCGTTCAGTATTTCTTTTGTGCATTGCATGTCCGGAAGAGTAGAATTAAGTGATTTTGATATATTCGGGCTTAGGTGTTATTTTATTTGAGCCTAGTTTTTATTTCGTTCAAGTTTAGTTATTTTTATTTGGGCCTAGTATTTATTTGATTTGGGCCTAGGATGTTATAGCTTATTAGTTAAATTAATCAAGTAAGTCTAACCCGTAGCCAAGCCTGATTCTACTGATATACAATTGACATTAGCTATCTACATAGCTAGGATATAAGGGCATTAAACAATGAATAAGCCAAAAAAAAAAAAGAATGAAAAGCTTCTTTGGGAAGCTTTGGGAATGGCCAAATAAACAAAAGAAATGATAAGAAACAACTAGAACCAAAAGAAAGGAAATTGGCAGAGAGAGAAGATGAAGCTGAGAGAATGAAGGAAGAAAAAGAAAATGAAGAAAATGAAGAATTAAGCTAAGCTCCTTGCATTTTGCATGTTTCGTCTTAGAGGTGAAGGGAAAAATCATCTATTTATACATTCTAGTTGATTAATTTAGTTTGGCATATTGATTTGTTTAATGTAAATGTTTGATTTATGAGTTATTCATGCTTGCATAGACAGATATTAAGCTAGTGAGTAATCTTTTAGCTTTTCTATTGCTAGATTACTTGAAGCTTTTAATGTTTGTTATATTATGAAGTCAAAATGCTTGTGTTAATGCTCCTATGGAGTGTTGAAGCAATCCTTGTAATCTCTGCCAAGTTGGAATAATGATCATTGCATAATAAAGCTGAATGGTGGCTATTTGGTGTGCGTGTATGTGTGTTTTTGGCCTGGACTGTTCGGGCCACGACAGTGATTGCCGTGGGCCAATACCCTTCCCCCGTGACCCCGACTTGCTATGTAAATGCTTAATAAATTGTTAAGTTACCTATTATTATTTTCTAGCAAGCTTAGAGTGATTTGTTAACATTTTTCTTGCTTAGTGTTAGTAGTATGATATGAATGTCTAGCAACTTTTATTATAAATGTGGATGGAGTTGAGTTCAATAGCTAGTTGGGCAGTTGAATAGCTCAATTAATGTTGTAGGAAGAAGCTGCATGTAAGAGCCATGTACAAGCTAATAATAATACCAACTAAATGAACAGGTCTTCAATTCGTTGAAAGGTAGAATGTCTATAGATTTTATTCTATAAGTCAACTTGTAGTAAAATATGTCCTGATCTTATTTGTGTGACTTGTAGTTGAATTTAATTAAGTCTAAATGTCGTTTACTTAACTAGAGTATTACGGACAAGTACTTGCTTTGGCTAATAGAACTTATAGTTAGTTAGTAAAGGAATAAAGTCATCTACAATGAGTTGAACATCACATAAAGGAAATATGATGTTAATTAGAGGTTTGCTCGTAACATGTCAAGAATGTTTAATTGAGTAACTGGAATTGGTTCGAGACCTGGATGAATGGAATCGATGGTATGTAAGGTACGTGCTCCAAGTATAGGAACTTATTATAAGATAATAAGCTTTATATGTTAACTTGTATTCACGAGAGCCTCAACCCCTCCCTTTTCCCCGTTTGTGATATGGAAACAAGTTTTGTTTTGATGTGTAACTCATGTTATCAGAATAGTTGTGTTAGGTTAACTATTGATTGTAGTGGTGTAATTATGGTTTGTGAAGTTGATTAGCTAAGAGCTTGAATGCTGGTTTGAGTTAGATGTTATTTGTGAGTAGTAGCTTGAGGAACTTCATGGAAATGTGTTAATTTTAGTTAAACTATATTCTAAATTTTGGTTACACTTAGCTATAACATGTTAGTTGAAACTTCCTCTTCTTGAATTGTTAAGTTATTTTGCATTAACTAAAGTTGAACTTAGAGTATCCTAATGTCTACATGCATGAGGTAGTTGGATGGTTAATGATTTACATAATTTAATTGAACGGAAGTTAAGTTGTTATGAAGTTAGTGTTTGGTAGTTTTTTTTAATAGTCTTTGATCTTTAGTAAGCTTTGTGCATTAATTGGGTAATATAAAGTTAACTACTTAATTGGTTAATTAAGGTTTTAGTGGCTTATGAGTGATTTAAAGTTATTGTGTGTAAATGAGTATTGAATTAAGTCTATTTGCAAATTATGAAGATAAATAATACTTAGTATATAGAATGTAATTCTTGTTGGTTGAATGCAATGCATGGTAAAGACTCTAAAGCATGTTTTAGTAGTTGCGTTGTGGACTATTTTAAGTTAGTTGTTTGAATGTCTAACTTAGTTAGTAATATGAGGATAATGTTAGCCAAAAAGAACCTAAGAATTGTGAAGCCACAAATAATACTAGCTAGAAAGAGTTTTAGACATTAACGAGCTAAATGCATGCTAGGAAATGGAATGTATTTGATAGTTACATTAATTATATGTTATGGTGTAGTTGAACTTGAGAAGTTGTTTAACTTTGTGTTTTATGTAATGTACTATGCTATTAGATAATCAAGAGAATTGGAGTCAAGACCTTTTTGCTTTTCATCAGCTCTTTTCTCTAAAATGATTTTTATTGAAAGAAGAAACTTACAAGGGAAACAAGTTCAATGTCATCTGCCACTTATTTGGTTATCAAGCTCCTGGATCCATCAAAATTTGATTGTGATTATGTCTATGTAAGTTCTAGTTTTAAATGCTTTAGTTATTTTCATGTTGTATGAATATATTTTCTTGGGTTGGTAAACATTTTTAGCTAATGCTTCTGTCAATCCCGCTACGGTGGACTTATACAATTATAATGAATACATTATAGGTTTCGTATGCCCAAATGTATTATACAAGTTGCTCAATTGCACTGGAAATATACTATTATTGCCAATATTAAGGAATACACTACTGAGATGAGCACTTTAAATTTCATGTGTTAGAGCTAATGCTTCTAAAGGCTTTTGTGAACTTTTGGGACACGACACACAATATTGCTTTTTGGTTCAAATGTTTGGGACGCAACACACGCTATTGATTTTTGTTTCAAATGTTTAGACAACTAATCTATGAGATAACATTTCAAATCTATACTAGTTAATAAAATAATTCTACTTTGGTAGCTCTTTCATTATATATTTAGTTTGTTTTAATTGCTGTTTGGTTGTACATGGTCCACAGTTTTTCTTTTTTTAATTTTAATTTAATTTTGGCGAGGGCTTGGCGACGATAATTTTGGTGACGGGAGGCGCTCTCGTCTCCAATTTTGGAGGGGAAAGGTTGGCGAGGGCTTGGCGATAACAATTTTGGTGACGGTTTGGTGAGGGGTTAAGTTGGCGAATGCTCAGTGACGACAAACGTTGGTGACGGCCGGGTGACGGGAGAGGTTGGCGAGGACAATTTTTGTGACAGTTTGGGGACGGGTTAACTTGGCGAAGGTACGGTGACAGCAAACTGTTGTGACGGCTTGGAGACAGGAAATTTGGCGAGGGCCTGGTGACGGAATAATTGAAGACGGGCTAGAGATAGTTTCGCAGCCGTTGACAAATTGGTGACGATTTGGTGAGGGGTACGATTTTGGCGACCACATCGTGTCTAACGGACATTTCTCCTCACCGTACTATCGCAAATTCCAAATTGGTGACAGCACAGTGAGGGAAATCGTCTCTCGCAAAATTCAATTTTTTTTGTAGTGATCATAGATAATCAAAGATAAAAGATAACGTGAAAAGTTAATAAATACAAAGAAGTTATTCGACAGTAGCCATTGCAATATCTACAGAGTTTTTAAGAATATTTTTTTAACTTGAGGACAATTATAACATGACAAATTAATAAGAGATTGTGACTACGTACGAAACGAAATTTAAACTAAACTGTATGAACTAATAAAAATATAACTTCATTCAATTAATATCACTTTATTCTATTAATAAAATAAAAAAAATACAACATAAATAAAATATTAACGTCTCTGGTCGATGTAGAAAGTCATTTACAGTGATTAGGGATGGCAATGTGTAGGATTTAAATCTGAATCTGACGGGTATTTGACCCGATTATAAATTTGTTTATGAAACTAATGAAGTATCTGTTAGAGTTTGATTTTTATAAGTGATTATTGACAAGTAGTCCGGTAGGGTTTGGTAATAGCAATTTAAAAAAATTTGAGAACCCGGTTAGTAATTTAGTAAAAATAAATTAATAAAAATGTTTATATATTTACATACATAAACAAATAATATATTACTTAAGAAAAAATAATTTTTTAATATTGGTCTAAGATTAATAGTTGTGGGTTATAACTCAACTCTTGTTATTTATATTTACCTATTTTTTTTTATCTAATTCAACTAATACAATCGTTCAATTACATAATAATTCAAACGAGAATGATAATTTACAATTGTGACAAATACTTTGTGTTCTTTTTTCTTCAAGTTATTTCATACTATTATGGAAGAATGATAACTTCTCATCATAAAGATTTTGTTGAATGTTTCTATTAAGTTTAAGTTTGATAATAGACAATAAATTTAATTTACGTTTTCTAATCCATTGTGATTTGTCATTATTTTATTACTTTTTTTATTTCTTTATAAACTTTTTGAGATTTTCTTTTAAATTTTTTTTTATTTATTAACGGGTTGGGTCGGATATTTGCGAGTTTTTGAATATTTAACGGGTTTGGGTTTAGTGAGCAAAATCTAAACCCGATGGATTTTCGTCACGGATTTGGTAAAATATAATTTAAACGGATTCGCGTTTGATTTTATAAATTTTAGTGAGTATCCAACCTGTTGTCATTCCTAACAGTGATAGTCACTGAGTGACTTTTTCGAAAGTCACAGTGACTTTCGAAGAAAGTGACTTTAATTTACTTATTTTCTTTTTTTTTTTATAAATATATCTTTTAATTTCACAAGTTTCAAAATAGTTGTATTACTTTTAATTTTCTAATTTTCTTTTTTTTTATAAATATATCTTTTAATTTCACAAGTTTCAAAATAGTTGTATTACTTTTAATTTTCTTATTTTATTTTTTTTATAGTTGTATTACTTTTGCAAATTAGGTAGTAACACAATATTAGAATTTTTTTAGCATTTGAAATATAAAAGATCTAATACTTTATTTTAGACCAAATTCATCTATGAACATATAAAGATAAATAAAAGGAACAATCAAAAGTACAAAATTTAACAATTACACAATATCTTAAATTTGGTCATTTTAATAGAACAAAAACAAAACAATAATAATTCTATTTAACAATTCTATATAAACTTAATTACCAAATAACTCAAAGTCATGAGTGATCATTGAAGGGAAGACTCACAATAAGAGATCTTAGGGAGTGGAGTCCCAAATTTACTTTCGGATTAAAAATACACTAATTGAACAATATAACACAAGCGAAAACAAATCTCGAATTGGTAATTAAGATGAGTAAATAAAATATTTGATAAAAAATAGATGAATTTCACTTACCTCAACTAGATGCTATAAATACAAGTCTACAATATGTGATTGTGATTGTTAAATTTTTCCCACAAGCTTCACAATCCTACTACGTAGAATCTCGAGACTGTTATTCACTTCTTGTTGCACCGTAAAAGTTACACAACAAGTTTTCAGCAATTTGTTACTACAAAAATGATATGGTGTGATGAGAACTAAAATTCTACGTTATTGTTTGGCTTGCATATTTATAAAGTGAATGAAGTTGTAAAAGTATGAACCACTTACATTTCATGTGGGCATATGTATATACTATTATGGGTGTGGGTTTTCATAACTCACCCATGTGTGAGCATAGGTGAAAAGCTGAAAATGATTACTTTAAACCCATTTCCAAGCACGGGTGTAAAGCTGAAATATTCTCTTTACACCCACGTCTCCAACAAATGGGTACTGTAAAGCTGATTCCTTTTTTTTTCCTTTTTTTTGCCACCACATGAGGGGTATTACAATTTTTATATTGAACATGATGTTAAACTAATTAGCAAAGACACTACTCAATCTTCCAATTCTTGTAAATGGAAGAATATATATTAGTCACATAATTGAAGATAGCAGTCAATTTTCCAACATCCAAATCTAGCATGTGAGTACAGCTATAAAAAAAAAAAAGTAGATTAAGTTGCAAAAAACTCTCCAGGCCAATAATTTTAGCTCGTGACTGGACTATATTGCTTACTATCATCTGATATCACTCCAATTAGAATGCGCTGATCGATGCAATTGCTCTTTCGGTAGGAACTCTGATCTTCTGTTTATAACTATCATTTTCGATAGCAATGATAGTCATATCTTCTTCCGACCAAAACAACAAAAGAAAAAACGTGTGCAATGACGCCAATACTATATATCTGGACCCATCCAACTTCCAGATAACCTTGGAAGTAGCTCGCGTAGAATCCGAATATTAGTAGTTTTATTCCATGTCGATTTCGCTCTCCTTTTCCAGTACTGTGCCAGCAATCTAAAATCCTGCACGCTGGTTTTGACGTTCGTGGCAATTATGTAGAAGATGATATACGCGGAAAATGAATAAAATTAAACCATAAGTCTACTTTTGATACTATGTTAAGAATTATGAACTTGCATCCTAAAACCAATTGTTGTTATGTTGATTAGTTTAGGATCTTATAAAGTGGACTTAAAGTTCCTGAATATCCGATGTAGAATAAATGTATATTCTAACACAATTAGATGTCACTAATCTTGCAGGACTATAAAGCCACTTCTTGTTTGTCCTGACGTGATGATAGACAATTAAACAACGATGTTTATCAAATATTACATTTTTATTTTTTTGTTTCAATGGAGGCCTAAGGCTGAGGATTAGAAATTCATTAGTCTATGAGATATTCCACCTCTTTTATCATACTCGTTAAGGGTGTAGAACTTATTTGGTGGATGATCCAACATCTAAACTGTTAAGGCTTGACGAAGATCAAAATTGATGAGCCAATCCGCACACTTATTTGTGTCTCTGAAAACGTGGTTCAATGTATACTCTCTGTTGATTTACAAGTTTTGAGAATCTTCAATGACTAGTCTAAGTGGACTGTGGGCGGCGGACTTCCGTTGCACAAGTTGAAATGCAGCCAATACAAATACTACTTTAATTGCAGAACTCGATTCAATTTCAAGTCTGAGCAGATAATCAGTTAGACTTAGATGGATCAATCAACACTTGAGCCTCACGTACTCATCTTTCCCTTCCCAGTACAAGGTAATGTCAACTCCATGCTCAAGTTAGCAGAGCTACTATGCTTTGCGGGTCTTCACATCACCTTCCTTGTATCTAATAACGTCCACAATCGCCTCTTGCGTCACACTGATGTTGAATCTCGCTTGGCAGCATATTCACGGTTCAGATTTCAGACCCTTCCGGATGAGCTTTATGATGACAATCCACACAATGGTGACCGGCTTATGATGCTATACGATTCTTTAAAAACCATCGGGAAGCCATTTCTACGAGAGTTGCTCCGTCGGGGTCGCCAGGATGGTGGAACCAGGCCTCCAGTGTCGTGTATCATATCAGATGGGGTCTTTAGTTTTGCCATTGATATAGCTGAGGAGCTTGGCTTGCCCATCATATATTTCCGCACAATCAGTGCTTGCGCCTTTTGGGCTTACTTTTGCATTCCTCAACTCGTCAAAGCTGGGGAGCTTCCATTTCAAGGTCTGTACATTGTCTCACAATTATTTCAATTCAGATCTGCTGAAACATTCACTTTCTTGTGGGAAAAGTGTAGTTACTTCTATTTTCCAGCGACCCATACTCCCTACATCCATAGCACGTGGATCCCATATATGTAAAGCCCACTTTTATATCTCTAAAAAGTATGAGTCGCAGGAAAATAGAAAAATATTACGTTCATCACTTATAAAAGTACTATACACCCCACATGATATGAAAGACAGGCGTCCGTCATTAAGACCTCCTAATTTTGTAAATTGTTGAAGATCTTATTTTTGTCAGCAATATAGTCAAATACATTTTTCTCTATAACGTTCCTATAATGGTGGAATAGTGATTAGTTTATAAATTAGTGTTATCAATTTAAATAAAGATTTTTCTTGTGTGCCGGAACTGTGCAGTTGTTCGTACATAAGAAAAACTCATTAAATAATAATAGTTATGTTTAAGTATTTTTAGCTAGTTAATTTGAGACTCAATTAGTTATAATTTAGACTCATAACACGAGTCTCACTCATGGACCTAGTCAGTTTTGGATGACATATTTTCTCATGCTAACTAGGTATATATTATGCATATGCTGTAGGATGTGACATGGATGAACCAGTAGCCAATGTGAAAGGCATGGAAAGCTTTCTCAGGCGTAGAGATCTTCCAAGTTTTTGCCGTGCTAGTGACGCATCAAATAGTACTAGTTTCACAGTGCTTTTAGCTGAGACACAGCAAACTACTAGAGCTCAAGCACTAATACTTAACACCTTTGAAGATCTAGAAGGACCAATCCTCTCTCAAATACGTACTTGTTGTCCAAATGTTTACACTATTGGACCACTCCATGCCCACCTAAAGTCTAGACAGGCTGCAAAATCAAGCTCATCATCATCAACTCCATCGTCAAATAGTCTATGGGAAGAAGATAGAAACTGCATTACATGGCTTGACAAGCAACCATCAAAATCTGTTATCTATGTGAGCTTCGGAAGCATTACAATCTTATCAAGAAACCAACTTCTGGAATTTTGGCACGGTATTGCCAACAGTGGTGCGCGATTCTTGTGGGTGATAAGGCCAGAATCCGTCATTGACAAAGATGATGAGGCAAGTCATTTTCCGGCAGAGCTAGAGGAAGCTACTAAAGAAAGAGGTTACATGGTGGGTTGGGCGCCGCAAGAACAAGTCCTTGCCCACCCAGCCATTGGTGGATTCTTGACTCACAGTGGATGGAACTCTACTCTGGAGAGTATAGTTGAAGGAGTGCCAATGATTTGTTGGTCATACTTTGCTGATCAGCAATTGAATAGCAGGTTTGTTGGGGAGGTTTGGAAGCTAGGATTGGACATAAAAGATACATGTGATAGAGCCATAGTTGAGAGGGTGATCAGAGAACTCATGGGGGTGAGAAAAGATGAGTTTCAAGAAAGGGCCAATAGAATGGCGAAAATGGCTAGAGACTCAATTGGTGAAGGTGGTTCATCTTGTCATTACTTAAACAGTCTCATTCAGTACATAAACTCGATGGCCAAACCTTTGCAATATCACTCATGAACTAGTTTGGTAGTCATTTGAATTTAAATTTTTTTATTATAATAAGTCATTACTTACCTTCGATATGAAATAAAATTGTTTCCGAGGTCAATGTCATTGATTAATTGAACTGGCTTTGTATTATCAATCAATGTTATTGATTAATTGTACTAGCCTTGTATTATCAATAGAAACTACGGAACATTGATGATGATAGCGAAGTTGTAGTGGACAATTAGATTAAGAAACTGTAGTTAATACAATTAAAGCAATAAATGATTAAGAAATGACGGTAATGTTGAACAAAAATGGTATGGACAGAAAGAAATGTATCGAATGGTAATGAGGCAATAACTGAATAATTACTTAATGAAGTTAAGTAAATCCCGTCCATTTCCATTTTGGACTAGACATTTTTATAATTCTATTCTCTATAATTTCACGCAATACTCTTTTCAATTAAACCATAACGAAAACTAAATGAAATTTTAATGAAGCAATAAATGATTAAGAAAATGCAGTTAATACAATTAAAGCAATAAATTTTTCTTAGCCTTTTCCTAATATACCCCTCCATTGATATTAATTTCTCTAACTACAATTGATTAATAGTATAATTGTTAATAAAGATGCATGTTAAATAAGAACATATCAAGAAAACTAATAAATTAATTGTCCTTCAAAAAGAAAGTGGACTATAATATGAGACAAGTGAAAGAAAAAAATGATTTGGTTATTTTTATAGGACGGAAGGAATATTATTTAGATAATAAAAATTGCAATTTAGCTTTTCAATAGTTCCAAACAGGTAATACAATGATCAGCAGCTTTAGAGAAACAATCCGTAAAGTGTTCAAAATACAATAATTTAAATTGAAGTAATTAAATGTTCAACTCGAACGAATATGAAAGGAGAGTTAGATAATGGTCATGGAGGTCGTTAGCTCACTATGACAAGTTCTTTGGCCTCAGGTTTCAACTAAAACTCTAAAGTGTCATATCAAATAGGATACATGGGCATAGATTCTTCGATTTGATCACTGCATTTTGGTGGTGCAGCTATTTATAGGGATCATCATTATATTAACAATAGTAATAACGTATCAAACGGAAGCTCTTGCGTTCGTGACTTTATTTCCTTTCATATAAGGTCATCCTATTTTTATATTGAACATGAGGGAAAATTTTACAAATAGTTCCTATTGTTACTTAATTGTTTCAGTTTAGTCTTTTTTATTTTATTTGTCTCAATTTAGTCCTCATTGTTTGTAAAAAAATTTCAATTTCGTCCCTATTGTTTAAAATTTTTCAATTTCGTCCTTATTGTTCTCAAAAAGTTTTAATTTTGTCCTTATTGTTTTTAAAAAATTTTAATTTCGTCCCTATTATTTTCTTAAAGTTTCAAATTCGTCCTTATTATTCAAGAACTAAATTAAAATTTTCTGAGAAACAATAAGGACAAATTTGAAATTTTTTGAAAACAATAAGGATGAAATTGAAACTTTTGACAAACATTAAGGATGAAATTGAAAAACTTTAAACAATAGGGATGGAACTGAAATTTTTGGAGAAACAATAGAGACTAAATTGAGATATTTTAAACAATAGGGACCAAACTGAAATTATTTGCAAACAATAAAGACTAAATGTGAGATTTTTCCTTGAACATGATGTTAAACTAATTAGCAAAGGCACTACTCAATCTTCAAATTCTTGTAAATGGAAGAATATATATTAGTCACATAATTGAAGATAGCAGTCAATTTTCCAACATCCAAATCTAGCATGTGAGTACAGCTGGGAAAAAAAAGTAGATTAAGTTACAAAAAACTCTCGAGGCCAATAATTTTAGCTCGTGACTAGACTATAAACTTTCTGTATGCTGTTCATTGCTTACTATCATCTGATAGGAACTCTTCTGTTTATAACTATCCTTTTCGATAGCAATGAAAGTCATATCTTCTTCTGACCAAAACAGCAAAAGAAAAAACGTGTGCAGTGACGCCAATACTCTATCTGGACCATCCAACTTATAGATAACCTTGAAAATAGCTTGCGTAGAATCTGAATATTAGCAGTTTTTATGCTTTCCTTTTCCAGTACTGTCCCAGCAATCTAAAGTCCTGCACGCTGGTTTTGAAGTTCGTGGCAATTACGTGGAAAATGACATATGTGGAAGTTGAACAAAACTAAACCATAAGTTTATTTCTGATACCATGTTAAAAATTATGATCCAAATTGACGAGTCAGTTCGCACATTTGTTTACTTTTCTTAAAACATGCTTCAATTTGCACTCTCTGTTGATCTGCATCATGTTTTGACAATCTTCAATGACTGTTCTAAGTCCACTATGGGCGGCAGACTTTCGTTGCACAAGTTGAAATGCAGCCAATACAAATACTACTTTAATTGCAGAACTAGATTCAATTTCAAGTCTGAGCAGATAATCAGTTAGACTTAGATGGATCAATCAACACTTGAGCCTCACGTACTCATCTTTCCCTTCCCAGTACAGGGTCATGTCAACTCCATGCTCAAGTTAGCAGAGCTTCTATGTCTTGCGGGTCTTCATATCACCTTCCTCGTGTCTAATAACATCCACAATCGCCTCTTCCGTTACACTAATGTTGACTCTCGCTTCGCAGCTTATTCAGGGTTCAAATTTGAGACGCTTCCGGACGAGCTATACAATGACAATCCACACAATGATGAGCAGCTCGTGATGCTATACGATTCTTTAAAAGCCATCGGGAAGCCATTTCTGAGAGAGTTGCTCGGTCGGGGTCGCCTGGATGGTGGAACCAGGCCTCCAGTGTCGTGTATCATATCAGATGGGATGTTAAGTTTGGCCATTGATATAGCCGAGGAGCGTGGCTTGTCCATCATATATTTCCGCACTAGCAGTCCTTGCTCCTTATGGGCTTGCTTTTGCATTCCTCAACTCGTCGAAGCAGGGGAGCTTCCATTTCAAGGTCTGTACATTGTCTCACAATTATTTCAATTCTGATCAGCTGAACATGCTCCAATATGGCGATTATTGTGAATTCTTGACATCTCATCATCTATTCCGCTCAACTTTTAAAAACTTTGACATGTAGGTCCCTACCTTTTTCGTTTAGAACAAGTAGGTCTCTGTGTTTGAACTTTTTTTTTTGGGAAAATCTCACATTTAGTCTATAAAGTATCTCAGTTTAATTTATATTGTTTAAAATGTCTTAATTTAGTCCTTATTGTTTTCCTAAAAATTTTAATTTCATCTTTATTGTTTAAAGTTTTCAATTTCTTCTTTATAAATTCTCAAAAAAAATTAATTTTATCCCTACTGTTTTTAAAAAGTTTCAAATTCATCTCTATTATTTTTCAAAAAAATTCAATTTAGTCCTAGGATAATAGAGACGAATTTGAAACTTTAAAAAAATAATAAAAATGAAATTGAAACTTTTTAAAAACAATAGGAACGAAATTAAAACTTTTTAAAAAATAATATGGACTAAATTGAAACTTATTAAACAATAGGGATGAAATTAAAACTTTTAGTGAAACAATAGGGATTAAATGTGAAATTTTCCCTTGTTTTCTCAAATTCAATATCATTAATTATTTTTTACAACAATTTGAGACACAATGGTCATTTTTGCTTGTTTGAAAAAGGGAATAAAACATAAAGATCCTCTACTTGTCCTAAGCGAGGGATCCCATGTCTTATTTCCCATTTCAAATAGGTTAGAATGATCATTATGCCCTCGAACAACTAAAAATCATTCTTACAGTTTTGATTTAGATTTGGACCAAATAAAGTCACTTGTTTATTTAATAAAAAAATTAAAAATCATAAAGGGTGTTAATTTTGAGTGATTTAAGAAAAGAAAAAAGATCTTCTAATCCTAAACAAAAAAAAGGAAGCGAATTTTTTATTCCCTAAAAAAGTCTAAAAAATGCAAAGTTTCAAATTGAATCTTTCCAAATAAAACTTTCATGAAATTATTTTTACATTATAATGGAAGTTATTTTTCTTTTGTTTTTTGCTTCAAAAATACCCTTCTATATTTTTGAAAACCCTAACTTTGTCTTCAAAATTTTTAAAACCTCTAATGCTAACATGAAAAGCTAAACAGTGAAGTTTCTATTCAACAACACTTTTAATCAAAATATTACTTTTAACCAACAACATGAAAAGGTCTTATTTTCTCATGCTAATTAATTTGTTATGTAGAATGTGACATGGACGAACCAGTAGTCAATGTGAAAGGCATGGAAAGTTTTCTCAGGCGTCGAGATCTTCCAAGTTTTTGCCGTGCTAGTGATGTATCAAAATCAAAACAAGCCACAAGGGTTTTAGCTGAGACACAGCAAATTCGTAGAGTTCAAGCAGTCATACTTAACACTTTTGAAGATCTAGATGGACCAATACTCTCTCAAATACGTACTTGTTGTCCAAATATCTACTCTATCGGACCACTCCATGCCCACCTAAAGTTTAGACAGGCTGCAAAATCAAGCGCAACAACTCGATCATCAAATAGTCTTTGGGAAGAAGATAGAAACTGCATTAAATGGCTGGACAAGCAACCATCAAAGTCCGTCATCTATGTGAGCTTCGGAAGCATTATCATGTTATCAAGAAACCAACTTCTGGAATTTTGGCATGGTATAGCCAACAGTGGTAAGCGATTCTTGTGGGTGATAAGGCCAGAATCCGTCATCGATAAAGATGAGGCAAGTCATTTTCCGGCAGAGCTCGAGGAAGCTACTAAAGCAAGAGGTTACATGGTGGGTTGGTCGCCGCAAGAACAAGTCCTTGCCCACCCAGCCATTGGTGGATTTTTGACACACAGTGGATGGAACTCGACACAGGAAAGTATAGTTGAAGGAGTGCCAATGATATGTTGGTCATACTTCGGTGATCAGCAAGTGAATAGCAGGTTTGTCGGGGAGGTTTGGAAGCTAGGATTGGACATAAAAGATACATGTGATAGAGCCATAGTTGAGAAGGTGGTCAGAGAACTCATGGAGGTGAGGAAAGATGAGTTTCAAGAAAGGGCCTATAGAATGGCGAAAATGGCCAGAGACTCAATTGGTGAAGGTGGTTCATCGTGTCACAACTTAAACAGTCTTATTCACTACATAAACTCGATGGCCAAACCTTTGCAATATCACTCATGAACTAGTTCCGTACAATGAATGATGGAGACATATTTTAAATTCAAAACTTTTTATTACAACAAATTATTACATTAGATATGGAATAAAATTGTTTCCGAAGTCAATGTTATTCACTAATTGTATTGGGCTTGAATTATCAATAGAAACTACGGATCATTGATGATAGCGAAGTTGTGGTGGACAATTTATGTCTCCATTTCCTCATCAGCAATACAATTACTATGTTATGAGTAACACCTGGCAGTTTTTGCATGTTGCATAAATTAAATTTTGGTTGCATCTGCTAAGATAGTTATTTTTGGATTATGTTTGGTTTTATAAAATTTCAAAGACTATTGCATTAAAAAAAAACAACATTTGACAGTAGTCAGATAGATTGCTTACCTTCATTAAACTTCACCATAGAAATAAAAGGTTTATTCTTCTTAGAGCTTAGGAAATTGCAACCAAGAGAGAAGTAATTAATAGAAAAGCTGCTTGGGAAGTTATCTGTGGGTTTTTCTTATCAAATTGTTGGGGTTAATGTCCGAAAGAGTAAGCGAATGCTTTTATCTGGTAGATGTTAAGATTGCTTTCTAGTATTGGTGCAATGTTTTCATGCTGCCGAAGGAAGTTATTGAAGAAATTGAAAGGAAGTTTGCAGCCTTTTTATGGAAAGGTGGTGGGGATAATGCTAAAGGTGCTAAGGTCGCTTGGACTAGAGTTTGCAAACCAAAGAAGGAGGGCGGACTTGAGGTGTGAAGTCTGTGGGAAATTAACATGGTTACATTATTGAAACAAGTCTGGCACACATACTGTGATAGTGATTCCCTGTGGGGTTATTGGGTTAATTGAGTATTACTTGATAGCCATAATATCTGGAGTATTGAGGTCCCAAGCAATGTTTCTTGGACGTGGCGGAACCTTTTCCAAATTAGACAGACTGCTTGTAAGTTCATTCGCCATTGTGTTGCTAACGGTTGGTGTACGACACTTTTGTGGGACACATGGATGGCGTGTGGAAAATTGTGGGGCTTTGCTCAGTCACATAACATCATGGTACCGGTTGAATTTTACAATTCAAAAGTGGCAGATTTCATTGTTGACAATAATTGGGCTTGGCCTATCCAACTTCGATGGGTGGAAAATCTTATTGACTTTGTACCTAGAATTGGAGTTGAGGACCGTGTGATGTAGTTTGTGGGATCAACTAATGGTTTCAATTTTCATACCACTTGGGATGCTATTCGGGATAGAGGAGAGCAGGTTTGTTGGAAGGATTTGGTTTGGAATAAATCTATTATTCTGAAACAGAACTTTTGTACTTGGGCTGCAATGCTTGATAGACTGGCTACTAAAACTAGACTGTTTAATTGGGGTGTTGCAACAGATGTCTATTGCACCTTTTGTGGGTTGGGTTTGGAGTGTCGAAACCACCTTTTCTTTGATTGCATATTCACACGTCGCATTTGAAAATGGTGCGCTAAGAGGATGAGATGTGGAGTACTCAATTCGAGTTGGGAGACCATCGTGGAGAAACTTAGCAAAGTTGCTAAGGGAAGAAGTTTGAAGGCTGTCATTACGAGAAATGCCTTCAATTCCTATATCTACAACATCTGGCTAGAGTGTAACAGTAGAGTTTTTGGAGCCACTCCTCAAACTGAAGAACAAATTATTTCAAAGATCATGACAGATGTCAAGGGCAAAGTTAGCTTACAACGTAAATATCGTAACACACTTGAAAATACGTTATTTTGTAGAGATTGGAACATTTGTATATCCTGAGGTTCTTTCGCCTTGGGTCCTTTTGTTGTATGTTTTTGTTGTGGAATAAAAAGATATACTTTTGCCGAGCAAAAAAAAAAAAAAAAAAAATTGCTTTCTAGTATACTCTTTCCGTCCTATAAAGATGGGATGAATTTTTTTTTTTACTCGTCACAAATTATAGTCTAATTTTCTTTTTGAAAGAGTAGTTAATTTATTGGTTTCCCAATACAATCTATTTAATGTGCATCTTTATCAACAATTATATGATTAATCAATTATAATTGGAGTGATTAATATTAAAAGAGGTGTGTATTAAGAAAAGGCTAAGGAAAACTTATTGATTTAACTATATTACAACATTTTCTTGATCTATGTGTAGATAAAAGTAAGTCTATCCGTTATGGGACAAAGAGAGTATATCATATCAAAACAGAACTTTTCAAGTATATTAGTTTAACCATTAATTATTGTTGTATAATGTGGTAGAAATTGATGGGATTCACTTAACTTCATTTAGTAATTATTCAGTTATTGCCTCATTACCATTCGATACATTTCTTTCTGTTCATACCAATTTTATTCAACATTACCGTAATTTCTTCGTATTATTGTCATTTATTGTTTCACTAAAATTTCATTTAGCTTTTGTTATGATTTCCTCATATTAGTTAAAATACATAATTTTTTAACTATATTATTTTAATTAAAAATACATGGATATTTAATTTTATTAAAAAAAATATGTATCATTTTTAACACTCTTTTGGACCATGGTAGAGGTTGCAACCCCCACTAGCTTTAAAGCACATCCGCCCCTGCTTCGTATTGTTCCACTTGACCAAAGGGGGGAATATTTTTCTTCAATTGTTAATCTTTCTTGCAGATTAAGAGGAGAAAGTTGTTGAAAATTGATCGCTTGCAAGCTTGAGATTAGAACATCAGTCATTGTTATTTTGTTGACTTACACTCCATCCATCCCACAAAGATAAGGTTACTTTCATTTTTACATAGATTAAGAAAATGTAATTAATATAGTTAAAGCAATAAATTTTTCTTAGCCTTTTCCTAATATACGCCTCCATTGAAATTAATTTCTCTAATTATAATTGATTAGTGGTACAATTGTTAATAAAGATGCACATTAAATAGAGACAAATCTAGGAAACTAATAAATTAATTATCCTTCCCAAAAAGAAAGTGGACCATAACATAGGACAAGTGAAAGAGAAAAATGATTGGCCGATTTTTATGGGATGGAGGAAGCGTTATTTAGATAATGAAAATTGCAATTTAGCTTTCCAACAGTTCCAAACAGATAATACAGTGCTCAATAGCTCAGACAAACAATTCATAATTTAAAGTATTCAAAATACAACATGATGGACCAATATGGGAAGGAGAGTTAGATAGTGCTCATGGAGGTTCTTAGTTGGGAAAATTCCACATTTAGTATTTATTGTTTGTATAATGTCTTAATTTAGTTCTTATTATTTAAAATGTCTCAATTTAGTCCTTATTGTTTTATTAAAAGTTTAATTTCGTCCTTATTATTTAAAATGTCTCTATTGTTTTTCAAAAAGTTTCAATTTCGTCCTTATTATTTTTAGAAAGTTTTAATTCCGTCTCTATTATTTTCTTAAAGTTTCAAATTCGTCCATATTATTCAAAGACTAAATTAAACTTTTTTTTGAGAAATAATAGGGACGAATTTGAAATTTTTTAAAATAATAGGGACGAAATTAAAATTTTTGAGAGACAATAAGGACGAAATTGAGAAACTTTAAACAATAGGGACGAAAATAAAACTCTTAGGAAAACAATAGGGACTAAATTGAGATATTTTAAACAATAAGGACTAAACTAAAATTTTTCGTAAACAATAGGGACTAAATATGAGATTTTCCCTTGTTAGTTCACAATCTCACAAATAGTCCCTATTGTTTAAAAATTTTTGATAAATAATCCTCATTATTTTAAAAGTCACGCAGCTAGTCCCCATTGTTTACAAAAATTTCATCAATAGTCCCAATTATTTCACAAGTAATTCAATTAGTCTCTATTGTTTGTAAAAGTCTCTCCATTAATCCTCATTATTTGCAAATACATTTGCAAACATTAGGGACTAGTAGAAAGACTTTTGCAAAAAATAAGGACTAACTGATAAGTAACTTTTAAAATAATAGAGATCATTGGTAGAACTTTTACAAATAATGAAAACTAACCGCGTAACTTCTAAAGCAATAAGAATTATTTATCCAAAACTTATAAATAATAAGAACTATTTATCCAATTTGTCCCAAGTTATATAGCCGCAGGTTTCAACTAAAACCCGTATCATATCCTCTAGGATACATAACTATAGATTCTTCGATTTGATCACTACATTTTAGTGGTGCAACTATTTATAGAGATTGTCATTATGTTAGGATTAGTTATTAAGTATCGAAAGAAAGCTCTTCCATTAGTCACTCTACTACTTATGGATGCAATATTTTTTAGAATAGAAAGTCAAATGTCAATTCTCTACTTCCTTTCATATAAGGTTATCCTATTCTTGTAAATGGAAGAATAAATATTAGCCACATAATTGAAGATATCAGGAAGATAGCAGTCAATTTTCCAACATCCAAATCTAGCATGTGAGTACAGCTGAAAACAAAAAACAAAAAAAAAAGAAAAGTAGATTAAGTTGCAAAAAACTCTCTAGGCCAATAATTTAGCTCGTGACTGGACTATAAACTTTCTGTATGCTGTTCATTGCTTATACTGTCATCTGATATCACTCCAATCAGAATGTGCTGATCGATATAATTGCTCAAAAACAAAAAAAAAATATGGGAACTCTTCTCAATAGCAATGATATTCATATCTTCTTTCGACCAAAACAACAAAAAATAAAACGTGTGCAGTGACGCCAATACTATATATCCGGACCCATCCAACTTCTAGATAGCCTTGAAAGTAGCTTACGTAAAATCTGAATTGTTAACAATTATGCAGTATAAGTATAGATTAATTTTACAGTAAGATGACTAATATGCTTAATCAATAAAGCTTTGTGATCAAGACTAAAAACAGAATGCAATAACCTGGTGTAGAATGATTCTGTTACAACTCTGTTACAGGTGATGTTGCAACATTAGCTGGAATATTTGTTCTATCACAGACCGTTAACAAATTATTTCTCTAGTTGCTTAGTTAGTTTATTTCATTGAATGTTCCAACATGAGTAGTAACAGTAAATAGCAGCGAAAATAATAAAGCTATAATAGTAATAAAGAACACCAAGATTTAACGTAGTTCAACTGTGCGGTCTACGTCTACGGGACCTCCCCTGGTCCAACAAACTTGTTCATTAAGAAACAACAAGTTACAACATCAATAGTCTTACACAAGTAAAGACTCCCCTTTGACCTTTGACACCTAGATGAAGAACTCCTTAACGAACTTCGGTTTGGCGAGCTCCCCTCGACTTGCAACGTTCTCTCCCGAGAACCACACCTTCTTTTCCCGAAAAATGAATAAAAGAAACAGTAAACTAATCACTCAAATACTCATACAAATCGCTCATAACATACTATCAAAACAAACAAAGTTGCAACACTTAATACAATTAAAGACTAGAACACAGATTGTGTTGCAACATAATTTGGAACTCTGGACAGAAAACTCTCTTGTATTTTCTCTTGTTGCTTTCTATTTCTGCCTCAACTTTTCTGCCGTGATTGCTGCTATATAAATACAAGACTGCTGCTGCATATTGTCTTAGGCTGCAAGAAAAGCCTTTACTCATAAAACCCTATTCTTCTTTTCCTTGTGAATATGCAATAAATGCCATTCCTTAATTAGCACAAATTTTCTTCTCATATGGTAAGTTATCATAAGATTTTTCCTGCACAATATAAAAGGTAAAAGCACAAGTTATGGTAATATCATAAGTTTTGCAAAACATAGTCAATCAATAATGGCGTTAATAATCTCCAATCAATTAATCAATCGCCAATTAAGCTAATTGGCTCAACATGAATATTAACAGTTTTATACCATGTCGATTTCGCTCTCCGATCCTTTCCACTGTCGGTCTGTCCCAGCAATCTAAAAGGCAATTTCGTGGAAGATAACACACGCGAAAGATGAACAAAATTAAATCATAAATTTACTTCTGATACCATGTTAAGAATTATGGGCTTCCATCCTAAATCTAATTGATATTATGTAGAGTAGCCTATGATCTTATAAGGTGGTTTTGAAATTTTTGATTTTTCAATATAAAATAAGTATATATTCTAACACAACTAGATGCCACTAGTCTCGCAGGACTATAGGACCACAGCTTGTTTGCCCTGATTTCCCTGTAACGTGATGATAAACAATCAGTGGCGGTACCCCGACCCCCCCAACGTTTTAAATTTTAAAAATATATATATGTAGTATCATTAAAAAAAATTATTGATCCCCTTTATTTTTAAAAAATTCTATATAGTATTATTAAAATAATATTTTAACCCTTCCGATATTGAATTTTTAGGTCCGCCCCGTAAACAATTAAACAATGACGATTATCTTACATTCAGAAACGACAATTTGGGACATGTTCTTACATGTTGGAATGCAGCCAATACAAAAACTACTTAATTGCAGAACTCGATTCAATTTCAAGTCTGAGCAGATAATCAGTTAGACTTAGATGGATCAATCAACACTTGAGCCTCACGTACTCATCTTTCCCTTCCCACTACAAGGTCATGTCAACTCCATGCTCAAGTTAGCAGAGCTACTATGCTTTGCGGCTCTTCACATCACCTTCCTTGTATCTAATAACGTCCACAATCGCCTCTTGCGTCACACTGATGTTGAATCTCGCTTGGCAGCATATTCACGGTTCAGATTTCAGACCCTTCCCGATGAGCTTTATGATGACAATCCACACAATGGTGACCGGCTTATGACGCTATACGATTCTTTAAAAACCATCGGGAAGCCATTTCTGAGAGAGTTGCTCCGTCGGGGTCGCCAGGATGGCGGAACCAGGCCTCCAGTGTCGTGTATCATATCAGATGGGGTCTTTAGTTTTGCCATTGATATAGCTGAGGAGCTTGGCTTGCCCATCATATATTTCCGCACAATCAGTGCTTGCGCCTTTTGGGCTTACTTTTGCATTCCTCAACTCGTCAAAGCTGGGGAGCTTCCATTTCAAGGTCTGTACATTGTCTCACAGTTATTTCAATTCAGATCTGCTGAAACGTTCACTTTCTTGTGGGAAAAGTGTAGTTTATTCTATTCTCCAGCGACCCATACTCCCTACATCTTTAGCACGTGGATCCCATATATGTAGAACCCACTTTTATATCTGTTAAAAGTATGGATTGCAGGAAGATAGAAAAATATTACGTTCATCACTTACGGAAGTACTATGCGCCCCACATGATATGAAAGACAGGCGTCCGTCATTAAGACCTCCTATTTTTGTGAATTGTTGAAGATCTTATTTTTGTCAGCAATATAGTCAAATACATCTTTCTCTATAACATTCTTCTAATGGTGGAATAGTGATTAGTTTATAAATCAGTGCTATCAATTTAAATAAAGATTTTTCTTGTGTGCAGTAGCCGCAACTACTGTGCAGTTGTTTGTACATAAGAAAAACTCATTAAATAATAATAGTTATGATTACCTATTTTTAACTAGTTAATTTGAGACTCAATTAGTTATAATTTGAACTTATAACAGGAGTCTCACTCACAAGACCTGATCAGTTTTGAATGACATATTTTCTCATGCTAATTTAGGTATATATTATGCTATGCTGTAGGATGTGACATGGATGAACCAGTAGCCAATGTGAAAGGCATGGAAACCTTTCTCAGGCGTAGAGATCTTCCAAGTTTTTGCCGTGCTAGTGACGCATCAAATAGTACTAGTTTCACAGTGCTTTTAGCTGAGACACAGCAAACTACTAGAGCTCAAGCACTCATACTTAACACCTTTGAAGATCTGGAAGGACCAATCCTCTCTCAAATACGTACTTGTTGTCCAAATGTTTACACTATTGGACCACTCCATGCCCACCTAATGTCTAGACAGGCTGCAAAATCAAGCTCATCATCATCAACTCCATCGTCAAATAGTCTATGGGAAGAAGATAGAAACTGCATTACATGGCTTGACAAGCAACCATTAAAATCTGTTATCCATGTGAGCTTCGGAAGCATTACAATCTTATCAAGAAACCAACTTCTGGAATTTTGGCACGGTATTGCCAACAGTGGTGCGCGATTCTTGTGGGTGATAAGGCCAGAATCCGTCATTGACAAAGATGATGAGGCAAGTCATTTTCCGGCAGAGCTAGAGGAAGCTACTAAAGAAAGAGGTTACATGGTGGGTTGGGCGCCGCAAGAACAAGTCCTTGCCCACCCAGACATTGGTGGATTCTTGACTCACAGTGGATGGAACTCTACTCTGGAGAGTATAGTTGAAGGAGTGCCAATGATTTGTTGGTCATACTTTGCTGATCAGCAATTGAATAGCAGGTTTGTTGGGGAGGTTTGGAAGCTAGGATTGGACATAAAAGATACATGTGATAGAGCCATAGTTGAGAAGGTGATCAGAGAACTCATGGAGGTGAGGAAAGATGACTTTCAAGAAAGGGCCAATAGAATGGCGAAAATGGCTAGAGACTCAATCGGTGAAGGTGGTTCATCGTGTCATAACTTAAACAGTCTTATTCAGTACATAAACTCGATGGCCAAACCTTTGCAGTATCACTCATGAACTAGTTCGTTACAATGGATGAAGAAATCGTGATTTGAATTTAAAATCTTTTATTTGAAGGCAATGTTATTGATTAATTGTACTGACCTTGTATTATCAATAGAAACTATGGAACATTGATGATGATAGAGAAGTTGTGGTGGACAATTTATGTCTCCATTTCCTCATCAGCAATACAATTACTATGTTATGAGTAACACCTGGCAGTTTTTGCAAGTTGCATAAATTAAATTTTGGTTGCATCTGCTAAGATAGTTATTTTTGGATTATGTTTGGTTTTATAAAATTTCAAAGACTATTGCATTAAAAAAAAACAACATTTGACAGTAGTCAGATAGATTGCTTACCTTCATTAAACTTCACCATAGAAATAAAAGGTTTATTCTTCTTAGAGCTTAGGAAATTGCAACCAAGAGAGAAGAAACTAATAGAAAAGCTGCTTGGGAAGTTATCTGTGGGTTTTTCTTATCAAATTGCTGGGGGTAATGTCCGAAAGAGTTAGCGAATGCTTTCATCTGGTAGATGTTAAGATTGCTTTCTAGTATTGGTGCAACGTTTTCATGCTGCCGAAGGGAGTTATTGAGTAAATTGAAAGGAAGTTTGCAGCCATTTTATGGAAAGGTGTTGGGGATAACGCTAAAGGTGTTAAGGTCGCTTGGACTAGAGTTTGCAAACCAAAGAAGGAGGGCGGACTTGGGGTGTGAAGTCTGTGGGAAATTAACATGGTTACATTATTGAAACAAGTCTGGCACACATACTGTAATAGTGATTCCCTGTGGGGTTATTGGGTTAATCGAGTATTACTTGATGGCCATAATATCTGGAGTATTGAGGTCCCAAGCAATGCTTCTTGGATGTGGCGGAACCTTCTCCAAATTAGACAGACTGCTTGTAAGTTCATTCGCTATTGTGTTGCTAACGGTTGTTGTACGTCACTTTTGTGGGACACACAGTTGGCGTGTGGAAAATTGTGGGACTTTGCTCAGTCACATAACATCATGGTACCGGTTGAATTTGACAATTCAAAAGTGGCAGATTTCATTGTTGACAATAATTGGGCTTGGCCTATCCAACTTTGGTAGGTGGAAAATCTTATTGACTTTGTACCTAGAATTGGAGTTGAGGACCGTGTGATGTGGTTTGTGGGATCAACTAATGGTTTCAATTTTCATACCACTTGGGATGTTATTCAGGATAGAGGAGAGCAAGTTTGTTGGGAGGATTTTGTTTGGAATAAATCTATTATTCTGAAACATAACTTCTGTACTTGGGTTGCTATGCTTGATAGACTGGCTACTAAAGCTAGACTGTTTGATTGGGGTGTTGCAACAAATGTCTATTGCACCTTTTGTGGGTTGGGTTTGGAGTGTCAGAACCACCTTTTCTTTGATTTCATTTTCACACGTCGCATTTGGAAATAGTGCGCTAAGAGGATGCGATGTGGAGTACTCAATTCGAGTTGGGAGACCATCGTGGAGAACTTAGCCAAGTTGCTAAGGCTAGAAGTTTGAAGGCTGTCATTACGAGAAATGCCTTCAATTCCTGTATCTACAACATCTGGCTAGAGCATAACAGTAGAGTTTTTGGAGCCACTCCTCAAACCGAAGAACAAATTATCTCAAAGATCATGACAGATGTTAGGGGCAAAGTTAGCTTACAACGTAAATATCGTAACACACTTGAAAATACGTTATTTTGTAGAGATTGGAACATTTGTATATCCTGAGGTTCTTCCACCTTGGGTCCTTTTGTTGTGGAATGAAAAGATATACTTTTGCCGAGCAAAAAAAAAAAAAATTGCTTTCTAGTATACTCTCTCCATCCTATAAAGATGGGATGAATTTTTTTTTTTTACTCGTCACAAATTATAGTCTAATTTTCTTTTTGAAAGAGTAGTTAATTTATTGGTTTCCCAATACAATCTATTTAATGTGCATCTTTATCAACAATTATATGATTAATCAATTATAATTGGAGTGATTAATATTAAAAGAGGTGTGTATTAAGAAAAGGCTAAGGAAAACTCATTGATTTAACTATATTACAACATTTTCTTGATCTATGTGTAAATAAAAGTGTATCTTATGGGACAAAGAGAGTATATCATATCAAAATAAAACTTTTCAAGTATATTAGTTTAACCATTAATTATTGTGGTATAATGTGGTAGAAATTGAAGGGATTCACTTAACTTCATTTAGTAATTATTCAGTTATTGCCTCATTAGCATTCCATACATTTCTTTCTGTTCATACCAATTTTATTCAACATTACCGTAATTTCTTCGTATTATTGTCATTTATTGTTTCACTAAAATTCCATTTAGCTTTTGTTATGATCTCCTCATATTAGCTAAAATACATAATTTTTTAACTATATTATTTTAACTAAAAATACATAGATGTTTAATTTTATTAAAAAAAATATGTATCATTTTTAACGCACTTTTGGACCATGGTAGAGGTTGCAACCTCCACTAGCTTTAAAGCACATTTGTCCCTGCTTCGTATTGTTCCACTTGACCAAGGGGGGGAATATTTTTCTTCAATTGTTAATCTTTCTTGCATATTAAGAGGAGAAAGTTGTTGAAAATTGATCGCTTTCAAGCTTGAGATTAGAACATCAGTCATTGTTATTTTGTTGACTTACACTCCATCCATCCCACAAAGATAAGGTTACTTTCATTTTTACATAGATTAAGAAAATGTAATTAATATAGTTAAAGCAATAAATTTTTCTTAGCATTTTCCTAATATATGCCTCCATTGAAATTAATTTCTCTAATTATAATTGATTAGTGGTACAATTGTTAATAAAGATGCACATTAAATAGAGACATATCTAGGAAACTAATAAATTAATTATCCTTCCCAAAAAGAAAGTGGACCATAATATAGGACAAGTGAAAGAGGAAAATGATTGGCATATTTTTATGGGATGGAGGGAGTGTTATTTAGATAATGAAAATTGCAATTTAGCTTTCCAACAGTTTCAAACAGATAATACAATGATCAATAGCTTCAGACAAACAATTCGTAATTTAAAGTATTCAAAATACAACATGATGGACCAATATGTGAAGGAGAGTTAGATAGTGCTCATAGAGGTTCTTAGTTGGGAAAATTTCACATTTAGTTTTTATTGTTTGTATAATGTCTCAATTTAGTTCCTATTATTTAAAATGTCTCAATTTAGTCCTTATTGTTTCACTAAAAGTTTCAATTCCGTCCTTATTGTTTAAAATGTCTCAATTTAGTCTATATTACTTCACTAAAAGATTCAATTCCGTCCCTATTATTTTTAGAAAGTTTCAATTCCGTCTCTATTATTTTCTTAAAGTTTTAAATTCATCCCTATTATTTAAAGACTAAATTAATTTTTTTTTTAGAAACAATAGGGACGAATTTGAAAATTTTTGAAAATAATAGGGACGAAATTAAAATTTTTGGGAAACAATAAGAACGAAATTGAGAAACTTTAAACAATAAGGACGAAAATAAAACTTTTAGGGAAACAATAAGAACTAAATTGAGATATTTTAAACAATAGGGACTAAACTGAAATTTTTCGAAAACAATTGGGACTAAATGTGAGATTTTTCCTTGTTAGTTCACAATCTCACAGATAGTCCCTATTGTTTATAAATTTTTGACAAATAATTCTCATTGTTTTAAAAGTCACGCAGTTAGTCCCCATTATTTACAAAAATTTCACCAATAGTCCCTATTATTTCACAAGTCATTTAGTTAGTCCCTATTGTTTGCAAAAGTCTCTCCATTAGTCCTCATTATTTATAAAAGTCTATCCATTAGTCCTCATTATTTACAAATACATTTGCAAACATTAAGGACTAATAGAGAGACTTTTACAAATAATAGGGACTAACTGATAAGTAACTTTTAAAAGAATAAGGACTATTAGTGGAACTTTTACAAACAATTGAGACTAACCGCGTAATTTCTAAAATAATAAGAATTATTTGTCCAAAACTTATAAATAATAGAAACTATTTATCCAATTTGTCCCAAGTAATATAGCCGCAGGTTTCAACTAAAACCCGTATCATATCCTGTAGGATACATAAGTATAGATTCTTCGATTTGATCACTGCATTTCAGTGGTGCAACTATTTATAGAGATCGTCATTATGTTAGGATTAGTTATTATGTATCGAAAGAAAGCTTTTCCATTAGTCACTCTACCACTTATGGATGCAATATTTTTGAGTATAGAAAGTCAAATGTCAATTCTCTATTTCCTTTAATATAAGGTTAACCTATTCTTGTAAATGGAAAAATAAATATTAGCCACATAATTGAAGATATCGGGAAGATAGCAGTCAATTTTCCAACATCCAAATCTAGCTTGTGAGTACAGCTGAAAACAAAAAACAAAAAAAAAGAAAAATAGATTAAGTTGCAAAAAACTCTCTAGGCCAATAATTTAGCTCGTGACTGGACTATAAACTTTCTGTATGTTGTTCATTGCTTATGCTGTTATCTGATATCACTCCAATCAGAATGTGCTGATCGATATAATTGCTCAAAAACAAAAAAAAGATGGGAACTCTTCCCAATAGGGGCAAATTTGACAAATAGTCTTTATTGTATATAAAATTTTGGTAAATAGTTCTTATTATTTTAAAAGTCACGCAATTAGTTCTTATTATTTGTAAAAGTTTTACTAATAGTTCCTATTGTTTCACAAGTCATTCAATTAGTCCCTATTGTTTGTAAAAATCTCTCTATTAGTCCTCATTATTTGCAAAAGTCTCTCCATTAGTCCCCAATATTTACAAATGTATTTGCAAACATTGGGGACTAATGGAGAGAGTTTTGCAAACAATAAGGACTAACTGAGTAACTTTTGAAATAATAGGGACTATTGGTGGGACTTTTACAAACAATGGGGACTATTGGTGGGACTTTTACAAATAATGGGAACTAACCGCGTGACTTCTAAAATAATAAGGACCATTTGTCCAAAACTTAAAAACAATAAGGACTATTTGTCCAATTTGCCCTCTCAATAGCGATGATATTCATATCTTCTTCTGACCAAAACAACAAAAGATAAAACGTGTGCAGTGACGCTAATACTATATATCTGGACCCATCCAACTTCTAGATAGCCTTGAAAGTAGCTTACGTAGAATCTGAATATTAGCAGTTTTATACCATGTCGATTTCGCTCTCCGATCCTTTCCACTGTCGGTCGGTCCCAGCAATCTAAAAGGCAATTTCATGGAAGATAACACACGTGAAAGATGAACAAAACTAAATCATAAATTTATCTCTGATACCATGTTAAGAATTATGGGCTTTCAACCTAAATCTAATTGGTATTATGTATAGTAGTCTATGATCTTATAAGGTGGTTTTAAAATTTTTTATTTTTCAATGTAAAATAAGTATATATTCTAACACAACTAGATGCCACTAGTCTCACAGAACTATAGGACCACAGCTTGTTTGCCCTGATCTCCTTGTAACGTGATGATAAACAATCAATGGCGGTACCCCCGGCCCCCCTAACGTTTTAAATTTTTAAAAAATATCTATGTAGTATCATTAAAAAAAATTATCGGTCCTCCTTATTTTTAAAAAATTCTATATAGTATCATTAAAAAAATATTTTAACCCCTCCAATATTGAATTTTAGGTCCGCCCTGTAAACAATTAAACAACGATGATTATCTTACATTCAGAAATGACAATTTGGGACATGTTCTTACATGTTGGAATGCAGCCAATACAAAAACTACTTAATTGCATATCTCGATTGGAAAATACTTACAAACGTCCTTGTACTTTGGACATTGGCAAACGTCCCCTAATATAGACACGTGGCGATGTGACATTTTTTGGCCTATAGATGCAAATATTTTTTGTTAATTGTATTTTGATCCTACATAAGGATAATGATGAATTTACCCTTCTGATGCAACAACTACCTGACGTATTTGATTTTTGCGCGCGGATTCCCTAGGCACTGATTTGACTTTTATTAATTTTTTATTTTATGTTTAAGTTGTGTACAAAGCAATACAATGTGTATCATACATGATATATTTTTGGTTTATTGTTATAGAATGGATATCATTTTATATAAATATAACGACGACAACAAAAGTGCTGTGAGATTTGAATTTTCGCGGCTTCCCAAGGCACAGTTGGCTGATTTGACTTTTTATTTTATTTTATTAAGTTGTGTATAAAGTAGTAGTATAATCAGTACCATACATGATATATTTTTTGTTGTTTGTTATAAAATGGATGTCATGTGACGTAAATATAACGTTTCACATGTGATTTTATTTGATTAAATCAGAAAAAGTAAATACAAATACCTATATTAGGATAAAAGTTGCATTTAATTCAATTTGAAGATACAATTATTAATAGCTATACTAGGATAAAAAGCTGCATTTAATTCGATATTAAATAGACAATTAATTTGAAATTAAATATAACCACTAATAATAAATGTGACAATACTATAGAATCTGAAATCTAATGATATAAATCAAAATGCATAGTTAAATTTTGAAAGGTAGAAGAAGTAAACAAAAGCTTGCAAATAGCCAAGAAAAAAAGGTATCCAAAGCTTATCTTTGTTTCCCGGTTGCAAAAGCTTTTTACTTGAGGTAAAAATTAGTATGTTAAATTAATCTCTTCTTGTATATATTATTTATCTATTATTGATATTATTCCTCTTAAGTAGAGAATTATTGTACGTACTTTGCATACAAACACTGATATATTTCGTATGTTTATTAATAGTATTGATTTATTGAAGTTAGTGTCACAAAACATAAAAATTTCACCGTAAAGCATTTTACGTATTTTGCATACAAATGCTGATATATTTTGTATGTTTATTAGTATTGATTTATTGAAGTTTAGTATCACAAAATATAAAAACTTCACCGTAAAATACAAAACACTGATATATTTCATATGTTTATTAATAGTATTAATTTATTAAAGTTTAACTTCACCGTAAACCATTTTACGTATTTTGTATACAAATGCTGATATATTTCGTATGTTTATTAGTAGTATTGATTTATTGAAGTTTAGTATCACAAAACATAAAAAACTTTACCGTAAAGTATTTTACGTATTTTGCATACAAACACGAAGATATTTCATATGTTTATTAATAATACTGATTTATTGAAGTTTAGTATCACAAGATATAAAAACGTCACCGTAATTTATAGTGATTTTACGAGTTCTCAAATTGTCTTTCTCAAGTAATTGGATGGTTAAACTTTCGTAAATGGAAAATGTTGAGTTGTAAAACACATATATTTCTGACTAAAATAATACATATTTTATATATTTTCAGCATTTGGAAAAATGAACACCAATGAGCCTATACATGAAAATACAGAATTAGACAGTGATCATAATATTCCAGTACTTGATGATGATGAGGTAGAGAATTTGAAGGATTTAAGTGAAGAAAACATCCTCACTCGTACGTTTCAGTCCGAAAATGAAGCATATTTATTCTACAATCCATATGCCTGTGTGCACGATTTTAGCATTAAAAGGTGTACGATAAAAAAAGGCGATAATGATCAAATAGTGGTCAGATTGTTTACATGCTCTTGTGCCAGTTTACGAAGGAAAGAGTTCATAGATATGAAAAACAGGCAACGGGAGCATAGGGGCTTGACAAAATATAATTGTAAAGCACAACTTCAAATCAAGTTGAATAGAATCCGTAGTTGTTATGAGGTGACCAAATTAGTAAAAGAACACAATCATGAATTAGTTCCTAGCTACGGCGTCCCAGTGCTCCGTTCCCATCGACGTGTAGATGATGGTCATAGGGATCAAGTTCATTCTTTAAATCGTGCACGAATAAGCTCCAGTCGAACGCATGATCTATTAACACAAAAGGCGGGTGGGTATGATGGCGTTGGATTCACTAGGAAAGATCTTTACAATATGATAGATAGTGACAAACGAGCAAAAATTACCATAGGAGATGCCAATGTTGCGTTAGATTATTTGTATGGTAAAGCGGATTCTGATCCGTTTTTCTATTTTCAGTACACAGTTGACGAGAAAAATTGATTGGACAAGTTATTCTGGACTAACGGGAGGTCGAGGGAGGAGTTTTAAGTCTTCGGCGATGTTTTGATATTCAATGCCACTTACAAGACCAATTCATACAAGTTTCCACTAATTATTTTGGCTGGGATAAACAATCATCGAAATACATGTATATTCGGTGTTGCATTAGTTCAGAATGAGACGACTGAATCATTGTATGGGTGTTAAACACATTTCTCAATGCGATGAACAACAAGAGACCCGTGTATGTGGTAACTGATGGAGACAAGTCGATGCACGCCGCAATTGAGGAAGTGTTACCGAACGCTCGCCATAGGTTGTGCATGTTGCACCTTGAACAAAATTGTAAAAGGAATGTGAAGATACATGGATTTAATGGTATTTTTGATTATTTCATTAAACCAGATTGTTCAGTAACTGAATTTGAGAATGCTTGGAGGAATATGGTTGCCCACCATGGTCTTGAAAATCATAACTGGATATCCCAAACGTATCATACAAGGCATATGTGGGTCGAGCCATTCCTTCGGGGCCATTTTTTCGGGTGGGTACAAAGTACCCAACATTGTGAGGGGATGAATGCATTCCTCAATAGATACTTGGGAAGCAACAGAAGGTTGATAGACTTTGTCAGAGACTACCACAGAGGGTTAGAAATTATTAGAGTCAAGGTTGTGAACGAGAAGGTGAAGACAAACCACACGTCGACTGTGCTGACAACTGAGTTGCAAGAACTCGAGATACATGCTGCCAAGATTTTCACCCGAGCAGTGTTCTTCAATGTTGTGGCACAAATTAAGATGCAAGCTTTATTGTGGAACATTGAAGCAAGTGACAATGGTTTAGGTGGTCGGACTTATCTTGTTGTTGATAGTGCGAGAGAAGGTTTGTTACGTTTTGTGACATTTAACCCAGTGACTTTGGACATCGAATGTGATTGTTTGATGTTTGAGCCTACTGGGATACCATGCAAGCACTTGATATACGTGATGAAATGCGAAGGCCTAGGTAAGATCCCATCAACTTGTATCAATAAACGTTGGTCCGCGGAGTTAAGTAAAGACTTTCACGAAAAAGGTTTAAAAACTTCTTCCACCAACGAAGTTGAGATTGTACACCACGGTGACCTTACATCGAAATCGACTCAAATGAA
Organism: Ehretia macrophylla; assembly: GCA_037974665.1. Lineage (NCBI taxonomy): Eukaryota > Viridiplantae > Streptophyta > Magnoliopsida > Boraginales > Ehretiaceae > Ehretia > Ehretia macrophylla. The sequence goes on along the minus strand of CM075769.1, from coordinate 49,655,892 downwards.
TTTTTATGGAAAAAGACGAAACAAGGTTATAAAGAGGTAAATGAAGGTGTTTTAAAACTAACTGCTCGTGCCAAGGAATTGTGGATGATGGAGTTGAACGAAAATAATACCGAACCCGATTTGTCACAATCTTCCCAATTTGACGTGGAAGATCCCCAAATTGCACGGCCTAAAGGAAGGATGAAGTCCCAGATCAAACGAGCACCGAGACATTGTTCGAAATGCCGGTATATATATATATATATATATATATATATATATATATATATATATATATATATATATATATATATATGTATGAGTTTTACTAATTATTGTTAAAACATTGCAGGGGAATTGGGCAACAAGCTAACACATGTCAAAAATAACGCAATCCTCGAACGTATGATACACCTAACCCTTTTAATGGCTCAAATAATTATAGCCAAATGAACCAAAATTTTTCCTTTGGTGGCACTGCGCATGGAAATGTTAGTGGCAGTGGTGTAGGCTATGACAATACTGTTGGTGGTATGGGATATGGATTCATTAGAACTAGCATAATCGGCCAAATTTTCAGCTCCCAAAATGATAACGGGTCTTCGAGTTCATCCTATCATGTTACAAATAACCTTTTTCATTTTTAGGTGTACTAATTTATGCGGTATGATATGTAATTTACAAATCTATGTAGATAATTTACAATAAATGGTGCAAATTTTATATGTGTCCTGAAATTTCAATTTCCTCCCAAAATTTCAAGAACTTATTTCAAAATTTTCAAGTTCCCTCCAAAATTTTCATGTTCCCTCCTTTAACTCAAAACCCATCTATAAATACTTCTGAACCACAGCCTTTTTAGATATTTGCATTTTTATTTTCACAATTAAAGAGACAATCTAAGCAAGGTGAATGTTGCTATTTAATAAGTACATATTATATATTTTAAGCAAGGCCTTTTTGTTTTTGCTTTTGCCTTTATATTTCTTCATATGTTTATACCCTCATGCATAAAAATTTTCTGATTCTTAAATATTTGTACTACTTTTATGTATTTGAGGTATGTTATGTTTATACCTTCATGGGTTTACAATATTTGATGTATTTGAGATGTTCTTTTTTGTTGTTTGTGCATATTTCACTATATTTCAGCTATGTTTTCCAGTATTTCGATGAAATTTTTTATGGTATATTTCATTTTTTTCTTTTGCCATTATATTTCTTCATGGATTTACACTTTTATGCATGAGAACTTTCCGATCCTAAAATTTTAAGTTCACTTATCTAATTTCCAAATCTATCTATAAATACCACTACCCAATAACATTTTTACCTCTTTTAATTTTTAATCTATACAACACAACACTATCTCTCATAAACACTTTATGCAAGGTAAGGCTCGTTGCCTTTCCAATTTTTTTTCAATCGTTAGTTTTTTATACATGTGTTACTTTTGGTCTTCTTCTACTCTTTTTTCTGTTTTTGTTGGTTGTAACATACACACATTGCTTTTTTTTTTTTTTGTTAGCTCACCTATATTACTTTTTTTGTTAGTTGTGATGCCTATTTTACACCACATTTTGTTTTTACCCCTTCCTAATTTTGTTTTATGTAATTTCTTTATATATAAACTGTTGCTCATGCTTGAAGTTTGTATCTCTTTAAGTTATTTATTTATTTATTTTTGCTGGCTAAAGTTCGCTTGCTTGTGGACGTTCCTTATGGTGTTGAAGGAAGAAGTCAAGAAGAAGACAATTGAATATCCCATGAAAAACAAGGGTCGTAATGTTGAAATGAAGTAGATATTGTGAGATTTTTTTCATGTTATTTTGAATGTCATTCATTACCTTGGTTGTGGGTTGATCTTCAATTGAAGTTTAACACCAAAAACCAAACTAATTATGTAATCTAATATAATGTGAATGCAATGGTTATTATCCATGTGTGATGTTGGCACACATAACTTGAGCTTTGTTTTTCATTTTAACCGATCATGTTTGTTGGCACCAAGAACTTGAGTTTTATGGTAATTCATCAGTTTGGTAATTTGGCTATGTGAGCAATTAGTCCAATTACTAACCAATTCTAACCTCAATGCCTCTACGAAATAAGGTCCGGAAGTGCAACATAAAACCATGTACAAGTACTAACCAATTCTCATTTGGCCTTGCAAGCATATTTTCCTTTACTTGTTGAATTTAGACACATGGCCTAAAAGTGCAACATAAAACCACAAAGAAGATTTTTTGTGAATATTTTTTGCAATAATTTTTAGCTTCTTGACTTAGCAAAATTAAATTATTTCTCATGTTCCTTTACTTAGCTAACATTAGTTTCTTTACTTAGGCGAATAATTAGTTTTTTTCACGAGTTGCATATTATTATAAGTTGCATTTTACACCTCAAGCATGATACTTGAAATGCTATGTAAAACTAGGCAAAATGCAAAAAGCTATTCATTAGATCTTAAAAACGAGGTGCAACATAAAAATAAGGCCATTGCATTTTTATAGAAAATACCAGCAAATACCAACACCTCAAGCATGTAGCAAATATCAGCAAATTTTACACTAGCAGTAGTAACAAATGAAAATTTTCATCTTAATACATCCCACCAATCATCAACAAACATGTAAAATCCATTAACAAAAAACAGATTTTGTCTCAACCTAACTTGATTGTAGATGCAGGGTTGCTCAAATTCGTCCTGTGGTTTAATGCGGTCTTCCCAAGCTTCATCATCATCATCATGCACACATATAAAGCATAGTCAAACAAACCCATCTGTTTGGGTACCCACGATGGCTAAGATAATCTAATCACAAAGACAGTAAACATTTTCATATGGCTTGATGTATAAAATAAAATTCATAAATTAACTATATGAAACAAATACAAAATTATAAATAAACTTACAATTTGTACCGTCAAAATCTAATGAGACTAATAGTCAAAATCTGAGCACATGAACAATCAAAATTTGATCTAACAAAAGTTCACCGGCCCTACTGATTCGTTGGTGTTTTTAGAGGAACAAGAAAGAAAAAGAACACTAAATAGTTAGCTCATTATCAAAATAAATAAAATGGTTTAAAAACACAAATAAAATATAAAACATAGAAAAATTACAAAAAACTCACATTTCCAGCAACTTGTTAATGACACAAATGAACCGGTGTTTAGTGAGGAACGAGATAAAGTAAGGAGTTGCAAAATGAAAAACACACGGTTCATTAAAAATCTAGGAGATAAATTGGGTATAAACAAAGAAAAAATATAATACAAATATAAAGAAATACACTCATTTTTATTGTCCACATTGCTGATGAAATGAATCGTGGGTGTTCTCTGATGAACAGAGAATGATGGGTTCCCGAGAAAGGTGAATCAGAGATCAATTCTATGAGAAACAAGAGAGAGTAAGATGAGGAAGAAAACCAACAGAGGAAGAATAAGAGATGGAAGTGGAAGAAGAAAGACTGAGAGTTAGAATAGTCATGGTCTGCATAACAAGAGAGAAAGTAGAGTGTGATTGAGAGAGGGAAAGGGCAAAAGAAGAGTGTGAAGTGACGCGAGGGGAGAGTAGGTGGCATGGTGCTTAGGGAATCTGAAAAGTCAGACTTGGGAAGATGTACCGAAGGGTATTTTCGTAATCTAATTATTTCACTTAAATGATGGTTGGGTCATTGACGAAAGCTTAGGGGTCGATTATGCAATTATAAAAAATTTTGAGGACCAGTCGTTACAATTTTGAAATCGTTTTGAAGAACGACTCATCTCGATTCAATTTGTCTGAGCAGATAATCAGTTAGACTTAGATGGATCAATCAACACTTGAGCCTCGCGTACTCATCTTTCCCTTCCCAGTACAAGGTCATATCAACTCCATGCTCAAGTTAGCAGAGCTTCTATGTCTTGCGGGTCTTCATATCACCTTCCTCGTGTCTAATAACATCCGCAATCGCCTCTTACGTTACACTGATGTTGAATCACGCTTCGCAGCTTATCCAGGGTTCAGATTTGAGATACTTCCGGTCGAGCTATACAAAGACAATCCGTACAATGATGAGCGGATCATGATGCTGTACGATTCTTTAAAAGCCATCGGGAAGCCATTTCTGAGAGAGTTGCTCGGTCGGGGTCGCCTGGATGGTGGAACCCGGCCTCCAGTATCGGGTATCATAGCAGATGGGATCTTAAGTTTCGTCATTGATATAGCTGAGGAGCTTGGCTTGTCCATCATATATTTCCGAACTAGCAGTGCTTGCGCCTTTTGGGCTTACTTTTGCATTCCTCAACTCGTCGAAGCAGGGGAGCTTCCCTTTCAAGGTCTGTTGATTGTCTCACAATTATTTCTATTCTGATCAGCTGAACATGCTCTAATATGGCGATTATTGTGAATTCTTGGCATCTCATGATCTATTCCGCTCAACTTTTAAAAACTTAAAATGCTTTTTGTAAGTTTAGAAAACTTGAAATAAATCTATTTGACTCATTTTAGGTAAAACTCGTGAATAAGACATGCAAGTCTCTAACTTTTTCGTTTAGAACAAGTAGGACTTTGTGTTTGATTTTTTTCTCATTTCAAGTCCCTCAAATTCAACATTGTTAATTATTTTTAAGGGTCTCGAACATAATGGTCATTTTAACTTATTTAAAAAGGGAATAAAATATGAAGATCCCTTACTTTTTTAATATAATTTTTTTCTCTTCTAATATCTTCAAACTTATCTATATTAATGATTTTTAACCGTTTAGAAGTATAATAATTATTTCAACATTAATAAAAAGACAAGTCATGTATCCCTACCCAAGTAACCCACCAATCATAAAACTTGACAGTAATTAGTTGCACCTATTGATTGTTAAGGGGTTGTGGGTAGGGGTAGGTGGCTTTCTTCTATTGATTGCTTGCTTTATTTTTCTTTTTTTTATTAATATTAAAATGACTATTATACTCTTAAATTATTCAAAAGTATTAATGATATTAATTTTAAGAGACTTGAAAAGAAAAAAATAAATAAATTCGGAAACATACTTGTCCTAAGCCAAAAGAATAAGGGATCTCAATGTCTTATTCCCTTTTTCAAATAGGTTAGAATGATCATTATGCCCCGAACAATTAAAAATCATTCTTGTACAATTTTGATTCAGATTTAAAATGAATAGAGGCACTTGCTTATTTAACAATAAAAATTAAAAATCATTAATAGTGTTAATTTTGAGTGACCTAAGAAAAGAAAAAAGATATACTTATCCTAAAAAAGAAAAAGCAAAAAAAAGGACTTACATGTCTTATTTTTTAAAACGTCGACAAAATAAGAAGTTCAAAATTGAATATTTCTAAATAAAGCTTTCATGAAGTTATTTTTTTATCATGAGGAAAGTTTTTTTTTTTCTTTTCTCAAAAATACCTGTCTATATTTTTAAAAACCCCAACATTGCCTTCAAAGTTTCTGAAAGCTCTAATGCTAGCATGAAAAGCCAAACAACCAACATTTTGTTCAACGATACTTTTAACCAAAGCCCTATGAGTGAAAGCTCAACAATTAAAATTTTACAATTAGACTAAACACACCCTTATTTATCAGCTCTCTCTCTCTTGGAGGTCTTATTTTCTCATGCTAATTAATTTGTTATGTAGAATGTGACATGGACGAACCAGTAGTGAATGTGAAAGGCATGGAAAGTTTTCTCAGGCGTCGAGATCTTCCAAGTTTTTGCCGCGCTAGTGATGTATCAAAATCCAATCCTTGTCTCACATCGGTTTTAGCTTAGGCACAGCAAATTCGTAGAGTTCAAGCACTCAAATTTAACACCTTCGAAGATCTAGATGGACCAATACTCTCTCAAATACGTACTTGTTGTCCAAATGTCTAATCTATCGGACCACTCCATGCCCACCTAAAGTCTAGACAGGCTACAAAATCAAGCGCAACAACTCGATCATCAAATAGTCTTTGGGAAGAAGATAGAAACTGCATTAAATGGCTTGATGAGCAACCATCAAAATCCGTCATCTATGTGAGCTTCGGAAGCATTACAATCTTATCAAGAAACCAACTTTTGGAATTTTGGCACGGTATAGTAAAAAGTGGTAAGCGATTCTTGTGGGTGGCAAGGCCAGAATCCATCATCGACAAAGATGAGGCGAGGCAGTTTCCAGAAGAGCTAGAGGAAGCTACTAAAGCAAGAGGTTACATGGTGGGTTGGGCGCCGCAAGAACAAGTCCTTGCCCACCCAGCCATTGGTGGATTTTTTACACACAGTGGATGGAACTCGACACTGGAGAGTATAGTTGAAGGAGTGCCAATGATTTGTTGGCCATACTTTGCTGATCAGCAAGTGAATTAGCAGGTTTGTGGGTGAGGTTTGGAAGCTAGGATTGGACATAAAAGATACATGTGACAGAGCCATAGTTGAGAAGGTTGTCAGAGAACTCATGGAGGTGAGGAGAGATGAGTTTCAAGAAAGGGCCAATAGAATGGCGAAAATGGCTAGAGACTCAATTGGAGAAGGTGGTTCATCGTGTCACAACTTGAACAGTCTTATTCACTACATAAACTCGATGGGCAAACCTTTGCAATATCACTCATGAACTAGTTCGGTACAATGGATGATGGAGACGTGTTCCGAACTCGAAATTTTTATTACAAGTAGTTATTATGTTCGATATGAAATAAATTGTTTCCGAGGTCAATGTTATTCATTAATTGTACTGGCCTTGAATTATCAAATTGTCTTTTGTGGATTGGGGACGGAGTATAGAAATTATATTTTTTTTTAGTGCTCATTCACTAATTATATCTGGAAATGGCGTTCCTACAGACTTAGGAGTGGCAATCTTAATCTCGGGTGGAAATCCCTGGTGCAAAAGTTGAGCTTGTTTTACAAAGGTCGCAGTCTAAAGGCTACAATTACTAAGGTTGCTTTCAATGCTTGTGTTTATAATATTTGACTGGAGCAAAATGGCAGAATCTTTGGCTCTAACCCACAAACGGAGGAACAAATTATTATTAAAATCCTATCGGATATTAGAGGTAAAGTTAGTTTTTTTCGTAAATTTAGGAGTACATTGGATAATATGTTTTATGTAGGGATTAGAATATTTGTTTTTCTTGAACCGGTGCCTTGAGGGGCCTTCTTGATGTATAAGTTTTGTTGTGGAATGAATGAAATGTTTATTTGTCGAGAAAAAAAAAAAAAAAAAAACAACAACACTAGCCAGTAGTCAGATTGCTTACCTTCATTAAACTTCACCATAGAAATAAAAGGTTAATTCTTCTTACGGCTCAGGAAATTGCAGCCAAGAGATAAGAAATTAATAGAAAAGCTGCTTGGGAAGTTGTCTGTGGATTATGCCTATCAAATTGCTGGGGATAATCTCCGAAACCGTTAATGAATGCTTTTATCCAGTAGATGTTAAGATTGCTTCTAGTATACTCGCTCCGTTCTATAAAAATGGAATCAATTTCCCTTTTTACTTGTCTCAAATTATAGTCTATATTTCTTTTTGAAAGAGTAACTAATCTATTGGTTTTCCAATACAATCTATTTAATGTGCATCTTTATCAATAATTTAACCATTAATTGGAGTGATTAATATTAATAGAGGGGTATATTAAGAAAAGACTAAAGAAAACTTATTGATTTAACTATAGTACAATATTTTTTTAATTTGTGTAAATAAAAGTAGGTCTATCTTTATAGGAAAAAAAAAGTATATCATATCAAAACATAACTTTTCTAGTATATTAATTTAACAATTAATTATTGTGGTATAATGTGGTAGAAATTGATGGGATTCACTTAACTTCATTGAGTAATTATTCAGTTATTGCCTCGTTACCATTCGATACATTTCTTTCTGTTCCTGCCATTTTTATTCAACATTACCGTCATCTCTTCGTATTATTGTCATTTATTGCTTCATTAAAATTTCATTTAGCTTTCGTTATGGTTTCCTCATATTATTATTTTGTATCAAAGACAAATTCAGAAATTCTTTTCAGTAGATGCTAAAAATACATAATTTTTCTACTATATGAATACATTTTTTTTCAGTGGGGATTAATTAATTATGTTGATTAAAAATACCTGAACATTTAATTTTTTTTTAAATATGCAAAATTTTTAATGATCTTTTGAACCAGTGAGCTCTAAAGCACATCCGCCCCTACCTCTTATTGTTCCACTTGACCAAGGGGGAATATTTTGTTTTCTGAGTCTTCTGTTCATTTTTCAGTTGTTAATCTTTCCTGCAAATTAAGAGGAGAAAGTGTTGAAAATTGATCGCTTGAAAGCCTGTGATTACAACATTAGTCATTGTTATTTTGTTGACTTATACTCCATCTATCACACAAAGATAAGGTTACTTTCATCTTTACATATAGATTAAGAATATTAATTTCTCTAACTACAATTGATTAAATAGTACAATTGTTAATAAAGATGCACGTTAAATAAAAACATATCAAAAAACTAATAAATTAATTATCCTTTAAAAAAAAAAAGGACCATAATATGAGACAAGCGAAAGAAAAAAATGATCAGTCTATTTTTATGAAACAAAATGAATATTATTTAGATAATAAAAATTGCAATTTAGCTTTTTAATAGTTTCAAACAGGTAATTCAGTGATCAGTAGCTTCAGACAAGCAATTCGTAAAGTTCTTTGGCCGCCGGTTTCAACTAAAACCCGAAGTGTCATATCATGTAGGATACATGGGTATAGATCATTCGATTTGACCACTGCATTTTAGTGATTTACCTATTTACAGAGATCATCATTATATTGGTACCGTATTCAAAGGAAACTCTTGCGTCAGTCACTTGGTCACTGATAGACTCTATGTTTTTTAGTATCAAAAGTCAAATGTCAATTCTTTATCTCCTTTCATATAAGGTTATCCTATTTTTATATTGAACATGATGTTAAACTAATCAGCGAAGGCACTACACAATCTTCCAATTCTTGTAATTTTTTTTTTTTGGTCATGAGCAAAAGTTTTATTAAAACTCATCCAACTCCATCAAGAAGAATTACATAGTTCAAAATATCTCCACATAGCAATTGATATAATTTGGAAGGAAGCACTCCAAAACACGGAAATATAATATGACTAGCAACAGCCACCTTTGCCACCGAATCCGCTATTGTATTGTCACTGCGTTTAATTAACCCGAATGAGAAATTAGGACATCCTTTATCATATTCTTAATATCAGTAATAACCTAAGAATACTTCCAATTGCATGAACTCATAAGCTGTGACATTGCAGTCAATTTTCCAACATCCAAATCTAGCATGTGAGTACAGCTGAAAACAAAAAAAAAACAAGAGACAAAAAGTAGATTAAGTTGCAAGTAACTCTCCAGGACAATAATTTAGCTCGTGGCTAGACTATAAACTTTCTGTATGTTGTTCATTGCTTACTATCGTATAATATCACTCCAATTAGAATGCGCTGATCGATGCAATTGCTCTTTTGATAGGAACTCTTCTGTTTGTAACTATCCTTTTCGATAGCAATGAAAGTCATATCTTCTTCCGACCAATACAACAAAAGTAAAAACGTGTGCGGTGACGCCAATACTCTATTGGACCCATCCAACTTCTAGATAATCTTCAGAGTAGAAATGAAAGTGGTTCGGTTAATCACGGTTTTTATCAAAATCGAAAACGAAACCGTTTAGTAAAATCAAATATTGAAACCGAAAATCGACGGGTTTAAAAATTATTATCTAAAGCCAAAACGGATTTAAAAAAACTGCGAATAACTAAAACTAAAAACATTAACTTAAAAAAATTAATTTAAATAGGAAAGAAGTTCAAAAATATGGGAAAAAATATTAATTTAAATGTAAAATATAATAAATCACAATCAATACATAATACGACAATAAAATTAAAAATATACTACCTCATAACAAATATTCAATTCTAAAAATAATTTTAAAAATTTTAAAAAATAACGAAATATAAAAGACACACTATTGAAAAATACCAAACATCTCCAAAATGTTCAACTATATCATCAGATCTAATAATCCGTTTCGTTAGGATTTGGAATCTGCCATTTAGTTGGCTTTTTAATCCCTCGTCCTTGTCCTCTCTTTACTAGTTGAAGAAGAGGGATTGGATGATGTTTTGAGGTTATTTTGGAATGAGGAAAGGGGAATCAAAAAGAGGATGTGGGAACTACAAAGAAATAAGAAGAACAAAGGAGAACTGCATAGAAAGGAAAAAGATGAAGAAGACGGGTGAGTGTATGAGAGAGAAAAGGGTAGAATTGTTTTTAGTCAATTGGGGTAGCGTAGATCTGTGAGTGAAAAAAAAAAAAGTTGGTGAAAGTGGAGTTGGTGTCTTGGAGAAAGAGTTGATAGATTTGAAGAAAGAGAAAAATAAAAAATATGTTGAAAAAGTAGGAAAGAGAAATAAAAAGGTTGAAAGATATATATAGAGAGTAATTTATTAAAATGGTCTTAGATCTTTATTTTTTTTTATATTTAAGTTTTTTATCTTTTATTTTAGATGGAATGGTCTTTATTTTTCATTTTGGTAACAATCATTAATCCTTGAAGGAAAATCTGTCGAAAAAATATCGTTAGTAAACACGTGGATGACACGTGATCACAAAATTCACAAATCTTCATAGGTAAAATTATCACTCAATAAAAGATAAGCATTCTAAAGTTTATGCATTTTGCAGTCACGTGCTCACTAATGTTATTTTTTGACATATTTTGCTCCAAGAACTAATAGTTGTCACCAAAACAAAAGATAACTGACCATTTTGTCTAAAATGAAAGATGAAGGACTTAAATGTCAAAAAAAAGTAAAAATTTAGGATATATATATATATATATATATATATATATATATATATATATATATATATATATATATATATATATATATATATATATATATATATATATATATATATATATATATATATATATGTGTGTGTGTGTGTGTGTGTGTGTGTGTGTGTGTGTGTGTATAAATGTTTATAAATATATGTATGGATGTATATAATATATCAGTATGTATGTATATATGTATATTTTTTAATTAATTAATAATTGGATTTTGGATTTTTTTTAACAACTAAAATCAAAATTTATCAATTTATTTATCGATTATTACTTATAAAAATTAAAATTTATTAATTTATCCATCAAATTTTATTATCAAATGAATACCTGTCAATTTCGATTTAAGTAAATACCCGTTGTTATTCTTATTTGAAAGTAGCTTGTGTAGGATCTGAATATTAGTAGTTTTATACAGGAAATTCTTGTGTAGACTAAGAAATTTAAAAATTTGTGCCATGTCATGGTCAACTCCCTTAAAAATTTTAAATGCCACCTTACAATTTATAAAAATTATATTTATGCCTCTCCCTCAACCCCAACAATCAATCTAACTTTTTTTTTTTTTTTTTTTTGGTTTCTCGGGAGGCTGACGCCGATTAGATCAGAATAGATTTAGGGGAAGATTCACCCCTTATATCTCTCTCCACAAGAAGCCTCAACGGTTCCGGGGGTTATCAATTTGAGAAGTGTCCAAGAGTTGCATCGTACCAAAATTGACTAGAAAGTTGGCGCATTTATTTGCCTCTCGAAAAATATGCACGAGCTTAAATTCAGCATGCCGCGAGAAAATACGAACACATTCCTCAATTAGCAGGCCCAACGAATTAGAAGTATGTGACTTTCCATTCAACATGTTGCAGACCAAGATCGAATCCGTCTCAATGATTAACTCCTCAATATGTGCCGACTCAGTCACTTTCAAACATTCCCAGAGAGCAATCAATTCAACTTGCAGACTTGAAGAAATCCCAATATTAACTGCGAAGCCCATGATCCACTTACCAGACATATCATGAATAATTCCTCCTACTCTTAGGCCAACTCCAACAGCTTCTCTATTTTATTTTTCTACATGTAGAGATTTTGAATAATTTATCTACATTTACAGATTCTCTATTTTAGTTTTACTCCAATAGTTTCTCTATATTTACTCAATCTCTGTTTTTAAAGAATCTCTATTTCAATTTCACTCCAACAGCTTCTCTATTTCAGTTTTATTCCAACAACTTCTCTACATTTACTCAATCTTTATTTTTAGAGAATTTGTAGATGATCTCTACATGTGGAGATGCTGAATTCAATTGTAGATATTTTCTACAAGTTCTCTACATTGTAGAGGATTTGTAGAGATGCTGCTGGAGACAAAAGTCTCTAAAAGCATCTCTACATGTAGAGATTTTGACATTTTACATATGTTGCTGGAGTTGGCCTTATGATACCAAGATTACTTCGAGCACAACCATCAATATTAAGCTTAAAACCCCTAGTAAGTTTGGTCCATCTAATATCCATTGTAATCTGAAGATGAAAACTAGCGACTCCCTATGTACACCAAACCTCTCCGACATTTTCAGTAAATTCTACAACAGCAGCAACCACATTGCTAACAAACAATTTAACTTTCCTCCACCATCTTTACCCTTCTTCCACCATTTTTATCACCATCATCTTCTCCCTTTTCGAACAAAAAAAAACAAATAAAATCTTTTCCCCCTTCAACTCAACAAATTAATCAACCTTCTTCCAAAAATTACACCTCCAATACTTCGTCCTTCATCACCTCCAACAAACCCACAATCTTTTAACCGCCATTTTTCTCCTTAATCATTTTCTTTCTCTTCACCAAACAAACCCGCCACCACTATTTCTTTCCATTTTACCCCCATATCCCCCATTTCTCTGCAAGGCACTTTGCTTTAAGCATCCCCATTTTCTATTTCCACCGATTCATAATCAAGACCCATCATCATTGTCATGGTAGACTCCTTCTCCACAGTAGCGCATTCTAAGTTCACGTAGGACATCCGACAGTCAATGAACCAAAGATGAAAATTTAATCTTTGTAAGGGGAAAATAAAAAACTTGATTCTTGAAGAAAGGAAAAAAAAAAAAAATTTATTGATGTGAAATATATCTACTTACGTGTGTATACATCTGTAAGGCAGAAATCTGATATAATCTATTTCCATTTGGTTTGTCTTTTCTCTTCTTTTACTTTGAATTTTTCCTTTTTTATGTAAGGCTGATAATGAGTTTTCAGTATTATAGTTAAGCTTATATATGAAGTGTTATCAGACAGTTTTATGAAATGTGATAAATTGCAGATTATGTAGGTTTATTAGGGTGAAGAGGAAGAAAATGGTGGGTAAACGGTGGTGAACTTGTTGAAATGATGAAGATCGATGTCTTCAAAGATGACAATGAGTTCGAAGAATCCGAATTTGGAGGAGGGGTGGTTGATTTGTTGAGTTGAGAGGAAAAATTGGGATGGTGGGGAAGTTGTTGAAAAGAGAAGATGATGGAAGTGGAAGACGGTTGCAAAAATGGTGAGGGAAAGCTTATGGATTTGTTGGTAATCAAGAGGGAGGAAACAGTGGTGGGAGAAATGTGGTTGACTTATTGATGATGATGAAGAAAATGATGGAGGAATGTTAGTATATGATGATGGAGAATGGATATTAATTTTTAAAAAATTATAGGGGTTCTTTTATAAATAATGAAGGACTCAGACCATGGATGGGGCCATGGCCCATGGTTTGAGTCTATATAAGAATTTCCCGTTTTATACCGTGTCGATTTCGCTTTGCTTTTCCAGTATTGTCCCAACAATCTAAAATCCTGCACGTTGGTTTTGAAATTCGTAGCAATTAGGTGAAAGATGGCGTATACAGAAGATAAATAAACAAAACTAAATTACAAGTCTACATCTAATATTATGTTAAAAATTATGGTCTTTCATCTTAAAATCAATTATTACTATATTGAGCAACTTAAAATTTTATAAGGTGGACTTGAAGTTTTTGATTGTTCAATGCAAGACAAGTGTATATTCTAACACAATTAGATGTCACTAGTCTCGTAGGATTACAAGCCACATATTGTTTGTCGATGATAGACAATTAAACAACGATGTTTGTCAAATATTATATATATATTATTTCAATGGTGGCTTAAGGTTGGAGATTATAAATTTATTAGTTTATGGGATATTCCACCTTTTTATCGTATTCAATAAGGGTGTAGAGTATCTCGCGGATGATCTAACGTCTAAACTCTTAAAACTTGACAAACACTAAAATTGGCAAGTTAATCTGCACACTTGTTTGCTTATATGAAAACGTGCTTCAAGTTATACTCTCTGTTGATCTGCATCATGTTTTGACAATCTTCAATGACCAGTCTAAGTGAACTATGGGCGGCGGACTTCCGTTGCACAAGTTGAAATGCAGCCAATACAAATACTACTTTAATTGCAGAACTCGATTCAATTTCAAGTCTGAGCAGATAATGAGTTAGACTTAGATGGATCAATCAACACTTGAGCCTCACGTACTCATCTTTCCCTTCCCAGTACAAGGTCATGTCAACTCCATGCTCAAGTTAGCAGAGCTTCTATGTCTTGCGGGTCTTCATATCACCTTCCTCGTGTCTAATAACATCCACAATCGCCTCTTACGTTACACTGATGTTGAATCACGCTTCGCAGCTTATCCAGGGTTCAGATTTGAGACGCTTCCGGACGAGCTATACAAAGACAATCCACACAATGATGAGCGGATCATGATGCTGTACGATTCTTTAAAAGCCATCGGGAAGCCATTTCTGAGAGAGTTGCTCGGTCGGAGTCGCCTGGATGGTGGAACCAGGCCTCCAGTGTCGTGTATCATATCAGATGGGATGTTAAGTTTGGCCATTGATATAGCTGAGGAGCTTGGCTTGTCCATCATATATTTCCGCACTAGCAGTCCTTGCTCCTTATGGGCTTGCTTTTGCATTCCTCAACTCGTCGAAGCAGGGGAGCTTCCATTTCAAGGTGTGCAAATTGTCTCACAATTATTTCAATTCTGATGAGCTGAACATGCTCCAATATGGCGATTATTGTGAATTCTTGACATCTCATCATCTATTCCGCTCAACTTTTAAAAACTTTGACATGTACGTCCCTACCTTTTTCGTTTAGAACAAGTAGGTCTCTGTTTAGAACTAAAAAAAGGAAGCAAATTTTTTATTCCTTAAAAAAGTCTAAAAAATAAGAAGTTTCAAATTGAATTTTTTCAAATAAAACTTTCATGAAATTGTTTTTATATTATAATGGAAGTTTTTTTTTTTTTTTTCCCTTCAAAAATACCTTACTATATTTATGAAAACCCTATTATTGTCTTCAAAATTTTTAAACTTCTAATGCTGACATGAAAAGCTAAACAGTTGAGTTTTTGTTTAACAACATTTTTAACCAAAATACTACTTTGAACCAACAACAAGAAAAGGTCTTATTTTCTCATGCTAATTAATTTGTTATGTAGAATGTGACATGGACGAACCAGTAGTGAATGTGAAAGGCATGGAAAGTTTTCTCAGGCGTCGAGATCTTCCAAGTTTTTGCCGTGCTAGTGATGTATCAAAATCCAAACAAGCCACAAGGGTTTTAGCTGACACACAGCAAATTCGTTGAGTTCAAGCAGTCATACTTAACACTTTTGAAGATCTAGACGGACCAATCCTCTCTCAAATATGTACTTCTTGTCCAAATGTCTACGCTATAGGACCACTCGATGCCCACCTAAAGTCTAGACAGGCTGCAAAATCAAGCGCAACAACTCGATCATCAAATAGTCTTTGGGAAGAAGATAGAAACTGCATTAAATGGCTTGATGAGCAACCATCAAAATCCGTCATCTATGTGAGCTTCGGAAGCATTACAATCTTATCAAGAAACCAACTTTTGGAATTTTGGCACGGTATAGTAAACAGTGGTAAGCGATTCTTGTGGGTGGCAAGGCCAGAATCCATCATCGACAAAGATGAGGCGAGGCAGTTTCCAGAAGAGCTGGAGGAAGCTACTAAAGCAAGGGGTTACATGGTAGGTTGGGCGCCGCAAGAACAAGTCCTTGCCCACCCAGCCATTGGTGGATTCTTGACTCACAGTGGATGGAACTCGACACTGGAGAGTATAGTTGAAGGAGTGCCAATGATTTGTTGGCCATACTTTGCTGATCCGCAAGTGAATAGCAGGTTTGTGGGTGAGGTTTGGAAGCTAGGATTGGACGTAAAAGATACATGTGACAGAGCCATAGTTGAGAAGGTTGTCAGAGAACTCATGGAGGTTAGGAGAGATGAGTTTCAAGAAAGGGGCAATAGAATGGCAAAAATGGCTGGAGACTCGATTGGTGAAGGTGGCTCATCGTGTTACAACTTGAATAATCTTATTCAGTACATTAACTCGATGGCCAAACCTTTGCAATATCACTCATGAACTAGTTCTGTACAATGAATGACGGAGATGTATTTCAAAGGACAAATCTCACAAATAGTTCATATTATTTAAATTTTTTTTGATAAATAATTCTTATTATTTTAAAAGTCAAGTAATTAGCCCTTATTATTTACAAAAGTTTTACCAATAGTCCCTATTATTTTACAAGTCATTTATTTAGTCCTTATTGTTTGTAAAAGTTTCTCTATTAGTCCTCATTATTTGCAAAAGTCTCTCCATTAGTCTCCAATGTTTGCAAATGTATTTGCAAACATTGAGAACTAATGGAGAAATTTTTACAAACAATAGGGACTAACTAAGTGACTTTTAAAATAATGAGAACTATTGGCGGGACTTTTACAAACAATGAGGACTATTAGTGGAACTTTTTACAAACAATGGAGACTAACCGCATGACTTCTAAAACAATAGGAACTATTTGTCTAAAATTTATAAACAATAAATCTTATTTATCCAATTTGTCCTATTTCAAATTCGAAATTTTTTATTACCACAAATTATTACGTTAAATATGGAATAAAATTATTTCCGAAGTTAATGTTATTCATTAATTGTACTGGCCTTGAATTATCAATAGAAACTACGGATCATTGATGATAGCGAAGTTGTGGTGGACAATTTATGTCTCCATTTCCTCATCAGCAATACAATTACTATGTTATGAGTAACACCTGGCAGTTTTTGCAAGTTGCATAAATTAAATTTTGGTTGCATCTGCTAAGATAGTTATTTTTGGATCATGTTTGGTTTTATAAAATTTCAAAGACTATTGCATTAAAAAAAAAAACGACATTTGACAGTAGTCAGATAGATTGCTTATTACCTTCACGAAACTTCACCATAGAAATAAAAGGTTTATTCTTCTTAGAGCTTAGGAAATTGCAACCAAGAGAGAAGAAATTAATAGAAAAGCTGCTTGGGAAGTTATCTGTGGGTTTTTCTTATCAAATTGCTGGGGGTAATGTCCGAAAGAGTTAACGAATGCTTTCATCAGGTAGATGTTAAGATTGCTTTCTAGTATACTCTTTACATCCTGTAAAGCTGGGATGAATTTTTTTTTTGAGTAATGTTATATATCACCCATTTTTCCATCATTCTTTTATCACCCCTTATGTGGCATCCTACGTGGTATGCCAACTAGTTTTTTTTTTATTTCTCTTTTTTCTTTTTTCTTTTTCTTTTTCTCTCTCTTATTAATTTCTTTTTCTTTCCTTAATTAATATTTCCTAAATCTTGTCTTCTTTCTCCATGATATCAGACTCACCAAAACTAAAATTTTTTCACTTCTCCTTCAACGCTGCTTCTTCTTATTGACTGGTCCTTATCTGCAAAATCAATCCAAAAATCAAGCCATGTCTCATCGCACATCATGGGATCTCTCGATCCATTTTCTTCTCTATCTACACCGACTTCAATATCGGTCTTCCCCTTGGTGAACACCTCATCTCCAACAAACCCATAAGTTTTTCATTCCTCTAACACCTATATAGAATCATATATGTCTGTGGGTATATATATATATATATATATATATATATATATATATATATATATATATATATATATGTATGTATATATATATATATATGTATGTATATATATATATATGTATGTATGTATATATATATATATATGTATATATATATATATATATATATATGTATAATATGATTAATTCTTAAACTTTTATTAAATTTTTGGAGAATCATTGTAAAACTGTGTGAAATTTGTGTAAATTGAATAAAGTTTGAATCTTTATGGCTAGTTTGTTAATTCTAGTGTGATTTTTTATCATGGGTTTTTACAATATTATCGTGATAAATTAGTTGGAATGTTTTATTAAGTATGTTAGGATCTGATTTTAATTAATTTTTATTGGTTAAAGTTTTAACAAAAATATTGTGTGGATATTTTGTGTGGTTGTTTGACTATTGCAGGTAATTGATTATGAAGACTCCATGTTCAAATGAAATTCAGATTATGAGGAGTCCAAATGAAAAAAGACTTCATGCCTTGAAGTGTCCAAGTTCAAATAGAGTTTATGTTATGAAGAGTTTCTACATCTTCGAGGATAATGTGATAAAGTGATAAAGTTTAAGCTATCAAAAACTCTTATGCTAAAGAGATCAACTTGAAGACACTCCTGCCTATACTCAACGTTTGCAACAAATCTTTTATATAGGCGTATCAATTCCCAGTTGAGTACGGCGAGCAGTGAGT
The DNA here is from genome assembly GCA_037974665.1 of Ehretia macrophylla. Taxonomy (NCBI): domain Eukaryota; kingdom Viridiplantae; phylum Streptophyta; class Magnoliopsida; order Boraginales; family Ehretiaceae; genus Ehretia; species Ehretia macrophylla. The sequence goes on along the minus strand of CM075769.1, from coordinate 49,637,317 downwards.
AGAAAAGTAGCAACAGAATCGTGAGTTAGGTGTAGGCTGTCTGTGTCAAGTCATGTTGCAATATGCTGTGTAACATAATGTACTAAATGTTCTATTTAGTGTTGCAACACAGTCTGTTTTAAGTCATATGTATTGACCAATCCATCTAGAGTTTCAAGACTCTTTTTATTATGTTTTTAGTGTGCATTCTTCGGGAGAAGAAGGTGTGTTCTCGGGAGAGAACTTTATAAGTCGAGGGGAGCTCGCCAAACTAGAGAATCTACTAAGGGAGTCTTACACCTAGGTGGCAAGGGTTTAGAGGGAGTCTTCAATTGCATAAGTTTCCATTGGTGTTTGTAATCTCTTGAAACTTAGTGGATTGGTTTGTTGGCCGGGGAGTGGCCGCGTGGACATAGACCAAGTTAGTTGAACCACGTTAAAATTTCTGTGTTCTTACTTTTGTTGCAATAAATTTACTTTCTTGCAAGTTTACTTAGTTAATTTGTTTAATTTTCGAATTGATTAACAGCCAGAAACTAACAAAGTAGTTGGGGATAAATTAGTTGCATCATAGTGATTATTTAAAGATCATTCTTCATCACCAATACGAGCATATTATTGATTAACTTCTTATAAGCAATTGCTTGTGCCTAGTCAGAACTATAATTTGAATGGAAGGAGTATAGATAGGTATAGGTCAAGTTAATTTAAGTTCACTTCATAACTTGGGGTTTTTGTTTTTTTTTTTCCCGTTAGTTTTTGTTCATTTGTGAACAAGGTAACTTGAGTTCATGAGTCTAGACAAGTATTTTATGTGATTCTCATACAGATTTTTGTTTTCTTTTTGCTGGAATGTGACACTTGAAAATTTTGAAATTGTAAAGTTTACGCTTTATGTTAGCTAGAACAGTTTCTTGGTATTTCGCAGGTAGTTATCAATTATGGTGCGTCTTGGTACGCTAATAGATTCTTCATAGTGTATATATTGTATTTTTATTCATATTTTACACTAAATTAATATATCTTTTTTTGAAATAGGCCGTAGTGAGGCTCACTTCAACTGGGTTTTTATGTTTTTGGATATGGAAAATAAAGGAGCACCATGTGTTTATTGCAATACCTAAACATTTTTTTATGTTATATTTTCACTTATATAGACATGGAGAAATAGTTGATGAAATGTTAGGTGCCAGTGTTACAAAGACACATGGTGAAGGTGTATGGAAAAAGCTCTTGCTCAAGCCAGCACCTCATATGCGTTGGATTTTACTCGCATCCATTGGTATCAATCTCTTCGAGCACCCAGACCTTTTTTTTGGGTCAAGTGCACCTAAGCCTCAAGTGATATTACACGGTCCAAGAATCTTCAAAAAAGCTAGAATTTAATTGAAAACCAAGCTCTTGTTAAGCGGCTATATGATCATCTATGGCTACATTCGTGAAAAGCATAGCCCCATTCTTCAATTTTGAAGACATGGACACTTTATCTAGAGAGATTTGTACTAACAATTTATCATCAGCACAGTTGTAATGATACAATCAATTTTGTCTTGAATACGCATTTCTTTTTCTCAATCCTCTTGTTGTCGACGCCACTCATTCTTGTTGAGAGTAAGGTCTCATTTGAGCTATTGAGTATTATTGAATATTGTATGATATAAATAATATTGGAAGAACATATCAGGAAAGAAAATTCATTCCCGAAATAGAAATAATCGATGCAATTGATTCTAGTTTTCATTAAGTAAATCAAATGTTTCATAACAGCTTGAAGAATTAGACTGCCGAAGCCAACAAACTGACAATTAAAACTATATTGTAGAATAAGTGGCAACAAGATTCCCATTTTTTTAATACTCCATTTCAAATGTTACGTAGAAGCCAAAAGATATTGGTATAATTGCGTTAATTCAATCTACAATGTCTTTTTCATGTCGGCAATAATCCAATGGCATACATTTTAACATTCATCCAAAATTTGGATCATTAACATAAATCCACAAACATTGAAAGTTACTCTCAAAAGTAAGCAACACCTACTTCTAGAATGTTAACATATATTTACGTCAGTTGAACCACTAGATTTTTACAAAAGTGATCAATGATCATCATTTTTTGCATTTTCTCCATCATTTGGATTGCCAGTCACAAATCCTCCGCATTGCTAACATGTAAATAGTAGTGAAAAAAGGAACAAATGTTAGTTTGAGAAAAACAACAATGAACTGAAGTGAGAAATAAAAGCAAACCTGTAAGAGTTGTGTTGGATTTGGATCCTGGGTCACCCTAGATGGGCTGACCCGACCCATTAGACCCAAGTGAGGGAAGTTGGGTAACTTCCCATCACTAGGTATTTAAGTCCAATACACTAATAGAATAATGTACGTTCTATTAGTATCAGACACAAAAACAGAAGTAAAACTCTCTCTCAAAAAGTCTTAATCTTCTTAGATACTTAGGATGTGAATTTATCAGAGCTCAAGACTGTATTGTGCACTTTGATTCATGACACATGCAATGGAACAAGCACATTTAACGATCAAAAAACTATTACGCTGCATAAAATGTTAGTATTCTTTTATGGCTTTAAACAGTGTATGAAGATACTGAATTTAGTATTAAAGTTCTTCATTGGTATCATAGCCAAAGATGCTTGTTCTATGCTGTATATATGTGTATATGCATGTAAATTGATGAATTGCCGTGATTTGAGTATTTTTTAACGTATTAATTGTGAATTTATGTTTCTAAAAAGTATCATAATAATGTGTATTTTTTGTACTGGTTTAAAGTGCTCGTCTCAAGGATTCTTATGGTGCAGATTTCGTAATTTTTCGTTTAGTAATGAATTAATTATGAATTTTTAAAGTTTGAATGTAAAAAATTGTTTAGCACCTTTTTTTGCATTTTTGCTACTGTTTTGGCCATTTTTTATGTCTGTATCATGCTCAAAAAATGACTTACTTGGTACTGTTAGAAAGGTCTCGTCGAGAGCTTTTCGTAGACATGTGATACGCTAAATTTGGCCTTACAACGAATGAGATATGATTTTTTGAAGATTTTAATGAAAATCTGTTTTTTTATCGCAAGTGCATGTTCGTGGTTTTTGTGCGTGCGTACGTCAGTTTTTTCTCCGTCAGAATGTGGGGCTGAACATGGGGTGACGTGGCATAGTGGGAGTGGTGCTACGTGGCCACATTATTTGGTAGTTATATAATTTAATAATTAGTTTATTAATTATTTATTCTATTTTTATTTAATTTTTGAAATTCGAATTTCAAACATTAAATTAAAATTAAAATAATTTATTTTCAAATTATAACCACCCTCCAACTCCCGGCGCCACGTGGCACATTAGGTCCTTGCGATGTGGCGCCACATATGAGCCATGTGTCACCGCAAGGCGGTGACATATGGCTAACGTTGCCACGTGGCAGCCAGCTACTGCCACGTGGCCGCCGCTAAGGCCATCGGCCAGCGGTGGTTCGGCGGTGGTCTGGCCACAGGTCGGCCGGTCAAAAAAAAAAACACATTTGTTGTGTTATTTTTGTTTTGGCCCTATATCTATGTGATATTTACACTATGAACCCCATGTACACAAAATTTTGTGATATTTGTGATTTAGCTCCAATGTTATCTATTTAGGCATTATATATTTGTGATATGCTTATTTAGGCTTCTTAATTTTAAAAATAGGCTACAAAACTTAAATTAAACTCTAGTGAGACTTGGAAATTTTAAATAATTTCTAATTGTGGTATGAATTTGTGTAATTTACGTTGTAAAACATCATTCTAGGAATGAAGTTTCAAATCACCACCTAGAAAATTATGTAATTATTTTGTTTTACAACTAATTGCATGAAATTTATGTAATTTCATTGCGATAAATAAAACTTATGTAATTTTATTATAATTGTTGGTATGTATAACATTCAATGTGCTATGTGCATTAATCTCTTTAAGAATTTAATCTAGGAAGTTTTTGTGTCTTATTTTTAAACCAAGACTTTTGTAGTCATAATCAAATGGCGAGAGTTAGACGCACCGCAAGGAAGTCTGTTGTGGCGGCCTATATTAATAGATTTCGTCGTGGTCCCAGTTGTAATTGTAGACAACGTCTCCTAACTAAGTACATGAGTCTACAATTTACTGATAAGAAGACTTTTCGTGAGCACCTTAATGAAGTTAAAGACTTTGTTATTAAAATGTGCATTAAGCTTGAAGTTCCACCTACCTTGGATAAGAAAATTGAGGGATTGCTAAACTCTCTTCCTAGCATGTATGACCATGTGAAAAATAAGATTAACGAGTCGGGAATGTCTTTTGAGGATGCTCTATGTGAGATAGAACAATTTGAGAAAAAGAGAGTACTTCAAGGGGTTAGACGCACTGCTTGTTTGTCTCTGTTTCCTAACATGTCCAAAGCTAAGGGAACTCGTAGCGACTCTTTTCTCATTAATCGGTTTGCTCCGAAAATAGTTAAGGACTTTGAGATAACTTATGAATCAAAGATATGGGTGTCAGAATGATGAACATAATGCATAATTTGTCTTACATTATGTTGATGAACAATTATGTTTATTTATTTCCGCAATCATTGTTCTTTTTTTTTTTCCATATGAAACAGTATTGTTTATATATAGATATATATCTATTTCTTTATTTGATCATCTTTTTTATTCTTTTAATAATGTTGTTAAGAGAATATTTTATCTATGTGGGAGTTCTATAGATGCTAAACTTAGTGATTAACATTTAGAACTTACTTTTCATAAAAATATGAATTTGGGTAATTCATTTTTTTTTTTGGAAATATAGTTTTTGCTAGAATGAGGTTAATTTTATGTTTAAGACACATGAACTATAGAGGATAACATATCGTACTACGATCTGTTGATTTTATGTCTTGTGTCTTTTCAATACAATTTAATACTCGGTCTAACAAAATTACTTAGTGTATGTATGTGCTAAGTATCTCTTATTACTGTCTATGTAAAGTTACAATGGCATCGAAAAATATTATAGCTGATCTAAATAAGGGTGACAAGTTGAATAGGGACAACTATGATGTATGGCATCTTAAGGTTCAGTGCATTCTAGAAGAACAAGAAATCATTGAAACCCTTAACCATTTAATGAATGAACCTGAGATTGGTACTGGAGCTCAGTATTGAAGGGATGTGGACGCCTATCAGATCTGGAAGAAAAAGAATGTGACTGCTCGCATTACATTGTTAAGTACAATGCATGATGATCTGATTGCTGAATTCGAGGCTTATCCTACCGTTGAGGGCGTGTGAATAGCCCTAAAAGAGAAGTTCGGTAGAATTTCTGTGTCAAAACTGCATCGACTTACTATCAAATTTGACACCTATAAAAAGAAACCTAATGTCAGCATGAGACAACACATTACGAAAATGTCAAATATGATACGAGAGTTGAAGGTGGCCGGCTTTGTTCTGACGGATGAGCAGCAGGTGCAAGCTATTATTCGATCTCTCCCTGCCAGTTGGGAACACATGATTGTTAATATGACGCACAATGAGAGCGTGAAAACGCTTGAGGATATTGCGTGCCACCTAGAGCTCGAAGAAGAGCGCCTCTTTGCTGTCAAGGCCACTGAACAAGCCTATATGGCTAAATCCAGCAAGCCTGGAGCATCTGGCTCCAAAAGCAAAAGAGGCAAACAATCTGGTGATAAGGGGAAGGGTAAGAAAAACAAGCAAGGCAAAAAGGAGAAGAAAAAAGGCAAACGCAATGAGAAGAAGAACATTGCAAAAGTTAAGTGCTATAATTGCCAAAAAAAGGGTCACTACGCTTAAGATTGCCCTGAGCCCAAGACCCAGGTAATGCGTTTTACCAAACCGTCTTGTAATGCATATATTTCTAGTTATGCATTACTACTTGAATCGTTACCTATGTGGACTCTTGACTCTGCAGCGACCGACCATATAGCTAGAGATAGAGGTGCGTATGTGGAGTACCGACGTGTTCAGGTTGAGTCCCGATGGATATACTTTGGCAACAATGCTAAGGTCGAAGTTAAAGGCATTGGCACTTGCAAACTTCAGCTGTGTGGCGGCCGAACCCTCATTCTCCACAATGTCCTCTATGCTCCGGACTTTAGACGGAATCTAGTCTTTGTATTAGTCCTCTTGCGTTTGGGTTTTCATAGTTACATGTCTGGTATTTCTGTTGAATTACTTTTTAATTCTGTTTCTTTTGGTCATGGATGTCTGTTGGATGATTTTTTAGTTTTGGATATTGAACATATTAGTTATGGTCTTAATGATGAATGTTTTTCATATTATACATCTTCTAGCACTATAGATGTAGATGTGAATGTATGGCATAGCAGGTTAGGGCATATTGGGCAAGATCGTAAGAATAGACTGGCTAGAGAAGGTCTTTTGGGACCACTAGCGAAAGTCAACTTGCCCATTTGTGAAAGTTGTCTTGCCGGTAAATCCACTAGAAAACTATTTGGCAAAGGCTTACGAGCAGAATTTTCATTACAGTTAATCCATTCTGACATATGTGGTCCAATGAATGTTAGGGCGAGACATAGAGCCTCTTACTTCAACACTTTTATATATGATTTTACTAGATATGGTCATGTCTATCTGATATCACATAAATCTGATGCATTAGATTGTTTTAAAAAATATGTGAGTTTGGTGAAAAATCAGTTAGACACAAAAGTAAAATCATTACGAACCGACCGTGGTCGAAAATATATCTTTGATTAGTTCAGAAGTATCTGTGATGAAAAAGGTATAGTTAGACAGCTTATTATCCCTAGAACTCCGCAAGAGAATGGTGTTGCAAAAAGAAGGAATAGAACCTTACTTGACATGGTTAGGTCTATGATGGTTCAAGCTAATCTTCCTATTTCGTATTGGGGTGATGCACTACTAACAGCTACATATGTACTTAACCGTGTGCCCACTAAGTCAGTCAATTCCACCTCTTACGAGTTATGGACAGATAGACGACCTGAACTTTGTAACTTACGGCCCTGGGAGGCAGCTGCTTATGTTCATGATAGTTTCCATAGGCATGACAAATTAGGACCGAGAGGGAAAAAGTATATTTTCATTTGGTATTGTGAATATTCCAAGGGATATGTTTTCATTGGAGAACAAGCAGATGGAAGTGTATCCGAAATTGAATCTCGTGACGTAACATTCTTGGAAATAGAATTCCCACGTAGGGGTGAAGTAGATAGGGATGTTCAATTAATTGAATTGAACAACCCTAACAATCCTAATACTTCCACACCATCAGTTGGAATAGAGGTAGTGCTTCTGTTCCCTGATCCAAGTGGAAGAGATACACCAATTAGTCATTTTGAATCTGAATCAGTTTCAGAACCAGTTAGTGGATCTAGCTCACTCCATACCCCTACACGGACAATTAACCGGCAAAGCATTCCTCGACGTCGTTCTGAGATTGAAGGAGAATCTTTAATGGTTACCACTCAGGATGATGATGAGCCGAAGAATGTGTCTGAAGCACTCTCATCCTCTGCACGGGAAAGTTGGATTAAAGCGATGGAAGAAGAAATGGATTCTATGAAGAAAAACTAAGTCTGGGTATTGGTTGATCTTCTGCCTAAAATGAGAGCTATTAGGAACAAGTGGGTTCTCAAAATTACACGAAAGACAAATGGATCCATTGAGAAATACAAAGCTCGCCTAGTGGCTAAAGGTTATACCCAGATGGAGGGTATATATTATAAGGAAACCTTTTCTCCGATGGTTAGGCTTGCCTCAATTTGACTAATTTTAGTCATAGTCGCTCATCAAGACCTGGAATTACATCAAATGGATGTAAAAACAACATTTCTCAATCGAGAATTGGATGAAGAGATTTATATGGAACAACCTGTAGGGTTTATACAAAAAGGTCAGGAAAGCAAAGTGTGCAAGCTCCAAAGATCTATTTACGGGTTGAAATAATTATCCAGACAATGGTATCTAAGATTCCATCGAGAAATCATTTCGTATGGTTTTGTTATGGTTCAAGAAGACCATTGTGTATATGTCAAAAGGTCTCAGAATAGATATGTGATTCTATCTCTGTATGTTGACGATATTTTGTTGGCTGGGAATAGTAAGGATTATATAATCACCTTTAAAAAGTGGTTATCTTCAACTTTCGAGATGAAAGATATGGGTGAGGCAGCATATGTACTTGGAGTCAAGATTCAGAGGGATCGATCAAAAAGACTTCTTGCTTTGTCGCAAGAATCTTACATCAAGAAAGTTCTTGAACGATTCTAAATACATAACTGCAAACCTATTGACACTCCTATAGCCAAAGGTGAAAGCCTGGACCAAGGGATGTGTCCCAAAACTCCAGAAGAGATAGAAGACATGAATATTGTTCCTTATGCGAGTACTGTAGGTAGCTTGATGTATGTCATGTTGTGTACAAGGTCGGATATATGTTTTGCCGTGGGATTGGTAAGTCGTTATCAATTTAACCCTGGACGAGCTCATTGGCAAGTTGTTAAGAGGATTCTGAGATATTTGAAGGGCACTTTGGATTATTGCTTATGCTATCAAGGAGTTGACTTAAATCTGAAGGGATTTACAGACGCTGACTGGGGTGGTGATCCAGATGAGCGCAAATCAACTTCTGGATATGCCTTCTTGCTGAATAGTTGGGCTATTTCTTGGTGTAGCAAGAAGCAAACCTGCATAGCATTATCTACTAAGGAGGCTGAGTTTGTGGCTTGCTCAACAGCTGTACAAGAAACGGTGTAGCTTAAAAGGTTCATGTTGGATTTGGGAGTATTCACAAATGCTGAAAAACCTGTGACAGTCTATTGTGATAGTCAAGCAGCCATTGCCTACATGAAGGATCCAAAATACCATGACAAGACAAAACACATAGATATTAAGTATAATTTTATAAGAGATACGGTGTCAAAAAAATAAGTGATAATTGAGCATATCTCTACGCATGAGATGGTAGTCGACCCACTCACTAAGCCAATTCCTAGAGATATATATTTGTCTCATGTAAAATCTATAGGATTGCACAGAATTTGATGTATGTTCCATATGTTGTGAAATGATCACTTATGTACTCATACAATTGTGTATTTCAGATGCCAAATAAATAAATAAATGAAATACTTTGATATACTTAAGTAGTGTTAAATCTTTGTGATATATATGAATGAGACTGTGTATGCACTTAAGTAGTATTAAATCTTAGTGATATATGTAAATTAGATTGCGTATGAGTATGTTAGCACATACGATTGGCATCGAATTGTACATCGACAGGTTAGTGAGATTGGCTCTCTCACACAAGCAATCGCCTCTGGCGTAGTGGGAGCGTGCAGAGATGAGGCAATATAAGTTAGTTAGTATTTGTTGAAAATACTATACTAATATCAGTGTCGCCTTGAAATTGGTCAAGGATTAGTTCCAACAACAATTATTAAGATTAGACCTCTTATTGTATGTGTTACAATTAAGACTAATGTGAGGTCGATATGGATTTCCACAATCCATACAACTTGTATATAGACAGATATGAAACCTCGATTATTGTGAGTATTAAGTTCGAGGATTCAGGTTAGTTATTGAGTGATAACTAAATCAGAATCTGTATGGTGTTAGAATTAAATAAAGACGTACTCCCTTTTCTAAAGGAAGTTACACCGTAACACACGTTTTCATACCGTGTGTGCTCTAGCGACTATATAAGGAAGTTGATGAATGAATCCATGCTTCATCACTGTGCGAGACCTTGAAGCATCAAATGCTTCTTTTAATATACCCTTAGTGACCTATGCTCATATTCTAATAAGTCAAGTTTAATGTTAGCTACTTTGATATGTTGCCTAAAGGTCACGTAAGATTCAATCATATGGGACATGTCCGGGAAAACAATTAACTTGATTTAGATGGATATTGAGCGAAGGGAAGACTGTTCACATCTAGCGCTACATGTGTTCATTGGTTGACCAGTTATACAATCTATGTGATTGAATAATCTTTGTGATCAAATATAACTATGAATACATGATTGAGATTTTAAAGGTCATACATAGCCTAAGAGGGATTAGGTGTGCACTGACTGATGTGAACTTAATTTGGTCTAGGGTATAGTGAGACTCTATATTCTTTTGAAGATAGTGGCTCCTATGTCATCCTTAACAGGTGCATGGTCTTTGAGCCTCCACTTGTTGTGTGCTCGCGAGTCGCACAGCCTATTTACCTGTATGGAGTTTGATTATGCTTTGGAATCAGTTTCTTGAGGGATAATGGTGGATATTATCCTGCCCATCTTGTACGAGTAGAAGATGTTGGATTTGGATCCTGGGTCGCCCTAGATGGGCTGACCCAACCCATTAGACCCAAGTGTGAGAAGTTGGATAACTTCCCAACACTGGGTATTTAAGTCCAATCCACTAAATAGAAATACGTAAATTCTATTAGTATCAGACACAAAAACAGAAGGGTATTTAAGTCCAATACACTAATAGAATAACGTACATTCTATTAGTATCAGACACAAAAACAAAAGTAAAACTCTCTCTCAAAAAGGCTTAATCTTCTTAGATACTTAGGTTGTGAATTTATCAGAGCACAAGACTGTATTGTGCACTTTGATTCACGATACACGCAGTGAAACAAGCACATTCAACGATCAAAAAACTATTACACTACATAAAAGGTTAGTATTCTTTTATGATTTTAAACAGTGTATGAAGATACTGAATTTAGTATTAAAGTTCTTCAAGTTGCATACAACTATGACGCATTCCAAAATCATTTGTAAGGTGCTAGTCATAAATAAAAATATTACTTGCTGATCAAGGATAAGTAGTTCAATTAAAAAAGATGAATGATTAATATAACTATAATGCTTACTTGAATATTCATCAATGAACTAATTGAATTTGTACTTTTTTTGTGTTCCAATGTTTGCAACTTGATATGTTCTAGTAGGCTCATTCGGAAGAATATGTTCAGCATTTAAATTCAGAGTTTCTTGATGTTGGATATCTGATACATTTCTTGTCACCTATAACAATAAATGCATAAAACAATAAGATTTTCATCCAAATAAAAAGTTAAAAACAATTAACTTTCACCTCACCTTGGAGACCCTTTTGTATCCTTTGGGTAGGCATATCAAATTGGGATTCTTTCTGCATACGGCTTCTTTGAGAATTCTATACAATACACAATTCAAACCAAAATTTGCAAGACCAAATTAGTGAAGTGTGGAGAGTAAGTGTCTCTGATAGCAGGTAATAGGAAAAAGAAAACATGTATAGAAGATTATATATACCTTTTTCTTGGTTGCCTTCGATAATTTTTCTAGATTTGACTCTTTTCTTTTAAAGCAAGGACGTCCTTTTTTTGATACTTGTAAAGGGCTTAGAACTTTAGAACCTGAATGAGAATCTTGAAGATGTCCAACATTATCAAGTTGTTCAAGTCCGTTTCCCTGAACATGTAGATCTGTGCATTGACCATCTAATGTGTCATTGTTGAGAAGTTTTTCTTCCAGCTCTTCCAAGAATGTCATTGCACTATTACATTGTATTTTGCTCCAATTCGTGCAATTCTAAGTAGGCGTGAGTACAACTTATTATATCGTATAATCTCTTCATTATATTCAAATTCATCATAAAAGATTTTTATATCTGTATGAGGCTGCTTTATATCTTTTCGCCAACGTAATAAAATGTATTTATCGAGTATGATATCCACGTTCTGAGCCATGAGTACACATAATGCGTGTCTACAAAGAATCCCTCGAAACTCAAATAGTCGACAAATGCAATTAATTGAGCATAAATAAAAATAATTAAAAGAATATTTCTTTTCTTTTTCTTTGCAGTTCAAATAATGAATCAAAATAATATTTTCTCATGCTTTTACCTATATTTGTCATAATTTTACACATTAGTCAAGTAAATTCTCCTGATATTTAAGAAATAGCTTAAATCTAACACTAAATAACCGTCAATAAAGGGAAAAGAATCCCAATCTATGTAACTTTAATTGGATATATACACATTAATATATCCCACGTCATCCCAAAAAAGAAAAAAAAAACTTTTGCTTTACCATCATCCATTACTGGTTTCTAGGCATCCCTGAGGGTCTGACTCTTGAAGCGCTATGATACAACTAATTTATCTTCATCTACTTAATAAAACATTCAAACATAAGGTTACTGTATAACATAATCCCTATATCATTAGCAGAGAAAGATAACTATAAAATAGTCGTCTCTTTTATTGTTCAAAGACTTAAAGTTGCTCTAGCTACATATGAAACGTTAACTACACCATACAATAGTCTACTGATAAAAATTTCTCTTAATAAAAGTTTAAGAATTAATCATATTATACATACATACAGGTTTGTTGGAGATGAGATGTTCGCCAAGGGTAAGACCGATATCGAAGCGGGTGTAGATAGAGAAGAAGATGGATCGAGAGATCCCATGATGCGCGATGCCACTTGACTTGATTTTTGGATTGATTTTGCAGATAAGGACCGGCCAGGAAGAAGAAAAAGAAGAAGAAGAAAAAGCAACGTTGAAGGAGAAGTGAAAAAATTTTAGTTTTGGTGAGTCTGATATCGTGGAGAAAGAAGGCAAGATTTAGGAAATATTAATTAAGGAAAGAAAAAGAAATTAATAAGAGAAAGAATTATTAAAAAAGAAGAAGAAAGAGAAATAAAAAAAATTAGTTGGCATGCCACGTAAGGGGTGATAAAAGGGTAATAGGAAAAATGGGTGATATATAGTATTACTCTTTTTTTTCACTCGTCACAAATTATAGTCTAATTTTCTTTTTGAAAGAGTAGTTAATTTATTGGTCTCCCAATACAATCTATTTAATGTGCATCTTTATTAACAATTATATGATTAATCAATTATAATTGGAGTGAATAATATTAAAAGAGGTGTGTATTAAGAAAAGGCTAAGGAAAACTTATTGATTTAACTATATGACAACATTTTCTTGATCTATGTGTAAATAAAAGTAAGTCTATCTTATGGGACAAAGAGAGTATATCATATCAAAACTGAACTTTTCAAGTATATTAGTTGTTTAACCATTAATTATTGTGGTATAATGTGGTAGAAATTGATGGGATTCACTTAACTTCATTTAGTAATTATTCAGTTATTGCCTCATTACCGTTCGATACATTTCTTTTTGTTCATACCAATTTTATTCAACATTACCGTAATTTCTTCGTATTATTGTCATTTATTGCTTCACTAAAATTTCATTTACCTTTTGTTATGGTTTCCTCATATTAGCTAAAATACATAATTTTTTAATTATATTATTTTAACTAAAAATACATGGATATTTAATTTTATTAAAAAAAATATGTATAATTTTTAACGCTCTTTTGGACCAGTAGAGGTTGCAACCCCCGCTAGCTTTAAAGCACATCCGCCCCCGCTTTGTATTGTTCCACTTGACTAAAGGCGGAAATATTTTTCTTCAATTGTTAATCTTTCTTTCAGATTAAGAGGAGAAAGTTGTTGAAAATTGATCGCTTGCAAGCTTGAGATTAGAACACCAGTCATTGTTATTTTGTTGACTTACTCTCCATCCATCTCACAAAGATAAGGTTACTTTCATTTTTACATAGATTAAGAAAATGTAATTAATATAGTTAAAGCAATAAATTTTTCTTAGCCTTTTCTTAATATACGCTTCCATTGAAATTAATTTCTCTAATTATAATTGATTAGTGGTACAATTGTTAATAAAGATGCACATTAAATAGGGGAATATCCAGGAAACTAATAAATTAATTATCCTTATGAACCATAATATAGGACAAGTGAAAGAGGAAAATGATTGTCCTATTTTTATGGGACAGAGGGAGCATTATTTAGATAATGAAAATTGCAATTTAGCTTTCCAATAGTTCCAAACAGATAATACAGTGATCAATAGCTTCAGACAAACAATTCATAATTTAAAGTATTCAAAATACAACATGATGGACCAATATGTGAAGGAGAGTTAGATAGTGCGGATGGAGGTTTTTAGTTGGGAAAATTCAACTTTTAGTTTTGTCTTAATTTAGTCTTTATTATTTGTAAAATATATTAATTTAGTCATTATTATTTAAAATATCTCAATTTAATTCCTATTGTTTCACTAAAAATTTCAATTTCGTCCTTATTGTTTAAAATGTCTCAATTTAGTCCTTATTATTTCCCAAAAAATTTTAATTTCGTCCCTATTATTTTTAAAAAGTTTCAATTTCGCCCCTATTATTTTCTTAAAGTTTTAAATTCGTCCCTATTATTCAAAGACTAAATTAAAGTTTTTTGAGAAATAATATGGACGAATTTGAAACTTTTTGAAAATAATAAAAACGAAATTAAAATTTTTGGGAAACAATAAGGACGAAATTGAGAAATTTTAAACAATAAGGACGAAAATAAAACTTTTAGGGAAATAATAAGGACTAAATTGAGACATTTTAAACAATAGAGACTAAACTAATTTTTTTTTTGTAAACAATAGAGACTAAATGTGAGATTTTCCCTTGTTAGTTCACAATCTCACAAATAGTCCCTATTTTTACAATTTTTTGACAAATAGTCTTCATTGTTTTAAAAGTCACGCAATTAGTCCCCATTGTTTACAAAAATTTCACCAATAATCCATATTGTTTCACAAGTCATTCAGTTAGTCCCTATTGTTTACAAAAGTCTCTCCATTAGTACTCATTGTTTGCAAAAATTTCTCCATTAGTCTTCAATATTTGTAAATACATTTGCAAATATTAGGGACGAATGGAGGGAGTTTTACAAACAATAGAGACTAATTGATAAGTAACTTTTAAAACAATGGGGACTATTGGTGGGACTTTTACAAATAATAGGGACTAAATGAGTGACTTTTGAAACAATAGAGATTATTGGTGGGACTTTTACAAATAATAGGGACTAAACGCGTAACTTTTAAAATAATAGAGACTATTTATCCAAAACTTATAAACAGTAGGGATTATTTGTCTAATTTTTTCTCTTCAAAAATTATAAATAATAAAGACTATTTATCCAATTTATCCCAAGTTATATGGCCGCAGGTTTCAACTAAAACACTAAGTATCATATCCTGTAGGATACATAACTATAATTCTTCGATTTGATCACTGTATTTTACTGGTGCAACTATTTATAGAGATCGTCATTATGTTGGGATTAGTTATTATGTATCGAAAGAAGCTCTTCCATTAGTCACTCTACCAATTATGGATGCAATATTTTTGAGTATAGAAAGTCAAATGTCAATTCTCTACTTCCTTTCATATAAGGTTATCCTATTCTTGTAAATGGAAGAATAAATATTAGCCACATAATTGAAGATAGCAGCCAATTTTCCAACATCCAAATCTAGCTTGTGAGTACAGCTGAAAACAAAAAACAAAAAAAGAAAAAGAAAAGTAGATTAAGTTGCAAAAAACTCTCTAGGCCAATAATTTAGCTCGTGACTGGACTATAAACTTTCTGTATGCTGTTCATTGCTTATACTATCATCTGGTATCACTCCAATCAGAATGTGCTGATCGATATAATTGCTCTTTTGATAGGAACTCTTTCTCCCGACAAACAAAAAAGGGATTTGAACTCTTCTCTTTATGAATCTCCTTTTCAATAGGAATGATATTCATATCTTCTTCCGACCAAAACAACAAAAGATAAAACATGTGCAGTGACACCAATACTATATATCTAGACCCATCCAACTTCTAGATAGCCTTGAAAGTAGCTTACGTAGAATCTGAATATTAGCATTTACACTATGTCGATTTCGCTCTCCGATCCTTTCCACTGTCGGTCTGTCCCAGCAATCTAAAAGGCAATTTCGTGGAAGATAACATACACGAAAGATGAACAAAACTAAATTGTAAGTTTACTTCTGATATCATGTTAAGAATTATGGGATTCCATCCTAAATTTAATTGGTATTATGTAGAGTAGCCTATGATCTTATAAGGTGGTTTTAAAATTTTTAATTTTTCAATATAAAATAAGTATATATTCTAACACAACTAGATGCCACTAGTCTCGCAGGACTATAGGACCACAGCTTGTTTGCCCTGATTTCCTTGTAACGTGATGATAAACAATCAGTGGCGGTACCCCCGGCCCCCCAACGTTTTAAATTTTTAAAAAATATTTATGTAGTATTATTATTTCTATTTTTTAAAAAAATTATATAATATCATTAAAAAAATATTTTAACCCCTCTAATATTGAATTTTTAGGTTTGCCCTGTAAACAATTAAACAACGATGATTATCTTACATTCAGAAACGACAATTTGGGACATGTTCCTACATGTTGGAATGCAGCCGATACAAAAACTACTTAATTGCATATCTCGATTCAATTTCAAGTCTGAGCAGATAATGAGTTAGGGAAAGTTATTCTATCAGGACATATACTATTGAAGTGACAAGAAATTTGACCAATGTATGACACGTGGCTTGTAATAATGCATGTCATGTCATTATTTTGAGCAGAGAAGACATATTTAGCCTTCGTTGGTTTTGTTGCAAAGGACATGTATTTAAAAAGAATAAATGTCAAATGACAAAAATAGATAAGCAAGTCAAAACAAAAACTTTGCAAAATTACTAGATTAGGTCTATTGTATAGAGTTAGATTTTAAACATTTCTTTTACAGTAGATTTATATTTAAATTTTGTTTTGCAGAACTTGTCACCACATGTTGCGTTAGGATGAGCATTTTTATTGATTGTATGTGCGTTAAAGCGCTTCTCCAAATTGCACGCCAATTGCGTGCCATCCATGAGCTTAAATTTGCATGGGATTCAAGAGTCACTCTACAAACCAATCGCTCACAATTTATGATAAGTCTTTCACCAAATATTTAAATCATGATCGAATCATTGTTGAAATATAATTGATAATTATTTTATCGTATTTTTAAAATATAGGAATGCACAGGTGAGTATCTATAAATTAGTCAAAATAGAAAACATTAAGATGCACGTAAGTATTTAAAAGAATCTAAATACTACGAATATCTAGGAAATAAATTATGAAGTATTGTTTTAGATCTTCATAACAAAGGAATATTAATGTAAGTTGATGATCGTCCTATTTTGTAGAAAAGGGAAGATATTGGATTGAATTATAATAGGGAGACCCATGTTTGTTTTAGTGTAATTTTTTTAAGTTGTTAAAAATGTGCAATATACAAACAACTCAAAATAGAATTGAGCGTGTTATAAGTCTCAGATTTAATGTAAATAAGAATGTGAAAATTAGTACAACAATGATACTAACGATTAAATGAGAAATATTTATTATTTTGGCACTACGTAATGCACAACCTCATGAAAAAAAATTGTAAAGGAACTTCCACTATCGGTATTGATGATAAGAACTTCAACAATTGGAATTGATGATAAGAAATAACAAATCAATATCAAAATCTACGAATATGCATGTCAAGATTCCTCTAAATAACCAAAAATATATATATAGATGTGCATGTAAGTCTCTACAAATAACTAAAATCTACAAATATGAATAAAATAAATTACGTAGCATCATAATTAGATCCTTTTAATACACGAATAAGCATGTAAGATTTAGATCATTTTGTTTCTTAATTTTTATTTATTTCTAAATAAAGTAATGTATGAAGCGTCATATCTAATATTTTTATATAATCTCAATGATTACATTATCTCATATTTAAAAATAAAAGAACCAAGAAAAGTCGAAAGTATCACAACAATCATCATATTATTATGTAAAACATATATATAATTGTTGTCAAAAAATCATATTTATATTTAAATGAAGTATGTATTTAGTAAGTTGGGAAAAAAATATTGTTGAATTAGTTGTTATTGAGCAAATATGACATGCTAACTATATATTATTGTTCAAAAAAATATTGTTGAAGTAGTCTAAAAAATTAATTAATTTTTTATCAAAAAAATAATCATATTGGAATAGTTGTGAAATTATATATTATTATTTTCTCTAGAAAAATATTTTAAATCCTTGCTTGTATGATAATGAAATCCATAAGAAATCAAATACTTACTTCGAAACTGCCTATTCAGGTAAAATTCACACAAGGGCTCATATCATCACTCCAAATGGGATCGTACTTGTCAAAATTCACACCGTTAAATTGGGCAAAAATTTAAAGTAAGCTTCAACATGAGAATGTTGGCATGAGTAACGAGAAATCTTGCGAAAAATACAATTGTCTATCAGTGAAATTTTTTTTTACGTTCAGTCAATTTACGCAGAGTGTAAGACTAGTCTAATTATAAATGTAATTCTATATGAGAAGCTGATTTATATACATTACCTAGTCGTGTACCATAAGTTTGGAAATTGAAGTGTCCATTGTCACTCTTATGTTGAGGATATTTTATTACTTCTTTTCTTTTTCTCTTGTGCTTTTAAGCATTTTGGATAATCTATCAGGTTCAGATTATGTTAATAATAGTAATCAGGTTTTCCAAAATACTTATAGCTTTTGAATCAATATTGGGCCCTCTCGGTGACATCTACTTGTTTTCAAATCACGTTGAACTATGTATAGCTAACCCAAAAAGGGGCCAGTAACAAATCCACAAAGCTGGGCAGCTTGGAATTGGGTAGATCTGTGAAGGAGTGTGGACCAATGATCACAGGCCCAAAAGCACTACCCAATGGTTGATTTTTCCATGGCCTGTGTGTGTATATATATATATATATTATGCTCCAATTTATGCCTTGGAAAATAAAGGAATGAAATTCACCTTTGCTATTCCACCCTAACAATTTTCACCCTTCACATCAATTGATTTTCTTAAACACCACTTTTTATTATTGTGATATTGCATATTATTATTAAACATGATAATTATATATGTGTGAAAAGGATATATATATGTGTTTATTGGGCCAAGTAGGCTGAATATGCAATGTTACATCAAAAAGGTTCATTACGAACTAATATATGCGTATGACCATATCTTGAATAAATAAATAATCTTAAAAAAGAGTTCAAAAGGAAAGGAAAAGGTCATTAAGCTCGATTTTTTTTTTACTATTTTGAATATGATTATATTTTATTGGTCCAAATATTTCAATAGTAGATACAAACTATTAATTAATGATATGTGTGTGTAAATGTATATATATATACTATTGCAATGTTATGGTAAAGATTTTTTTTTTAATTTCATCGAATTGTGTGGAAGTGTGGGCAAGGATAGTAAGGGGAAAAGAGGGAGAGTATTTGTTAATGTATTAAATACTCATGACTCTTCCCTTTAGTGAGAGCGACATAATTATAATTGGTGTTAGGCCAAATATTCATGAATTTTGATAACTTGTATCACTGCATACTTCCGATAATATATAAGTGTTTAGATATTTAGACTCGAGTACCAATCTAATATAATAATTCAATAATTATAATATCAAATGTATCACTCACTTATCACCTAATTTTAATTACACATTTAGCAAGTGCTATTTGTATGGTTATTTGATATGGCAATAGAAGATGTAAAATTATCAAAGATATTTCTATATGCATGTAGACTAGGCATATATACACATTAAAAATTTAAGCAAAGATGAATAGCGATAATACTATCAACAATTGATACCTAATTACTCCTTTTCAATTTCCATGCTTTTTATGGGAGAATGAAAGTAGGATTTCTTTTCCTAAGGTAATTCAAGTTTTTTCATACACGAGATAAACATATTTTCATGTGTCTAAGAGGGTGTGAAGTTATTTCTCAAATGAATACATAACACCATTAAAACATTATATTTTATTAGAAGTATGTCCCTTGTATGTGTAGGTTCTTGTGGAAAAATTAATAATACTTCTAATAAAATAATAGCATTAATAACAATAATAATAAATTATTATTATTGTTAATGATATAAATAATCATAATCATTATTATTATTTTTATTATTACTATTATTATTACTACTATTATTATTTATCATGTTCTTGTTAATTACAATTATGTTAATATTTATTATTATTTTTAACCCTACAATGATACATTATAAAAGTCATTTCCATTATTACTTTTGATAGTAACACAGACATGGGTATGAAATCAATATACTTGTATTTGTATCTTATTCATTGAGAATGCCAAGAATGTCATTCCAATTCTCATGTCCATTTCATTTCTAGTCACATTTCATTCCTCAACTCATTCTATTTACGTCCAATTTTTTTTTATTGTATCAATAGCTACCTTTAATTAATAGGTATATATACCAAATCGATTCTTTTAATGAAAAGGGTATATAGTGTTTTACTCGTTCATATGTTATGGTAAAGGTTATTCTTGTTTCATTGAATAGTGTTGAGTTATGGGAAAAAGATAGTAAGGGGAAAAGGGATATCATTTTTTAGGCCAACTACAACACATTCCCTATATTTTACTATACATGTAGATAATTTAGACTATTTCTTCACATATAAAGATTTCATATCTTAGTTTCACTGTAACTATTTCCTTACATCATATAAATCATCTATTTCAATGACAAAAAATTTAAGTGTCACTCCAACAGTTTTATGACATTTTTAAAAAAAATTCACATACGGAGATGTAAAAGTGGATTTAGGGAATTGTTATTGCATATTTATATGTGGAGGTGGTTAAATTTGAATCAATGAATTCTTAATATGTGAGTATGTGCATAAGATATTGGATACCAATATCCCTAAAACTTTCCTACATGTAAAGTAAAATGAAAAATAGAAAATGGGATAGGTCAACTCCAACAGATGCCCTATCTAATATTTTACTTTACGTGTAGGGTGCATTTGTTACAAGTCATTTCCATTATTTGAATTGGCAAAAGAATATGAAAAATTTATAGGCATACATACACATTAACAATTAACGTTGTTAAGGCAGGTATTTGTATCGTGTTGTTGACCTAAATTTATGATCTGATATGAATTTGAATATTTTTCAATTTCGGTTCATTTTTCGTTAAAGCGGGAAAATAATTTTTCATACTAATTTGAAATTCATTTAAGGGAGAATTATACTTTTAATTGTATTTCAACATTATACAAGAGGAATTTTCAATTTTGATTTATACTACAATTATGTTATGGAGTGTTGATATATTACTTATTCAAGGAATAAGCAAACATAAAAATGTAATCATTATAATATTGATAGTGTCACTCAGTTATCCCCTAATTACTCCTAATCACATTTCTTACCTAATTCTGATTTTGGCAGCATATGAAACTAGTTAAAAAGTTAAAAACTATGTGCATAAATATATTAGTATTATTATAATTATTCTTTGAAATTTGACTTTATCTTAAATTTTCCTTGTGAAAATATAACTTAAACTATTATTTTTTATCCCCAAAAAAATGTAACTGGCTGTTTGCGTTTTGTTAAGTCGGCAACTTCAACTTTGTAATTGGATTTGAACACAAACAATAGGCACGTGACTCCTAACCCCAGTAGCTAATCTGAGTTTGCGGATTTCCTATATGTCTCGTCACATCACATGTCTCATATTTTCCTCTTTTCCATTCGTACTTTTCACCAGAAGCAATAATTAATTTAAAAATTATTTATTTCTTCTATGTTCGTACCACATTTTTTATTTTAAGTTATATTTTGTACTTACAAAAAAAAAAAAAATTATGCGTTAAATGTAACTATCCAACATAAGATACAAGATCAGTATAAGAAATAAATTTTCAGCTAATTTAATGCATTCGGGTAGTAATGGGTAATGGTTATATTTCCAATCATAATAAATTTGCCTTGGTAAACGTGCCTCATGCTAGAATTTATTATAGGTAATGTTGGATATTTCTTATTTTATTTTAGTAACAAATTAAAATTTAAATTGTATTTCAACATTGTACAAGTACGATCTTTAACAATAAGTTATTATGTTATGGCGGGATATTTATTTTAAAATTTGAACCTGACTTAGATATAGTTAAATTTTATAAAACAAGTTATACATACACAATGAAGAAATACATAATGGCGGGAGATTAGTACCTGGATGCCACAAATTTTATATACTGTTTTATTTTAATTTTTTATAAAACAAGTTCCCACTAATTTTTCTCCTTAAGGTTTAATATGTTAGCCTTTTTTTCATGTAGTTATTGCTATTAATGTGTAGTTAAGTAAAGTGTGGGTTGCCTACATCCTAATAGTTGAAAACGAACCAGGAAATGATAGGACCAACAATAATGAGATAATTAACAATAATTTTTAAATCGTAGTCTTGATCTCATAAATGTAGCACATTATTGCACCTAGGAACTTTTTGCTTAGACATTATCATCGTCATAATAAATGAATTGTTTTTTAAATAAATTGAATTCGGATTTAGTGTGCTCTTCCAGCAATGCCGATTAATGCAATGTTGATTGTTTCAGGAGAATGTCAATGTCTCATAAATGTTATGCTCAACTACATGGAATGAAATTGAGTGCTATCTATAAATAATCTTGTGTCTAATGAAAACAAATATGAACAAATACATTGAGGATTTTAAGTAATAGTTTGTTCAGTGAAGGAAATTTTGTTTATCAGGTTAGTATGACTCGTCTATTGTTCGCCTTTGTTATGATATATATAAAGTACCTGAAATATTAATAGTAAGAGATACAATTATTTGTCATGCTCGGAAAACTCAAATATTATTATATATTTTGCCATGAAATTTATCATGCATGTGAAATGCCGATCTGCCCCTTTAAAAAAAATAATTTTACACGCCATATGCTAAGTAATAGTGAATAATATAATTAATGGAAAATGATCGTTAAAGTTATTAGTTTATTTAGCTCATATATGCTTTATAACATCACACCATATTATCAGTACATACTTGTTATTTAAATTATAAAATCTTGTGTCCTATGGCCAAATGATGACATATTATGCACCAATTATTTTGTTCCTCATCATCTATACGTTATTTTGGAAATTTTACATATCACATAGAGTGACTATCAATTTTTTCTTTGTAGATTTAAGAAGATGGACAACAACGTGGTTTCAACTAACGTGATCAACAACTACTCATCTAATTTGCGACAGTTAACTGAAAATGAAATATGGCAATTGACATTTTCCTCCGAGGATGATGCATATAGGTTTTATAATGACTATGCACATGCAATGGGATTTAGTATTAGGAAAGACACGGTCCACAAAGATAAAGATACTGACGAAGTGTTAAATCGTCAGTACGTCTGTTATCGTGTGGGTGCTCGGTATGACAAACACGTGGAAAATCCCAACCGTCAACGTGAACATCGTGGGTTAACAAGATGCAATTGTAAGGCACGACTTCGTATTAAACTTAACAGATTAACTATGGTTTATGTTGTCACAACTTTCGTTGAACAACACAATCATGAGTTGGTACCTGCGTACGGCGTCTCACACATTCGTTCACATAGAAACGTCGACGACGGGCGCAGGAAAGAAGCTCACGCAATGATGAGATCAGGCATAAAGACCAATAGAGTAATGGATTTCTTTCACCTTGTATCCGGAGGATATCAACACGTTGGGTTCTTAAGGAGGGATCTGTACAATCAAATGAACCGTGATCGATCTGGGGAAGTCGCCGATGGGGACGCTAAAGTTGCTTTGGTTTATCTTCACAGGAAGTTGGAGAGCGATCGAAGGTTCTTTTTCCATTACACAGTCAATGATAAAGGTCAGCTAGAAAAGCTATTATGGACAGACGGGAGGTCTAGGGATGAGTACGCAGTGTTCGGTGATGTGCTAGTTTTCGACGCGACTTACAAAACGAATGCGTACAGATTTCCCCTCGTCATCTTGGCCGGGGCGAACAACCACCGTCAGACATGTATCTTTGGAGCTGCTCTGATTGAAAATGAGACGACAAATTCGTATATCTGGGTACTGAGCACGTTTTTGACGGCGATGGAAGGCAAGACACCGACATCGGTTGTAACCGATGGTGATAAATCAATGCAAGCGGCGATTTCATTAGTTTTCCCGAATGCCAATCATAGGCTATGCCGGTGGCATCTACAAAAGAACGCAAGTTCAAATGTGAGAATAAAAAAGTTCAATAATATTTTCAACTATTACATGGCACTAAGATGTTCCGTTGATGAGTTTGAGAATCTGTGGAGGGATATGGTTGTTCGACATGGCCTTCAAAACCACAAGTGGATCAATGATGTATATGAGAAAAGACATATGTGGGCAGAGGCATATTTGCGGGGATATTTCTTCGCTGGAGTGAAGAGCACTCAGCGGTGTGAAGGCATGAATGCGTTCTTGAACAGTTATCTTGGGACTGACAGGAAGCTTATAGACTTTGTAAGGGACTATCATCGAGGTTTGGAACGCGTACGAATTAATGTCATTGATGAAGAAGTAAAAACGAACTATACAATTCCAGTTTTGACCACACAACTATTAGATATTGAGCGCCAAGCATGTAATATCTATACTCGTGCTGTGTTCATGAAGATCAAGAAGCACATTGAGATGCAATCAACGCTTTGGCACGAAAGAGTAATTTCGCTCAATACCGATTCTCGTACCTATGTCATTGCTGACTATAATCATGAAGGGTTACCGTGTCATGTTTTGTTCAATGGAGTCACATTGCATATAAATTGCGAATGCAGGAGGGTAGAGTCGTCTGGGATGCCGTGTAAGCACATAATATATGTGCTTAAGTGTGAGGGAGTCAATGAGATCCCACAAACATGCATCAACCTGCGCTGGACTGCTGACATTAGCAAGGAGTTCCGTGATAAGAATCTTTTATTTGCTACAACAGAGGAAATTGAGATGGCTCGACATGCGTTCGTATTGTCGAAATGCAACGACCTATGTTTATATGCCAGCAAGACAAGCCAGGGGTACAAGGAAGTAACTGAAGGCATTGCGCATCTAACTGCTCGTGCAAGGGAGTTGTGGATTTTAGAGGCACAAGGTGACGATCCTGTTCCGGTCCAACCCGTTAACATTGATGTTTTGGATCCGAACAAAGCAAAGCCAAAAGGCTCAAGACCCAAAAATCAAGACACGAACAGAGCACCTAGACAATGCAGGCGATGCAGGTTAGTCATTTAAATATCAAATTATTCTTTTTAATGTTTGGTAAAATTATTAATTTATTTAGTTTTAT
This sequence comes from Ehretia macrophylla, assembly GCA_037974665.1. Lineage (NCBI taxonomy): Eukaryota > Viridiplantae > Streptophyta > Magnoliopsida > Boraginales > Ehretiaceae > Ehretia > Ehretia macrophylla. The sequence goes on along the minus strand of CM075769.1, from coordinate 49,612,106 downwards.
AGCTTTTATTATGATTTTTTTTTTTTAATAAATTGCCAACCTGGTGATGTATCCATGATATGTTTCATTTTAGAATTATTGGACACCAAGCGAATAATTGTCCGAAAGTATATCGAGACGATGGATCGGACGATGGTCAATCACCGCGCCATAATTTCCACGACATTTCAAGCCAATCTAATGTGCCAAATTTTGATGAAAGAAGACATGGACGTGGGATTGCAACTAGCTCGTTAGAGTTTGGAGATCCTAATAATAGTGTTGGACAACAAATTTTTGGAGATCAATATGACTACGGTGCAGCGATCTCTTTATTGTATTCAAATAAATCCGGGTCGTAATAATTTATGCCAAGGCTGGCCTATGTTTAGCATTTTGTTATATGACATGTGTCATGTTATTATCTCGTGTTTTTCCTAGTTTCTGTGGAAATATTTGAAGTAAATTGTAAGAGGTTTTATCTGTGTGAACGTGATTTTCATCAATGTTTTACCCCCAACGTATTTTTTCTTTATTGGGAAATCCTAACGCCATTTAATCTGGTAATATTTGAAACATGTCATAAATGTACCCATTGTGAAACAACATCCTATGCATACATAAATCGTAACATGATATACATAGCATTCACCGTCATCTTTCTCCATCACTATCTCTTTTCCATTTCTCTTTATCTCTCACATCTCTCCATCTCTTGTTTTCCAAGCCATTAGGTTTGTGGCTTTATATTTTAAACATACAGTAATAACATTATTATTATTATTTTTTTTTTTCAAAATGTCGAGTTCGACCACCAGAGCCCAAAAAAATACAGATCCAGCCCTTGACCTGCGATACGTGAATCAAGCATGTAGATGCAGTTACAAGGCAGACATTATGGTTGTGACAGACCCAAATAAGAGGAACATAGGCCGCTTATTTTACACTTGCGATAAATGTCGGTATTTCCGATGGTGCGAGCCAACTTTTGCGTCGTGGTTCGACACTGAGCTCGATGTGCGAAAGAGATTACATGATAACGATGATGATGATGGAGGATATGGTGAAGAGGTAATATCTTCTATGAGAAGAAGGATTACGGATAATGATAACGCTTCAAAGGTGAACAATTTGCTTCTAGGTGTGGGTGTTACTTGTTGCATTCTATTGTTATCACTCGTTATTGTAGCAATATTTAAGTGAGTAGTAAAGTTTAGTTACCTTCAGTAAAAAATAAGTATCAAGATTGTTACTATCTAGACGTCCAATATATAAGTATCGATATTGTAAGAAGCTGTACCTGAATATGTTTTTCAGATTGTGAGTTTGTCTACGTGTTTTTAATAATTGCAGTAAGTCATTTTAATTTCATGGTTAGCAATCACCTTAGCTCACGTTCCAATTTAATAAACATCCGCTAATTACTATGTTGGCAAGCGCTGTGAGAAAAAAAGTTACATGCTTAACTCTAAAACAGAACTTCAACGCGTAACTAAATGTTGCATTAAAAGACGATTATGTGGTTATATAAATACACGTCAAGTATAGATTTTGCGTACTCATTTTTTATGTTAAGGTATTTTCAATGGGATATAATATTCACAAAAATTAATTATTTTTTAAAAAAAATTAGAGACTTGAATTTTTATTTTAACACAAATTTTCAAATGAAACCCACTACTTTTTAGAGATTTACACCAATTTAAATATCTAATTTTTTTTTTACTAAATTTAAAGACTCAAAAAATAATTAAGTCTTTATTTTAACAAAAATATCTAAAAATTAAATCTCTAAAAAAATCTCATAAATACCTTAAGTTAGAAGTATGAGTCATAAGAACAAGTAAAGAGCACAACTATGACCTACTGGCCCACGTGATAGTTACGACACATGTAAAAAAAAAAAAAAAACATAAATTATATATGGAGCCACACGCCAAGGCTAGCAGGGCAACACATGGTGTCATCATCATGAATAAATACGTGCAATTATGTACTATATAGCCATATAATAGTGGTGCCAAAAAATGGAAAACATTTTATGTGGATATAAACTCCCCTGGATGCACGACGATCGAAGGTGTCTTCGAAAATGAAAGAAAAAGGACAACTCTTACTGTACCCTACCCGTTACCCCATTTACGCACGACAATCAAAGTTGTCTTGGAAAATGGAAGAAAAAAGTCAACTACTACTGTACCCTACACTTTTTGGGAATCACATTATATATATATATATATTCGAATTTTATGTGTAAATAGAATTATTTTTTAATGAGATCGATGTACTTAATAAAAATAAAGTCAATTTGAGTGTGTACAGTTGCTTTTACATATTTGTAAATAATTTAATGTACTAATATGATTGATTACAACTATATTAATAAAAAAATAAATCAGGGTGTTAAATATTTATTAAATGACAATCTGCGAAAGATATCCTAAATGAATAGAGAATTCTTATTTCACTTTCACTCCAACAGTATTTCTATTTTAGAAAATCTTTTTTTTTATAATTCCAATACCTCTTCTTATTTTAATTAAATATATTATTTTAATTTAAAACTTTTTTAATTTATATTTATTACTTGTTTATGTTGATTTTTTTATTTTTAACTACTAATATTTTTTAATTACAATTGTTTTTATTTTATTTTATTTTTTTAGGAAATCCTTTTTTTTTAATTCCAATACCTCTCCTTATTTTAATTAAATATATTATTTTAATTTAAAACTTTTTTATTTTTTATTTATTACTTGTTTATGTTTATTTTTTTATTTTTAATTACTAATATTTTTTAATTACAATTGTTTTTATTTTATTTTATTTTTTTAGGAAATCCTTTTTTTTTAATTCCAATACCTCTCCTTATTTTAATTAAATATATTATTTTAATTTAAAACTTTTTTAATTTATATTTATTACTTGTTTATGTTGATTTTTTTATTTTTAACTACTAATATTTTTTAATTACAATTGTTTTTATTTTATATGTGGCAGTTGCTTTAAAGATGCTTGTAGAGATAATTTTATCATCTCTACATGTAGAGATGATGAAAATTTAAAGTAGAGAAAACTACATACAGAGATAATTGTAAGGATCATCAAGATGAATATCTCCAACAATATTCCTACACATAGAGATAATGGGATTGTAGGAATTAGGTTTGAGTTGGCCTTATCCTCTAAATTGTAGAGGATCTTTATACAAATTTACATATTATTTTCACGTTGGAAAAGAATCTTCATTTCCTACTCTAATGTTTAATTATATTTTAGTGTTTTTATTCATATATACGAGCCTTCTTCACATATATATGTATATATGCACGAGTTTATAAAAAAAATAAGTTTAATAATTTCGGGTAGAATATCCCTTCAGACATGTAATTAGTGATTGATTAGGTTTTTAGGAACCCAAGTGGCCATCATAAGGAGGTCACATCGGTTCTAATCAAATTAATGAAGATGTCATTTTGGTTATGTTTTATAAGGATGTTTAGTGGTGCAAAAAATACAAACATCGTGAATTTCCTGTTCTATAGTTTTGGCAAGCAGCTCTTATTCATTCCACCATAACCACCACCGTTTAGAGTTGGCCTTAAGCATACGATCCCAAAATGTAAGTTCCCTCCTTTTTTTATTTTTTATTTTTATTTTTTGTGTTAGCATGTAAGTACATCTGTAATCCCATAATATTTGTTGTATAAATATTTAATCGTTTATTGTTTCGTGTATATATATATATATATGAAATGCAAATGCATTAAATTTTTTGTCAGTAATTAGGGTGCTTGACACATTATCTTTAGGCCTAATGAGAGTATATTTTAAATGAATAACAACACTTTGAGAGTATATGATACTTTTTGATTTTATTGGGCAATATCGCTAAACTGAAAATCATATTAAATTACGTGTATAGAAAATGATAGAACCTACATTTTAGTTTCTTTAGTATTTATATATGTATTTATTATAGTATTCAAATTTGTATCTTACGATTATGTCTTTTAGGGACGCCGGAAATGATAATGGGTGAAATTGCAACGGATCATTTATGACGTCCCATGAATATCAGGTTTCAATCTAATATACAATATCCACGTGTAAACAATTATCACTGAATGTTTAAAATATAGATTGTCCAAATATGTTAAGGATATTAAATTTTATACTTGTAGATAATGAAAAATGTACTAGCTAAACTCAGTTTGGAAGTAGAGGAAGTGAAGAACGATTTAATGAATTTCACCACAACTGAATGGCTTCACATGAAAGTGCAACTGAAGAACTTCATGGATAAATGTTCCCAATCGTCTACATGTACATCAAGATACAAGGTTTGACATATCTTAACCATTCTTAAACTTATAAATTCATATGTGAAACTCCATTTGATGCACACATACAAAGTAGTCGTTGTATTTCAAATTATTACGAGTGGTGTTTTTTTCTTTTTCCCTAAAATGGACGTGTAGGTCTTGAATAAGTCGTTGGGAAACATGGAAACCAATATTGAAAGCATGAAGGGGGATTTTCAAAAAGCTACTGCTCAAATGAACAATGTCACCGATAAATTGAATGTTTTAATGGGTTCAATTAATAATAATGGGGGGCAAAAGGTTGGACCTATCTATGAGGGTTGGATTGTGAAAGACAATGACTGTAATAAGGCTGGTCCCGGTGGTACCAAGAAGGATAAAGGCAAAGGAAAGTGGGAAAAGGGGGATGACTTAACCTCCATCACATCCCCCCCGCCCCGCAAGAGTTACGCTCGGAAACGTCTCTTTTCGGACATGCCCGCCCATTTTAACAATCCATCGGCAAATGTTGGTATCAAATCCATTAACATTAGTAGTGACACGAATCCAACTTTTCGGAATCGTAATTTCATTCCGTTACGGGAGGCTTCCAAGATGATGGTGGAAGATGAAATTTTATGTGACCATTTGTTCTCATCTGAGAAAGATCTAAGGTGAGTTGTCTGAATTTGGGTTGTGTCTTTGTTGATTAGTGCTTATTCTTGTAATACATAAATATGTGTTATTATGTGGTTGTAGAGAACAATTGGTGATTACGGACAACTCACATATCAATAGATTTCACATGCGGCATCTCTTGCCAGAATATTACATCGATGCATGCGTGAGTAATTAAATAATAGTTTTAGTTTATATAGATTTAATTGGTGTATAACACAGAAATTGTTTTGTTAATAGGTGATTGATTGTTACGTGGCCCAATTGGCGAAACAAATGAAACGCGAGAATGGGAGGATGCCGAAGTGGTATCTACCATCTACATTGTCGGTACGAGTCATGACGGAAAACACGTTTAAAACTGTGACATTTAGGAAAATTTTGTACCTTATATAATAACTATATTATACATATGTACGTGAAATATATGAAATATGCATATGCATATTCTCGCCGCATCAGCCGAGGCGCCTTATGAGGCTAAGAAATGTGTTAGAAGCTACTTTGGGAGGAGATACGTAGGGAATTTCCTAGATTGCAAGCAGGTGCTGTTTAAATGAAGCTATTTTTATTGGAATGGTGGAATAAGTTTGTTTTAGTTTCGTGTAAGCTGATAACATCGCTTAACATATTTCAGATGTTTGTGCCTATGAATTATATCAATTCACACTGGTACCTTTGTGTCTTGGACTTCGAAATGATGGTGGTAAATATATGCGACACCCTCCCATGTCCCACAACACGATGGCCCATACTTCATCAAGTGATGACATTGGTAATAGTTGTTTGACGAAATTAAAAAATAAATTTCACAAGCATTCTAGAATCACTAATTTTGCAAAAGTTTTATGCAGTTGACGTATCTGGATGGGGTCTTTCGCCATCTTGACGTTGTGGGGTATGGATTGATGCCCAATGTCTCAACTTGGGATATTTCATACCCAGCCTGGACGCCCATTCAAGCCGGGTATTTTGATTGTGGTCTATATGTTTGCAATATGATGAAAGAGTACACTGAAACGAAGGCTTTTAAGGTGGAAGAGTCGGCTACTAAACGCCTAGAGTTGGCGTTTGAATTATGGCGTCACTGGGCAAACAGCTGTAACACAGCTGCGTACTATGTCTATTGATGAAAAGCTCTTGAACATTATATGTTTCATGTCATTGGTCTATGCTTGTATAATGCATGTTATTTTAATCTTAAATTTAGGAGTTAATGTAATTCGGATTGTATTAAATGGAATTCAAATTACAGCCACCTGAACAAGTCCCATCTCCATATTTTGATATTTTGGAATGTAATAGATAGCATCAAGTGATGAGGAGAAGGGACATGTTCATTTGGGGCTATAATATAGATTAGGTAGAAATATTTTGGGGGGTGGAGTTGTGGCACCCCCAGTGACTACGGCTAATGCTTCAATGTATCCCATTTTCATTTTTTTTTTGGACGGTGGAACGTAGAATCGTTCACCAAATGAAGACGGGACACTTCAATTTGTAAAATATTAAATGTTTATAGTAGTAATGCTACTTTCTGGGGTGGAGTTATGGCACCCCCAATAACCATGTGCTATGCATTATATGTTCAATTTTATCTTCATATTCTTATACGGAGTTTCTTTAGTAACAATTTATGTAGGTCAACTAGAATCCACAACCATGTTTGATTAATAGGCTATCGTTTTGTCAATAAGCAATGTAAACATAGATTATTCCCTTGAGCTTTTGCCGTGAGATCAAAACTTCTTATCATTCAATAATGTCTACATGTAACAAATGCATAGCAAGTGTAATCCACTAAACAACAACAAATTACAAGTAACGGTTCATATTATCATAAAACCTATATAAGAAAGCTAGCTTCAAACATGTATGGTAAAATTATAACGACAGAAAGATACAAACATACATGATTATAACAAAACTTGAATTCTTATCAGTCAATTTTATATAAATACATATAACCAACGCATATCAACTTTTTCAACCACAATCACAGACATTTGAAAAAGACATCCCGAATCAATAGTTCATTAAGCATCAATTTTCAGTTGATCAATGAATGAGCATTAAGCATTAAGCATCAAGCATCAATTTTCAGTTGATCTCCGAAATCAATAAACTAAAAGCAGCTAGCCTTTCCATGATATTAAATTACAGGGAAATACACAGTGGAAGAATGAAAAATATATCCCAAAGATGGGTGTTTTAAGTAAGGTAAGCTGGCATTCCAGGGGGTAAATTCGAAACGGGGATAGTCAATTGGAGATGGAGTAGCTGTCTTTCTTGGCTGCGGAAGGTTAGTGTTTTTCATCAACCAGCTCTTATTCTTTCAGGACTCCACTGTTCCATCAAGGATGCATAATTTCCAAGGCTTCTGAGTTTTAGTATCTTATTTAACAGCTTTTCCATCTCTATCACCACATTAGTATTGAAAACCAATTTCAAATGTTTCTGCTGTCATATTTCTTACATCACAACCAATTAAAATTGGAGCCTGCATTAAATTATAACATTGAGCTCATGAACAAATAAAAAAGGTATGTCCATAGACCTCAACAAAATGGATTGTTGTTCCTTGTATAGAGATTAAAAGGGTTTTTACCCAATAAACAACAATCTAAGCTCAACTAGCACTAAGATTCCAATATCAAGGTAGTGAAGTGGTTTTCGATGTTTAAACATGAGAATTCATGCAATAACTCTGAACATAAAAATGGTTTAAACAAACATATATGGAGTCATCTCAGCACTGAGAAAGGGAAGATAGCTGGAAGGGGGGCAAGAATTCTCAGCACTGAGAAAGGGATTTTTTCCCAATGCTTTAGTTGTCTTCCAGGAATCCTATTTCTTTCCTTTGGTTGTCAATTTGCTAAATGTAAGTGATGACGCTTGGCTTCAGGCTTTGTTCACAACTTCGCCAATTATTCAATAGGTGTACACGGAATTCATTGTGATTCACATTTTTGTTCCAAGTATATTTATAAAGATACTAGAGAATATTCCATAAGACTTAACAGTTCGTATATTAAAGACTTATAATTCTCTTCCATACAATACCAACTAAGAGGTAAGGACAAAGAATTGTGAACCCTGTCCATGTATCGTTGATGTTCTTTGTTGTGCGCCAACTCTTTCCAAGCTTGCCAGCGCACATAGCAGGATGATCAACCCCCTGCCACATTTGAAATGAAAAGCCAAATAATGTTTTGAATTTGCAACTCAAGGAGCAAGAAATAAAACAAAATGTTGGAAGAAACTAAAAGTTACCATTCACAAAGTGAATAGAATATTGTAAGTCCAGTTTCATTTAGGGCCTCCCGCATTGGTGGGTATCTGGAAGCAGGGAATGAATTGATCAATGTATTTGTACCTGTCTATGAAGTACATTCTTACACCCAATGTATTGGAGCCATTTCTTTTCTTTTGGTGGGTTTCCCATATTGAAACAGTTTTCATATTTCAGGTAATCCACACCCTGCCAAATAAAAAGGACTAGGGTATTAGGTTTTTTTTTTTTTTTTTTTCGGAGGTCTACAGCTATTGTTTGGCTTAGGGGGCAGGTCACTAAACTGTTCAAATAGAAAGAAATATCATGGCTTGCTCAAGAAAAATAATGAAAAAAAGGTACAATGGAAGGAAGCAGATAGTACATCCAACATATATAAAACCATGCATTATATAACACAATGTGTTTTTGTCAGGACAAACACCATTCATAACCAAGGCGAAGCCAGAGGACAAGATTGAACTTCACACACATTCTTTTCTATTTTTACTTTAAAGAATATCTTTACATTTCCAAAAGCCATTAACTATTGAGAAGATTCTTGAGAAATTTTGTCCAAGCACATCAGAATATAAGTCAAAACCAAAAGGGAGCTAAAAATAAGCAAAACATAGCAGGAAAACAAAAATGAATACTTATGTTGACATAGATATATCCTAAGCTGGCCAAACCAGTTGAGATCAGAGCATCAGCTGTCAAAGTGACTAAAGAGTCGGTACCAGAGGGGCAAATTCAACGAAATAATTTAAGAGCAAGTGCAAACTGTTACCAACGAACCACCCCTTCCCCTTCCCTCCTTACCCCCCATGAAGGAAACAGAGAAGAAAAAAAATATAGAAAACTCAACAAGAACACTGAAATTAAAATCTAAGCATTATATGGAGATTTTTAATTAGAAAAATTATAGAAGGAGCAGAAAAAAGAAACTCTTACGCAAGGACCATAAGCCAATAAAAAAAGGGAAAAAGAAGATGCTTCTTAGGATTGCTGGCATCAGTATCTAATGATTGAAGCATATCCAAACTCCAGAAATAGAATCATCTTCAACACAATCCAGATGACAGGGCATTTCTATAGGGAAATCCATTGAACTCATTTCAATCTATAAAAGTCAAACATTTAACCAAGCATATCTAAACCTTGTCAAGCAAAACTATGCCCAATAACTAATGAAAAAAATTTATTTCTTTATCATTCTTATGAGATGAAGATTACAGCTTCTTTTCATCAATCAACAAAAACTCAATTGAATGGACACCCATGGTGAGAAAATTTACATCTTTTTTTATTTTTATATATACAAGAAATAAATGTGTTTGAACCTTCCCTTTAGCCAGACGCACTTAGTGAGAGCTTCGTACAAAAGGATGTCCTTTAATACAAGACTCATACGTGATTTCCACAATTGTAGCACCAAAAACATCAATAACAACACGACAACCACTTCAAAAGATTCAATTTTGAAGCTAAATTCAACCTCCCAAATCATGAAAGACACGTAATTCAAAATTAATTAATATGCACATAAGATCAGAACCGTACTCGAAAACCAACCCGTTTTAGTTAATAAACAAACAAACAATTACACAAAGTCATCAAATTTGACTAATACTTTACCTTCTTTGTAGAGCCATCTTATTTTGCATAATACAAACCACCAAAGCCAACAGCAACAACAGAAAAAGAATAATCAAATTTCAAATTGATAACTATTTAGATTTCCTAAAAAATTTAACACATCAATATTTCCTTCTCATTTATAGATATTCTGTGCCAGCTAGGTGCATTTTTACTAAAAGGTAATTTACCGCTCAACAATAAAGAGTAGAATGAACTAACTTAACAAAAATACTGTAATTCTGGCATTTGATCCCGGATAGTACATTATTGTTAATATTCCGGATGAGACAGTTATTAACCAAGTTGAAAATCCAAAAGCAGAATGTCAGGTACATTTGAAAACCATTTACTTGCTAACATATCACATAGGTTGCTGTTTTGACAACCAATCACTAGCTAATCTCCGCACTAAATGATTCAAAAAAATTTCATCATCTCACCACTATTCCTTAATCCTATAATAGTTTAAAGTTATACACACACATACAGTGGAAAACTACAATAAATGCATAAAAATGTCATATATTTTCAAAAATATATCACATGTAATTAACAATTAGTCAAATAATACAGAACTAACGCTGCTTTGCGCAAAACATATACATCAATAAACTTTAGATATGCTTAAATTTCCAAGAACCATGTTCATGGGTGATACCTATCATGCAATGTCTACAAAGATAGATTTAGGATATTTTATCCGCCAAAAGCCAGTAGGTTTAGAACTCAAAACTAATATGACCATGAAGTCTCAAATTCAAGTCTCACTGTTATTTACTTATGGTACTTAGAAATAATATACCTATGGATTAGTCGAAATACAAAAGAATTTCGCATAAAATTCAACGAGCGCGTGAAAACCAACAAATAACAAAAAAAAATAACCATAAACAAATTATCTCCAGACGAGATAATTAATAAACGAACCAAAATAAAACAAAAAAAAATTACTAATTGTGTACCTCAAATCGTTGAGGTGACCAAGGATATCGCCGATGTCAACAGATACAGTGATGGTGGTAGAAGATGAAGAAGATCAAGCTTTGACTACGGCCAGTGAAACTAGGAGTAGGAAAACATCATTGTCGAACCTGATGAGAAAGGAGTTTTCAAAATTTCTTTTCATAAACTACCTCAGGAAAATATCATTTTCAACAATAATATATGTTTTCTTGTCGTTCATGGGTTCATTAAAAGATCGGTATATGTGCAAGAGAAGTTATTATTACTATTTTTGTCTCATACAAACTTATTGATGAGAAGCAAAGGTTGATGCTCGAACAAAATCAAAATAGATGAAAAAAATTATGCACATTCAAATACTTACTCATAACAAAAATTGTTCTTGTAAACTTCAAGAGGACGGGGAAAAGACTACAACCTCTCGTCGACGTCTTCAATTCTTCGTAACATTCACTGGCCACAAAAAAATAGGTTGTGTCATCGGAAAAATTGGGCGGAATTAACTAAGGAGATTTATTTCACTACAGTGGAGAAGCAGATGATGGTAGTGGAAGTGGAAGGGAAGAGAGAATAGTGGATGAGTAGGTGAAGTGGATATGTCTCGGGAGTGGAGAGGAAAAAGTGAAAAGCCTTTGCATTGAAAATATGATCAAGGATATGTTTGTACTTTGATATAGGGGTATTTTTGTATTTGCAATGAAAAGGTTAAAAACCATTTTGTAATTTATATTCGGGTATAATTAGTTTTGAGGATAAATTAGTAATACTATTCTTATTCTTATTTTATACATTAAAAAAACTGCTGATGTGATAGGTAGAGAGAGAAAAGTTTTGGCCGCATAGAAGAATGACTCATCAGTTAGACTTAGATGGATCAATCAACACTTGAGCCTTGATAGAGTTTAGTCTGTTACAAATTCTAATTAGACTTTATCTTATCTTTTGTTGTATTCTATTTTTTAAATGTACGTGTAGCAAGGGGTTTGCCCTTATCAGGATAGCTTCACATATGTATTTATACCAGTTGTATAATGGAGAACAGTGTGCAGCATCTAATTCATATTTCTCCTTTTGCATTTATTATTCTACATGGTATAAGAGCCTTCAGAGCTTTCACAAGCAAACTGATCCGGCCTCTCCATTTTTTTTTTCTCTGCTTCCGCACAATGGTTTTAAGCTCCACTTCCGCTGCTGCTACCTCATCTGCTACTGCTGCTACCTCATCTACTGGTAGCCCCGTTTTGCTTGGTGGTCTCAATCCCACCCCTACTCTGGTGGCCATTAATGTTGCTGCTCAACTTCCTTTGAAATTGGCCGGCAGCAACTATCCTACATGGCGTGAACAATTTAATACCCTGCTTTATGGGTACGACCTCATGGAGTTTATTGATGGCTCATCCGTATGTCCTGCCTCAACCATCACAACTGATGGTGTTTCTTCTCCAAATCCTGAATACAAATTATGGATGCGACAGGATAATCTCTTACGCCATGCTATTTTGGGCTCTGTCGATGCAAGCATTGCTCCGTTGGTAACTTGCACTCGTATTGCTAAAGAAGCCTGGGATAAATTAAGCAGCTCCTACGCGAATGCATCCAAATCGCGTGTTTATGGGCTTCGAGATAAACTCCTTCGCAGCACCAAAGGACACTAGTCTATTACTGAGTATTTGCGACAAATCAAGTCCCTCTCTGATGAGTTAGCACTTGCTGGCTTTCCCGTTGCTAACGATGAGCTCGTTGTCGTTGTTCTCTCTGGCCTTGGTGATGATTATAAAGAACTTAGTGCTGCCATTCGTGCCCGAGACACTGATATTCTATTTGAAGATCTATTTGACAAATTACTTGATCACGAGTCTTTCCTCCGTCGTGATGAGCAGCGCAAGGATTCAGCTCTTATCACTGCGCAATATTCGAATAAATCTAATAACAAAGGGAAAGGCCAGGCCAGCCAGAACAAAAAGAATCAATCCTTCAATGGCAATAATTCGGGACGTGCCAATAACAACACTTCCTCTAATGTTGTCTTCAATGGCAATCGTTCCTCTAATTCCAATTGGCGCCAAGGTTCATCAAATCAGCAACCTCGTCTTCAGTGTCAACTTTGCGACAAATATGGGCATGTTGCAAAATTTTGTCGTTCCAGGCCTCCTCCATATTTTGAAACCCAGGCAAATTGTGTGCACAAAGGTGTTCCTTCCACCAACTGGGTTGTGGATTCTCGGGCTTCGCATCATATTGCCTCAGACTTTCAGAATATGAATATTCACTCTGAATATGGTGGTTCCGACAGTATTCTTATTGGTGATGGTTCTGACATTCCCATCTCACATATTGGTAATACAAATTTAATTACTCCTCATAAAACCTTTGCTCTCAATAATGTTCTCTGCGCCCCTGCTATTCATAAGAATCTATTATCTGTATCTCAGTTTTGTAAACAAAATTTAACATCAATTGAATTTTTTCCTGATTTTTTCCTTGTGAAGGATCTGAGCACGGGGGCACCTCTAGTCAAAGGCAGGAGTAAAGGGAACATTTATGTGTGGCCGACCTCTGAAAAGATACCTCATGCTCTCACAGCTACATGTGTCTCTCTCGGACAGTGGCATTCGCGTCTCGGTTATCCTCATAAATGAGTTCTTAGTAGTGTCATTTCGAATAACTCTCTTCCGGTTTCAAATTCTGATTTCTCTCATTGTAATGCTTGTGCTTGCAATAAAAGTCATCGTCTACCTTTTGGCGATTCTAGCATTGTAACCAGTAAACCTTTAGAAATAATATTCTCGGATGTTTGGGGTCCGGCCCCTGTTCAATCATTTGATGGTTTTAAGTACTATATTCTTTTTGTCGATCATCATACAAAATACATGTGGCTTTATCCTCTCAAACGCAAATCTGACACAACCAATGTCTTTATTGACTTCAAAATGCTTGTGGAATTTTTTTTTAAAACCACCATTGTCACGCTTTATACTGACGGTGGGGGTGAGTATGAGGGTCTTCATCCAACTTTAAAACGCTATGGGATCCAACACTTAGTCACCCCTCCTCACACGCCTCAACATATGGGTGTTGTTGAACGGCGACATCGCCATATTATTGAGACTGCTCTTACACTATTAACCACGGCTTCTTTACCTCCTAAATTTTGGTCTGTGGCTTGTCAAGCTGCAACTTTTTTAATCAATAGGATGCCTTCGCCTACTTTGGCCAACAAATGCTCGTATGAACTCCTCTTTCATGCTAAGCCAAATTACTCTCAATTACGGGTTTTTGGGTGCCTATGTTACCCCTGGTTAAAGCCTTATGCTTCGAATAAATTGGTGCCAAAATCAAGACCTTGCATTTTTATCGGCTATTCCACAGTTCATCATGCTTACAAGTGCTTTGATCCTCAAACAAATAAAATTTTTATTTCTCGTCATGTTGTCTTTCTTGAAAATATTTTTCCTGCCACGTCGTCGTCGTATTGTTCGTCTATTTCTTTGCCTCATTCTCTCACTCAGTGGTTAGACACCTCTAATTCCATCAGTACCTCATCCCCCGTCTCATTGAATAATTCTCAGTGGTCAGTCTCACAAACTCAGCTTATTCCCTCAGTTCCAGTGCCTGGCTGTTCCTCTATGACAGCTCCATCATCACATGTTTCTGCCCTTGTCTCAGATTGCCAACCTGTCATCATATTTGGCACCCAACATTTGCTTCCCTTAGCTCCAGCCACAACCAGCGAGCCTCCCAACTTGGGTTCTACTGCTCCACCAACCATGTCTTCAAATCCTCATTCACAATCAGCTCCACTGTCATGCCACTCCATGGTAACCAGGTCACAACATGGTATTGTTAAACCAACTAATAAACTATGTCTTGTAGCCATTAGTCCTCAACAGATTTCTTCAGAACCATCATCTTTCTCTCAAGCTAGTAAAGACTCACAATGGCGAATGGCAATGTCAGACGAGTTCAATGCTTTAGTTTGAAATCAAACATGGGAGCTGGTGCCGAAATCGTCTTCTTACAACCTTATTGGTTGCAAATGGGTCTACCGTATTAAACGACGAGCAGATGGCTCTATTGAGCGTTATAAAGCCAGGCTTGTAGCCATAGGCTTTCATCAAAGACCGGGTATTGATTTTACTGCCACCTTCAGCCCTGTCGTAAAACCAACTACGGTTCGGGTGGTTCTTGCTATTTCGGTGCATTTTGGTTGGAATCTCAGGCAGCTAGATATCAATAATGCATTCTTGCAAGGTACTCTTGACGATGAAATCTATATGACTCAGCCACCCGGGTTTATTAATGCTCAATTTCCTACTCATGTTTGCAAATTAAAGAAGGCGATTTACGGCTTGAAACAGGCACCGAGGGCGTGGTACACAGAACTTCGTTCGTTCTTACTTGGTCTTGGTTTTTTGAACTCCAAATGTGATACATCTCTGTTTATTCTTCGCACTGATGCTCTCACAATTTTACTTCTCGTTTATGTCGATGACATAATTGTTACAGGTAACAACTCTGAAGCTATTGAACAAATTATCAAGTCTTTGGCAGCTCGCTTCTCTTTGAAAGATCTTGGTTTGTTGGAATACTTCTTAGGGGTTGAGGTCAAACAAGTGCATGGTGGTCTCTTTCTTTCTCAGTCCAAGTATATTACTGATCTCTTAGCCAAAAATAACATGCAAGAAGCCAAAGGCGTGAATACTCCATTGTCCACGTCCACGGCTTTGAAATTAGAAGATGGTTCTCCTCCTACAGACTCCAAACAATTTCGTAGTGTTATTGGAGCGCTGCAGTACCTCTCTTTCACACGCCCAGATATAGCTTTTGTTGTCAATCGGCTTTCTCAATTTATGCACAAGCCCACCATATCGCACTGGGCAGCTGCCAAACGTGTACTTCGTTATCTAAAACAAACTGCTACACATGGTCTGTTGTTACGAAAGTCCTCATGTCTTCGGTTATCTGCTTTCTTAGATGCAGACTGGGCAGGCAATGTGGATTATCGCACTTCAACATATGCGTATGTGGTATTTCTTGGCAATAATCCAATTAGTTGGTCCTCAAAGAAACAAAAGACAGTAGCTCGCTCCTCCATGGAAGCGGAGTATCGGGCTGTGGCTACTACGACAGCAGAAATTAATTGGCTACAACATCTTCTTCTTGAGCTGCGTATCTTCTTGCCGGATGTGCCTACGATTTACTGTGATAATGTGGATGCTACTTATTTATGTGTCAACCCAGTCTTCCACTCAAGAATAAAGCACATTGCAATTGACTTTCATTTTGTTCGGGATCAAGTAGCCAATCGTTCCCTCAAAATCTTGCATGTCCACTATGCTAACTAAGTTGCTGATTCTCTGACCAAGTCACTTCCACGACAACAATTTCACAAGCAAAAAGTCAAGCTAGCCATTCTCGATGGACTGTCTATCTTGAGGGGGCATGATAGAGATTAGCCTGTTACAAATTTTAGTTAGACTTTATCTTATCTTTTGTTGTATTCTATTTTTCAAATGTACGTGTAGCAAGGGGTTTGCCCTTATCAGGATAGCTTCACATATGTATTTATACCAGTTGTATAATAGAGAACGGTGTGCAGCATCTAATTCATATTTCTCCTTTTGCATTTATTATTCTACAAGCCTCACGTACTCATCTTTCCCTTCCCAGTACAAGGTCATGTCAACTCCATGCTCAAGTTAGCTGAGCTTCTATGTCTTGCGGGTCTTCATATCACCTTCCTCTTGTCTAATAACATCCACAATCGCCTCTTACGTTACACTGATGTTGAATCACGCTTCGCAGCTTATCCAGGGTTCAGATTTGAGACGCTTCCGGACGAGCTATACAAAGACAATCCACACAATGGTGAGCGGATCATGACGCATATATTTCCGCACAATCAGTGCTTGCGCCTTTTGGGCTTGCTTTTGCATTCCTCAACTCGTCGAAGCAGGGGAGCTTCCCTTTCAAGGTCTGTAGATCGTCTAACAATTATTTCTATTCTGATCAGCTGAACATGATGCCCTAATATGGAGATTATTGTGAATTCTTGGCATCTCATGATCTATTCAGGTCAACTTTTAAAAACTTAAAATGCTTTTTGTAAGTTTAGAGAACTTGAAATAAATCTATTTGATTCATTTTCGTTTAGAACAAGTAGGACTTTGTGCATGCGCGGAGTCAAGAAATTTTGTCAGTGGGGGCTAAAATTTTTAATTTTTGAATTATACGAGTATTTTTTTTTTTTTTTTTGTGGGGGCTAATTAATTTTTTTAATTAAAAATACATAAATATCTAATTTTTTTTAAAAAAAATACATATAAATTTTAACTTTTTTATGGGCCAGTAGAGGCTAAAATCTATAATTTTTGAACTATACGAGTATTTTTATTTTTCAGTGGATATTAATTATTATTTTTTAACTAAAAATATATAAATAATTTTTTTAAAAAAAATACATAAAATTTTTAACGTTTTTATAGATCAATGAGGACTGCAACCCCCACTGATTCTTACATGCCTCCGCCAGTGACTTTGTGTTTGATTTTTTTCTCATTTCAAGTCCCTCAAATTCAACATTGTTAATTATTTTTAAGAGTCTCGAGCATGATGATCATTTTAACTTATTTAAAAATGGAATAAAATATGAAGACCCCTTACTTTTTTTCATTTAGGACAAATAGATCCCTAATATAATTTTTTTCTCTTCTAAAATCTTCAAACCTATCTATATTAATAATTTTTAACCGTTTAGAAGTATAATAATTATTTCAACATTAATAAAAAGACAAGTCATGTGTCCCTACCCAAGTAACCTACCAATCATAAAACTTGACAGTAATTAGTTGCACCTATTGATTGTCAAGGGGTTGTGGGTAGGGGTAGGTGGCTTTCTTCTATTGATTGCTTGCTTTATTTTTCTTTCTTTATTAATATTAAAATGACTATTATACTTTTAAATTATTCAAAAGTATTAATGATGTTAATTTTAAGAGACTTGAAAAGAAAAAAATAAATAAATTCTGAAACATACTTACTTGTTGTCCAAATGTCTACTCTATCGGACCACTCCATGCCCACCAAAAGTCTACACAGGCTGCAAAATCAAGCGCAACAACTCGATCATCAAATAGTCTTTGGGAAGAAGATAGAAACTGCATTAAATGGCTTGATGAGTAACCATCAAAATCCGTCATCTATGTGAGCTTCGGAAGCATTACAATCTTATCAAGAAACCAACTTTTGGAATTTTGGCATGGTATAGTAAACAGTGGTAAGCGATTCTTGTGGGTGGCAAGGCCAGAATCCATCATCGACAAAGATGAAGCGAGTCAGTTTCCAGAAGAGCTAGAGGAAGCTACTCAAGCAAGAGGTTACATGGTGGGTTGGACGCCGCAAGAACAAGTCCTTGCCCACCCAGCCATTGGTGGATTCTTGACTCACAGTGGATGGAACTCGACACTGGAGAGTATAGTTGAAGGAGTGCCAATGATTTGTTGGCCATACTTTGCTGATCCGCAAGTGAATAGCAGGTTTGTGGGTGAGGTTTGGAAGCTAGGATTGGACATAAAAGATACATGTGACAGAGCCATAGTTGAGAAGGTTGTCAGAGAACTCATGGAGGTGAGGAGAGATGAGTTTCAAGAAAGGGCCAATAGAATGGCGAAAATGGCTAGAGACTCAATTGGAGAAGGTGGTTCATCGTGTCACAACTTGAACAGTCTTATTCACTACATAAACTCGATGGCCAAACCTTTGCAATATCACTCATGAACTAGTTCGGTACAATGGATGATGGAGACGTGTTCCGAACTCGAAATTTTTATTACAAATAGTTATTACGTTCGATAGGAAATAAAATTGTTTCCGAGGTCAATGTTATTAATTAATTGTACTGGCCTTAAATTATCAAATTGTGTCTTTTGTGGATTGAGGACGGAGTATAGAAATTATTTTTTCTTTTACTGCTCCTTCACTAATCATATCTGGAAGTGGTGTTCCTATAGACGAGTGGCAATCTTAATCTTGGATGAAAATTGCTGGTGCAAAAGTTGAGCTCGCTTGCCAAAGGTCGCAGTCTAAAGGCTACAATTACTAAGGTTGCTTTCAATGCTTGTGTTTATAATATTTGGTTGGAGCGGAATGGCAAAATCTTTGGCTCTAACCCACAAACAGAGGAATAAATTATTGCTAAAATCTTATCGGATGTTAGAGGTAAAATTGGTTTTCTTCATAAATTTAGGAGTACATTGGATAATATTATTTTATGTAGGGATTGAAATATTTGTTTTTCTTGAACTGGTGCCTTGAGGGGCCTTCTTGATGTACAAGTTTTGTTGTTCTTATTTTGTTGTGGAATGAATGAAATGTTTATTTGCCGAGAAAAAAAAAAAACACTAGCCAGTAGTTAGATTGCTTACCTTCATTAAACTTCACCATAGAAATAAAAGGTTTATTCTTCTTACGGCTCAGGAAATTGCAGCCAAGAGATAAGAAATTAATGGAGAAGTTGCTTGGGAAGTTGTCTGTGGATTATGCCTATCAAATTGCTGGGGATAATCTCCGAAACCGTTAATGAATGCTTTATAGATGTTAAGATTGCTTCAGGTATACTGTCTCCGTTCTATAAAAATGGGATCAATTTCCCTTTTTACTCGTCACAACTTATAGTTTTTTTTTTTTTTTTTGAAAGAGTAGCTAATTTATTGGTTTTCCAATACAATCTATTTAATGTGCATCTTTATCAATAATTGACATACAATCAATTATAGTTGGAGTGATTAATAATATTAATAGAGGGGTATATTAAGAAAAGCCTAAAGAAAACTTATTGATTTAACTATAGTATAATATTTTTTTTAATTTATGTGTAAATAAAAGTAGGTTTATCTTTATAGGAAAAAAAATAGTATATCATATCAAAACACAACTTTTCTAGTATATTAATTTAACCATTAATTATTGTGGTATAATGTGGTAGAAATTGATGGGATTCACTTAACTTCATTGAGTAATTATTCAGTTATTGCCTCGTTACTATTCGATACATTTCTTTCTGTTCCTACCATTTTTATTCAATATTACCGTCATCTGTTTGTATTATTGTCATTTATTGCTTCATTAAAATTTCATTTAGCTTTCGTTATGGTTTCCTCATATTATTACTTTGTATCAAAGACAAATTCAGAAATTTTTTTCAGTGGATGCTAAAAATACATAATTTTTCTACTATATGAATACATTTTTTTGAAAAGAAGGATGTTAATATTCCCATAGCTATTTCCTTGCTACAGACAAGCCTCTCAGATAAGCACCACTTGCTCTCCCCTTGCAGTCCTAACCACGACTCTCAAGTGCAGCACCAGGCCAATGTCCCAACGTCGTGGTCTCCCCCGAATGGAAACGGTTTGAAGATTAATGTTGATGCAGCTTTTCTCCTTCACTTCATGTCAGCTGCTTGCTCTTTTATTTGTAGAGATGGGAGAGGAAATTTAATCCATGGACAAACTTTCTCCTTTCATTGCACCTCTGCCTTTGAAGCTGAAGCCATTGCAATCAGGTCTGCTTGCCAATTTGCATTTTCAATGCATCATGATTGAAAGCGATGCCGAAATTGTTCTCAAAGCAATCAATTTTTCGCTACTTGTTCATTGGAAAGCAAGGCCAGTGTTGGAGGATATCCAAAAGATTGTTGCAACTAGTCATGTTATTGATCTTAGGTGCATTAGAAGAACAACTAATATTGCGTGTGATTGGGTCGCAAAAATACAACTTATGAGTAGCTTGCCTCTTGATAGGATTTCTAACATCCCTTCTTCTTTATGTAACATTTTGCATTTGGACTTTCTTCCCACTGGTGTGGGTTAATTGCTTGTACTTCGTTTCTACAATTTATAATATTGTGCTTTTGCCCCCCAAAAAAAAAATACACTATTAAAAATAAGGTTAAGGTAGAGAAATCAATTAATCACTGTCATAATTTCGTTTTCCGCATCAAGTAAGTAACTTATGACTCTTAATGATTTTATATGATGATTGCATGCTTCTAATAATTTTAATTGCAGTATATTCCGCAATAATTATGTTTACATTAAATTCATAACTTGTTTGATTTGTGCAAAGCTCTATTGTTAGAATCGTACGATTCGCGATTCAAATCGTACGATTCGATACGATTCAGTTATAAAACGATACGAATCGAATAGGAGAATCGTGAATCGCATGTGAATCGTATGTGAATCGTAGCGAATCGTATGAATCGTACGATTCACTGAATCGTTCGCGATTCGGGCCACAATTAAAAAAAGCCCAAAATATTTCAAAATTAAGAAACAAAAAAAGCCCACTTCAATTTTTTTTTTCCAGTAAAAGAAAATCAGCCCAATTTTAACAAATATAAACAAATCAGAAAAAGGCCCATTAATATTATCATTTATTACTTAATTATCAAGTTTTTAATTTTCAATTTCAACTACAAATTAAAATCCCCAAAATAGAAAGCCCTAACTATTAAAATAGAGAGAGAGAACTTAGCTGAAGCTTGTAAGTGAGCTGATCGATCGCAGATGAGAGGAAGACTTTGAGAGATTTTCTTGGCCGTGGGAAGAACTGAAGAAGATAGCTTGTAAGTTGTAATTAGTGAGTGTGTTTATTAGTTTGTATGCTGATCTTGTGTTTCGCTGAGTACTACGCTAGCGGTTTGCTCTGTTTTTTTATCTTTTGGAATCTAGTTGGTTTAATTGTTGGTCAACGTCAAACTTTGCTTTGGGTCTTTTGGAGTCTTGTTTGGTTTAATTGGTTGGTCAAATGGTGGTATTTAGAATTATACAAGATAAAGATGATAGCTCCTGTAATGCTAATGTCAACAAAGTCGGTAATGGAAACATAAAATGTTAAATATCAATTAGTTTTAAATTTGTGACCGAATTAATACAATTTACAATTCGATTCGATTCACATTTCAAAAAAATGACATTTCAATTCACGATTCGACAACTATGGTGCAAAGTATAAATTGCCTGATCATGTTCTCCTCGTTTGAATCATTTCCGTATGGCCTCTTTGGTTGTTTGTCACATGTGGGTCAAAACACAACCATTAAGAATATGTGTTGTCTTTTTGCGTGTAAGAGCCATAAGTAATCATTTAAATGACAATTATTTTGAAGAATTTTCTCATATATTGTATAAAAGCACTAACGCAATTTATGGACTTGACACTTTTACGTCAAAATAAACTTTTTCACAGTTTATATAAAAGCAATCACGGGATTTACGGTCTTAACCCCTCTTTATGCAATTTCATCCATTTCATAATATTGCAAACTCACGGACATTACTCCCCGCCCTGGTTGAGTATGTAACATAATATTTTAAGATGGTGCAAAATTTTAAAAATGACTCCAACCCACTTTCTTAGTGTAAGATGTGATATTCTTGAGTTCAGGTTATAACTCTCACATTCAATTCGTAATTGACTTAATATCATTCTATCACACTCTACTTAAAGCTACGCACAGACTAATTGTAGGCACAGTTTTCGCAAATTTCTTTGTATCATCGTTGGTAAATTTTTATTTTGAACTGCGGTGCAGGGATAAGCTGGCATCCAAGTTCCTCAACGACAACGGAAAAGTTTGTGTCATTTCTTTCGTCAGGCGGCACAATTAAAATCTAACAAATCTGGTTCAATGCCTTTATGGAAAAGCACACTTTCTTCTTTTAATTCAATGACTGTCCCTTCTGTGTCTTTTTTTATGTTTCTACGTGCTTGTTTCTTTGGATGCCACGTCTGCGTTGTCCCCACCACCATGAAGGTATGATGTGAGAAACATTGAAGAAGTGGGCGCACCGGCTCAAAGATATAGGTGTGCTGAAGCTATACGAGCGCAATTTAGCAATTTATAAGTTAGTATTGTTTAATTCAAAACAATTCTTCTCAAATAGTAGAATACTGATTTCTTTGCAAGTTTGGCTCGTTGTTACAAGGTGAGCGTATCAAGAAGACAATGAGCTTAAGCCTATGTTTAAACTGGGGCAAATTGGATTATTTACCAATTTTTGATAAATAATTCTTATTATTTTAAAAGTCACACGATTAGTTTTTATTATTTACAAATATTCTACAAGTAGTTTTCATTGTTTCAAAAGTTACTTATTTAGTTCCTATTATTTGCAAAAGTTTATTTATTAGTCTTCAATATTTGTAAATATCTCACCATTAGTTGTGAGACTTTTCTAAACAAAAGGGACTAATAGTGAGATATTTGAAAACAATAGGGACTAATTGTGAGACTTTCATAAATAATAGGGACTAGCCGCATGATTTCTGAAATAATAGGGATTAATAGTGAGACTTTTACAAACAATAGAGACTAACCGCGTAATTTCTGAAATAATAAGGACTATTTGTCTAAAACAGATAAATAATAAGGACTAATTGTGAGATCTGACCTTTAAACTGCAAGCAAATCGAGTTATTGATTGAGTGCTGAAGAGTTATACTAGTCGTAAATTATCAATTGATTGGTTCTTTCTAACATTAAAATAAACTGGTCCATGTGCCAGACTAGTTTGCATAATTCCTATCAGAGATTGTTTCCAATTATTATTTCTAACATCTCTAAGAACTGCCATAAAATTTTATGGTAAACCTGATAAGGTTAATGGTTTAAAAGCAATTTGTATTAAACCAAAATGCAAAAATCTATGCGTATGAACATATCTATCAATATCATTTTGAGATAACAATTGAATAGTAAGTTCATTATCATCCATAGGGATAGACTCTTCTATTGTTTTAACGATATGTTTAATACCTAGATTTTCAAAGGTACCAAACTGATATATTGTCCTAGGTTCTATTCTAGGAATAGTCCATTTATTCAATAATTCTAAATTCTGAGGAAGATCATATTCTTCATTCTTAACATTTTTAACATAGGTCTGTGACCTAAAGGGATTTATCATTTTGATAATCTTAATAAAATACTGTTTGGTAAGTCAACTATACTATATAGTCCATGGCTCTGATACCATGCAGGATTAGCTAAAGAAAGACATGGTAATTTAGCAACTTTAGACTTTATTAATTTAACAGCATTTGTATGAGCTTCTGTCCAAACAGAAGGAGATTTTTTTAATCTATCATATAAGATAGCAGTGTCAAAGGCAAGATTTTGATAATAAGGCATAATATAATTTAAACTACCAAGAAATCTCTGTAATTGAGTCTTATCAAGAATTTCATCAGGAAATTTAGAAGCAAAATCAATACTTCTATTTATAGGAATAATTTTCCCTTGTTCAATATTATGACCTAAAAATCTAATCTTTGTTTGACAAAGAACCATTTTGGGTCTAGATATAACCAAACCACTTTGTATAATAATATTTTTGAAAATATTCAAATGTTTAAAATGTTGTTCAATATTTTTGGAAAATACCAAAATATCATCAATATAAACAATAATAAAATCACTATAAGGAATAAAAATATCATTCATAATATGTTGGAATTCTGAAGGA
Source organism: Ehretia macrophylla (assembly GCA_037974665.1). Taxonomy (NCBI): domain Eukaryota; kingdom Viridiplantae; phylum Streptophyta; class Magnoliopsida; order Boraginales; family Ehretiaceae; genus Ehretia; species Ehretia macrophylla. The sequence continues at coordinate 49,587,741 of CM075769.1, read as the reverse complement.
GCATTCTTCAAACCAAAAGGCATAACATTCCATTCATAATGTCCAATTGGAACAGTAAAAGCAGTTTTATATCTATCAGATTCATGGATTTGAATTTGCCAATATCCTGATTTTAAATCAAAATTTGAAAATATCAAAGCATCATGCAATCTGTCCAAAAGATCTTTTTTGTTAGGGATAGGATACCTAATCCATTTAATTACTTTATTAAGAGGTTTATAATTAATAACAAGTCTAGGAACACCTCTTTCTTGTTCCGAATGTTTATTAACATAAAAAGCAGTACAACTCCATGGGGAATGAGAAACTCTGATTAATTTTTTCTCAAGTAAAGAATTTATTTCTTTTTTACATAATTCTAAATATTCAGAATTCATTTGACAAGGTCTAGCTTTTGTTGGTATATTCTTTTCAACAAAATCTTCTTCATATGGAATAGTAACAATATGTTTTTTCCTATTCCAAAAAGCATTTAGATGATCATTACAAATATCAACAGAAAATTGTTCTTGAATTAATTTGATTTTTTCTTGAACTTTTGAAGTTTGCAATCTTTCTTCTATATTATAAAAAGAAATTTCTTTTTGAATAAAATTTAATTGAGAATTTTTTGCAATAAGCAAATCTTGAATTTGATTTAAAATTTTTATCTTAGGATCAGTTATAAACTGGAAATGTAAATTCATTCCTTGAAAAGAAGCTTTTATACCATTAGCATCTATATGCGTAAGAGGCATAATTTCCTGTATAAAAGGAGTACCAAGTATAACTTGATTAGTCAAATTTTTAACTAATAGAAAAGTAGCAGGTATATAAACCTTATCATGACAAATATAAATGTCAGTCAATTTATATTGAACATGTAAATTTTGTCCAGTAGCAGCAGAAATAGTATGAGTAGTTTTCTCAAAATATTTAGTAGGAACTAATCCTTCCTGTATACAATTTATATCTGCTTCAGTATCAATTAAAGCAATTAAATCACGCTTAATAAAATCTTTTTCGATTAAAAGATTAATCTTAACATGCTATTTTTGTGAAGTAACTAACTTAAGATTAGCCAGTAAATTATGTTGATCATCAGCATATAAAGAATGAGAAATTTCTTCTTTCATTTTTCCCTTCTCTATGAAAGAAAGACGATTTTCAATCACATCATTCTGTTGTTTTAGAGTTCTAATTTCCTCCTTCAAAATTTTTACTTCTCTATTTAAGTCATTAACAGTAACTACCTTATTTTGTTTCTCATTCAACTGATTTATCAATTCTGAAAACCTATATGGTTGTGGATCCTGAATAATAGGAGTTTTTATTTCTTTATTATAATTAAAACAATCAATAATTTTAGCTTTTAGCTTTTAGCTTTGTATCATGAATACTATCAAGTAAATCAACAATCTTATCACTTGAAGTTATAACATTTAACTCAATATCTTGAAATTGAGATTGTAATTTATAAAGATCAATATCAGATTCACTATCATCTTTTTGGCATTTATTACAGCATTTAGTATTATTTTCCTCATCAGAAAAACTAATTAAATCATCAGATTCAATAGCATGAAGATTATCATTACTAGTAGTACTAGTATCAGTTTCACTGTCAGATTTATCACTATCTGAATTTAACAATACTTTAGCTAAAGATTCTTTAAGCTTATTGTCTATATAAAGACTATTTATTTTCTTTTTCATTCTACATTTATTAGCATAATGACCTTTTTTACCACATGTATAACATGTAGGTATCTTTTTCTGAGGTACATAACCCTTTTTCTCACGCCATGCGCGTTTTCTAGCTGCCTGCTTTTTATAAGCATTAGACTTATATTACTTATAATATTCTATTTTATGAGGTCTCTCTTTATTACGTTTTCTAGGTTTATTCCTAGAAGTGCTAGGCATATCCATAGCAAATTGTTCACAAAATTCTCCTAATTGATTTTTTTAGTTAATTTCTATTTCTTTAATTGATAATTCATACGAATATCATTACAAAGAGATAATCCCTCTTCAACACATAAAGTAATAAGGGTACCATAGTTTAAGGAATCCCATTCAATATTATTACTATCTGATCTTTGCCTAAGATTTTTTCTAATTCTTTCTGCAAAAACAGAAGGTAAACCATCAACAAATTTTGACTTCCAATGATTACTATTAGCTTCAGGGAGATTCATTACTCTGGACAAGAAAACATCCTTATACCATCTAAAAGATGTTAAAGTAGGACAACGCAAATTCTGCAACAAAGTCCTAGAATTATCATAATGGTGTAGATATCTACCTGTAAAATGCTCACATATAGCAAGACACAAAGTATAAACAACATTTTCTTGAACATTTTCTCCTACTATCTTAGTAGTATTTAAAATTTCATCTCTTTGATTTTGAACTAAATAATTATCCCACCAACCTTTAAGTTGGCCAGCAAATCCTGCTGTAATCATCAGAGCTATCTGTCTATCAGAATTACCATTTTGTTTACAAATAGTAGAATACATAAGCATTCTATGAGCAGTGTTATAAATCTGCAACTCTGTTTGACCATCAATCGACCATTCATATATTTGTCTACCATGGAATGTAATAGTTTCAGTCATTAATGGTTCTTCAAAAAGAACATCCTGTGGAGTAGGACGAGGATAATAATATTTTATTTGAGTAGGAACATCTTGATATCTATTCCTAAAATTTTTTAGCTTATTAACATCAAAAGCCAATTGCAAATTTCTAGCATGGGCTATTTTTTCTTCCTGAGTAAGATTTGGTTCAAATTGATCATTTATCATACTAAGTTTTAAACCTTTTAAAGCATCATCTAATACTTTTTCTAATTTAGAAGTAGAAGGTGCTAATTTAAATCCATCTATAAGAGGTGAAGGCTGTAAATCAGCTTGAACTTCAACAATAGTGTCTGAATCCGAAGAAGTTGATTGTTTCTTGTTTGCAATTTTTTTCATGTTATTATTTATTTGCTGAAGAGTATTCAACACTAATGAAAGTTGTTCACCAAAAATTTTAAGTGAAATATTTGTAAAATTATTTTGCTTAAAAAGCTTATTTATGTGGTCAGTGACCGTAGGTAAAACATTATTATCAATCATTTTCAACTCCCCGCCCTGGTTGAGTATGTAACATAATGTTTTAAGATGGTGCAGAATTTTAAAAATGACTCTAACCCATCTTCTTAGTGTAACACGTGATATTCTTGAGTTCGGGTTATAACTCTCACATTCAATTCGTGATTGACTTAATATCATTCTATCACACCCTAATTAAACCTACGCACAGACTAATTGTATTCACCGTTGTCGCAAATTTCTTTGTATCATCATTGGTAAATTTTTCTTTTGAACTGCAGTGCAGGGATAAGCTTGCATCCAAGTTCCTCAACGACAACGGAAAAGTTTGTGTCATTTCTTTCGTCAGGCGGCACAATTAAAATCTAACAAATCTCGTTCAATGCCTTTATGGAAAAGCACACTTTCTTCTTTTAATTCAATGACTGTCCCTTCTGTGTCTTTTTTTATGTTTCTACGTGCTTGTTTCTTTGGATGCCACGTCTGCGTTGTCCCCACCACCATGAAGGTATGATGTGAGAAACATTGAAGAAGTGGGCGCACCGGCTCAAAGATATAGGTGTGCTGAAGCTATACGAGCGCAATTTAGCAATTTATAAGTTAGTATTGTTTAATTCAAAACAATTCTTCTCAAATAATAGAATATTGATTTCTTTGCAAGTTTGGCGCGTTGTTACAAGGTGAGCGTATCAAGAAGACAATGAGCTTAAGCCTATGTTTAAACTGGGGCAAATTGGATTATTTACCAATTTTTGATAAATAATTCTTATTATTTTAAAAGTCACACGATTAGTTTTTATTATTTACAAATATTCTACAAGTAGTTTTCATTGTTTCAAAAGTTACTTATTTAGTTCCTATTATTTGCAAAAGTCTATTTATTAGTCTTCAATATTTGTAAATATCTCACCATTAGTTGTGAGACTTTTGTAAACAAAAGGGACTAATAGTGAGATATTTGAAAATAATGGGGACTAATTGTGAGACTTTCATAAACAATGGGGACTAGCCGCATGACTTCTGAAATAATAGGGATTAATAGTGAGACTTTTACAAACAATAGAGACTAACCGCGTAATTTCTGAAATAATAAGGACTATTTGTCTAAAACAGATAAATAATAAGGACTAATTGTGAGATCTGACCTTTAAACTGCAAGCAAATCGAGTTATTGATTGAGTGCTAGAGAGTTATACTAGTAGTAAATTATCAATTGATTGGTTCTCTCTAACTTTCCTATTGGTTTAAGAGAGATTTTTGTATCTAGCTTTTTTTTTTTTTTTGTGAAATTTGTATCTAACTTTGACCCCACTGGTTTGAATTAAACGTGTGGTTTTTCTTCACTTTGATTTTAATAAAATGTTTATTTTCATAAAAAAAAAAATGTTTCAGCTGCATATTTTTATTAAAATCCAAAAACTAAACATATCCAGGGTCAATTTTTTATTCAATATATTTGTCCAGTTTAGCCATGGTAGATGAACCTGCCCGCTAGCCAAAAGAATCTTGCTATTTTTTTATTTTTTCTCACAATGGACTAAAACCGTGCTACAAATTTAAATTTTTTTATTATAAAATATCATTACTCAACTATTTCGTCCAATTCTCGAATGCAAGAATCTTGCTATTTTTTTTTTTTTTTTGCTAAGCCAAGAATCCAGCTATTTGATAACAAAGAATTCTCCATCACAGATACAGCTTCTTTAGACAAACTTCAATGATCAAGCTGAAACCCCATCTCACGTTCTTATCTTCCCCTTTCCAGTACAAGGCCATGTCAATTGTATGCTCAAGCTAGCACAGCTACTTTGCCTGTCAAGCCTCAATGTCACCTTCATCTCCACTATCCATAACCATGAACGCCTTTTACGATATACAGATATCCAATCACGGTTCAGCCGCTATCCCGGTTTCCGATTTGAAGTCATCCCTGACGGCCTTCCTGAGGAGCACGCACGCGGTATGAATGATTTATATCATTCGCTGTGCACCTCAAGAAAACCAATACTTAGGGAGTTGTTGGTCTCAGACCCTGTGATAACAGACAACCAAGGGCCAGTCACGTGTATTATTGCAGATGGACTCGTGGGTTTCGTACTTGAAGTTGCTGAAGATGTTGGCATTCCCTTTATCTATTTCCAGACTATAAGCTCGTGCGCCTTCTGGACCAACTTTTGCTTCTCTGATCTTATTAAGGCTGGTGAACTTCCTTTCTATGGTGAGTTTCATTTCCTATTTCCAAATCATGTCTAAGACTAACTCTAATAATGTCCAATTTTTTGGGGGTTTGGAGCATTTTTTATATATTTAGGAATATTAAATTTTAATTTCACTCTAATAACTTCTCTATATTTAATAATACATTATTTTAAGAATTTACTATTTCAATTTTACTTTAATAAGGTCTACTTCGAAACCATTATAGAGAGGCAAACCGTCAAAAAACTCCTTAAAAACCTCTTTATATGGAGCTCAAGTGTCTCTCCAACAGTAAAAAAAATATGACCGTTTGAGATTTGAAGTAATAAAATATAACATAATATTAATTAAAAATATAAAATGAAAATAATATTCATAAAATAGGACATAATATTAATTTTTAAATAAAAAATAATATTAATAATTAAAAATAAGATATTGGCATTAACATTGAAATATAAATAAAAAAAAGTATCAAAATAGTGTATTTAATAAAAAATGGAGAGATATTGGAATGAAATAAAAATAGGAAATCTCCAAAATAAGGGAAGTGTTTGGATTGAAATTGAAATAGAGAGTTCCTAAAATAAATGGTGAATTAAAAGTAGAGAGTTTGTGAACTGAAATTGAAATAAGGATTCCATAAAAATAAGGACTAGAGAAAAATATAAGGAGGATATTGGTGTTAGCCTAACTTTCCCTATTTTAGGCATTACCTATTTTTATTTGACTAAATTATCAATCCTTATTTTAGTCAAAACATTATTTTAGTATTTTTTATTAACATTTTTTCATTATTCACAACAATGTTCAATTTTTTAACTACTAAAATTACTAAAATTATTTTTTTTATTTTCCTCATTTTCTAAATCTTTGTGTGATCTTCATTAGTTACTAATATTTTATCTATGTTCAAATTTTAATTACTAATGTTTTTATTTTTTAATTAACATTATTTTTCAATATTTATCATTCTTTTTGGTCTGGAATCAGACCTTTGCGAAGTAAGGGATCTGCTAGGAGATAGACTCAGCTCAATTAAAATTTATGTTTTTTTAGCTCAATTAAATTTGAATGAGCTGAAATTCAGTGTGAAATCCCTAATTTTTAGGGGATAAATAGTTGTTGAAGTTGTTGAGTACCAACGCCTGTTACATTTAGGGGTCTAGCCATTTACGAGATCTATTGGATAGTGCCTAATCACATTTTTTGTTTCAAGGTCACAGTATGATTTGGTTGATTAGTCGATTTGGCATTCAATTTCTAACATTGATTCATCACTAGTGACATTTTTTTTTTTTTGGTCAAATTGATTACTAGTAGCTAATTCATGAGGATTTAAACCAAATGGATATGATAGGGGATGACCTAGACGTCCCAATAGTAAATGTGAAGGGCATGGAAGAATTTCTCAGACGCTGCGTGATGAGGGGGATTCCAAGCTGAGGTAAGATGTCCACATTGAGCTGAGACGAGCTAATCCGAGTCAAGCCGGACATATTCGGCTAATGCCCGACCTAGATGCTGATTCAACCTCACTCCGACCCCGGAAAACCCCGACCTCGGTGCCAGCTATTCTGATGGGACATAAAGTCTTGATGGGACATAAAGTTACGCCGCATTAAATGCTGTCAGATCCGAATTTAATATAAATAGAGCTCCATCCCTTCATTTCTGAGGTAACTCATCATTAAATACTCTCAGCTACTTTTTCAGCTCGGATATACTAATCATTCGCATACCCGAGGGAAAAATTTGGGTCATCACCCTATTTTTTTCTTCCTTTTCTTTGTGCAGGTCAGGTAGCCGACCCAAAAATCTAGGTCGAGAAGCCGACCCAGATTTCCAGCTCGGCAGGAGTAGCTCCCAACATCAACGTCAAGATTCTAACCTCGACAGTTTGGCGCCGTCTGTGGGAAACGAGTTCTTTCTATCATTCTCCTCACCACTCATTGAGAAACCATCATGGTACAAACGAGAAGCCACAGCACATCGGTAGAGGATTCGCCCAACCTGGATGGGGACCTCGAAACCACGCAGGTGCCTAGCCAAAACCTAACCCAAGCCGATGTTAGAACTAGCCAACGTATACACTTAGCCACCCAAACCAACCCCACGACAGATGGAGACCTCAACTCCAGCTTGTCACCGGAGGTAAGGATGATGTTGAGGATGTTTGAGGAACTTAAAGAGCAGGTAGCCCGGCTAGTTGGGGACCCCCCGGCTCCACAAGCAGCTACACCACGGCCCGCGTGTCCACAGTTTCGCATCCCAGCCTTAAGGCAAAAACGGACACAGGACGAAGAGAGCTTCCTAGAGCCGATGGCGGGACTCGAGGAGGCGAGAGGTAAAAGGGCAGCTCAAGCCGACCCCAAGCAGGCCAAGACCGCGGCTGCGATAGCCAAGGTCATTAACTAGCTCAGCATAAGCCCACTATCAACCAAAGTACTGGCCACTCCACTACCCACAAGTAACCAGATGCCCAACTTGGCAGTCTATAATGGGGACGGCGATCCAGCCAGCCACTTGCTCAACTTTGACCACCACATGACCCTGCATGACATGTCCGACCTCATGAAGACGAAGACATTCCCGACCACCCTGGTTGGCAATACTTTGGACTGGTTCCAAAAATTTCATTCCGGTCCTATTGCAAGTTTTCATTAGCTGGCTGAGGCTTTCCTGTCCCGCTTCACGGGAAGCCGACGCGCCACCCACCACACTTCTACATTGCTGTTGATGAAGCAGCATAGAGGGGAAAGTTTGAGGGCTTACATAGCTAGATTCAATGAAGAGTCCCTCAGAATCCCAAACCTGGATGACTCCATGGCGTTGATGGCTTACTAGAGTGGGCTCAGGTCGGGCCCTCTTACATTCTCATTGGCCATCGACCCCGTGGATACTGTAGCCGAGCTGATGGTACAGGCAGAAGGGTACATACATTCAGAATAAATCCATCAGGCGAAGATGGATGATGACAAGGAAAAGAAGCTAGTAAGAAGGGAGAGACCTCCCGAGCCCAACCTAGGGGTAAAGTCCAAAACGACCGAGGTAAGCAGCATCATCAGTCGAAGAAGAACCCCCGGTTCACTATGTTCACTCCCCTTAACACCACAAGGGAGCAGATCTTGATGAAGATCCAGCACCAGAACCACCTGCCTCCAGCTCCAAGGATGAAAGATCGACCTGAGAAGCGCAATAGGACTAAGTTTTGTCGCTATCATATGGACTACGACCATACCACCGAGAAGTGCAAAGACTTGAAACAGGAGATCGAGACACTAATAGCCCGAGATTATCTCCGCGATCACCAGCCGACCCGGAGTCAAGATCAGAGAGACAGAGAGAGAAGTCCACCTAGGCGCCATGCTGGGGGCGGACGTTTGGTTGTAATTGAGACCATTGCAGGAGGATTGGCGTCAGGTGGGGAGACCTCGACTGGCAGGAAGGGTTATGTTCAGGCTGGAATGGAGTATGTATCGGTACGGGTCCGATCCCGGAGATGGAAGAGCTCAGTTTCTCCTCAAAAGACTTGGAGGGTGTGATATTGCCCCATGTCGCCCCACTGGTGATTAGCGCGAACCTAGCCAACTTCACCATCAAGAGGCTGATGGTGTACTCCGGGAGCTCGGCAGAAGTCTTGTTTCTCAGCGCTTTTGAGCAGATGAGGTTGGACAGGAGCCGACTCAGGCTATTGAGAGGCATTTTAGCTAGTTTTACCGGGCAAGCCCACCGGGCCGAAGGGGTCATCAACCTCCCGCTGAAGCTGAAAGATAGAGACAAGTAGGTTTCGATGCAAGCCAACTTCATTGTGATGGATTGCAATTCTACTTACAATTGAATTTTAGGTTGGGTGGCACTCAATCATTTCAGGGTTGTCCCTTCAACTTACCACCAAGCCCTGAAATTCCCGACCCTGGCCGGCACGGCCACCATTCGCGAAGCCCAGCTCTCAGCTCGGGAATGTTATAAAAAATCCCTCTGACCCAAAATATCAGGTTAGCTGGGGACCAGATTTACCAGAGGAGAAGAGGGATGCTAAGAGAGGCAGCTCGGCTGAAGACTTTCAAGAGGTAGAACTTTCTGATGAAACAAAGAAAGCAAAAATCAGAAGTGAACTCTCTGCCGACCTCAAGAAAGGTATAAGCCAATTTATTCTTAAAAATGAACACATATTTGCATGGTCTGCCTCTGACATGACAAGTATTGACCCGGGAGTGATTGAACATCACCTGAATGCTGACCCAAATCACTATCCGGTAAAGCAGAAGCGCAGACACTTCCATTATAATAAGTAACAAATCATAGCAGCGGCGGTGGACAAATTGGTAGACGCCGGCCACATAAAGGAAATCTAGTACCCAACCTGGTTATTTAACGTGGTATTGGTGACCAAGTCCTCGGGTAGATGTAGATTGTGTATTGACTTTACCGTTCTCAATAAAGCCTGCCCTAAGGACTACTTTCCCCTACCTCGGATTGATCAGATGGTGGATGCCACATCCGGGTTCTAGCTACTCTATTTCATGGATGCCTTCAAAGGCTATAACCAAATCAAGATGGCTCCCGGAGACAAAGAGAAGACTGCCTTCACCACCGATAAAGGTCTCTACGACTATGAGGCCATGCCTTTTGGCCTCAAGAATGCTGGAGCTACCTACATTCGGATGGTGAACAAGGTTTTCAAAAATCAGATTGGCCAAAATATGGAGATCTATGTAGATAACATGTTGGTCAAGAGCAGAAGGGCGGAAGACCATGTAGCTGACCTAGCTGAAGCCTTCGCCGTAATGGATCACTTTGGGATAAAGTTGAACCCGGAAAAGTGCGCATTCGGCGTCAAGGCAGGAAAGTTTCTGGGCTTCATGGTCACAACCTGTGGAATAGAAGCCAACCAGGAGAAGGTTCAAGCGATATTTGACCTGGCGCCGCCGACCTGCGTAAAGGATGTCCAGGTGCTCGCGGACAAGGTCGCGGTGCTTAGCAGATTCATGTCCAGGTCGGCCGACAAGTGTGCTCCCCTGTTCAAAATATGGAGGAAACCTAATAATTTCAAATGGACTACGGAATGCCAGGATGCCTTCCAGGAGCTGAAAAAGTATCTAGCTTCGCCACCCCTACTATCCCGACCTGAGGTGAAAGAGGAGCTGGTACTATACTTAGCATGCTCAAGGACAGCTGTAGCGGCAGCACTGGTCCACGAAGAAGGGAAGGAGCAGAAACCGGTCTATTATGTCAGCAAAACCTTGCAAGGGGCCGAGGTGAAGTACTCCTCCTAGGAGAAACTCGCCCTCGCGCTCATCACGGCGGCTAAAAAGCTGAAGTCATACTTTGACACCCATCCAATTAAGGTCATGATGGATGCCCTACTCAAGTCCATCATGCCCAAGCCGAAGGCGTCGGGCAGGCTGTTGAAATGGGCAGTTGAGCTGAGTTAATTTGACATCACCTACCAGCCTAGAACAGCCATCAAAGCCCAAGCCATCGCGGACTTTGTGGTTGAGTGCACTGGTCGAGCTGAGCATGACCTGGAGGATGTGTGGAAGGTCCATATAGATGGGGCCTCAAGGAAGTCTGGAAGCGGAGCCGGAGTGGTCATCCTCGACCCGACCCGGCATGAGCACCAATACTCCCTCAAGTTCACTTTTTCGGCGTCCAACAATGAAGTTGAGTACGAAGCGGTAATTGCGGGGCTGAAAATTGTAGCTCAGCTTAGGGCACAGACAGTCGACCTGAGCACCGACTCTCAATTGATTTCTAGTTAGATATCGGGAGAGTTCAAAGCCAAGGACAGTAATATACTGGCCTACCAAAATAGAGTCAAGGATTTGACCTCAGGGCTCAAAAGGTTCACGATACAGCAAATTTCAAGGGAGGAGAATATGAAGGTTGACGCACTGTCCAGGTTGGCCTTGGGCAAGAGCCTACCTGCCCTGGTCCATGTGGAAGAAGTATCCAAACCAAGTATCCAGTTAAGGATGCAGGCCGTAGCCGAGCTCAATTAAGCCCAGATTGGACCAAACCAATCGTGGACTACTTGGAGGGCGGTATGACCCCGGAGGATGAAAAAGCAGCTCGAAAACTCATGAAACAGGCCTCATGGTTTGTCATAATTACCGGGCAACTCTATAAGAGAGCCTACACTTGGCCTCTCTTGAAATATGTTGGGCCCGAGGAGAGAAACTATGTGCTCCGGGAGATCCATGAAGGGGTATGTGGAAACCAATTGGGAGGCAAAGCTCTGGCTTGGAAGGCATTGAGGCAAGGCTATTTCTGGCCAACCTTAGAACAAGATGCCAAAGAGTATGTAAAAAAGTGCGACACCTGCCAAAGGTTCACCAATGTACAAAGAAAGCCAGTGGTAGATCTCACGGTGATGATAAGCCCGTGGTCATTCTATCAATGGAGTCTAGATATCATCGCCCATTGCCAACCAGCATTGGCCAAAAGAAGTACGCCTTCGTAGCAGTAGACTACTTCACTAAATGGCCTGAGGCCGAAGGTGTTGCTAGAATAACAGAAAAGGCAGTTTGGAATTTTGTGTGAAAAAACATCATTTGTCGATTTGGGGTGCCAGAGGTCATTGTTACTGACCACGGCAAGCAATTCGACAGTGCATATTTTCGAGGCAAATGTGCTGAGATTGGAATCGACCTCAGATTCTCATCTATTGCTCACCCCCAAAGTAATGGCCAAGTTGAAAGGACTAACCAAATCATTTTGCAGGGTCTGAAAACCAAGTTGGAGAAAGCAGAGGGCCAGTGGGCATCGATTCTTTCCGAGGTGTTGTGGGCTCAGCGGACCACTACCAACCTGGCAACGGGAGAATCGCCCTTTGAGCTGACCTTTGATACTCAAGCGGTGCTGCCAGTGGAGATCGGGTCTCCAACCAGTAGAACCCTCCACCATGACCCAGAAATAAACGGAACATTGATCCATGAAGGGCTCGACTTCGCCGAAGAGCTCCGAGCTAAAATTCAAATCAGGATGCTAGCTAGCAAAATTGCAATGCAAAGAGCCTTTGCCAAGCAAGCCTAAGCCTATCAAGGTTGGCAACCTTGTACTCAAAAAGGCCATATTTTTGCCGCGCTTGAACAACAAGCTCTCCCCGACCTAGGAGGGACCGTACGAAGTTGTGAAAGAAGTCCGACTTGGGACCTTCTACCTCCGCGACAAATACGGGAAGCAATTGAAAAATGCATGGCACGCAGAGCATTTGAAGAGATATTTTGTGTAACGGCCCCGAGATGAAAACTCTTGTAACGGCCCCCGAGCCAGAATCTCTTGTAACGGCCTTGAGCCAAAAACTCTTGTAACAGCCCCCGAGCCGGAAACTCTTGTAACGACCCCCGAGCCGGAAACTCTTGTAACGGCCCCAAGCCGAAAACTTTTGTACAGGCCTCGAGCCGAAATCTTTGCTAAGGCCCCGAGCCAAAACATAGCTTGTAATCGGCTCCCGAGTCTGAGTACTTCATGTACAATTTCGATGCAAACATATTTTATATACCAGTGCAATGCCCAACCCGGGCTCAAGCGCCTCAGCTACTGAGCTACTCCCGACTCGAATTAACGCGGTAGCCACGCTTAATTATGAGCTAATAATCCAAGTAAACCAGCTTGGACAAGGTTTCAGCTCGGGTATAATCAATAATGATTTGATTAGTTTTGCCAGTTCGGATTAAGTTCCAACTCGGTATAATTCGGCTTCAGGTCAGGACGTTAGTTTGGGTCTAAACTCAAACTCAACATTTGTCAACATTAGTTTGACTAATTTTAAATCGGACTGACGAGTCCAGGTCGGCGAAAATTATATAGTTGCCCAATTAACCAGCTCGGATTAAGATGATAATTCATTAATCGCATCCAGTTCGGTTCTTTATATTTAAATTAAGTTTGAAAGGTCCATTATATTGGTCTGATCCCAATTACTTAAGAAATTTGCAAAGAGAAAGGTACACATGTACAGACTCGAACAAAACGCAAATAAAACTAGAATGTTCATTTCATTGAAACTAAAGAGCAACAATTACAAGGAGCCCAACCTGGGCGAAATTACAAAAGCCCGACCAGGGCAAATCTAGTCTAGCTCGACCTGGGCAATTACAAAATTTACTTAGGGGCGGCGGTGGAGGTGGTGGCATTGGCTTCATCCCCGACCTGATCCATGCCCTTCTGAACAAATTCAATCACCTTCTTGGCTTGGGACGTTAGGTCGGCCGGAAGCTCAGGAATCTCCCAGAATTTCTACGGTGGAGCCTCCAAGATTTCGATGTAATCATTCTTGGTGGTAGGGAAAAAGGTCTTCGCTCTCTCCCGAGCTGCGCCTTAGCCCCGGAAGTAGTACTCTAACTCGGCGTACCTGGCTATCGCCCCACCCTCCATGGCCAACCAGTCTACTACCTCTTGGCTGGACTTAAAGGCTTCCACCGCCTTCTTCCCCTGTGGGTCGACCCGATCTACCAAATCCTTAAGCTTCGCCTCGACCTCGCGCTTATCCTTCTTGAAGCGCTCGATGTCCTTGGCCGCGACCTGGCACTGGGACTTCTCCGCCTCGAGCTCCTTCTTCAACCGGTCGATCTCCGTCTCGTCCGCTTTGCACCTCTGGGCGGCATCCCCCCTCAGGGCCTCTAGCTCGACTCGAGAGTCGATGAATCGCTGCTCGAGTTCGACGCAGTGAGCCTGGGCTTGGGAGAGTAAGCCAGGTGCCAAAAGGATATGGGACTCGACCTACACAAAAGATGATAAAACGATCAGCCGAGCCCGAAAAAACTTAACCATATCAATATGGTCAAATATGCCTTACCGTGACTATGGTCGTCTTCAGGTCGAGCGAAAGCTGCTCCGCCGGGGTCGATACTAGCTTAGGATCACAAGCGACCTTAGCTGCCTCCACAAAATCTTTGTAGGGAGGGCTCACCTCCGTGGCCTTGCCTTTCCCGGAGTACTCGGGCCGAGACCGTTTTCTATTGTCAGGGTGGGATGGTGAGCGCTTAGGGATCGCCACACCCGAGCTTTGTCTTTTGGGCAAGAGAGACGCCGACGTCCCCTTGGAAGAGACCTCAGGTCACTGCCTTTGCTCCTGAGGGACGGTGGAGCCCAAGCCGGACGAAGCCGAGACTTCGTCACTGGCCTTGGTCCTCCTCTTCATTTGAGCATGCGCAAGCTCTCTCGTACCCGCCATGTCTGCAAAAAAATGAAGGAAAGAGAGGTGAGAAATAGCCAAATACAAACTGAAAGGAACAACGACAGACAAGGAGACGGGGAGGTCAAGCATTGATCCTGCAAACTGACCCTCTTCTGAGCCAAAATTCGTATTCTCTTCGTGCTTGGGAAGTAGATGGGGGTGCTCTTTCCTCAAGTCGCGTTCTCTCCCGAATAAATTGGATCTCCAGATTCTGTCCCACCTGAGGACACTGTCAATATCTATCAGCATACCCGGCTCGGGTCTCAGTACCCCGACTTCAGCGAGTTCGGCTTCTGAGAGCTTGGGCTCATTGTTCACATTCTTCTTTAGGGAGGGATTCCAATCCATCTTGCACCTCGGGTTCACAGCCGGCTCGACCCTATAGTAGTCGTTGTGCTAGCCCTTATTGGAGGAGTGCCACTTGGTGAATATGGCATTGCCGGCCTGAGTTGGGAAATGAAACCACCCTGGCTGCTTCAGGTTGGGCTTGCACACAAAGAACTGCCTGAACCGACGTAGGGTCGGCTCTATTTTTCTCTCAAGGCAGAATACATAAAATGCCACCATTACGGCCCAACCATTTGGTGATATCTGACCCGGGCTAAGCTCAAAGTAGTTCAAAATGCCAGTGATGAAGTCGGGAAGTGGAAGCCGGATGACATCAAATGCGAGGTCATAGATAGTGAAGTGATCGGGTGGAGGATAATAGGAGGGCTCATTCCGACTTGGAACCTTCAGCTTGTGGTGTCGGTCCACCGACCAATCCCTTAGCCTGGTGTTGGCCATCTGCACCATGGAATGACACTCATGCTTGCAACAGGCGAACAACTGCTCAATCCTCTTCCCTCGAGCCGACGAACCACTGGCTGTAGCTGAGCTCCGAGGTCAGACCGCCCTAACCGGGACTGCTTCAATCGGTTCTGACATGGAGACTCCAGCTAAGTACTCCTGAGGTATCTCAACTCCCTCTAGCTGGTTCAATGGCTCATCATCTTCCCTATCATCCAAGTCTCCCAGGTCGGCCAAAGGATCCGCCTCAGCTTTCTCTTGTACCCGTCTGAGCCCGATCACTTGGCAATCATCGTCACTCTCCCTGGGCCCAGATGGCCGAGCTGATCCTTGAGATACGCCGGCACTGTCATTACTACGACCTCCATCTGAGGTAGACTCTGAGCTCAACGGATTCTCATCCCCTCCATAGGACCTCACATCCATCGCTTGGGAATCTTCCGACTCCGACCTCCCCATCCTGTTTACAAATTAAAATTTGCAAGGATAACTAAAGGGAGTCGGGACGTACCTACCGCTCTAGTTGTCAAAGATGACCCGATCTAACAGATTCCGACCTAATTGGCTCTGAGCTGAATACCCCGAGAAGATATTTGCCGAGCTAAAAGTGTCCGACCATTCTAGTTGCTGGCCTGAAAGCTCCAAATTTCATTAGTAAAGTGTGAAATGAATCTCGGATGTCAAGGCCCTATTTATAGGCAACTCCTGTAACTGCCTCGGGATTCCCAAACGTCGCATCTTGTCATAACTGCCAGGTGACGTATCAGCCATCTAAAGGGTATGCATCGCTGACGTGGCCATTCCCACTCTCCCGGGGCCGGGCACCTCCAATTTGAGAACAACTCCCAAATCAAGATCTCACCCTCTCGATCTCAACTTTGGGGGGGAGGGATTGACGAGGGGGATGCCGAGCTAAGGTAAAATGCCCATACCGAGCTGAGGCGGGGTAATCTGAGCCAAGCCGGGCATATTCGGCTATTGCCCAACCTAGATGCTGATCCAACCTCACCCGACCCCGAAAACCCCCGACCTCGGTGCCAGCTGCCCTGATGGGACATAAAGTCTCGATGGGACATAAAGCTGCACCGCATTAAATGTTGTCAGGTCTGAATTTAGTATAAATAGAGCTCTTCCCCTTCATTTCGGAGGTAACTCGTCATTAAATACTCTCAACTACTTCTCCAGCTCAGACATATTAATCATTCGCACACCCGAGGAAAAAATCCAGGTTATCACCTCGCCTTTTCCTTCCTTTTCCTTGTGCAGGTCAGGTAGTCGACCCAAAAATCCAGGTCGAGAAGCTGACCTAGATTTCCAGCTTGGCAGAAGTAGCTCCCAACATCAACGTCGAGTTTTTGACCTCGACAGTTTTCGCGATCTCCCAGTGGCATGCCGTGGCGATTTGGCAGATACATGGTTCCGGATAATAATGCGCGAATCCCTAAAAATATCTCAAGCCAGAGATCTTATACTCAACATATACGAATATCTTGATAGATCAATCCTACCTCATATCCGTACCCAAATATTGCTCGATGTCTACACCATTGGACCATTCCATGAACACCTGAGGACTATGCTGGCTGCAGAATCTGTAAAAGAATGGAGTTCCTCAAGCAGTATGTGGGAAGAAGATAAGAGCTGCATGAATTGGCTAGATGAGCAGCCATCAAGGTCTGTGATATATGTCAGCTTTAGAAGTTTGACAACTGTGACAAGAGATGAGCTTATGGAGTTTTGGCATGGATTGATCAACAGCGAGCAGCGGTTCTTGTTGGTCACAAGGCCGGATTCCATCATCGATAAAAACAGAAAGGGTCAGATTCCTGATGAAATATTAGAGATGCAGAAGGAGCGAGTTTATGTCGTCGGGTGGGCACCACAGGAGGAGGTCTTGAACCATCATGCTGTTGGTGGATTCTTAACTGATAGCGGTTAGAAGTCAACTTTGGAGAGCATAGTTGCTGATGTGCCTACGATATGTTGTCCATTCTATACTGACCAGCATGTGAATAGTAGGTTTGTCGAGAAAGTGTGGAACCTGGGGTTAGACATGAAGGATACTTATGATAGAAACACAATCGAAAAAATGGTAAGGGATTTGATGGGGTCGAGACAAAATGAATTCTTGGAGAGGGCTGCTCAGATGGCAAAATTGGCCAGAGAAAGTGTCAATCAACACTACAAAAAAAGGGACATAGGTGACACTTCTTTAGCGGCAGTTTAAATAACCGCCGCTAATTAGTAGAAGCCGATGACCATTTGCGGCGGTTACATGAACTGCCGCGATTAGTTTTGAACAACCGTCGCAAATATCTCTCGCTTGATGGGTGGTGGAAAAAATGAGTTAACATAGGCGGCGGTTCGTAAAACCGCCGCCTATAATGAATTAAGTTGGAATAGGCGGCGGTTCTTACAATCGCCGCCTGTTTCTTTAACATTTTAGACCACACACCTGTGGTCTATTTCTGATCATCGTAAACAAAAAAAAAAAAGCAACAGTACATCATAAACACGAAAAACATAATCAATACTTAGAGCCAAAATGAAGAGCCACCAAGTACAATAACGACAAAAAATTAGAATCCTTAGAGAATATTGTATAAATAAAGATGTGTTCATCTGAGATTCTAAATCATTTCAAAAAATACAAAACATTGCTTTAAAGAAAGAAAATAAACAAAAAGCAGGAAGAAAAAAGAAGAAATTTGAGAGAAAATCAACGTGAAATTGAAAGGTATGATGCTTTTCGTTTAATTTTACAGTGTTTTGAGCATTTTGTTTGTGAACTTAAGATTGTTAGTCACTTTGGTTCCGTATCTGTAAAGAATTTTATTGTATGCTTGGTATGGTTCAAAGTGTTCAATGTAATGTTTCAATGAGTCCAAATTTTATTGTATAATGAATTGGGGTTAGATGTTTACTTAGAAGGAAAACTAATAAATGGAAAATATAAAAATCTATTAAGTTAAGCATGGTGTCTTTTCCTTTTTCCCACATTCCATGTGCACATTGTGTAAGGGCTTCATAACTAGTCCAAGTTTTGTATGGGTTATAGAAATGTACTTATCTAACTATTGACTATCTGTGTATTATTTGACATATCCTTGATGCTAAAATGCTGATGGGTTTTGTTTTAATTACGACTCCATGTTGTTTTGGTCGTGAAGCTTGATTATAAAATGATATATGTCATTCGCTTTGATGGATTATTTTTTCAGCTAAATCTATGTTGCATCATAGCATTTTATAGAGTATTGTTTCTGGATGTTGGGGATTAATTGTGGCCGAGGAGAACTCAGGAAAGAGATAGCTAGAGCATTATCAGAGAGATTTCCATGAGCATATGATGAAGTTCTGCATGATGTAAATAACATTATAGAAATGATCTCTGCACTCTATGGATATCTCCACATATGCTCTTCCTTTTGACTTTTTGGTTTTGTTTTTATACGTTTGAGTGGTGCCTCATATGATTTACTTTTTACTAGGTGGGAGAACTTGAGGAACTAGTTGAAGAGGCTAAAATCAAATATATAGGTTTATCGCAGGCCTCTGCTTCAACAATTAGGAGGGCTCATGTTGTTCATCCGATAACAACTGTTCAGAATGACTGGTCCTTGTGGTCAAGAGATCTAAAGCAAGAAATAGTTCCTACTTGTAGGTGATGAGTCTTTTGTGGTACTCATTTTTTCTGGAAAATCATGCATGATGAGTTTCCATTATCTTATTGCATCAGAGAACTTGGCATTGGAATTGTTACATACAGTCCTCTTGCGGGCGATTCTTTTCATCAGGAGCCAAGCTAATTGAGAACTTGTCGGAGGGTGACTTTCGTAAGGTTGGAACTCTTCTCTATCTATATTTCTGATCAACATTGAAACTTTCAAAAGCACTATCTTATAAATTTTGAATAGTTATATCTTGCTTAGACTTCATAATAGAATTATTTGAGGTTACAGGTTGATTTGGCCTTCAAAATCATAGTTATATCATTCTTCTTTAAGTTAGCCTTCAAAATCATAGGTTGATTTGGCCTTCAAAATCATAGTTATATCTTTCTTCTTTAAATTAGCCTTCAAAATCATAGGTTGATTTGGCCTTAGCATTTTTTTCTCCTTTAAATTAGTCTCATATTTTGAACTCCAATTGTTATGCGGTTGCTCTTACGTGTTTGCTGATTAGGCTGAGTGGACTGGTCCTTTAGGGTCATAGCAGGTGGCTGTTGAAGGGTATGTTGTTAATCATTACTTTGTATATTCACTGAGTTTCTATAAGAAACGTAATAGAGGTCCCATGGCCTAATAGAATGAAGAATAAAAATTAATAGATGTCAGCATACTGCTAACAAGTTGTTTTTAATAGCACATAAAACTACATTTGATGTATATATCTACATTTCCTAATTTATTTTTGGTATCCTAGTCGGATATGGATTCTTGTTGATTTGCAGTAGAGAAGAAAAAGAACGAGAAAGATTCAATTCCAAGTGCTGAAATTGATCTCAATTGCTCTACATTATCAAGTTCATCTTGTTTCCATATCAATTGGTTGTTTCAATTTCATTTATTTTCTTCTTTTCTCACTGTGATCATAACTAAACTACATCTGCTTGTGTCAATGCTTCTTAGGAAAAAACCCACAAACAAAAGCCCCTAAAAAAATAGAAAATTGTGAATTATGAAAATTAAGCCGAGTGCGAGAAAAATTGTGAATTTTATAAATTTGCCTAGACAAAAGGGAACATTGTTAAATACAGTTTTGCTTTAGATGAAAGCATGTTAATGAATTGAAATAAGAAAAGATAATCTTGTTTAGTAGAAGTTGGATTCTTTCTATAGGTGGTATACATTCTAAATGTTGAACCTTGCTTTTATTTTCATAGACATTACAATGGATAAGAGTTGGATGGTGAAACAATGGTCTAGTGATGAATACCTTGACGGTTTGGACAAATTTCTTGACTTTGCATTCAGTCACACTGGTACAAGTTTCGGAAAGATATTATGCCCTTGTGTTTCATGCGCTAATCGTAAATGGAAAGTTTGAGATAATGTAAGAAATCATGTAGTCTGGAATGGGATGACTAAAGGGTATAATCGCTGGGTTTTCCATGGAGAAGATTTTATAGCTAGAGATATACCACGTCCTATTCCTGTAGATAGGTCATATGATAATCCACTTGAAGACCATTTTGATACGCATGACTTAGTGAGGGATGCATTTGGACTTTATGATATGTCACATCCAACGAATGAAAATATAGAGGGAGAAGAAACTAATGAGGATGATAATGATAATACTGAGCCTTACATTCAAACTGATGATGGTCCTAATGTAGAAGCTATTGGATTTTTTAAATATTTTAAGGAAGGTAACAAAGAACTTTATCCTGGATCCAAATCAACCATTTTGTCATTTACAGTCCAACTGATGCATATAAAGTCATACTACAAATGGAGTGGAACATCAGTGGGCATGCTTCTTAAATTCTTAAAACAACAATTTCCATAATCAAACATTCTGACATCTCTATATAAAGCAAAGAAGATAACAAATGCTTTGGGTTTGGGGTATGAGAACATTGACGTATGCCCGACTAATTGCATGTTGTATAGGAGAGATAAAGCAGAGCAACAATCCTGTCACATTTGTAATGTTTCTCGTTGGCAACAAGACGATAATAATAGCGCCAGAGGACATAAAAAGAAGAAGACAGCTTGTAAAGTTATGAGGTATTTTCCTTTGATCCCGAGGTTACAAAGATTGTATTCTTTATCAAAGACATCTTCTTCAATGTTATGGCATAATGAGAGTCGTACAAATGATGGACTTTTAAGGCATCCTGCTGATTCATATGCGTGGAAGGCATTTGATCAAAGATATCCTGATTTTGCTAATGATCCTCGTAATGTGAGACTTGGATTAGCAAGCGATGGTTTTAATTCGTTTGGATTGATGAGCAATGCATATAGCATATGGCCTGTAATTTTGATCCCCTATAATTTACCCTTGTGGATGTGCATGAAACAATCTTCATTAATATTGTCAATGATCATCCTAGGAAAAGAGGCCCTAGGAGATAAAATATATTTTTTTTTCAGCCACTTATTGATGAGTTGCTACAATTGTGGGAAGGCATCCGAACATATGATGCAACAAGTAAAAATAATTTCACAATGCGAGCTTCATTAATGTGGACTATTAATGATTTTCCTGCCTATGCTTCTTTATCAGGTTGGAGTACTAAAGGAAATAAAACATGTCCATGTTGCGCAAATATGACAAAATCAAAGTGGTTACCTAATGGGCATAAATTTTGTTATTTAGGACATCGTCGGTGGTTGAGTGAATCACACAAGTTTCAAGCACGAAAGCATAATTTTGATGGGACTGAGGAATGGGGAATAGCACCGAAAACATTGTCCGGGTCAGATGCATTAAGGCAATTGGAAGGGATTAATTTCATTGATGAGGCCATATTTAATTCGAAGAATGAGGCAAGCACTTCTAAAAGAAAGAGAAAAAGAACTACACATCTAGCAAATGAGTCTTTTGATGAGATAGAAAATGAGGAGGGTGATGATATTGTTGATGACTCAATGTCATGGAAAAGAAAAAGCATTTTCTTCAAACTTCCTTATTGGGAGTTCAATATACTGTGTCATAATCTTGACGTTATGCATATTGAGAAAAATGTATGTGGAAATATGCTTGGAACATTGTTGAACATTAAGGGAAAGAGTAAATATGATCCAAAAGCACGCTATGACTTGATATACATGGGAATATGGGAAAAACTTCATCCTATGGAGCAACCTAATGGAAAAGTGTTTTTTCTTTCTGCTTCTTATTCAATGACTAGAAAAGAGAAAGAAATATTTCTCAGTGTATTGAAAGATGTCAAAATACCTGATGGTTATGCATCACAGATATCAAGGGGTATTAATGTTAAAGATAGAAAATTATAATCCCTTAAGACCCATGATTATCACATATTGATGCAAGATCTACTTCCTATTGCATTGCGCTCATCTATGAACAAACAAGTTACAAAGATTATAATCGAATTGAGTAGCATTTTGAAGGCTATATGCAGTAAGACACTCAATATTGATGAGTTAGATGTATTGAAGTCTCATGTAGCATTAGTATTGTGTCACATGGAAATATGTTTTCCTCCCTCATTTTTCACTATAATGGTACGTTTGGTCATCCACCTTGCAGATGAGGCAAAGATTGCAGGCCCCGTTCAATTTAGATGGATGTATCCAATTGAAAGGTATTATTATTTTAATTAGATGTATGCATTGGCAGATATGCTACAAATTGATTTTTCTTAATCTCATATGATTTGTTGAAATCTACTGTAGGTGCTTAAAAGTATTCAAAAAGTATGTCGAAAATAGAGCACATCCTGAAGGTTCAATTGCGGAGGGTTATATTGCGAAAAAAGTGTCATACTTTTTGCTCCAGATATTTTGATGGGATTGAGACAGTTTTTAATCGACCACATCGGAATAATGACATTGATCCCATAAGAAGAGATAAATATTTATTTTCAAGTGGTGGTACATTCAAGGGAGCAACTAAAGTTAAAGTATTAGATGATTTATCATTGGCGCAAGCACACCGATATGTCTTGTTACATCTTGATGAAATACAATCATATGTTGAGTAAGTCGCGTCTTTTACATCTATTCTTGGGTTTTATTTATGGATTTTTTAATGATTTTTTTTTTCTTTTTTTATCCAGAGAATTTAAGAGATACAAGATTCAAAATTTTCGTCATAGGAGATATGACAACAATCCAAGCACACTACAACAGTTGGTGGCGGAGGAATTCATGCATGGTTTAAAACCCATGTAAGTATGAACTTTTTTTAAAAAAATCATGTCATATGAGCTAAATTTGAAGGACTGAAAATATTGATATTTCACAATATAGGTATCAAATATGGATAACGAAAATGTGCCTGAAAGAATAAGATGACTTTCTATAGGTCCTTCAAAATTTGTAAAAAGTTGCAAATGTTTTATTTTCAATGGGATTAAGTTTAACACAAAGGAAGGAAATAGGGGAAAAAGAACACAAAATTATGGAGTAGTTGTAACATCAACAACGCCAAGCGTAGCTTCTTCTCGAGATCCAAATCTAGTTGACGAAGAAGTTGAGGACTTTGGTGAACTCACGGAGATAATTGAATTAAACTATTCTAGAAAATTTAAGGTAGTGTTGTTTTGTTGTAATTGGCCGATCTAACACGGGAGAGAGGGGTAAAGAAAGACGAATTTGGGTTTACACTTGTAAATTTCACACGCTTGGCACATACTGGAGAATAGATCACTCATGAACCATTTGTTATACCATCTCAAGTTCAACAAGCTTTTTATGTGAAAGATCCTTTGTGTCCCCCATGGCATGTTGTGATAAAAACAACCCCGAGTGATGTGTTTGATCTTCGTGTGGAGATTGAAGCCAAAGAGGATAATGATATTCAAGATAATGGTGATAGTTTTGCAAGAAGTGTTCCTTACGAATGCCAGGAATTAGAAGAAAGTGACTGGATCCGGGAGGATGTTAATGAAGATTTGTTATGTGATGTTGTACAACAATCATAGGTAAATAAATAATTGCCTCCAAGTTTGTTAATTAATTCATATTTTCTTTCCATTCTTCTTGCTCTTGTCTTTTATTCTTTTCAGTAAATTTGTACAATGTTATTTCTTGGTGAGCTTTATTTAGGTAATCGAATGAAGGACATGGATGAATTTGTGGATGGGAAGTTTAAGTTGGGAATGAAGATTGGGAGTGGGTCTTTTGGTGAGCTTTACTTAGGTAATGCCTTAATTCTTTATCTTAATTGTTTTATAAATAATTTTTTCTTGGTTGAATCAGGTGTTAATATACAAAATGGAGAAGAAGTAGACATCCAGTTGGTTAGCTAATTTTGCTTGATTTTTGATTGTTGATGAAAGTTTCAATAGTATAATTCTAGAAACTGATTTGTCTATTGCATATTGGAGGAGTACTATTTCTGAGCTTGCAGTCGACTTTGAACTTGTATCCGGGAATTTAGACTCCTCTTTGTGTATGTAATATAAATATTGGTCTCTTTATCTTGTATTTTCCTTTTCCTTTGAAGAGTGGGGTTGTGGGGATAAATTTGTCATATGGATAGCAAAATCAAAGATAACGAATTCCTAATCTTACCTTCTTCTTCAAATCAGTAAATGATGCATCTATGGGCGAAAGTTTGGAGAAGTTTGGGCAAGTAGGAAACTCTTAACCTCTGTGCACCAGGTGTTTAAGATTTACAAGGTTGGAACTTAGGCTTTGGGATCGAAATATAGTCTTAGCTTTGCTGAATTGGACCAAAGGTAAGTAGGATTACTGTGATACCTCGGATATCTGTTTCCCCTCCCTCACTGAACAACTATGTTGCTCACTCTCTCTTTCTAATCATTTTAGATTCGGTGCCTTCAAAGTCTGAGGTAAAGAAAGCTCGGGATTCTCTTTGATCGGATGTTCTAGTTATAGTTGTTTGTTTCTATGTATAAAAGCTATAGTTATGTTTCTTTTGAGGCCTACGTGCCTTGTATATATTGGTTTATGAGAAATGTAATGTAAAGTTAAAGTCTCATATGATTTGATAGGTGTAGTTGGTTTGTAATAACTCTAATGATTTACTTTATTGTCTAACTGGCTTGCATGGATTGTATGGAGGTTGGTTGAACGGCTTAAAAATCTAAGATAATGAAATGGAAAATATTGGAGTGGTAAGATAAGCGGAATTATCATCACAGGTGTTCAACAACTAATGAAATACATGCTTGTATGTTATATTATGCTAATAGAAAGGCTCGGATGGCCTTGTAGACTTAGGAAGTTGTGAAATAAATGTTGTATATTGTGGTGGTGGTCATTTTTTCTGTGTGCAGGTAACCGGTTAGTCTTAGAAATAGGGAAAATTCCGTCCGTTTTTCTTAATTTTTCATGAATTCGAGATTTGGATCGAGGCTCTAGTCTCGTGAGAGATCGGAGTGTTACAATTACTCCTTCCATTTGTGCCTTTATGTTGGTTATTCTGACCAGTCGTTGTATCTGTCAATTGCCCATTTGGATTGTCTCTGTTTCTGGCCAATTTTATCAACTGCAGTTTTCTAAAATGACAATAGAATGATATTGAATATGTATTGACTAAATCTCTACCACTGATTTAAAGTGTTTTAAATTATCCTTGTTTGCTACTATTAAAAGATTGAAAGATTTTTTCTTGTACATGCCATCATTTGCTCCTACTGCCCTTTAGTTTGATTTTAATTTAAAAAAGCATTATATTATGTTCGGCCCCGTATTTTCGATTGAACTTATATTATTATTTTTCAATATAATAGTAATGAACTTATATCATTACTATTATATAGACCTTGTTTGATTATTCAGATTTTTTAAATACTTTTACTCCAGTGTTGTTATATTTATTTAAACATAACTTCTTGCTCTTATATAAACTCTTGAGGTACATTTTACTTCCTGAGCCATTTGATCATATAATAGTATTACATTTTGTAGATGATGAGGAATGAATGTTGGATGCAAACTTGGCAGTGAATAGTCTGGAAATCTATGGAAACTAGTGTCCATCGTGTAATAGATAATATTTCAGTGCAAGCTTATGCTAGTATGTATTGTTGAACAAGTAATGTAGTATATATGATCAAAACAGAACTTATATAATAGTACTTGATTGAGAGGTTGGCCTTGTTTAATTATTTGCATTGCATCTGCCTTTATGTTGAAGTTTTAAGATATATGTGAATATCGAAAAATATATATGTATTTTAGAGTCTCTTTATTGAGGTCCTAAAAGACATTAATTTCAAATACAATGTATGTTGTTGATGTTGCTTTGAGTCCTATTCCTAAAGAGTTATTGAGGTCCTCTGGTGGTTACATGAGTAGTATCTAGGCTTGAGAATGGTGAGAATTAGAGACATGTAAAATGCCAAAGACCAATCCTTAAAAAGATAGCTTGAGAAACGGTTAAACCAAAGGCCATACAACAACATATACAAACAGCCACTACAACCAAATGTTGTAGCAATCCAAGCACTAAAGCATATCCAAAAATACTCAATATAATTAGCTAAATTTAAATAATTGGCCTCATACAAGGATCTAAAGCTAAGCATCTAAAGCTAATCAGTCTGAACCAATACAAATAAAAACATAATTCTATCAACAAAAAATAAACCTTTGTTCATTCCTTGATAGAGATTTAAGAACCGCTTCCCTGGCAATTAAGAGAATGAAAGAAAATTAGGCAAGTTAACAAAATAAATGTAATAGCTACCTTTCACTTTTCCACAAAACTATCACCCATATCAAAATTGATTAAACGTCTACAATGACCCTTACTTCAACATACAACATAGTATCATGTATGTCAAAGTGTCCCTGCTCAATAATGCAAGTAATAAACTAAAATCTTACCTGGATCACGTATAAGTATAACATTTTTCTTAGGCTATCTATCTCGCCCTTTAACTCATCTCACTCAGCCCTCTCGGCCTCCCGCTCAGCCTCCCGCTCGGCGTCGCGTTTTTTCAAAAGCTCAACTTTAGCTTCCAAACGTCTTATGCCAGTAGATGTAGCATGACTTTTAGTGCCAAAGAATGTTGATGGCGTTGGTCCCAAACCTTGTCCTCTTACACGACCGGGGTGTTCTAGGCCCCGTACCTCACGAATTACTTGACTTTGTAACTCAATTTCATCAAGTTTAGATGAGGCTCTTCTTTCCTCTACGAGACGCCAAGATTTGTCCTAGACATACAAAATACAAATAGCAAGCATAAACATACACTAAAACAAAGTAGTAAAAACAAGTACCGGATGAGTTACATGTCACTAGAAATTACCAAAACCCCAGCAGAAGTAGGATCTACTGCACCATTTGGCTTTTGGTGGGTAGCTTCATATAATTCGACTTCACCCACTGGTCCACCTTTGACCTTTTCCTGCAAGTTTATACGTAATTTAATTGTAAAGTTAATCAACTATGAATGAAATTTAATATATTTAGTTCCAAATACCATATTCTTCATCTTTCAGACAAAACTCTTACTACCGCCTATGTGCGGCTCTGTATGTTATTTCCTGTACTCTTTTGCCTTGGTTGATTTTTCTTGCCAATATGAACATCAATGTTGCAGTTAAATGAAGGTAAATATAAATCCTCAGTAAAATATATACAACAATCCAATGTATGTTACTTACTATGAATGCCTCTGATAAAGTTACATCTACAAAATCATTCCATTGAGATTTCTCCACCCCCTTGGGAACACGACCATAAATTTGGGTTTTAGTAAATCCATTTGTTAAATCTATATTTATAAAATCCCTCAATCTGCCTTTATTGTTTCTCCATTTATGCCCAATAGATTGTAGCAAAACTCTCTCACAAGTTTTATATGCATCATTCTCCTCGGGAAAAATGAAGCGCTCCTACCACATATAAAAGTATTAGTATAAAAAGAGTATAATTGAAACCTAAGACAACTAGAAATGCATATATACAAACATAAACGACAACTAAAAGCATAATGAAAAGCACAATCATTTAGAATAGCGTAATTTGGCATTAACCTTCATGTAATCCATAAGTTTTTCCTTCTCAGGGTCGGAGAAATCCCTCCAATCATTTTTAGTTATATCACAATATTTACCCATTCGAGCAACTACTCCACTACTAGTTACGAAACCAGCCGCATGATCCCTAATAGGTTGGCCATGTTCGTTAAAGTCTACTCTAATTTGTTTATCTGGATCCAGTACCCAATCTGTGTTGGCCATATACAGTGCTCGGGTCTTTCTTTTATGAGTACTATCTAAATAATCCAACAAGTACAACAATTATAAATGTATAACATAATAAGAAATGATAGTAATTCTTGTATTCTTAACAACTACCTGGATGGTCTTGCTCTTGATTGTTAAGGGAAGTGCCTTCCCCATTTGAAGATCGTCTACTTGACATCTTTGTTCGGGCCATTAGCTGGTAATTTCAACAACAATTGATTAAACATCTTAAATTAACTGAGTTTCCAAGAGTAATAGATTCTCCAAGGTGAAACTTTACAACTGAGACTTCCAATATTTTGTAATTACAACCATTAGACTTCACAAGAATTACAATCCCAACAAGAAGCAGGAAAGCTCAATGACATTTCCAAACAAAATAGAACTAAATACACAATAATAACATAGCATAATGAACATAAATGATCTTGTCAAACTACTACAAATTAAATTAGAAAAAGTTTCCCTAATTTTCTCATTCCTATGCATTCTCCAAACCGAGGACAAAAAAGAAAAAAAAAAAGAAAATCAAATAATGAGCTAACAGGAGTCAGCTCTGTAGAAACATAGATTATAAAAAGATGTTATGTTTTGTTCGTATTCTTCAAAGAGCACTCATTTTGACAGCAATAAACTAATCCTCATTTATGATCAGTTCATCAAGCGTTTCAGCTTTCAAAGTTCAGTTTTTTAAATGCGGATTCAATTGTTATACCTAGGAATTTCAGAGAAGACAAAACTACTATGCTTATGCATCAGAAATTACTACATTGACTCAATTTGTGTAGCGTACCCACCAAAAAAAATCAATCTTTTTACAGAAACTCACAATAACATCCCACCAAAGCTAAATATACCAATCACAAAAACGTCAATCACTCTAAACAAAAATAAATAAATTTCAACTTTTTAATAATATTTTTCCTAACCAAATATGTTAAAAACTCTAAAAAAAAAGGGGGAAAAAGTAGAGTACTAAGGAAAACAGTTAGGGTTGGTTTTGTTGTCACAATATAGTTTTCTAAATGTTAACAAAACAAGAATAAAGACAAAAAATAGACAATTTTTCTATTACAAAAAACAAATCTTGCATCAACAACCTAAGAGATTTTGAAAAGTAAAAAAATGCATACATGAAACAAAACAAGAATAAAGCCTCTAAACTACAGGTCACACACACATCCCTTCACCACCACTACCCACACATACACATACACAACACACACCACACACACTCTCTTCACGTACACACACCACGGTAACACACACCCACACAGAGAAGGCACACACACCACACAGAGAACGCGCATACACCACCACGGCACACATTCATAAAGCTACTCTGATGAGAGAAAAAGAATTAAAAAAAAAAGAGAAGTATTAGCACTGACCTGATGCAGGGTAAAGAGAAAAATATAGAGAGAGAGAGGAAGGTTGGTCTTTATGTCTGCAGAAGAGAGAAAACGTGTGAAGAACCAAGACAATGCATGACAAAATAAAACTGTTCTACCTATGTAACGGATTCACCAATAACAAACAAATAATAAGAAGATATATATAGCAAAAGAAGAAGCAAAATTAAACAATATAAGAAATTTACTTATAGTAAAAATAAATAATCACAAGATAAAGCTTTTGTATCAAAATACTTACCTTGTTTCTCTTATGATCAAGACACTCTAGAGTCGAACGTAGTTTAGCTACTTGTACAAAGTCTTTAGCCACGTCAGTTGCCAAGCTACTTGATATATTCTAATGACATTTCAGTATAAAAGTTAGAAATATGTCCTTATGGCATTTTAGCATAAAAGTGGGAAATATGACAATAGTTACGTCAAATAATTCCAGCAACAAGCAATAAACATCATAAAAATACTAATTACCTATCCTCGAAATAATCAACAATTCATATTTATGTAATAATGGTTATATATTGCCATTATCAAATTAAAGATAGCAATGTAATAATAAGCAACCATCAGTTATATTCCATATTTGTTTATGAAGCAAAGATATGTATGATTGTTGTCTAATCTTAAGCATCAAGGCTTCATAAATGTCTAGATACACAAGTTAAGACACATTTGCAACAACTTAAATCAAGAATCGAACAATGCTTAAAAGACTAAACAATAGATCATAGGTAGAAACAATGATTACGCCAAATAGTGTCAAGAAATTTAGAAACAAAAAAGGATAGGTAATCTTTAGCCCATTGCACAATGTCTCAAAAAGGGACGTATTATCTGTTAATGATGGGGTTGTTGGTAAAAATCCTCAATAACGTGGTAAAGTTGGTGGTGGTTACGGGAGCTAGCCTTAAGTGGGGATCATAGCTGGATTTTTCCTAGATGATCTTGTAGGATTCAAATATATCCAAATCACTAAGGCCAATGATAAATGAGTAAAAATCGAACACGAACAGTTTCCATCCGAATCCAGGCATTAGCTTAAGATTTACTATGAGAACATAAAATCAATCGCGAAACATGCAATTATTCAACACAAGCTACTCAAAATCCAAGCTTTTCTCCACAGCACAGCGCTTTCAACTCATAATTGGAATTATGTAAACATCTATACATTAAGACCTCAATTTCATGCCATCAAAGATGAAATATTTTGTGATTTCGACTCAAATTGTCACATAACATCATTTTTAACAACTAATCACCAATTAAACCCCCAAAATATTCCAAACAACTTATGAAAACCCAATCTTTCACCCAACCAACACATCAAGTTCTACAAACTTCCATAAACTCAACAACCCCAGATGGATTATATGGATCAAAAGTCAAAACTATCAAGATCCAAACTTTATTCATTTCCAACACACCTTATTAACAATACCCACAAATCATACATCAACAATTCAACATTATGCAATAAATTCAACAAATCTTCAAATTAAAATGTTTCTCAAATCAAAATATCAAATACATATGAATAAAAAAATAAATCTTCTTTTTTATGCCTAAGAATAATAAAGCTTTTACCTTTAGAAAAAAAAGAGCTAAGAAAAAAGTTGTGAGGCTTCAGCTGATAATTTTTAGTTTATGAACAGAGACAAAGGAGATGAGTTTTAATTATGGTAGAATACTGTAAAGGCTTACTTATTTAAAGCACAAACATAAACGACAACTAAAAGCATAAAGAAAACAGTTATGTTTCCTTAGCACTAACGCTCAAAATGGAAAACTTGCATAGGGTTGGATTTTGTCAATTTTTTAATTATCGTCCCTACTTTATTATAAAGCACCAGAAAAGTGGTAGAATATTTCCCTTTCATTATCTTTTGCCTTTAATAGGAACATCAAATGCCCACAATCATCGACGAAAAGAAGTGGTATCTTAATATTTGGTAAACATGGAAATGTTATTGCATCATACTCTTAGAATGAAAGAATTCTATATGAAATTTGCCTAGACCAACCCTACTTCAATTTCATTGCAAAGTTAAAATTAAACAAACTTTGTCCACGTGGATAAGCTTAACACAGTGCTACAATTGTTTGCAAAGTTATCCAGCATGCGGGTTGAATGAATCAAAAAGGAAAAAGCTCTTTCAACTTCATCCCGCTTGCTGGGTGACGTAAACAAATATGAGGACTTTTCAAGTTCATCCCACAGGCATAATTTGTACAATCATGTTACTGAAACATCTTAGTAACACATTTGCTACAAAACAAAAATCCAAAGAAAAGAGAAAAAGACCAAAAAAGCAAACAAAAGCTAAAAAAGCAGCTAAAGGACAAAATAAAACCAGTGGTCTCTATGTGTGCTCAAAGAGTGACAGCACACACACAAACACATACACATGCACACACTCAATTCTCATACAGTACACACAGTAAACAACACACAGATCTCGCCATCTCACTCCTTTTTCCTATCTCTAAAAATTTCCCTTATCAATTCGGCTAAGAAAGATGACAATGTGAACAAAATGCTTAGTCAATAAAAATCTTGGGTTTATATTTTTGTTATTTGGGTTCAGATCTTGAAAAAGGGCATTTGCCGATCTAGGGTTAGTAACTCAGCCATATCTTCCGGTTAAATCAAAAATTCTCCTCTAAAGAATATTGCAAAGACCAAAACCAAAATCAAAAGTTTTAAAAAGGTAAAATTTCAAAGCTACGAACTTGTTTACCTCAAATCAAAGAACACAAACAATTCGAGCAACAGACCCGCCAATCCTTTGTGATACTATGTGTTGTGACGAGACGCAGGGTCCAAAGATTTAGATTCAAAAATTATTCTCTGTGTGTGTATGTAGAGAGGAGAAAGAAAGAGAGAGAGCTGAAGAAACTTTTGGAGAAACGTTTTGAAGCCCGATGGTGTGTTTGTGAGAAAGAGGAAGATAAGAAAAAGTAAAGAAAACTTTCAGATACCACTAAAGGGTATTATGGTCATAAAAATAGAAGTACAAAATTATTAAAATATGGTACAATCCTCTTAATGCATTCATGGTCTATAAATATGCATTGAGTTTCCAACTTTGTCCAAAGGGCATTATGGTCTTAAAAATAAGAAGTACAATATTGCTAGCACATAGTACAAATATTCTAAAGCAGTGACGACCTACAAATATGCATGTTTCGACAATTTTAACCCAACAAATGTGCCTGTCTTTACAACTTTGTCCACGGGTATTATGGTCATAAAAAAAAATAGTACCGACTTTCATCATATTTTCACTATCATGACTACTTTCCAATTGAGTTATATTTTTCTCTTACCTGACCTTTTTTTTTGAATTCAAACTCTTGCCGCAAATGTTCAGCTTAAGCCATTATAGACTGTGAATAATTGTTTTAGATTTAGAATTTTATATACTACAATCTTTTCTTATTATATTTTGAGAAAATATCACGTAACCCCCCTGTGATTTGTGAAACTATCACCCTACCCCCCTGTGTTCCTAAAACTTTAAAAATGTTCCATGTGTTATTAGAAAGTCCTCACACTACCCCTTTCATGTCTTTTTTAAGTTATTAAATGTCAGTTTTGTCCTTTTATAATACATATATTTTTTTTCTTTTTTTTTTTCTTTCATTTTTAATTATTTATAACTAAATAAATAAATAAATAAAAAACTATTCATCTTCCCCACCCCACCGCCCCTCCCCACCCCACGTCCCACACTACCCCCACCCTCACCCCCACCTCTCCCTCTCCTACCTCGTGCTACTCCGTTGGAGCAACAACAGGGGATGGGGGATCGGGATGGGGGTGGTGTGGGGGGTGGGCGTGGGGGGAGGGTGGTGGGGCGTGGGGCGGTGGTGGGGAAGATGAATATTTTTTATTTTTTTATTTAGTTATAAATAATTAAAAATGAAAGAAAAAAAGAAAAATATATATATGTATTAAAAAAAGATAAAACTGACATTTAATAGCTTAAAAAAAGACATGAAGGGGGTAATGTGATGACTTTCTAATAATACAGGGGGCATTCTTGAAGTTTTAAGAACATAAGGGGGTAGGGTAATAGTTTTACATATCACAGAGAGAGTTATGTGATATTTTCCCTTATATTTTTAATATGTTATAATAATTTTATAATTAAGTTTTAGCCACATTATTTAGATTATGATTTATGTTTTAATAAATTTAATCGCATTTTATATGTTTTGGATCTATGTACTTACTTATTCTAGATACTCCGCCATGAATCGCTAAAATCTTCTTACTTCTCTATTATTCTAATCAATCAATTTTTGGAAGATAGGTTTTGTGTCTATTAGTGTTCCAAAAGCCCATTTTCATAACCCTAACGAGGAACATACTATTATCACATTTGATGATGTACTTCATAGCTGGATAGTACCTTTCTATCGAAATTATTTATTATTCATACGCACTTGAATATAATAGACAAATCTTAGTTGTAATTAGTCGTGAAGCTCAAGCCTCTAATTAATTAAACTTTCGTTAATTCATCATATGTTATTTTGTTAAAGCTTATCTATCCTACTATTTTAATTATATCAAGTAATAGTACAACTTTTGTTCATCAACGTTCAGTTATTTATCACTGATATTCATTGGATCAAAATCTTATAGATATAAATTTAAATGTTCATATTTTTTAAGTATCAAAAAAACCAAATCCATACAAATATCTTTTTGTTATGATTAAGAACAAATAAAAGCATATGACCTTTTTTTTGGTTTTTTTTTTTTTTAAATCCTCACTAAACCACCAAAATTTTTACTAAAGCCAAAATACCCACCAAATTATTTCAGAGTTACATGACTAATACTCTTGTAATCAGGGGTGGTGGTACGGGGGGGCCCGGGCCAACATTTTTTTTTTTTGAAAAAAACTAATGATAGTATTCATCTGAATATGCTTTGGCCCCCCCAGATTTTTTTTAGGCCTTGGTCCCTCCAAAGTTTTAAAACATAATGATGTACAAGGCTTTTGACAAAGCCTGTCTCCCATGATGTTAGCTTTTTTTTTTCTTGCAATGATTGCCATAATTCATTATCAAAACGTTAAATTACTAACAAACAAAACAAAATCGTAAGAGATAAAACTCTAGCCTCTGCCTCTAAGCTTAGGATTTCAGAAGAATTTCTCTAACCAATAACCATAACATTACAATTTGTATTTTTCTCCAAACTCCATTAGCATTAAAATAATGTCAGCTAGTTATTCCACTAAAAGTACACCGACTTGTCTGGCTCCTAACATTAAAATAATCCTTCAAACTCAATAATCTACATATAATGTTAGTTAGTATTTGAAATGGGGATGGTTTTTTATGCAACTCCCAAGATGTACACCGACGACTCTAACATCACGTTTTTCTTTCATTTGATCAAAGTAGTTAAACTTCCCACGTACCTACCAAAACCCGTACATATTCCCACCAAAAATTTCACTTCACTAAAACACCCACCAAAACTTCTCACCCACCAAAATTTCAAGGGCACCAAACTATCTCGCACCAAAACTTCTCATCAGACCCAATTTCAATTGCACCTAAACTTCTCCAAAGAAGCAATCAGGTAGCAATCAGGTATATGTTTCTGCGATCTCTCTCATACAAAACACATACATACACACACTGAAACGAATTGGGATTAATTACAGAAGTTGCAGAACCAAGATTATCTCTCTCTGCCCTTTCACTGTGCCTATTCTTATGCTATATATACATAACTATTACATCAGTGGTGTGCGTTTACCCCCACAAGCAAAAATATGATCAGTTGTGCTTTAGTTGCTTAAGCCACGTACTTCTTCAAATATGTAGGTGATACTCAACAGTTGCTCTTTCCTAATAGCTGTATAAGTTGAGAAAATTGTTTTTAGTTGTAGTTTACTCAACAACTGCAAATTTGGGTTTCAACAGTCGAATTTTCTTTCTTACATATGTTCGGAGTAGTTCCAAAATTTAAATGCCAAGAATTTCCAATTTCCTAGCTAATTATTGTTGCTCAAACAAAAAGTGGTTCGCAAATTGTAGGATATAAAAATCACTATGGTGGAAATTTTAATTTGGTTTAGCTATTCTATTTCCATCATATCATGTAAGCAATTCTGAGCTGTTATAGTCTCTTTGTAAGGTGTTATCATCCCTTTGTATACTTCATCTACACATGAAGTTTTTTATACATGATATTTCATAATTACTATGCTCTTTTAAATAGCTATATGTAGTTGCTATTTGATTTCTTCTGGGCACTTGAGCTGATGATTGAGCTTGGTTTAAATTCTGATTTGGTCTGGTCACAACACACTCTTTCTTTAGATACATACAAATATAACTCTATTAAGTATGTATCCCTACATTTTCGGGTAATTTTCTCATTTTCAAATGTTTAATTCTACTTTTTAGTAAGTTAAATTAGTTTAGTTATGTAACGATGTTACTAAAATATAAGAGAGTGCAGAATTAAGAGGGAACTACAGAGACGTTTTTGATTGAATTTAGCAGGAATTACAATGGATAATGCCAATTTTTAGAGGAAATTGGTAAACTCCATAAGACAAAGAAAATAAGAAGAACAATTGGCTAATAATTTTCTGGTGCCCTCAGCTAATGCGTCTCTTCTATTTATAAGTTGCTCTTTCATAGCTTCTAAGGTGTAACGAATTCTTCGAGATGGTTTGGCATACTTTTGATGCGTGAGCTTCTCCGTAACTGAACGGAATCACCAATTTGTTGTTGTTTGTTATTTTTCCCTGCTTCTAGATTCTTTTTAGCCAATTTTTAGATGGGTCACATTGTTTTCCTTTGTTGGGAGGTACTGACATTGCATTCATGACAATTTACTTCTGATTACTCATAGCTTAAGCAAACGATGATGAAATCTGATTATTTTTGTAACCGGGATCACTTAGTCTATCGATGATTTTAGTTTATATTATTAATTCAAACCATATCAGGGCAATTCATTTTCTTTGCCCTGTTTGAGTGGTAGGAAGAAGATTATATTGTGTAACCACTGGTTTCCAATTGCAGGCTAAGAATTTTTATCTTACTTGTAGAATGTTGATATTATACATGTCCTATGCATTTCTTTACATCTATTGAATGCATAAGAAGATGGCAGCCTATGAGAAGCAAATATTAAAAAGAATTGAAGGGAATAGAGCAAGAATGAAGGCTATGGGTTTGACAACAATGGCAAACTCTTTGGCAGGTTCTGTTCAAAATGACAAGAAAAATAGTGGGAAAAGTAGGAGTACATAATCAGTGAGGATGAGTAAAAGAAAGATTGATGATAATTATAGGCCAGTTGAGGATGATGAGCTTCAGGGGTTAAGTTCTACTGCTGAGGAAGATGATGTTGATGATAGCAATAAGGAGCTTACGATACCTCAAAAAACCAAGGTAGAATCTTTTTTTCTGAAGCAACGTAGAATCTTTGTGGGTAATTTTTTTTTCAAAAGTTTAGTTCTCATTTTTTTTTTTTTTTGTTTTCCTTCCTGTTACTAGCTAGCCTGTAAGTTTATATCAACTTGATACCATGAAGGAATTAAATTTTTAACTTGCATAATTCATGGGGGTTTAACTCTTAGGATAAAATCTTTCAAAAATTTTAGAGTAACTTGTTAGAATGCTTGAGGCTAGAGCTAGCTATTTCTATGGTTATGAAGGCTATGGTGAGGAGTATGTCAATTGCTATGGCTATGGCTATGGTAAAGGCTATGATTTCAACACCCAAAAACTTTATATTAGGTGAAAGAGATTAAAATTGAAACTCCGACCATCTCATTGGTCAAAGATGAAACTCTATTCGTGATACAATTTTTCTTATGCTCGCAATTTTATGCTTCTTTCTTTGTAAAAGATAATGATCAGAGTTTTAAGCTTTGTGTTCAAAAATTTCAGCTAATAGCCCTAAGGAACCGATCAAATACTCCATCATCCTCAAATGGAGAAAGACCTAACAATCTAGAACATTCAGGTAATTGTTTTTTGATTCATTTATCAAACATTTACAAACTAACAATACTATGATTCATTTGTTATTAATTCTTTTTGTGTAACAATAATCAGAGACTATTGCAAGAAGAAAGACTCGTGGCAAAAATAGGTGCAAACAAATTTGGCAGTTGGATGATGACAAACGAATTAGAATCGAATGTAATAATCACGGCCAACCTATTGGGGACGGATCGGTTGATTTAGCTACTTGTCTCGGATTAGTTGCTCGAATGGGCTACTATTGTTCTATAGCTAAAAATGATTGGAGACACATCATCAAAGACGATCACACGAAGTAGAAATTTATTAGTTACTTGAAGGTTAATGTCAACATACGCTTCTCTAAATTTCAATGTTTTTAGCTATACTTTAGGTTTATATTTCTATGTGTGCTCTTTTTATACTAATTAGTCTTATATGTGCTAGGAGCATTATATTTTTCCTGATGATAAGACAAAGTATGAAAAGTGCATACATTATATGCTTGGCTCTATTGGCGAGAAATGGAGGAACTATAAACTTGATTTAAGGAAAAAAATAACCAAGTATGTGGAGGAAGGAAAATCCAAAGAAGAAATTCATGCTATTGTTCTAGAAGAGGTGGATGATACTCAGTGGATAGATTTTGTCAATCATTCTTTATCCAAGGAGGCCAAAGTAAGTACCATGACATTGACTTCTGATATATGTAGTTATAGTTGTCATGATTAAGTTAGTCCTATAACTTCTACGTTTATATTAGTAGGCAAAATAAAATCAAGCAAAAAAGAATAGGAGCAAGCAAACAGAAGTTCACACATTGGGTAGACAGAGTTATGCACAAAAGGATAATGCTTTGGTATTTGAAACCACATCTCTTAGATTTGTTATAATTTCAAACTAAACGACTAACATTACAATTAAACTTACATATGTTATCTTGTAGGAAATAGAGCAAGGTGGACCAGTGAGTCCCATCGTATTTTCTCAAGAAACACACAAGAGCAAAAATAATGAAATGAATCCAACTTTTACAAAAATTTTAGTAATTGTATTCTTGCTTTTTGGATAAATTTGTGTTATATTAATATGAAATGGAACATATACTTTTTTTTGCACATTGCAATTTTTTAATGCTCAACTAGCTTTATTCAACTACAACACACCTTTAATGAAAGGTGTTTACTTTCATTTAGAGTTTGTATCAATGCAATTAAGCACAGGGTATATAATTTTTTTTTGATTTAAAATGCTAGTTGATATTCTATCTTAAATTCAGAGTATTATTTTCTTTTATTGCTCTATAACAATTTCATGATGCATTTATTCTAGTCTTTTCTTTGGTTTGTACAAGTTGTATAAAACTTGATTTGATTATGAAAATATCTAGGATGAATGCGAGTCTTTCAAGAAGCAAAGAATATCAACTGGAGTTGATGTTATCGACTTAGAGAATGAGATCATTTGTGAAGTACGGGGCCCGGAACACTTCGGTCGTGTTAGAGAGGCAGGGCGTGGGCCTACCCCTTCATCATTCTTGGGCTCTAGGCATCATGGTATGTCTAATGATTTAAGAAGTTTATTGTCTGAAGTTCAAAATTTGAAGAAACGTGATGAGGAGAGGGAGGCACAATTAGTAGTTGAACGTGCTAACATGGAGGCACAATTAGTTGCTGAGCGGGCTAAGCATGCCAAGATTGAGGCACACCTCAATAAGCTACAACAAATGCTTGACTTATACTTGAGTAGGTAAAATGAGAGTTTTTATACACCTTATTATGCTATTACTTTTTAGACAATGAAATTCTACGTTATTATGTGTTTGTGGGTTGTAATAGATACTATTTTATCTATACAAACACATAGGTTGTTTTGAAGTCAAGCAATATGGAACATTTGGCCATTTGGGTTGTTTTTGGAGTCAATGCTTTGCTTAAATTGGTTGTGTGGGTTTATTGAGTGGGACATTGTCTTATGTATGGGGTTTAAATGGGATCTTTTGGGGTCATTATAGTTTACAGCTAGTTTGGATGGGTTCATGGAACAATTTTGAGGGGGTGTTGTGTGGGTGTTAATGAGTAGTAGTGGTGAGGTGAAGAAGGTAGAGGGGCATCGATTGTGCAATGATATTATAGCCTACAGTTGGCTTCAGTTTAATTAAATCTCTCTGCTAAGGGAAAAACCTTTATTATGAGCCTTTTGTTTCACTTATAGTTTATTTTTAATCTTCGTGATCTACAATTTATCTTAATGGCAAACGTGTACACTGCTAGCAGCGTTAATGGCATACATGGTAATCTGACTTTTTTTTATTATGATCTAAAGATGTAATTCAAAATTAATGAGCAATGTTATATTATCCTTGCATTGTAACCCCAACTGAGATTGTCCATTCTTTTTTTTTTTCTCAATAGTTTTCCTCTATTGTTATATTTTAGTCATTCTTACACATGCATAATAAGCGACGAGAGTTTTAATACATCTTATTTTGTTACATGTTGAGCTAAAGTTTACATTTTAGACAATAAAAATCAGCATTATTATGTGTTTGGGGATTGTAGTAGATACTCTTTGTGAAAAACTTTTTCAGCTAATGAATCTCTTGCCTTGTGATCAATTCTCATCAAAAGGCAATATTATGCACTTTGTAGATTGTTTTTGCTTTTCGAGTGGAGGTGTGATATTGCAGTTTCTATATTTTTACATGCTCTTTCTGGGTCCTTTTAATCTATTAGGGGAAGAAAACTACCTGGTAAGATTAGCAATAGATATTTAAACAAATTGAAAGCTTAACTTCCACAAACTTGATGGTAGTGCATTTAAGTAGAAGCTCTGTTGTACATGCAAAAGACTTTTTGATTATGAACCCTTGTTGTTGAACACATATATCAATTTGGTTTGGTTAGTAGAGATGCATGTTCTATTCTATGTCAACAAGCAGATAAACTAGTCAAGGTTTCATCATGAAATGTTAAGAAATATGGTTTTCTCTGAATTGTTTGTTCTATACTGTTTTGCTGAAGCCCTATTTATTAGCTTGGTTATATGCTCATCCATGCAGAACTTCTCTATGTTCATCTATTACTATTTGGTTATGTAGGAATAAAAAAAAATTAATTTTCTTTTGACTAATATTCTTTAATACTTTTAATTGACAGGTAAGCAGATTTTGAATATCATCCAATTTTTTTGATCCTACTCAAATTGCAAATTCTCGAAGAATGGTTTAAGTTTATTGGTTAGATAAGAACAAAGGAATAGTTGAAAACTTTTGATTTTTTGCCCTCGTATCAAGTGTTTTATATATAAAGCATGACTATTATAACTTAATTATAACTTTTGATTTGTACATATTAAACAATTATACTTGATTATAACTATTGTAACTTAATTTTCTTTATTGTAGATATTCTAACTTTTGATTTGTATATAAACAATTATACTTT
This sequence comes from Ehretia macrophylla, assembly GCA_037974665.1. Classification (NCBI taxonomy): domain Eukaryota; kingdom Viridiplantae; phylum Streptophyta; class Magnoliopsida; order Boraginales; family Ehretiaceae; genus Ehretia; species Ehretia macrophylla. The sequence goes on along the minus strand of CM075769.1, from coordinate 49,546,749 downwards.
TATGAGCAATTTAATTTTCTTAGCTTGTTTTTGTACTATTGTTTTCCCATATTCTTCATCCAATATAATTAATTTTTACATGATTTAATATATATAAAAAAGTAATTAGAAGCAAAACAGTATATAATAAGGAGAAGCAAGAAGTAAAAGATTATTAGAAGCAAAACAGAATATATAATAAGGAGAAGCAGAAGATGTCAGCGATGGTGGATTGCCACGAAAGGTATTAGCGGCGGTTCTCAAAACCCCTGCGAAAAACATTAGCGGCGGTTCTCGGAACTGCCGAGAAATGTATTAGCGGTGGTTGTCGGAATCGCCAGGAAAGGTATTAGCGGTGGTTGTCAGAACCGCCGCAAAAGGTATTAGCGGTGGTTGTCGGAACCGTCGCGAAAGGTATTAACAGCGGTTCTCAGCTAAAGGTATTGGCGGCGGTTCTCGGAACTACCGTGAAAGGTATTAGCGGCAGTTTCCAGAACCGCCGCGAAAGGTATTTTAGCGGCAGTTTAGTGAACTGCTGCAAATACTTTTCGCGACGCGTTCGAAAGCTACGATTCACCCAACCGCCGCGAAAGGTTTGGCGGCGGTTATAAACCACGGCGAATAGCAAAAAAAACCGCCACTGATAACCTTTTTTTTGTAGTGCAAGGTGGATCATCATATTGTAGTTTGCAGCGTCTTGTTGAGGACATAAATTCTATGAAGAGTCGAGCAAATTAAAACATATGTGAGAAGTCACCCCATATATTGAGTGACTCATACTTATCGTTATGCAAATTGATGTGTCGATTGACTCATAAATTATAAACTTCAACAACCTCTTGGTTCCATATGATGACAAAGCAAGTGGAAAACAACATTTCAAATTGCCGAAGCAAATGGAAAGCAACATTTCAAATTGCCGATTATCGAAGTTTCTGATTTTAATAGGTGCAGTTAGCTCATGAAGAATCGGAAAGCAACATAATGAAGTCCTTAAGAAAATTGATTCGGCTTGCTATACAATACGTTGAAAATAATCTAATCATTTTTTTGATATCCTGGTTTAATTCAAGTAACAAGTTAGATATAAAATTTCTCATACTAAGAAGCTCGTATAGATTTTTTATCATAACTATCATGTAACATAAAATATTAGGTCTCAGATTTTCAAATAGAAAGAAACAATGAACCTCTTTGACGATTTTTGGACAGTGGCGAACCTATGTGCCGATGAGAGTACGCAGTTGTGCACAAGCACACCCTCAACTTTTAAAAAAATAACTTTTTTTTTCACTGCAAAAAAAATTAGAATATGTGAGAGACGGTTCCCCTCACCGTGTCGTCGCCAATGTGGAATTTGTGACGTCACGGTGAAGAAAACTGTTTGTCAGACACGAAGTTGTCACCAAAATAGTTCCCCTTACCAAACCGTCACTATTTTGGCGACGACTGGACAACTCTCTTCATCCCGTCTCCAAAGCCGCCCTCACCAACCCCTCACTATAATTTCCAGTCTCCAGCCCGTCACTACAGTCCGCCCTTACCAACCCCTCACCATAATTTCCCGTCTCTAAGCTGTCACTACAGTGTGCCGTCACCGGCCCCTCGTCAATTAGAGTTGTCTCACAACTGTCACTACATTTCCTATTGACAAGCCCTCGCCAACATTTTCCTCACCCGGCCGTCACTAATGATTGCTGTCACTGAGCACTAGCCAACTTAATCCCTCACCAAACTGTCACAAAATTGTCGTCGCCAAACCTTCGCCAACCTTTCCCCTCACCAATCCGTCACTAACCATTCCCTTCACCAAGCCCTCACTAAGCCCTCACCAACTTAACCATTCCATCTACTTACACTAGTCATAATTCCTTCAAAAAATTTGAAATATCATCCCAAATTGAACCTATTTGATATATGAAATTCATTTCAAATAATGCCGCAAATACGATATACTATATCTATTTAAAATATAGATTGTTATTTTAAAATGTCATAAAAAGAAATGTCTTGTACATGGCAGTGTATTAAACATCAAACTACAAAGATAACATTATAACAAATTACTCTCCATCTTCATCACTATGTGAAGATGAAGAATGTTGGTCTTCAGGTTGACCACATACTTTTGCGTAGAGAACTTCCAACACTTTCTCCTGCTTCGCCAACCTTCGCTAAAGTTGAATGATTATCTCGTCCTGACTCTTGATTCGATGGCGATGACTTTGTACAATTTCATTCAAAGTACATGTAGCTCTCGTAACGGAATCATTCAGTTGTTCCTCTATGATGACATGCCGATGAGGGGTTGCAGTATTTGTGACAGACTCAACGCATACCTGAGAACCTACCCCGTATATCCAACCTTTGCGTGGTGGTCCAACAACCTGCAAAAATACTCCATTCTCATCCACAGGCGTTGGATTCGAGTCTGATTCAGATGCATTCCTAACCGTTTGGAGCATTTCGTCGTAACGAGCCTACAAAGACATTAGTAACAAGTTAGTATTATATAACCGATGTGAGATACAACCAAATGATTATCAGCTACACAAACTTAATATTGAAACACACAGTATTAAGTTACTACATATGTCTTTAATGCATTTACTCATCAATTAAAAAACGGACATAGTCTTCTCTGTATTTTGGACTTTTCCCAATAACTTGTTTGTGAATAAAATTAACCTAATGAACAGTAACCAAGCTTATCCAATACCACACTTCACCTCAACATATTACATAACTGATGTGAGATACAACCAAATGATTATCGGCTACACAAACTTAATATTGAAACACATAATATTAAGTTACTACATCTGTTTTTAATGCATTTACTCGTCAATAAAAAAACGGACATAGTCTCCTTTGTATTTCAGACTTTTTCCAATAACCTGTTTGTGAATAAAGTCAACCTAATGCACAATATCCAAGCTCATACAGTACCACACTTAACCTCAATATATTACATAACCGATGTGAGATACAAGAAAATGATTATCAACTACACAACCTTAATATTGAAACACATAATATTAAGTTACTACATCTGTCTTTAATGCATTTACTCGACAATAAAAAAACGGACAGAGTCTCCTCTGTATTTCGGACTTTTCCTAATAACTTGTTCGTGAATAGAATCAACTTAATTTAAAATATCTAAACTCATACAGTACCACACTTAACTTCAACATATTACATAACCGATGTGAGATACAACCAAATGATTATCAGCTACACAAACTTAATATTGAAACACACAATATTAAGTTATTAAATCTGTCTTTAATGCATTTACTTGTCAATAAAAAAATGGACATAGTCTCCTCTATATTTCGGACGTTTTCTAATAACCTGTTTGTGAATAAAGTCAACCTAGTGCATAGTATCCATGCTCATACAGTACCACATTTAACCTCAACATATTACATAACCAATGTGAGATACAACCAAATGATTATCAGCTACACAAACTTAATATTGAAACACACAATATTAAGTTATTAAATCTGTCTTTAATGCATTTACTTGTCAATAAAAAAATGGACATAGTCTCCTCTATATTTCGGACTTTTCCCAACAACCTGTTCATGAATAAAGTCAACCTAATTTAGAATATCTAAACTCATACAGTACCACACTTAACCTCAACATATTACATAACCGATGTGAGATACAACCAAATGATTATCAGCTACACAAACTTAATATTGAAACACACAATATTAAGTTATTAAATCTGTCTTTAATGCATTTACTTGTCAATAAAAAAATGGACATAGTCTCCTCTATATTTCGGACGTTTTCTAATAACCTGTTCGTGAATAAAGTCAACCTAATGCACAGTATCCAAGCTCATACAGTACCATACTTAACCTCAACATATTAATCATGTTTTACTACAACCCTAAGGTTACATTTCTAATTACTTTAAACAACACAATAGGGTAAAAAAAGTAACCATATTCCATTTGTGAAATGTTTAGTCACCGTGTAGGCATATTCATGCTCACAAATCACGAAGTATGTTTTCCCTCTGGAATAATAGCTTTAACAATTATAAATACTTTGCAAAACCAACAAACCTGTAGGCCAATACTGTGAATCCCAAATTCTCTTCAACATAAACCCTATGTATTGCTACCTCTTCTAGAAATTACATGAATAATATATACCATAGTCTGCTCGATCCGAGAGTCTGTGTACGGTCCGTCAATCCCTTTGCAATGGGCCTTCTTGAAAACCTCCACATAAGTCACTGTCCTTCCTAGTTCTTTTTTCTACAATAGCAATTGACCAAATCAACCTACATATAATTATGTATTTCGGGAAATTTTTATTCGTACACATAACATATACACGTAAACAAGATTATATTACTAAATCAATACCATTCTTCTAGCTGCCTCATGGGTTGAGATTGAACCTAAATGGTAAGTAGACGGATTGGCCTTTCGATTGTCTGAATTTTTCCTTGAGATTTCCTGCCATTCTGGCCTTTGCCATAGCTCCAGCATTTGGTTTCATGTGTCAAGTGGTATGAAATCTGGCTTTTTCATTCTTGTTTGTCCTTTGTTTGTCAAATCTAAAATTCAGCATCTTGCAGTAGATTCAAACTTGCACCAAACTTCAGCTTCATCACTTGGAAACCATTTGTACTCCCTCTGAAAGCATTAATATTATCATCTATATAATTCAACAATTATATATACAATTGTACAATAGTTCCCACAATATGTATTGTTTTAACAGTTCATACCCTGAAATATTCGAACCATAATTTCTTTGTAACACTTGGGACCTGTCTGTATATCAACCACGACTCTACATACCTGGCATGTTGAGCTCTTGTAACACCTTTGACGGTGTTATATGGATCCCATCTATACAACATAACATAATTCAAACATGTATATTAGGGTACAAAAAAGAGAATATTTAAAATTCAGGTGTGAACTATTACATACCCGTTTTCTATGACCTTCACATAGCGTCGCTTGTCATTTTGCCATACCGTATAATCGGCTAGAGATTGGAATCCATAAAATTGCCAATCTTCAATACCTGTAGCCCGTCTTTCAGCAGCGTGCGAGGACTTGGGCATATTAGAAAATTGCGCACCACTAGGCATTGAAGAGTCAACACCATTTACACATAAGTCCTGTAACTCCTGTGGCAGTCCAGCTGATGAACAGAGTTGTTCATTATGACTAATGGACGTGGCATGCACATATGGCTGCTCCTGTTGGGGCTGCGCATTGTCTGGGATCCGATGTCGCATTCCCACTGATGAATTATATGAACCATGCTCAACGACCACAGGGACATTACCAGCACCACGGTCAGTTGTTGTATCTGCAATTGTGGATCCACGACCACTCACGTGATATGTACCTATAGATTCACGGCCACCCAATTGTGATACGTCATTCGGTCCGGCCGGATTGAATCGCTGCGTCTAGGGCACAATAGGGGGGGTATGAGTCGAAGATGTCATTTTTCCTAACAAACTGCTCTGCTTCAATTATTTTTTCCCCTTGCGAGTTGGATCTTCACCGTCTCTCATTGCCTGTTTTGATACAATAGAATTAGAATATATAAATAATATATGATGACTGAAAAAATGTAATTACGTAACTTAACATACCATAACTGTCCTAGATCTATGTATACCACTACGAATCACTGCTTGATCAATTGAATTACAACCATGACAAATATTGTCACGCCCCAACTCGACCCCACGTACGATCAGTCAGGACGCAATGGGATTTCGGCAGTATAACGACAGTAAATAGAATACCGAGGTTCTAAACCAGCCTCATTAATAACATTAAACATCCAATTCCATAACCATACAAAAAACAACTCCTCAACAGCATAACAACACACAACATAACCGTAATATACAATAATCAGTCCTCGTTATCTGCCTTTGTTCCAACATAACATACAATACCTCAACCTTATTATACATTCCAAAAATAAGTTGAGACCCATCTAACAACTTAACCATAGACAAAAGAAGCTGCTAGAATAGTAAAAACTAATTCATATTCTTTTCAGCATCCTATACAACAATAACTATAAAGCATACAAAATGCTACTAAGCTAATATACATGATAAATAACAATACAGAATCATGGATAAGACTCAGGAACATATGACTCGTCCACGTAAGGCACATTTTCCTCCTCAAGAGGCACGTACCCGTAATCCGGCTCTGCAACACCTGTAAGCATGCAATAATAGAGAGTGAGCTTATATACATAAGCCCAGTGAGGATCCGATAGATCTCGAGCAAGGTCTACTAAACTCCTTGGAATAATCCTTTGAGTCAGTAAACACATAATAACATAAATAATACTATCATCACATAACTATATAACCATTCAATAAAGGATACTCTATTTGGTGTAGCTCCAAACGCCATCACGATCTCAACCGTTCTTCTTATAACTCCCCATTACTCACGCACCCGAGGTACCTCACTAGCCCCTCCCTCCATGACACCTCCGTCATGCGAGTTGGGGGTAGCCTCTGGTAGTTATGCCGTTATCAACCCGACAGCCCAACGCTGCCCGAGAGGTGGCACACACATACCAAGACTCCATAATCATCATCAATCATCAATCATCAATCAATCATCATTTATTCATCATTGATAGCATCAATTATCATTTAAACAACAATAACTTAGTTAGATGACAAAGTAGGCCATCTAACCGGACATGCATTATATACACAATTAAACCCTAAGTTACTCATCAACAACTCACCATTCAACACTCAAACACCACCCAATCATCTAAAGGCATCGTTCAAGAAATTAAAGAATGACAACCTAAACTTCAAAAATTCATAACTTACATTCTACTAACCCAAACATTGCCAAATCAGTTTCTATCACTCACCCATTCAACCTACTACATTAGCCCTCTCGGAAATCCACCATAACACCTCCAAAACATGCCCGATAACCCTAAAACCCTAGGATGTCTTGGCTGAATTTTTTGGATTTTCACACGAACCATGTAATCAAAAATTCGGCATTACAACAGCGCTAACACGTAATTATCAAGTATTTAGAAATCGACGGCAATCGATTTCGATCATCACAACTCAATTAATTCAACATTGAACAATTTAATCAAAATTTAATACCCGAAAAATAAAAATTATGCTACATCCGACAGAAACTCGTAGTATTACCACTAAACGATCCCTAGCATGCAAGGAGCAATAATCTAACATCAGATTATAATTCTAACGGTTCAATCTTCATTTATACGCAAAAATACAAAATACAAGTTTTGAGATCTAGAATTTTTCTCTCACCTTTGATGCGATAAAATCTTAGGGATGCATGAAGTGCGTGCCCAACAAGCAGAATCCAAATCGGTGCGAAGTTTTACGGACAAAAACCAAGTTTTTCTTTGAAAATTTGATTGAAAAACCTTGAAATTCTCTTTGGCTTTTTCTCCCTCAACCTCTCGGCCCTTTGTGTGTGTGTGGAGTGTGTTTTGTGCTTTGCTTAGTGTGTGTAACTAGTGTGAGCAAATATATTTAGTATTTTAAATAGTTTAAGTTGAGAAAACTATTATTTTTTAATGTTTTATTGACTTTAAACTCATTTTATTGCTCACCAACGTTAAAAATATTTATGCAACCCCCAAGATATCTCAAGTGGATTATTTTTAGGTGACAAGAAGTTTTACATTCAAAGAATTCCACCCGAGTCGGCTTAAAACTCGATTTTTGCAAAAGTCGGTGTAAAAATCCTAATAAATTCTTAAGCCGATTTTAAAACCGTTTTCATCAAACACAGGTCTATTAAAGTCCGTGGACTAGGTCTAGAAGGGTTAAAAAGACCAGTTTCAAAATTTTAGCGGACGTGTTTTGAAAACACTATTCACTAAAAATCGACGATAAAATTTCTGATCCCGTTTTTTATGAAAATTTCATGAATGCACATTTAACACGTATTAGGAGTATTGACATCAAAATTATAACTTTCTAGGTCCTATAGCACATAAACAGGTCATATGCACGCAAAACGAGGTATAGCACGTAAAACGAGATAAGCAGAAAAGTGGGGTTTCACATTCTCCCGCCCCTTATAGAAATTTCGTCCTCAAAATTCTTACTTGATGTACGGAATAGATCTGGGTATTGCTGCTGTATCTGATCTCGTCTCTCCCACGTAGCTTCCTCAATGCCGTGATGCTTCCACAACACCTTAACCATCGGAATCCTCTTCGACCTCAACTCTCGGTCCATCTGATCTAGAATACGAATTGGACGCTCGTCATAAGTCAAATTCTCTCGAAGCTCTAACGGTTCTGGCTCAAGAATATGAGAAGGATCCGGATTGTATTTCCGTAAATTAGACACGTGAAATACATCGTGGACATTAGAGAAATTCTCCGGTAAAGCCAACCGATATGCCAACTTACCAACCCTGCCAGTAATCTCAAACGGCCCAACAAATCTTGGACTCAGCTTACCACCTTTACCGTAACAAGCAAACCCCTTTCGAGGAGACAATCTCAAGAAAACCCGATCTCCGACTGCAAACTCTAAGTCTCGACGACGCTTATCAGCATAACTCTTGAACCTACTCTGCGCCGTAAGCATTCTCTGCCTGATCAACTGAACATTTTCAATCTTCTCAAGAAGTTCTGGCATAATAGTCGGATCAACAGTCTTCATCTCTCCTACCTCGTCCCAATATAAAGGTGAACGGCACTTACGACCGTAAAGAGCTGCAAAAGGTGCCATTCCAATAGTAGATTGATAACTATTGTTATAGGCAAACTCGGCAAGTGGTAGATGTTTCTCCCAGTTCTTCCCGAAGTCCAGAACACAAGCCCTAAGCATATCTTCCAGAATCTGAATAGTCCGCTCAGACTGACCGTCGGTCTGTGAATGATATGCGGTACTGAAGTTCAACTGAGTACCCAAAGTCTCCTGAAGTTTCTCCCACAAACGAGAAGTAAATCGAGGATCTCAATCAGAGACAATACAAGACGGAATCCCGTGAAGTCTAACAATCTGATCCAGATAGAGACCCGTCAGCTTTGTAACCTCATCTCCCATCCTCATTGCAATAAAATGAGTTGTCTTCATCAAACGATCCACGACAACCCAAACTACATCATTACCCCTCAGTGTTCTAGGCAAGCCAGTGACGAAGTCCATCGTAATATGCTCCCATTTCCACTGTGGTATAGCCAACGGCTGAAGCAAACCTGCTGGTCGTTGATGCTCGGCTTTCACTCTCTGACAAGTCAAACATCTAGACACAAACTGAGCAACCTCCCTCTTCATGTTGTTCCACCAGTAATGTTGCTTCAAATCCCGATACATCTTAGTTCCACCGGGATGAATAATATATTTATAATTATGAGCTTCTTCCAGAATACCTCGCCTCAAGCCCGGTTCATCAGGAACACAAACCCTGTTCTGAAACTGAAGAATACCGTCCTCATGCAGTTTAAAGTCAGACTGATCATCCGTGATCTGATCCTTGATCTTCTGAAGTTTAACATCAAGTTGCTGAGCTTCCCTGATCTGAGACAATAATAAAGGCTGAATACGGAGATGTGAACACATCACCCCAACCTGAGTCAACTCTGGTCTCCAATAACTAAACTCCTCAAGAACCTCCCACTTCTTGACAGCCAAACAAGAAATACTAGCCTTCCGGCTGAGAGCATCTGCTACAACATTTGCCTTTCCAGGCAGATAATTGATAGAACAATTATAATCTCCAAGAAGCTCCATCCATCTCCTCTGGCGCATATTTAACTCCTTCTGTGAGAATAAGTACTTAAGACTCTTATGATCAGTGAAAATCTCAAACTTACTGCCCCACAGATAATGACGCCACTTCTTGAGTGCAAAGACAACTGCTGCAAACTCAAGATCATGAGTCGGATAGTTTTCTTCATAAGGCTTCAACTTTCGAGAAGCATAGGCAATAACTCGGCCATCCTGCATAAGAACACATCCCAAGCCCTCCTTGGATGCATCGCTGTAAATAACCATATTATCGGTCCCCTATGGTAGAGCAAGTATTGGAGCAGTAGTTAACCTCTTTTTCAACTCCTAAAACCCACTCTCACACTTCTCATCCCAAGTAAAGATAGTTCATTTCTGAGTCAACTTAGATAGTGGCCCCGCAATCTTCGAGAAGTCCTTGACAAACCTATGGTAATAACCCGCCAAGCCAAGAAAGCTACGGACATCAGAAATACTCTCTGGCCGTTTCCAAGACATCACCGATTCAATCTTAGTGGGATCTATAGAAATACCGCTCTGTGTAATAACATGGCCAAGAAAAGAAATCCGTTGCAGCCAAAATTCACATTTGCTGAACTTGGCAAACAACTGATGCTCCTGCAGTTTCTCTAATACAAGCCGTAGATGTTGCTCGTGCTCCGATTCAGATTTAGAATAGACCAAGATATCATCAATAAAAATCACCACGAACTGGTCCAAGTACGGCTGAAAGACTCGATGCATCAGATCCATGAATGCTGCCGGTGCATTAGTTAACCCAAAGGGCATAACAACAAACTCATAATGCCCGTACCGAGTCCTGAAGGCAGACTTCGGAACATCCTCCGTACGAATCCGAAGCTGATAATACCCCTGCCTTAAGTCAAACTTAGAGTAGACTTTAGCCCCCTGAAGTTGATCAAACAACTCGTCAATTAGTGGCAAAGGATATTTATTCTTGATAGTCACCTGATTCAAACCACGGTAATCAATACACAACCTCAAGGTACCATCCTTCTTCTTCACGAATAAGACTGGAGCTCCCCAAGGTGAAGAACTCTGCTGAATGAATCCTTTCTCCAATAACTCTTGTAACTGAGCTTTCAACTCCTTCAACTCAGCTGGTGCCATCCGGTACGCCGATTTAGAAATAGGTTGAGTACCGGGAACAAGATTAATCACAAACTCTATATCTCTCTCTGGCGGCAACCCTAGCAACTCCTCGGGAAATACATTGGGATATTCCCGAATAATAGGGACTTCCTCTAGCTGTAGCTTATCAGATGGCTTGTTGATCAAATAAGCTAGATAACCCGAACACCCCTTACTCACCAACTTAACGGCTTTAGTTGCTGAGATAACAAAACTCGTCTTAGCACCCCGGTTACCCGCTACCTCTACTACTGGCTGATCCGGCAATCGAAACTGTACTACCTTGGTTCTACAGTTTAACTGGGCATCATACTTAGAAAGCCAATCCATACCCAAGATAACATCATACCCCCGGATAGGAAATAAGATAAGGTCTGAAGGAAAATTATGCCCCTTAACATGTATTATACAATCCTTACATACTAAGCCAGTAACATACTTATCAGTCAAAGAGGTACTAATCTCAACCACATAAGGCAATCTTTCAGGTTGCATTTTAACACGTTACACACAAGAAGGAGTAATGAAAGAATGCGTAGCACCAGAATCAATCAACACTTTAACAAGTTGATCAAGTATAAGGAAGTTATCTTCCACCACTGCAGTCTCCTCAGGCATCTCCTCCATATCAACTGCATAAGCCCGAGCCTGAACCCACTGCTGCTGTGGTACACTGCCCGTAGGCCTACCCTGGTAACCCTGATTCACTGCCGGACCCTCAGTCCTCGCATATCTAGGGAAATCATTCGCCCTATGCTCGCTGCTACCACAACCCAAACATGTCCCTGCCTTTACCCTGCAGTCGGACTCCACATGCCCTGGGCGCTTGCAATAATTACACTGCGATGATGTGGCACTAACACTGCCCCTAGAAGAACCAGAAGCTGATGAAGCAGCTGATACATCCTGCTGCTGAGGTCTCACCACACTAGGCCTGTATTGACCCTGAGACTGGGCTGGCCTATACTGAGTCTGAACCTGATATGGCCCTTGCTGAAACTGAGGCTGATAGTAACTCTGCTGACCCTGTGGCCTATAAAAACCCTGCTGGGCTGGTGGCCTGTAGACAACCTGCTATACTGGAGGCCTATATATAACTTGCTGGCCCTATGGCTGATACGGCCTCTTACTAGGCTGACTAGAGACAATCTGATCCCCTTTCCTCTTCTCTAACCTAGAAGCTGCATCAAAAGCCTCAGTGAAGATATCATAGCAATTCAGAGCCATTGCATCCTGAATCTCGGGCCTCAATCCCAACATAAATCTACAGGTCTTCCTCTCCTCCACAGCTACAAACTCCGGCGCATACCGGGACAACCTAGTGAATGTAGCCTCATACTGAGCCACAGTAGAATCCCCCTGTACCAAAGACAGGAACTCAGCCTCTCTCCTCTCCCGTGCAACCCTCAGGACATACTTATCCCTAAAAGCAGTCAGAAAGGCATCCCAAACATACGAAACACCCCGGGTCTCCCAACTGGCTCTCAGAGTGCGCCACCACTCCTCTGCCTCATCATCAAGCAAATAGACAGCAGAAGTCACCTTCCTCTCATCAGTGTACCCGAGAGGATCAAAAATTTTCTCTAACTTACTAATCCACGACTCGGCCTTCCTATCATTAGGCTCTCCCTGAAATCTAGGAGGATAGTACCCCAGAAATTCCTTCATAGTACCTCGACCGTGATTACCACCCTGTACATTATGTATCTGGGCCTGCAATGCCAGAGTCTGAGCAGCCTGACCCGCTAACAACTGGGCCTGTCCAGCCATCAAATCTGCAATCCGATCCATTGCTGCCCCTAACCTGTCATCACCCCTATCACGGCCCTGTGCCACATTACCAGGAACCTCATCTACTATCTCGGGCCTACCACGAGTCCTCGGTCTACCGGCCATCGTACTAATCAAAGAGTTAGCACAGGTTATAGCACATAAACAGGTTATATACAACTTTTAACACATAAACAACAAACTCATATAAAGCACATAGATCACATAAGTTTCAATCACATAAGCAAATTGATCACATAATCACATAAGCACTTAAATCACATAATCACTTAATCATTTAGTCATATCAATACATAATTCACTTTTCTTTCTTTTCATACATATTTCATGCTAAGACCATTACCCACATTCCGAGAATACCCCGGCTAACAACTAACATGCGCTCTGATACCACTTAAATGTCACGCCCCAACTCGACCCCACCTACAATCAGTCAGGACGCAACGGGATTTCGGCAGTATAACGACAGTAAATAGAATACCGAGGTTCTAAACCAGCCTCATTAATAACATTAAACATCCAATTCCATAACCATACAAACAACAACTCCTCAACAGCATAACAACACACAACATAACCGTAATATACAATAATCAGTCCTCGTTATCTGCCTCCGTTCCAACATAACATACAATACCTCAACCTTATCATACATTTCAAAAATAAGTTGAGACCCATCTAACAACTTGACCTTAGACAAAAGAGGCTGCTAAACTAGTAACAACTAATTCATATTCTTTCCAGCATCCTATACAAGAAGAACTATAAAGCATAGAAAAGGTTACTAAACTAATATACATGATAAATAACAGCACAGAATCACGGATAAGACTCTGGGACATATGACTCGTCCACGTAAGGCACATTTTCCTCCTCAGGAGGCACGTACCCGTAATCCGGCTCTGCAACACCTGTAAGCATGCAATAATAGAGAGTGAGCTTATATAAATAAGCCCAGTGAGGATCCGATAGATCTCGAACAAGGTCTACTAAACTCCTTGGAATAATCCTTTGAGTCAGTAAACACTCAATAACATAAATAATACTATCATTACATAACTATATAACCATTCAATAAATGATACTCTATTTGGTGTAGCTCCAAACGCCATCACGATCTCAACTGTTCTTCTTATAACTCCCCATTACTCACGCACCCGAGGTACCTCACTAGCCCCTCCCTCCATGACACCTCCGTCATGCGAGCTGGGGGTAGCCTCTGGCAGTCATGCCGTTATTAACCTGACAGCCCAACGCTGCCCGAGAGGTGGCACACACATACCAAGACTCCATAATCATCATCAATCATCAATCAATCATCAATCAATCATCAATCAATCATCAATCAATCATCATTTATTCATCATTGATAGCATCAATTATCATTTAAACAACAATAACTTAGTTAGATGACAAAGTAGGCCATCTAACCGGACATGCATTATATACACAATTAAACCCTAAATTACTCATCAACAACTCACCATTCAACACTCAAACACCACCCAATCATCTAAAGGCATCGTTCAAGAAATTAAAGAATGACAACCTAAACTTCTAAAATTCATAACTTACATTCTACTAACCCAAACATTGCCAAATCAGTTTCTATCACTCACCCATTCAACCTACTACATTAGCCCTCTCGGAAATCCACCATAACACGTCCAAATCATGCCCGATAACCCTAAAACCCTACGATGTCTTGGCTGAATTTTCCGGATTTTCACACGAACCATGTAATCAAAAATTCGGCATTACAACAACGCTACCACGTAATTATCAAGTATTTAGAAATCGACGGCAATCGATTCCGATCATCACAACTTAATTAATTCAACATTGAACAATTTAATCAAAATTTAATACCCGAAAAATAAAAATTATGCTACATCCGACAGAAATTCGTAGTATTACCACTAAACGATCCCTAGCATGCAAGGAGCAATAATCTAACATCAGATTACAATTCTAACGGTTCAATCTTCATTTATACGCAAAAATGCAAAAGACAAGTTTTGAGATCTAGAATTTTTCTCTCACCTTTGATGCGATAAAATCCTAGGGATGCGTGAAGTGCGTGCCCAACAAGCAGAATCCAAATCGGTGCGAAGTTTTACGGACAAAAACCAAGTTTTTCTTTGAAAATTTGATTGAAAAACCTTGAAATTCTCTTTGGCTTTTTCTCCCTCAACCTCTCGGCCCTTTGTGTGTGTGTGGAGTATGTTTTGTGCTTTTCTTAGTGTGTGTAACTAGTGTGAGCAAATATATTTAGTATTTTAAATAGTTTAAGTTGAGAAAACTATTTTTTTAATGTTTTATTGACTTTAAACTCATTTTATTGCTCACCAACGTTAAAAATATTTATGCAACCCCCAAGATATCTCAAGTGGATTATTTTTAGGTGACAAGAAGTTTTACATTCAAAGAATTCCACCCGAGTCGGCTTAAAACTCGATTTTTGTAAAAGTCGGTGTAAAAATCCTAATAAATTCTTAAGCCGATTTTAAAACCGTTTTCATCAAACACAGTTCTATTAAAGTCCGTGGACTAGGTCTAGAAGGGTTAAAAAGACCAGTTTCAAAATTTTAGCGGACGTGTTTTGAAAACACTATTCACTAAAAATCGACGATAAAATTTCTGATCCCGTTTTTGATGAAAATTTCATGAATGCACATTTAACACGTATTAGGAGTATTGACATCAAAATTATAACTTTCTAGGTCCTATAGCACATAAACAGGTCATATGCACGCAAAACGAGGTATAGCACGTAAAACGAGATAAGCAGAAAAGTGGGGTTTCACAAATATTTTTTCCTAACCTATATTTTTTCAAAAATCATCATTTCCCTCATTGTCACCGTCATGATTGTAGAAGGTTGAATGTTCCCCCTCTTCCTCCTCATCCTCATCATCATCGTCATTGTCATCATCGTCGTCTTCATCATCATGGTCATCTTCATCATCATATGGGTCACAATCATCATCGTCATCATTGATATCATCATCATCATCACCATTATCATTTGTTTCATGCTCATATTCTTCATCATTTACACATTCTTCTACGTTTCCATGTTCGTCGTCTTCTCTTATTATTTTAGTGTATATATCTGAATAACTAATATGTGAATTAGAATAAAAAACATTCGGTTCCACTAGGGGCACATTCGTGTGATCCGACTGAAAACTTGTGTTATCATCCACATCTATCTCCTGTCTGTCCATGTCATAGAAATGTCTTGGATGGATTTTAACAACGGCCACCCAATCTACTCGTTCTCTCTTTGCCTCTAGATAAACACAATAGTACACTTGTTAGACTTGACCTGCCAATACAAACGGTTCGTACTTGGGATATCTTTTTTTCACGTTCACCTCAACCAATCTGATCCTCTTATTTGACTTCACACCTTTATCATTTGTGGTATTATATCAATCGCACTTAAACATAACAACTCTTGTATGTTGTAACATTGGATTAAGATATTATAGTTCAATAATGTCCTTCAATACCTCATAGTACCTTATTTCCCCAGCTATACCATCGCATGTACCTCTTACGAAACTCCACTATTGTTCATGGATTTTGAAGACCTATATTCCATCATAGAGAATCTGTATCTGTTTTCCATGTATCTACACCATCTGTGTGTCTTTTTGTGTGGCCATTTGGAGAGATATTTCACACGATCGTCTACGTCATACCTATCTCTTAACTGCAATATGACTACATTTGGCTAATAATCAACTGGTCGTGCCCTTAATGAATAAGCAGAAATCGCATACAAAAATACTGACCTGGCCATATAACTATCTCGGGAAAGATTTGTCAAAATGCAACTGTCTATCTCTTTGGTTAATAGGGTCGTATTGTTGTTCCAAGTCTTCCTCAAACAATCTGCATCCAATTCGTAAAGCTGCTCATTAAAAAAAGTGTAATAATCCCAACGGAGGAAAGTGCATTCCAAATTGTTGCAAACATACCTTATATAAGGCTGCACCTCTGGGCAATTCATTAGTACATATAAGTGTGCCAACTGGAGATCATACTCTGGTAGTGAGATCTCTGCATTGACCCCAATGGGACAACCCGGACAAGTAAATATAGATAAACAACCCTAAGGATAGTTTACCTCGTTATACTGGTTGTTTCGACATAACCTTCTACTTTTAGTTGACATGTGTTGTTCAAAATAATATGAACATAAAGTTGATATCTTTAGGACGTGATAAGCTTCACAAATAGATCCTTCAACACGTGCTTTATTCTTAACTATCCTCTTCAGGCCTTGCAAAAAACTCTCTAAATGATACATCCGCCGATATTGAACAGGTTCACAGCATATAGCTTCATAAACCAAATGGACAAGTAAATGCTCCATTGAGTCAAAAAATACAAGAGGCAACATCTTCTCCAGTTTGCACAACGTGATGACAATATTATCTTGCATCCTTTCCAAATCGGTTCTTTGCAATGTTGAACAACATAGATTGCTAAAAAATAAGCTCAGTTCAGCAAATATCTCTGAAGCCTATTTTGACATGAGTTCTCGCAATGCAATGGGAAGTAGTCTCTCCATAAAGATATGACAATCGTGACTCTTCATGTGTGACATTTTCAAATCCTTCATGTTGACACAATTTGATAGATTAGAATCATAACCATCGGGAAATTTTATGTCTTCAACCCATTATAGTAGCACTTTTTTTTTCTCTTGGGAGAGTATATACACCGAACTTGTTCGTATTTTCTTCGCATAATTCTGGACGATTGCAAAAAGTTGACATGTTTTTTCGAGCTTGAATGTTGTCTTTAGTCTTACCCTTAACAACCATGATAGTATTGAAGACATTGTCAAAAATATTTTTCTCAATATGCATCACGTCTAAGTTGTGATGAACAAGGTACGTCTTCCAGTATGGCAGTTCCCAAAAAATACTTCTTTTCGTCCAATTATGATCTATACCAAACCCATCTAGCTTCTTGCAATATCTCTCTTGGATTGTTGGAAAATTTTTTGCCTATTCTCAAATTTGTTGCCCAGATAATCGTAATAGAGGTATAGATATCTCATGCCTATCCTTGATAAAAATTTTCATGTCATGTCTTAATGAACTATTCTATGGTAAGAATTGGCGATGACAGTCGAAAAATGAAGGCTTCTTCCCCGCTGGTAAGCGAAAAGCTCTTGACTTTTTGATGCAAATAGGATACAATAACCTCCCATGTGTGCTCTATCCCGACAACATACCATAAGCCGGGAAGTCATTTATTGTCCACATCAAGACTGCCCTCAAACAAAAATTAGTCTTTGTAGCAATATCATAACATAATGTTCCTTCCGACTATAGAGTTATCAATTCATCGATCAGGGGCTCTAGGTAGACATCAATATTCTTACCGGGATACTTGAGACCAGGAATGAGTAATGTCAAAAACATTACGGGATCCTTCATGAACATCCATGGTGGAAGGTTGTATGGGTTATTATCACTGGCTAGCAAGAATATGGTTGCACATTTGAATTGTACGGGTTAAAACCATCTGAACAAAGGCCTAGCCGAATATTTCTTGGTTCTTCAGCAAATTCTGGATACACGGAATCAAAATATTTCCACAATTCGACATCTGATGGATGACAAATATTTTTATCCTCCACATTGTGATATTTGTGCCACATCATGTGTCTCGCTGTAGCATTTGACATGTACAGTCTTTTCAACCTTGGTGTCAGAGGGAAATATCTTAACTGTTTGTGGGAAATAGGCTTCCCCCATTTTCTACCACCAGCTATATCCTTGAAACGTGCGTGGCCACAGCGCGAAAAATTTTCCATTAGTCTCCGATCTTTGTAAAATAAGGTGCATCCATTTACACAAACATCGATCTTCTAATATCCCAACCCTAATAGCTTGATTAGTTTCTTAAATCTATAGAGGTTTTCAGGCAAATTATGATTCTCGGGCAACACTTCCATTAATTCATCTATGAACCTATTAAATAGAGAGTTGTTCATATTATGCTCGGACTTCATATTCATATATTGAGCCACGGCTGACAATTGAGTAAGTTTCACACAACCATCAAACAATGGCCTATCAGCGGCATTCAACAACTCAAAAAAATCATGTGCTTCCATGTTAGGTTCTTCATTAACCTCAACATTGTGATCGTTGGTGAACTGCGGACCGGCAACGTCAAAAACCAATGTTCTGTAATTATTCGTTTCACCGAACTATTGTTCTTGATTATACGCCCAAGTTTGTGCATTTGGAACATAATTGTTATACACATGTTCGTGCAATCCATTGGTAGTAAAAAGACATAAAACCCTTCTGATACAGATGATCAACCACCGTTCCTGTTGTTTGGAATTTTAAGTTCCGGTATCTTACACGTAGAGATCTTATCTTATTGTCATCCATATAATAATGTTGGTTGCTTGTGAAGGATACAAAATTCGAAACACCTTGGATAAAGGCCTCATTAAGATTACCGTCAATCCATTTCTAATACATCCATTCACAATTTGACTCCATAAAATGATGTATTGACCAATTTGTTAAATGTTATTGCATTTTAAAAATTACATAATACATTTTTAGGTAAAAGAGCTATCCGAATTCGATGAGTGAGACTTATTACGCATAAGTTTGACAACATGACAAAGAGACACAACAAACCAAAAATAGAACAATGTTATACAACACAGAAAATGATATATGTAACAAAATTGTGAAACTTAAAACATACATGAAATTAACTTTAAATTATATTTGACAAAAAATATTCAAATTGATAGACGGACGCGACAAACCGACAGAGTCTCCTCTGTACCGTGAGTAATCTGATATCTGCATTCAAAACATTTCCACAACAACAATACCTTTTAAAACTGTTCATGTAGAAGAGACAATGTTCATTATAAAGCAAAAGGGTCCAAAGTACAATGTACAAGGTTACTCAACATAAATAAGTGACAACTCAACAAATATGAAGTTAGAATCATTCAATAAAACATGTTAATAGTTGATCCGGGCTCGGACGTGACATTGGAATTTTTAATTTTATGGTTGACGATTATCCGAATTTGAAATCATAGACCACAAATTGTTAAGATAAAAAAAAAATCCAAATGTTTCAAAAAATATTACCGTAAAATCTGTAAACTCTGGACGCGACAAAGGGACAAAGGTTCCCCGCTACCATGAATAATCTGATAAACTGCAATTAAAAAATTTTCACAGCAACAGTACATTATAAAAATTACTCAAACACATTCACATTAATCCATTTATAGTATAATGAACTACGCAAAATGACCCAATAGTACAATGTACAAGGTTACGCAACATAAATATGTGACAACTCGACAAATATGAGGTTAGAATAATTATACCAAACATTTTAACAATTGATCTGGACTCGGACGTGATATTATATTTATAATTTTATGGTTTACGATTATCGAAATTTGACATACAAAAAAAATAAAAATTCTGGGGAAAAATAAATACAAATAAATTAAAAAAAACCAAAATATAACCTAAATATGTAAAAAAACAAACAACAATTAAAAAAATGAAATACTAATAACAAAAAAAGACTAGACAATTAAAAAATGAAAAAAAAATATATCCAAAAAAAAATCAAAAATTAAAAAAAAACAAATAACCTAAATATGTTAAAAAACCTACAAAAAAAATTATAATGAAAAAAAATTATAGAAAAAAAAAAACGAAAATTACAAAAAAATAGAAAATTTAAAAACAAAAAATTCGAAAATAAAAAAATTCAAAAAATTAAATCAAAATAACCAAAATGTGTTAAAAATAATACAAATTAAAAAAAAAAAGAAATTATAACAAAGAAAAATAATAGATAAATAAAAACGAAAAAAAATCGTAAATTAAAAAAAATCAAAAATACAAAAAAAAATTAACAACTAAATTAACATATTTAGGTTAGATGCATTATTAATTAACATATTCATAACAACAACAAAATGTATTGTATATACATAGATGTACATACATATACACATGTGTATATAAATAATCTCACATACATAAATTATTTGTGAGGTGGGGAAAAGGGTAATGTGTTGAGAGAGTACATAGCATCATAGGAGGGGGGTGATTATAGCTAGATATATACATACATAGATATATATATATATAACATATACAAATACAAAAAAAAATCATTATTACCTCAACTTGTTGATTGTGAGGCGTATATAGAGAGGTGGGAAGGTTGGGGAATGGGGGACGTAAGGGGTGGGCAAGGGTAGGGGGTGGGGTTTTTTTATTCTGAAAAAAAAAAAACGTAATAGAGGGCCCCTCTATTAGAATAAATTCAATTGGGCGACGGCCCGGCGTGAACCAGGGTCGTCGCCCAATTAAAAGAGGCCCACATTTTATTGAAGACGAGCCTATTTTATTGGAGACGGGCAGCAGCCCGTCTCTAATAAAAGAGGCCCACAAGCATGGGCTTCTTATTGGAGACAAGGTCTTCAAGATGGAGACAGGCATCAGCCCGTCTCCAATTAAAAAGGCCTACAGCGTGGGCCTCTTATTGGAGACGGGCATCGGCTCGTCGCCGGTCGCCATCCCGTCTCAATTGGAGACGAGTATCAGCTGTCTCCATTATGGAGACGGGCAGCCTGTCTCCAGACCATCTCCAATAAAAGAGGCCCACATCGTGGGCCTCATTATGGAGACGGGAATATTGCCCGTCTTCATTGGCGACGGGAAGTTACCCGTCGCCATTGGAGACGGGCATAGTTTCCCGTATCTAATTTAGAAAACTAGTTAGAATGGCTCCAATAATTTGATGATTACAATCTCATTGTGCCTTCATCAAGCCCTCACCCTACCGTCGCAAATGTTTGGACAGTCATGTGAAGTTGGCACCAATAATTTGGAGAAGACCCCTCACCGTGCTGTCGCCAAATTTTCACAAATTTCAGTTCTATATAAAGAGTAAACAATCTCGCATGTTGTCTTCCATCTTTACATAAGCTTAATCTCAGTGAATGATATCTTATAAACGATGAGTAAGGAAGTTCAAGGTCAGTGGGTTACCGTTAAAAAGGAGAAACACACAAATAAATGTGATTCATCGAAGGCAAGCAGTAGCAGAGTTGAAGGTCAATTTGATCTAAACGAACCACCAAAAGAAGATGGTTACATTTCGATGGCTCAACACCATCAAATGAATGTAGATCAAATGTATCGCATCCTTCTGTCGAAGTTGTTCGAGTGAAAAATTATGTAAAAACATAGTAGGTAAGGTTTAAAAATATGTGATATATTAACAAGATATGTGTGTGTATCTTGTATAGGACTTTTGTATGGTAATGACTAAAGTTAACCGTCTGTTAATATAAACCCTAGTTATCGAATGTTATGAAATAAAATCTTGTCCATTTCAAATTATGTTATCAAATTTCAAGAAATATTGTAATAAATATGTAGACAAACATAGTATTTTATTATTGTATTCAAATAATGTCAATACTTGAAGTTAACAATACATTAGTAATTGGTAATACTTCTGAAACATTTTAACATATCATTGTTAATCAGTGTTTAAAGGCGTTCATTAAAAGAAATATAGGAAATTGAATGGCAAACTTTATGGCGATGGCATGGTGATGGACTGTCACCGTGCCGTCTCTACATATCAGAAGGGGAGAAACTTATCACTTACCCATCACCAAATTAGTGACGGTCGTAGCTGGGCCGTCACCGAATCAGTGACGAGTTGGTGACGGGTATTTTTGCCCATAACTGTGCCGTCATTTTTTCGTCACAAAACTAGAGTCAACCTTGTCCTTCAAAAAAACTAGTATAGTGGACATTTTCGCTATATGAGTGTACACCATGACCTCTCTCATGGCATGATTGCACATCCTGAACTTGGGTGTCTAGGTTCGCCCATGCCTGTTTCGCTGGTATTGGGGTTGTTTTTTAAGGACAATGTGGTTTTTAGTGGGTGGTTGGTGTTTTCTACCCAACTTATGGTTTTAATGAATATGTGGTATATGGTATCCGGATTTTAGTTAAGGCTATTTGGTAGTTTAGACTCTAATATCATATTAAATTATCATTTCATTTAAAATTTTAAGTTATTAGCGATGAATTATTATATCTATTTATGGTGTTTATGAATTTTGCAGCCACGTGTTATTCACGTGTCCACTAACATTTTTTTTTGACAGATTTTACTTTAAAGACTAATGGTTGTCACCAAAATGAAAGATGAAGGACCATTTTATCTTAAAATGAAAGATTAGAGACTTGAATATAAAAAAAGATAAAAATGTAGGACCATTTCGATAAATTACCCTATTTGTTATGATTGTAGGACTAATTCACTAGGATACTAGGTCTTGCGAGTCACTTAGAAGTGGGAGAACTAAATGCTAGAGCTAAGCGTTGTGCAACACTTCACTAGGATAGTAGCAGCCATCTCTAGAATCTATTCTTTAACAACACAAAAAACTTTAAAGGGATGAGGGATCTATATCCCTAATGCTAATTTTGGTCATGAAAAACAAAAAGAAATATGACTTCGAACCAATTCAATCTCTTCCATACCAACAAAGATTACCTAATTCCTTATGGAAAGTAATCTATAACACATTGTATAGATTAAATCTTCCTTGAATTAAAAAGAAAAAAAAAGTAATGTATAGCACTCCTATACCAACAAAGATTAAAAATTTGATCTGGAAGGCCTACATAAATTATGCTTTGCTTACAAAACAATGAAGTGTATATTTGATTCTATCTGCAAAATCTTCGGCTAAAAACCTGAAATTGAACGTCTTCTACTTGGAGTACAAAAAATTGGTTTGCTTCACCAATTCAGTACATTCTAAAGAGCATCATCAGATTTTTGATTCATGGCTCCTAATTGTTACTCAAAGTTATAGAGCAATAAGATGTAGCAACTTCGAAGCTGAATCAATAATTTCCCAATACTGCTGGCACAATTAGGAAGGAAGGATTTCACATTTCTCACGGTTCCATGAGACACGCAAGCGAGACTAGTATCATAAGATTAAAAAATAATTATTTGGACTCCAAATTCATAGACCGAAAATGATTAATCTAAATTATCACTTAAACGCATAATACTCACTTATAAACTACAACTACCTACCGATGTGGGACACTTCAACATTATTGTTTGAAGGATGGGAGGTTAACCCTGCTAAACCATTAGAAGAGACAAATCATATCATTGTTGAGTACTTTAATGCATTTAAAAAATTTGTGTATTTTTCACAAAACAAATATATATCTATGTATTTTTAGTTAAAAAGATTAAAAGAGTTTTTATGAAAAAAAAATTTATAATCATATGACTAAAAATTAATTTTAGCCCCCACTAAAAACAACTCTTAGATCTGTCGTTTAACTATTTGTAAGGTCATCATGGAATTATGAATAGTGATAACATACTGAAATTTCACTGTCAATTCTCTATACAAGTAGCAGCTCTAGCAATTAGAAATGTTTGTCAAGTTGTTTTCATTCCATTTTTTTTCTTTTGTTATATTGAAGGGAAAATATCACATTTAGTCCATATTATTTGCAAAATGTCTCAATTTAGTCCCTATTATTTAAAATGTTTCAATTTAGTCTCTATTGTTTCCCTAAAAGTTTTAATTTCATCCCTATTGTTTAAAGTTTTTGTTAGCCTGAAGGCCCTAATCCTATATTTTGATGATAACTAAATCTTGATTATGAAATTTATCTATTAACTAATCATATCTTGTAATGAGTTTATTGTTTGAAAATTAGTCAAAGCTTGAAGGATATTCAATATATTAAGTAAACTCATGGAAAATGATGGTCAAACAAAAGACATCCCCCAACTAGAAGATCAAAGCACTTTAATGGTCAAGATCTACGAAGATTCAAGATGTGAACATCCTAGCTAAGATCTTATCCTAAGAAATGAAGATTGAAGAGATGATCAAAGCACTTCATGAATATCAATGTTATACAAGCTCAAGAGCAAGTTCATGAAGGATGATGTTGATCAAGCTCAAGTGATTTAATCATGAAGATCAAATGAAGAGCTCAACATGATCAAGCTCAAGTGTCTTTTTGTCAAGATCTCTAAAGCTTCAAGACGTAAAGATTCAAGTCAATAAGATCTTGGAAGATGAAGATGGAGCTATAAGAATGGAAACGGAAGTCATAAGGGGTACCGGTTGGGACTTGACTGGGATTTTGGGTCTTGCAAATGGTATATGTTCAACAATGATTCTCAAATATTATTTTGAAATATTTGAAAAATGTTTTACAAAACATGCTCAAAAGACACGCTTCTAAAAACCCAACCTTGACAGTTTTGATCCTACCGGACGCCCCCATGGCGACTGGTCGACCGGTGGCCAAAAGGTCGTCCACCCGAGGCCTGTCCACCGGACTAAGGTCTCTCGACCGGTCGACCGGTCGACCGATGACAAAGGGGTCGACCGGTCAGACCAAAATACTGATTCAAAATATAGCCGTTTGTGTACGTTAGGAGCATTAATTACACTATTTTTTCAGCTCTATTAATCTCTCTTAACTGTAAAATCTTAAGGCATTGATTCAAAGCAATTACTCTTGAATTATTTTATCATCTTTATCTTTGACTCATCATTGAGCTATACTTGAGCAAGAATTTGTGAGCATTATTGAGAGAGAAGTATTCATTGTATTCATCTACCCTAAAAAAGGACTTTTATTGTGAATCTCAAACACTCATCAAGAGAGAGAGTTAAACACTTTGACAGGAATGATTTTCTTGTCAAATGTGTTGGGGTTAAAGCTTTGTATTGAGAATGATTTTTCTATTGTAAAAGCTTAAACTACCATTGTAGTTGGTTTGTGAACTCACCAATATTTGAAGAGTCACCATAGTGAAGATTGTTGAAATCCTAAGCGGGGAGCTTAAGTCGTGGACTTAGGTGGGGGCCAAACCACACTATATCGCGATTTGCAATCTCTTTTTCTCAACTCTCTATTTGCATTATTTTATGCACACTAAGTGTTTGATAAATTGTCTCACTCACATTTTATATTGCTAGAGTGCATATTTGTTTAAAATTGTTTTTGATTAATCATTGCTAGTATATTGCTTAATCGAAAAAGTAGTATTATTGCCTATATAACCTAATTCATTTCCTCTTAGGTTTAATTAAGGGACAACAAGTGGTATCAGAGTTAGGACTTTACATCTAGCTTAACATTTAGTAAAGTCAAGATAATGTCATATACTACTACATCTCCTCACATTGAAGGATATTCAATTGATAGACCTCCTTTGTTTATAGGAACCAATTTCATGAGGTGGAGAAATCATATGACAATATATATTCAATCCATGGACTATACGTTGTGACATATTGTTGAGCATGGGCCATACGAAGTTGAAGATGAGTCAACCGAGCAAAACATTGCCAAATTGACCAAAAATGCATAAGCTCTGCATATTCTCTATCGTGCTTTCAATGATCAAGAGTTTGAACAAATCCGTGAATGCACATCCACTCATAAAATATGGAATCTTCTTGAAAAACTTTATCAAAAGAAAGAAGAAA
Organism: Ehretia macrophylla; assembly: GCA_037974665.1. Taxonomy (NCBI): domain Eukaryota; kingdom Viridiplantae; phylum Streptophyta; class Magnoliopsida; order Boraginales; family Ehretiaceae; genus Ehretia; species Ehretia macrophylla. The sequence continues at coordinate 49,520,425 of CM075769.1, read as the reverse complement.
ATGTTAAAGAAGAAAAACAAGAAGAAAATGAAGCATACATTGGTGCATTTGATGAAGAGGTATGTCTATCTCATGAATCCATTTGTTCCTAATTTATTGATAATGATATTACAATTGATGAACTTGAAGAAGCCATCTTGGATATTCAAAATGAATTGATATTTATAATTTTTAAAAATAAAAGTTTTCTCGAGGAAGTTAAATGTGCTTTATTTGAGATAAATGAGATTAACAAGGAAAATACTATAATTAAAATAGATGATATTTCTCTGATTGATAAAGTGTTTGAAAATGAGATTTCATGGTCAAGAAAGATGTTCAAAGAGTTGAATGAAGAAAAAGAAAAATGGGATATTATGCTTAATCCAAGATACATGGTTTGCAAACTAAATGTGTTAGGATATAAACCATATCTTATTCAAAAGATCTTAAAGAATTGTTTCCTCAAGAGCTCAAATCAAAATGAATCACCTTGTGCTTGTCTATATTGTCATAAGATAATATGAAAATATTTGAATATGGGTCAAAAGTTCCGTGGTGGCTAAAACACAAATGGATTGTTAAAGCCACTACAAATTATACTAATCCCAAGGACCCAATTAAAGTTGGGTACCTTGATCTTGCCATGCTTTGTTATAGGAATGTCAAAGCAACACCGAATAAGATGGTGATGCAATTCATTTGAAAGGCAATATCATTGAAATAAGGAAGCATGGGTAACATTTGATATGTTTTCATTACATGCTCTTTATAGAATGATTTTATGGGTTAACTTGTGTTTTGATCCTAAAGTGTTTCAATTTTGTGCTTAAGTGTTACTTGATAAGCCTATATATGAAGTATTCATTGGTATGTCATCTTGGAAGATACATGTTTATACTTGATAATGTGGGATACAACTCATTATTCCTTGCAATGCTTGAGTTGAAATGTTGTTCTGAGAACATGAAATGCTCTTTCTCAGCTTTATGAAGTTGAACATGATTTACCTGAATTTACTTGAAAGAAAGAAATAGGTTGAAAGAGTAAACTAAATATTCAATCTTGATAACCATAAGAGAAATGTCATAACATGCTCTTTTCTTGATTTGAATGTCATTTCTATACTTAGAGAAGAAATAGAGTATTAAAGAGATAAAGTAAAAGTCTTTAAGGAATACTAACCACACTCCCGAGTAGTAGAGAAACATTGATCATAGCATTGAAAATGTCACAACAAAGAATGTTGTTTTCATGCTTGCCTTGTGATTAGTTGAAATGCATAATATCACAACATCTTGAAAGGAAAATGAGATGTCTTATCATTCATAATGGTGATAGCTTTAAAGAAAAAATTGATGTGATTGAAATGTTGAAAGTCAAGAATTTGGTATATATTATAGTTCAAAGTTTGGCACTTGGCTCTCAATGATTATATAAGGTGTTGATGAAGTGAAAATCTTTGATTGATCTTGTATGATTGGATATAGTGTCGAACTTCTTGATGAATTAAATAAAATTGATAAATGGGAGAGTCATTCAACGAAACATTATATCCCTACTTGAAATAATTATACAAAAATTTTGTTGGGCATTTGATTGTTGTTTGGTAAAACTAATCTATCTCATTGAGAAACATGCTCTAAGAGCTTGCAAAGTGAAATGAAATTTAGCAAAAGAAAGGAGATTCAAAATTCTTCCATGGATTCCCAATCAAGTAAATCAAGAAGGAGTATTTATAAGTCAAACTAAGATCACAAAGGAATCAAATCAAGAAGCTTGTACTTGTTCATGTCAAATGGTCAAGAACTCAAGTAAGTATATCAACCATCAAAATGGTCAAGAACTCAAATGAATATATTAACCAAGCTCCACAAAAGTTAAGAAAAGGTACATTGGTTGACAAAAAGAAGGATAGAGGTATGCCCTATAATGTATTTCATTCAACTACCTCTAATATGTTGATAACAATGCTCTCTTTGCGAAATAGTAATATTGCCCCAAAATTTTTATTAGAGCATTGTAAAAGGAAACTTAAATTGTCTTTCAATCACTGTACCAAAACGTTATCATAACTTTTTGATGGATTGTGCTCTTGATCATATTTGACTTCATGAATATATGAAATGCATGAGAACTTTGATGATGCTAATCTCTTTGTACCGAGAAAGATTAATGATGATATAGGCGCTCAAAAAGATAGAACCCCAAGTGAATCTACTACATCAAGATCTCAAGAAAATGGATCTCCTAGTACTTCAAGGGATTAATCCAATCAAGGAGTTCAACCAACTTATAGGAGGAAAAACAACAAAGAGCAAATCAAGATAAACAACAAACATCCTATGAGCAAAGTATTGATCAAAATCTTTAAGATGTTGAAAGGATGTGAAGAATCATCCATATGATAAGATCCTAGGTAATTCACCAAAAGGTATAAGAACTCTCTCAAATTTAAAGATTTTTTTGAACAAAATGGGTTTTTTTCTTAAATTGAACAAATTGTTGAAAATAATGTGTTATAGCAATGAACATACTCGTTATAATTGTCTCTTGATATTGGTAAAATAGTATGTTCATCTCATTACCATATGTATATGTAGGTGATACATGTTGAAGTATTAATGATCAATTATGTTTTGATGAAGTATAGATTTATTTAATGAATCTAATGTGCAAAATTGATATAATAACATAGATAATTGATAAAGATGCCATACATGATTGGTACATATCAAATTGATTCAACTAAGGTCAACACACTTAAATTATTTGATCATGTTGGAAGAATTAATCATTTTCCTTGTAAGAATTTCCTTAAGAGCTTGCATAGATTATTCAAATATGAGCATGAAGGAAGAGTTAAAAGTTACTTATTGGACTCTCAATTGAGAAAAACAAGGAGAAGTATTCATCAATCAAGCCTAGCACACAAAAGTACAAATCAAGAAGATTGGGCAAAGTGAATGAAACGAATTGAGATTCAAATGAATACATCAACCAAGTTCTACAAAGTTGAGATAAGATAAAATCGGTTGATGGAAAAGAAGTATAGAGGTATGATCTATAATCTTCTATATCCAATTGCCTCTAAAACCAATGTAATAATTGTTATGCTTTTATGTGTTTACTTGCAATATTGTTCAAATCCTCTCATTAAGAGTATTACAAAATAAAATTTCAAGTGTCACTTTATCACAATACAAAATGTTATCATAACCTTTGATAGAGTATACTATTGACCATACTTGTCTTTATCTCAATATGAAATGACCATTGTGCTTAACAAATCATTATAATACATTGAGATACTTGGTTCCTAGCATATATTCTATACTCATATGAGAATAATATAGACATACTTGAGATGAATATTTTGAAGAAAAATATATATGAAAGCCTTGATTGTATATGGCATGTGCTTATATAAAGATGTGTACTTTGAGGATAAAAATATTGTTGAACATACACACCATTACCATCTCTAGATTATTTTCTATGGATTTTGATTAAACTCTTGAACTAAAACTCATGTTCCTCCATGAATTAGGTTTCATCATATCTTCTTAAGTATTCCTACTACTTGCTCCTTAGTGTGCTTATTACTTGTTCATAATAATCATAAAGGAGAAGTATGCATGATATCAACATGAATGAAATGTCAAAGGAATTTTAGAAATTGAATATCATGTCAAATGAGGAATATAAGAAAATTTTAAAAAGAATTGGAATTTATGATGAATACCTTGAATACTATTCGAATCTTATAGTGTTAAATTTGCTATATGATTTGGTTGAACACCAAATGGAGAGATATAACAGTGGTATCATTTCCTAAAAAGAGAGAAATATAAATCATTTTGTATGCTATGACTAATGCTATATGTGAATGATTTTAATGCTCATGGTGTGCAATGATAATATGATTAAGATATACGTACAACAAAGGGGGAACTTACTTGTCTGAATGAAATCATCCTTATGCAGTGCTCTTGTAAAGAGATATACAAATTGTTATGCTATAAAATTGTCATATGCTTTGGTTGAATACCAAAGGAGGAGAAACAATAATAAAATGATAACAATGCATCAAAGAAGAAAAGTTTTGGAGAAAGCAAATGCATGCTTCAAGAAAGGTAAACTTATGTACCTAAATGCTATCTTACAAGCATATATATTATATCTTACACCTCCTTAGTGTGAAAATTTGTTTCTTTGTTGATTACAAAAGGGGAGAGAGAGATGTGATTGATACATGATCTAAAAGAGAAGTCTTGGTTCTTATTATGCACTTAGTATGGGGGAGCCTTGGTGAAAATGACCATTGTGATGCTATTTACATGAAAATTCCATTGTTATACTATTTCTCAAAAATTCAACTGTAGTGCTATTTTTAGATAAGATCACATTGAGATGTTATCGTATGACCAAGAAACAATATAAGATATGGAGAGTTATGCAATATAGTAAAGGAGGACTTTATGTGTTTATCATTTCCTTACCTATACATATTCTCAGAGATAGCTTGCATACTTTGTAAACTTGATATCAAATGGAGAGGTGACACAGTGATATCATATGCATATTTTAGTTTGTGCTTGGATCATATTCTCTAAGTTAAAATGCTTTTTATGATATGCACTTAGCAAGGGAGAGCTTTGCCTTGTAGTGCTATTTTTCATAAAGGATAAGTGTTCAAAATCCCATTGAGATGATAGTTTGAAAAAATCCTATTGAGCTTATCTATGCATTGTCCCATTCCGATGTTATCTTGCCCCAATTCTCTTTGATGATGCCAAAGGGGGAGAAGAATGAAAGAACATAAGAATGAGAAAACATATGGGGATATTATGGGAGAAACCTTGAACATGAAAATTTGAATTTGATATGCATATAGTAAGGGGGAGCTTTGTATACGTCTACTTGAAAATCTTACTTATGCCTTGATATCAAATTATGGTACTTTATTGTGCTTCATTGTATAAGATTTTGTCATCATCAAAAAGGGGGAGATTGTTAGCCTAAATGCTTTAAATCCTATATTTTGATGATAACTAAATCTTGATTATGAAATTGATCTATTGACTAATCATATCTTGTAATGAGTTTATTGTTTGAAAATTAATCAAAGCTTGAAGGATATTCAACATATTAAGTAAGCTCATAAGAATTGGATTAATGCTCATGAAAAGTAATGATCAAGCAAAAGGCATCCTCCAACGAGAAGATCATAACACTTTAATGGTTAAGATCTATGAATATTCAAGATGTGAACATCCTAGCTAAGACCTTATCCTAAAGAAAGAAGATTGAAGAGATGATCAAAGCACTTTGTGAATATCAATGTTATACAAGCTCAAGATTAAGTTCATGAAGTATGATGTTGATCAAGCTCAAGTGATTTAATCATGAAGATCAAATGAAGAGCTCAACATGATTAAGCTCAAGTGTCTTTTTGTCAAGATCTCTAAAGCTTCAAGACGTAAAGATTCAAGTCAATAAGATCTTGGAAGATGAAGATGGAGCTATAAGAATGGAAACGGAAGTCATAAGGGGTACCGGTTGGGACTTGACTGGGGTTTTGGGTCTTGCAAATGGTATATGTTTAACAATGGTTCTCAAATTTTGTTTTGAAATATTTGAAAAATATTTTACAAAACATGTTCAAAAGAAACGCTTTTAAAAAACCCAACCTCGGCAGTTTTGATCCTACTGGATGACCCCATGGCGACCAGTCGACCGGTGGTGAAAGGGTCGTCCGCCCGAGGCCTGTCCATCGGACAAAGGTCTCTCGACCGGTCGACCGGCGAAACAGGGGTCGACTGGTCGGGCCAAAATGCTGATTCAAAATATAGCCGTTTGTAAACGTTGAGAGCATTAATTACACCATTTTTTCAGCTCTATTAATATCTCTCAACTGCAAAATCTTAAGGCATTAATTCAAAGCAATTACTCTTGAATTATTTTATCATCTTTATCTTTGAATCATCATTGAGCTATACTTGAGTGAGAATTTGTGAGTATTATTGAGAGATAAGCATTCATTGTATTTATCTACTCTATAAGAGGACTTTTATTGTGAATCTCAAACACTCATCAAGAGAGAGAGTTAAACACTTTGAAATGAAGGATTTCCTTGTCAAAGGTGTTGGGGGTTAAAGCTTTGTATTGAGAATGATTTTTCTATTGTAAAAGATTGAACTATCATTGTAGTTAGTTTGTGGACTCACCAACATTTGAAGAGTCATCATAGTGAAGATTGTTGAAATCCTAAGCGGGACGGTAAATCGTGATTTGCAATCTCTTTCTCTCAACTTTCTCTTTGCATTATTTTCTGCACACCAAGTGTTTGATAAATTGCCTCACTCACATTTTATATTGCTAGAGTGCATATTTGTTTAAGATTGTTTTTGATTAATCATTGCTAATATATTGCTTAATCGAAAAAGTAGTATTTTTGCCTATATAACCTAATTCACCCCTCTCTTAGGTTTAATTAAGAGACAACCGTTTTTAATTTCGTCCTTATTATTTTTCAAAAAATTTCAATTTCGTCCCTATTATTTTTAAAAAGTTTCAAATCCATCCCTATTATTTCTCAAAAAATTTTAATTTAGTCTTTAGATAATAAGGACGAATTTAAAATTTTTAAAAAATATTAGGGACGAAATTAAATTTTTTAAAAAATAATAAAAACGAAGTTGAAACTTTTTAAAAAATAATAGGGACTAAATTAAGACATATTAAATAATAAGGATAAAATTAAAACTTTTAGTAAAATAATAAAAATTAAATTAAAACATTCTAAATAATAAAAACTAAAATAAAACACTTTAAATTTTTCCTTATATTGAACATGATGTTGAACTAATCATCAGGAAGATAGTCGAATAATTGAATTTGCTGATGTAATTGCTTATATCATCTGCTATAACTCCTACTAGAATGAGCTGATGCAATTGCTCTTCTGATGGGAACCCTTTTGGTTTGTTATTATCCTTTTGTTCGTAATGATATTATCTTCTTCCGACAAAAGATACCACTACTCTGGACCCATGGGCGGATATTAAAGTGATAGCGGGAGCAGCCTCTATTGATTTCAAAAATAAAATTATTAATGAGTAAATTAAATTTGTATTTTAAAAAATATGTATTTTTTAAATATATTTAAATTAAAAAATTAATTTATATCTTATTTAAAAAATTATCCATCTATGAGTGTTCAATTCTGTGTTTTTAGTTTTATTTTATTATTTGATCCTATAAATAGTACAAAGAATGGGTGCGTCATCTTGATAGAAATGAAATTATTTTGTCGAATTCTAGAGAAATTCATAGAATTAGAGAAATTCATCTTCTTGTACGAAATGACCAAGAAATATTCGGAGACACATCTTCAACAACTCTCTATTAAATAAAAATTATGAACCCGTCTCTTTCTGACCCATCCAAATTCTAGCCAAACTTGAAAATAACTTATGTAGAATCTGAATAGTAGCAGTTTTTATACCATGAGAGTTTCTCTCTCCTCTCCTCCTAAAATCGTGCACGCTGGTTTTAAAGTTCTTAATAATCCAAGTTTTATTATTAATCTGTTCACATATTGAGTTTAATAAACTGTTTTATAGTATTTAAATTCGTATTAATAATAGTAATAAATTCAAATTATTATAAAATAAACACATTTCTTCTATGACAATTTTTTTTTTCTTTCCGATTTCGAAGCGGACACGCAGAGATCTGGGATTTATAAATAAAATGGAGAAAAATAAATCTCGAATAAGAACAACTAGACATCACCGTCTCGCGGGACCAGGGGGCCACATTTGTTGTCCTGATGTTCGTGTAACATGATGACAGTGAAATAAACAACGATGTTTATCGAACGTTACATCGGACATCTAACGCGTTGGAACACGAATCATGAACTCAGGGGCGGAGCTCGAATTTTTTATTAGTGGAGATTAAAATTTATACTTTTTGAACTATACGAGTATTTTTTTTTTCAGTGGAGTTAATTAATTTTTTTAACTAAAAATACATAGATATTTAATTTTTTTTCAAAAAATACATAGAAATTTTAAGATTTTTATGGGCCAGTGGGGGCTAAAATCTATAATTTTTAAACTATACGAGTACTTTTATTTTTTAGTGGGGGCTAATTAATTTTTTTTAAACTAAAAATACATAGATATCTAATTTTTTTTCAAAAAATATATAGAAATTTTAACATTTTTATTGGTCAGTGGAGGCTAAAATCCATAATTTTTGAACTATATAAGTACTTTTATTTTTCAGTGGTGGCTAATTAATTTTTTTTAACTAAAAATACATAGATATCTAACTTTTTTTAAAAAAAATACATAAAAATTTTAACAATTTTTATGGGTCAGTGGGGGCTCCAGCATGTGCCTCCGCCAGTGGCTGTATGATAAATTGAGTTAATGAGTGAAAACTGAATAGATTAATAAGTATATAAAGAACAAAGCAGTAAGATAGAACAGCTTTTGTATTTTAACTACTACAAACTGCACAAACTCTCATCTTAAATTTATATTAACTTTTACTTTCTTAGAAAGAAATGCTGGTTATCATGGTACAAATTCGATCGTTGTTGTAAGAATTTGTGCTATTTACTATGCAGGGAAGAATATATGCTAGAATGTAGAACATAATTGGTAAACTTAAGGGTTGTTTGCCACTATTGAAGTAAGTTAAGCTCAACTACAGTAAAACATGAACTTAAATAGGTTAGTGACCCTAACAGAATAAAATACCTGTATAGTTCCATAGCAGTGAGTTTCTAATGTGAGAAGCAAAATATAGAACACTTTATGCCATCTAAAATCACAGCAAAGGAACTTAATATAAAACAAATTAATAAAAATATATGTAAAGTATATATAGCACATATATGTTTCTTTTTTTGTCTTTTTCCTTTTTTGTTTCTTTCTTCAATATTTTTCTTTTTCTTTTATTCTTTGAAAAACACTTTACTTAACTCTTAGTTGTTGTTTCATAATAACTGAATGATGAATTATTCATATCTTTATTATATACTAAAAGGATATAAAGGGAAACTTTTGGGAAGTTGAGCTGCAAACAGAAAATTAGAGAATTGAAAAGTGACGTAAGATTGTAAGGCCAAGTAAAAGATTTGATCTTTCACTATTTGTCTTGATTTCATTTCTTTTTCATATTATGTTAATTGACTAGCAAGTTCAGTATATATAAATTTGTTCCTAAATGGAATTGATGAATCAAAGAGACAGAAATTTGTTTTTAGAATATTATATGTGCAATTCACTTTATTTTGTATGTTTATATCTAGTTATCACTGATTTAATGTTGCTCATACTCTTTTCAGGAAAGACCACATTTGCAAAAGAAAAGTGATCTAAGGAAAGACAAAAATAAGATTCATAATCAGAGAGATTTTCTCTTGAAGAGTCCTTTAGCGTAGTATGTTAGAGAAGAGGATCAATTCTGAAAATGTAAATCTGAGCTGCAATCTACACATGTACTGCTCCTAGGTGCTTGCTTTAATGTTTTGTACATTTGAATTGTGTCTCTACTCAATTTACACCTGGTCATGTCCTGAATTGTAAGTTCTATGAGAATTTCTCTAATTGGATTCCTTTTCTCTTAATATGACAGTTGTTGGACTTGGGAGGTGTAACGTAAATAATGGCGGTTGCTGGTCAGAAACGAAAGATGGAACAACATTCTCAGTTTCCTCAGTTAGTGAGGCCTTCCTCTTTTCTCAAAGCTAATTCCATTTAAGGTTTACTTTTTCTCGATCTCAGTCTAAGTCTTTTTTATGTGATTCAGGAATCGGATCTAATAGGCTTGAGTGTCCATTTGGCTTCCGTGGTCATGGCTACAAATGTGAAGGTATTTCCATGTCCTTCTTGTTGCCAAGAACTACATGTCATATCTTTTCAAGGCTTTTTCTTAACTGAATGATACAATACCCTTCAGTAACACATAAACATCAAAATTTGAGATCCTACACCATTGTAAAACTTATTCAAAAGATATGTTCTCGCTCACATGTCATGCCAAAAATGTGAAAAGGAAAAAAAAAACATGAATAGCCTATTGCATATCACAATAATATAATATTTTGGTAGGATCAATTGATATCTATCCCAGCTCAACTGATGATGAAGAAACCAAGTGGCGTAGGTGTGAATATTTGCTCTTATTTCATTTATTTTGTTTCTTACTAATAAGTTGCTCAATCATTCCACCTGTTTAGAGAATTCTATATTTTTAGATCTATGAAAGTAGCTTTGATGTATGACCAGGATTAGTCAGTTATTGCTTATTAGATTTTGCTATGTATATAACTCTTGGTTCCTCTCTTATTACTCTGCTGTATATCTACCTACATTAAGATGACGATGATGATAATAGCTTGAATGGTAAAGACATGATTCTCTCTTTACGTTTATAATGTCTATTAGAACCATGTTGAAAAACAATGAGTGAACGTGAAGATTTCATTTAAAATATATTTTTTAATATGTGTTGGGTTCAGCCTGTGCATTATATGCACGGGCCAACCTGACTAGTATGTATATAAATGGGTTAGTTGTACATATATCATTCAAAGATGATCTACTTTTGCATTATATCCATTTTTGTAACAGATTTGTTTCTATTATAAAGAATTGTGACATGTGAGACAAAGTAGGGATAATAATTAACAACATACACATGCAGAGAGATGAGGGGGCTTTGGGAAAAGAGAGAAGATAACTGTTGCATGAAGTTTTGGTAAGGGCTTGGCGACGACAATTTTGCTGACGGCATGGGGACGGGTGAAGTTGGCGAGGGCATGGTGACGGGAAATATTAGTGACGGCATGGTGACGGGAATTATTTGTGATGACATAGTGACAGGAAATGTTAGTGATGGCATGGTGACGGAAAATTTTTGTGACGGCGTGGTGACGGGATAAATTGGCAAAGGCTTAGTGAGGGGAAACATTGGCGAGGGTTCGGTGATGGTAATCATTGGTGATGGCCTGGTGACGAGCCGTCGAAATACGGCAACGGCTTGGTGACTGGGAGGATCTTGGCAACCACCTTGTGTCTGACGGCCGTTTTCTCTCATCGTGCCGTCGCAAAGTCGAAATTGGCGAGGGCACGGAGAGGAAAACCGTCCGTCGCAGAATTCGGTTTTTTTTTGTAGTGAACAACCCTAAAACATCAATGCACCATGGCTGAAATTTTCGGACTTCCACCACGACATCACAATCAAAATTTCGGTATTACAACATTACTTCCACGTATTTAACAAATTTTTAGAAGTTAACAACAATCAATTCTAACCACCACAACTCCATTAAATCAACAACAAGCCAATAACTCAATTTTAATACCCGAAAAATAAAAATACATGCTACAACAGTTCAAAACAGCTATAAACGTACATAAACGATCCTTGGCATCTACTGAGCAACAATCTAACATCAATTTAACATTTCAACGGTTCAAAATTCAATTACATGAATAGACATAAAAATAGCATTTTAAGATCTATAAATTTTCTCTCACCTTTGATGTTATATGATGCAAGAAAGGTGTAGAATGGATGCCCAACAAGTGCAATCAAGCTTTGGTTCAAGTGTATTGGCTTTGTATTGCAAAATCTATTGAAAATTTTGATAAAAAATAAAGCAAAAATGGCCTTGGGAGTTTCGGCCATATGTGTGTGTGTTTGTGGTGTTTTGAGTTTTGTTTTGTGAGCTATTTTAGTATATTATGCATATATAAGCAAAGTCAAATGCAAAAAATAATGCAAAGTCAAAGTTGAGCAAATTAGTATTTTTAGTATTTTATAGTCTTTTAATTCTATTTTTTTTGGTCTTTTAATTATTTTATTGACTATTTTGCTCAAAACAAGTAAAAATACTATATTTAGTAGTTTAAGAATAGGTGACAACATTTTCATATACATACACATACACCCGCTCGGGTAAAAATTCATTTTTTACAAAAGAATGTGTAAAAACCTTTAAAATTCCTAATCCGATTTGAAATTCGTTTTAATCAGATACATGTCTATTATAACCGAAGACTAGATTTTAAAATGTTAAAACACCCATGTCAAAATTTTAGCAGACGTTCATTCAAAACATTATTCACAAAAATCGACGATAAAATTTATGATGCTGTTTTTTATGAAAATTTCATGAATGTACACATATCATATTTTAGGAATATAAATCACAGAATTAACACATTTTAACACATATAACACATAAACATGTCAAATCATGCAAATCAAGGCAAATATGAAATCTGGGGTTTCACATTCCAAATGATACGGAGATGGCCGATGCAGTCGGTTATCCAAATTTCGCTTTGAAATTGCTTGCCATTCAGGGGTTTCCCACTTTTTTTTCAACTGATCCTATGCGACATCGCCCACCCACCTTGGTTTTTTATTACGCGTCCGTCCTTTATTAAAGAGGTCATGTATACAAGATCTGGATTTGGAATCAAACATTCAGTGAAACGCGGCTTCCTCGCTAGGAAACCACTTGTAGACCCTATGCAACCAATAATTAATGCATATAACATATTATTTCAACATAATCAACACAATGATTATAACAAATATCATTACATAAAATTTACACATATTTATCATACCTGAAAATTAGCGAACCACATATCCCTAACATCATCGGGGACCTCAATAAAACTTACCCAAGGCTGAGAATACCTGACCTTCATTGCTCTAGTGACTTCTTTAGTTGCTGCGTACGAAGTCCATCTAAACATGATCAAAAAAAAAATAGGATACTAAAAATCCATAACATGGAAGACCATTGGGATAGGGTTAGCCATGGAAAAAATACAAAATCAAATACTTATCCACCCTTGTCGAACGTCAAATGTGTCTGTCTGTCAACCTGGTTTCTATAAATAACACTTCGAATTGCATATTCTCATAGCCTCTCAAATTTTCAATTGCAGATTTCAGCAAATTTATTTGAAGGATGAGTAAGGATCAACAACACAAATCATATTTTGTTCAAGTGGCTAAAGATGAAGATGTGGATACAATGAAAAAGTATCCAAGTACGAGCGAATATATAAAACCCCAACTTGATCTAAATGCTCCGCCAAAGTACGACAGATACATTTCTAATGCCCAAGTAGGCCAACTCGTTCAAGATGAAATGATACGGATCTATTGCCCAAACTTTTTCCCCTAATATTTCTATTAAGAATATCATCTTGGAAGTATTAGTACAACATTGTTACTAAATGTAACAATGTTATTACGTTCTTCTGCTTGATGTGTAGTGTCCGGTTGTTATGTATTAGTGATCATGATGTACTATGTTAGGCATTAAGTAGGCGTGTTCATGTATTTCGAGCAATTCGAGCAAATAAATTGTAATATTTAATTATGTTAGGTATTAAGTCATTGTGTTGTTGTATTAATGAAGGATGATATGTAATCCTTTATTAATTAGGAATGAAAAATTAAGTTTATGTTTGTAATGTATTAACTCTTATAATAAAATGCTTTAATTTTAAAATAATTTTGTTGATTTCAAACAACTAATTGTTTATACATAACATCTTGTTAAAATTTAAGAAGGAAAAGCTAATAGTGTCTAGCTGTATGTATAATTGATAATTAAAATAATTCATCTTAATATTGTACAATAATATTCAATCTAACACGTAAATAAATTTAATGCTTTAAAAGCACTCATAAATTGTTAAACGTAAACTTAGAACTAATTGTTTGTATTATAAATACCGACAATTTTCATATACCATCAATAATGTTAGTTTTCATATTCACTTTAGTCCCAAGAGTTACAAAAGTGAGAGTATTTACATCAAATTGATAACAATGAGGGCTAAATGGAAACATAGTTTTTGGCGACGGCAGGGTGACTAAATTGCAACGTGTTTTGCGACCCGTCTCCAGATTGTCGCCAATTGGCAATGACAGGGTGACTATATGTCATTATCCGTCACCAAGTAGTCACCATATGGTCACTTTTGGAGACGACATATGATGTGGTCACCATATTGTCGCCAATTGGCGACGACTTGGTGACAACTTATGTAGGTCATCTCCAAAATGTCACCAAATTGTCACCAAACGGGCGACATCGGCTTCCATCACAGTACTGGCGCCAATTTGGTGACAAATTGGCGACGGCCCGTCGCAAAAAAATAGTTTTTTTTGTAATGTAGGAATATCAACTAAGAGGTGATAATTAGATGATGAAAAAAAAGTGACATCTAGAATTACTCTTGAAATTTTATAAAACCAAACATAATCCAGAAATAACTATCTTGGCAGATGCAACCAAAATTTAATTTATGCAACTTGCAAAAACAGGCAGGTATTACTGATAACATAGTAATTGTATTGCTGACGAGGAAATGGAGACAAATTGTCCACTACAACTACGGAACATTGGTTCCAAAAAGAAAAAAACTACGGAACATTGACTTCGGAAACAATTTTATTCTATATTTAATGTAACAATTTATTGTAATAAAAAGTTTGGAATACTTTGGAAGCCATTGTACTGAACTACTTCATGAGTGATATTGCAAAGGTTTGGCCGTGGAGTTTATGTAGTGAATAAGACTGTCCAAGTTGTGCCACGATGAACCACCTTCACCAATTGAGTCTCTAGCCATTTTCACCATTCTATTGGCCCTTTCTTGAAACTCATCTTTCCTCACCACCATGAGTTCTCTGACCACCTTTTCAACTATGGCTCTATCACATGTATCTTTTATGTACAATCCTAGCTTCCAAACCTCGCCCACAAACCTGCTATTCAATTGCTGATCAGCAAAGTATGGCCAACATATCATTGGCACTCCTTCTACTATACTCTCCAGTGTTGAGTTCCATCCACTGTGTGTAAAAAATCCACCAATGGCTGGGTGGGCAAGAACTTCTTCTTGCGGCGCCCAACCCACCATGTAACCTCTTGCTTTAGTAGCTTCCTCGAGCTCGGCCGGAAAATGACTTGCCTCCTCATCTTTTTCGATGACGGATTCTGGCCTTATCACCCGCAAGAATCGCGTACCACTGTTGGCTATACCGTGCCAAAATTCCAGAAGTTGGTTTCTTGATAAGATTGTAATGCTTCCGAAGCTCACATAGATAACAGATTTTGATGGTTGCCATGTAATGCAGTTTCTATCTTCTTCCCACAGACTATTCAACGATGGAGTTGATGATGATGAGCTTGATTTTGCAGCCTGTCTAGACTTTAGGTGGGCATGGAGTGGTCCAACAGTGTAAACATTTGGACAACAAGTGCGTATTTGAGAGAGGATTGGTCCTTCCAGATCTTCAAAGGTGTTAAGTATGAGTGCTTGAGCTCTAGGAGTTTGCTGTGTCTCAGCTAAAACCATGGTGAAACTAATATTGGATATGTCACTAGCACGGCAAAAACTTGGAAGATCTCTACGCCTGAGAAAACTTTCCATGCCTTTCACATTCGCTACTGGTTCATCCATGTCACATCCTACATCATATGCATAATACCAAATTAGCATGAGAAAATATGTCCTCCAAGATAGAAAGATGGACTAATGTCCGGTAAGTGAAACTGGTATTATAAATTTAATATTAATTAATTGGACGGGTAAGTAAAATTAGTATTATAAATTTAACATTAATTAATTAGATGGGTAACCCTAAGTATTATTATTTAAATTAATAATATTGATTTATAAACCAGTCATTGATTAGTATTCCACAATTGTAGGAACATTATAGAGAAAGATATATTTGACTATATGTATTGCTGATAAAAATAAGATCTTTAAGAATTTGCAGAAAGGGGAGCCCTTACGTCCGTCAGTGGCCCATCGTTCACACCGTGTGATGCGTATAGACGTCCGTAAGTGATGGACGCAATATTTTTCCCAAAAGAAAGTGTGCACTACAGCATGTTTCAGTAGATCTAAATTGAAATAATTGTGACACAATCTACAGACCTTGAAATGGAAGCTCCCCTGCTTTGACGAGTTGAGGAATGGAAAAGTAAGCCCAAAAGGCGCAAGCACTGATTGTGCGGAAATATATGATGGACAAGCCAAGCTCCTCAGCTATATCAATGGCAAAACTTGAGATCCCATCTACTATGATACACGACACAGGGGGCCTGGTTCCACCATCCCGGCGACCCCGACGGAGCAACTCTCTCAGAAATGGCTTCCCAATGGATTTTAAAGAATCGTATAGCATCATGAGCCGGTCACTATTGTGTGGATTGTCATCATATAGTTCATCAGGAAGCGTCTCAAATTTAAACCCTGAATAAGCCGCAAAGCGAGATTCAACATCAGTGTAACTCAGGAGGCGATGGTGGATGTTATTATACACGAGGAAGGTGATATGAAGACCCGCAAGGCATAGAAGCTCTGCTAACTTGAGCATGGAGTTGACATGACCCTGTATTGGGAAGGGAAAGATGAGTACGTGAGGCTCAAGTGTTGATTGATCCATCTAAGTCTAAGTCTAAACTGATGTGCTAAGACTTCAAAAATGATTCGAGACCTGCAACTAAGAATTATTGAGGTAAGTTTTTCACATGTTAATGAAATTTACACATGTATATTTCACTTATTATGTGAAATATTGATTTATAATTCGCATGAATTGATGTATTTTCTCTATTTGTATTGGCTGCAGTTCGTGTCACAATTCATTTGTTTGTGTGTGTTTCGCAAATATGTCTATATGTGTGCTTTGTTGTATGTCTATTATGTGACTAGTGCTTTGTTGTATGTGTGTGTCTTGCGCTATAGAGAGGTGTGTCTCTGTAACTATAGATGCAGATGGTGATGGGTATGTAAAAGAAGAAGAAGATGAAATGGGAAAAGAAAAAGAAAATTATAACATTGATCTATTACTAAAACACGGATACAAATTGTCATTGGTTGTAGATAAGTGATAGAATAATCATTTATTGCAACTGTGGATTTGGGTTTAAATTTTAGTAATATCATTTTGTTCTATATAAGGGATTTAAAGCTATTAGAATGGATTGTAAATAATTTTTTATCTTGTTGCAAAAATGTAATTGTATTAAATAATTTTACAATTTTATCTTTATAAGTCGTTGGACAATTTTAATGAAAAAATTAACAAAGTGATCACAAAAATCATTTAATAATTTAATGGTCCTTTTAGGACCAAAAACATTAAATGGTCAAAACAGGATTGTGGCAATAGTTTAATAACCTTTATAATAATTTATTCATAGATTTATATTCCTTCTTGAATTACATGCGGAGAGTCATGCCTTGCAGATATTTGTGTTATAAAGTGCCTAAATTAAGTATTTGTTTAATTATAACATAAAAATATGATTTTAAACATAAAATCATCAATTTTTTATAGTTTATATAAAAATTTATGTATGAATAATTGCCCTGGGATCTCAATTACTAACTTCGATACTGTAGTGCACACCATGACCTTTAATACCTGACCCCGCCAATTACTACTATTATTATTGTTGTTGTTGTTGTTGATATAGTATATTCTTTTTCTTTCTAATCCGCTTGCCACAGGAAATGACTTGGATACACCAATAAAAAGCATTCCAGGAATGGAAGGCATAGTGAGGCGCCGAGATCTTCCAAGTTTCTGCCGTGACATGGACCTAAATGACCACCTAATCCAACTCGTTCTCAAGGAGGGTATGCATCGTCCTTTAGCCCAGGGGTTGATACTCAACACGTTTGAAGATCTCGAAGGACCTATAATTCGTCAAATGAAAGCTGTCTCTTCAAATATTTATGCAATTGGACCACTGCATGCTCACGTGATGTCAAGAATCGCTGCAGAAACAACATCATATGGCCTGTGGGAAGAAGACAGTAATTGCATACATTGGCTTGACAAACAACCATGCAAATCTGTTGTTAATGTAAGTATTGGCAGTCTTGCAGTTATGACAGAAGACCAACTCGTGGAAATTCGGCACGGTTTAGTAAATAGCGAAGCGCGTTTTCTGTGGGTTCAGAGGCCTGCTGGTTCAGTTTCTGGATTAGATGAACCTAAGATTTCTGAAGAATTGTCAGTAACTACAGCAAATAGAGGTTGTATTGTGAGTTGGGCTCCACAGGAAAAGGTGCTGAGCCACCCGGCGATTGGTGTTTTTTTAACGCATAGTGGTTGGAACTCGACGTTGGAAAGTATAGTGGCTGGTGTGCCAATGATTTGTTGGCCACATTTTGTGGACCAACATGTGAATAGTAGGTATGTTGAAGTGTTGTGGAAGCTTGGATCGGATATGAAAGATACTTGTGATAGAGATATAGTGGAGAAGATGGTTAGGGAGGTTATGGATGTTAGGAGGGTTGAGTTCCAGGAAATGGCTGCTCAGATGGCAACATTGGCAAAACAAAGTGTTAGTGAAAGTGGTGCTTCGTACAATGATTTAGATCGTCTAATTGAAGACATCAGATTGATGAGGTTATAATGTTGCTAATGGCCTATCAGCTTATGAAGTTATAGATATTGCATTTGGGCTTTCCATAGTGATTCTTGTAAAGGGATGGGAAATTTTTTAACTAGTTTGGATTGATATCAGTCACTCACATACTAGTAAATTTACATGTATAGGTCTTACCAACCATGTGAGTGATTAATATATGTTAAGATTGATACATGAAATTTTCTAAAGAGAATAATACTGTCGAATTATATCACAGTTTCAAAACCAAAAGAGGGAAAAAAAAGATCATATCATAATTTTAGTGTTAATGTCGGATCAGCCGTTTAAATTCATAACTTGTTTGATTTGTGCAAAATCTAAATTGCCTTATCATGTTCTCCTCGTTTGCATCATTTCCCTATGACCTCTTTGGTTATTTGTCACATGCGGATCAAAACACAACCATTAAAAATATGTGCTATCTTTATGCGTGTCAGAACCATAAGCAATCATTCAAATGACAATCCTTTTGATGAATTTTCTCATATTTTGTATAAAAGCACTAACGCAATTTATGGACTTGACACTAATTTTACTTCAAAAGAACTTTTTCATAGTTTATAAAAGCATTCACGGGATTTACGGACTTAACACCAGTATATGCAATTTCCACCATTTCATAATATTGCAAACTTAAGCTAATTTCGGCTTTTTGGTGTTTAAATAAATTTCGTGAACCAAAAGTTCCAAATGAATGAATATTTAGTGGAAAAAACATGCAGAAAGTGGAGGATAATGAATAGAGTAATACTTTATATCATCTCGTCATCATTTTACTCTTTTTTCCCTCTTTTGTATGGTAAAATATAATGTATTAAATATTAAATCTTTCGTGTAGATAAAAAAATTATACTATATAAAGAAATATGATGGGATGATGAGGTGATATATAGTATTGTTCCAATAAATAAAAAGAATGGTTTAAGCAGAACATAGAATATTCTTGTATGTGACCAAAATTTGACATCTAACAGAGAAAAAGAAGATCAAATAGAACATTAAATACATAACCATTTTCGAGAGTAACATATTTAAGATTAGAAAAATTCTTCTATGAGGCATGTGGCAAATCTGCCATAACCACATATTAAGTTGTTATTCTATAAAACTAATCCACATTAGTCTGTATCGTGCAGATATGTTATATCAGAATGTCTGAAATTTCTCTTTTTTATTAATTTGGCCTTACAGAGTTTTAAATAAATTACTATAATGTCCCCACTTATGATAATTGATTAATATTTGTCAACTAATTAAATTACTTTTTGTCTTTGTGCATATAACAAATTTGTCACATACCTCATAAAAAAAGAACCCTTAAGATTGTTGTATGTTCTTTATTAGCTATCACACTTCACATACATTACTCTTTACCCTGGTTGAGGACGTGACATACTCATTGTCAACGCATTCAAAGACTTGGACGGCCTGTACACTACAAAAAAATAGAGCTTTTGCGACAGTCTAAATACAGCGGTTTACGAAAACCGTTGTAAAAAGTTGTCTTTAATGGTGGTGGTTCCCATAAACTGCCGCAAAAGGTGAATCCAAGGCTGCTAATTTATGGTGTTTGTACAAACCGCAGCTAAAGGTGAAACCAATAGTCCTTATTTTCGGCGCTTTCGTCAGGTTGACGTTAATAATTTGTAAATTCATGTGTTGAGCTTTTGCGACACCCGCAGTTACGGCGTTTTTATCGAATTTCGTGATATTTTACAAACCGCCGTATTTGATATTTGCAGCGGTTAAAACAACCGTGAAAAATTGAAATAGTCGTAAAAGGGCCTATTTTTTGTGGTGGTACCTTTCCAATATTCGGGCTCAATGTCCCAACCTATACGCCATCGGGCCGCTTCACCAACATTTGAACAAAAAGTCAGCTGTAGGATTGTTAGTGAGATATAGAAACTTGGGTTGAACATGAAAGATATTTGTGATAGATTGATTGTTGAGAAAATGGTTAAGGCTCTTATGGAGATGAGGAAGGAGGAGTTTCAAGATTCTTCAGAAAAAAATGTTGAGATCGTCGTACGATGATCTCTAACGTTTAATAAGTGACATAATGATTTTAAGTATGCAAGACGAGGATGAACTAAAAAATAGTCATTTTCTTTGGAAAACCAATGTTCCACTTCATTAAGATTCTTTTACTTTAAATTTGTGTTTGTGTTACAAGTTATAGTAGTACCACGAAGATGAAATAAAACGAGTTCAAACATCATTATGAATTTAATGAAATTTACTTGTAGTCGAAGAACTGAAAGAAAACAGTAAGACATTTTGCTTATCCAAAATTAACTCTAATAGACACTTGTTGAATATCTTTTACTACTTCCAAGATGTGTATGGCCAGCATGTTAGTTGTGCGTCTTTTTCAGTTTGTATCTTATTTGGGGAAGCATATCATATCTCTTTTAATACAAATCTATTTTTGACAAAATAAAATAAGCATGGTTCTTATTTTATGTGCGATAGGTTTCAAAATTAATTCTCAACAGAGATAACATATCATTTATATATAATGTAATATTAACTTAACTCTCTCTTTCAATAAAAATAAAATAAGTATTAAATTTATTTTGAAGATATTCCCAAATCTTGTATAATCATAGAACATCATCTTCACAGCAAAACTCTCAACTTTTTGTTTAAAGTACGAAAAAAAATCACTAGTAACCAGAAGGGAATACTATTTTATTACATCTAGACGCTAACAATGAATCGACCAAGTCAAGTCTGCCTAGCTTTACACATCAAACCAGCGACTTATTTAAAAATATTCATTACTTTTTCGCATTGTTGATGAACCAGTGACTTATTTAATAATTATAAACTCTCGATATTAATTTACCACATTGAATCCTAAATCCCTCCGCTTACTATATATTTAATTGTTTAGCAGTTTATGACATGATTGTCATCTGCTTATAATATTATAATATAATGAGTAATTTTTTTTTCTTTAGTCAAAGTTATAATGAGTAAAATTCTAATAATTGTAAATTATTAATACAATTACAATACAACAATATAGATAATTCACATCCATTAAATATAATTTATAATAATATAATATTATAAAAAAAATCTTTATAAATAATTCACATCCATTAAATATAATTTATAATAATATAATATTATAAAAAAATCCTTCGTCATTCATGACAGCAATCGATACGACACAATTCAATAGAAAAAAAAAAAGTAGTAGTAAATAATTGTGTGCGCCTCCACCTCTTGTGGCCATTGTTTATTCCATTCTAGGTTTAATAAGGGGAAAAAGACAAGCACATCCTGACCTTCTTGTCTTGGACCAAACAGGTCCCTAAGATTCTTTTTTTTTTTTGTTTAGGTCCCTCTATTAGTTAGAAGCTAATCAAAGTTAACAAAAAAGACCTTGACTATGCAAAAAGTCTTTTATACCCCTAATGAAGATCTGATGAGGCAAGAGTAGGAATTTTTTTTTTTTTTCGTTTTTTTTATCTTGGCAACATGACACATCAATAAATCTCAAAAAATTATCCAAACTTTCATGTGCAGCAACCTAATTTGCTTTAAATGATTACCAAAAAGATACAAAGAATTAAAAGATAAAAATCCAAAGATAAGTCCTTTTTTTTTGTGAACGAAGTGATAGTCAATTGTTGATAGATTATATATCAATTTTAGTACTTATTTCTCCACAAGTTATATCTTAAATTTGATATTATTTTTTTGCCCAATAAAAAATATTAGCATCATACACTTTATCTATAATATATAAAAAAATTACTATTAAATTATACCCAAAAATTGTAATAGGATAAGTTGAAGGTTGCTAGAAAGCAAATTTAATAGATCAAATTACTTATCGGAATCATCATAAAAAATTTACTATTAAGAGATTTTGCCTAAGTTAGTAGAAAAAATTAGAAAAAGCTAAATTCAGCATCATCATGAAAACAAATATCAAAGTGCTTAATTTTTTTCTCTAGAAAAATTTAACCTAAACCTTATAGACCATTATAATACAAAATCTCTCTTTCATCCAATACAAAAAAGCCTAAAAATTTGTCTTCCTCTGTTTCTCGCAAGATTTGTCCCTGGATAATAAAATTACTCTTTCATAAAGATGATTGGAAAGAACAAACAAATTTGAAACTTAGCAAATATGGTATTGTAGTATAAGAACCTAATCAGATTCCTATATGCAGCACTATACTAGCGATGCAAAACACAATTAGCTTGTTTACTTTTCGAAGGATGTACAAGCAGGACATATTGTACGTTGGAAATTCTAAAACTGACCAACTCTCTCCACACCAATCCACGGACTAAAAAAAAGAATAAAATGGCTGAAACTTAAACAGCAAGATGAGATCTTTGCCTTTGCTTGGTTTTTTTTTTTTTTTTTTTTTTTGTTCGAAGGTGTGGCGGTGTATGTGTTTCAGGTGTCTTTGTGTAATTCACTTTTTATCATAAGTTTCCTGGGCAAGAAAGTGGTGAATTTTTTTTTCTTTTTGTGATGAGCAAAATGACAAAAATATCCCTTATCAGTTAAGTTTGACTAACTTTTAGTTGACCAAAAAGACTTGATAGAGGATAAAAAAGAACTGAGGGACCTAAATGGTCCAAAACAAAAAACTTAGGGACTTAGATGTCTTTATATCGTTTAATAAGGCAAGGCTGAAACAGAGCAGTTAAGCCCAAATTCTTATCAACATGGATGAACAAAGAGCTTTGACTCCTCATATACTCATATTCCCCTTACCCTTACAGGGCCCTGTAAATTGCATGCTCAAATTAGCAGAATTGTTTTGCGTTCATGGCCTCCATGTAACTTTTCTCAACACAGAACATATCCAACAACGTTTGTTAACTTACTCCAATGTCGAATCCCATTTCAAACGTTATCCAAAGTTTCGTTTCCAGACCATCCCAGATGGTCTTCCGAAAGATAATCCTCGCGGTGCTGATCAAATTCGGAAGCTAGTGTATGCCATGGAAGAGGTGAGCAAGCCACTTCTGAAAGAGATGGTGACTTGTGGTTCACTTGGTTCCATGTCTGAGAAGCCTGTGACTTTCATCATAGCAGATGGGATTTTCTGCTTTGCTGTTGAGATTGCGAGAGAGATTGGAATACCACTTGTTTATTTTGATACCATCAGTCCTTGTGGTCTCTGGACTTACCTATGTCTTCCCAAACTCATTGAAGCTGGAGAGCTTCCTTTCAAAGGTAGATTACTCTATTTGATTTCTTCAAAAATATTGCTTCAACTTATAAGTAGAAGTATAATTTTCTGGAAGTTGTATTAGTTTTTCGAAGGGTTTATTACCCCGTTGGTCCTTTATTGTTATCAATTTTATTAAGTTGGTTTCTTACTTTTAGAAGTAACATCTTTTAGTTCTGTATGTATTAAAATTGTGTCATTATTAGTTTTTTTCATTAATTTCTATTAAGAAATATACAATATTGTTGAAGTGGCCAGGAAAGTTACGTGCATCGTATTTTAACAGAATTAACAAAACGATTAACAGTGGCACACTTTTAAATATATAAGATGAAAAAGTATATTAGTTATAAAAGGTAAGAGACCAATGTTTTATAAACCCTCTTTTTGAACTAAAATATTATCTTATTATTATTATTATTATTATTATTATCACCACATTACTATTATTACCACTCAATGGCTAATGCATCGGCAGATTTACTTGGGGGCACCGAGTGTTGCAGCCCTTGCTGAACTCAACAGGGTGAGTTATTAAAGAGTGAGTTATAATTGTATTTTTTGAAAATGCGTATATTTTTAAGGTATTTTTAAACTAAAAAATTAACTTAGCCCCCACTGAAAAAAATATTGTCTATATACAAATATTCAATTGTGCGTTTTCAAATTTCACTGAGTAAAAATTCTTAATCTGCCCCTAAACAGATGTAATATAAGGCGAGCCAGTTGACCCTAGAAAGTTCTTTAAAGGATTAAAACTTGCTATAGTCCCTCGATTATGGAACTTGAGAATTTTTAGTTCCTTACCTTTTAAAATAAATCTTTAAAATAAACCTATATCAGCAAGACTCCGTTAGTCTTTGGCACCAATTTCATCCATTTTTTAACGATTTTGGCATGTTTATTGTACGTGCCTGTAAAAATGCCCTATTTGTGAGGGTAAAATAGGAAACTTATCTTTCATTCCCATCTCCCCCATTCTTTTTCACCGCCGACACCATCACCATTTCTGCCATTCTTCTCCTTCTCTTCTTTATTGCCGACACAAATACCATATCCACCATTATTCTTCTTCTTTGGTGCTGGCACCTCCACCACTTCCACACCCCACACCGCCGCCAGCAATCCTCCGCAGAGAAAAGCAAAATCCAATAAAAGCTAGTGATATTGGAGTTCTTTAATCGATCCCAAGCGACTTGAAAAGGCCAACTATTCAATTGTTCTTCTGAGGGAATAAAAACATATATTTGCATATTTTTCCTCTTAAGGACCCATAATCCATCTCCATTTTCTTTGATTTTATTTCCTTCAAGTACTCAAGTACCCCTTTGATTTTGTTTCCTTCAAGTACCCAATCCGTCTCCATAGGGCTCATCGGCGGAGAAAAAGAGATATATACACACACACATATATATACATACAGCATAAACGAAGAAGAAAAATTGCAGTGGCATTTTTTAATGGTGGCCAATTAGATTTGACCTGGAGTAGTTTATATATATGTGTATATATATCTATATATTTTCAGCAACGCCGAAGTTGAAATTGCTGTTTGAACAAAAAAATAAAATAAGAAGAAGTTGAAATTGCTGCGACGAAGAAGAAGATGATGCAGTGGCAACGAAGAAGAAGAAGAAAAAAATAGAAGATTGAAGAAAATAACGAACTTACTAAGTTGCCCCTAAAAGATCTTCAGTTTAGAACTCACGTGGATAACATATGACAATTTTATTAAAAAATGGACGAAATTAGTACCCGAAACTAATGACGTCACGCTGATATACTTCAGTACTAAAAAGTTTATTTTGAAAATTAAGGGAGGGACTATGATAAGTATTAACTTCTTTAAATATTCTTATATTTTTAGTGAAAAAATTTATTAATCCCATTTAATGGAATATATTGGTCTAATCCTAAATTATGTGTTATAATTTTCATTGGAAAAATCCTAGATCCGATCTTGCTACTACTGCTATTATTCTTATTATTGTTACTATTATTATAATTGTTGTTGTTGCTTTTCACAGGAACTGACTTGGATACACCAATAAAAAGCGTTCCAGGAATGGAAGGCATAGTGAGGCGCCGAGATCTTCCAAGTTTCTGCCGGGACACGGACCTAAATGACCACCTAATCCAACTCATTCTCAAGGAGGGTATGCATCTTCCTTTAGGTCAGGGATTGATACTCAACACGTTTGAAGATCTCGAAGGGCCCATAATTCGTCAAATGAAATCTGTCTCTTCAAATATTTACGCAATTGGACCACTGCATGCTTTCGTGATGTCAAGAATCGCTACAGAAACAGCATCATGTAGCCTGTGGGAAGAAGACAGTAACTGCATACATTGGCTTGACAAACAACCAAGCAAATCTGTTGTTTATGTAAGCATTGGTAGTCTTGCAGTGATGACAGTAGACCAACTCATGGAAATCTGGCACGGTCTGGTAAATAGCGAAGCGCGTTTTCTGTGGGTTCAGAGGCCTGGTTCAGTTTCTGGATTAGATGATCGCGAGATTTCTGAAGAATTGTCAGTAACTACAGCGAAGAGAGGTTGTATTGTGAGTTGGGCTCCACAGGAAAAGGTGTTGAGCCACCCAGCGATTGGTGCGTTTTTAACGCATAGTGGTTGCAACTCGACGTTGGAAAGTATAGTGGCTGGTGTGCCAATGATATGTTGGCCATATTTTGTTGACCAACAGGTGAATAGTAGGTATGTTGAAGTGGTGTGGAAGCTTGGATTGGATATGAAAGATACTTGTGATAGAGATATAGTGGAGAAGATGGTTAGGGAGGTTATGGATGTTAGGAGGGTTGAGTTCCAGGAAATGGCTGCTCAGATGGCAAAATTGGCAAAGCAAAGTGTTAGTGAAGGTGGAGCTTCGTACAATGATTTGGATCGTCTAATTGAAGACATCAGAT
Source organism: Ehretia macrophylla (assembly GCA_037974665.1). Lineage (NCBI taxonomy): Eukaryota > Viridiplantae > Streptophyta > Magnoliopsida > Boraginales > Ehretiaceae > Ehretia > Ehretia macrophylla. The sequence goes on along the minus strand of CM075769.1, from coordinate 49,493,792 downwards.
TGATGAGGTTATAACGTTGCTAATGGCCTATCAGCTTTATGAGGTTATATATAGATATTGCATTTGGGCATTCCATGGTGATTATTGTAGAGGAACGGAAAACTTTTTAATTAATTCGAACTGATATTAATATCTCATATATTAGTTATTTACAGTTCACATTGATGTAAGAATTATTTTAAAAGTAAAATACTGTTAGATCATAGTACACTTTCAAAATCAAAAGGGGAAAATATATATATATATCATATCATAATTTTAGGGTTAGTCTTGCATCAACCTTTTAAATGTAAATGGTGATCCATTAAGTTATTAGTGACCCACTTAATAATTAAGATAATAGTCCACTAAAGTCTAAGTTCATTAGGTTACTTGATGGAAGTAACAACGTGTTCCTATAAATACATATTAATTGCTCATCTCCTTATTCTGAAGAGAGTTGTAGAATTCTATCACACATCTACACTATTAAGAATAGCAGAAAATCAATGTCTCATTTCTCTATGGCCACTCTCTCTGAACAACCACTCTCACCAAACTTCTCACTACCACTGCTCCACTGCATCATCACCTAAAAACACCACAACCTTTCCAAAAATCTTCCTCATTTTAGCATTTCTTCCTTTCACCTCATCCACTTCTCCACCACTCCTCCACCCTTCACCAGTAGCTAAAAACAACCCTCAGTTATTTCATCTCCTAGAATCAGACCCTACATCTGCCTATCCCTTTGGCATTTATAACTTCTGCACTACCTGTCCTTTAGTGTTTTCCTTTTCATTTGTTTCATGTCGAAGCCCTAAGCACTTTTTTCTCCTATTTTATTACCTTGTCTTGTTTCACCTACCTAGTTATGAATCCCAGCTCATCCAATACATAAATGATTACAGGGGTCAAGCCCTACTTCCTCTTGAGCCAGAAAATGACTCAACATTTCAACTTTGCATAGATCTGGCACTTGTGGGCAGGGTCATTTCTGATCGAACTATTTTTCCTGGAACTGTCCACACCGTTATCAACAAAAACTAGGGCCTTAAAGAACCTGTTGAGATCTCATCGGAAAAACACAATGTCTTCCTCATATCCTTACGCAATGAAGGTGACAAAAACAGAGCCTGGAATTATAGGCCTTAGGCTGTCCAAGGCTTTCATATGCTTCTATAACCTTGGGATGACAATATCGTAGTGGATGAAGTGGATTTAGAAAACAACAGTCTTTTGGGTCCAGATATTAGGACTCCCTCCCAGATATGCAACAGTGGAAAACGCCATGAGGATTAGCACCAGACTTGGTCCGTTGGAGCATGTTGATGTTGTCGGAGAAGGAACCCTTCAGCGATGGCTTAGACTCCGAGTCCAATGGGACATCTGTAAGCCACTTGTTCCAGGTTTTCCTATGCCTAGGCCTAACCTTCCTCATGCTTGGATCAATTTTAAGTACAAGAAACTCTGTGAGTTCTGTGTCAACTATGGTCTCTTGGGTCATGATGTCAAGTTTTGCAAAGTTCTTGCGCCTGGTGTTAGCTTCAACCTGGAAGTCATCGACCTGACTAAGCTGGGACCGTGGTTGCGAGCTCCTCCAACGAAGGACATGAAGATCCGTCCTTTGAATGCTTAGAACAATTGGGACCTCCATGGAGGAGGTCAAGCGCGTGAACACCAATCAGGGTTCAAGAAGAAAGCACAGTTCCAAGCATGCCCCTCACGTGACAACCTTTATTCAAATTGCTCTGACAATCAAACTGAAAAACAGAAAAAGCTGACACTGACTTCGAAGGATGCAGTGAGCCATCACAATCTAACCTTGATTGTGATCCCAATGAGCTTGATCCTGACTTCGTTCCCAACACACAATCCAAATCTAACCTTATCAAGGCCCACACTGCTGCTCCACAACAAAACAACAAAGTCCAAATCCAAACACAAAAAAACCCATTTATCCTTCACTCTGTTGCCACTTACCCAACGAAAAGAAAAGCAGAAGCCCTCAATGAGTCCAAACCAATGAGTTCAATAATCCAAGTCAGTAAATCACCTTAAGAAAATACAGAACTTATGGAAATTCCTATCTTCCACGACCTCAACTCTAGCTCTTTAAATCAACTTCTTGGAGTCGATCACACAAAGCCAAAAAGACACAAAGGAGACCAAAGAAATCCCAACTTGTAGTCTCAATCCCACAATCCAAATGCAAAGGTTTTGGGTGCTGTCCTAAAATAGCCCCTTGCCGATCAATGAGGATTCTTGTTTAGAATTGTCAGGGTTTAGGACCTTCCCTGACAATTCAATCTTTGAGAGATATCATCTCTCGTGAAAGGCCCTCCATCATTGGTCTCTCTGAGACCAATATGAGCTCTAATAAAATTTCACGACTTGCTAGAAGAATAAATTTTAAAGTTATTCTCACAATTGATCCTACTGGCCTTTCAGGTAGACTGACTTTTTTGTGCTTGAAAGATATGGATGCAGAAATCATTGATTTTGACAAGCAATTTATTCGCATAAGATTGGAGTACAACACTTTTTTTTGTTGGGACCTGTCCCTCGTCTATGCATTTCCTAACAAAGCTGACATGAAGAAACTCTAGAAGATTATTGTTGATTCTCAAGAGGAATATGATCTGGCTCATATTTTTATTGGAGACTTCAACAACATTAGAAGCCAGGATGAAAAATCTGGAGGTAAGAATAAGCTTTCAAGGGATATTGTGGATTTTTCTCAACAGATTAATGAATCCTATCTCATTGAAATACCATCCAAAGGTTGTTCCTTTACTTGGCTGAACCACAGAGAAGGTGAGCACTTTATCTTCCAAAAGCTCGATCGAGCACTTGCTAACTTTTCTTGGACTCAATTGTTTCCAGATGCATGGATCTCTATCCTTCCTCCAATTGGCTCAGACTATTCTCCTCTTATACTCTCCTTGGATCAGTCTCATGTCAATCGCAAGAGGAAAAGATTCTATTTTGAATCCTTTTGGATCGAAAACCCTGAGTGCAATGATATCATTGAAACTAACTTATGCATCCCTGTGAATGGTTCGAAAGTTCGAACCATTAATAAGAAATTGTTTCAATGCAGGAAAAGACTTTCTCTTTGGAGCTGAGCTACTTTTGGAAACAACAAAGCCCAGCTTCAATCTCTGCAAACCAGACTTGAGCAAATCACGATGGTACCTATCTCGGAATTTATTTTTGAGGATTTCAAAAGAATTTCCCAGAGTATTGAAGTGTTGTGGCGAAGAGAAGAGCTGTACTGGGCAGTGAGGGCTAAAATCAAATGGTTACAAGCTGGCGATCGTAACACGGAATTTTTTCATGCTTCGGCCAGACAAAGGCGATGCCACAATAAACTCCTTAGGCTTCAAAGATGCGATGGCTCCTGGACTGACAATCTTCATGAAATCGAAGGTATGATTCAATCCTATTTTAAAGATTTGTACACAACTATTGGCTCTGGCAATCTCTCTCCAATTTTAGTCTGTATTAACCCTGTTATCTCAGATGAGGATAATTAGCACCTTACTTGACCTTTCATAAAAGAGGAAATCTGGTGTGCTGCCAAAAGTCTGAAGGCTAATAAATCACCAGGCCCGAATGGTTTCAACGGTTTCTTCTTCCACAATTTATGGCATGTCATTGAGGAGGATATTTTTCAGGCATTCTAAAGTTTCAAGAGGTGCGAGTCAAATTTGCAAACCATAAACCATACCACCATCGCTCTCATCCCCAAGGTAAAACATCCCGAAAATTTTAGACCTATAAGCTGTTGCAATTTTACTTACAAAATTTTATCCAAGGTTCTTGTCAACAGGCTTCAGCCTTTGCTTAACAAAATTGTTTCTCCAACTCAGTCAGCTTTTGTTTCAGGCAGATCAATTCAAGACAATACCCTTATTGCCTAAGAAGCAGCCTACTAGCTTCATAAAAAGAATAAACGAACTCGAAAAGGCTATGTTATTCTTAAAGCTGACATGAGTAAGGCATATGACAGGATTGAATGGGACTTTATGAAAGGTGTTTTGCGAAAGCTTGGCTTTCACCCCCTTTGGATTGATTGGATTATGCATTGTATTTCATCTGTCTCTTTCTCTGTGCTGGTTAATGGCACACCCTTGAATAATTTTTTCCCTCGAGAGGCATTAGACAAGGGGATCCTTTGTCCCCTTATATTTTTGCAATCACATCTCAAACTCTCTTTTGTTATTTGAAAAGCAGATTAGTAGTGGTATCCTGCGTGGTTACAAGATTACTAATTCCTGCGCCCCTTTGTCGCACCTTCTTTTTACTGATGACTCAATTTTCTTTTTTGAAGCCTCTTACCGAGAGGCTTTTGCTATGCAGGATATCCTCTTCAAGTATTGTTTTGTTTCAGGCCAAAACCTAAATCTGAACAAATCCTCAATTGTGTTTAGCAATAATATTCCAAATGGCCTTCAAAGAGGAATAGTTGATATTTTCAGGATAAAAATCACAAAGAAGCTAGGTAACTATTTGGGCCTTCCTACTGCATGGGGATCCTAAAAAACCAAAGCTCTTAAATGAGTCCAAGAGAAGTGCGCAAATAAACTTGAAAGGTGAAAAAACCTTCTCCTTTCAAAGGGTGGTAAAGATATTCTTATCAAAGCTGTGTTCCAAGCAATTCTTTCTTATGTTATGTCTTCAGTTCTCTTTCCTAAATCTTTATGCAGGAAATTATCGTCCATGGCTGCAAATTTTTGGTGGAAAAAAGAAGGAAAAAGAGGGATTCATTGGATTAATTGAGAAAAGCTAATGGAACCAAAATACCGAGGAGGATTGGGATTTAGAGATTTACACTGTTTCAACCAGGCCCTTATTGATAAGCAAGCTTGGAAGCTTCTTACAAATCGAAATTTTCTTGCGGCCAAAATCCTTCTTGGCATTTACTGTTCAAGGGAAGACTTTTGGAAAGTTCGTAGAAGAAATCGATCCTCTTGGTCGTGGAAGAGCATCCTTAAAGGAAGAGACATCATTACTGCCAAAGCCCTTTAGTCGATCGAAAATGGGACTATTGTTGATATTTGGGAAGACCCCTGGATTCACGACTTCCCCAATCTATCGGGCTTCCGTAGAGAGGGTTTTGATAAAGTTTGTAATCTTATCAATAGCTCAACAGGTTATTGGAAAATAGACATCCTCAATGCCATCTTCCCAACAAATATTGTGAATGCAATACTTTCCATTCACCCTTCTCTCACTGATAGAGAAAATAAGCTCATTTGGCCCCTCTCTCATAATGGTTCATACACGGTGAAGTCTGGCTATAAGTTTATCAAAGAGTGGGGTCCAAGCACCTTAAATTTACCTCATCCAGCTGCAAGCTCATCTTTTCAATACCATCCTTCGCTGTGGAATCTTATTTGGGCGGCAAAGATTTCTCGCAAGGTGAAAATTTTCATTCGGAAAGCTTGTTGGAATGGATTTCCTACGATGAAAAATCTCTTCAAAAGGAAATGCACCCCTTCTCCAATGTGTAAACTTTGCAAGTCTGATGTTGAATCTATTGAACATACCCTTCTTTTGTGTCCTTGGACTCGCCGGTTTTGGTATGCTTCCCCAATCCATTGTGTTGTGTATCCAAATTCTATCTCACAGTTTTGGGTTTGGCTACTCCATATCACGAACAAATGTGTGCAAGCTGGTCATGGAAAAATGATGCTGCTTCAATTGTTGCTTTGTGTTGTTGGCACATTTGGAAGGAAAGATGCCATGCAAGTATTGAAAAAAGGATGTTAATATTCCCAGAGCTATTTCCTTGCTGCAGACAAGCCTCTCAGATAAGCGCCACTTGCTCTCCCCTTGCAGTCTTAACCATGACTCTCAAGTGCAGCACCAGGCCAATGTCCCAACATCGTGGTCTTCCCCAAGTGGAAATAGTTTGAAGATTAATGTTGATGCAGCTTTTCTCCTTCACTTCATGTCAGTTGCTTGCTCTTTTATTTGTAGAGATAGGAGATTTAATCCATGGACAAGCTTTCTCCTTTCGTTGCACCTCTGCCTTTGAAGCTGAAGCCATTGCAATCAGGTCTGCTTGCCAGTTTGCATCTCAGCTCTCTTTTCAAAGCATCATGATTGAAAGCGATGCCGAAGTTGTTCTCAAAGCAATCAATTCTCCGCTACTTGTTCATTGGAAAGCAAGGCCAGTGTTGGAGGATATCCAAAAGATTGTTGCAACTAGTCATGTAAATCTTAGGAGCATTAGAAGAACAGCTAATCTTGCGTGCGATTGGGTCGCAAAAATGCAATTTAGAAATAACTTGCCTCTTGATTGGATTTTTAACATCCCTTCTTCTTTATGTAACATTTTGCATTCGGACTTTCTTCCCACTGGTGTGGGTTGATTACTTGTACTCCCTTTCTGCAATTTATAATATTGTGCTTTTGCCCAAAAAAAAAAAAAAATACACTATTAAGAATAAGGTTAAGGTAGAGAAATTAATTAATCACTGTCATGGCTTTGTTTTTTGCATCAAGTAAGTAGCTTATGACTCTTAATAATTTTATATGATAATTGCATACTTCTGATAATTTTAATTACAGTATATTCCGCAATAATTATATTTACATTAAATTTATAACTTGTTTGATTTGTGCAAAGTCTAAATTGCCTGATCATGTTCTCCTCGTTTGAATCATTTCCCTATGGCCTCTCTGGTTGTTTGTCACCTGTGGGTCAAAACACAACCAAGAATATGTGTTGTGTTTGTGCGTGTAAGAGCCATGAGTAATCATTTAAATGACAATTATTTTGAAGAATTTTCTCATATATTGTATAAAAGCACTAACGCAATTTATGGACTTGACACTTTTACTTCAAAATAAACTTTTTAACAGTTTATATAAAAGCACTCACGGGATTTACGGACTTAACCCCTCTATATGCAATTTCCACCATTTCATAATATTGTAAACTCACGGACATTACTCCCCGCCCTGGTTAAGTACGTAACATAATGTTTTAAGATGGTGCAGAATTTTAAAAATGACTCCAATCCACTTTTTTAATATAACACGTGATATTTTTGAACTCAGGTTATAACTCTCACATTTAATTAGTGATTGATTTAATATCATTTCATCACACCCTAATTAAACCTACGCACAGACTAATTGTAGGCACAGTTGTCGCAAAATTCTTTGTATCATCATTGGTAAATTTTTATATTGAACTGCAGTGCAGGGATAAGCTGGCATCCAAGTTCCTCAACGACAACGGAAAAGTTTGTGTCATTTCTTTCGTCGGGCGGCACAATTAAAATCTAACAAATCTCGTTCAATGCCTTTATGGAAAAGCACACTTTCTTCTTTTAATTCAATGACTGTCCCTTCTGTGTCTTATTTTATGTTTCTACGTGCTTGTTTCTTTGGATCCCACGTCCGTGTTGTCCCCACCACCATGAAGGTATGATGTGAGAAACATTGAAGAAGTGGGCGCACCGGCTCAAAGTTATAGGTGTGCTGCGTTTAATTCAAAACAATTCTTCTCAAATAGTAGAATATTGATCTTTTTGCAAGTTTGGCGCGTTGTTACAAGGTGAGCGTATCAAGAAGACAATGAGCTTAAGCCTATGTTTAAACTGGGGCAAATTGGATTATTTATAAATTTTTAATAAATAATCTTTATTATTTTAAAAATTATATGATTAGTTTTTATTATTTACAAAAGTTCTATAAGTAGTATTCATTATTTCAAAAGTTATTTATTTAGTTCTTATTATTTGTAAAAGTCTCTTTATTAATTTCTAATATTTGTAAATATTTTACCATTAATGGTGAAACTTTTATAAACAAAAGAGACTAATAGTGAGATATTTGAAAATAATGGAGACTAATTGTGATTCACAAATAATGAAGACTAGCCGCATGACTTTTGAAATAATAGAGACTAATGGTGAGACTTTTATAAATAATAGAGACTAACCGCGTAACTTTTAAAACAATAAGAACTAATTGTCTAAAATATATAAACACTAAGGACTAATTGTGAGATTTAACCTTTACACTGCACGCAAATAGAGTTGTTGATTGAGTGCTGTAGAGTTATACTAGTCGTAAATTATTATTAATTGGTTCTCTCTAACTTCCCTATTAGTTTAAGAGAGATTTTTGTATCTAACTTTGACCCCACTGATTTGTATTAAACGTGTGGTTTTTCTTCACTTTGATTTTAATAAAATGTTTATTTTCATAAATAAATAAAAAATGTTTCAGCTGCATATTTTATTAAAATCCAATAACTAAACATATCCAGGGTCAATTTTTTATTCAATATATTTGTCCAGTTTAGCCATGGTAGATGAACCTGCCCACTAGCCAAAAGAATCTTGCTATTTTTTAATTTTTTTCTCACAATGGACTAAAATCGTGCTACAAATTTAAATTTTTTTATTATAAAATATCATTACTCAATTATTTCGTCCAATTCTCGAGGGCAAGAATCCTGCTATTTTTTTTTGCAAAGCCAAGAATCCAGCTATTTGATAACAAAGAATTCTCCATCACAGATACAGCTTCTTTAGACAAACTTCAATGGATCAAGCTGAAACCCCATCTCATGTTCTTATCTTCCCCTTTCCAGTACAAGGCCATGTCAACTGTATGCTCAAGCTAGCAGAGCTACTTTGCCTGTCAAGCCTCAATGTCACCTTCATCTCCACTATCCATAACCATGAACGCCTTTTACGATATACAGATATCCAATCACGGTTCAGCCGCTATCCCGGTTTCCGATTTGAAGTCATCCCTGACGGCCTTTCTGAGGAGCACGCGCGCGGTGTGAATGATTTATATCATTCGCTGTGCACCTCAGGAAAACCAATACTCAGGGAGTTGTTGGTCTCAGACCGTGTGATAACAGACAACCAAGGGCCAGTCACGTGTATTATTGCAGATGGACTCTTGGGTTTCGTACCTGAAGTTGCTGAAGATGTTGGCATTCCCTTTATCTATTTCCGGACTATAAGCTCGTGCGCCTTCTGGACCAACTTTTGCTTTTCTGATCTTATTAAGGCTGGTGAACTTCCTTTCAATGGTGAGTTTCATTTCCTATTTCCAAATCATGTCTGAGACTAACTCTAATAATGCCCAATTTTTTGGGGTTTGGAGCATTTTTTTTTTTATATTTAGGGATATTAAATTTTAATTTCACTCTAATAATTTCTCTATATTTAATAATACATTATTTTAAAGAATCTACTATTTTAATTTTACTTTAATAAGGTCTATTTCAAAACCATTATAGGGAGGCAAACTGTCAAAAAACTCCTTAAAAACCTCTTTATATGGAGCTCAAGTGTCTATCCAACAGTAAAAAAAAATTTGACCATTTGAGATTTGAAGAAATAAAATATAACATAATATTAATTAAAAATATAAAATGAAAATAATATTCATAAAATAGGACATAATATTAATTTTTAAATAAAAAATAATATTAATAATTAAAAATAAAATATTGGCATCAACATTGAAATATAAATAAAAAAATATCAAAATATTGTATTTAATCAAAATATGAAGAGATATTGGAATGAAATAAAAATAAAAAATCTCTAAAATAAGAGAACTGTTTGGATTGAAATTAAAATAGGGAGTTCGTAAAATAAATGGTGGATTAAAAGTAGAGAGTTTGTTGAATTGAATTTGAAATAAGGATTCCATAAAAATAAGGACTAGAGAAAAATATAAGGACGATATTGGTGTTAGCCTAACTTTCCCTATTTTAGGTATTACCTATTTTTATTTGACTAAATTATCAATCCTTATTTTAGTCAAAACATTATTTTAATATTTTTTATTAATATTTTTTCATTATTCACAACAATGTTCAATTTTTTAACTACTAATATTGCTATAATTATTTTTTTTATTTTCCTCATTTTCTAAATCTTTGTGTGATCTTCATTAGTTACTAATATTTTATCTATGTTCAAATTTTAATTACTAATGTTTTTATTTTTTTATTAACATTATTTTTCAATATTTATCATTCTTTTTGGTCTGGAATCAGACCTTTGCGAAGTAAGGGATGTGCTAGGAGATAGACTCAGCTCAATTAAATTTTATGTTTATAATTTTTTTTAGCCCAATTAGATTTGAATGAGCTGAAATTCAGTGTGAAATCCCTAATTTTTAGGGGATAAATAGTTGTTGAAGTTGTCTAGCACCAACGCCTGTTACATTTAGGGGTCTAGCCATTTATGAGATCTATTGGATAGGGCCTAATCACATTTTTTGTTTCAAGGTCACAGTATGATTTGGTTGATTAGTCGATTTGGCATTCAATTTCTAACATTGATTCATCACTAGTGACATTTTTTATTTTTTTATTTTTTGTCAAATTGTTTATTAGTAGCTAATTCATGAGGATTTAAACCAAATGGATATAATAGGGGACGACCTAGACGTGCCAATAGTAAATGTGAAGGGCATGGAAGAATTTCTCAGACGCCGCGATCTCCCAGTGGCATGCCGTGGTGATTTGGCAGACATATGGTTCCGGATAACAATGCGCGAATCCCCGAAAACATCTCGAGCCAGAGGTCTTATACTCAACACATACGAATACCTTGACAGATCAATCCTACCTCATATCCGTACCCAAATATTGCCCGATGTCTACACCATTGGACCACTCCATGAACACCTGAGGACTAGGCTGGCTGCAGAATCTGTAAAAGAATGGAGTTCCTCAAGCAGTATGTGGGAAGAAGATAAGAGCTGCATGAATTGGCTTGATGAGCAGCCATCAAGATCTGTGATATATGTCAGCTTCGGAAGTTTGACAACTGTGACAAAAGATGAGCTTATGGAGTTTTGGCATGGATTGATCAACAGCGAGCAGCGGTTCTTGTTGGTCATAAGGCCGGATTCCATCATCGATAAAAATGGAAAGAGCCAGATTCCTGACGAAATATTGGAGATGCAGAAGGAGCGAGTTTATGTCGTCGGGTGGGGACCACAGGAGGAGGTCTTGAACCATCCTGCTGTTGGTGGATTCTTATCTCATAGCGGCTGGAACTCAACTTTGGAGAGCATAGTTGCTGGTGTGCCTATGATATGTTGGCCATTCTATGCTGACCAGCATGTGAATAGTAGGTTTGTCGAGAAGGTGTGGAACCTGGGCTTAGACATGAAGGATACTTGTGACAGAAACACAATCGAAAAAATGGTTAGGGATTTGATGGTGTCGAGACAAAATGAATTCTTGGAGAGGGCTGCTCAGATGGCAAAGTTGGCCAGAGAAAGTGTTAGTGAAGGTGGATCATCATATTGTAGTTTGCAGCGTCTGGTTGAGGACATAAATTCTATGAAGAGTCGAGCAAAACATATGTGAGAAGCCACCCCATGTATTATTGAGCGACTCATATTTATCGAGATATAAATTATTAATGTATCGATTGAATTATAAATTGTAAACTTCAACAACTACTTGGGTTCTACATGATGACAGCCCAACATGAGATTCTACTTTCGTTGTTAAAGACACTCCGCTTTGCCTCCCTTTATAATTAGCAAGAAAGAAAGCAAAAAAAAAAAAACATATGTGATACTTGATTGATTTTTCAGTAATTATTGTCATGAGCTCAATGTCAAAATCCCTCCTTGAAGGCAAATAAAACTTGTGCAGCCTAAATGGCTCAAACTATCATTTTTGTGAAAGCAAATGGAAAGCAACCTTTTAAATTATATTGACGATTATCAAATTTTCTGATTTTGATAGGTGCAGTTAGCTCTCGAGGAACCGGAAAGCAACACATGAAGACCCTTCAGGAAATTGATTCTGGCTTTTTAATCAAATTGGCAATATTTGGCCACCTATCGTTTGATTTAGCAGTATGTTTCTTGTTTTAAATGTAAGAGGTTTCAAAATTGATTCCCGAAATATACAACATCATTTGAAAAGTGATGTAAAAGTAAAATTGGTCTAGGCCTTTCTTTAAAATAATAATAAAAAATTGACAATATTCTATCTATTCTTTAATATCCTGGTTTAATTCAAGTTACAAGTTAGATATAAAATTTGTCATATGCTGAGAACTTCATACTGATTTCTTTTACTATGTAACATGTAATATTAGGGACCTATTTTTATGTTTTGTAAAATAGTTTTCAAAAATAATTTTTAGAACAAAAGAACAGAAAATTTGTTTGACTTGAATTGTTTTCTTAATAAGTTTTCAAAATGAAGATGCCCTTATAATTATATGATTGTTTTCTTTTACCGAACTTCAAATTTTTTTGTTAAAATTAATTAGTTTAATTAATTAAATTATTAGTTTAATTAATTTTGGTAATTAAAATTATTTATTTATAATAAGTAATTAATTTTAATTACTTATTGTTTAAGTAATTATTACTTAATAAGTAATTAATATTACTTATTATTTTATAATTTGATTATTTTAAATATTTAAAAATTACTTAATAAAAATCTAATTATTAAATTAGTATTTGAATATTTTAAAATTGTTAATTAATTAATTTCATTAATAATAATAAATGTTTTAGTTAACAAATGATAAATTAATTAATTAGTAATGAATTAATTATTAATTAATTAATAGTAATTTATTAAAGTTATTAACTTAATATTAAATTAATTAAATAATTAATTAATTGACCATTAATCACTAATTATTTATATAATTAATTTGTTATTTATTATTTAAAGTCTTTATTAATTGTTGATTAAATAATGTATTTATTAAAAAATCAATTAGTTTTTCATAATTAAAATTAATTATTAATATTAATTTAAAATGTGCTAAGGGGTCTTGTAGGGGAAGGGCTGAAGAAAACAAGAACACATGAAAATATATAAAATGTGTTTTTGTTTTCTTATTCTTGATAACAGATTTCTCAAAAAAAGTTTCTAAAATCAAATAACGAAAATAACTCATGTCAAACAAATTTTTTTATTTTTCTATTTTCGAAAATAAAAAAATATATTTTCGAAAATACTTTCAAACAGCCTCTTGGTCTCGGATTTTTCATTTGAGGAAGCTGGTTTTGAAAGCAATCGAGTCTAGACCTCTGGATTTTCAAATAGCAAAAACAAACGATCCTATCGATGGTTTTTTGGTTGGCCTGCTTTCATTGGCGTGGTGGTGGTGGTTTTTTAAGGCCAAAGTGATTTTGGTAAGTGGTTGATAGTTTTCTACCCAACTTATTGTTTTAATGAATGTGTGGTACCTTTAGCTAATATCATTTAGTCATTTAGGCTCTGATACTATATTAAATTATCAACTCTTTTAAAAGTTTAAATTGTTAAAGAGAAATTATTATATATATTTAGTGTCTTCAACATCTATATAAGTAAAAAGGCAAAAGGCAAGAATTAGAAGATCAAAGACTTGCTTAAGTTAATTCTTTTGTAGCGATTACTAATGTCGAGGTGTTGTTAGGAATTTCATCTTCCAGCTTTGTATCGGCAACAACTGCAGTGGATGGCTTTGGTTGATTTTTCTTTGCGCAACTAGGATCCCACCATTCTGAATAGCCCACAATCTCAAAACAACGATTTTTTGGTATGACCAGTCTTATTGCAATTAATGCATTTGTAAGAAGACTTGTCAACACCACTGGGTGGTCTATCATTGTTGGGTCGAGCACGATCTTGTTGACCATGATTAGATCGGTTCCGAGCAACCATAGCACTAGCTTCAGATGTATCAGAATTGCCTTGAGGGTGGTATGACGAACAACTTCTCGTCGAACCAAAGAGTAACATTCAACTAGATTTGGTACTGAGTTTCTACGCAAAATCTCTTGTCTGATTGAATCAAAATCCTCATCCAATCCAGCGAGGAATATGTGTACACTTAGTCACTCAATAGTCTTGCAGTAGGATTTGACATCATTTGGATCTTTCATAACCACTGTATCACGATAATCTAATTCTTGAAAAATTTCTGTCAGTTCTCCATAATACACAAAGAGAATTCGCCCACCTTGTTTTGCAGAAAATGCTTTTTGATTCAGAGTAAATACTTGTATCATAAAAAGTTTTTGACAAGGCAATCCAAATATCATGGGTTGTAGGTAAGCGTAAATAACGTCTCATGATATTTAGAGACATCGACATTAACAGCCACCGTTTGACCTTTTGATTTTCAATATACCATTTTTCATAGCCTTCATCAAATTCTACAGGTTGTTTATTCTTACAATGAATGTACAAGCTTTTGTCTCTTTAAGCAATTTGCATTTCCATGAGCTGAGACCATATGTCGTAATTGGATTCGGTAAGAATGATTCCTGCATTAAAAACTCCTTCGGACTGAACTATAACTGGACATATTTAATCCTAGATGTTTCACTCATTTTTTTTTTAAACTGGCAAAAAAGAAAAATAAAATAATAATAATTTAGTCTACACAATAAAGCACCTTACTATACTTTTACCACAAAGTCTCTTTTTTTCACATTTCTTGAATGTTCACAGAAAGAACAAGAAAGCAAAATAAAAAAATACAAAAAAAAACTGCAATGATCTCACTTGGCCCACTAGTATTTTGTGTCCAAATTAGAAAACAAACAAAAAAAAAAGTTGAGATTCAAAAAACCTTCTCCCGTGAAGAAAAAAATGAAAAGCAAAGATAAAAAACATGTGGGACCATCTCATAATTATGTTTTCTTTAATCATTACCCAAACTTTCCTATAGTTGGCATCTTTGTATCGTTGCTGGTATTTGCAGATGCAGATCTTAAAAAAATTGAGACTATTTAGGAGATATTCAGCATCACACACACACATACACACACAAAGGACTCACACAGACATGAGTCACGATAGAAGGTAGCGAGAGGCGCGAAAACTCTGGCAGCTGAACTGGTTTATTTCTCGACTTTGGCTTTGAGAGTATTATTTTTTTTTCGTTGACTTTGATTCTAAATATTTGGATTTAAATCTGAGTTATTTTTTTCATTTTTTATTTTTTGATTTCTGGATGAATTAGAATATGAGTTTGGGTTTGAGTCAGTCAAAGACTGATATGTTTTTTTTTTTTTGGGATATGTTTGGGATTTCTGGGATTATTTTTTCTGGGTTTGATATTCAAAAAATCGTATACCTCTCTGATACCATCTTCAAAAATAATGAAATGATTTTTTCCATTCTATTACTGATTAAAAATATACAAGGTATTTATAAAGATTTTAAATCCCTCAATCTAAACATATCAATTCCTCACAATTCTCTGTAATCTCTAATAGTCAACAAGCTTGACTATTAGAGATTTTTACAACTATAAAATCTGTATAATTCAACAAACTTGAATTTTGCACAGCTAACAAATCCAACAATCTTGATTTTTAGAGATTTGTACAGCTGTGTAATATCTACAATTCAACATAAACAAAGGGCAAAAATAGGATAAGAAAATCGTAGTGTCCTATATTGGTGTAAAATATGATATAAGTATGATGTATGAGTTACTATTGAGTACTTAAATAATAATTCGCATTAATTATATTGGACCTAGTTAACATTTGATCCAAAAATAGTTATTCTCACGTTTATGATATGGTTATTGATTGTGGGACTAGGAACTAGGTCTTGCGCGTCACTAGAAGTGTGAGAACTAAGTGGGAGAGCTGAGTGTTGTGCAACACTTCACTGTTGTAAGAAAGTAACCACATCTAGAATCCAAATTTCTCTGGACTGCAAAAGAAGGCTTCAAAACCTCTTGGTGTGGACAAGTCTACTAAAGTGAGGGACTTGCCAAAAACACATGCAGGTCAAATGGATGTGGTGATGGAAAATAAAAAGAAATATGACTTTGAACCAATTCAATCTCTCCTATACCAAAAAAGATTAAAAATTTCATTTGGAAAGCCTACATAATTTATGCTTTGCTTACAAAACAATGAAGTGTATGTTTGATTCTATCTGCAAAATCTTCGGCAAGAAACCTGAAATTGAACATCTTCTACTTGGAGTACAAAAATTTGGTTTGCTTCACCAATTCAGTACATTCTAAAGAGCATCATCAGATTTGATTCATGGCTTCTAACTGTTACTCAAAGTTATAGAGCAACAAGATGTAGCAACTTGGAAGCTCAATCAATAATTTCCCAATACTGCTGGCACAATTAGGAAGGAAGGAATTCACATTTGTCACGTCGCAGACATGCAAGTATCATAAGTTTAAAAAATAATTATTTGGACTCCAAATTCATAGGTCTAAAATGATTAATTCAAATTATCATTTAAATTCACAATACTCACTTATAAACTAAAATTACCTACCAATATGGGACACTTCAACATTATTTTTCGGAGGATGGGAGGTTAACCCTGCTAAAACATTACAAGAGGCAGATCGTATCATTGTTGAGTACCTTAATGCACTTAAAAAATTTGTGAATCATTCTAAATAAATAAATATATATATATATATATATATATATATTGGAAAGTATTTTTAATTAAAGAGGTTAATTAATTTCAACGGAAAACAATTATTTCTATATGGTTAAAAAAATAATTTTATTCCCCACTAAAAATAACTTTTGGATCCGTGGTTTAACTATTTGTAATGTCATCATGGAATAATGATAAGCGATAACGTACCTAAATTCGTCTGTCAATTCTCTATACAAGGAAAAGCTTTAGCAATCAGAAATGCTTGTCAAGTTGTTTTCATATCATGTTATTGTTTTTGTTATATTAAACATGACAGTTGTGACACAAAAAAAAAAAAAAAAATGATAGTTGAACTAATCATCAGGAAGATAGTCCAATAATTGAATGTGCTGATGTAATTACTCTTTCTGATTGGAACCCTTTTGGTTTGTTATTATCCTTTTGTTAGTAATGATATATATATTATCTTCTTCCCACAAAAGAAAAATATAATAAAATAAAACAGAACGTGCGCATGCCGTGATGCCACTACTCTATCTGGATCAGCGGCAGCAGCCACTATTGACTTAAAAAGTGAAATTATTGACGTATAAATTAGATTTGTATTTTTAAAATATATATATATTTTTAAATTAAAAAAATATTTTAATTCTTACTAAAAAAATTATTCATCTATAAATATTTAATTATGTATTTTTAATCAATATAAATAAAAATCTTGAATCCACTCGAAACCCATCCAAATTGTAGACAAACTTGAAAATATGTTATATAGAATCTGAATAGAAGCAATTTTTAGACCATGAGAGTTTTCAGACGAAAAAAAAAACATGAGAGTCTCTCTCCTTCCACCGTCCTAACAATCTAAAATCCTGCATGCTGGTTTTGAAGTTCTTACTATCAAAGTTTAAATTCACATTGATAATAATATTAAATTTGAATTATTATAAAATAAACGCATATCTTTTTAAAAAATATATGTGAGACGGAAGAAGTTTTCTTATTTAAAGTGGTTTTAAATGCTGGTTTGGAAACCAACGCGCCCGGATCTGGGATTCATAAATAAAGTCGAGAGAAACAAATCTCTCTCGACATCACCAGTCTCGCAGGACTAGGGGGCCACATTTGTTGTCCTGATATTCCTATAACATGATGATAGAGAAATAAACAGGCTAAGAGGTATAGGAAAGATCGTCGAACGTCATGAGAAACGACAATTTGGGACATGTAACGCGTTGGAACACGAATGAACTGCAGCCAATACAAATAGTTCTTAATTACAGGTCTCAAATTATTTTCGAAGTCTCAGCAGATTAGCTTAGACTTAGATGGATCAATCAACACTTGAGCCTCACGTACTCATCTTTCCCTTCCCAGTACAGGGTCATGTCAACTCCATGCTCAAGTTAGCAGAGCTACTATGCTTTGCGGGTCTTCACATCACCTTCCTTGTATCTAATAACATCCACAGTCGCCTCTTGCGTCACACTGATGTTGAATCTCGCTTGGCAGCATATTCACGGTTCAGATTTCAGACCCTTCCGGATGAGCTTTATGATGACAATCCACACAATGGTGACCGGCTTATGATGCTATACGATTCTTTAAAAACCATCGGGAAGCCATTTCTGAGAGAGTTCCTCCGTCGGGGTCGCCAGGATGGTGGACCCTGGCCTCCAGTGTCGTGTATCATATCAGATGGGGTCTTTAGTTTTGCCATTGATATAGCTGAGGAGCTTGGCTTGTCCATCATATATTTCCGCACAATCAGTGCTTGCGCCTTTTGGGCTTACTTTTGCATTCCTCAACTCGTCAAAGCTGGGGAGCTTCCATTTCAAGGTCTGTACATTGTCTCACAATTATTTCAATTCAGATCTGCCGAAACATTCTCTTTCTTGTGGGAAAAGTGTAGTTTCTTCTATGTGATCCATATATACTCCCTACATCCATAGCTCGTGGATCCTATATATGTACAACCCATTTTTATATCTCTAGGAAGCATGAGTAGTCAAATACATCTTTCTCTATAATGTTCTTATAATGGTGGGATAGTGATTAGTTTATGAATCAGTGTTATCAATTTAAATAAAAAAAATTTCTATGTATGGTAGCCACAACTGTGCGGTTGTTCGTACATAAGAAAAAGTCTTTAAATAATAATAGTTATGGTTACCTATTTTTAGCTAGTTAATTTGAGACTCAATTAGTTATAATTTGAATTCATAACACTTGTTCAAAAAAAAAAGAAATGAACTCATAACACCAGTCTCACTCATGGGACCTAGTCAGTTTTGGATGACATATTTTCTCATGCTAACTAGGTATATATTATGCATATGCTGTAGGATGTGACATGGATGAACCAGTAGCCAATGTGAAAGGCATGGAAAGCTTTCTCAGGCGTAGAGATCTTCCAAGTTTTTGCCGTGCTAGTGACGCATCAAATAGTACTAGTTTCACAATGCTTTCAGCTGCGACACACCACACTACTAGAGCTCAAGCACTCATACTTACCACCTTTGCAGATCTAGAAGGACCAATCCTCTCTCAAATACGTACTTGTTGTCCAAATGTTTACACTATTGGACCACTCCATGCCCACCTAAAGTCTAGACAGGCTGCAAAATCAAGCTCATCATCATCAACTCCATCGTCAAATAGTCTATGGGAAGAAGATAGAAACTGCATTACATGGCTTGACAAGCAACCATCAAAATCTGTTATCTATGTGAGCTTCGGAAGCATTACAATCTTATCAAGAAACCAACTTCTGGAATTTTGGCACGGTATTGCCAACAGTGGTGCGCGATTCTTGTGGGTGATAAGGCCAGAATCCGTCATTGACAAAGATGATGAGGCAAGTCATTTTCCGGCAGAGCTAGAGGAAGCTACTAAAGAAAGAGGTTACATGGTGGGTTGGGCGCCGCAAGAACAAGTCCTTGCCCACCCAGCCATTGGTGGATTCTTGACTCACAGTGGATGGAACTCTACTCTGGAGAGTATAGTTGAAGGAGTGCCAATGATTTGTTGGTCATACTTTGCTGATCAGCAATTGAATAGCAGGTTTGTTGGGGAGGTTTGGAAGCTAGGATTGGACATAAAAGATACATGTGATAGAGCCATACTTGAGAAGGTGAGCAGAGAACTCATGGAGGGGAAGAAAGATGGCTTTCAAGAAAGGGCCAATAGAATGGCGAAAATGGCTAGAGACTCAATCGGTGAAGGTGGTTCATCGTGTCATAACTTAAACAGTCTTATTCAGTACATAAACTCGATGGCCAAACCTTTGCAGTATCACTCATGAACTAGTTCGTTACAATGGATGAAGAAATCGTGATTTGAATTTAAAATCTTTTATTTGAGGACAATGTTATTGATTAATTGTACTGACCTTGTATTATCAATAGAAACTATGGAACATTGATGATGATAGAGAAGTTGTAGTGGACAATTTTTGTCTCCATTTCCTCATCAGCAATACAATTACTATGTTATCAGTAATACCTGGCAGTTTTTGCAAGTTGCGTAAATTAAATTTTGGTTGCATCTGCTAAGATAGTTATTTTTGGATTATGTTTGGTTTTATAAAATTTCAAAGACTATATTGCATTAAAAGAAACAACACTAGTCAGCAGTCAGATTGCTTACCTTCGTTAAACTTCACCATAGATATTAATAGAAAAGCTGCTTGGGAAGTTATCTGTGGGTTATTATTAAGGAAGAGTCCTTTTCGGCTCAACCTCTAAACAATCTGTTATCAAAATAGGATAGAATAGGTGCAACTGAATTCCTTAGTATGTGGTTCGCTTAGTTGTAATTGTTTATCTTATCATGTTATACTCATGTATTTATAGTGGACTGTAAAGTGCAATACATAACAATTTTCTTCTCTTAATTAATCAGCTTCTATATGGTATCAGGAGTTTTCCTACTCTCACGGGTACCGATCCTTGGCCTTATTTCCTTCCTTTGCGGCTCGAACCAATGGCGAATGTAACGAATCCCACATCGGGATTCCACTCTCACAAGGAGTGATACTTAAGTCCAAGGGGTTCTCTGTAACACACTCAAGCCCAAAGGAAGAGCCCATCCCAAAAGACTAGCCTTTTAGGTGGGTTCTCTGTAACACACTCAAGCCCAAAGGAAGAGCTCATCCCAAAAGATTAGCCTTTTAGGTGGGAGAACCCCTTGGACTTAAGTATCACTCCTTGTGAGAGTGGAATCCCGATGTGGGATTCGTTACATTCCACCCCCCTTAAGAAACCGACGCCCACGTCGGCTGGCCCTATCGACACTGACCTGCCAGGTGCCCGCCCGCAGGCGACTCCACCCACCTACCAGTATTCAGCGCCCGCCCGCAGACGACGCCTTAATCCAGCCTATAGTCCCCCCGCCCATGGGTTCAACTCTCAATGAAAGCACCAATGTAACACATTCAAGCCCAAAGGAAGAGCCCATCCCAAAAGACTAGCCTTTTAGGTGGGAGAATGTAACGAATCCCACATCGGGATTCCACTCTCACAATGAGTGATACTTAAGTTCAAGGGGTTCTCCCACCTAAAAGGCTAGTCTTTTGGGATGGGCTCTTCCTTTGGGCTTGAGTGTGTTACATTGGTACTTTCATTGAGAGTTGAACCCATGGGCGGGGGGACTATAGGCTGGATTAAGGCGTCGTCTGCGGGCGGGCGCTGAATACTAGTAGGTGGGTGGAGTCGCCTGTGGGTGGGCACCTGGCGGGTCAGTGTCGATACGTCGGCTTCTTAAGGGGGGTGGAATGTAACGAATCCCACATCGGGATTCCACTCTCACAAGGAGTGATACTTAAGTCCAAGGGGTTCTCCCACCTAAAAGGCTAGTCTTTTGGGATGGGCTCTTCCTTTGGGCTTGAGTGCGTTACAGCGACACCCACCACAGTGACAACTACTTCCTCTCCGACAGCTGACAGTGTTGATTCACCCTCGGCTCAGACCCTTGTGGCCATTAATGTCGCTAACCAGCTGCCTCTCAAATTAACTTCTTCCAACTATTACTCATGGAAGACCCAGTTTGATGCCTTACTTTACGGCTATGACTTTCTTGGGTATGTTGATGGTTCCACTCCATGTCCACCTGCCATGATCAGTGTTGATGGCACGAAGTCTCCGAATCCTGCGTATCACTTTTGGATGCGCAAGGACAGGCTTCTTCTCCTTGGTATTATCGGATCTCTCAACCACAATGTGGTGCCTGTAGTTCGCTCTTGTTCTACTTCGGCAGAGGCGTGGGCACGCCTCACTAAAAATTATGCCAATCCGTCTTCTTCTCGTATTATGGGACTTGCTGAGCAACTGACTCTTTTGTCCTGTGGAAATCAACCAGTCACTGAGTATTTGGCACAAATTCGTGATATAGTAGATGAGCTATCTCTTGTCGGTGCTCCAGTTCCTCCGCAATACCTTATTAATCATACCCTCAATGGTGTTGGTCCAGCGTTCAAAGAACTTGCAGCTGTTGTTCGTGTGCGAGACACCGTCATCACTTTTGATGAGTTGCACGATAAATTGGTAGAATACGAATCCTTCTTGAAGCGTGAAGAATTACGTGCTACTGGCCTTCTTGGGGCTCCCCTGCCTATAACAGCTCATGTTGCACGTCATAATAACTCTGGTGGTTCTGGTCATGGTAGGAAGCATAATTCCTTCAATACAAACACTTCTCAAAATCGCTCAAATAACCAACGCAACTCTGGTGCGGCGTCAACCAATGCTTCCAAGCCTCCTATTATTTGTCAGTTCTGTGAAAAAAATAGCATACTGCTCATCAATGTTTTACTGCGAAGCGGCTATTTTTCCCTTCCGCCAATCCCATTGCAAATGTTGCTTCGTCGTCATCTTCTTTGCCATGGCTTCTTGACTCTGGTGCTTCGCACCACATTAGAGGTGATTTTACTAATTTGTCTTTAGGCCAGCCTTATAAGGGTCCTAATGATGTGGTAATCGCTGATGGCTCAGGTTTGCATATCTCGCATACTGGACACGCTACACTTCCTTCCCCCTCTCGTGATTTTAAATTATCAAATGTTTTATGTGTGCCTTATGTGAAACGTAATTTGATCTCTGTTAATCAATTTTGTCGTCATAACAATGCCTCAATTGAATTCTCACCTTTTTCTTTTTGTGTGAAGGACCTCTCCACGGGGGCATCTCTCACGGTGGGACGGAGTTAGAACAACATATATGAATAGCCTGTGGATGGTGTTGCTGAAGGTCCAATAAAGCAAGCACATGTTGGCATGAAATTTTCTCTGCGTACTTGGCATGATAGGTTGGGGCATCCTTCGTCCAAAGTGTTGAATATGGTGGCTACTCATGGTCTTGTTTCAATTCCGTCTTCCTCTCGTGACATTGCATATGATTCCTATCATTCCAATAAGAGTCATAAGCTTCCGTTTGGTGTGTCTAGTTTGTCAAGTTCTCGTCCTTTAGAGCTAGTTTTTACAGATGTTTGGGGTCCTTCTCCTGTTCGATCTGTAAATAGATTTTCTTATTATGTATTATTTGTTGATCATTTTACTAAATATTCATGGTTATTTCCTCTTTCTCTCAAGTCTAATGTTTTTAATAATTTTACAACCTTTAAATTGATGGTAGAAAAACAGTTTAATACTACTATTGCAACCATTTATTCAGATGGTGGAACTGAGTACCAATGTCTCAAAACTATTTTTGCACATCATGAGATTCAACATCTCATCTTACCCCTATATACACCTGAGCACATAGCAACTGTTGAGCGACATCATCGTCACATAGTTGAATGTGACCTTACTATGCTGCATCGTGCTTCCCTCATATTATCTTTCTGGTCATTTGCTTTTCAAACTGTTGTTTATTTAATAAATAGGCTCCCCACACCAATTTTGGATGGTGAGTCTCCTTTTTTCAAACTATTTCGCGAACGTCCAAATTATTCTAAAATTCGTACTTTCGGATGTTTGTGCTATCCTTGGCTTTGCCCCTACAACAAACACAAATTGGAACCCTGATCTAAACCATGTGTTTTTCTTGGATATTCTGCAGTTCATGATGCCTACATATGCTTTCATCAAAACTCTCATCGATATTATTTTTCATGTCATGTTCGGTTTGTCGAGTCTGAATTTCCATTTGTTAATTCCACTAATACTATACCAATCGACTTTACAACGCTCACTCGTTGGTCTACTTCTTCTCTTTAGTTGTCCTCTATAGTCACACCTAAAGACCTTTCTCATGACCTCGTAGAGTCCTCCACGCTACTAGTACAACCCTTTTGCTCATCTTATGTTTCATCTTTTTCTCCCTCTGTCCCCACGTGCAATACTCCATCTATCATAGTTCCCACTCCTCAGTCATCACCTTCTGCCAATGTTCTACTTGTTCATACATCTTCTCCAGAATGTGTTAGCAACAATGAGGACACTCATGCATTACCAACACAGGCCCCAAATTCGACAGGAGTTCCACGTGATGTGCCCCTTAGTGAAGCTCTTTTAACCTCAGCCCTGTTCTACTCATCCCATGTGAATGTGCTCAAAAAGCAACATCTTCTGCCCTAAACAAAAGTTGTCCCTAACTGCTACAAAATATCCCCTTCCGCCCTCCTTAGAACCTACCATTGTTAAACAAGCTCTCAAATTCAAAGAGTGGAAACAGGCGATGCTAGATGAACTTGGTGCTCTTGCTAAAAATTCAACTTGGCGACTTGTTCCTCGCGAAGCACATCAAAATGTTATTGGTTGCAAGTGGGTAGTACGGATAAAACGAAATCCAGATGGAAGTATTTCTAGGTATAAAGCTCGTCTTGTGGCGAAAGGGTTTTATCAGTGTCCTGGGATCGACTTTAAGGAAACTTTTAGTCCCATTGTTAGTCCCTCAACAATTCGGATTGTTCTTACTATTGCTGTGTCGAATGGCTGGCAAATAAATCAATTGGACATAAACAATGCTTTCTTCCATGGTCATTTAACTAAAGATGTGTTTATGTCCCAGCCCTCAGGGTTTGTTGATACCTCGCGCCCTACACATGTTTGTCAGTTACTGAAGTCTCTTTATGGTCTCAAGCAGTCCCCATGGGCGTGGTTTCTTGAGCTCAAAAATTTTATTGTTTCCATCGACTTCACTACTATACGGTCTGATCTTTCTCTGTTTGTCTACCATTCTCATTCAACTATTGCATATTTACTGGTTTATGTGGATGATTTAGTGCTCACAGGGAATTCTTCCATTTTTCTTCGACACACTACAAATGCTCTCTCAGTCAGGCTTTCAATTAAGGACCTTGGTGCACTCTCTTATTTTCTTGGTGTAGAAGCTCTTTCATGTTCTGCAGGCCTATTTCTTTCGCAACAAAAATATGTGCATGATCTTCTAGTCAAATTTAATATGGTTGGGGCAAAGGATTCACTCACTGCTCTCAGCTCAAATACCTCTCTTACTCTTCACGATGGTGAGCCTTTAGCAGATACATTTTCTCATCGGAATCTCATTGGAGGCTTACAGTACTTGTCACTCACTAAACCAGATGTTGCCTATGCGATGAACAAATTAGCTCAGTTTATGCATGCCCCAATATAGCCTCATTGGACTGCTGCTAAGCGGCTACTTCATTACTTAAAACATACTATTCAGTTTGGCATTCTCATCCGGCCTTCATCAACTTTTGCACTCACTGCCTATTCCAATTCCAACTGGGCCGGAAATAGAGATGATTACACATCTACCTCTGCTTATGTGATTTTTCTTGGTAATTCTCCAGTGTCATGGTGTTTTAAAAAGCAACGAACTGTTGCTCGTTCTTCTACTAAAGCTGACTATAGGTATGTTGTTGCTACTGCTGCTGAAGTCACTTGGCTTGTTAATTTAATTGGCGAGTTGCACCTTCCTTCGAGGTGTCCTCCTCGGCTACTTTGTGACAACATTGGTGTGACTTACTTATGTGCAAACCCAGTTTTTCATTCGTGAATGAAGCATCTCGCCTTGGACTATCATTCTGTGTGAGACAAAGTCACTATTGGCTCCTTGCATATTGCTCATATTTCCACCCATGGTCAGATTGTCGATGCACTCACAAAACCTCTACCAAAATCTCGATTCGCTGAGTTACGATCCAAGCTAAGTGTCGCTGATGGCTCCACATATAAACAATCTGTTATCAAAATAGGATAGAATAGGTGCAACTGAATTTGTTAGTATGTGGTTCGCTTAGTTGTAATTGTTTATCTTATCATGTTATACTCATGTATTTATAGTGGACTGTAAAGTGCAATACATAACAATTTTCTTCTCTCAATTAATCAGCTTCTATAGTTATGCTTACCAAATTGCTAGGGATATTCTCCGAAACCGTTAACAAATGCTTTTATCCAGTAGATGTTAAGATTGCTTCTAGTATACTATTTCCATTCCATCAAAATGGGATCAATTTCCCTTTTTACTCATTACAAATTATAGTCTATATTTCTTTTTGAAAGAGTAGCTAATTTATTGGTTTTTCAATACAACCTATTTAATGTGCATCTTTATCAACAATTATCATACAATCAATTATAGTTAGAGTGATTAATATTAATAGAGAGGTATATTAAGAAAAGACTCCGGAAAACTTATTGATTTAACTATATTACAATATTTTTTTAATTTATGTGTAAATGAAAGTAGATCCATCTTTATAGAAAAAAAAGAGTATATCATATCAAAACATAACTTTTCTAGTATATTAATTTAACCATTAATTATTGTGGTATAATGTGGTAGAAATTGATGGACTTAGCTCCTCTACAATTCTATTCTCTATAATTTCATACAATATTTATCTCGATTAATATCATGTGTCACTATATTTCATCTACGGACTACATAAATTATGCTAAACTAGGTTTCTAACTATGATTAGAAAGCATTAAATGCTAAAATCTAACTAGCATATTTAATTAGCAAAACAAATATAAGCCATATTTAACTTACAAACTCATACATTTTTTGTGCTCCAAAAAATATTACATGACCACTTTTTATGGCAAGTTGTTTAGTGTCAACCAATGGTCTTTAAGGTCTTGAGAAAACAATATTTATTGCTTTAATTGTAGGCTCAACTACAAATGCGCATAGTGTCTAGTGTGAAAAACCAATAGTCTTTAAAGTGCTTCCATTCGGTTGATGCATGCAAACTATGACATAATTTATCGAAATAACATGAAGAACAAAGCAAGCCCAAAACATTTATATCAGATCAATGACAGAGTTTTATCCAAATAAGTAGAGCCATTATAAGCTGTAAAATAATAAAGTAAGCCATAAATTGATATAGAAGCAAATTAGCAAAAAGGTAAACCTGGTTAACCCTTGTTTTTCTTAAGTTGAAGCTTCACTGGTGAAATTGGAGCAAAATAGCAAGTAATGTTTTTTTTCTTTTCTTTTCTTTTCTTTTCTTTTTGTTGCAATTTTTGTTCTTGGAGCGAGAGCAAGAATGGGTTGTTTCCTTTATTTCTTTCTTTTTTTAATCATATGTGTTGTGGCAAGCCCAAAGAATCTGAGAATAAATGTGTCTTAACACATATGTGTAGAACTCAATTATTGACTCAAAAGCTTAAGCTATTGGGTCTCGAGCCTACACATGTTTATCAATAGTTTATTATTCTCCTAATTTTTCCATGTGAGAGAAATAATTCTCTTTGCTTTTTAGTTCACCATATGAAACTACTAACAAATCTTTTTTTTTTTTACATGTGAACTCTAATTGGACCTTAACTCCCCCTTGATTCACATTTATCGCTGATGAATCCATCTTCACCACTCTCACAAGCTATTTAGATCTTCTTTTGTTCCTTAGCTACTACTATATCGACTCCAGTAACTCTTTTCTGTGCACCTTAGATCAATCATGCACCTCTCTATGCACTCCAGATCAACCATTAAAGTGCTTCCATTCGGTTGATGCATGCAAACTATGACATAATTTATCAAAATAACATGAAGAACAAAGCAAACCCCAAACATTTATATCAGATCAATAATAGAGTTTTATCAAAATAATAATAGAGCCATTATAAGGTGTAAAATAATAAAGCAAGTCATAAATTGATAGTAACAACTTAGCAAAAATGTGAAATTGGTTAACCCTTACTTTTCTTAAGTTGAAGCTTTACTAGTGAAATTGGAGCAAAATCACAAGTCATCTGTTTTTTTCTTCTTTTCTTTTCTTTTTGTTGGTAATCACTAAAAATTATATACAAAGAAAATAAAAATAGTTATGACTGCATTTAATCTAGTAACATCAGTTCATTAATAATTTAGGGCCCAACTCACAAGTTACGGTAAAAGTACCCGCTAAAGCGGTACAGTTACAGTACTTGTACCATGGTACCGTGACATTATCGATACTATAATTACACAATTACTAGTAAATTGTGCAACATAGATAATTATAGGTAAAAGTTGGTACCGTAACAGTATCGGTACTATAAGAATTACACAACTACAAATGAATGATCACTACAAAAAAAATTATATTTTGCGACGGGCTGTCGCCATCCCGTCACTAATACGGCGATGACTTGGTAAAAGGAAAGATTGACGCTAATTTTGTGACAGGACAGTGACAGCATAATGTGAGACGGAAAAAACCGTCACCAAGTCATCATTGTTAGTGACGGCATACTTCACTGTCTCCAAAATTATAGACGGGAGCGCATCCCATTTCCAAAATTGGAGATGGCATACTTCGCTGTCTCCAAAATTGGTGACGGGAGAGCCTCCTGTCTCCAACCCGTCTCCAAAATTGGAGACGGGATCCCCTCTCCAATCCCTTGCCCAAAACGAAATAACAGAGCGCTAACCAGCCCTTTGTTATTTCATTTTCACGATCCCCTACCCCCTTCAAACCCCAACCCACCCATCCCCACCCCATCCGCCATGTAACAATCCGGACCCAACATATAGTCTATCATACTAAATTGCATATATTTATTTTATTAAATTGCATGATTCTTGAAAAATGTGCAATGTTGTTTGGTTGCACTCATTTAAATTATATCTAATTGACTTGCCTGAAATAATTATTTTACTATTTTATTTATGAGAACTTATTTCACTAATATTTAAAATGATTGAATTTTACTATTTGAATAAGAAGCCCCGAACACGAGAATAATTATTTTTTATTATTATCACCGTTTGTATTTATTTAAATTATATTTAATTAATTTATGTGAAGTAATTAATTTATTATTTTCATTCACTTTAATTATTTAATTTATAATTAATAATTTATCCGGGACACTTACTTTATTATTTTAATTATTTAAAAACATTTTATATGCCTTTAAATTCATTTATTTTACTGTTCGAACGAAAGCCCGGACCCGGACCCGAACCCAAACAAGCCATTTATTTATTAGTAATAATTTCACTTACTGTAATTACATCTAATTACTAGAAATGATTATCTTAATATGTTTATTAATTATCTACATTTAATTGAGCCCGGAGAAGATTTTTGATTAAATTATTTACTTTATCTGCTTGCATATTTGTCTTAATTATCTTATTACGTGACTTCGTTCAATATCCCTTTTGTGCATTACATGCCCGGGAGAATAGAATTAAGTGATTTTTATCTGTTCGGGCTTAGGTGTTATTTTATTCGGGCCTAATTTTTATTTCGTTCAGGCTTAGTTATTTTTATTTGGGCCTAGTATTTATTTGATTTGGGCCTAGGATGTTATAGCTTATTAGTTAAATTAATCAAGTAAGTCTAACCCGTAGCCAAGCCTGATTTTATTGATATACAATTGACACTAGTTATCTACATAGCTAGGATATAAGGGCATCAAATAATGAATAAGCCAAAGAAAAAAAGAATGAAAAGCTTCTGGGAATGGCCAAATAAACAAAAGAAATGATAAGAAACAACTAGAACCAAAAGAAAGGAAATTGGCAGAGAGAGAGAAGATGAAGCCGAGAGAATGAAGGAAGAAAAAGAAAAAGAAGGGAATGAAGAATTAAGCTAAGCTCCTTGCATTTTGCATGTTTCATCTTAGAGGTGAGAGGAAAAATCATCTATTTATACATTCTAGTTGATTAATTTAGTTTGGCATATTGATTTGTTTAATGTAAATGTTTGATTTATGAGTTATTCATGCTTGCATAGACAGATATTAAGCTAGTGAGTAATCTTTTAGCTTTTCTACTGCTAGCTTACTTGAAGCTTTTAATGTTTGTTATATTATGAAGTCAAAATGCTTGTGTTAGTGCTCCTATGAAATGTTGAAGCAATCCTTGTAATCTCTGCTAAGTTGGAATAATGATCATTGCATAATAAAGTTGAATGGTGGCTATTTGGTGCGCGCGCGCGTGTGTTTTTGGCCTGGACTGTTCAGGCCACGACAGTGATTGCCGTGGGCCAATACCCTTCCCCCATGACCCCGACTTGCTATGTAAATGCTTAATAAATTGTTAAGTTACCTATTATTATTTTCTAGCAAGCTGAGAGTGATTTGTTAACATGTTTCTTGCTTAGTGTTAGTAGTATGATACGAATGTCTAGCAACTTTTATTATAAATGTGGATGGAGTTGAGTTCAATAGCTGGTTGGGCAGTTGAATAGCTCAATTAATGTTGTAGGAAGAAGCTGCATGTAAGAGCCATGTACAAGCTAATAATAATACCAACTAAATGAACAGGTCTTCAATTCGTTGAAAGGTAGAATGTCTATAGATTTTATTCTATAAGTCAACTTGTAGTAACATATGTCCTGATCTTATTTGTGTGACTTGTAGTTGAATTTAATTAAGTCTAAATGTTGTTTACTTAACTAGAGTATTACATACAAGTACTTGCTTTGGCTAATAGAACTTATAGTTAGTTAGTAAAGGAATAAAGTCAGCTACAATAAGTTGAACATCACATAAAGGAAATATGATGTTAATTAGAGGTTTGCTCGTAACATGTCAAGAATGTTTAATTGGGTAACTGGAATTGGTTCGAGACCTGGATGAATGGAATCAATGGTATGTAAGGTACGTGCTCCAAGTATAGGAACTTATTATAAGATAATAAGCTTTATATGTTAACTTGTATTCACGAGAGCCTTGACCCCTCCCTTTTCCCTGTTTGTGATATAGAAACAAGTTTTGTTTTGATGTGTAACTCATGGTTATCAGAATAGTTGTGTTAGGTTATCTATTGATTGTAGAGGTGTGATTATGGTTTGTGAAGTTGATTAGCTAAGAGCTTGAATGTTGGTTTGAGTTAGATGTTATTTGTGAGTAGTAGCTTGAGGAACTTCATGGAAATGTGTTAATTTTAGTTAAACTATATTCTAAATTTTGGTTACACTTAGCTATAACATGTTAGTTGAAACTTCTTCTTCTTGAATCGTTAAGTTATTTTGCATTAACTAAAGTTGAACTTAGAGTATCCTAATGTCTATGTGCATGAGGTAGTTGGATGGTTAATGATTAACATAATTTAATTGAACGGAAGTTAAGTTGTTATGAAGTTAGTGTTTGGTAGTTTTTTTTAATAGTCTTTGATCTTTAGTAAGCTTTGTGCATTAATTGGGTAATATAAAGTTAACTACTTAATTGGTTAATTAAGGTTTTAGTGGCTTATGAGTGATTTAAAGTTATTGTGTGTAAATGAGTATTGAATTAAGTCTATTTGCAAATTATGAAGATAAATAATACTTAGTATATAGAATGTAATTCTTGTTGGTTGAATGCAATGCATGGTAAAGATTCTAAAGCATGTTTTAGTAGTTGCGTTGTGGACTATTTTAAGTTAGTTATTTGAATGTCTAACTTAGTTAGTAATATGAGGATAATGTTAGCCAAAAAGAACCTAAGAATTGTGAAGCCACAAATAATACTAGCTAGAAAGAGTTTTAGACATTAACGAGCTAAATGCATGCTAGGAAATGGAATGTATTTGATAGTTACATTAATTATATGTTATGGTGTAGTTGAACTTGAGAAGTTGTTTAACTTTGTGTTTTATGTAATGTACTCTGCTATTAGATAATCAAGAGAATTAAAGTCAAGACTTTTTTGCTTTTCATCAGCTCTTTTCTCTAAAATGATTTTTATTAAAAGAAGAAACTTACAAGGGAAACAAGTTCAATGTCATCTGCCACTTATTTGGTCATCAAGCTCCTGGATCCATCAAAATTTGATTGTGATTATGTCTATGTAAGTTCTAGTTTTAAATGCTTTAGTTATTTTCATGTTATATGAATATATTTTCTTCGGTTAGTAAACATTTTTAGCTAATGCTTCTGTGCATCCCGCTATGGTGGACTTATACAATTATAATGAATACATTATAGGTTTCGTATATCCAAATGTATTATACAAGTTGCTCAATTGCACTGGAAATATACTGTTATTGCCAATATTAAGGAATACACTATTGAGATGAGCATTTTAAATTTCAGGTGTTAGAGCTAATGCTTCTAAAGGCTTTGGTGAACTTTTGGGACGCGACACACAATATTGTTTTTTGGTTCAAATGTTTGGGACGCAACACACGCTATTGATTTTTGTTTCAAATGTTTAGACAACCAGTCTATGAGATAACATTTCAGATCTATACTAGTTAATAAAATAATTCTACTTTGGTAGCTCTTTTATTGTATATTTAGTTTGTTTTAATTGTTGTTTGGTTGTACATGGTCCACAGTTTTTCCTTTTTTAATTTTAATTTAATTTTGGCGAGGGCTTGGGGACGATAATTTTGGTGACGGGAGGCGCTCTTGTCTCCAATTTTGGAGTGGAAAGGTTGGCGAGGGCTTGGCGATGACAATTTTGGTGACGGTTTGGTGAGGGGTTAAGTTGGCAAGTGCTCGGTGACGGCAAACGTTGGTGACGACAAACATTGGTGACGGCCGCGTGACGGGAAAGGTTGGCGAGGGATTGGCGAGGACAATTTTTGTGACAGTTTGGGGACGGGTTAAATTAGTGAGGGCACAGTGACAGCAAATTGTTGTGACGACTTGGAGACGGAAAATTTGGCGAGGGCTTGGTGACGGAAGAATTGGAGACGGACTGGAGATAGTTTCGCAGCCGTCGACAAATTAGTGACGACACGGTGAGGGATAAGATTTTGGCGACCACCTCGTGTCTGACGGACGTTTTCTCTCATCGTACCGTTGCAAATTCCAAATTGGTGACAGTTCGATGAGGGAAACCGTCTCTCGCAAAATTTATTTATTTTTTTGTAGTGGTCATAGATAATCAAAGATAAAAGATAACGTGAAAAGTTAATAAATACAAAGAAGTTATTCAACAGTAACCATTGCAATATCTACAGAGTTCTTAAGAATATTTCTTTAACTTGAGGACAATTATAACATGACAAATTAATAAGAGATTGTGAATACGTACGAAACGAAATTTAAATTAAATCGTATGAACTAATAAAAATATAACTTCATTAAATTAATATCACTTTATTCTATTAATAAAATAAAAAAGATACAACATAAATAAAATATTAACGTCTCTGGTCGATGTAAGTGACTTTCAAAGAAAGTCACTTACAGTGATTATGGATGATAACGGGTAGGGTTTAAATTTTAATCCGACGAGTATCGACCCAATTATAAATCAGTTTACAAAACCAATGGAGTATCTGTTAGGGTTTGATTTTTACAAGTGATTATCGATGACTAGTCCGGTAAGATTTGATAATAGTAATTTAAAAAAACCCGAGAACCCAAGAACCCTATTAGTAATTTAGTAAAAATAAATTAATAAAAATGTTTATATATTTACATACATAAACAAATAATATTACTTAAGAAAAAATAATTTTTTAATATTAGTCTAAAATTAATAGTTTTGGCTTATAACCCAACTCTTATTATTTATGTTTACCTATTTTTTTTTTAATCTAATTCAACTAATACAACCGTTCAATTACATAATAATTCAAACGATAATGATAATTTACAATTGTGGCAAGTACTTTATTTTCTTTTTTCACTAGGTTATTTCTTATTATTATGGAAGGATGATTAATTTCTCATCATAAAAATTTTGTTGAATGTTTCTATTAAGTTTAAGTTTGATAATAGACAATAAATTTAATTTACATTTTCTAATCCATTATGATTTGTCATTATTTTAGTATTTTTTTTTTATTTCTTTAAATTTTTTTTGAGTTTTTCTTTTAATAATTTTTTTATTCATTAACGGGTTGGGTCGGGTATCTGCGGGTTTTTGGATATTTAACGGGTTCGCGTTTGGTAAGCAAAATCTAAACTCGACGGGTTTCTGTCATAAGTTTGGTCAAATATAATTTAAACGGATTCGGGTTTGATTTTATAAATTTTAGTAAGTATCCGACCCGTTGTCATTCCTAACAGTGATCGGTCACTAAGTAACATTCGAAGAAAATGACTTTCATTTTCTTTTTTCTTTTTTATAAATATATCTTTTAATTTCACAAGTTTCAAAATACTTGTATTACTTTTGCAAATTAGGTAGTAACGCAATATTAGAATTTTTTAGCATTTGAAATATAAAAGATCTAATACTTTATTTTGGACCAAATTTATCTATGAACATATAAAGATAAATGAAAGGAACAATCAAAAGTACAAAATCTAACAATTGCACAATATCTTAAATTTGGTCATTTTAATAGAACAAAAATAAAACAAAAATAATTCTATTTAACAATTCTATATAAATTTAATCACTAAATAACTCAAAGTCATGAGTGATCATTGAAAGGAAGATTTACAATAAGAGATCTTAAGGAGTGGAGTCTCAAATTTACTTTCGGATTAAAAATACACTAATTGAACAATATAACACAAGCGGAAACAAATCTCGAATTGGTAATTAAGATGAGTAAGGAAAATATTTGATGAATTCCACTTAACTCAACTAGATGCTATAAATACAAGTTTACAATATGTGATAGTGATTGTTAGATTTTTTCCACAAGCTTCACAATCCTACTACGTAGAATCTCGAGACTGTTATTCACTTCTTGTTGCACCGTAAAAGTTACACAACAAGTTTTCAACAATTTGTTACTACAAAAATGATATGGTGTGATGAGAACTAAAATTATACGTTATTGTTTGGCTTGCATATTTATAAAGTGAATGAAGTTGTAAAAGTATGAACCACTTATATTTCATGTGGGCATATGTATATACTATTATGGGTGTGGCTTTTCATAACTCACCCATGTGTGAGCATAGGTGAAAAGCTGAAAATGATTACTTTAAACCCATTTGCAAGCATGGGTGTAAAGCTGAAACATTATCTTTACACCCACGTTTCCAACAAATGGGTACTGTAAAGCTAATTCTTTTTTTTTTTTTGCCACCACATGAGGGGTATTACAATTTTTATATTGAACATGATGTTAAACTAATTAACAAAGGCATTACTCAATCTTCCAATTCTTGTAAATGGAAGAATATATATTAGTCACATAATTGAAGATAGCAGTCAATTTTCCAACATCCAAATCTAGCATGTGAGTACAGCTATAAAAAAAAAAAAGTAGATTAAGTTGCAAAAAACTCTCCAGGCCAATAATTTTAGCTCATGACTGGACTATATTGCTTACTATCATCTGATATCACTCTAACGAGGGGGATCCCGAGCTGAAGTAAGATGCCCACACCGAGCGGATGCGGGCTAATCCGAGCCAAGCCAAGCATATTTAGTTAATGCCCAACCTAGATGCTAATCCAACCTTACCCCAACCCCGAAAAACCCCAACCTCGGTGCCAGCTGTTCGGATGGGACATAAAGCTGCACCGCATTAAATGCTGTCAGGTCCGAATTTAGTATTAATAGAGCTCAACCCTTTCATTTCTGAGGTAACTCATCATTAAATGCTCTCGACTACTTCTCCAGCTCGGACATACTAATCATTCGTACACCTGAGGGAAAAATTCGGGTTATTACCCCG
This sequence comes from Ehretia macrophylla, assembly GCA_037974665.1. NCBI lineage: Eukaryota > Viridiplantae > Streptophyta > Magnoliopsida > Boraginales > Ehretiaceae > Ehretia > Ehretia macrophylla. The sequence goes on along the minus strand of CM075769.1, from coordinate 49,458,449 downwards.
TATTTTCCTTCTTTTTCCTTGTGCAAGTCAGGTAGCCGACCCAAAAATCCATGTCAAGAATCCAACCCATATTTTCAGCTCAGCAAGAGTAGCTCCCAACATCAACGTCGAGATTCCAACCTCGACAGTTTGGCGCCGTTTGTGAGAAACGAGTTCTTTCTGTTACTATTCTTACCACTCATTGAGAAACCACCATGGTACAAACGAAGAGCTACAGCGCACCGGTAGAGGACTCGCCTAACCCGGATGGGAACTTTAAAACTACACAGGTGCCTAGCCAAAAATCAACCCAAGCCGACATTGGAATGAGCCAACGTATACACTTAGCTACCCAAATCAACCCCACGACAGATGGAGACCTCAACTCTAGCCTGTCATCGGAGATAAGGATGATGCTAAGGATGTTTGAGGAACTTAAGGAGCAGGTAGCCCGGTTAGCTGCGGACCCCCCTGCTCCGCAAGAAGCTACGCCGCAGCCCTTGCGTCCACAATTCCGCATCCTAGACCCAAGGCGAAAGTGGACGCAAGATGAAGAGGGCTTCCTAGAGACGATGGCGGGACCCGAGGGGGTGAGAGGTAAAAAGGCGGCTCAAGTCGACCCTGAGCAGGCCAAGACCGCAGCTACCATAGCCAAGGTAATTAACCAGCTCGGCATAAGCCCACTCTCACTTGAGGTACTAGCCACGCCGCTATCCACTGGCAGCCGGATGTCCAACCTAGCAATCTATAATAGGGACGGTGACCCAGCCAGCCACTTGCTCAACTTTGACCACCACATGACTCTGTATGATATGTCTGACCTCATGAAGACGAAGGCATTCCAGACCACCCTGGTTGGCAATGCCTTGGACTGGTTCCAAAAACTTCCTCCCGGCTCTATTACAAGTTTTCATCAGCTGGCTGAGATTTTCTTATCCCGCTTCACGGGAAGTCGATGTGTAACCTACCACACTTCGACGTTGCTGTCGGTGAAGCAGCATAAAGGGAAAAGTTTGAGGGCTTACACAACTAGATTCAATAAAGAGTCCCTCAGAATCCCCAACCTAGAGGATTCCATGGCGTTGATGGCTTACCAGAATGGGTTCAGGTCGGGCCCCCTTACATCCTTCTCAGCTATCGATCCCGTGGATACTGTTGCCGAGCTGATAGTACGAACAGAAGGGTACATACACTCGGAAGAAATCCATTAGGTGAAGCGGGATGATGACAAGGAGAAGGAAGCTGGCAAGAAGGGAGAGACCTCCCGAGCCCAACCTGGGGGTAAAGTCCAAAATAATTGAGGCAAGCAGCCTCATCAGCCGAAGCAGAACCCCCGGTTCACTATGTTCACTCCCCTTAACACTACAAGGGAGCAGATCCTGATGGAGATCCAGCACCAGAACCACCTGCCTCTAGCTCCAAGGATGAAAGGCCAACCTGAGAAGCATAATAGAACCAAGTATTACCACTACCATATGGACTACGGCCATACTGCCGAGGAGTGCAAAGACTTAAAACAGGAGATCGAAGCCTTGATAGCTCGAGGTCACCTCAGGCGGTATGTAGATCAACAGCCGACCTGGAATCAAAATCAGAGAGATAGGGAGAGAAGTCTACCCAGGCGCCAGGCTGGAGGCGGACGTTTGGCTGTGATTGAGACCATCGCAAGAGGATTGACGTCGGGTGGGGAGACCTCGATTAGCAGGAAGGGTTATGTTCGAGCTGGGAGGGAGTATGGATCGGAGCGGGGTCCAGTCCTTGAGATAGAGGAACTCACCTTCTCCTCAGAAGACTTGGAGAGTATGATATTGCCCCATGACGACCCACTGGTAATCAGCGCTAAAATAGCCAACTTTACCGTGAAAAGGCTGATGGTGGATACTGAGAGCTCAATAGAAGTCCTATTCTTGAAAGCATTTGAGCAGTTGGGGTTGGACAGGAGCCGACTCAGGCCGTTGAGGGGTACTTGAGCTGGTTTCACTGGACAAGCCCACCAAGCTGAAGGGGTCATCAACTTCCCGCTGAAGCTGGAAGATAGAGACAAGCGAGTTTCGATGCAAACCAACTTCATTGTGACGGATTGCAACTCCACTTACAATAGGATCTTAGGTCGGGTGGTACTCAACCATTTCAGGGCCGTCCCTTCAACTTATCACCAGGCCCTGAAATTCTCGACCCCGGTCGGCACGGCCATCATCTGCGGAGCCCAACTCTCAACTCGATAATGTTATGAAAACTCCCTCCACCTCAAATATCAGGTTAGATGGGGACCAGATTTGCCCGATGAGAAGAGGGATGCGAAGAGAGTAAGCCCAACTGAAGACCTTCAAGAGGTGGAACTCTCCGTTGAGATGAAAAGAACAAAGATCGGGAGTGAACTTTCTGCCGACCTCAAGAAAGCTATAAGCCAATTTCTCCTAAAAAATGAACATATATTTGCATGGTCTGCCTCTGACATGACAAGTATTGACCCGAGAGTGATTGAGCATCACCTGAATACCGACCCGTATCACTATTCGGTAAAGCAGAAGCGCAGACACTTCTATTATGACAAGCAATAAATCATAGCAGAAGAGGTGAACAAATTGGTAGACACCGACCACATAAAGGAACTCCAGTACCCAACCGGGTTATCCAACGTGGTACTGGTAACCAAGTCCTCAGGAGGATAGAGATTGTGTATTGATTTTACCATCCTCAATAAAGCCTGCCCTAAGGACTGCTTTCCCCTACCTCGGATTGATCAGATGGTGGACGCCACATCCGGGTTCAAGCTACTCTCTTTCATAGATTCCTTCAAAGGCTATAACCAAATCAAGATGGCTCCCGAAGACAAAGAGAAGACTGCCTTTACCACCAATAAAGGTCTCTACTACTATGAGGTCATGGCCTTTTGCCCTCAAGAATACTGGAGCTACCTACACTTGGATAATGAACAAGGTTTTCAAAAATCAGATAGGCCAAAATATGGAGATCTATGTAGACGATATGTTGGTCAAGAGCAGAAGGGTAGAAGACTATATAGCCAACCTGGCCTTCGCCGTAATGGAGTACTTTGGGATAAAGTTGAACCTGGAAAAGTGTGCATTCGGCGTCAAGGCAAAAAAGTTTACGGGCTTCATGGTCAGAGCCCGAGGAACAGAAGCCAACCTGGAGAAGGTTCAAATGATACTTGACCTGGCACCGCCGACCTGCGTGAAGGACATCTAGGTGTTCGCGGGCAAGGTCACGGTGCTTAGCAGATTCATGTCCAGGTCGGCCGACAAGTGTACTCCTCTGTTCAAAATATTGAGGAGTCCTAAGAATTTCAAATGGACCACAGAATGCCAGGATACCTTCCAGGAGCTGAAAAGGTATCTAGCTTCGCCACCCTTGCTATCCCGACCTGAGGTGGGGGAAGAGCCGGTACTATACTTAGCATGCATAGGGACAGTAGTTGTCACGCCCCGACCCGACCCCGCAAAAGGCCAAGCCCGGACCCGACACACGGACGGAGTCTCCTCTGTACCGCGGACGATCCGAAAACCCTAAAATCAATATAACACTTGCGAAAGCCATATAATAATCAAAACAAGCCAACTTTCTTCAAAACATACATTTCTTATTATCCAACTTTCAAAACCAAAATGATATGCATACTACACAAGTACTTATGCCACTAATCAATTCCATTAGCATGCATTTTCTTACTAGTCACAAGAGTGTAAGTTACAACTTTACATTATTTCAACTTATACAAGATAAGACGATAGAGGCCTCAAACTAGAAAATATATACAAGGCTACAAGCCTCAAAATTAAGCGACCTCCACGCAATATACATATCAAGCAAGGTTCGCACAAAAACTGGTAACCAACCACCAGCAAAGCAGAGAAGTGCTATCACGGAAACACCTCCACCTGCTCCTCCTCCTCTATTACCTCGAGAGGGTCTGCTTCAACTACTCCTGTAAAAACATAGTATAGAGAGGAATGAGCAAAAACTATTGCTCAGCGAGGGCAATTGGTCTCAAGGACGGAGATGAGAGGAGTATGCAATGCAATTAGCCAAGCAATGTATACATATATCATACCGAGATATAATAAAGCCATCAACAAAGCAAGGCAAGCATTAAAGCTATAAACACTCATTCAAAGGATACGATACTCTTTTCACGAGCAACCTTCAAACACGAATTCGATGACGACGCACCGGCCCAAACCACCTTATAACCCCAATTTGGAATACCCCGGAAGTATCCATCAACCTACGACCCAAATCTCCCTGGGAGGCAACCCAAGCGAGAAAGGGAATAGCAGCGGAGCTAGAGCAACCAACACTGGCAACCCAAGGCTACCCAGAGAGGCCCATCACTCACGCGCGAGACACTATGCAATGCAGGACTCAATACAAGGCGATAAACAAGCGATAAAGCCACACGTGGGAAAATAACAAAGTAGGTTACTCTCGCACGCAATAGCAGCAATTGATAAGCAATTCAATCCAAAACAACTCAAACAAGTATTTCAAGTAATTCTAAACATTCTATAGGCATAAAGACAAGAAAACACACAAAAACACAAATCGGCCCCAACTATCAAAACGCTACCATTTCCAAACGAGCCACGAGTTCTGGAAACCGACTTCGCCAACCCTCCTAGGTCACCATAAGGTACGTCTAAAGACCCCGAAACCTTACTTTACCCTAGAACTCGTGCAAAGCCCCGATTTCTCCCTTTCTTGTTTGAACTACAACTATAATAACCAAACACCCAACCAACGCCATAATCGCACCAAAAGTGCTTCCATGGATTCCCGAAGCAATGCCAACACGCAAAACGAGAAAATGCTAAAGTCGACCTAAACGACCCCGACTTTCCCAAAGGCATAATTCTCATTTTTTCCACTACGCAACCCAAACAAACCACACATTTTAGCATTCTAGCGTACCTAGCACAATTCTACATCAACAGAAAGCATAACAGCGCAACTTCAACGTTTCAAGATTTTACTATTCACAAAACACTATTCAATTAACAATTTAATTTGCAATCACAACATTTAACCGCAGAAAATGTTACAAAGCTATAAATACATGTTCTACAAATGCCAAGGAACATTCTAGAAGCATCAAATCGCTTTAAATAACGATCTACGGATAAATCTCAAAATTGACAAAGTTAACATACACAACGTATAAATGCGCAAATAACATGCTTCCCTCACCTCAGGTACTCCTAGTCGCTAGGAAAACAACGCTAGTTGCCTCGGAAATCACCCCGCACGAGCTCTCGCGAAGATTGATCGATTGGAAGTTGAAAGGTTTTTTTTTTCCTCTATGAAGCTCACGGCCAGGGCTGGTCTGTTTGCTGCTGTTTTTTTTTATTTTGCTTAGTTTTTAGCTTATTTAAGTGTTAAATGGTCAAAGGGTCAAAGGGCTAGGTCAACAACTTAAAAACTTGGTCAAATGGCCCTATTTTGTGCGTTTTAAAACCATTTTAGCTAAGGTAAGATCAATTAAAGCTAGCAACATTTAAAATATAAAATTTAAGTCATCTAAATACTAGTTTCACTATTTGTTGAGGACTAGAAATCGTTATCTAGCTATCGCTCCTTAAATGCAATGCACGTTGCGACAGCAAGAAAGTAACAATTAATTCACAAAGAATTTAAGGAAATATAATTTTCAAAATAATAAACAAAGAATTTTCACATTCCGAGCTCGGGTATTACACCCTCTCCCCCTTAAAACAATTGCGCCCACACAATTCTTACCTGGTCGACAAATAACTCCGGATACTGATCCCGAACTTAGTCCTCTCTTTCCCAAGTCGCTTCCTCAAACCCATGATGATTCCATAGAACCTTTACTAACAGAATACTCTTTGTGCGAAGCTCCTGACCTTTCCGATCCACAATTCGAATCGGTTTCTCTTCATAAGACAACTTCTCTTAAATCTGCAAAGGCTCTGGTTCAAGTACATGTGAAGGGTCTGGATGATACTTCTTCAACATAGACACATGGAACACATCGTGCAGTCTCGACAAGCTCAGAGGTAAAGCTAATCGATAAGCCAAAGGACCTACCTTTTCGGTGATCTCATACAGACCCACGTACCTGGGACTAAGCTTCCCGCTCTTACCGTGCCGAATCAATCCCTTCCGTGGAGAAATCTTAAGAAACACCCAATCTCCCAAATCAAACTCAAGATCCCGACGGTGCTTATCTGCATAACTCTTCTGACGACTCTGAGCTGTAAGCATACGCTGGCGAATAAGATGAACATTATCTACCATCTTAATCAACTCAGGTAACACAGTCGGATCAACTGTTCTCATCTCTCCAACCTCTTCCCAATATATCGGTGATCTACATTTACGACCATACAACGCCTCGTAGGGAGCCATACCTATAGTAGATTGATAACTATTGTTGTAGGCGAACTCCGCTAAAGGCAAAAACTTCTCCCAATTCTTCCCAAAGTCAAGCACACATGCTCGAAGCATGTCTTCCAAGATCCTGATGGTTCTCTCAGACTGGCCATCAGTTTGCGGATGATAAGCAGTACTAAAGCTCAACTTAGTTCCCATGGCCTCTTGCAACTTCTGCCAAAAACGAGATCTGAATCTGGGATCCCTATCTGACACTATACTCTGTGGCACACCATGCAATCTCACAATATTAGCAACATAAAGTTCAGCTAACTTATCAAGGCTATCCTGTTTGTTCACGGGAATAAAATGTGTAACTTTAGTCAAGCGGTCCACAACAACCCAAACAGAATCACATCCTCTCGGAGATCTAGGAAGATCGGTCACAAGGTCCATTGTTATATGTACCCACTTCCATTGCGGAATCGATAACGGCTGTAGAAGTCCGGGTGGCCTCTGATGCTCAACTTTAACCTTCTGACAAGTCAAACATCTGGATACATACCCAGCAATCTCCCTCTTCATATTGTTTCACCAGAAGTGTTGCTTCAAATCTCTATACATCTTTGTACTGCCCGGGTGAATCGTGTACCTCGAATTATGTGCCTCAGACAGGATCTCATTCTTTAAAGTTGGATCACCAGGAACACATACTCTGTCCCTGAATCTGAAGATGCCATCTGCATGTAATTTAAACTCCGACTCTCCCCCTTTTGACTTTTCTTGGATCTTCAAGATGTGAGGATCAGTCTTCTGAGCCTCTCTGATCTGTGCTAGCAATCCTGACTGAATCTATAAACTAGCAAACCGAATCCCTACCTCAGTAGCTTCTGGTTTCCATGAACAAATTTCTTCCAAAGTCTCCCAATCCTTGATAATCAAGCTTGCAACAGTAGCTTTTCGGCTCAAAGCATCAGCAACAACATTTGCCTTACCTGGCACATAGTTAATAGAACAGTTATAACCACCCAATAACTCTAGCCATCTCCGCTGCCTCATATTTAGATCCTTCTATGAAAACAAATACTTGAGACTCTTGTGGTCAGTAAATATTTCAAATATGCAACCCCACAAGTAATGACGCCACTTCTTCAAAGCAAACACAACTGCAGCTAACTCAAGATCATGTGTAGGGTAGTTGACTTCATAAGGTTTCAATTTCCTAGAAGCATAGGCAATCACCTTACCATTCTGCATTAAAACACAGCCCAAACCTTCCTTAGATGCATCACTGTAGACAACAAAGTTCTATGTTCCCTCAGGTAAAGCTAGTATAGGAGCTGTAGTTAGTCTCTTCTTCAATTCTTGGAAACTGGATTCACATTTAGCATCCCAGTTGTAAGCAACTTTCTTCCGAGTCAACTGGCTCAAAGGTCCAGAAATTTTAGAAAAGTCTTTAACAAATCTCCGGTAGTAACCTGCCAATCCAAGAAAACTCCGAATCTCTGACACCGTCTCAGGTCTCTTCCAAGATGAAACAACCTCAATCTTAGCTGGATCCACTGAAATTCCTCGATCTGAAATGATATGGCCTAGAAAAGATATCTGGTTCAACCAGAACTCACACTTGCTGAATTTAGCAAAAAGCTTGTTTTCCTGCAAAGTCTGAAGCACAATCCTCAAGTGTTGCTCATGTTCAGCCTCGTTCTTCGAATACACTAAAATGTCGTCAATAAAGATCACGACAAACTGATCAAGGTAAGGCTGAAAGACCCTCTGCATCAAGTCCATGAATGCGGCTGGTGCATTCGTCAATCCAAACGGCAACACAACAAACTCATAGTGGCCATATCTAGTCCTGAATGCCGTCTTTGGTATATCGTCACTCCGAATTCTAAGTTGATAGTAACCCTGCCTCAAGTCAAATTTGGAGTAAACACTCGCACCCTGCAACTGGTCAAACAATTCTTCAATCAACGGCAAGGGGTATTTGTTCTTAATCGTGACTTGATTAAGTCCCCTGTAATCAATGCATAACCGTAGCGTGCCGTCTTTCTTTCTCACAAACAACACAGGCGCACCCCACGGCGAAGAACTAGGTTGTATAAACCCTTTCTCAAGCAAGTTCTGAAGCTGAATTTTTAACTCCTGAAGTTCAGCCGATGCCATCCTGTAAGGACTTCTAGAAATTGGCGCAGTACCTGGTACAAGATCAATCACGAACTCAATCTCCCTATCCGGTGGTAAACCCGGTAATTCCTCGGGAAATACACCAGGGAAGTCTCTAACAATCGGAACCTCATTCAAACTCAACTTATCAACAGGCTGATTGATCAAATAAGCTAAGGAAGCTTCACAACCCCTATTCAACAACTTAGAAGTCTTGATCGCTGATAAAAGTGGAATGCGGGCAGCCCTACAGTTCCCAACAATCTCTAGTACTGGTAGGTCAGGAACCTTAAGATAAACGACCTTTGTTCTACAATCCAACTGAGCATAATACTTTCACAACCAGTCCATTCCCAAAATGATTTCAAAGTCACAGAATGGCAATATAATTAAATCAGCAGGAAATTTACAGTTCTCAATGCATATATCACAGGATTTGCAAATACACTCAGTAACAAATTTTGCACCCAAAAGAGTACTGACTTCAACTTCATGAGGCAATTTATCAATGCAAACATTCACAGATCGTGCACATGCAGGAGTTATAAACGAATGTGTAGCTCCGGGATCAATCAAAACTTTAACTGGCTGAGTATTGAGAAGAAAGGTACCTTCCACTATAGCTGTAGTATCGGGTAGCTCCTCTGCATCCAGTGCAAAGACCCTAGCCTGAACTCTCTGTGCTGGACGTGCACCTGCAGCCCTATTCTGAACACCTTGGCCTCCACCACGGCCCTGAACATTATTATATTTAGGGCAATCCCTCACCCTATGGTCATCACTGCCACAACCCGTACATTTACCACTCTTCCTCCAGCAGTTAGCCTCAATATGCCCTGGCCGATTACAATAATTACACTGCTGATTTTGCCTAACTGTAGTGTTTCCCGTAGGTGCTGGGGCTCTGGCAGGGGTAGGAACTGTACCTCCCTGCTGGGGTCTAGTCACAGCTTGCCTAGCCTAATACTACTGCTGTGGCTGATACGGACGCTGCTGAGGAACCTGTGCAGAAGCCTGATACTGCCTCGGCTGACTCTGGCTGCTCTGGCCCAAATACTGCTTCTTACTTGGCTGACTGCTCTCAGCTAACATTTCAGCCTTCTGTTTCTCAAACTTCGAGGCTGCCTGAAAAGCCTCGGGAAAAGTAGTGTAGGTCTGCCCAGTCAAATGCAACTGAATGTCCATTCTCAGCCCACAGACAAACCTATGTATCATCCTCCTAGCCGGCCGTACCAACTCGGGCATATACCTCGACAGGCTAACAAACCTAGCCTCGTACTGTGCAACAGTCATATTTCCCTACTTCAGGGCCACAAACTCATCTTCCCTCCTCTCTATAGCCATCTCGGGAATATATTTGTCCCGGAACTCACTTACAAAATCATCCCATAAGTGTGGAACATCCTCACAATCCCACCTCAATCTGACAGTATTCCACCACTGCTCTGCATCACCCTCAAATAAAAATGATGCATAATCTATTCTTGCCTCATCAGTGTACCTCAAAGCGGTGAAAATCTTCTCAACTCGATTAATCCATCTCTCGGCCGCCTCATCATCCGGCTCCCCGAAGAACTTTCCCGGCTCGTGCCTCAGAAATTTCTCTAACTGATTGTTCTCAACTCTGTACCCCTGTCCACCAGGATTAGCTTGATTACCCTGGGGATTAATCCGGTCCTACCTCTGCTCATGTAGTACCTGTGTGACCCGCTCTCCTGCAGTAGTCATGGTAGCCATAAACTGCTCGGGCAACGGCTGCTGACCCTGTTCTGCTGCCTCTTCATCTGATCCTATACCTTGAGTACCACGACGTGGCGGCATAGTAGCAACTCACAATAGCTGGCAACATTTAAAAGCAGTTTATAGACAGAAATATAGCACATAAGATTAGATAACACTCAAGTCAATAACAATCCAATATTCTATCACACAATTCACATAAGACAAGTTTAACTTGCCAAACTATTTCACTTAAACACACAAACATTCCAAGTTCACAAAGTCATGCTAGAACATTTTCTTTTCACTTAGCAATCATACATAAACACTTTAGCATTTTAGACCTTTACCCCACAGACCGAGAATCATATCCCGGCTTATGCAAGACTATCATGCTCTGATACCACCTAAAGATGTCACGCCCCGACCCGACCCCGCAAAAGGCCAAGCCCGGACCCGACACACGGACGGAGTCTCCTCTGTACCGCGGACGATCCGAAAACCCTAAAATCAATATAACACTTGCGAAAGCCATATAATAATCAAAACAAGCCAACTTTCTTCAAAACATACATTTCTTATTATCCAACTTTCCAAACCAAAAATGATATGCATACTACACAAGTACTTATGCCACTAATCAATTCCAATAGCATGCATTTTCTTACTAGTCGCAAGAGTGTAAGTTACAACATTACATTCTTTCAACTTATACAACATAAGACCATAGAGGCCTCAAATTAGAAAATATATACAAGGCTACAAGCCTCAAAATTAAGCGACCTCCACGCAATATACATATCGAGCAAGGTTCGCACAAAAACTGGTAACCAACCACCAGCAAAGCAGAGAAGTGCTATCACGGAAACACATCCACCTGCTCTTCCTCCTCTATTACCTCGAGAGGGTCTGCTTCAACTACTCCTGTAAAAACATAGTATAGAGAGGAATGAAGAAAAACTATTGCTCAGCGAGGGGAATTGGTCTCAAGGAAGGAGGTGAGAGGAGTATGTAATGCAATTAGCCAAGCAATGTATACATATATCATACCGAGATATAATAAAGCCATCAACAAAGCAAGGCAAGCATTAAAGCTATAAACACTCATTCAAAGGATACGATACTCTTTTCACGAACAACTTTCAAACACGAATTCGATGATGACACGCCGGCCCAAACCACCTTATAACACCAGATTGGAATACCCCGGATGTATCCATCAATCTACGACCCAAATCTCCCTGGGAGGCAACCCAAGCGAGAAAGGGAATAGCAGCGGAGCTAGAGCAACCAACACTGGCAACCCAAGGCTAACCAGAGAGGCCCATCACTCACGCGCGAGACACTATGTAATGCAAGACTCGATACAAGGCGATAAACAAGCAATAAAGCCACACGTGGGAGAATAACAAAGTAGGTTACTCTCGCACGCAATAGCAGCAATTGATAAGCAATTCAATCCAAAACAACTCAAACAAGTATTTCAAGTAATTCTAAGCATTCTATAGGCATAAAGACAAGAAAACACACAAAAACACAAATTGGCCCCAACTATCAAAACGCTACCATTTCCAAACGAGCCACGAGTTCTGGAAACCGACTTCGCCAACCCTCCTAGGTCACCATAAGGCACGTCTAAAGACCCCGAAACCTTACTTTACCCTAGAACTCGCGCAAAGCCCCGATTTTCCCCTTTCTCGTTTGAACTACAACTATAACAACCAAACACCCAACCAACGCCATAATCGCACCAAAAGTGCTTCCATGGCTTCCCGAAGCAATGCCAACACGCAAAATGAGAAAACGCTAAAGTCGACCTAAACGACCCCGACTTTCCCAAAGGCATAATTCTCGTTTTTTCCACTACGCAACCCAAACAAACCACACATTTTAGCATTCTAGCGTACCTAGCACAATTCTACATCAACAGAAAGCATAACAGCGCAACTTCAACGTTTCAAGGTTTTACTATTCACAAAACACTATTCAATTAACAATTTAATTTGCAACCACAACATTTAACCGCAGAAAAGGTTACAAAGCTATAAATACATGTTCTACAAATGCCAAGGAATATTCTAGAAGCATCAAATCGCTTTAAATAACGATCTACGGATAAATTTCAAAATTGACAAAGTTAATATACACAACGTATAAATGCGCAAATAACATGCTTCCCTCACCTCAGGTACTCCTAGTCGCTAGGAAAACAACGCTAGTTGCCTCGGAAATCACCCCGCACAAGCTCTCGCGAAGATTGATCAATTGGAAGTTGAAAGGTTTTTTTTTTCCTCTATGAAGCTCACGGCCAGGGCTGGTCTGTTTGCTGCTGTTTTTTTTTTTATTTTGCTTAGTTTTTAGCTTATTTAAGTGTTAAATGGTCAAAGGGTCAAAGGGTCAAAGGGCTAAGTCAACAACTTAAAAAGTTGGTCAAAAGGCCTTATTTTGAGCGTTTTAAAGCCATTTTAGCTAAGGTAAGATCAATTAAAGATAGCAACATTTAAAATATAAAATTTAAGTCATCTAAATACTAGTTTCACTATTTGTTGAGGACTAGAAATCGTTATCTAGCTATCGCTCCTTAAATACAATGCACGTTACGACGGCAAGAAAGTAACAATTAATTCACAAAGAATTTAAGGAAATATAATTTTCAAAATAACAAACAAAGAATTTTCACATTCCGGGCTCGGGTATTACAGTAGTGGCGGTGGCACTGGTCTGTGAAGAAGAGAAGGAGCAGAAGCCAGTCTATTATGTCAGCAAGACCTTACAAGGGGTCGAGGTAAGGTACTCCTCCTTGGAAAAACTCGCCCTCGCACTCATCACGGCGGCAAGAAAGCTGAAGCCATACTTCGACGCTCATCCAATTAAGGTCATGACGGATGCCCCACTCAAGTCCATCATGCACAAGTCGGAGGTGTCGGATAGGCTGCTGAAATGGGCAGTTGAGCTAAGTCAATTCGACATCACCTACCAGCCCAGAATAGCCATCAAAGCCCAAGCCATCGCGGACTTTGTGGTGGAATGCACTGGCCGACCCGAGCATGACCCGGAGGATATATGGAAGGTCTATGTGGATGGGGCCTCAGGGAGGTCTGGGAGCAGAGTTGGGGTGGTCATCCTCAACCCAACCCAGCATGAGCACTAATACTTCATCAAGTTCACCTTTTCGGCATCCAACAATGAGGTTGAATACGAAGCGGTGATCGCGGGGCTGAAATTTGCAGCTTCAAACAATTGACTTGAGCACCGACTCTCAATTGGTTTCTAGTCAGATATCGGGAGAGTTCGAAGCCAAGGACACTGCTATGATGACCTACCTCCACAAAGTCAAGGATTTGACCTCATGACTCAAAAGGTTCACGATACAACAAATTTTGAGAGAGGAGAATATGAAGGCTGACGCCCTGTCCAGGTTGGCCTTGGGTGAGAGATGACTTGCCCTGGTCCATATAGAAGAAGTATTCGAACCAAATATCCAGTTGGGGATGTAGGCCATAACTGAGCTCAATTTAAGCCCAGATTGGACCAAACCAATCGTGGACTACTTGGAGGGGGTATGACCCCAGAGGATGAAAAAGCAGCTCGAAAACTCATGAAACAGGCCTCAAGGTTTGTCATAAGTGCTGGGAAACTGTAAAAGAGAGCCTACACTTGGCCTCTTTTAAAGTGTGTTAGGCCCGAAGAGAGAAACTATATACTCCAGAAGATCCATAAAGGAGTATGTGAAAACCACTTGGGTGGCAAGGCCCTGGCTCGGAAGGCATTGAGGCAAGACTATTTTTGGCCAACCTTAGAGCAAGATGCCAAAGAGTATGTGAAAAGTGACACTTGTCAAAGGTCGCCAACATACAGAGAAAGCCAGCGGTAGACCTCACGGTGATGATAAGCCCGTGGCCATTCTATCAATGGGGTCTAGATATCATCGACCCATTGTCAACTAGCGTTGGACAAAAGAAGTACGCCTTCGTAGCAGTAGACTACTTCACCAAATGACTTGAGGCTGAAAGTGTTACTAGAATAACAAAAAAGTAGCTTGGGATTTCGTGTGGAAAAACATCATTTGCCGATTTGGGGTGCCGAAGGTCATCGTTACTGACTACGGCAAGCAATTCGACAATGCATACTTTCGAGACAAATGTGCTGAGATTGGGATCGACCTCAGATTCTCATCTATTGCTCACCCTCAAAGTAATGGCCAAGTTTAAAGGACTAACCAAATCATTTTGCAGGGTCTGAAAACTAAGCTGGAGGAAGCAGAGGGCCAGTGGGTATCGATTCTTCCCGAGGTACTGTGGGCTCAGCGGACCACCACCAGCTCGGCAACGAGAGAATCGCCCTTCGAGCTAACCTTCGGTACTCAAGCGGTGCTGCCAGTGGAGATCGGGTCTCCGACCAGTAGAACCCTCCACCATGACCCAGAAATAAACGGAGCACTAATCCGTGAAGGGCTCGACCTCTCCGAAGAGCTTCAAGCTAAAGCTCAAATTAAGATGCTAGCCAGCAAAGCTGCCATGCAAAGAGCCTTTGCCAAGCAGGTTAAGCCTAAGCCTATTAAAGTTGGCGACCCTGTACTCAGAAAGACCATCTTTTTGCCGCGCTCGAGCAACAAGCTCTCCTCGACCTGGGAGGGACCGTACGAAATTGTGAAAGAAGTCTGACCTGGGACCTTCTACCTCTGCGACAAATACGAGAAGCAATTGAAAAATGCATGGCACGCAGAGCACTTGAAGAGATATTTTGTGTAATGGCCCCCGAGCCAGAATCTCTTGTAACAGCCCCCGAGCCAGAATCTCTTGTAATGGCCCCCGAGCCGAAAACTCTTGTAATGGCCCCCGAGCCAGAATCTCTTGTAATGGCCCCCGAGCCGGAAACTCTTATAACGGCCCCCAAGGCCGGAATCTCTTGTAACGGCCCCCGTGCCAAAAACTTTTGTACATGCCCCAAGCCGAAGTCTTTGCTAAGGTCCCGAGCCAAAATATTGCTTGTAATCGGCTCCCGAGCCTGAGTACTTCATGTACAATTTCAATACAAACATATTTTGTAAACCAGTGCAATGCCCGAACCGGGCTCAAGCACCTCAGCTACTGAGCTACTCTCGACTCGGATTAACATGGTGGCCACGCTTAATTACGAGCTAATGATCCAAGTAAACCAGCTCGGACAAGGTTCCAGCTCGGGTATAGTCAATAATAATTTGATTAGTTTTGCCAGTTCGAATTAAGGTCCAACTCAGTATAATCCGGCTTCAGGTTGGGACGTTAGTTTGGGTCTAAACTCGACCTCAACTTTTGTCAACATTAGTCTGACCAATTTTAAATCAGACTGACGAGTCCAGGTCGGTGACAATTATATAGTTGCCCAATTAACCAGCTCGGATTAGGATGATAATCCATTAATCACGTCCAACTCTGTTCTTTATATTTAAATTAAGTTTGAAATATCCATTATATTGGTTCGATCCCACTTATTTAAGAAATTTGCGAAGAGTAAGGTACACATGTACAAACTCGAATGAAACGCAAATAAAATAGAAATGTCCATTTCATTAAAAAGTAAAAAAGTACAATTACAAGGAGCCCGACCAGGGCGAATCCACTAAAGCCCGACCCAGGCGATTATAAAATTTACTTAGTAGCGACGGTAGATGTGGTAGCTTCAGCTTCATCCCCGAACTGATTCATGCCCTTTTGGACAAATTCAATCACCTCCTTAGCTTGGGACGTCAGGTCGACCGGAAGCTCAGGAATCTCCAAAAACTCCTGCAGTGGGGCCTCCAAGATTTCGATGTAATTATTCTTGGTGGCAGGAAGGAAGGTTTTCGCTTTCTCCCGAGTTGCGACTTGGCCCCGGAAGTAGTACTCCAACTCGGCATACCTGGCCATCGCCCCACTTTCTGTGGCGAACCAGCCCACGGCCTCTTGACTGGACTTGAAGGCTTCTACCGCCTTCTCCCCTTAGGGGTCGACCTGATCTACCAGATCCTTAAGCTTCGCCTCGGCCTCGCGTTTATCCTTCTTGAAGTGCTCGACGTCCCTGGCTGCGGCCTCGCGCCGGGACTTCTCTGCCTCGAGCTCCTTCTTCAGTCGGCCGATCTCCGTCTCGTTCGCTTTGTACCTCTGGGCAGCATCCTCTCTCAGGGCCTCTAGCTTGGCTCGATAGTTGACGAATCGTTGCTCGAGCTCGACGCAGTGAGCCTGGGCTCGGGCGAGTAAGCCAGATGCTGAAAGGATATGGGACTCGGCCTGCACAAAAGACGACAAAACAATTAGCCAAGCCAAAAAACTTAACCATATCAACACGGTCAAATATGCCTTACTATGACCATGGCCGTCCTCAGGTCGAGCAAAAACTGCTCCACCGGGACCGATGCCAACTTGGGATCGCAGGCGACCTTAGCTGCCTCCACGAAATCCTTATTGAGAGGGCTCACCTCTGTGGCCTTGCCTTTCTCAGAGTACTCAGGCCGAAACCATTTCCTATTGTCAGGGCGGGATGCTGAGCGCTTAGGGATCGCCACACTCGAGCTCAGTCTTTTGGTCAGGGGAGACACCGACGTCCCCTTAGAAGAGACCTTGGGTCGTTGCCTTTGCTCCTGAGGGATGGTGGAGCCCAAGCCAAACTGAGCCGAGACTTTGCCACTGGCCTCGGTCCTCCTCTTTATCTGGGCATATGAGAGCTTTCTTGTATCCGCCATATCTGCAAAAGAATAGAGGAAAGATGTGAAAAATAACCAAATGCAAACTGAAGAGAACAACGGTGGATAAGAAGACGGGGAGGTCGGGCATTGATCCTGCGAATTGACCCTCTTCTGAGCCAGAATTCGCATTCTTTTCGAGCTCGGGAAGTAGATGGGGGTACTCCTTCCTCCGGTCAGGTTCTTTACCGAATAACTTTGATTTCCAGATTCTGTCCTACCTGAGGATGCTATCAATATCAATTAGCATTCTCGACTCGGGTCTCAGTACCCCGACCTCGGCGAGCTCCTCGTCTGAGAGCTTGGGGTCATCGTTCACATTCTTCTTTAGGGAGGGATTCCAATCTACCCTGCACCCCAGGTTTACATCTGGCTCGACCCAATAGTAGTCGTTATGCCAACCCTTGTTAGAGGAATTCCACTTGGTGAATATGGCATTGCTGGCCCGAGCTGCGAAATTAAACCACCCTGGCTGCTTTGTGTTGCGCTTGTACACAACCAACTGCCAGAACCAATGCAGGGTCGGCTCTATGTTTTTCTCTAGGCAGAATACATAAAATGCCACCATTACGGCCTAACTATTTGGTGACATCTGACCCGGGCTAAGCTCAAAATAGTCCAAAACACGGGCGATGAAGTCAAGAAGTGAAAGCTGGATGACATCGAAGGCGAGGTTGTAGATAGTGAAGTGATCAGGTGGAGGATAGCAGGCGGATTCGTTCCGACCTGGAACCTTCAACTTGTGATGTTGGTCCACCGACTAGTCTCTTAGCCAGGTGTTAGCCATCTCGATGGTAGAATGGCACTTGCGTTTACAACAGGCAACAACTGCTCTATCCTCTTTCCCTGAGCCTAAGAACCACTGGCTGTAGTTGAGTTATGAGGTCAGACTGTCCTGACTGGGACTGCATCAATCGGTTCCAACGTAGAGGCTCCGACTAAGTACTCCTATGGTATCTCAACTCTTTCCAACCGGTTCAAAGGCTCTGCATCTTCTCTATCTCCCCGGTCTCCCATGTCGGCTAAAGGATCCGCCTTGACTTCTTCTTGCACTTGCCTGACCTCGATCACTTGGCAATCATCATCAGTCTCCTTGAGCCCAAATTGTCGAACTAATCCTTGAGATACACATTCGCTATCATCACTACGACCTCCATTTGAGGTCGATTCCAAGCTCGACGGATTCTCATCCCCTCTATAGGACCTAACCTCCATCGCTTGGGAATCTTCCGACTCTGACTTCCCTATCCTGTTACAAATTAAAATATGTGCAGGAATAACTAAAGGGAGTCGGGACATAACTACCGCTCTAGTTGTCGAAGATGACCTGATCTAATGGCCTTCAACCTAATTGGCTCCGAGCTAATGGATTCTGAGCTGAATACCCCGAGAAGATATTTGTCGAGCTAAAAGTGTCCGACCACTCTGGTATCCGACCTGAAAGCTCCGAACTTTGTATGCAAAGTGTTAAATGAATCTTGGATGTCAAGGCCCTATTTATAGGCAACTCCTGTAACCGCCTCGGGAATCCCAAACGTCGCTTCTCATCATAATTTCCAGGTGACGTGTCAACCATCTGAAGGGTATGCATCGTTAACGTGGCTATTCCTACTCTGCCGGGGTCGGGCACCTCCAGCTCGGGAACAACTCCCAAATCTAGATCTCACCCTGTCGATCTCGACTTGGGGGGAAGGGATTGACGAGGAGGATTCCGAGCTAAGGTAAGATGCCCACACCGAGCGGAGGCGGGCTAATCCGAGCCAAGCCGAGCATATTCAGCTAATGCCCAACCTAGATGCTGATCTAACCTCACCTCGATCCCAAAAAACCCCGACCTCAGTGCCAGCTGTTCTGATAGGACATAAACTGCACCGCATTAAATGTTGTTAGGTCCTAATTTAGTATAAATAGAGCTCCACCCCTTCATTTCTGAGGTAACTCGTCATTAAATGCTCTCAGCTACTTCTCCAACTCCTACATACTAATCATTCGCACACCCAAGGGAAAAATTCGGGTCATCACCCCCCATTTTCCTTCTTTTTCCTTGTGCAGGTCAGGTAGCCAACCCGAAAACCCAGATCAAGAATTCGACCCAGATTTTCAGCTCGATAAGAGTAGCTCCCAATATCAACGTCGAGATTCCAACCTTGACACACTCCAATTAGAATGCGCTGATCGATACAATTGCTCTTTTGATAGGAACTCTGATCTTCTGTTTATAACTATCATTTTCGATAGCAATGATAGTCATATCTTCTTCCGACCAAAACAACAAAAGAAAAAACATGTGCAGCGACGCCAATACTCTAAGTTGGACCCATCCAACTTCTAGATAACCTTGAAAGTAGCTTGCGTAGAATCCGAATATTAGCAGTTTTATTCCATGTCGATTTCGCTATCCTTTTCCAGTACTGTGCCAGTAATCTAAAATCCTGTACATTGGTTTTGACATTTGTGGCAACTATGTAGAAGATGACATACGCAGAAAATGAATAAAATTAAACCATAAATCTACCTCTGATACTATGTTAAGAATTATGAACTTGCATTCTAAAACCAATTGTTGTTATGTTGATTAGTTTAAGATCGGGCAAAAACTATTTTGGCCCCTGAGGTTTGGTATAAAGTCCAAATTAGTCTTGAGGTTTGTAAAAAGACCAAATAGGTCCCTCCCATTATTTATAACTTAATAGTCAAAGATTTGACCAAATGAAAAGACTTAAATACCCTTGTTTTAGTGGTTGAAGATTTGGAGGGAAGAACAAAAAAAAAAAGATTGGAACCATACAACAGGCACAACTATTTAAGCACCCAAGCCATTTTTTTTCTTTTCACTTTCGATTCATGCTCTTTCTCACCCAAAAAAAAAAAAAAACAATGATAACAACAAATTTTTTGCTACTTAGAAGAGTTTGGCTCTTAATATTTTTAGAATACACCTTTTTTTCTTTCTTTCTTTGGTAATGTTGATTGGGTTGTGTTTAGTTTATTTTTCCTTTAATCTTGAGCGAGTTTATGGAATTACTGATATCTGATATATTTGATCAACTATGTAATCTCCTTCATCATTTTCGGATTGTAGAAATATTATGACTGAATAGTCTGTAATTTTTAATATTTAAAATAGTGTAAAATTAAATATAAATTAAAGAGAAAGTCAAGTATATCTATAACCACTACCTTATCCCCGAAAGTTGAATTTAGTATCGAGTAGCCACTAATTGTGGCTTTTAAAGTTTTAAATTTTAGATATATATCCTCCAACTATAAATATTGTCTGATTTTTAACTAACTTGAAAAATGTATTGATGTGCAATATTAGACAATAGAATATATAACCTTGTGATAAATTCACTATAATTCACATGTAACGAATTCCTCGTCATTTGAAAACAAAAAAGAAAAAATAATAATAGACGATGAATTCGTTACATGTGAATTATTTTTTCACATTTAATATTTATATTTTTTTCATCTATTATTATTTTTTCTTTTTTGTTTTCAAATGACGAGAAAAAATGGCTTGGGTGCTTAAATAGTTGTGTCTACTGTATGGTCCCAATCTTTTTTTTTTCTTCCCTCCAAATCTCCAACCACTAAAGTAAGGGCATTTAAGTCTTTTCATTTGGTCAAATCTTTGACTATTAAGTTATAGATAATGGGAGGGACCTATTTGGTCTTTTTATAAACGTTAGGGACCAGTTTGGACTTTATACTAAACCTCAAGGACCAAAATAGTTTTTACCCGTTTAAGATCTTATAAAGTAGATTTAATATCGATGTAGAACAAACGTATATTCTAACACAATTAGATGTCACTAGTCTTGCAGGACTATAAGGCCATTTATTGTTAGTCCCGACATGATGATAGACCATTAAACAACGATGTTTATCAAATATTACATTTTTTTCTTTTGTTTCAATGGAGGCCTAAGGCTGAGGATTAGAAATTTATTAGTCTATGAGATATTCCATCCCTTTTATCATACTCAATAAGGATGTAGAACCTATTTAACGGATAATCTAACGTCTGAACTATTAAGGCTTAACGAAAATCAAAATTAATAAGACGATCAAAATTGATGAGACAGTCCGCACACTTATTTACTTCTTTAAAAACGTGGTTCAATGTATACTCTCTGTTGATTTACAAGTTTTGAGAACCTTCAATGACTAGTCTAAGTTCCACCCAAAAAAAAAAAAAAATGACTAGTCTAAGTGGACTGTGGGCGGCGGACTTCCGTTGCACAAGTTGAAATGCAGCCAATACAAATACTACTTTAATTGCAGAACTCGATTCAATTTCAAGTCTGAGCAGATAATCAGTTAGACTTAGATGGATCAATCAACACTTGAGCCTCACGTACTCATCTTTCCCGTCCCAGTACAAGGTCATGTCAACTCCATGCTCAAGTTAGCAGAGCTACTATGCTTTGCGGGTCTTCACATCACCTTCCTTGTATCTAATAACGTCCACAATCGCCTCTTGCGTCACACTGATGTTGAATCTCGCTTGGCAGCTTATTCAGGGTTCAGATTTGAGACGCTTCCGGACGAGCTATACAAAGACAATCCGCACAATGATGAGCGGATCATGATGCTGTACGATTCTTTAAAAGCCATCGGGAAGCCATTTCTGAGAGAGTTGCTCGGTCGGGGTCGCCTGGATGGTGGAACCAGGCCTCCAGTGTCGTGTATCATATCAGATGGGCTCTTTAGCTTTGCCATTGATATAGCTGAGGAGCTTGGCTTGCCCATCATATATTTCCGCACAATCAGTGCTTGCGCCTTTTGGGCTTACTTTTGCATTCCTCAACTCGTCAAAGCTGGGGAGTTTCCATTTCAAGGTCTGTACATTGTCTCACAATTATATCAATTCAGATCTGCTGAAACATTCACTTTCTTGTGGGAAAAGTGTAGTATCTTCTATTCTCCAGCGACCTATACTCCCTACTTCCATAGCACGTGGATCCCATATATGTAAAGCCTACTTTTATATCTCTAAAAAGTATAAATCGTAAGAGGATATAATAATATTACGTTCCTCACTTACGAACGTACTATGCACCACACATGATATGAAAGACGGGCGTCCGTCATTAAAACCTCCCCTTTTTGTGAATTGTTGAGAATCTTATTTTTCTCAGCGATATAGTCAAATACATCTTTCTCTATAACATTCCTATAATGGTAGAATAGTGATTAGTTTATAAATCAGATTTATCAATTTAAATAAAGAAATTTATTGTGTACGGTAGCCACAACTGTGCAGTTGTTCATACATAAGAAAAACTTTTTAAATTATAATAGTTATGGTTACTTATTTTTAACTAGTTAATTTGAGGTTCAATTAGTAATAATTTAAACTCATAACAGGAGTCTCGCTCACGGGACCTGGTCAGTTTTGGATGACATATTTTCTCATGCTAATTGGGTATATATTATGCATATGATGTAGGATGTGACATGGATGAACCAGTAGCCAATGTGAAAGGCATGGAAAGCTTTCTCAGGCGTAGAGATCTTCCAAGTTTTTGCCGTGCTAGTGACGCATCAAATAGTACTAGTTTCACAATGCTTTTAGCTGAGACACAGCAAACTACTAGAGCTGAAGCACTCATACTTAACACCTTTGAAGATCTAGAAGGACCAATCCTCTCTCAAATACGAACTTGTTGTCCAAATGTTTACACTATTGGACCACTCCATGCCCACCTAATGTCTAGACAGGCTACAAAATCAAGCTCATCATCATCAACTCCATCGTCAAATAGTCTATGGGAAGAAGATAGAAACTGCATTACATGGCTTGACAAGCAACCATCAAAATCTGTTATCTATGTGAGCTTTGGAAGCATTACAATCTTATCAAGAAACCAACTTCTGGAATTTTGGCACGGTATAGCCAACAGTAGTGCGCGATTCTTGTTGGTGATAAGGCCAGAATCCGTCATTGACAAAGATGATGAGGCAAGTCATTTTCCGGCAGAGCTAGAGGAAGCTACTAAAGAAAGAGGTTACATGGTGGGTTGGGCGCCGCAAGAACAAGTCCTTGCCCACCCAGCCATTGGTGGATTCTTGACTCACAGTGGATGGAACTCTACTCTGGAGAGTATAGTTGAAGGAGTGCCAATGATTTGTTGGTCATACTTTGCTGATCAGCAATTGAATAGCAGGTTTGTTGGGGAGGTTTGGAAGCTAGGATTGGACATAAAAGATACATGTGATAGAGCCATAGTTGAGAAGGTGATCAGAGAACTCATGGAGGTGAGGAAATATGAGTTTCAAGAAAGGGCCAATAGAATGGCGAAAATGGCTAGAGACTCAATTGGTGAAGGTGGTTCATCGTGTCATTACTTAAACAGTCTCATTCAGTACATAAACTCGATGGCCAAACCTTTGCAATGTCACTCATGAACTAGTTTGGTATTCATTTGAATTTAAAATCTTTTATTATAATAAGTCATTATTTATCTTAGGTATGAAATAAAATTATTTCATTGATTAATTGTACTGGCCTTGTATTATCAATAGAAACTACAGAACATTGATGATGATAGCGAACTTGTAGTGTACAATTAGATTAAGAAACTGTAGTTAATACAATTAAAGCAATAAATGATTAAAAAATGACGGTAATGTTGAACAAAAATGGTATGAACATAAAGAAATGTATCGAATGGTAATGAAGCAATAACTGAATAATTACTTAATGAAGTTAAGTGAATCCCGTCCATTTCTATTTTGGATTAGACATTTTTACGATTCTATTCTCTATAATTTCATGCAATACTCTATTCAATTAAATCATAACGAAAACTAAATGAAATTTTAATGAAGCAATAAATGATTAAGAAAATGCAGTTAATACAATTAAAGCAATAAATTTTTCTTAGCCTTTTCCTAATATACCCCTCCATTGATATTAATTTCTCTAACTACAATTGATTAATAGTATAATTGTTAATAAAGATGCATGTTAAATAAGAACATATCAAGAAAACTAATAAATTAATTGTCCTTCAAAAAGAAAGTGGACTATAATATGAGACAAGTGAAAGAAAAAAATGATTTGGCTATTTTTATAGGACGGAAGGAGTATTATTTAGATAATAAAAATTGCAATTTAGCTTTTCAATAGTTCCAAACAGGTAATACAATGATCAGCAGCTTTAGAGAAACAATTCGTAAAGTGTTCAAAATACAATAATTCAAATTGAAGTAATTAAATGTTCAACTCGGACGTATATGAAAGAAGAGTTAGATAATGGTCATGGAGGTCGTTAGCTCACTATGACAAGTTCTTTGGCCTCAGGTTTCAGCTAAAACTCTAAAGTGTCATATCAAATAGGATACATGGGCATAGATTCTTCGATTTGATCACTGCATTTTGGCAGTGCAGCTATTTATAGGGATCATCATTATATTAACAATAGTAATAACGTATCAAACGGAAGCTCTTGCATTCGTGACTTTATTTCCTTTCATATAAGGTCATCCTATTTTTATATTGAACATGATGTTAAACTAATTAGCAAAGGCACTACTTAATCTTCAAAATCTTGTGAATGGAAGAATATATATTAGTCACATAATTGAAGATAGCAGTCAATTTTCCAACATCCAAATCTAGCATGTGAGTACAGCTGGGAAAAAAAAGTAGATTAAGGCTCCGTTTGTTTGCCGTAAAATATTTTTTTAGAAAATATTTTTTTATTTTTATGATGTTTAATAATATCAAAAAATTAATTAACCGGAAAATATTTTTCAATTCAAAATGGTGGGCTACTTTTAAAAGATTTTTCGGTATTTGGTAATACTGAAAAATTGGTCAACCAGAAAACATTTTTCGGTCAAAAATGGTAGGCTACTTTTTAGAGATTTTTCAGTATTTGGTAACACCGAAAAATTAGTCAACTGAAAAATATTTTCCGGTAAAAAATGACGGCTAGTTCAAAATTTGAAAAAATATTTTCATTTCTTTGGGAGATGAAAACATTTTTTAGAACTTAACCACCTTTATTTTATGTGTATATATATATTTTTTTATAAATCTCATGTCGAAAAATATTTTTTATTGTATATCCAAACACCAGAAAATATTTTCCAGTATTCTATTTTCTAAAAAAATATTTTTCTCTAACAAGTTATTTTACAGCAAACAAATAGAGCTCAGGAAAATATTTTTCATAAGCAAGTTATTTTACAGTAAACAAACGAATAAAAATATTTTAATTTCTAAAAAAATATTTTTCACTGAAAATATTTTTTACAAATAAATTATTTTACGGCAAACAAACGGAGCCTAAGTTACAAAAAAACTCTCGAGGCCAATAATTTTAGCTCGTGACTAGACTATAAACTTTCTGTATGCTGTTCATTGCTTACTATCATCTGATAGGAACTCTTCTGTTTATAACTTTCCTTTTCGATAGCAATGAAAGTCATATCTTCTTCTGACCAAAACAGCAAAAGAAAAAAACGCGTGCAGTGACGCCAATACTCTATCTGGACCATCCACCTTATAGATAACCTTGAAAATAGCTTGCGTAGAATCTGAATATTAGCAGTTTTTACGCTCTCCTTTTCCAGTACTGTCCCAGCAATCTAAAGTCCTGCACGCTGGTTTTGAAGTTCGTGGCAATTACGTGGAAAATGATATATGTGAAAGTTGAACAAAACTAAACCATAAATTTATTTCTGATACTATATTAAAAATTATGATCCAAATTAACGAGTTAATTTACACATTTATTTACTTCTCTAAAAACATGCTTCAATTTGCACTCTCTGTTGATCTGCATCATGTTTTGACAATCTTCAATGACTGGTCTAAGTCCACCATGGGCGGCAGACTTTCGTTGCACAAGTTGAAATGCAGCCAATACAAATACTACTTTAATTTCAGAACTAGATTCAATTTCAAGTCTAAGCAGATAATCAGTTAGACTTAGATGGATCAATCAACACTTGAGCCTCACGTACTCATCTTTCCCTTCCCAGTACAGGGTCATGTCAACTCCATGCTCAAGTTAGCAGAGCTTCTATGTCTTGCGGGTCTTCATATCACCTTCCTCGTGTCTAATAACATCCACAATCGCCTCTTCCGTTACACTAATGTTGAATCACGCTTCGCAGCTTATTCAGGGTTCAAATTTGAGACGCTTCCGGACGAGCTATACAATGACAATCCACACAATGATGAGCAGCTCGTGATGCTATACGATTCTTTAAAAGCCATCGGGAAGCCATTTCTGAGAGAGTTGCTCGGTCGGGGTGGCCTGGATGGTGGAACCAGGCCTCCAGTGTCGTGTATCATATCAGATGGGATGTTAAGTTTGGCCATTGATATAGCTGAGGAGCGTGGCTTGTCCATCATATATTTCCGCACTAGCAGTCCTTGCTCCTTATGGGCTTGCTTTTGCATTCCTCAACTCGTCGAAGCAGGGGAGCTTCCATTTCAAGGTCTGTACATTGTCTCACAATTATTTCAATTCTAATCAGCTGAACATGCTCCAATATGGCGATTATTGTGAATTCTTGACATCTCATCATCTATTCCGCTCAACTTTTAAAAACTTTGACATGTAGGTCCCTACCTTTTTCGTTTAGAACAAGTAGGTCTCTGTGTTTTATATATTTTGTTTTTTGGAAAAATCTCGTCTATGTTGTTTATAAAGTATATCAGTTTAATTCATATTGTTTAAAATGTCTTAGTTTAATTTTTATTATTTTCTTAAAAAAATTTAATTTCATCTTTATTGTTTAAAGTTTTCAATTTCTTCTTTATTATTTCCTAAAAAATTTTAATTTTATCAATATTGTTTTTAAAAAGTTTCAAATTTATCTCTATTATTTCTCAAAAAAATTCAATTTAGTCCTTAGATAATAGGAACGGATTTGAAACTTTCAAAAAACAATAGAGATAAAATTGAAACTTTTTTAAAAATAATATGGACGAAATTAAAACTTTTTAAAAAATAATATGAACTAAATTAATACATATTAAACAATAGATATGAAATTAAAACTTTTAGTGAAACAATAGAGATAAAATTAAAACTTTTAGTGAAACAATAGAGATTAAATGTAAAATTTTCCCTTTTTTCTCAAATTCAATATCATTAATTATTTTTTACAACAATCTGAGACATAATGGTCATTTTTGCTTGTTTGAAAAAGGGAATAAAACATAAAGATCCTCTACTTGTCCTAAGCAAGGGATCCCATGTCTTATCTCCCATTTCAAATAGGTTAGAATGATCATTATGCCCTCGAACAATTAAAAATCATTCTTGTACAGTCACTACAAGAAAATTGGTCTGGGGCGACGATGGTTTTTCATCGCCCTTTCATCGCCTACACCCATTGGGCGATCAAAGGGTGACCAAAAATCGAGCGTCGAGAAAACTCTTCTCGCCATTTTATCATTTGGTCGCATTTTGGTGGCCAAATCGGAATATATATATATACATATATATATATATATATATATATATATATATATATATATATATGTATATATATATATATGTATATATATATATATATGTAATTTTTTTACATTTTGTAGTCCTTGGTCACAATATTTAGAAAAATAAATTATTAGTTAATTTTTATAATTAGCAATTTTATTAATTAATTCGTTAATTTTTGTATCAATTAATTATGCATAGTCGCCCCATGGTGACCATTTTTTGTCGCCATTAGGTCGCAAATTATTTTTAATATTTTTTTGTTAATTGTTTAATTTGGTGGCCATGTGGTAGCCAATTTTTGTAGCAACAGTTTGGTGGCCATGTGGTAGCCATACTTTCGTCACCATTAGGTAGCCAAAAATTTTAATTTTTTTTATTAATTATTGACGTTGGTCGCCATTTGGTAGCCAAAATTTTTAGCCGATTTTGGTGGTCATATGGTGGCTATTTTATCATCGCCACTAGGTAGCCAAAGTTTTTAATATTTTTTTTATTCATTAATTTTTATCTCCATGTGGTAGCCAATAATAGTCGCCATGTGGTAGCTAAGTTTTTGTGGCCATTTCTTCGCCACACAATAATTTTAAAAAAAATAAAAATTAAATTTAATATTTACAAAACCAAAATTAATTTAATATATGCATATTTAAATATTTAAAAGATCTTTAAAATAAAGTACATAATATTAGATTTAGAATTTTTTTTTAAACAAATTAAAACCTACTAATTAACCGTGTTGGTTTAGATCAGGGGATGGGCGCTTGTCTCGCATCCGGGTCATGTTATCCAGCAATTGCATCACGATGCTCAGCAATTTCGAGTGCACCAGTTGCTGCTCCTCAAGTCATGCTTACTTTGATCATTCAACAAAAGACTATAAACTACTAACTTAAAATAAAGCTACAACATTACATATTACATACGTGCAAGTCTTTCATACATTATAACCATAAACACAAAGATAACATAGGAAATATCCAAGCAAGCACTAACAAGGATGGGGCTCTTGAGCATAAGACTCATTCACATAATGCACAACATCAAATGGCTCGACTTCAGCCTCTTGAGCCATGAATCTCAACTCTGGCTCACCTGAAATTAATGTTAGTAAATGAGGGTGAGTTTCCATGACTCAAAGAGGATGCCCCTCGGCACTTTAACAATAACACTTCAACACTTTAAATAATGCAACACTTAGTAATTCCACATGTAAAAATCACTTAAAACACATTGATTAGGTAACGATGTAAGTTACGTAACCTCAAGCATATATGTCCATATCTTAACCAATTCCCACCCTACTTGATTCCAACTCAAGCTCTAACAACACAACACAAAAGAATGTAAAACAACACTTAAACTAACTTTCTTTAACAATACTTCAACTTTTTAGCAACACATTCTGCAATTACTCAATCAAACAACACCCAAACAACCACCTATCAATTAACCAACGAAGCATGCACCTAAACCACCCCGAGGGTAACCCAAATAGCCCCCAAAATCAGCCCAACCAGCGTCAGCAAACCCACTGTCGGCGCTGGAAAATTCAGCCCACAAACACCACAAACATTTCCACCATTTTGCATTGTAAGGTCATTGTGCTATGTAATATTGATACAAGTACGCATATACACTTCATATACAAGAAATAACTCAAGAATCAACTTAAATTTTAGCTAAATATCTCAACAAACATCATAAATAATCAATTATATACGCAATTATTATCTCAACAAACATCATAACAATATCTCATCTACAACATTATTTCAAATATAATATCTCAACACGAATATAAAAGATAGTGAATTAGAAGACTAACTTAAGCCGTAATAGTCTGGTCTATCACACAAAACAAACTCCAATCCTACAAAAAAATATTTCAAAGATCTAACATTAATAAAAACAGAAAAAAAATCTACAATAAAATAAAATAAAATAAAACAAAACAGAAAAAAGGGAAAATGTAAATAAAAAATCTTAAAAAAATGAAAATAAAAAAAATAACAGTAAAATAAAAGCTAAATGCACACACACACACATATATATGTAGGATCTATATATATAAAAAAGGGGAAAAGCGAAAATAAAAAAAATAGAAAAAAGGGAAAAATGAAAATAAAAAAAAATTGAAAATAAAAATATGAAAAAAATGAAAATAAAAAAATAACATTAAAATAAAAGCTAAATGCATATATATATATATATATATATATATATATATATATATATATAAAGGGAAAAGTGAAAATTAAAAAAAATAGAAAAAAGGGAAAAACGAAAACAAAAAAAACAGAAAAAAACAAAATGCATATATATATTATACATATTTATATAGGATCTATATAAAAACTATGATCTACATATAAAAAAAAAAAGGCAAAAACGAAAATAAAATAAAAAAACAGAAAAAAAGAATGCATATACCTATATGTATAAAGTTTAAGCTATACATATATCTATTTTAAGCTACATATATATGTGCAAACAGGGACAGACACACGCGCGCACACACACACACACACACACACACACACACATATATATATATATAGATATACATATATATACATATTATATTCATAATGTAATAAACAAAGTAAAAAATAATACTTACCTTTGAGAGGTTGGGTAGGGTGGTGGGATGGGGTAGGGTGGGGTGGGGTGAAGGGTGGGATAGGGTGGGATGGGGTGGGGTTTTTGAAAGAAAAAAAAAATTTAAGCCTTACTAAAACTAGGGGGCAACGTTCTACCCCCTGTTTTTAGTAAAAATGGGCGACCAAAGGGCTGCCCTCTAATTTAAGTTGTTCTCGCGACCAAAAGGCAACAAGCACTTTGGTCGCCCAAAAATCCTAATTTTTTTTAAATTTTTTTTATAATTTTTTTATTTTTAATTTATATGTTTCTAATTTCTTTGGCCCTTCGTAGCTATTGACGACCAAATGGCGACCAAAATTTTACTTTTCGTCGCCATTTGGTAGCCAATGGCCACCACGAGGCTACGAACTATTATGCAAAAGATGAAATTTATTTTATATAATCACTTCTTTTGTTTTAAATGGCTCTTCTAAACTAAATATCATCTTTTATTATAGTCAATCTTTAATTTACACTAATTCATTGATACTAGTTCGAAGATAGAATTTGATTGGTATACGAAAAACTAATGACAATGCATAAAATCTTCATTGTTTTTCACTTTGTATTTCAGCAAAACTACTTTTTGTTAATTAGAATATAGAAGTATTAATCATCAATTTATTTTTGTGCTCTTATATCCTAAATATGTGCAACCTCATACCATTAAACAAAACATAAAATATATTTTCAATCAAAAGAAAATAGATCTAGTACAAACTTGTAATATACTTGTTATTATTAATTCTTATGCTTTAAATCAATCTAACTTTTATGAACATGGACATTTCGTCGCCCCTTCGTAGCCATTGGCGACCAAAAGGCGACCAAAATTTACTTTTCATCGCCATTTGAGGGCCAATGGCCACCACGGGGCTACGAACTATTATGCAAAAGATGAAATTTATTTCATATAATCACTTCTTTTGTTTTAAATAGCTCTTCTAAGCTAAATATCATCTTTTATTATAGTCAATCTTCAATTTACGCTAATTCATTGATACTAGTGCGAAATTAGAATTTGATTGATATACGAAAAACTAATGACAATGCATAAAATCTTTATTGTTTTTTACTTTGTATTTCAGGAACACTACTTTTTGTTAATTAGAATATAGAAGTATTAATCATCAATTTATTTTCGTGCTCTTATATCTTAAATATGTGCAACCTCATACCATTAAATAAACCATAAAATATATTTTCAATTAAAAGAAAATAGATCTAGTACAAACTTGTAATGTACTTGTTATTATTAATTCTTATGTTTTAAATCAATCTAACTTCTATGAACGTGGACATTTCGTCGCCCCTTCGTAGCCATTGGCGACCAAAATTTTACTTTTCGTCGCCATTTGGTGGCCAATGGACACCACGGGGCTACGAACTATTATGCAAAAAATGGAATTTATTTCATATAATCACTTCTTTTGTTTTAAATGGCTCTTCTAAACTAAATATAATCTTTTATTATAGTCAATCTTTAATTTACGTTAATTCATTGATACTAGTGCAAAGTTAAATTTTTGATTGGTATACGAAAAGCTAATGACAATGTATAAAATTTTCATTGTTTTTCACTTTGTATTTCAGCAACACTACTTTTTGTTAATTACAATATAGAATTATTAATCATCAATTTATTTTCGTGCTCTTATATATTAAATATGTGCAACCTCATACCATTAAATAAACCATAAAATATATTTTTAATCAAAAGAAAATAGATCTAGTACAAACTTGTAATATACTTGTTATTATTAATTCTTATGTTTTAAATAAATCTAACTTCTATAAATATGGACATTTCGTCGCCCCTTCGTAGCCATTGGCAACCAAAGGGCGACCAAAATTTTATTTTTCGTCGTCATTTGGTGGCCATTGGCTACCAAATGGCGACGAACTATTATGCAAAAGATGGAATTTATTTCATATAATCACTTCTTTTGTTTTAAATGGCTCTTCTAAACTAAATATCATCTTTTATTATAGTCAATCTTCAATTTCCACTAATTCATTGATACTAGTGCGAAATTAGAATTTCATTGGTATATAAAAAACTAATGACAATGACTAAAGTCTTCATTGTTTTTCACTTTGTATTTTAGTAACACTGCTTTTTGTTAATTAGAATATAGAAGTATTAATCATCAATTTATTTTCGTGCTCTTATATCTTAAATAAGTGCAACTTCATACCATTAAATAAACCATAAAATATATTTTCAATCAAAAAAAAATAGATCTAGTACAAACTTGTAATGTACTTGTTATTATTAGTTCTTATGTTTTAAATCAATTTAACTTCTATGAACATGGACATTTCGTCGCCCCTTCGTAGCCATTGGCAACCAAAGGACGACCAAAATTATACTTTTCGTCGCCATTTGGTGGCCAATGGCCACCACGGGGCTACGAACTATTATGCAAAAGATGGAATTTATTTCATATAATCACTTCTTTTGTTTTAAATAGCTCTTCTAAGCTAAATATCATCTTTTATTATAGTCAATCTTCAATTTACGCTAATTCATTGATACTAGTGTGAAGTTAGAATTTGATTAGTATATGAAAAACTAATGATAATGCATAAAATCTTCATTGTTTTTCACTTTGTATTTTAGCAACACTACTTTTTGTTAATTGTAATATAGAAGTATTAATCATTAATTTATTTTCGTGCCCTTATATCTTAAATATGTGTATCTCATACCATTAAATAAACCATAAAATATATTTTCAATAAAAAAAAAATAGATCTAGCACAAACTTGTAATGTACTTGTTATTATTAATTCTTATGTTTTAAATTAATCTAACTTCTATGAACATGGACATTTCATTGCCCCTTTGTAGCCATTGGCGACCAAAGAGCGACCAAAATTTTACTTTTCGTCGCCATTTGGTAGCCAATGGCCACCACGAGGCTACGAACTATTATGCTAAAGATTGAATTTATTTCATATAATCACTTATTCTATTTGGTAGCCAATGGCCACCACGAGGCTACGAACTAGTAAATCTTATAATATATTTTCAATCAAAACAAAAGAGATCTTACACAAACTTGTAATGTATTTGTTATTATTAATTCTTATGTTCTAAATCAACTTAAATTTTCATGAACATGAATATTTCGTAGCCCCTTCGTAGCTAATGGCGATCAAAAGGTGACCGAACTTTTACTTTTTGTCTCCATTTGGTGGCCAATGGCCACCACGAGGCTACGAACTAGCATGCAAAAAATAAAATTTCTTTCATATAATCAATTCTTTTATTTTAAGTAGATTCTCTAAGCTAAATATTATCTTTTATTATAGTCATTCTTCAATTTATACTAATTCATTGATGTTAGTGCAAAATTACAATTTGATTGGTGTGCGAAAAACTAATGACAATGATACAATCTTCATTGTTTTTCACTTTATATTTCATAATCCCACTTTTGTTAAATATAGAATTATTAATCATTAATTCATTTTCATACTCTTATATCTTAAATATGTATAACTTTATACCATTGAGTAAACCTTATAATATATTTTCAATAAAAACAAAATAGATTTTGAACAAATTTCTAATGTATTTGTTGTTATTAATTTTTATATTTTAAATCTACCTAACATTTTATGAACATAGATACTTCGTAGCCCCTTCGTGGCCATTAGCGACCAAAGGGCGACCAAACTTTTACGTTTTTTCTCCGTTTGGTGGCCAATGGCCACCATGGGGCTACAAACTATCATTCAAAATATAGAATTTAGTTGATATAATTAATTCTTTTATTTTATAACTTTTTTACTTTTTTTGTAATTTCTTTTTGAAAAATTAAATGATATTTGTGGTGTATGGGTCGCCATTTTGCGACCTAAGGGCGACCCTTATTTAGTTTATTTATTTAACTTTTTTTTTTCAATTTATTTTTTAATAATTTTTACTTCTATAAATTTTTATGTTTTTTGGTCACCATTTGGTCGCTAAATAGAGACCAAATGGATACCATATTTATATTTTTTCTATTTTATAATTATTTTTTATAATTTATTTTTGGTAATTACAATACGAACAAAAATTAATGATAACGGTGGCCATGTGGTCGCCATTTGGCGATCTAATGGTGACCAAAAACTGATTAATCAAAAATTATCTTTGTTTGTCGCTATTTCGTCGCCATTTGGCTACCAAATGGTGACCATTTGTAATTTTCCCATTAATATATTTTTTTTCTTCACATTTTAGCCACCAAACGGTGACAAAATATTTTATTTCGTCGCCCTTTCGTCGCCATTCATTGCAAATGGCTACCAAACTTTTTTCGTCGCCATTTTTGGTAGCCTCAAGGCTGTTTTCTTGTAGTGAGTTTTGATTCAGATTTGGACCAAATAAAGTCACTTGTTTATTTAATAAAAAAATTAAAAATCATAAACGGTGTTAATTTTGAGTGACTTAAGAAAATAAAAAAGATCTTCTAATCCTAAACATAAAAAAGGAAGCGAATTTTTTATTCCTTAAAAAAGTCTAAAAAATACGAAGTTTCAAATTGAATCTTTCCAAATAAAACTTTCATGAAATTATTTTTACATTATAATGGAAGTTATTTTTCTTTTGTTTTTTGCTTCAAAAATACCCTTCTATATTTTTGAAAACCCTAACTTTGTCTTCAAAATTTTTAAAACCTCTAATGCTAACATGAAAAGCTAAACAGTAAAGTTTCTATTCAACAACATTTTTAATCAAAATACTACTTTTAACCAACAACATGAAAAGGTCTTATTTTCTCATGCTAATTAATTTGTTATGTAGAATGTGACATGGACGAACCAGTAGTGAATGTAAAAGGCATGGAAAGTTTTCTCAGGCGTCGAGATCTTCCAAGTTTTTGCCGTGCTAGTGATGTATCAAAATCCAAACAAGCCACAAGGGTTTTAGCTGAGACACAGCAAATTCGTAGAGTTCAAGCAGTCATACTTAACACTTTTGAAGATCTAGATGGACCAATCCTCTCTCAAATACGTACTTCTTGTCCAAATGTCTACGCTATAGGACCACTCCATGCCCACCTAAAGTCTAGACAGGCTGCAAAATCAAGCGCAACAACTCGATCATCAAATAGTCTTTGGGAAGAAGATAGAAACTGCATTAAATGGCTTGACAAGCAACCATCAAAGTCCGTCATCTAAGTGAGCTTCGGAAGCATTACCGTTATCAAGAAACCAACTTCTGGAATTTTGGCATGGTATAGCCAACAGTGGTAAGCGATTCTTGTGGGTGATAAGGCCAGAATCCGTCATCGATAAAGATGAGGCAAATCATTTTCCGGCAGAGCTCGAGGAAGCTACTAAAGCAAGAGGTTACATGGTGGGTTGGGCGCCGCAAGAACAAGTCCTTGCCCACCCAGCCACCTGTGGATTTTTGACTCACAGTGGATGGAACTCGACACAGGAAAGTATAGTTGAAGGAGTGCCAATGATATGTTGGTCATACTTCGGTGATCAGCAAGTGAATAGCAGGTTTGTGGGGGAGGTTTGGAAGCTAGGATTGGACATAAAAAATACATGTGATAGAGCCATAGTTGAGAAGGTGGTCAGAGAACTCATGGAGGTGAGGAAGATGAGTTTCAAGAAAGGGCCAATAGAATGGCGAAAATGGCTAGAGACTCAATTGGTGAAGGTGGTTCATCGCGTCACAACTTAAACAGTCTTATTCACTACATAAACTCGATGGCCAAACCTTTGCAATATCACTCATGAACTAGTTCCGTACAATGAATGACGGAGATGTATTTCAAATTCAAAACTTTTTAGTAAAATAGCACTACAACCCCCTGTGCTTTAGCAAGAATGCACATGACCCTCCTATGGTTTAAAAAGTGCACCGGAACCCCCTATGGTTTACAAACCGTGCACACGCACCCCTTCCCTAATTTTCCGTCAACAAATTTAACTGAATTGTATAAAAAGACTAAAATGCCCTTCAATTTTTTATTTTTTATTTCTCTTTTTCTTTTCTTTTTTGTTTACACACACACACACACACACACAGACGTACACACACATACACACACAGACACACACACACACATAAATATATACACACACACACATAGACACACACACACAGACACACACACACACACATATATATATATACACACGCACACGCATATATATCTATAATATCCACACGCACACACACACACATATATATATATATATATATATATATATATATATAAAGATTTGCAGGTGTGTGTTTGTGTGTTTGTGTGTGTGCGTCTGTGCGTCTGTGTGTGTGCGTCTGTGTGTGTGTGTGTGCGTCTGTGTGTGTGTGTGTGCATCTGTGTGTGTGTGTGTGTGTGTGTGCGTCTGTGTGTGTGTGTGTGCATCTGTGTGTGTATGTGTGTCTGTGTGGCTGTGATGGTGGGGTGGGGTGGGGTGGGGTGGGTGGGGGTAGGGGGTTGACTGTGGGGGTGGGGATGGTGAGGGTGAGGGTGAGGGTGAGGGTGAGGGTGAGGGTGGGGGGGGGGGGGGCGGTGGAAGATGGGTTTGGTTTTTTTTTTTTTTTTTTTTTTTGGTGAAAATTGCATTGGGAGAAAAAAAAAGAAAAAAAAAATATGTAAGGGCATTTTTGTCCACTTAAGTAATAATTTAAGCCTAAAAACATGAAAAATCGCATCAAACGCGCGTGTAACACTCTCCGTTAAAAGTAACGGTTTTTTTAACGGAGGGGTGTGTGGGGCTACACTTTTGAAACCACAGGGGGGTCCGGTGCACTTTTTAAACCACAGGGGGGTGATGTGCATTTTTGCTAAAGCACAGGGGGTTGTAGTGCTATTTACCCTAACAAATTATTATGTTAGATATGGAATAAAATTGTTTCCGAAGTCAATGTTATTCATTAATTGTATTGGCCTCGAATTATCAATAGAAATTACGGATCATTGATGATAGCGAAGTTGTGGCAGACAATTTATGTCTCCATTTCCTCATCAGCAATACAATTACTATGTTATGAGTAACACCTGGCAGTTTTTGCAAGTTGCATAAATTAAATTTTGGTTGCATCTGCTAAGATAGTTATTTTTGGATTATGTTTGGTTTTATAAAATTTCAAAGACTATTGCATTAAAAAAAACAACATTTGACAGTAGTCAGATAGATTGCTTACCTTCATTAAACTTCACCATAGAAATAAAAGGTTTCTTCTTCTCAGAGCTTAGGAAATTGCAACCAAGAGAGAAGAAATTAATAGAAAAGCTGCTTGGGAAGTTATCTGTGGGTTTTTCTTATCACATTGTTGGGGGTAATGTCCGAAAGAGTTAGTGAATGCTTTCATCTGGTAGATGTTAAGATTGCTTTCTAGTATTGGTGCAATGTTTTCATGCTGCCGAAGGGAGTTATTGAAGAAATTGAAAGGAAGTTTGCGACATTTTTATGGAAAGGTGGTGGGGATAACGCTAAAGGTGCTAAGGTCGCTTGGACTAGAGTTTGCAAACCAAAGAAGGAGGGCGGACTTGGGGTGTGAAATATGTGGGAAATTAGCATAGTTACATTATTGAAACAAGTCTGGCACACATATTGTGATAGTGATTCCCTATGGGATTATTGGGTTAATCGAGTATTACTTGATGGCCATAATATCTGAAGTATTGAGGTCCCAAGCAATGCTTCTTGGACGTGGTGGAACCTTCTCCAAATTAGATAGACTGCTTGTAAGTTCATTTGCCATTGTGTTGCTAACGGTTGTTGTACGTCACTTTAATGGGACACATGGTTGGCGTAATTGTGGGGATTTGCTCAGTCACATAACATCATGGTACCGGTTGAATTTTATAATTCAAAAGTGGTAGATTTCATTGTTGACAATAATTGGGCTTGGCCTATCCAACTTCAGTGGGTGGAAAATCTTATTGACTTTGTACCTAGAATTGGAGTTGAGGACCGTGACCGTGTGATGTGGTTTGTGGGATCAACTAATGGTTTCAATTTTCATACCACTTGGGATGCTATTCGGGATAGAGGAGAGCAGGTTTGTTGGAAGGATTTGGTTCGGAATAAATATATTATTCTGAAACAAAACTTTTGTACTTTGGCTGCAATGCTTGATAGACTGGCTACTAAAGCTAGACTGTTTAATTGGGGTGTTGCAACAGATGTCTATTGCACCTTTTGTGGGTTGGGTTTGGAGTGTCGGAACCACCTTTTCTTTGATTGCATTTTCACACGTCGCATTTGAAAATGGTGTGCTAAGAGGATGAGATGTGGAGTACTCAATTCGAGTTGGGAGACCATCGTGGAGAAACTTAGCAAAGTTGCTAAAGGTAGAAGTTTGAAGGCTGTCATTACGAGAAATGCCTTCAATTCCTATATCTACAACATCTGGCTAGAGCGTAACAGTAGAGATTTTGGAGCCACTCCTCAAACTGAAGAACAGATTATCTCAAAGATCATGACAGATGTTAGGGGAAAAGTTAGCTTACAACGTAAATATCCTAACACACTTAAAAATACATTATTTTGCAGAGATTGGAACATTTGTATACCTTGAGGTTCTTCCACCTTGGGTCCTTTTGTTGTATGTTTTTGTTGTGGAATGAAAAGATATACTTTTGCCGAGCAAAAAAAAAAAAATTTGCTTTCTAGTATACTCTCTCCATCCTATAAAGATGGGATGAATTTTTTTTTTTACTCGTCACAAATTATAGTCTAATTTTATTTTTTGAAAGAGTAGTTAATTTATTGGTTTCCCAATACAATCTATTTAATGTGTATCTTTATCAACAATTATATGATTAATCAATTATAATTGGAGTGATTAATATTAAAAGAGGTGTGTATTAATAAAAGGCTAAGGAAAACTTATTGATTTAACTATATTACAACATTTTCTTGATCTATGTGTAAATAAAAGTAAGTCTATCTTATGGGACAAAGAGAGTATATCATATCAAAACAGAACTTTTCAAGTATATTAGTTTAACCATTAATTATTGTGGTATAATGTGGTAGAATTGATGGGATTCACTTAACTTCATCTAGTAATTATTCAGTTATTGCCTCATTACCATTCGATACATTTCTTTCTGTTCATACCAATTTTATTCAACATTACCGTAATTTCTTCGTATTATTGTCATTTATTGTTTCACTAAAATTTTATTTAGCTTTTGTTATGATTTCCTCATATTAGCTAAAATACATAATTTTTTTAACTATATTATTTTAACTAAAAATACATGGATATTTAATTTTATTAAAAAAATATGTATCATTTTTAACACTCTTTTAGACCATGTTAGAGGTTGCAGCCCCACTAACTTTTAAGCACATCCGCCCCTGCTTCGTATTGTTCCACTTGACCGGGGGGTGTGGGAATATTTTTCTTCAATTGTTAATCTTTCTTGCAGATTAAGAGCAGAAAGTTGTTGAAAATTGATGGCTTGCAAGCTTGAGATTAGAACATCAGTCATTGTTATTTTGTTGACTTACACTCCATCCATCCTACAAAGATAAGGTTACTTTTATTTTTACATAGATTAAGAAAATGTAATTAATATAGTTAATGCAATAAATTTTTCTTAGCCTTTTCCTAATATACGCCTCCATTGAAATTAATTTCTCTAATTATAATTGATTAGTGGTACAATTGTTAATAAAGATGCACATTAAATAGAGACATGTCTATGAAACTAATAAATTAATTATCTTTCCCAAAAAGAAAGTGGACCATAATATAGGACAAGTGAAAGAGGAAAATGATTGGCCTATTTTTATGTGATGGAGGGAGCGTTATTTAGATAATGAAAATTGAAATTTAGCTTTCCAACAGTTCCAAACAGATAATACAGTGATCAATAGCTTCAGACAAACAATTCGTAATTTAAAGTATTCAAAATACAACATGATGGACCAATATGTGAAGGAGAGTTAGATAGTGCTCATGGAGGTTCTTAGTTGGGAAAATTCCACATTTAGTATTTATTGTTTGTATAATGTCTTAATTTAGTTCGTATTATTTAAAATGTCTTAATTTAGTTCTTATTGTTTTATTAAAAGTTTTAATTTCGTCCTTATTATTTAAAATGTCTCTATTGTGTTCTAAAAAGTTTTAATTTTGTCCTTCTTATTTTTAGAAAGTTTTAATTCCGTCTCTATTATTTTCTTAAAGTTTCAAATCTGTCCCTATTAATCAAAGACTAAATTAAATTTTTTTTGAGAAATAATAGGGACAAATTTGAAACTTTTTGAAAATAATAGGGACAAAATTAAAATTTTTGGGAAACAATAAGAACGAAATTGAGAAACTTTAAATAATAGGGACGAAAATAAAACTTTTAGGGAAACAATAGGGATTAAATTGAGATATTTTAAATAATAAGGACTAAACTGAAATTTTTCTTAAACAATAGGGACTAAATGTGAGATTTTTCCTTGTTAGTTCACAATCTTACAAATAGTCCTATTGTTTATAAATTTTTGACAAATAATCTTTATTGTTTTAAAAGTCTCGCTGTTAGTCCCTATTATTTATAAAAATTTTACTAATAGTCCTTATTATTTCACAAGTTATTCAGTTAGTCCTTATTATTTACAAAAATCTCTCCATTAGTCTTCATTGTTTACAAAAGTCTCTCTATTAGTCCCCATTATTTGTAAATATATTTGCAAACATTAGGGACTAGTAGAGAGACTTTTACAAATAATAGAGACTAACTGATAAGTAACTTTTAAAATAATAGAGATTATTGATAGGACTTTTACAAATAATAAAGACTAACTGTATAACTTTTAAAAATAATAAAAACTATTTACCTAAAATTTATAAACAATAAGAACTATTTATTCAATTTGTCCCAAGTTATATAGCCGCAGGTTTCAACGAAAACCCGTATCATATCCTGTAGGATACATAACTATAGATTCTTCAATTTGATCACTGCATTTTAGTGGTGCAACTATTTATACAGATTGTCATTATGTTAGGATTAGTTATTATATATTGAAAGAAAGCTCTTCCATTAGTCACTCTACTACTTATGGATGCAATATTTTTTAGAATAGAAAGTCAAATGTCAATTCTCTACTTCCTTTCATATAAGGTTATCCTATTCTTGTAAATGGAAGAATAAATATTAGCCACATAATTGAAGATATCAGGAAGATAGCAGTCAATTTTCCAACATCCAAATCTAGCATGTGAGTACAGCTGAAAACAAAAAACAAAAAACAAAAAAAAAGTAGATTAAGTTGCAAAAAAACTCTGTAGGCCAATAATTTAGCTCGTGACTGGACTATAAACTCTCTGTATGCTGTTCATTGCTTATACTGTCATCTGATGTCACTGCAATCAGAATATGCTGATTGATATAATTGCTCAAAAACAAAAAAAAAGATGGGAACTCTTCTCAATAGCAATGATATTCATATCTTCTTCCGACCAAAACAACAAAAGATAAAACGTGTGCAGTGACACCAGTACTATATATCTGGACCCATCCAACTTCTAGATAGCCTTGAAAGTAGCTTACGTATAATCTAAATTGTTAACAGTTGTGCAGTATAAGTATGGATTAATTTTACAGTAAGATGATTAATATGTTTAATCAATAAAACTCTGTGATCAAGACTAAAAATAGAATGCAATAACCTGGTGTAGAGTGATTCTGTTACAACTCTGTTACAGGTGATGTTGCAACATTAGCTGGAATATTTGTTCTATCACAGACCGTTAACAAATTGTTTCTCTAGTTGTTTAGTTAGTTTATTCTATTGAATGTTCCAACATTAGTAGTAACAGTAAACAACAGTGAAAATAATAAAGCTATAATAGAAATAACGAACACCAAGATTTAACGTGGTTCAACCATGCAATTTACGTCCACGGGACCTCCCCTGGTCCAACAAACCTGTTCATTAAGAAACAACAAGTTACAACATCAATGGACTTACACAAGTAAAGACTCCCTCTTGACCTTTGACGCCTAGATGAAGAACTCCTTAACGAACTTCGGTTTGGCGATCTCCCCTCGACTTGCAACGTTCTCTCCCGAGAACTACACCTTCTTCTTCCGAAAAATGAATAAAAGAGACAGTAAACTAATCACTCAAAGACTCATACAAATCGCTCATGACATATTGTCAAAACAAACAAAATTGCAACACTTAATACAATTAAAGAGTATAACACAGATCGTGTTGCAACATCATTTGGAACACTGGACATAAAATTCTTTTGTATTTTCTCTTGTAGCTCTTTGTTTTTGCCTCAACTTTTCTGCCGTGATTGCTGCTATATAAATACAAGACTGTTGCTCCATATAGTCTTAGGCTGCAAGAAAAACCTTTACTCATAAAACTCTATTATTCTTTTCCTTGTGAATATGCAATAAATGTCATTCCTTAATTAGCACAAATCTTCTTCATATGATAAGTTACCATAAGATTTTTCCTGCACAATATAAAGGGTAAAAACACAAGTTATGGTAATATCATAAGTTTTACAAAACATAGCCAATCAATAATGGCCTTAATAATCTCCAATCAATTAATCAATCGCCAATCAAGCTAATTGGCTCAACATGAATATTAGCAGTTTTATACCATGTCGAGTTCACTCTCCGATCCTTTCCACTGTCGGTCTGTCCCAGTAATCTAAAAGGCAATTTCGTGGAAGATAACACACGCGAAAGATGAACAAATTAAATCATAAATTTACCTCTAATACCATGTTAAGAATTATGGGCTTACATCCTAAATCTAATTGGTATTATGTAGAGTAGCCTATGATCTTATAAGGTGGTTTTAAAATTTTTAATTTTTTAATATAAAATAAGTATATATTCTAATACAACTAGATACCACTAATCTCGCAGGACTATATGACCACAGCTTGTTTGCCTTGATTTCCCTGTAATGTGATGATAAACAATCAGTGGCGATACCCTCGCCCCCCCCCCCCCCCCCCCCCCCCCCCCCCCCATAAATTTACCTCTAATACCATGTTAAGAATTATGGGCTTACATCCTAAATTTAATTGGTATTATGTAGAGTAGCCTATGATCTTATAAGGTGGTTTTAAAATTTTTAATTTTTCAATATAAAATAAGTATATATTCTAACACAACTAGATGCCACTAGTCTCGCAGGACTATAGGACCACAGCTTGTTTGCCCTGATTTCCTTGTAATCAACGTTTTAAATTTTAAAAATATATATATGTAGTATCATTAAAAAAAATTATCAGACCCCCTTATTTTAAAAAATATTTATATAATATCATTAAAAAAATATTTTAACTCCTCCAATATTAAATTTTTAGGTCCGCCCCGTAAACAATTAAACAACGATGATTATCTTACATTCAGAAACGACAATTTGGGACATGTTCTTACATGTTGGAATGCAGCCGATACAAAAACTACTTAATTGCAGAACTCGATTCAATTTCAAGTCTGAGCAGATAATCAGTTAGACTTAGAAGGATCAATCAACACTTGAGCCTCGCGTACTCATCTTTCCCTTCCCAGTACAAGGTCATGTCAACTCCATGCTCAAGTTAGCAGAGCTACTATGCTTTGCGGGTCTTCACATCACCTTCCTTGTATCTAA
Organism: Ehretia macrophylla; assembly: GCA_037974665.1. NCBI lineage: Eukaryota > Viridiplantae > Streptophyta > Magnoliopsida > Boraginales > Ehretiaceae > Ehretia > Ehretia macrophylla. Next base: position 49,414,808 of record CM075769.1, on the reverse strand, counting down.
TAACGTCCACAATCGCCTCTTGCGTCACACTGATGTTGAATCTCGCTTGGCAGCATATTCACGGTTCAGATTTCAGACCCTTCCGGATGAGCTTTATGATGACAATCCACACAATGGTGACCGGCTTATGATGCTATACGATTCTTTAAAAACCATCGGGAAGCCATTTCTGAGAGAGTTGCTCCGTCGGGGTCGCCAGGATGGTGGAACCAGTCCCCCAGTGTCGTGTATCATATCAGATGCGGTCTTTAGTTTTGCCATTGATATAGCTGAGGAGCTTGGCTTGCCCATCATATATTTCCGCACAATCAGTGCTTGCGCCTTTTGGGCTTACTTTTGCATTCCTCAACTCGTCAAAGCTGGGGAGCTTCCATTTCAAGGTCTGTACATTGTCTCACAGATATTTCAATTCAGATCTGCTGAAACATTCACTTTCTTGTGGGAAAAGTGTAGTTTTTTGTATTCTCCAGCGACCCATACTCCCTACATCTATAACACATGGATCCCATATATATAGAACCCACTTTTATATCTTTAAAAAGTATAGATTGCAAGAAGATAGAAAAATATTACGTTCATCACTTACGGAAATACTATACGCCTCACATGATATGAAAGACAGGCGTCCGTCATTAAGACCTCCTATTTTTGTGAATTGTTGAAGATCTTATTTTTCTCAGCAATATAGTCAAATACATATTTCTCTATAACGTTCCTATAATGGTGGAATAGTGATTAGTTTATAAATCAGTGCTATTAATTCAAATAAAGATTTTTCTTGTGTGCAGTAGCCGCAACTGTGCAGTTGTTCGTACATAAGAGAAACTCATTAAATAATAATAGTTATGGTTACCTATTTTTAACTAGTTAATTTGAGACTCAATTAGTTATAATTTGAACTCATAACACAAGTCTCACTCACGGGACTTGGTCAGTTTTGGATGACATATTTTCTCATGCTAATTTAGGTATATATTATGCATATGTTGTAGGATGTGACTGTTAGAAGATAAACTTGATTTGGATTAGGACTCTATTAAATAAGTTCTAGTTAGATTTAAATTGTTTTTGACTAGATAGTATTTCCTAGTAGGTAATGGTTTCCTAGAACCATATCTTAATTGACATATCTTTTTTCTGAATCTATAAATAGGGGTCAGTTGTTTCAATTGTAGTCATACCAAATACATACCAAATATTAGAGCAATAAAGATTTTGTTTAGAGTCTCCATATTATTTCTCTCTACGATAAAATAGCCTCTTCTATATTCCAACAAAGTGGTATCCAGAGCTAGGTAAAGATGATAGGGAATAGTATGTTTCCTTTTCAATTTCCTCGCCTCACTAAGGACAATTATGATAATTGGTCTATTCGTGTGAAGACTTTCCTTGGCTCACAAGATGCTTGGGAGATTGTAGATAAAAGCTACGTTGAACCTAACGAAGATGAAGTTTTAAGTCAAAATCAAAAAGACGCATTGGTGAAAAATCGCAAGAAGGATCAACAAGCTCTCTCTATCATCCATCTATGTTTGGATGAAACTATGTTCGAGAAAATCTCATGCGCGACTACTGCCAAACAAGCATGGGAAACTCTCCAAAAATCACAAAAAGGGGTAGACAAGGTGAAAAAGGTTCGTCTACAAACTTTAAGAGGTGAGTTTGAATCTCTCCATATGAATGATGGTGAATCTATTTCAGATTATATTTCGAGAGTTTTGGTAGTTTCTAACCAACTAAAAAAATATGGAGAAGATTTAAAAGATATTCGTATTGTAGAAAAGATCCTTCGTTCTTTGCATCCAAAATATGAATATATTGTTATAGCAATTGAGGAATCAAAAGATTTAGATGACATGTCCGTTGATGAACTCATGGGCTCGTTACAAGCTCATGAAGAAAGACACAAAAAGAAGAACCAAGAAGTCTTGGAAAAAGTTCTTCAAAGTAATCTTGCTTTGAAAAAAGAAGAAAATTTTGGCAATGATGGAAGCCAAAAAGGACGTGGTCGTAGATATGGACGTGGTAGAGGCCGAGGCCAAAACCAAGGACGAGGACGAGGACGTGGTGGAAAAGGAGGATTTAATCAAGAAGAGAAAAATCAAAATCCGCATAAACCTGGGCATGAAAGAGGCAATTATTCAAGACAAAGGTATGACAAATCGCAAGTTCAATGTTACAATTGTCAAAACTATGGTCATTATGCTAATGAATGTAGGAGTAATCCTAAAGTTGTGTACGAAAAAGCGAATTTTGCTGAAAGACAAGAAGGGGAAGAAGAGATTACCTTGTTGATGACTCATAATGGCGAACAAGATGGAGGAGATACTTCATGGCATCTTGATACAGGTGCAAGTAATCATATGACTGGACAAAGGAGCATATTCGCAGAACTCGATGAAACTGTCAAGGGCAATGTTAAATTTGGAGATGCCTCTATGGTCTCAGTGGAAGGAAAAGGTAAAATTTTAATCCGTTTGAAAGATGGAAGGCATCGTTTTATTTCTGAAGTTTATTATGTGCCAAAATTAAAAACTAATATTTTGAGTCTTGGACAACTTCTTGAGAAAAATTACACAATTTTATTGGAAGATAAACATTGTGTAATAAAAGATGAAAATAATTTTTTGATAACAAAAGTGCCCATGACAAGAAATAGATTGTTTTTATTAAATATTCAAAACGATGTTGCAAAATGTCTTAAAGCTTGTGTAAAAGAAGTTTCTTGGTTATGACACTTGAGATTTGGGCACATAAATTTTGAAAATCTTTCTTTAATGTCAAGAAAGAATATGGTGCATGAATTGCCTTTCATCTATCATCCAGAACAGATTTGTGAGGGATGTTTTTTTGGAAAACAAGCTAGAAAAAGTTTTCCAAACGAGGCTACATCAAGAGCAACGAGACCACTAGAACTTGTCCATACTGATATTTGTGGGCCAATTAATCCTTGCTCCTATGGTAAAAATAAATATTTTATCCTTTTTATTGATGATTATAGCCGTAGGACTTGGGTTTATTTTTTAAAAGAAAAATCTGAAGCTTTTTACAAGTTCAAGAAATTTAAATCTCTTGCTGAAAAAGAAAGTGGTTGGGAGATCAAAACCTTGAGATCTGATAAAGGTGGAGAATTCACATCAAGAGAATTCAACAATTTTTGTGAAGAGAATGGCATTCGACGCCCTTTGGCAGCTCCTCGATCACCTCAACAGAATGGAGTTGCTGAGAGGAAAAATAGAGTTGTTCTTGAGATGGTTCGAAGCATGTTAAAATCTAGAAGTATGCCTAAAGAATTTTGGGCTGAAGCAGTTGATTGTGCAGTTTATCTATTGAATCGTTGTGTCACAAAGAGTCTATCTAACAAGACACCATTAGAAGCATGGAGTGGAAGAAAGCCAACAATCAAGCACTTAAGGGTTTTTGGAAGCATTGCTTATGCTCATGTTCCTGATCAAAATCGAATCAAGCTTGATGACAAAAGCCAAAAGCTAGTTTTCATTGGGTATGAAAAGAGTTCCAAAGCATACAAGCTCTACAATCCTACTAATGGAAGAATTATTGTGAGTAGAGATGTCCTATTTGATGAAGAAGCTGAATGGGATTGGAATGGCAAAGAGCAAAAAGAATACAAATTCTTACCCATATAAGAGCAAGAAGTAGAAGTCAATGAAGACTTTATATCTCCAAATCCATCTCCAACTCCAACTCAAACTCCATCTCCATATCAAGCTCCAACTTCATCTCAAGGAGACATAACTTCAACAAGTTCAAGTTCGCATGAAAAGACCCCCCGTTTCAGAAGCTTGGATGAAATTTATGAGGTAACTCGAAATTTAAATGATGAACTGACTCTCTTTTGTCTACTTGCTGATTGTGAACCAATAAGCTTTGAGGAAGCTAATGAGAATGAAAGATGGAGACAAGCCATGGATGAAGAAATCAAGGCAATAAAGAAGAATGGCACTTGGGAGCTTGCAACTTTACCCAAAGGCCACAAAGCCATTGGAGTAAAGTGGGTTTACAAGATAAAGAAGAATGCTAAAGGTGAAGTTGAAAGGTACAAGGCAAGACTAGTTGCAAAAGGCTATAGTCAACGAGCTGGCATTGACTATGATAAGGTATTTGCTCCTGTTGCACGCTTGGAAACTATAAGATTTATCATATCTCTAGCAGCCCAACACAGATGGAAGATTTATCAATTGGATGTTAAATCTACATTCCTGAATGGTTTTCTTGATGAATAGGTATATATTCAACAACCATTAGGCTATGTGGAGAAAGGGTGTAAAAATAAAGTTTTAAAGTTGAAGAAAGCTCTCTATGGCCTAAAACAAGCTCCAAGAGCTTGGTATAGTAGAATTGATGAATACTTCCGTCATAATAATTTCTCCAAGTGTTCGCATGAGCATACTCTTTATACCAAACATGAGAATGGATATGTGTTGATTGTTTGCTTGTATGTGGATGACTTAATTTTTACTGGCAACAATCCAAATTTATTTGAAGATTTCAAGAGGACAATGGCAAAAGAATTTGAGATGACTGATATTGGACTCATGTCTTATTATCTTGGAATTCAAGTGAAGCAAACAAATGAAGGAATATTTGTTTCTCAAGAAGGTTATGCAAGGGAAATTCTCAAGAAATTCAAGATGAAAAATTGTCAACCTGTTAACACCCCTATTGAATGTGGAGTACAATTGTCAAAGGTTGATGAAGAAGAACATGTAAATCCAACATTTTTCAAGAGCCTGGTTGGAAACTTGAGATACCTGACCTGTACAAGACCAGATATTCTTTTTGGTGTAGGACTTGTGAGTCGCTTTATGGAGTCCCCTACTAATACACATTTGAAGACTGCCAAAAGAATACTTCGCTACATCAAAGGAACTGTTGATTATGGACTTTTATACTCCCACTCAGAGGATTTCAAACTTGTGGGGTATAGTGACAGCGGCTGGGCTGGTGAATTTGATGATCGAAAGAGTACTAGTGGATATCTTTTCTTCATGGGAGATACAACATTCACTTGGAGTTCCAAAAAACAACCCATTGTCACACTTTCTACGTGTGAAGCTAAATATGTAGCTGCTACTTCATGTATTTGTCATGCTCTATGGTTAAGGAATTTGATGAAATAATTTAAGATGCCTCAAGAAGAGCCAGTAGCGATTTATGTTGATAACAAGTCTGCAATTGCCTTAGCCAAGAATCCAGTCTTTCATGAAAGAAGCAAGCACATTGACACACGTTACCATTTCATCAGAGAATGCATCACAAGGAAGGAAGTGAAGATAGAGTATGTGAAGTCTCAAGATCAAGTTGCAGACATTTTTACAAAGCCACTCAAGAGTGACGTGTTTATGAAGCTTAGAGCTTTGCTCGGAGTTACAAGAGTCAAATCAAGTTTAAGAGGGGATGTTAGAAGATAAACTTGATTTGGATTAGGACTCTATTAAATAAGTTCTAGTTATATTTAAATTTTTTTTGACTAGACAGTATTTCCTAGTGGGTAATGGTTTCCTAGAACCATATCTTAATTGACATAGATTTTTTTGTGAATCTATAAATAGGGGTCAGTCCTTTCAATTGTAGTCATACCAAATATATACCAAATATTAGAGCAATAAAGATTTTGTTTAGAGTTTCCATATTATTTCTCTCTACAATAAAATAGCCTCTTCTATATTCCAACAGTGACATGGATGAACCAGTAGCCAATGTGAAAGGCATGGAAAGCTTTCTCAGGCGTAGAGATCTACCAAGTTTTTGCCGTGCTAGTGACGCATCAAATAGTACTAGTTTCACAGTGCTTTTAGCTGAGACACAGCAAACTACTAGAGCTCAAGCACTCATACTTAACATCTTTGAAGATCTGGAAGGACCAATCCTCTCCCAAATACGTACTTGTTGTCCAAATGTTTACACTATTGGACCACTCCATGCCCACCTAAAGTCTAGACAGGCTGCAAAATCAAGCTCATCATCATCAACTCCATCGTCAAATAGTCTATGGGAAGAAGATAGAAACTGCATTACATGGCTTGACAAGCAACCATCAAAATCTGTTATCTATGTGAGCTCCGGAAGCATTACAATCTTATCAAGAAACCAACTTCTTGAATTTTGGCACGGTATTGCCAACAGTGGTGCGCGATTCTTGTGGGTGATAAGGCCAGAATCCGTCATTGACAAAGATGATGAGGCAAGTCATTTTCCGGCAGAGCTAAAGGAAGCTACTAAAGAAAGAGGTTACATGTTGGGTTGGGCGCCGCAAGAACAAGTCCTTGCCCACCCAGCCATTGGTGGATTCTTGACTCACAGTGGATGGAACTCTACTCTGGAGAGTATAGTTGAAGGAGTGCCAATAATTTGTTGGTCATACTTTGCTGATCAGTTGAATAGCAGGTTGGTTGGGGAGGTTTGGAAGCTAGGATTGGACATAAAAGATACATGTGATAGAGCCATAGTTGAGAAGGTGGTCAGAGAACTCATGGAGGTGAGGAAAGATGAGTTTCAAGAAAGGGCCAATAGAATGGCGAAAATGGCTAGAGACTCAATTGGTGAAGGTGGTTCATCGTGTCACAACTTAAACAGTCTTATTCACTACATAAACTCGATGGCCAAACCTTTGCAATATCACTCATGAACTAGTTCCGTAAAATGAATGACGGAGACGTATTTTAAATTTAAAATTTTTTATTACTATAAATTATTACGTTAGATATGGAATAAAATTGTTTCCGAAGTTAATGTTATTCATTAATTGTACTGGCCTTGAATTATCAATAGAAACTACGGATCATTGATGATAGCGAAGTTGTGGTGGACAATTTATGTCTCCATTTCCTCATCAGCAATACAATTACTATGTTATGAGTAACACCTGGCAGTTTTTGCAAGTTGCATAAATTAAATTTTGGTTGCATCTGCTAAGATAGTTATTTTTGGATCATGTTTGGTTTTATAAAATTTCAAAGACTATTGCATTAAAAAAAAAAAAACGACATTTGACAGTAGTCAGATAGATTGCTTATTACCTTCATTAAACTTCACCATAGAAATAAAAGGTTTATTCTTCTTAGAGCTTAGGAAATTGCAACCAAGAGAGAAGAAATTAATAGAAAAGCTGCTTGGGAAGTTATCTGTGGGTTTTTCTTATCAAATTGCTGGGGGTAATGTCCGAAAGAGTTAGAGAATGCTTTCATCTGGTAGATGTTAAGATTGCTTTCTAGTATTGGTGCAATGTTTTCATGCTGCCGAAGGGAGTTATTGAGTAAATTGAAAGGAAGTTTGCAGCCTTTTTATGGAAAGGTGGTGGGGATGACGCTAAAGGTGCTAAGGTCGCTTGGACTAGAGTTTGCAAACCAAAGAAGGAGGGCGGACTTGGGGTGGGAAGTCTGTGGGAAATTAACATGGTTACATGATTGAAAAAAGTCTGGCACACATATTGTGATAGTGATTCCCTGTGGGGTTATTGGATTGATCGAGTATTACTTGATGGCCATAATATCTGGAGTATTGAGGTCCCAAGCAATGCTTCCTGGACGTGGCGGAACCTTCTCCAAATTAGACAGACTGCTTGTAAGTTCATTTGCCATTGTGTTGCTAACGGTTGTTCTACGTCACTTTTGTGGGACACATGGTTGGCGTGTGGAAAATTGTGGGACTTTGCTCAGTCACATAACATCATGGTACCGATTGGATTTTACAATTCAAAAGTGGCAGATTTCAATGTTGACAATAATTGGGCTTGGCCTATCCAACTTTGGTGGGTGGAAAATCTTATTGACTTTGTACCTAGAATTGGAGTTGAGGACCGTGTGATGTGGTTTGTGGGATCAACTAATGGTTTCAATTTTCATACCACTTGGGATGTTATTTGGGATAGAGGAGAGCAGGTTTGTTGGGAGGATTTGGTTTGGAATAAATCTATTATTCTGAAACAGAACTTGTGTACTTGGGTTGCTATGCTTGATAGACTGGCTACTAAAGCTAGACTGTTTGATTGGGGTGTTGCAACAAATATCTATTGCACCTTTTGTGGGTTGGGTTTGGAGTGTCGGAACCACCATTTCTTTGATTGCATTTTCACACGTCGCATTTGGAAATGGTGCGCTAAGAGGATGAGATGTGGAGTACTCAATTCGAGTTGGGAGGCCATCGTGGAGAACTTAGCAAAGTTGAAAAGGGTAGAAGTTTGAAGGTTGTCATTACGAGAAATGCCTTCAATTCCTGTATCTACAACATCTGGCTGGAGCGTAACAATAGAGTTTTTGGAGCTACTCCTCAAACTGAAGAACAAATTATCTCAAAGATCATGGCAGATGTTAGGGGCAAAGTTAGCTTAAAATGTAAATATCATAACACACTTGAAAATACATTATTTTGTAGAGATTGGAACATTTGTATATCTTGAGGTTCTTCGGCCTTGGGTCCTTTTGTTGTATGTTTTTGTTGTGGAATGAAAAGTTATACTTTTGCCGAGCAAAAAAAAAAAAAAATTATTTCTAGTATACTCTCTCCGTCCTATAAAGATGGGATGGATTTTTTTTTTTTTTACTCGTCACAAATTATAGTCTAATTTTCTTTTTGAAAGAGTAGTTAATTTATTGGTTTCCCAATACAATCTATTTTATGTGCATCTTTATCAACAATTATATGATTAATCAATTATAATTGGAGTGATTAATATTAAAAAAGGTGTGTATTAAGAAAAGGCTAAGGAAAACTTATCGATTTAACTATATTACAACATTTTCTTGATCTATGTGTAAATAAAAGTGTATCTTATGGGACAAAGAGATTATATCATCTCAAAACAGAACTTTTCAAGTATATTAGTTTAACCATTAATTATTGTGGTATAATGTGGTAGAATTGATGGGATTCACTTAACTTCATTTAGTAATTATTTAGTTATTGCCTCATTACCATTCGATACATTTCTTTCTGTTCATACCAATTTTATTCAACATTACCGTAATTTCTTCGTATTATTGTCATTTATTGTTTCACTAAAATTTCATTTAGCTTTTGTTATGATTTCCTCATATTAGCTAAAATACATAATTTTTTAACTATATGATTTTAACTAAAAATACATAAATATTTAATTTTATTAAAAAAAATATGTATCATTTTTAACGCTCTTTTGGACCATGGTAGAGGTTGCAACCCCCACTAGCTTTAAAGCACATCCATCCCTACTTCGTATTGTTCCACTTGACCAAGGGGGGGAATATTTTTCTTCAATTGTTAATCTTTCTTGCAGATTAAGAGGAGAAAGTTGTTGAAAATTGATCGCTCGCAAGCTTGAGATTAGAACATCAGTCATTGTTATTTTGTTGACTTACACTCCCATCCCACAAAGATAAGGTTACTTTCATTTTTACATAGATTAAGAAAATATAATTAATATAGTTAAAGCAATAAATTTTTCTTAGCCTTTTCCTAATATACGTCTCCATTGAAATTAATTTCTCTAATTATAATTTATTAGTGGTACAATTGTTAATAAAGATGCACATTAAATAGAGATATATCTAGGAAACTAATAAATTAATTATCCTTCCCAAAAAGAAAGTGGACCATAATATAGGACAAGTGAAATAGGAAAATGATTGGCGTATTTTTTTGGGATGGAGGGAGTGTTATTTAGATAATGAAAATTGCAATTTAGCTTTCCAACAGTTTCAAACAGATAATACAATGATCAATAGCTTCAGACAAACAATTCGTAATTTAAAGTATTCAAAATACAACATGATGGACCAATATGTGAAGGAGAGTTAGATAGTGCTCATAGAGGTTCTTAGTTGGGAAAATTTCACATTTAGTTTTTATTGTTTGTATAATGTCTCAATTTAGTTCCTATTATTTAAAATGTCTCAATTTAGTCCTTATTGTTTCACTAAAAGTTTCAATTCCGTTTTTATTGTTTAAAATGTCTCAATTTAGTCTATATTATTTTCCAAAAAGTTTTAATTCCGTCCCTATTATTTTTAGAAAGTTTCAATTCCGCCTCTATTATTTTCTTAAAGTTTCAAATTCGTCTCTATTATTTAAAGACTAAATTAATTTTTTTTGAGAAACAATAGGAACGAATTTGAATTTTTTTTAAAATAATATGGACGAAATTAAAATTTTTGTGAAACAATAAGAACGAAATTGAAAAACTTTAAATAATAGGGACAAAAATAAAACTTTTAGGAAAATAATAGGGACTAAATCGAGATATTTTAAACAATAGGGACTAAACTGAAATTTTTTGAAAATAATAGGGACTAAATGTGAGATTTTCCCTTGTTAGTTCACAATCTCACTGATAGTCCCTATTGTTTATAAATTTTTGACAAATTATTCTCATTGTTTTAAAAGTCACACAGTTAGTCCCTATTATTTACAAAAATTTCACCAATAGTCCCTATTATTTCACAAGTCATTTAATTAGTCCCTATTATTTGCAAAAGTCACTCCATTAGTCCTCATTATTTACAAAAGTCTATCCATTAGTTCTCATTATTTACAAAAGTCTATCCATTAGTCTTCATTGTTTGCAAATACATTTACAAACATTAAGGACTAATAGAGAGACTTTTACAAATAATAGGGACTAACTGATAAGTAACTTTTAAAATAATAGAGACTATTAGTGGGACTTTTACAAACAATTGAGACTAATTGCGTAATTTCTAAAATAATAAAAATTATTTGTCCAAAACTTATAAATAATAGGAACTATTTATCTAATTTGTCCCAAGTTATACAGCCGCAGGTTTCAACTAAAACCCGTATTATATCCTGTAGGATACATAAGTATAGATTCTTCGATTTGATCACTGCATTTTAGTGGTGCAACTATTTATAGAGATCGTCATTATGTTAGGATTAGTTATTATGTATCGAAAGAAAGCTCTTCCATTAGTCACTCTACCACTTATGGATGCAATATTTTTGAGTATAGAAAGTCAAATGTCAATTCTCTATTTCCTTTAATATAAGGTTAACCTATTCTTGTAAATGGAAGAATAAATATTAGCCACATAATTGAAGATATCGGGAAGATAGCAGTTAATTTTCCAACATCCAAATCTAGCTTGTGAGTACAGCTGAAAACAAAAACAAAAAAAGAAAAAAAAAAGAAAAAAGAAAAGTAGATAAAGTTGCAAAAAACTCTCTAGGCCAATAATTTAGCTCGTGACTGGACTATAAACTTTCTGTATGCTGTTCATTGCTTATGCTGTCATCTCACTCCAATCAGAATGTGCTGATCGATATAATTGCTCAAAATCAAAAAAAAGATGGCAACTCTTCTCAATAGGGGCAAATTTGACAAATAGTCTTTATTGTATATAAATTTTTGATAAATAGTTCTTATTATTTTAAAAGTCACACAATTAGTTTCTATTATTTGTAAAAATTTTACCAATAGTCCCTATTGTTTCACAAGTCATTCAATTAGTCCCTATTATTTATAAAAATCTATCTATTAGTCCTCATTATTTGCAAAAGTCTCTCTATTAGTCCTCAATGTTTGTAAATGTATTTGCAAACATTGGAGACTAATTGAGAGACTTTTACAAATAATAGGGACTAACTGAGTAACTTTTGAAATAAAGGGACTATTGGTAGGATTTTTTAAAACAATGGAGACTATTGGTGAGACTTTTACAAATAATAAAAACTAACCGTGTGACTTCTAAAATAATAAGGACCATTTGTCTTAAACTTATAAACAATAAGGACTATTTGTCCAATTTGCCCTCTCAATAGCAATGATATTCATATCTTCTTCCGACCAAAACAACAAAAGATAAAACGTGTGCAGTGACGCCAATACTATATATCTGGACCCATCCAACTTCTAGATAGCCTTGAAAGTAGCTTACGTAGAATCTGAATATTAGCAGTTTTATACCATGTCAATTTCGCTCTCCAATCCTTTTCACTGTCGGTCTGTCCCAGCAATCTAAAAGGCAATTTCGTGGAAGATAACACACGCGAAAGATGAACAAAACTAAATCATAAATTTATCTCTGATACTATGTTAAGAATTATGGACTTGCACCCTAAATCTAATTGGTATTATATAGAGTAGTCTATGATCTTATAAGGTGATTTTAAAATTTTTGATTTTTCAATGTAAAATAAGTATATATTCTAACACAACTAGATGCCATTACTCTCACAGGACTATAGGACCACAGCTTGTTTGCCATGATCTCCCTGTACCGTGATGATAAACAATCAGTGGCGGTACCCCCGGCCCCCCTAACGTTTTAAATTTTTAAAAAATATCTATGTAGTATCATTAAAAAAAATTATTGGTTCTCCTTATTTTTAAAAAGTTCTATATAGTATCATTAAAAAAATATTTTAACCCCCCCAATATTGAATTTTTAGGTCCGCCCTGTAAATAATTAAACAACGATGATTATCTTACATTCAGAAACAACAATTTGGGACATGTTCTTACATGTTGGAATGCAGCCAATACAAAAACTACTTAATTGCATATCTCGAGTGAAAAATACTTACAAACGTCCTTGTACTTTGGACGTTGGCAAACATTCCAATCTAATATAGACACCTGGCGATGTGACATTTTTTGGCCTATAAATGCAAATATTTTTTGTTAATTGCATTTTGATCCTACATGGGGATAATGATGAATTTATCCTTCTGATGCAACAACTACCTGACATATTTGATTTTTGCGTGCGGATTCCTTAGGCACTGATTTGACTTTTATTAATTTTTTATTTTATGCTTAAGTTGTGAACAAAGCAATACAATGTGTATCATACATGATATATTTTTGGTTTATTGTTATAGAATGGATCTAGTTCTGTACAATGAATGACAGAGACGTATTTCAAAGGGCAAATCTCACAAATGGTCCTTATTGTTTACAAATTTTTTAATAAATAGTTTTTATTATGTTAAAAGTCAAATAATTAGTCTCTATTATTTATAAAAGTTTTACCAATAGCTCCTATTATTTCATAAATCATTTAATTAGTTCCTATTGTTTGTAAAAATCTCTCTATTAGTTCTCATTATTTGTCAAAGTCTCTCCATTAATCCCAAATATTTGCAAATGCATTTGCAAATATTGGAGACTAATGGAGAGACTTTTGCAAACAATAGAGACTAACTGAGTGACTTTTGAAACAATAGAGACTATTGGTGAGACTTTTACAAGCAATAGGGACTATTAGTGGGACTTTTACAAACAATGAGGACTATTGGTGGGACTTATACAAACAACGGGGAGTATTGGTGGAATTTTTACAAACAATAGAGACTAATCGCATGATTTCTAAAATAATAAAGAGTATTTATCCAAAATTTATAAACAATAAAAACTATTTGTTCAATTTATCCTATTTACTTTTTATTACCACAAATTATTACGTTAGATATGAAATAAAATTGTTTCTGAAGTCAATGTTATTCATTAATTGTACTGGCTTTGAATTATCAATAGAAACTACGGATCATTGATGATAGCGAAGTTGTGATGGACAATTTATGTCACCATTTCCTCATCAGCAATACAATTACTATGTTATGAGTAACACATGGCAGTTTTTGCAAGTTGCATAAATTAAATTTTGGTTGCATCTGCTAAGATAGTTATTTTTGGATCATGTTTGGTTTTATAAAATTTCAAAGACTATTGCATTAAAAAAAAACAACATTTGACAGTGGTTAGATAGATTGCTTACCTTCATTAAACACCATAAAAAAATTGAATTTTGCGAGAGACGGTTCCCCTCACTGTGCTGTCGCTAATTTGGAATTTGCGTCGGCAGGGTGAGGGGAACCTTCCGTCAGATGCAAGGTTGTCGCCAAAATCGTTCCCCTCACCAAACAATCACCAATTTGGCAATGGCTGCCAAATTGTCTCCATCCCGTCTCCAAATCCTCCGTCACCAAGCCCTCGCCATTTTTTCCCGTCTCCAGGCCGTCACTATAGTTTGCCGTCACCGAGCCCTCGTTAATTGGTGCCGTCCCAAAACTGTCACAAAAATTGTCCTCACCAAACCCTTGCCAACCTTTCCCGTCACCAATGTTTGCTGTCACTAAGCACTCGCCAACTTAACCCTTCATCATACCGTCACCAAAATTGTCATCGCCAAGCCCTCGCCAACCTTTCCCCTCGCCAAGCCCTCGCCAATCTTTCCCCTCACGAAACCGTCACGAAGCTCTCACTAACTTAACCTTTTAATATAATTAAGTTTCTCATAATAAATTCATAAATGTTAAAACATCATCCTAAACTGAATTTGCTATAAAAATTGAAATTACAAAATCATTATACTAATTATATATATATATACACAATATATTTACATATATGAAAAGACAAAAAATTCAAAACATCTATTCATAATATATACTAATTATATATATATAAATAAAATCATGGAAAAATGAGAGGAAGAAATACTCTTAAAAGTAAATACAAACAAGAGCAAATAAATGTGACTATGTTACAAGTTTATAGTTATTAACTAAACTAAAAAAATGAAATATACACCAATCAAGTAGAATGCATATCATAACAAAAATTTTATTTCTATTATCTGGTCTGAAAACAAATGTCTCCCAAGTGAAGACATACAAAATTAATTTGCATCCACCAACATAAAGATCAAGTAACATTCTATACATGAACAAGTAATTAATGAGAAAAGAAGTAGAAAACTGCATGTTGATGGATCAGCACTAACCAACTGCAACAGTCTCTGTATCCAATGACTCACTTGTGACAACTGCAGCTGCACATCACAAACTAAACAGTTGGCAAAAGCTGAATTATCTTGAAGATAATGCTTAAAGAAGTTCATGCATAAAATTTGGCCAAAACTGTGAAAGAGAAGAAATTTGAATCATGCCAATAAAAATCTTTCTTAACAAGTTAAGAAAAGAAGATCCAAGAGTTTCACTTAATCATTAACTAAACCAAACATGTTTCACTAAATGATTCTATTAAATCATATGACATAGTAAAAGCATATACTAGAATATATATAAATCATCAAATGAGGTGTTAGATAATTAGCAAAGAGAAAACCTCCTCTTTAAGCTCTGAAATGGCAATTACAAGAGGCTAAATTCCTTATACATTCTCTGTACTCTTGAGTTCATTAAAGATATCAAATGCATCTATTAGGCATTAAAATTCCTTCTGTAGTAATCAAATTCTTGAAAAACCACATAGCAGCATAGCAATTGATTATCAAAACCAACCTTCATTCTCATCTTCAATATCAAAATCCAAAGTTCTCCTTACAGAACTGAAGAATGAGGTGACAGGACCAGCAAGAATATCATCCAATGACCCAATACTTAAACAAAAAATCTGTAAAGTAAACGAGAAAATGATTGATAAAAAGTTGATATCAAGAATATCAAACGTCTACTGCCTATGAGGAACTCAATAGGTGTCATCATTGACACCATTTCACTCAAATATAATGTTTGTTGATTTACAGATTTCTTGAAAGAACCCTATACATATGAAAACTTTCAAACTTCTAATCTTCTTTAACTGTGTCATGAAATATATTCTTCTTGATTTTTCTTAGATTTTAGAGAATTCTTGTATATGTAAGTAACTCAAAAAGGTTTAAATAGCAAGTAATTCCAGTTAGTTTCAATTAATGAAGGAGCACAGTCCCTAAAGATTTGTCAATTACATTACATTTATAGTAGTTGTAATAAGATGGCAATTTACGACCTAGAAAAGCAAGGGAAAGAAGAAGGACCACTCCAAATATATAACTAAATAGAAGTTACCACTTAATATGCAGTGGTGCATCTAAAACAAGAGCACAACCATCAAAACCCTTTAAATGAAGCACTTTGTTTGTGTATACAGTCTTGTACCTCAATCTGCGAATCATAGTTGAGGTCAATTCTTTATCAAGTTTTGATAAGAGCAGCAATAACTTTTCCACTTCAGAGACTAATTGTTTAAATACTTTTCTTTCATCTCGTATACATTTCACTTATGCACGATATACATCCTTTGGGGCTACTTACCATGATACTTGTTCCCCCACTAATAATGTGAACAATTATGTTAAGGATGATGCTCGGGAACTAGTGGCAAAGAAAAATCACCAACCATACCAAGTTGCGTGGCAATATAAAGAACTAAGATAATTTTCTCAAGGACAAGACATAAGCTTCTCTAGTTAGGATTGAAAGCATCATTAACTGCACATTAAAAAACCTCAAAGTACATCTAACAACATTTATATCATTTCTAAGGTAATACAACAATTTCTTTTCATATACCTACGAAACTCAAATTGAGGAACAAAGTTATACTTTTGTTACTGGACTCAAATCTGAAACTTTAGTAATTCTTCAAATCTAAAACTTCTAGAACCATTCATTGGGCATGCATGAAACTGATACTCAACAAACTAGATATCTCATTCATTGGGCATGCATGAAAATGGTTTCCAGTAAAATCTAAGCCATAAATGAATAAAAAATTACTAGATTAGCTCGTGCCGCAGCATTTAGATAAGGCTGCAATTGTAAGCGAGATTTTCAACTAAGTGGACCCTTTTCTCAAGTGGAGTTTATATGATTATGGGTGAATAGTGGGTACCTGCCAATGGTGGAATGTTTGGAATATGACACTTTCTATAAAGAATTACCGCTATAAAAGAATTTACAATTTAACATAATACAGCCCCATAGCGCAAGCACCATAGCCCCAAGTGACTTTGTCAAGTTGTTCCTCAAAACTCATGGTGTCCACCATATCCAACCAATCAAATAAGAATAGGAATCAAAGTTAAAGTTGGTGTCAGAGTTTTTTTTTAATATTCTTTAGGGCCCTAAAGTCTAAAGTCAATATACATGACATCTAACGTACTATATAATAAATGATTTTATTCAGTGCTTTTTTTGTTTTTCTATTCTTGGTTCTCCTTTAGAAAGGCTAAGCAGGAAAAGGTGCATCATTTTCTGAAGACCAGCTTGACTTGTTAGAATGAAGGACTGGTGATCATACCCAATGCAACAACTTATATATAATTATATGTACATAAATTTTGCAACAACTTTCCTACTTTTAAATTTTAAATAAATACATCTACATCAACTTATATATATACACATATACCGTGCGAGGAGAAACTGATGATCATACCCAATGCAACAACTTTCCTCCTTTGAAATTTTGCAAGACACATCCTAATACATTGACAAAGCCATTAACTTTTTCCATCCAACAATATAAAATTTCACTCTTATTACTTCTACTAGCAAAGTTTCACAAATTGAGACATATAGACACTGCCCAAGCCCAGAGACTCGAAAATGATTATATAAATTAAAGTTGTCGCCTACTAAGTTGAGATCACTAGCCATAAACTTAGTTAACAGTTTAATTGAGAGCTAAAATGGACCTGTGGGTCAGAAGAGTTGGGCAATTGCTTCGAAAGTTAACAGTTTACTTAACATCTATTCCACAAGAACAAAATACACTAGCCAGAAAACCCACATCCTAACTATCTAGCATGAAAAATAATAACCAAGATTGCTTCAGAGTTTCAATGTCTCTGTTTTTCTAATCTTTGGTTTTACTCATCTGAAAACATAATGCCTTCACATATATCTTGGAAATTATAAATACCATATATACAGTTCATTTCATTTCAAATTCTGTCAAAATCGGCTATCATTGTTACTACAACAGTAACAGAGCATGTTTCAGGGACACCGAATATGCAAGAGCTTAATGTACTACTAGGACTAGTCATGACTTGCATTAGGATTCCATTCATAATCGTGATTTTGATAAACAACCTCATTTTTACTCAGATTGTTGAAACTTCTTGTCTGGAGAAATCATGCAAGGGAGAAAACTCATGACAATAACTTTAACTCTACTCCCTTTCATTTAACTCACATTAAATAAATCATAAACAACCTCATTTACCCTTTTATTCTCTTTTTGGATTTTTTCAGTTCCTAATTCAACTAATATGCCAACTACAAACTTAGCAAAGTTTGCATCTCTCTCCAACCTAGAAAAAGAACAACTGAACAGATGAGTTACCTAGACACTAAAAGTCCATATGCATCGGGTAATTCTTCTATTGTCAACAAGCATTATGTACAGACTAGAGAAAGCATCGTATCTACTAAAATTTGACACATACGGAAAAGACTTGGACTCTTAGTATGCTGAAATATTTGACAAATTAATTTGCAAATGAAAGGAGATGCAAAAATACTATTAATAGAAATATATCATTTGCCCAATTAAGAAATCAAATGTCATAACTAAACAAAAATGTTTACAAGAAATTCAATCCTTCAGGTCAATGTCACCTCTGATAGGATAGGGCCTTTCTATCAGAATTACAGTCCAAGAAAATATGGTAAGATGTGCAAGGATGAAAACTACATACCTCGCAAATAAGCTCTCGAATTTGTCTAGTGAAACCAGTATTGCAGATGACTCAGCCAGCTCATTAATATTTTTATCAAACAAAAAAGGTAACTTAAAAAACGAAAATTATTTAAAATAGAAAAATAAAAACAAAATCAAACAAAAAATAGAAAAAAGCAGCATATATACATACATATATATATATATATCTGTGTGTGTGTGTGTGTGTAGATCTAGATAGAGGGGGGGTCACGGGTGGGGGTAGGGGACTGAGGTAGATCAAGGGTGGAGGTAAGGGACTAGGGTGGGTCACGGGGATGGGGGTCGTGCTTCGTGGGGGTAGTGGTGGTGACAGATCTAGTGGGTGTGGGTGCGAGGGGTGTTCTTCGCAAGAAAGGAGGGGGTGTAAATGTATGTATACATATATATGTATAGATAACTCCTCAAACATCAAATTAATTCTTCGAAGATCACAAGCTATGGAAAAAAAAATGTATCGAACGTTCTTACCTTTCATTTTTTTTGGATTGTTGTCTTAGCTTTCAAAAGAGAAAAGAAACAAAACGTAGCTTTATTTGGTGATGAGAAAGTTGGGCAAAAAAAGAAATATTTTTTGGTGAGGGGAGGCGCCTCCTATCTTCAATTTTTGGTGAGAAACAAAACGTAATTTTATTTGGTGATGAGAAAGTTGGGAAAAAAAGAAATATTTTTTGGTGAGGGGAGGCGCCTACTGTCTCCAATTTTTGGTGAGGGGAGATGCCTCCCGTCTCTAATTTTTGGTGAGAAACAAAATGCAGATTTATTTGGTGATGAGAAAGTTGGGCAAAAAAAGAAATATTTTTTGGTGAGGGGAGACGCCTCCCGTCTCCAATTTTTGGTGAGGGGAGATGCCTTCCGTCTCCAATTTTTGGTGAGGGGAGATGCTTCCGGTCTCTAATTTTGGAAAGAAACAAATCGTAACTTTATTTGGTGATGAGAAAGTTGGGCAAAAAAAGAAATATTTTTTGGTGAGGGTTTGGAGACGGGAGGCGCCTCCCCTCTCCAAATTTTGGTGAGGGGAAGTGCCTCCCGTCTCCAATTTTGGTGACGGGAGGCGCTTTCGTCTTTAATTTTGGAGACGGCAAAGTATGTCGTCATTATTGATGATGGTTTGGTGATGATTTTTTTCGTCTCACACTATGTCGTCATTGTCCTGTCACAAAATTGGCAACAACATTTCCCTTCACTAAACCGTCGCCATATTGGTGACGGGATGGCGATGACCCGTCACAAAATCCAATTTTTTTTGTAGTGAAACTTCACCATAGAAATAAAAGGTTTATTCTTCTTAGAGCTTAGGAAATTGCAACCAAGAGAGAAGAAATTAATAGAAAAGCTGCTTGGGAAGTTATCTGTGGGTTTTTCTTATCAAATTGCTGGGGGTAATGTCCGAAAGAGTTAACGAATGCTTTCATCAGGTAGATGTTAAGATTGCTTTCTAGTATACTCTCTACGTCCTGTAAAGTTGGGATGAATTTTTTTTTTGAGTAATGTTATATATCACCCATTTTTCCGTCATTCTTTTATCACCCCTTATGTGGCATCCTACGTGGTATGCCAACTAGTTTTTTTTTTATTTCTCTTTTTTCTTTTTTCTTTTTCTTTTTCTCTCTCTTATTAATTTCTTTTTCTTTCCTTAATTAATATTTCCTAAATCTTGTCTTCTTTCTCCATGATATCAGACTCACCAAAACTAAAATTTTTTCACTTCTCCTTCAACGCTGCTTCTTCTTCTTGACCGATCCTTATCTGCAAAATCAATCCAAAAATCAAGCCAAGTCTCATCGCACATCATGGGATCTCTCGATCCATCTTCTTCTCTATCTACACCCACTTCGATATCGGTCTTCCCCTTGGTGAACACCTCATCTCCAACAAACCCATAAGTTTTTCATTCCTCTAACACCTATATAGAATCATATATGTCTGTGGGTATATATATATATATATATATATATATATATATATATATGTATAATATGATTAATTCTTAAACTTTTATTAAATTTTTGGAGAATCATTGTAAAACTGTGTGAAATTTGTGTAAATTGAATAAAGTTTGAATCTTTATGGCTAGTTTGTTAATTCTAGTGTGATTTTTTATCATGGGTTTTTACAATATTATCGTGATAAATTAGTTGGAATGTTTTATTAAGTATGTTAGGATCTGATTTTAATTAATTTTTATTGGCTATGTTTTAACAAAAATATTGTGTGGATATTTTGTGTGGTTGTTTGACTATTGCAGGTAATTGATTATGAAGACTCCATGTTCAAATGAAGTTCAGATTATGAGGAGTCCAAATGAAAAAAGACTTCATGCCTTGAAGTGTCCAAGTTCAAATAGAGTTTATGTTATGAAGAGTTTCTACATCTTCGAGGATAAGGTGATAAAGTGATAAAGTGATAAAGTTTAAGCTATCAAAAACTCTTATGCTAAAGAGATCAACTTGAAGACACTTCTGCCTATACTCAACGTTTGCAATAAATCTTTTATATAGGCGTATCAATTCCCAGTTGAGTACGGCGAGCAGTGAGTAGAAAAGTAGTGGCAGAATCGTGAGTTAGGTCTAGGCTGTCTGTGTGAAGTCGTGTTGCAATATGCTGTGTAACATAATGTACTGAATGTTCTATTTAGTGTTGCAACGTAGTCTGTTTTAACTCATATGTATTGTCCAATCCATCTAGAGTTTCAAGACTCTTTTTATATGTTTTTAGTGTGCATTCTTCGGGAAAAGAAGGTGTGTTCTCGGGAGAGAACTTTATAAGTCGAGGGGAGCTCGCCAAACTAGAGAATCTATTAAGGAAGTCTTACACCTAGGCGGCAAGAGTTTAAAGGGAATCTTCAATTGCATAAATTTCTGTTGGTGTCTGTAATATCTTGAAACTTAGTAGATTGGTTTGTTGGCCAGAGAGTGGCCGCGTGGACGTAGACCAAGTTGGTTGAACCATGTTAAAATTTATGTGTTCTTGTTTTTGTTGCAATAAATTTACTTTCTTGCAAGTTTACTTAGTTAATTTGTTTAATTTTCGAATTGATTAACAGCCAGAAACTAACAAAGTAGATGGGGATAAATTAGTTGCATCATAGTGATTATTTAAAGATCACCAATACGAGCATATTATTGATTAACTTCTTATAAGTAATTACTTGTGCCTAGTCAGAACTATAATTTGAATGGAAGGAGTATAGATAGGTATAGGTCAAGTTAATTTAAGTTCACTTTATAACTTGAGTTTTTCATTTTTTTTTCCTGTTTGTTTTTGTTCATTTGTGAACAAGGTAACTTGAGTTCATGAGTCTAGACAAGTATTTTATGTGATTCTCATACAGATTTTTGTTTTCTTTTTGCTGGAATGTGACACTTGAAAATTTTGAAATTGTAAAGTTTACGCTTTATGTTAGCTAGAACAGTTTCTTGGTATTTCGCAGGTAGTTATCAATTATGGTGCGTCTTGGTACGCTAATAGATTCTTCATAGTGTATATATTGTATTTTTATTCATATTTTACACTAAATTAGTAGATTTTTTTTTGAAATAGGCCATAGTGAGGCTCACTTCAATTGGGTTTTTATGTTTTTGGATGTGGAAAATAAAGGAGCACCATGTGTTTATTGCAATACCTAAACAATTTTTTATGTTATATTTTCACTTATACAGACATGGAGAAAGAGTTGATGAAATGTTAGGTGCCAGTGTTACAAAGACACATGGTGAAGGTGTATGGAAAGAGCTCTTCCTCAAGCCAGCACCTCATGTGCGTTGGATTTTACTCGCATCCATTGGTATCAATCTCTTCGACCACCCAGACCTTTTTTTTTTTTTTGGTCAAGTGCACCTAAGCCTCAAGTGATATTACACGGTCCAAGAATCTTCAAAAAAGCTAGAATTTAATTGAAAAACAAGCTCTTGTTAAGCGGCTATATGATCATCTATGGCTACATTCGTGAAAAGCATAGCCCCATTCTTCAATTTTGAAGACATGGACACTTTATCTAGAGAGATTTGTACTAACAATTTATCATCAGCACAGTTGTAATGATACAATCAATTTTGTCTTCAATACACATTTCTTTTTCTCAATCCCCTTGTTGTCGACTCCATTCATTCTAGTTGAGACTAAAGTCTCATTTGAGCTATTGAGTATTATTGAATATAGTATGATATAAATAATACTAGAAGAACATATCCATAAAGAAAATCCATTCCCGAAACAAAAATAATCAATGCAATTGATTCTAATTTTCATTAAGTAAATCAAATGTTTCATAACAGCTTGAAGAATTAGACTGCCGAAGCCAACAAACTGACAATTAAAACTATATTGTAGAATAAGTGGCAACAAGATTCCCATTTTTTTAATACTCCATTTCAAATGTTACGTAGAAGCCAAAAGATATTGGTATAATTGCGTTAATTCAATCTACAATGTATTTTTCATGTCGGCAATAATCCAATGGCATACATTTTAACATTCATCCAAAATTTGGATCATTAACATAAATCCACAAACATTGAAAGTTACTCTCAAAAGTAAGCAACACCTACTTCTAGAATGTTAACATATATTTACGTCAGTTGAACCATTAGATTTTTATAAAAGTGATCAATGATCATCATTTTTTGCATTTTCTCCATCATTTGGATTGCTAGTCACAAATCCTCCGCATTGCTAACATGTAAATAGTAGTGAAAAAATGAACAAATGTTAGTTTGAGAGAAACAACAATGAATTGAAGTGAGAAATAAAAGCAAACTTGTAAGAGTTGTGCTGGATTTGGATCCTAGGTCGCCCTAGATGGGCTGACCCGACCTATTAGACCCAAGTGAGGGAAGTTGGGTAACTTCCCATCACTGGGTATTTAAGTCCAATACACTAATAGAATAACATATGTTATATTAGTATCAGACACAAAAACATAAGTAAAACTCTCTCTCAAAAAGTCTTAATCTTCTTAGATACTTAGGCTGTGAATTTATCAGAGCACAAGACTGTATTGTGCACTTTAATTCATGAGACACGCAGTGGAACAAGCACATTCAACGATCAAAAAACTATTATGCTACATAAAAGGTTAGTATTCTTTTATAGCTTTAAACAGAATATGAAGATATTGAATTTAGTACTAAAGTTCTTCATTGGTATCATAGCCAAAGATGTTTGTTCTCTGCTGTATATATGTGTATATGCATGTAAATTGATGAATTACAGCGATTTGAGTGTTTTTAACGTATTAATTGTGAATTTACATTTCTGAAAAGTATCATAATAATGTGTATTTTTTATACTGGTTTAAAGTGCTCATCGTAAGGATTCTTATGGCATAGATTTCGTAATTTTTCGTTTAGTAGTGAATTAATTACGAATTTTTAAAGTTTGTATGTAAAAATTTGTTTAGTCTCTTTTTTTGCGTTTTTGCTACTATTTTGGCCATTTTTTATATCCGTATCATGCTCAAAAAATTACGTACTTGGTACTGTTAGAAAGGTCTTGTCGAGAGCTTTTCGTAAACATGTGATACGCTAAATTTGGCCTTACAACAAATGAGATATGATTTTTTGAAGATTTTAGTGAAAATCTATTTTTTTTTATCGCAAGTGCATGTTCTTGGTTTTTGTGCGTGCGTACGTCAATTTTTTCTCCATCAGAACATGGGGCTAAACATGGGGTGACGTGGCATAGTAGGAGTGGTAGTACGTGGCCACGTTATTTGGTAGTTATATAATTTAATAATTAGTTTATTAATTATTTATTCTATTTTTATTTAATTTTTGAAATTCGAATTTCAAACACTAAATTAAAATTAAAATAATTTATTTTCAAATTATAACCACCCTCCAACTCCCGGCGCCACGTGGCACACTAGATCCTTGCCACGTGGCGTCGTATATGAGCCATATGTCACTGCAAGGCGATAACACGTGGCTAATGTTGCCACGTGGCAGCCGCTCAGGCCACCGCCCAGCAGTGGTTCAGCGGTGGCCCGCCCACGGGCCGCTTGGTGAAAAAAAAAAAAAAATACCTTTGTTGTGTTATTTTTGTTTTGGCCCTATATCTATGTGATATTTACACTATGAACCCCATGTACATAAAATTTTGTGATATTTGTGATTTAGCCCCAATGTTATCTATTTAGGCATTATATATTTGTGATATGCTTATTTAGGCTTCTTAATTTTAAAAATAGGCTACAAAACTTAGATTAAACTCTAGTGAGACTTGGAAATTTTAAATAATTTCTAATTGTGGTATGAATTTGTGTAATTTACGTTGTAAAACATCATTCTAGGAATGAAATTTAATGAAATTTCAAATCACCACCAAGAAAATTATGTAATTATTTTGTTTTACAACTAATTGCATGAAATTTATGTAATTTCATTGCGATAAATAAAACTTATGTAATTTTATTATAATTGTTGGTATGTACAACATTCAATGTGCTATGTGCATTAATCTCTTTAAAAATTTAATATATAAAGTTTTTGTGTCTTATTTTTAAACTAGGACTTTTGTAGTCATAATCAAATGGCGAGAGTTAGACGCACCACAAGGAAGTCTGTTGCGGCGGCCTATATTAAAAGATTTCATCGTGGTCCCAGTTGTAATTGTAGACAACGTCTCCTAACTAAGTACATGAGTCTACAATTTACTGATAAGAAGACTTTTCGTGAGCACCTTAATGAAGTTAAAGACTTTGTTATTAAAATGTGCATTAAGCTTGAAGTTCCACCTACCTTGGATAAGAAAATTGAGGGATTGCTAAACTCTCTTCCTAGCATGTATGACCATGTGAAAAATAAGATTAACGAGTCGGGAATGTCTTTTGAGGATGCTCTATGTGAGATAGAACAATTTGAGAAAAAGAGAGTACTTCAAGGGGTTAGACGCACTGCTTGTTTGTCTCTGTTTCCTAACATGTCCAAAGCTAAGGGAACTCGTAGCAATCTTTTTTCATTAATCGGTTAGCTCCGAAAATAGTTAAGGACTATGAGATAACTTATGAATCAGAGATATGGGTGTCAGAATGATGAACATAATGCATAATTTGTCTTACATTATGTTGATGAACAATTATGTTTATTTATTTCCGCAATCATTGTTCTTTTTTTTTTTTCCATATGAAACAGTATTGTTTATATATAGATATATATCTATTTCTTTATTTGATCATCTTTTTTATTCTTTTAATAATGTTGTTAAGAGAATATTTTATCTATGTGGGAGTTCTATAGATGCTAAACTTAGTGATTAACATTTAGAACTTACTTTTCATAAAAATATGAATTTGGGTAATTCATTTTTTTTTTGGAAATATAGTTTTTGCTAGAATGAGGTTAATTTTATGTTTAAGACACATGAACTATAGAGGATAACATATCGTACTACGATCTGTTGATTTTATGTCTTGTGTCTTTTCAATACAATTTAATACTCGGTCTAACAAAATTACTTAGTGTATGTATGTGCTAAGTATCTCTTATTACTGTCTATGTAGAGTTACAATGGCATCGAAAAATAACATAGCTGATCTAAATAAGGGTGACAAGTTGAATGGGGACAACTATGATGTATGGCATCGCAAGGTCCAGTACATTCTAGAAGAACGGGAAGTCATTGAAACCCTTAACCATGTAATGAATGAACCCGAGATTGGTACTGGAGCTTAGTATCGAAGGGATGTGGCGCCTATCAGATCTGGAAGAAAAAGAATGCGACTATTCGCATTACATTGTTAAGTGCAATGCATGATGATCTGATTGTTGAATTTGAGGCTTACCTTACCGTTGAGGGCATGTGGATAGCTCTAAAAGAGAAGTTCAGTGGAACTTCTGTGTCAAAACTGCGTCAGCTTACTATCAAATTTGACACCTATAAAAAGAAACCTGTTGTCAGCATGAGGCAACACATTAGGGAAATGTCAAATATGATACGAGAGTTGAAGGTAGCAAGCCATGTTTTGACGGACGAGCAGTAGGTACAAGCTGTTATCCGATCTCTCCCTGCCAGTTAGGAACACATGATTGTTAATATGACACACAATAAGAGCGTGAAAACACTTGAGGACATTGCGTGCCACCTAGAGCTCGAAGAAGAGCGCCTCTTTACTGTCAAGGCCACTAGACAAGCCTATGTGGCTAAATCCAGCAAGCCTGGAGCATCTGGCTCCAAACGCAAAAAAGGCAAACAATTTGGCGATAAGGGGAAGGGTAAGCAAAACAAGCAAGGCAAGAAGGAGAAGAAAAAAGGCAAATGCAATGGGAAGAAGAACATTACAAAAGTTAAGTGCTATAATTGCCGAAAAAAGGGTCACTACGCTCGGGATTGCCCTAAGCCCAAGACCCAGGTAATGCGTTTTACCAAACCTTCTTGTAATGCATATGTTTTTAGTTGTGCGTTACTAACTGAATCTTTTCCTATGTGGACTCTTGACTCTGCAACCACCGACCATATAGCTAGAGATAGATGAGCTTATGTAGAGTACTGAAGTGTTCCGGTTGAGTCCCGGTGCATATATGTTGGTAATAACACTAGGGTCGAAGTTAAAGACATTGACACTTACAAACTTCAGCTGCGTGGCGGCCGAACCCTCCTTCTCAATGATGTCCTCTATGCTCTGGACTTTAGATGAAATCTGGTCTCCGTATTAGTCTTCTTGCGTTTGGGTTTTCATATTTACATGTCTGGTATTTCTGTTGAACTACTTTTTAATTCTGTTTCTTTTGGTCATGGATATCTGTCGGATGGTTTTTTAGTTTTAGATATTGAACATATTAGTTATGGTCTTAATGATGAATGTTTTTCATATTATACATCTTCTAGCACTATAGATGTAGATGTGAATGTATGGCATAGCAGGTTAGGGCATATTGGGCAAGATCGTAAGAATAGACTGGCTAGAGAAGGTCTTTTGGGACCACTAGCAAAAGTCAACTTTCCCATTTGTGAAAGTTGCCTTGCTGGTAAATCCACTAGAAAACCATTTGACAAAGGCTTACGAGCAAAATTTCCATTACAGTTAATCCATTCTGACATATGTGGTCCAATGAATGGTAGGGCGAGACATGGAGCCTCTTACTTCATCACTTTAATAGATGATTTTACTAGATATGGTCATGTCTATCTGATATCACATAAATCCGATGCATTAGATTGTTTTAAAAAATATGTGAGTTTGGTGAAAAATCAGTTAAACAATAAAGTAAAATCATTACGAACTGACTGTGGTCGCGAATATCTCTCTAATCAGTTTAGAAGTATCTGTGATGAAAAAGGTATAGCTAGACAGCTTACTATCCCTGGAACTCCGCAACAGAATAGTGTTGCAGAAAGAAGGAATAGAACCTTACTTGACATGCTTAGGTCTATGATGGCTCAAGCTAATCTTCCTATTTCATATTAGGGTGATACACTATTAACAGCCACATATGTACTTAACGATGTGCCCACTAAGTCAGTCAATTTTACTCCTTACGAGTTATGGACAGGTTAACGACCTGAACTTTGTAACTTACGGCCCTAGGGGACAACTGCTTATGTTCATGATAGTTTTCATAGGCATGGAAAATTGGGACCGAAAGGGAAAAAGTGTATTTTCATTCGGTATTGTGAATACTTCAAGAGGTATGTTTTCATTGGTGTATCTGAAATTGAATCTCGTGACGAACATTCTTGAAAACAGAATTCCCACATAGGGGTGAAGTAGATAAGGATGTTCAATTACTTGAGTTGAACAACCCTGACAATCCTAGTATTTCTACACCATCAGTTGGAATAGAGGTAGTGCTTCCGTTCCTTGATCCAAGTGGGAGAGATACACAGGTTAGTCATTTTGAATCTGAATCATTTTTAGAACCGGTTGGTGGATCTAGCTCACTCCATACCCCTACACGAAAAAGTAACCGGCAGAGCATTCCTCGATGTCATTTTGAGATTCAAGGGGAATCTTTAATGGTTATCACTCAGGATGATGATGAAATGAAAAATGTGTCTGAAGCACTCTCATCCTCTGCACGGGAAAGTTGGATTAAAGCGATGGAAGAAGAAATGGATTCTATGAAGAAAAACTAAGTCTGGGCATTGGTTGATCTTCTGCCTAAAAGGAGAGCTATTGGGAACAAGTGGGTTCTCAAAATTAAATGAAAGGTAGATGGATCCATTGAGAGATACAAAACTCACCTAGTGGCTAAAGGCTATACCCAGATGGAGGGTATAGATTACGAGGAAATCTTGTCTCCGGTGGTTAGGTTTGCTTCAATTCGACTGATTTTAGCCATAGTCGCTCATCAAGACCTGGAATTACATCAGATGAATATAAAAACGGCATTTCTTAATGGAGAACTGGATGAAGAGATTTATATGGAACAACCTGTAGGGTTTATACAAAAAGATCAGGAGAGCAAAATGTGCAAGCTCTAAAGATCTATTTACGGGTTGAAGCAATCATCCAGACAATGGTACACTACAAGAAAATTGGTCTGGGGCGACGAAGATTTCTCGTCGCCCTTTCGTCGCCTATACCCATTGGGCGACTAAAGGGCGATCAAAAATCGAGCGTCGAGAAACCCTTTGTTGCCATTTTGTTATTTGGTCGCATTTTGGTGGCCAAATCGGGAAAAAAAAAATTTACATTTCGTAGCCCCTTGGTCGCAATGTTTAGAAAATAAATTATTAGTTAATTTTTATAATTAACAATTTTATTAATTAATTCGTTAATTTTTGTATCAATTAATTATACTTGGTCGCCCCATGGTGGCCAATCTTTGTCTCCATTAGGTAGCAAATTATTTTTAATGTTTTTTGTTAATTATTTAATTTCGTCTCCATGTGGTAGCCAATTTCTGTAGCCACAATTTGGTGGCCATGTGGTAGCCATACTTTCGTCACCATTAGGTAGCCAAATATTTTATTTTTTTATTTATTAATTATTTACATTGGTCGCCATTTGGTAGCCAAAATTTGTATCCGATTTTGGTGGCCATCTGGTGGCTATTTTATCGTCGCCACTAGGTAGCCAAATTTTTAATTATTATTTTTTATTAATTAATTTTCATTATTTACGTTGGTCTCCATTTGGTAGCCAAAATTTGCATCCGATTTTGGTGGCCATATGGTGGCTATTTTATCGTTGCTATTAGGTAGCCAAATTTTTTAATTATTTTTTTTATTCATTAATTTTCATTATTTACGTTGGTCGCCATTTGGTAGCCCAAATTTATAGCCGATTTTGGTGGCCATATGGTGGCTATTTAATCGTCGCTACTAGGTAGCCAAAATTTTTAATTATTTTTTTTATTCATTAATTTTCATTATTTACGTTGGTCGCCATTTGGTAGCCCAAATTTGTAGCCGATTTTGGTAGCCATATGGTGGCTATTTTATCGTCGCTAGTAGGTAGCCAAATTTTTTAATTATTTTTTAGCCAATAATAGTCGCCACATGGTAGCTACGTTTTCGTCGCCATTTCGTCGCCACACAATAATTTTAAAAAAAATTAAATTTAATATTTACAAAACCAAAATTAATTTAATATATACATATTTAAGTATTTAAAAGATCTTCAAAATAAAGTACATAATATTAGATTTAGAATTTTAAAAAAAAAACAAATTAAAACCTACTAATTATCGTGCTGGTCTGGATCAGGGGATGGGCGCTTGCCTCGCATGCGGTTTATGTCATCTTGCAACTGCGTCACAATGCTCAGCAATTTCGAGTGCGCTAGCTGCTGCTCCTCAAGCTGTCGTTTAATGGTCTTTGTTGCCTGACTGACAGCAGCGTGACTTGTTGTTGCGTTAATCTAGCTGGGGGAATGGTGGAAGCTTCGTGTAATCCTCTCCCAATACGAATTCCCTGTGTACCGAGTACATAGACGCGTCCCATCCTCAACCCACCAGCCGCCTCGAAGAAGATCTGGTCGAGGTCAACGGGCGGCGTTGTGGGGTTGGCTTGACTCACAGCCTCACGTTGCTGGAGCATCTTATTATACTGCTCCTATAAAGAGAAATTTGAAATAATGAGTTTTCTTATTACTTTATAACACACTTGGTACATTGTAATAATATTTACCATTAACTGAGAAGCCTTTTCATCAGAGTAATGGGTTTCATCATCCACTGTTTTGCTATGCGTTGCTTTGAAAACATCGGCGTGGGTCACCGGACATCTTTCTTTTAACTCCTGCATTATTAACGCATAATTAGTTTATAATTGTAAGATAAGATAAGACATAAAATTAAATAATCCCACTTTTGAATTTATTACATAATTGTTGTACATACAATTCTTCTCTTGTACTCATGAAAAGCAGTGGCACCCACAAAGTGGACTGATGTGTTTTTCTTCCTGTTTTCCTTGTTCTTCCCAGCTATACCTATCCACTTTTGATCCCTCCATTTAATTTTCATTTGCACCCAATTTTCCTCCGTGATCCATTTAGGACACTTGTCAACTTTACCGGCCTTGTTCAATAGGTCCTTCAACCTCTCTCTTGCATTGAAATGGAAATGACTCCTTATTAGGGCAGTGTCACACGGGTACCACTTGAAATCCATCTACACCCAAAATGAATAAAAACAAGTACATTAGTTAATACAACATGCATGTCTACATAATATATAAAAGCAATAATAAATATTTATTGCATTAATAAAAATGTTTTGTACCTCAAATTTGTGGAACCATAAATCCTTGACATTTGGTGGGACCTCACCATAAGTGATCCATGGTTGCGCGTACCCGCAAAAAAACATCAGCCTGAAGTTTTGCACCACTGTAGCTGGTACAAAACTATTAAAAAAAATAAAGAATATCTTTGTTAGTTTCATTTGCAACAACTAATTAGAACTTTTACAAATCTATTTACAAAAATTAAAAATATATTTACCCATTTTCATATAGTTGAAGATGCGTACGTATATCTCCCAGCCATCTAGTGTACTATTCCAACGAATGGAAGCCTAATTCGTGAAAGTCCATACTGCCCTCGGCGCGTGTTGATAACTCTGCCTGATCTGTGGATGGACGCTGGTGATTGGAAGTAGGCGTGACACCAACCACATCTACGTGCTCATCCTTGTCACGCATGTGGAACCCACATAAGTTCCCAGATAATCCTGTCGAAGGAGGTGATATCCCGACGTGGGTAGGAGTGTCCATATTATCCTCATCACCATGTGATGCAAATGGTATTGAAGATGATGGTCTTCCTGATCGTGACCAATCACTGTACGGGCTGTTACCTTTACCTCTATGTCTAGGCATCACTAAATTTTAAAAAAATAATAATAAGATAAAAAATATCAATAAATACATAGAAAATATTTAAACTTTTCATTATACAATAATAAGAACCACAATATTGAAGTTGTGAATACAAATTTCTTTCAAGTCATTCATCGTCTTCAAATTGTATGTCATCATCTAAACTTTCTGTATCTTCATCATCGTTGTCATGGACATCATGCTCTTCTTCATATTCTATGCTTTCGTCATCTATACTTTCATTATCTTCATCATCATTGTTTTGGTTATCATGTTCTTCTTCAGCATCTTCAGTTACCTCAATGCATTCAACTGACTCGTGAAAACGCACGAGCACAACATTTTCATCTGGTTGTACAAGTGGTACATCCATCTCATTCGCTTGAAATGTCGTGTTTTCATTTATAACATTATCCTCATCAACCCTAGACACATCATATTGGTTCTTTGGTCTGATCTTGCATACAGCCAACCAATCTGCTCGGTCTCTCTTAGCACTAGGATATCTAACATAGTAAACTTGATGTGCCTGTTCGGCTAACACAAAGGGTTCATACTTTGGATATTTTTTCTTCACATTTACATCAATCAACAGAAATTTCGGATGAACCTTTAATCCCTTATTAATTTGAGAATCATACCACTTACACTTGAAAAGGACAACTTTTGTATGTTTGAGACTTGGATTATGGTATTCCAACTCAATTATGTCAATCAACAAACCATAATAATCACTCTCATCCATGTTGTCTGTTGACCCTTTCACAAAGACTCTACTATTCATAGTAGTCCTCGATGCTCCATAAGTCAAAGTGTGGAATCGGTAACCATTTACCAAGTACCCTGGCCATGTTCGCACTTTCTTATTAGGCCCTATTGATAGATGTTTTACTCGATCATCCAGACCATTAGTGTTGATAAGCTATAAAAACACATTAATTAAAGTCGAATGTAATATATGTCAAAGTATAGACGAACTTTATGGTTGAAACGTTAATAAGGGTTCAACATTTATTTACATGATTGCGCAACCATATTGGGAAATTGTTATCCATGCTATACATCATTTCCGATTCAGTCAATGATTGGAAATTGATAAGAAGTTCATTTTCAAACATCCTGTACAATATTAATTATTGAACTATAAATCCATTCCTTATTTTAATCTAG
This sequence comes from Ehretia macrophylla, assembly GCA_037974665.1. Taxonomy (NCBI): domain Eukaryota; kingdom Viridiplantae; phylum Streptophyta; class Magnoliopsida; order Boraginales; family Ehretiaceae; genus Ehretia; species Ehretia macrophylla. The sequence continues at coordinate 49,381,903 of CM075769.1, read as the reverse complement.
TTAATAGAATTAATACACATATTTCGGGTCATTAACTTACTTGATATATGAGGACACCTCTTCACAATTCATCGAAATGTACAAGTGTGCAGCCTTCAAGTCTCGGTCGTCTAAATAGGGATTGTTCATTTGGCCCATCGGACGACCTGGGTAACTGAATATAGGTAAACACCCTTCAGGGTAATTTGTATCCATGGATTCATCATTTCGACCGACGTTCCTAGTTTTAGTTTCTACATGAGGATCAAAATAATAAGAACAAAATGTCGACGTTTCAAGGAGAATATATGCTTGACATATAGATCCCCTCAACCCGTGCTTTATTCTTCACCCTCATCTTCAAAACATGCAAGAACCTCTCAAAAGAATACATCCACTGAAATTGTACAGGACCACCACATATTGCTTCATAAACCATGTGAACAGGCAAATGCTCCATTGAGTCAAAGAATGATGGAGGGAATATCTTTTCCAACTCACAAAGAATGTTTGCAATATTTAATTGCATCATTTCAAGCTCATTTTTTTGGAGTGTTGTGCAACAAATCTCTCGAAAAAATAAGCTCAGTTCAGTCAAAGCTTCCCACACATATGTTGGCAGTAACTCTCGTAAGGCTATAGGAAGCAATCTCTCCATAAATACATGGCAATCATGACTTTTCATATGTGACAACTTCAAATCCTTCATGTCAACACACCGTGCTATATTTGAGGCATATCCATCAAGGAATTGCAACTCACTTACCCATTCTAAAAGCAATTTCTTAGATGAAACAGGGAGTGTGTACACAGCCATAGGCATTTTGCCATCTTGAATACATAATTCTGGGCGATCACAAAATCTTTCAATATCATCCCTTACACGTTTATTATCCTTAGTCTTGCCCTTCACATCCATCACAGTGTTGAAAATATTATCAAAAACATTTTTCTCTATGTGCATGACGTCCAAATTGTGACACAAAAGATGTGACCGCCAATAAGGCAAATCCCAAAAGATGCTTTGTTTTGTCCAATTATGCAACTCTCCAAAATCAGCTAGTTTTTTGGCTTTCAAATCATTAATCTTTGGTAAATTTTGAACACGCTTCCAAATCTCTTCACCACTCAATCTTGGTGGAGGTGCAGATCTTTCAAGCATACCTTTGCGAAAGTTCTTTTTGTCGCGTCGAAATGGATGGTTACTCGGTAAGAACTGTCGATGACAATCAAAGAAGCAATTTTTTCGCCCTGCAGGCAATTGAAATGCCTTAGTATTCTCCATACAATACGGACATGAAAATTTTTCGTGCGTACTCTAACCAGACAACATGCCATATGCTGGAAAATCATTAATTGTCCACATTAAAGCTGCCCTCATTTGAAAGTTTAAATTGGACGACACATCATAACATGGTACTCCCACCCACAATTCTTTCAACTCTTCAATTAGAGGCTCAAGGAATATGTCTATGTTCTTACCTGGACTTTTCGGACCTGGAATAAGAAGGGTCAAGAACATGACAGGAGTCTTCATACACATCCATGGTGGCAGGTTGTACGGTGTGATTATCACTGGCCAACAAGAATACGGTTGAGAATTAGAGTTGAACGGATTAAACCCATCTGAACAAAGTCCAAGACGGACATTCCTCGGCAGAGATGCAAAAGTTGGATAAGTTTTATCAAAGTGTTTCCATACCTCAACATCAGATGGATGACATATCTTTCTATCCTCGACGTGGTGTCTATAATGCCATTGCATATGTTTAGCGGTTGCATGCGACAAGTATAATCTTTTCAACCTAGGAGTTAAAGGAAACCACCATATTTTTTTGTATGATATCGGTCTACAGTGTTTTTTACCGATTGGGAATGGCTTGTACCGCTCGTGGCCACATTTCGGACACAACTCGAGGTCAATTCTATCCAAGAAATACTGTGTACACCTATTTACACACACGTCAATTTTTTGGTAAGTCAAACCCAATGGCCTCAAATCAGTATTGAACCTATAGAAGTTTTCTGGCAATTTATTATTCTTAGGCAACATTCTTCGTACAGATCTAACAAATCGATTAAAACATTGCTCAGACATATTCTCCTCTACCTTGATATTCAATAACTTAGACACCGCTGACAAACGACTGTATTCATCACACCCATCCCACAATGGCTCATCTGTGGCCTTTAATAGATCATTAAACCATTTTGCTTGCATATTAGGTTCTTCTTCATACGGTTCATTGTTATTACCCGTTGGAGGTAATATTTCTGGCCCAGCAGCTTCGAATATCATTGTCCTATAAGTGTTTCATTCATCATGCCCAAAATGATCCTCGTTATTACAATCATTGTTATCCTCATTTACATTTTCATATTCCCCATGTGAAGTCCATACATAATAATGACGCATAAATCCCTTTCTAAATAAATGAAGAGTACACTCTTCGGGTTTCTCAAATTGACAATTTTTGCATTTCGCACAAGGACATCTAATTTTGGTTTTATCCATGTATTGTGGTTTGCTACATGCAAACACAACAAAATTTTCTACAGCCTTAACAAAAATAGGATTCAATGATCTTCCATCGGATGTTAAGCGATTGTTCATCCAGGACCACCGATCCTTTTCCATTTCGACTAAATTTGTATTACCAATTTGACCTAATTATATACACAAATCATCATTATTGTATATTCCACAACTCCCAAACTAATTAACTACAAAATGTTATTAATAATAATAGACAAAAATTAATTACAAAGTAATTTTGGTTAATTTTATTTTTCCAAAGTAACATTCCAAGTCCTTTAAATTTACCTTTTACATAGTTAAATTGAAAGTCATTTGATTAACATTATTTCAACTATAAGGCAACATAACATTTTCAAATACAGTTATATCTACAACAATATCTCACCTACAACATTAACATTAATTAAATTCAAAGTCATTTGATTAACATTATTTCATCTATAAGGCAACATCACATTTTCAAATAAAGTTATATCTACAACAATATCTCACCTACAACATTAACATTCATTAAATTCAAAGTCATTTGATTAACATTATTTCATCTATAAGGCAACATCACATTTTCAAATACAGTTATATCTACAACAATATCTCACCTACAACATTAACATTCATTAAATTCAAAGTCATTTGATTAACATTATTTCATCTATAAGGCAACATCACATTTTCAAATACAATTATATCTACAACAATATCTCACCTACAACATTAACCTTCATTAAATTCAAAGTCATTTTATCAACATTATTTCAACTACAATGCAACATCACATATCTAAAGATAGTTATCTTTACAACAATACATCTCAATTTACAGCGTTATATCAAATATAATATCTCAACACGAATATAAAACATATTGATTAGAAGACTAACTTGAGCCGTGAAAGTTTGGCCTATCACACTAAACAAACTTCAATCCTTGAAAAAAATATAGCAAAGAACCAACAATTGCATCATTAGCAATCACAAATTTAAAAACAAACTAACCACAACGAACAAAACAACAAATAATAAAAACCCGAAAATTCAAAAATTAAAAAAACAAAAAAAAAATCTAAAATTAAAAACCCCAAAAATAAGATTAGTTTGATAAAAACGAAAACAAAATTTAAAAAACGCAAAATACAAAAAAAGAATAAAATTAGAAAAAAACAGAAAATACAAAAAAAAAAGAATAAAATCAGAAAATAAAAAAATAAAAAAACAGAAAATACAAAAAAAAAGAATAAAATCAGAAAATAAAAAAATAAAAAAACAGAAAATACAAAAAAAAAGAATAAAATCAGAAAAAAAATAAAAAAAAACAGAAAATACAAAAAAAAAGAATAAAATCAGAAAATAAAAAAATAAAAAAAAACAGAAAATACAAAAAAAAAGAATAAAATCAGAAAATAAAAAAATAAAAAAAAAACAGAAAATACAAAAAAAAGAATAAAATCAGAAAATAAAAAAATACAAAAAATAGAAAATACAAAAAAAAATCAGAAAATAAAAAAATAGAAAAAAACAGAAAATTCAAAAAAAAAGAATAAAATCAGAAATTAAAAAAAATAAAAAAAACAGAAAAAAAATTATAATATATATATATATTTGAATCTAAAAAATGGATACACAAACATACATACATACATATATTTTTTTAAGTTAAAAAATGAAAAAAAAATGAAAAAAATAAGAAAACTAGAAATAAAAGAAAAAAAACAACAAAAATAAAAGCAAAATGCATATATATATATAAGATCTATAAATATAAAATAGGATCTATATATAAAAAAAGGAAAAAATGAAAATAAAAAAAAAGAGAAAAAAAGAAAATGCATATATATATATATATATATATATATATATATATATATATATATATATATATATATATATAAAACAAGGAAAAAAATGAAAATTAAGAAAAATAGAAAAAAAGGCAAGCACACATATACATATGTAGTTTATATAACAAAAAAAAAACAAAAATTAAGAAAAACAGAAAAAAAAGGAATGCACACACATATATATAGATATAGATATTCATATATATATATTACAAAATGTATAATGTAAAAAGTAAAATAAAAACAAAAAAATATACCTTAGAGGGGTAGGGGTGGGATGGGGTCTGGGGTGGGGTGCACTGGGGTGGGCTGTGATGCCCGAGACCTAGTGCATGCATGCTTCATTCATTTGCATATATTTATGTGTTTATTTAAGTGTTGTTATGTGATTATTTGTTTATTTAATAGTTTGCATTTATTTGTTAGTTACTTTACATGTTTTGAGAAAAATAATAAGTATACTATGTTTAATTAATATATATATAAAAAATTAACATATTATTTTTCTATTTAAATTATGTGAAATTATTTTCTACATTTAGTAGACCTATTTTCATTATTTTAAAACGAGCCCTGTGTCCGAAGTAAAAATTAAAGTATGTTATTTTGCCAATCTCGTATTTTTTTTTTCTTAATATATAAACGATTGTGGCCATGCATTTATTTTATTAATTTACATTTAGTTATCTGGAAAACGTGCATTCATATTAATTTGTTTTAATTTAATTTATAATTAACCGATTTACCGGGATAAATAGTTTATTATTTTATTGATTTAAAGTTATTTTATTTGCCTTTAAAATTAATTAGTCTCACTGTTCGAACGGGAAACCCGGACCCGAACGAGCTACTTTATTATTTTAATAAATTACATTTATTAAAATACATGGACTTGAACGAGCTAGATTATTATTTTTAATAATTATATTTATGTAGTTAGCTCGGAACAGAATGAGCCATTTTATTATTTTTACTAATTCGATTTATTTATTTACACTTAAATGGTTGACATGACGTAGTAATTTTATTCTTCTAACTATTTGTAATAACTCTATGTACATTTAAATGACTTATATTTACTGTTCGACTTGTTAGTTGCATTACGTTAATTGCTTAGTATAGACAATTGCCACCTAGCATTCTAGCTTCTTCTATTAACATACATAAATTAACATCATCTGTTTTTATAAAGACACCACACATACACGGATTGCACATGCCACACAAAAGAAATGGTTTTTGCTTAGCTTATACATAATATCATACATAAACTAAAAAAAAAGGAAAAAAAAATACTAAACTAAGAACTAACAGACTAAGCACTAAAATAAATAAAAAACACTATTTTCACTCCACTCACCAACTTCACTGTCGGGCAAAGCAAGGAAAAAACAATGGAAGAAGGCAGAAGCCATTTTGACGGCAAAAAGAGGAGGAAAAGGGGAAAAATGGAAAGCTTAATTATATTTACTTGCATATTTTGGCCTATAGGTGAGGGATTTATATTTTATTTGCATTTATTTTGTGTATTAATGTTTCTACAATGTTAGTTGTAAAGTAGACATGTAATCCATGAGCTTATTATTCCAAGAAAGTATGATCTTTTGCTTGGCTTGTGCTGTGTGAGTGCTCTTTTGAATGTTTAGCATGTGATTGTGGTGTTGAATTTTCTCTTATTTTTATGTTCATACTTGAAGCTCAAGTGTTTGATATAAGTCCTAAATGAAGTAAATACAAGTTGTACATGCTAGGAAGATGATCATAGCTAGCTCAAATACAAGGTAACAACAAGAGAAGTTGGTAGATAGCTAATGCCCTATTCTGGACAGCCACTGCCTGCGCCTTCTAGAGCTCTTTTGACATAGTAAACGTGCTCTAAAATTAACGAAATCAATATAGAAGCTAGATTAGGAAGTTTAGAGCAAATGTGGATTTCTCGTGCTAAGCCAAATTTTAATGTTTTAACCCTCCGATAAAGCCATCTCTGAAATGTAGCAAGGAAAATCGCTGGTTCTGCCAGCTTAGTGTAGTTTCACGGTAACGGTCATAACTAATGCAATTCAACTTGGAATTAGGCACCGTTTGATTCTAAAGTCATATACACTCGAAGATCTACGTTTGTACATAAAAATTATATAATTTGGAGGTCAATAGAATAGGTAAAAAAATTGATTAACTTATGTATCTGTTAAAGAAATTGGAAAATGTTTTAGTGGGATTATTATTTGATATTGTTAATTGGGGTTACGAAGTGGTGTTTTGTTAAAAATAGAATTCTAAAAGATATTGTATATATGCTAAATAAGTGAAGTTATAAGTTAGCCAACCTAGCTGAATAATTAATGAATGTTGTAGTTAAAGAGTAATTGAAGTAATGTTTGCTCATAGGTTCAAGGTGACTGGAAATGATGTGATTCAAACTTACATTTTGGAGCTCGATAGAGGTGAGGGACCTGCATCCTTACGTGCATCATAGTTTATTTTCTTTCTAAAAGAGTATATTGTTTAGTATAATTGCGTAATTGATATATGCTTATTGTTACTAAATTGTAACTTGGTGCGAGAACAACTTACTTTTTGTCCTTAAATGTGTTTCTGAATTATATTGTCATTGTTATCATTCTTGCATTCCATTATGATGGCGCAACCTCATTGTCGCGGCGGATGCGATGGCCTCGCTGGGCGGCATCGGGCTTGCCAGTGTTGGTTGCCTTAGCTCCGTCTGCTATTCCCTCACTCGCCTGGTCCGGAGATTGCCAGGGGGTGTTGGGTCGTAGGATCGGGTACATCCGGAGTACCCATTGGTGTAAGGGATGCCGACATATCGAGATTGAGATCGCGGTTCGTGGATCGGGGATCAAAGATTTTGAGTGATAAGGGTTATCGATTGTATCCTTTTAAAATGTGGTATTAGAATTGTTATTCACTGTTTATCTATTGTATTAATTGTGTAATTTACTGCATTGCACGTCCCCGGTAGACCTTATCCCTAACTGAGCAATTGTGATTGCTCATACCTCGCTAAACATGTTTCAGGAAGTGCTGAAGGTGAACCCCAACTAGTTGAGGTGCTAGTGGAAGAGGAAGAAGTTTAGGCTGAGCCTTTGTGCTAGTTGTTGTGTGTTTGTTGTCTAAGGTGGATTTGCCTTCTTGTTGTTACATGGTGTACTTGTATTGCTATAGCATGATCTATTTTGTGGCCTTAAGGCTATGTATATTCTTGTAGTTGCAAGTTGAAAGCTATTGGTTGTAATGTTAACTTTGAGATATTATGTGTTGTAATAACTTTTAATTCTCCTTCTAGTTCTTGCATGCTTGGGGGTGTATGTTTAGAGGTGTTGATTTCAACTTCTAAAATTGCTCTAATGTTATCATAGAATGGCATGTTAAAAAGGTTTAATGAAAAGTTAAGTTGGGTGCATGCATGTGTGATTTGGAGCTGATGTTTGTCTCCTGGCTTGGATGGCCTTGAACCTTTGAATTTTAATTATAAAAGCTTGTTTTAGTATATTGTGGCTATTTTGAGCATTTACAGATTTGAAAAATGTCCGCGGTACAGAGGAAACTCTGTCTGTTTTTCCCTAAAATTTTGTGACCGGGTTTGGTATTGGGTTGAGAATTGCATGGTTATTAGAGCCTCCGGTCTCGTGAGGGATCGGGGCATTACAGGTGGTATCAGAGCTTAGTTTGCTCTCAGCTGGGATAGGGTCCTCGGTCTGTTGGGTAACGACCCTCGAGTTCATGTATGCGAAGTGTGTGTTGAATATGAACGTGCTTGCATGTAAACCTTTTGTATGTCTTTGTACGGAAATGTGTACTTATGTGCCTTACTATGCTAACTTGACGAATGTGCAATATGTGCAAATTTGTAATTTCGTGTGCACCTATGTGATTTATTTGTGTAGTAATGAAAAATATGGGATGTGTATTATGTGATTATAAGTGCACTTATGTGGTGTATATGCGCAATATGTGAAGATTATGTGACATAAGCATTTAATGTGATTAATTGTGCATTTAATTCATTCCTTAAATATTTACTTGTTTTAGTTATTTGTAATAATGTACATTAAGGATTTATTTTGAATAGAACCAACTGTATACATGCATTACCCCTTGAATTGGTAAGTAAACTATCCCCCTATAGAGTTAGCCAGAAGTGAGTCTCCTGAAGATGTGGACCAGCGGAGCCAATATAGTTTATATCAGTGATCAACAAGAAGTACTTCGAGAAGCAAGTTTGGAATTCTCATTGGGTATTCTTCTTCACTATTTTTTCGGTATCCAGAATTGGGATTCTTATTTGGTATGATTCTTGGTATTTTCATTTGAGATTATTGATTGGACTTTTTACTCAGTAATTATATTTGGAATTCTTTTACGGTATTCGTCTTCAAGGGAAATTCATTTTCGGGATTCCGTGTGGGTATTTTAATTGGAGCCTTTATTTGGCATCCTTATCTCCGGATTTCATATTTGGTATTTCCATTGGCATTCATACGGAGAATCTCGTGAGTATTCTTACCGGTATTCATGTTTGATGGTTTTCCTTTGGAACTTTTATTTGAAGACTCTTATGGGTATGTTTCCTTAGTATTTATCCTTGGAGTTTTCATGAGGTATTCATAATCGAAATTCTTATTCAGAGTATTCAGAATGCATTTGAGACTTCTTTTGAAAGAAGAATTGCGCGGACGCAATTTTTCTTAAGGGGAGGAGGATGTGATGCCCGAGACCTAGTGCATGCATGCTTCATTCATTTGCATATATTTATGTGTTTATTTAAGTGTTGTTATGTGATTATTTGTTTATTTAATAGTTTGCATTTATTTGTTAGTTACTTTAAATTTTTTGAGAAAAATAATAAGTACACTATGTTTAATTAATATATATAAAAAAAATTAACTTATTATTTTTCTATTTAAATTATGTGAAATTATTTTCTACATTTAGTAGACCTATTTTCATTATTTTAAAATGATCCCTGAGTCCGAAGTAAAAATTAAAGTATGTTATTTTGCCAATCTTGTATTTTTTTTCTTAATATATAAGAGATTGTGGCCATGCATTTATTTTATTAATTTACATTTAGTTATCTGGAAAACGTGCATTCATATTAATTTGTTTTAATTTAATTTATAATTAACTGATTTACCGGGATAAATAGTTTATTATTTTTTTGATTTAAAGTTATTTTATTTGCCATTAAAATTAATTAGTCTCGCTGTTCGAACGGGAAACCCGGACCCGAACGAGCTAGTTTATTATTTTAATAAATTACATTTATTAAAATACCTGGACCTGAATGAGCTAGATTATTATTTTTAATAATTATATTTATGTAGTTGGCTCGGAACTGAACGAGCCCTTTTATTATTTTTACTAATTCGATTTATTTATTTACACTTAAATGGTTGACATGACGTAGTAATTTTATTCTTCTAATTATTTGTAATAAGTCTATGTACATTTAAATGACTTAGATTTACTGTTCGACTTGTTAGTTGCATTACGTTAATTGCTTAGTATAGACAATTGCCACCTAGCATTCTAGCTTCTTCTATTAACATACATAAATTAACAACATTTTTTTTTATAAAGACACCACACATACACGGATTGCACATGCCACACGCAAAAGAAATGGTTTTTGCTTAGCTTATACATAATATCATACATAAACTAAAAAAAAAAAGGAAAAAAAATACTAAACTAAGCACTAACACACTAAGCACTAAAATAACATAAAAAAACACTATTTTCACTCCACTCACCAAATTCACTGTCGGGCAAAGCAAGGAAAAAAAAAATGGAAGAAGGCAGAAGCCATTTTGACGACAAAAAGAGAAGAGGAAAAGGGGAAAAATGGAAAGCTTAATTATCTTTACTTGCATATTTTGGCCTATAGGTGAGGGATTTATATTTTATTTGCATTTATTTTGTGTATTAATGTTTCTACAATGTTAGTTGTAAAGTAGACATGTAATCCATGAGCTTATTATTGCAAAAAAGTATGATCTTTTGCTTGGCTTGTGCTGTGTGAGTGCTCTTTTGAATGTTTAGCATGTGATTGTGGTGTTGAATTTTCTCTTATTTCCATGTTCATACTTGAAGCTCAAGTGTTTGATATAAGTCTTAAATGAAGTAAATACAAGTTGTACATGCTAGGAAGATGATCATAGCTAGCTCAAATACAAGGTAACAAGAAGAGAAGTTGGTAGATAGCTAATGCCCTATTCTGGACAGCCACTGCCTGCGCCTTCTAGAGCTCTTTTGACATAGTAAACGTGCTCTAAAATTAACGAAATTTATATAGCAGCTAGATTAGGAAGTTTAGAGCAAATGTGGATTTCTCGTGCTAAGACAAATTTTAATGTTTTAACCCTCCGATAAAGCCATCTCTGAAATGTAGCAAGGAAAATCGCTGGTTCTGCCAGCTTAGTGTAGTTGCACGGTAACGGTCATAACTAATGCAATTCAACTTGGAATTAGGCACCGTTTGATTCTAAAGTCATCTACACTCGAAGATCTACGTTTGTACATAAAAATTATACAATTTGGAGGTCAATAGAATAGGTAAACAAATTGATTAACTTATGTCTCTGTTAAAGAAATTGGAAAATGTTTTAGTGGGATTATTATTTGATATTGTTAATTGGGGTTACGAAGTGGTGTTTTGTTAAAAATAGAATTCTAATAGATATTGTATATATGCTAAATAAGCGAAGTTATAAGTTAGCCAACCTAGCTGAATAATTAATGAATGTTGTAGTTAAAGAGTAATTGAAGTAATGTTTGCTCATAGGTTCAAGGTGACTGGAAATGATGTGATTCAAACTTACATCTTGGAGCTCGGTAGAGGTGAGGGACCTGCATCCTTACGTGCATCATAGTTTATTTTCTTTTTAAAAAAGTATATTGTTTAGTATAATTGCGTAATTGATATATGCTTATTGTTGCTAAATTGTAACTTGGTACAAGGACAACCTACTTTTTGTCCTTAAATGTGTTTACTGATTATATTGTCATTGTTATCATTCTTGCATTACATCGTGGTTGCGCAACCTCATTGTCGCGGCGAATGCGATGGCCTCGCTGGGCGGTATCGGGCTTGCCAGTGTTGGTTGCCTTAGCTCCGTCTACTATTCCCTCACTCGCCTGGTCCGGAGATTGCCAGGGGGTGTTGGGTCATAGGATCGGGTACATCCGGAGTACCCATTGGTGTAAGGGATGCCGACATATCGAGATTGAGATCGTGGTTCGTGGATCGGAGATCGAAGATTTGGAGTGATAAGGGTTATCGATTGTATCCTTTTAAAATGTGGTATTAGAATTGTTATTCACTGTTTATCTATTGTATTAATTGTGTTAATTTGCTGCATTGCACGTCCCTGGTAGACCTTATCCCTCACTGAGCAATTGTGATTGCTCATACCTCGCTAAACATGTTTCAGGAAGTGCTGAGGGTGAACCCTAACTAGTTGAGGTGCTAGTGGAAGAGAAAGAAGTTTAGGCTGAGCCTTTGCCCTAGTTGTTGTGTGTTTGTTGTCTAAGGTGGATTTGCCTTCTTGTTGTTACATGGTGTACTTTTGTTGTTATAGCATGATCTATTTTGTGGCCTTAAGGCTATGTATATTCTTGTAGTTGCAAGTTGAAAGTTGTTGGTTGTAATGTTAGCTTTGAGATATTATGGCTTGTAATAACTTTTAATTTTCCTTTTAGTTCTTGCATGCTTGGGGGTGTATGTTTAGAGGTGTTGATTTCAACTTCTAAAATTGCTCTAATGTTATCATAGAATGGCATGTTAAAAAGGTTTAATGAAAAGTTAAGTTGGGTGCATGCATGTGTGATTTGGGGCTGTTGTTTGTCTCCTGGCTTGGATGGCCTTGAACCTTTGAATTTTAATTATAAAAGCTTGTTTTAGTATATTGTGGCTATTTTGAGCATTTACAGGTTTGAAAAATGTCCGCGGTACAGAGGAAACTCTGTCTGTTTTCCCCTAAAATTTTGTGACCGGGTTTGGTATTGGGTTGAGAATAGCATGGTTATTAGAGCTTCCGGTCCCGTGAGGGATCGGGGCGTTACAGGTGGTATCAGAGCTTAGTTGGCTCTCAGCCGAGACAGGGTCCTCGGTCTGTTGGGTAACGACCCTCGAGTTCATGTATGCGAAGTGTGTGTTGAATATGAACGTGCTTGCATGTAAACCTTATGTATGTCTTTGTACAGAAATGTGTACTTATGTGCCTTACTATGCTAACTTGACGAATGTGCAATATGTGCAAATTTGTAATTTCGTGTGCACCTATGTGATTTATTTGTGTAGTAATGAAAAATATGGGATGTGTATTATGTGATTATAAGTGCACTTATGTGGTGTATATGCGCAATATGTGAAGATTATGTGACATAAGCATTTAATGTGATTAATTGTGCATTTAATTGATTCCTTAAATATTTTCTTGTTTTAGTTATTTGTAATAATGTGCATTAAGGATTTATTTTGAATAGAACCAACTGTATACATGCATTACCCCTTGAATTGGTAAGTAAACTCTCCCCCTATAGAGTTAGCCAGAAGCGAGTCTCCTGAAGATGTGGACCAGCGGAGCCAATATAGTTTATATTAGTGATCAACAAGAAGTACTTCGAGGAGCAAGTTTGGAATTCTCATTGGGTATTCTTCTTCACTATTTTTCCGTTATCTAGAATTGGGATTCTTATTTGGTATGATTCTTGGTATTTTCATTTGAGATTCTTGACTGGACTTTTTACTCAGTAATTATATTTGGAATTCTTTTACGGTATTCGTCTTCAAGGGAAATTCATTTTCGGGATTCCGTGTGGGTATTTTAATTGGAGCCTTTATTTGGCATCCTTATCTCCGGATTTCATATTCGGTATTTCCATTGGTATTCATACGGAGAATCTCGTGAGTATTCTTACCGGTATTCATGTTTGATGGTTTTCCTTTGGAACTTTATTTGAAGACTCTTATGGGTATGTTTCCTTAGTAATTATCCTTGGAGTTTTCATGAGGTATTCATAATCGAAATTCTTATTCAGAGTATTCAGAATGCATATGAGACTTCTTTTGAAAGAAGAATTGCGCGGACGCAGTTTTTCTTAAGGGGAGGAGGATGTGATGCCCGAGACCTAGTGCATGCATGCTTCATTCATTTGCATATATTTATGTGTTTATTTAAGTGTTGTTATGTGATTATTTGTTTATTTAATAGTTTGCATTTATTTGTTAGTTACTTTACATGTTTTGAGAAAAATAATAAGTACACTATGTTTAATTAATATATATAAAAAAAATTAACTTATTATTTTTCTATTTAAATTATGTGAAATTATTTTCTACATTTAGTAGAACTATTTTCATTATTTTAAAACTAGCCCTGAGTCCGAAGTAAAAATTAAAGTATGTTATTTTGCCAATCTCGTATTTTTTTTTCTTAATATATAAGAGATTGTGGCCATGCATTTATTTTATTAATTTACATTTAGTTATCTGGAAAACGTGCATTCATATTAATTTGTTTTAATTTAATTTATAATTAACTGATTTACCGGGATAAATAGTTTATTATTTTATTGATTTAAAGTTATTTTATTTGCCTTTAAAATTAATTAGTCTCACTGTTCGAACGGGAAACCCGGACCCGAACGAGCTAGTTTATTATTTTAATAAATTACATTTATTTAAATACCTGGACTTGAACGAGCTAGATTATTATTTTTAATAATTATATTTATGTAGTTGGCTCGGAACTGAACGAGCCCTTTTATTATTTTTACTAATTCGATTTATTTATTTACACTTAAATGGTTGACATGACGTAGTAATTTTATTCTTCTAATTATTTGTAATAAGTCTATGTACATTTAAATGACTTAGATTTACTGTTCGACTTGTTAGTTGCATTACGTTAATTGCTTAGTATAGACAATTGCCACCTAGCATTCTAGCTTCTTCTATTAACATACATAAATTAACAACATTTTTTTTTATAAAGACACCACACATACACGGATTGCACATGCCACACGCAAAAGAAATGGTTTTTGCTTAGCTTATACATAATATCATACATAAACTAAAAAAAAAAAGGAAAAAAAAAACTAAACTAAGCACTAAAATAAATAAAAAACACTATTTTCACTCCACTCACCAAATTCACTGTCGGGCAAAGCAAGGAAAAAAAAAATGGAAGAAAGGAAAAGCCAATTTGACCACAAAAAGAGAAGAGGAAAAAGGGAAAAATGGAAAGCTTAATTATCTTTACTTGCATATTTTGGCTTATAGGTGAGGGATTTATATTTTTTTTGCATTTATTTTGTGTATTAATGTTTCTACAATGTTAGTTGTAAAGTAGACATGTAATCCATGAGCTTATTATTGCAAAAAAGTATGATCTTTTGCTTGGCTTGTGCTGTGTGAGTGCTCTTTTGAATGTTTAGCATGTGATTGTGGTGTTGAATTTTCTCTTATTTCCATGTTCATACTTGAAGCTCAAGTGTTTGATATAAGTCTTAAATGAAGTAAATATAAGTTGTACATGCTAGGAAGATGATCATAGCTAGCTCAAATACAAGGTAACAACAAGAGAAGTTGGTAGCTAGCTAATGCCCTATTCTGGACAGCCACTGCCTGCACCTTCTAGAGCCCTATTGACATAGTAAACGTGCTCTAAAATTAACGAAATCTATATAGCAACTAGATTAGGAAGTTTAGAGAAAATGTGGATTTCTCGTGCTAAGCCAAATTTTAATGTTTTAACCCTCCGATAAAGCTATCTCTGAAATGTAGCAAGGAAAATCGCTGGTTCTGCCAGCTTAGTATAGTTGCACGGTAACGGTCATAACTAATGCAATTAAACTTGGAATTAGGCACCGTTTGATTCTAAAGTCATCTACACTCGAAGATCTACGTTTGTACATAAAAATTATACAATTTGGAGGTCAATAGAATAGGTAAACAAATTTATTAACTTATGTCTCTGTTAAAGAAATTGGAAAATGTTTTAGTGGGATTATTATTTGATATTGTTAATTGGGGTTACGAAGTGGTGTTTTGTTAAAAATAGAATTCTAATAGATATTGTATATATGCTAAATAAGCGAAGTTATAAGTTAGCCAACCTAGCTGAATAATTAATGAATGTTGAAGTTACAGAGTAATTGAAGTAATGTTTGCTCATAGGTTCAAGGTGACTGAAAATGATGTGATTCAAACTTACATCTTGGAGCTCGGTAGAGGTGAGGGACCTGCATCCTTACGTGCATTATAGTTTATTTTCTTTCTAAAAAAGTATATTGTTTAGTATAATTGCGTAATTGATATATGCTTATTGTTGCTAAATTGTAACTTGGTGCGAAGACAACCTACTTTTTGTCCTTAAATGTGTTTACTGATTATATTGTAATTGTTATCATTCTTGCATTGCATCGTGGTTGCGCAACCTCATTGTCGCGGCGGATGCGATGGCCTCGCTGGGCGACATCGGGCTTGCCAGTGTTGATTGCCTTAGCTCCGTCTGCTATTCCCTCACTCGCCTGGTCCGGAGATTGCCGGGGGTATTGGGTCGTAGGATTGGGTACATTCGGAGTACCCATTGGTGTAAGGGATGCCGACATATCAAGATTGAGATTGTGGTTCATGGATCGGGGATCGAAGATTTGGAGTGATAAGGGTTATCGATTGTATCCTTTTAAAATGTGGTATTAGAATTGTTATTCACTGTTTATCTATTGTATTAATTGTGTTAATTTGCTGCATTGCACTTCCCCGGTAGACCTTATCCCTCACTGAGCAATTGTGATTGCTCATACCTCGCTAAACATGTTTCAGGAAGTGCTGAGGGTGAACCCCAACTAGTTGAGGTGCTAGTGGAAGAGGAAGAAGTTCAGGCTGAGCCTTTGCCCTAGTTGTTGTGTGTTTGTTGTCTAAGGTGGATTTGCCTTCTTGTTGTTACATGGTGTACTTTTATTGCTATAGCATGATCTATTTTGTGGCCTTAAAGCTATGTATATTCTTGTAGTTGCAAGTTGAAAGTTGTTGGTTGTAATGTTAGCTTTGAGATATTATGGCTTGTAATAACTTTTAATTCTCCTTTTAATTCTTGCATGCTTAGGGGTGTATGTTTAGAGGTGTTGATTTCAACTTCTAAAATTGCTCTAATGTTATCATAGAATGGCATGTTAAAAAGGTTGAATGAAAAGTTAAGTTGGGTGCATGCATGTGTGATTTGGAGTTGTTGTTTGTCTCCTGGCTTGGATGACCTTTAACCTTTGAATTTTAATTATAAAAGCTTGTTTTAGTATATTGTGGCTATTTTGAGCAATTACAGGTTTGAAAAATGTCTGCGGTACAGAGGAAACTCTGTCCATTTTTTCCTAAAATTTTGTGACAGGGTTTGGTATTAGGTTGAGAATAGTATGGTTATTAGAGCCTCCGGTCTCGTGAGGGATCGGGGCATTACATGGGGGGCGGTGGGGTAGGGGGTGGGGTGGGGGGTTGTTTTTTTTTAACTTTGCATACTAAAAACAGGGGGCAGCGTTCTGCCCCCTGTTTTTAGTATGCTGAAGGGGCCCTTTGGTCGCCCACTTAAATCAGCTCTGATTTAAGTTTGGGCCGCGACTAAAGGGCCTCTAGCCCTTTGGTCGCACAAAGCCCTAATGAATTTTTTTTTTTTTGTTAATTTAAATCTTTTATATATATTAATATCTGATAATATATTATAAATTAATTATATATAAATATATTATAATAAATTATATTGTTTAATTATATATAAATATGTTATATTAAATTATAAATTAATTAACTTAATATTAAATAACTAAATTTACTTAACATTAAATTTTGTAAATATGTTTTATATTATCTAAAAACAACTTTTGAGTTATATTATTAATTTTATTCTAAATAAAGAAAAAAATTTTATTTATATAAATAATTTAATTTATATTTTAATTTGTAGCCCCTTCATATATATTAGCGACCAAATGGCCACCAAATTTTATTTTTTGTCGCCATTTGGTGGCCAATGACTACCACGGGGCTACAAAATTATATTCAAAAACTAAAATTTGTTATAATAAATTATAAATTAATTAATTTAATATTAAATAACTAAATTTATTTCACATTAAATTTTGTAAATATGTTTTATATTATCTAAAAATAACTTTTGAGTTATATTATTAATTTTATTCAAAATAATTTTTTTTATTTATATAAAGAATTTAATTTATATTTTTAATTTGTAACCCCTTTATATATATTAGCGACCAAATGACCACCAAATTTTATTTTTTGTCGCCATTTGGTGGCCAATGACCACCACGGGGCTACAAAATGATATTAGAAAACTAAAATTCGTTATAATAAATTATAAGTTAATTAATTTAATATTAAATAACTAAATTTATTTAACATTAAATTTTGTAAATATGTTTTATATTATCTAAAAACAACTTTTGAGTTATATTATTAATTTTATTCTAAATAAAGAAATTTTTTTTTATTATATAAATAATTTAATTTATATTTTTAATTTGTAGCCCTTTCATAAATATTAGCGACCAAATGGCCACCAAATTTTATTTTTTGTCGCAATTTGGTGGCAAATGGCCACCACGGGGCAACAAAATGATATTCAAAAACTAAAATTTGTTATAATAAATTATAAATTAATTAATTTAATATTAAATAACTAAATTTATTTAACATTAAATTTTATAAATATGTTTTATATTATCTAAAAACAACTTTTGAGTTATATTATTAATTTTATTCTAAATAAAGAAATTTTTTTATTTATATAAATAATTTAATTTATATTTTTAATTTGTAGCCCTTTCATATATATTAGCGACCAAATGGCCACCAAATTTTATTTTTTATCGACATTTGGTGGCCAATGGCCACCACGGGGCTACAAAATGATATTCAAAAACTAAAATTTGTTATAATATATTATAAATTAATTAATTTAATATTAAATAACTAAATTTATTTCACATTAAATTTTGTAAATATGTTTTATATTATCTCAAAACAACTTTGGATTTATATTATTAATTTTAATCTAAATCAACTTTTGTTAAATATAGAATTATTAATCATTAATTCATTTTCATACTCTAATATCTTAAATATATACAATTTTATATCATTGAGTAAATCTTATAATATATTTTCAATCAAAACAAAAGAGATCTTACACAAACTTGTAATGTATTTGTTATTATTAATTCTTATGTTCTAAATCAACTTAAATTTTCATGAACATGAATATTTCGTAGCCCCTTGGTGGCTATTGGCGACCAAAGGGCGACCAAACTTTTATTTTTGGTCGACGTTTGGTGGCCAATAGCCACAACGAGTCTACGAACTACCATGCAAAAAATAAAACTTATTTCATATAATCAATTCTTTTGTTTTAAGTAGATCTTTTAAGCTAAATATTATTTTTTATTATAGTCATTAAATAAATACAATTTTATATCATTGAGTAAATCTTATAATATATTTTCAATCAAAACAAAAGAGATCTTACACAAACTTGTAATGTATTTGTTATTATTAATTCTTATGTTCTAAATCAACTTAAATTTTCATGAACATGAGTATTTCGTAGCCCCTTGGTGGCTATTGGCGACCAAAGGGCGACCAAAATTTTATTTTTGGTCACCGCTTGGTGGCCAACAGCTACCACGAGGCTACGAACTACCATGCAAAAAATAAAACTTATTTCATATAATCAATTATTTTGTTTTAAGTAGATCTTTTAAGCTAAATATTATTTTTTATTATAGTCATTGAATAAATACAATTTTATATCATTGAGTAAATCTTATAATATATTTTCAATCAAAACAAAAGATATCTTACACAAACTTGTAAAGTATTTGTTATTATTAATTCTTATGTTCTAAATCAACTTAAATTTTCATGAACATGAGTATTTTGTAGCCCCTTGGTGGCTATTGGCGACCAAAGGGCCACCAAAATTTTATTTTTGGTCGTCGTTTGGTGGCCAATAGCCACCACGAGGTTACGAACTACCATGCAAAAAATAAAATTTCTTTCATATAATCAATTATTTTGTTTTAAGTAGATCTTCTAAGCTAAATATTATTTTTTATTATAGTTATTAAATAAATACAATTTTATATCATAGATTAAATCTTATAATATATTTTCAATCAAAACAAAAGAGATCTTACACAAACTTGTAATGTATTTGTTATTATTAATTCTTATGTTCTAAATCAACTTAAATTTTCATGAACATGAATATTTCGTAGCCCCTTGGTGGCTATTGGCGACCAAAGGGCGACCCAAATTTTATTTTTGGTCTCCGTTTGGTGGCCAATAGCCATCACGAGGCTACGAACTACCATGCAAAAAATAAAACTTATTTCACATAATCAATTCTTTTGTTTTAAGTAGATCTTTTAAACTAAATATTATCTTTTATTATAGTCATTAAATATATACAACTTTATACCATTGGCTAAACCTTATAATATATTTTCAATCAAAACAAAAGAGATCTTACACAAACTTGTAATGTATTTTTATTATTAATTCTTTTGTTCTAAATCAACTTAAATTTTCATGAACATGAATATTTCGTAGCCCATTGGTGGCTATTGGCGACCAAAGGGCGACCAAACTTTTATTTTTGGTCGCCCTTTGTTCGCCAATAGCCACCACGAGGCTATGAACTACCATGCAAAAAATAAAACTTATTTCATATAATCAATTCTTTTATTTTAAGTAGATCTTTTAAGCTAAATATTATTTTTTATTATAGTCATTAAATATATACAATTTTATATCATTGAGTAAATCTTATAATATATTTTCAATCAAAACAAAAGAGATTTTACACAAACTTGTAATGTATTTGTTATTATTAATTATTATGTTCTAAATCAACTTAAATTTTCATGAACATGAGTATTTCGTAGCCCCTTGGTGGCTATTGGCGACCAAAGGGCGACCAAAATTTTATTTTTGGTCGCCGTTTGGTGGCCAATAGCCACCACGAGGCTACGAACTACTATGCCAAAAATAAAACTTATTTCATATAATCAATTCTTTTGTTTTAAGTAGATCTTTTAAGCTAAATATTATTTTTTATTATAGTCATTAAATAAATACAATTTTATATCATTTAGTAAATTTTATAATATATTTTCAATCAAAACAAATGAGATCTAACATAAACTTGTATTGTATTTGTTATTATTATTTATTATGTTCTAAATCAACTTAATTTTTCATGAACATGAGTATTTCGTAGTCCCTTGGTGGCTATTGGCGACCAAAGGGCGACAAAATTTTATTTTTGGTCGCTGTTTGGTGGCTAATAGCCACCACGAGGCTACGAACTACCATGCAAAAAATAAAATTTCTTTCATTTAATCAATTCTTTTGTTTTAAGTAGATCTTCTAAGCTAAATATTATTTTTTATTATAGTCATTAAATAAATATAATTTTATATCATTGAGTAAATCTTTTAATATATTTTCAATCAAAACAAAAGTGATCTTACACAAACTTGTAATGTATTTGTTATTATTAATTCTTATGTTCTAAATCAACTTAAATTTTCATGAACATGAGTATTTCGTATCCCCTTGGTAGCTATTGGCGACCAATGGGCGACCAAAATTTTATTTTCGGTCGCCGTTTGGTGGCCAATAGCTACCACGAGGCAACGAACTACCATGCAAAAAATAAAACTTATTTCATATAATCAATTCTTTTGTTTTAAGTAGATCTTTTAAGCTAAATATTATTTTTTTATTATAGTCATTAAATAAATACAATTTTATATCATTGAGTAAATCTTATAATATATTTTCAATCAAAACAAAAGAGATCTTACATAAACTTGTAATGTATTTGTTATTATTAATTCTTATGTTCTAAATCAACTTAAATTTTCATGAACATGAGTATTTCGTAGTCCCTTGGTGGCTATTGGCGACCAAAGGGCGACCAAAATTTTCTTTTTGGTCGCCGTTTGGTTGCCAATAGCCACCACGAGGCTACGAACTACCATGCAAAAAATAAAATTTCTTTCATATATTCAATTATTTTGTTTTAAGTAGATCTTTTAAGCTAAATATTATTTTTTATTATAGTCATTAAATAAATACAATTTTATATCATTGAGTAAATCTTATAATATATTTTCAATCAAAACAAAAGAGATCTTACACAAACTTGTAATGTATTTGTTATTATTAATTCTTATGTTCTAAATCAACTTAAATTTTCATGAACATGAGTATTTCGTAGCCCCTTGGTGGCTATTGGCGACCAAAGGGCGACCAAAATTTTATTTTTGGTCGCCGTTTGGTGGCCAATAGCCACCACGAGGCTACGAACTACCATGCAAAAAATAAAATTTCTTTCATATAATCAATTATTTTTTTTAAGTAGATCTTCTAAGCTAAATATTATCTTTTATTATAGTCATTAAATAAATACAATTTTATATCATTGAGTAAATCTTATAATATATTTTCAATCAAAACAAAAGAGATCTTACACAAACTTGTAATGTATTTGTTATTATTAATTCTTATGTTCTAAATCAACTTAAATTTTCATGAACATGAGTATTTTGTAGCCCCTTGGTGGCTATTGGCGACCAAAGGGCGACCAAACTTTTATTTTTGGTCGCCGTTTGGTGGCCAATAGCCACCACGAGGCTACGAACTACCATGCAAAAAATAAAACTTATTTAATGTAATCAATTCTTTTGTTTTAAGTAGATCTTTTAAGCTAAATATTATCTTTTATTATAGTCATTAAATATATACAACTTTATACCATTGACTAAACCTTATAATATATTTTCAATCAAAACAAATGAGATCTTACACAAACTTGTAATGTATTTGTTATTATTAATTCTTATGTTCTAAATCAACTTAAATTTTCATGAACATGAATATTTCGTAGCCCCTTGGTGGCTATTGGCGACCAAAGGGCGACCAAACTTTTATTTTTGGTCGTCGTTTGGTGGCCAATAGCCACCACGAGGCTACGAACTACCATGCAAAAAATAAAATTTATTTCATATAATCAATTATTTTGTTTTAAGTAGATCTTTTAAGCTAAATATTATTTTTTATTATAGTCATTAAATATATACAATTTTATATCATTGAGTAAATCTTATAATATATTTTCAATCAAAACAAAAGAGATCTTACACAAACTTGTAATGTATTTGTTATTATTAATTCTTATGTTCTAAATCAACTTAAATTTTCAATAACATGAATATTTCGTAGCCCCTTGGTGGCTATTGGTGACCAAAGGGCGACCGAAATTTAACTTTTGGTCGCCATTTGGTGGCTAAATTATTTTTTTTTATAATTTTTACTTTTATAAATTTTTATTTTTTGGTCGCCATTTGGTCGCTATATGGATACCATATTTATATTTTTTCTATTTTATAATTATTTTTTATAATTTATTTTTGGTAATTAAGATACAAACAAAAATTAATGATAACGGTAGCCATGTGGTCGCCATTTGGCGACCTAATGGCGACCAAAAACTAATTAATCAAAAATTATCTTTGTTTGTCGCTATTTCGTCGCCGTTTCGCTACCAAATGGCGACCATTTGTAATTTTCCTATTTTTCGCACATTTTAGCCACCAAACGGTGACGAAATATTTCATTTCGTCGCCCTTTCGTCGCCATTCATTGCAAATGGCTACCAAATTTTTTTCGTCGCCATTTTTGGTAGCCTCAAGGCTGTTTTCTTGTAGTGGTATCTAAGGTTCCATTGAGAAATCATTTCGTATGGTTTTGTTATGGTTCAAGAAGACCATTGTGTATATGTCAAAAAGGTTTCAAAATAGATATGTAATTCTATCTTTGTATGTTGACGATATTTTGTTGGCTGGGAATAGTAAGAATTATATAATCACCGTTAACAAGTGGTTATCTTCAACTTTCGAGATGAAAGATATCGGTGAGACAGCATATTTACTTGGAGTCAAGATTCAGAGGGATCGATCAAAAAGACTTATTGCTTTGTCACAAGAATCTTACATCAACAAAGTTCTTGAACGATTCCAAATACATAACTGCAAACCTATTGACACTCCTATAGCCAAAGGTGAAAGCCTGAACCAAGGGATGTGTCCCAAAACTCCAGAAGAGATAGAAGACATAAATATTGTTCCTTATGCGAGTATTGTAGGTAACTTGATATATGCCATGTTATGTACGAGGCCGGATATATGTTTTTGCCATAAGATTGGTAAGTCGTTATCAATCCAATCCTGGATGAGCTCATTGACAAGTTGTTAAGAAGATTCTAAGATATTTGAAGGGCACTTTGGATTATTGTTTATGCTATCAAGGAGTTGACCTAAATCTAAAGGGATTTACAGACACTGACTGGGGTGGTGATCCAGATGAGCGTAAATCAACTTCTGGATATGCCTTCTTGCTGAATAGTAGGGCTATTTCTTGGTGTAGCAAGAAGTAAACCTGCATAGCATTATCTACCATGGAGGCTGAGTTTATAGCTTGTTCAGCGGCTGTACAAGAAGCGGTGTGGCTTAAAAGGTTCATGTTGGATTTGGGAGTATTCACAAATGCTGAAAAACCTGTGACCGTCTATTGTGATAGTCAAGCAACCATTGCCTACATGAAGGATCCAAAATACCATGACAAGACAAAACACATAGATATTAAGTATAATTTTGTAAGAGATATAGTGTCAAAAAAAGAAGTGATCATTGAACATATCTTTACGCATGAGATGGTAGCCGACCTACTCACTAAGCCAATTCGTAGAGATATATATTTGTCTCATATAAAATCTCTAGGATTGCACAGAATTTGATGTATGTTCCATATGTTGTGAAAATAATCACTTATGTACTCATACAATTGTGTATTTCAGATGCCAAATAAATAAATAAATGAAATACTTTGATACACTTAAGTAGTGTTAAATCTTAGTGATATATGTGAATTAGATTGCGTATGAGTATGTCAGCACATATGATTGGCATCGAATTGTACATAAACAGGTTAGAGAGATTGGCTCTCTCACACGAGCAATCGCCTTTAGCGCAGTGGGAGCGTGCAGAGATGAGACAATATAAGTTAGTTAGTATTTGTTGAAAATACTATACTTATATCAGTGTCACCTTGAAAATTGGTCTAGGATTAGTTCCAACAACAATTATTAAGATGATATCTCTTATTGTATGTGTTACAATTAAGACTAATATGAGGTCGATATGGATTCCCACGATCCATACAACCTGTATATAGCTATATATGAAACCTCGATTATTGTGAGTATTAAGTTCGAGGATTCAGATTAGTTATTGAGTGATAACTAAATTAGAATCGGTACGGTGTTAGAATTAAATAAAGACGTACTTCATTTTCTAAAGGAAGTCACGCCGTAACCCACGTTTTCATACCGTGTGTGCTCTAGCGACTATATAAGGAAGTTAGTGAATGAATCCCTGTTTCATCACTGTGTGAGACCTTGAAGCAACAAATGCTTCTTTTAATATACCCTTAGTGACCTACGCTCATATTCTAATAAGTCAAGTTTAATATTAGCTACTTTGGTATGTTGCCTAAAGATCACGTAAGATTTGATCATATGGGACATGTCCGGGAAAATAATTAAGTTGATTTAGAGGGATATTGAGCGAAGGGAAGACTGTTCACATCTAGCGCTACATGTGTTCATTGGTCGACCAATTATACAATCTATGTGATTGAACAATCTTTGTGATCTAATATAACTATGAATACATGATTGAGATTTTAAAGGTCATGCATAGCCTAAGAAAGATTAAGTGTGCACTGACTGATGTGAACTTAATTTGGTCTAGGGTATAGCGAGACTCTATATTCTTTTGAAGATAGTGGTTCCCATGTCATGAAGATAGTAGTTCCCATGTCATCCTTAACAGGTACATGGTCTTTGAGCCTCCACTTGTTGTGTGCTCACGAGTCGCACAGCCTATTTACCTATATGGAGTTTGATTATGCTTTGGAATCAGTTTCTTGAGAGATAATGGTGGATATTGTTCTGCCTATCTTGTGCGAGTGAAAGATGTTGGATTTAGATCCTAGATCGCCCTAGATGGGCTGACCCGACCCATTAGACCCCAGTGAGAGAAGTTGGGTAACTTCCCATCACTGGGTATTTAAGTCCAATATACTAATAGAATAACGTACGTTCTATTAGTATCAGACACAAAAACAAAAGTAAAACTCTCTCTCAAAAATGCTTAATCTTCTTAGATACTTAGGTTGTGAATTTATCAGAGCACAAGACTGTATTGTGCACTTTGATTCACGACACACACAGTGGAACAAGCACATTCATCGATAAAAAAACTATTATGCTACATAAAAGGTTAGTATTCTTTTATGGCTTTAAACAGTGTAAGAAGATACTGAATTTAGTATTAAAGTTCTTCAAGTTGCATACAACTATGACGCATTCCAAAATCATTTGTAATGTGCTGGTCATAAATAAAAATATTACTAGCTGATCAAGGATAAGTAGTTCAATTAAAAAAGATGAATGATTAATATAACTATAATGCTTACTTGAATATTCATCAATGAACTAATTGAATTTGTACTTTCTTGTGTTCTAATGTTTGCAACTTGATATGTTCCAGTAGGGTCATTCGAAAGAATATGTTCAGCATTTAAATTCAGAGTTTCTTGATGTTGGATATTTGATACATTTCTTGTCACCTATAACAATAAATGCATAAAACAATATGGTTTTCATCCAAATAAAAAGTTAAAAACAATTAACTTTCACCTCACTTTGGAGACACTTTTGTATCCTTTGGGTAGGCATATCAAATTGGGATTCTTTATGCATATGGCTTCTTTGAGAATTCTATACAATACACAATTCAGACCAAAATTCACAAGACCAAATTAGTGAAGTGTGGAGAGTAAGCGTCTCTGATAGCAGGTAATAGGAAAAAGAAAACATGTATAGAAGATTTTATATACCTTTTTCTTGGTTGCCTTTGATAATTTTTCTAGATTTGACTCTTTTCTTTTAAAGCAAGGACGTCCTTTTCTTGATACTTGTAAAGGGCTTAGAACTTTAGAACCTGAATGAGAATCTTGAAGATGTCCAACATTATCAAGTTGTTCAAGTCCGTTTCCCTGAACATGTAGATCTGTGCATTGACCATCTAATGTGTCATTGTTGAGAAGTTTTCTTCCAGCTCTTCCAAGAATGTCATTGCACTATTACATTGTATTTTGCTCCAATTCGTGCAATTCTAAGTAGGCGTGAGTACAACTTATTATATCGTATAATCTCTTCATTATATTCAAATTCATCATAAAAGATTTTTATATCTGTATGAGGCCACTTTATATCTTTTCGCCAACATAATAAAATGTATATATCGAGTATGATATCCATTTTCTAAGCCATGAGTACACATAATGCGTTTCTACAAAGAATCCCTCGAAACTCAAATAGTCGACAAATGCAATTAATTGAGCATAAATAAAAATAATTAAAAGAATATTTCTTTTCTTTTTCTTTGCAGTTCAAATAATGAATCAAAATAATATTTTCTCATGCTTTTACCTATATTTGTCATAATTTTACACATTAGTCAAGTAAATTCTCCTGATATTTAAGAAATAGCTTAAATCTAACACTAAATAACCGTCAATAAAGGGAAAAGAATCCCAATCTATGTAACTTTAATTGGATATATACACATTAATATATCCCACGTCATCCCAAAAAAGAAAAAAAAAACTTTTGCTTTACCATCATCCATTACTGGTTTCTAGGCATCCCTGAGGGTCTGACTCTTGAAGCGCTATGATACAACTAATTTATCTTCATCTACTTAATAAAACATTCAAACATAAGGTTACTGTAGAACATAATCTGTATATCATTAGCAGAGAAAGATAACTATAAAATAGTTGTCTCTTTTATCGTTCAAAGACTTAAAGTTGCTCTAGCTACATATGAAACGTTAACTATTCCATATAGATTGCTCTTAATAAAAGTTTAAGAATTAATCATATTATACATATATATATATATACACACACACATACCCACAACCATATATGATTTTATATACGTGTTAGAGGAATGAAAAACTTACAGGTTTGTTGGAGATGAGATGTTCGCTAAGGGGAAGACCGATATCGAAGCGGGTGTAGATAGAGAAGAAGATGGATCGAGAGATCCCATGATGCGTGATGCCACTTGACTTGATTTTTGGATTGATTTTGCAGATAAGAACCGGTTAAGAAGAAGAAGAAGAAGAAGAAGAAGAAGCAACGTTGAAGGAGAAGTGAAAAAAATTTAGTTTTGGTGAGTCTGATATCGTGGAGAAAGAAGGCAAGATTTAGGAAATATTAATTAAGGAAAGAAAAAGAAATTAATAAAAGAGAGAATTATAAAAAAAGAAGAAGAAAGAGAAATAAAAAAAAATTAGTTGGCATGCCACGTAAGGGGTGATAAAAGGGTAATGAGAAAAGGGTGATATATAGCATTACTCTTTTTGTTTTTACTCGTTACAAATTATAGTCTAATTTTATTTTTGAAAGAGTAGTTAATTTATTGGTTTCCCAATACAATTTATTTAATGTGCATCTTTATTAACAATTATATAATTAATCAATTATAATTGGAGTGATTAATATTAAAAGAGGTGTGTATTAAGAAAAGGCTAAGGAAAACTTATTGATTTAACTATATTACAACATTTTCTTGATCTATGTGTAAATAAAAGTAAGTCTATCTTATGGAACAAAGAGAGTATATCATATCAAAACAGAACTTCTCAAGTATATTAGTCGTTTAATCATTAATTATTATGGTATAATATGGTAGAAATTGATGGGATTCACTTAACTTCATTTAGTAATTATTCAGTTATTGCCTCATTACCGTTCGATACATTTCTTTTTGTTCATACCAATTTTATTCAACATTACCGTAATTTCTTCGTATTATTGTCATTTATTGCTTCACTAAAATTTCATTTACCTTTTGTTATGGTTTCCTCATATTAGCTAAAATACATAATTTTTTAACTATATTATTTTAACAAAAAATACATGGATATTTAATTTTATTAAAAAAAATATGTATAATTTTTAATGCTCTTTTAGATCAGTAGAGGTTGCAACCCCGCTAGCTTTAAAGCACATCCGCCCCTGCTTCGTATTGTTCTACTTGACCAAGGGCGGGAATATTTTTCTTCAATTGTTAATCTTTCTTGCAGATTAGGAGGAGAAAGTTGTTGAAAATTGATTGCTTGCAACCTTGAGATTAGAACATCAGTCATTGTTATTTTGTTGACTTACACTCCATCCATCCCACAAAGATAAGGTTACTTTCATTTTTACATAGATTAAGAAAATGTAATTAATATAGTTAAAGCAATAAATTTTTCTTAGCCTTCTCTTAATATACGCTTCCATTGAAATTAATTTCTCTAATTATAATTGATTAGTGGTACAATTGTTAATAAAGATGCACATTAAATAAGGGCATATCCAGGAAACTAATAAATTAATTATCCTTCCCAAAAAGAAAGTGGACCATAATATAAGACAAGTGAAAGAGGAAAATGATTGGCCTATTTTTATGGGACGGAGGGAGCGTTATTTAGATAATGAAAATTGCAATTTAGCTTTCCAACAGCAAATAGATAATACAGTGATCAATAGCTTCAGACAAACAATTCATAATTTAAAGTATTCAAAATACAACATGATGGACCAATATGTGAAGGAGAGTTAGATAGTGCCCATGGAGGTTCTTAGTTGGGAAAATTCCACATTTAGTTCCTATTGTTTATAAAATATTTTAATTTAGTCTTTAATATTTGTAAAATATCTCAATTTAGTCTTTATTATTTAAAATATTTTAATTTAGTTCCTATTGTTTCACTTAAAATTTTAATTTCATCCTTATTGTTTAAAATATCTTAATTTAGTCTTTATTATTTCTCTAAAAGTTATAATTTCATCCCTATTATTTCTAAAAAGTTTCAATTTCACCCCTATTATTTTCTTAAAGTTTTAAATTCGTCTCTATTATTCAAAGACTAAATTAAAGTTTTTTTTAGAAATAATAGGGACGAATTTGAAACTTTTTGAAAACAATAAAAACGAAATTAAAATTTTTGGAAAATAATAAGGACGAAATTGAGAAACTTTAAACAATAAGGATGAAAATAAAACTTTTAGGGAAATAATAAGGATTAAATTGAGACATTTTAAACAATAGGTTGTAAACAATAAAGACTAAATGTGAGATTTTCCCTTGTTAGTTCACAATCTCACAAATAGTCCCTATTTTTACAATTTTTTGACAAATAGTCTTCATTGTTTTAAAAGTCACGCAATTAGTCCCCATTGTTTACAAAAATTTCACCAATAATCCATATTGTTTCATAAGTCATTCAGTTAGTCCCTATTATTTGTAAAAATCTCTCCATTAGTCCTCATTATTTGCAAAAGTTTCTCCGTTAGTCTTCATTGTTTGCAAATACATTTGCAAATATTAGAGACTAATGGAGAGACTTTTGCAAACAATAGGGACTAACTGATAAGTAACTTTTAAAACAATAGGGACTATTGGTAGGACTTTTACAAACAATGGGGACTAACTGGATAACTTTTAAAACAATAAAGACTATTTATTTAAAAGGGCAAATCTCACAAATAGTCCCTATTGTTTATAAATTTTTGATAAATAGTCCTTATTATTTTAAAAGTCACGTAATTAGTCTTTATTATTTACAAATGTTTCACCAATAGTCCCCATTGTTTCATAAGTAATTCAATTAGTCTCTATTGTTTGTAAAAATATCTCTATTAGTCCTCATTATTTGCAAAAGTCTTTCTATTAGTCCCCAATATTTGTAAATGCATTTGCAAACATTGTGGATTAATGGAGAGACTTCTGCAAACAATAAGAACTAACTGAGTGACTTTTGAAACAATGGAGACTATTTGTGAGACTTTTACAAATAATGAGGACTAACCGCGTAACTTCTAAAACAATAGGGACTATTTATCCAAAACTTATAAACAGTAGGGATTATTTGTCTAATTTTTTCTCTTCAAAAATTATAAATAATAAAGACTATTTATCCAATTTATCCCAAGTTATATGGCCGCAGGTTTCAACTAAAACACTAAGTATCATATCCTGTAGGATACATAACTATAATTCTTCGATTTGATCACTGCATTTTAGTGGTGCAACTATTGATAGAGATCATCATGATGTTGGGATTAGTTATTATGTATCGTAAGAAAGCTCTTCCATTAGTCACTCTACCACTTATGGATGCAATATTTTTGAGTATAGAAAGTCAAATGTCAATTCTCTACTTCCTTTCATACCATATAAGGTTATCCTACTCTTGTAAATGGAAGAATAAATATTAGCCACATAATTGAAGATAGCAGTCAATTTTCCAACATCCAAATCTAGCTTGTGAGTACAGCTGAAAAAAAAAAAAAAAAAAGTAGATTAAGTTGCAAAAAACTCTGTAGGCCAATAATTTAGCTCGTGACTGGACTATAAACTTTCTGTATGCTGTTCATTGCTTATACTATCATCTGATATCACTCCAATCAGAATGTGCTGATCGATATAATTGCTCTTTTGATAGGAACTCTTTCTCCCGACAAACAAAAAAAAGATTGGAACTCTACTCTTTATGAATCTCCTTTTCAATAGGAATGATATTCATATCTTATTCCGACCAAAACAACAAAAGATAAAACGTGTGCAGTGACGTCAATACTATATATCTAGACCCATCCAACTTCTAGATAGCCTTGAAAGTAACTTACGTAGAATCTGAATATTAGCAGTTTTATACTATGTTGATTTCGCTCTTCGATCCTTTCCACTGTCAGTCTGTCCCAGCAATCTAAAAGGCAATTTCGTGAAAGATAATACACACGAAAGATAAATAAAACTAAATCATAAGTTTACTTTTGATACCATGTTAAGAATTATGGACTTCTATCCTAAATTTAATTGGTATTATGTAGAGTAGCTTATAATCTTATAAGACGGTTTTGAAATTTTTAATTTTTCAATATAAAATAAGTATATATTCTAACACAACTAGATGCTACTAGTCTCGCAGGACTATAGGACCACAACTGGTTTGCCCTGATTTCCCCGTAACGTGATGATAAACAATCAGTGGCGGTACCCCTGGCCCCCCCAACGTTTTAAATTTTTAAAAAATATTTATGTAGTATCATTAAAAAAAATTATCGATCCTTCTTATTTAAAAAAAAAATTATATAGTATTATTAAAAAAATATTTTAACTCCTCTAATATTGAATTTTTAGATCCGCCCTGTAAATATTTAAACAACGATGATTATCTTACATTCAGAAACGACAATCTGGGACATGTTCTTACATGTTGGAATGCAGCCAATACAAAAACTACTTAATTGCATATCTCGATTCAATTTCAAGTCTGAGCAGATAATCAGTTAGACTTAGATGGATCAATCAACACTTGAGCCTCACGTACTCATCTTTCCCTTCCCAGTACAAGGTCATGTCAACTCCATGCTCAAGTTAGCAGAGCTTCTATGTCTTGCGGGTCTTCATATCACCTTCCTCGTGTCTAATAACATCCACAATCGCCTCTTACGTTACACTGATGTTGAATCACGCTTCGCAGCTTATCCAGGGTTCATATTTGAGACGCTTCCGGACGAGCTATACAAAGACAATCCACACAATGATGAGCGGATCATGATGCTGTACGATTCTTTAAAAGCCATCGGGAAGCCATTTCTGCGAGAGTTGCTCGGTCGGGGTCGCCTGGATGGTGGAACCCGGCCTCCAGTGTCGTGTATCATAGCAGATGGGATCGTACCATTTTTTAAAATTAACTTGAAAAATCCTAGTAAACACTCGGGTTAACTTTAAAACAAAAAAAAGAAGATAATTTCACATAAGTTTTAAAGTAATTTTCCAAGAAAGATAATTTTTATAATTTTCCAAAAAAGGATACTTCTACATAATAAGAAAAATTCATAAGTTAAATTTTGCAATTCTAGGGACTATTTAAAAAGTTCTGTAAATATTTAAGACCATTTATCTATTTGTGATGTATTATTAATGCAATTATGAGAAAATAATATATCAATTCATTATTATTAAAATTTTCTTATAATTTTGACAAAAAAAAAATTATTTACATTAGATAATATGAGAATGATCAAATTCCTAAAATTTGGCTAAAATGAAAATTCAAAATCATTAACACTTTAATTTTAATGAAGCAATAAATGACAATAATACGAACAGATGACGGTAAAGTTGAATAAAAATGGTAGGCACAGAAAGAAATGTATCAAATTGTAACGAGGCAATAACTGAATAATTACTCAATGAAATTAAGTGAATCCCATCAATTTCTACCACATTATACCACAATAATTAATGGTTAAATTAATATACTAGAAAAGTTATGTTTTGATATGATATACTATTTTTTCCCTATAAAGATAAACCTACTTTTATTTACACATAAATTTAAAAAAAATTGTACTATAGTTAAATCAATAAGTTTTCTTTAGTCTTTTCTTAATATACCCCTCTATTAATATTATCAATCACTTCAACTATAATTGATTGTATGTCAATTATTGTTAAAGATGCACATTAAATAGATTGTATTGGAAAACCAAAAAATTAGCTACTCTTTCAAAAAGAAATATAGACTATAAGTTGTGACGAATAAAAAGGGAAATTGATCCCATTTTATAGAACCGAGAGAGTATACTTAAAGCAATCTTAACATCTACAAAGCATTCATTAACGGTTTCGGAGATTATCCCCAGCAATTTGATAGGCATAATCCACAGACAACTTCCCAAGCAACTTTTCTATTAATTTCTTATCTCTTGGCTGCAATTTCCTGAGCCGTAAGAAGAATAAACCTTTTATTTCTATGGTGAAGTTTAATGAAGGTGAGCAATCTGACTACTGGCTAGTGTTTTTTTTTTTTTTTTCTCGACAAATAAACATTTCATTTATTACACAACAAAAAAAGAACAACAAAAGTTGTACATCAAGAAGGCCCCTCAAGGCACCAGTTCAAGAAAAACAAATATTCCAATCCCTACATAAAATAATATTATCCAATGTACTCCTAAATTTACGAAGAAAACTAACTTTACCTCCAACATCCGATAAGATTTTAGCAATAATTTATTCCTCTGTTTGTGGGTTAGAGCCAAAGATTTTGCCATTCCGCTCCAACCAAATATTATAAACACAAGCATTGAAAGCAACCTTAGTAATTGTAGCCTTTAGACTGCGACCTTTGGCAAGCGAGCTCAACTTTTGCACCAGCAATTTTCATCCAAGATTAAGATTGCCACTCGTCTATAGGAACACCACTTCCAGATATGATTAGTGAAGGAGCAGTAAAAGAAAAAATAATTTCTATACTCCGTCCTCAATCCACAAAAGACACAATTTGATAATTTAAGGCCAGTACAATTAATGAATAACATTGACCTCGGAAACAATTTTATTTCATATCGAACATAATAACTACTTGTAATAAAAATTTCGAGTTCGGAACACGTCTCCATCATCCATTGTACCGAACTAGTTCATGAGGGATATTGCAAAGGTTTGGCCATCGAGGTTATGTAGTGGATAAGACTGTGCAAGGTGTGACACGATGAACCACCTTCTCCAATTGAGTTTCTAGCCATTTTCGCCATTCTATTGGCCCTTTCTTGAAACTCATCTCTCCTCACCTCCATGAGTTCTCTGACAACCTTCTCAACTATGGCTCTGTCACATGTATCTTTTATGTCCAATCCTAGCTTCCAAACCTCACCCACAAACCTGCTAATTCACTTGCTGATCAGCAAAGTATGGCCAACAAATCATTGGCACTCCTTCAACTATACTCTCCAGTGTCGAGTTCCATCCACTGTGTGTAAAAAATCCACCAATGGCTGGGTGGGCAAGGACTTGTTCTTGCGGCGCCCAACCTACCATGTAACCTCTTGCTTTAGTAACTTCCTCCAGCTCTTCTGGAAACCGACTTGCCTCATCTTTGTCGATGATGGATTCTGGCCTTGCCACCCACAAGAATCGCTTACCACTGTTTACTATACTGTGCCAAAATTCCAAAAGTTGGTTTCTTGATAAGATTGTAATGCTTCCGAAGCTCACATAGATGACGGATTTTGATGGTTGCTCATCAAGCCATTTAATGCAGTTTCTATCTTCTTCCCAAAGACTATTTGATGATCGAGTTGTTGCGCTTGATCTTGCAGCCTGTCTAGACTTTAGGTGGGCATGGAGTGGTCCGATAGAGTAGACATTTGGACAACAAGAAAGTATGTTTCAGAATCTATTTATTTTTTTCTTTTCAAGTCTCTTAAAATTAACATCATTAATACTTTTGAATAATTTAAAAGTATAATAGTCATTTTAATATTAATAAAAAAAGAAAAATAAAGCAAGCAATCAATAGAAGAAAGCCACCTACCCCTACCCACAACCCCTTGACAATCAATAGGTGCAACTAATTACTGTCAAGTTTTATGATTGGTAGGTTACTTGGGTAGGGACACATGACTTGTCTTTTTATTAATGTTGAAATAATTATTATACTTCTAAACGGTTAAAAATTATTAATATAGATAAGTTTGAAGATTTTAGAAGAGAAAAAAATTATATTAGGGATCTATTTGTCCTAAATGAAAAAAAAGTAAGGGGTCTTCATATTTTATTCCATTTTTAAATAAGTTAAAATGATCATCATGCTCGAGACTCTTAAAAATAATTAACAATGTTGAATTTGAGGGACTTGAAATGAGAAAAAAATCAAACACAAAGTCCTACTTGTTCTAAACGAAAATGAATCAAATAGATTTATTTCAAGTTCTCTAAACCATGAGATGCCAAGAATTCACAATAATCGCCATATTAGGGCATCATGTTCAGCTGATCAGAATAGAAATAATTGTTAGACAATCTACAGACCTTGAAAGGGAAGCTCCCCTGCTTCGACGAGTTGAGGAATGCAAAAGTAAGCCCAAAAGGCGCATTCACATATATTTAAGTGATTATATGTGAAACGCGCGACCACCATACAACAAGCATACAGTATACATGGATTCGCATTCAGTAGAAGATGTGAAATCAGCAAATAAACTAAAGAAAGCGAGCAACATATCCCTAAAAGTAACAAAGACGAAAACAAAGACGGTCCAGGCTCATAATCAGACAAACCAAAAGCAACCTATCTGTTTATGCATTCGTGGGCTGGTTGGGTGGGGTTAACGAAAATAAAAATAAAAAAAGGGCAACCTTTCTGTCATCACACTACAACAAGGGCTTCAAGACTTATGGCGTTGAGAAAGCAAGCAGAACTGAATTCTCTAAAAAGTTTTGATCTTTTCATTTGTATGTCTACTGTCCTTGACCAAGTGATAAGTTAATAAAAAAAAGAAAGAAAAAAAAAGGGTAAGACAGCAACAAAAACACTAAGAGTATGGTGCTTGATTAGTAAGTAAAAGATTAGATTTTTGGGTATCATGGGAGCGTACCTGACCAAAATCACAATAAAGAGAGTGAGCTTGGGCCGTCTTCTTTTGTTATCTGGCATACGTTGCTCAATTTCTTACTCAAACAAATCAAAAGCAGTCTAAATCTCATTATTTTTTTAAAAAAAATATCCTGAAGTAATCACTTATTCAACAGCAAAATTTTTGTAGAACTTCAAAAATTCAAGAACTTTGAATTTTCAATTTTTTTATTTATTTTGGGAGACCGTTATGGTTTCCTCATATTATTACTTTGCATCAAAGACAAATTCAGAATTTTTTTAAGTGAATGCTAAAAATACATAATTTTTCTACTATATGAATACATTTTTTTGAAAAGAAGGATGTTAATATTCCCAGAGCTATTTCCTTGCTGCAGACAAGCCTTTCAGATAAGCGCCACTTGCTCTCCCCTTGCAGTCCTAACTATGACTCTCAAGTGCAGCACCAGGCCAATGTCCCAACGTCGTGGTCTCCCCCGAATGGAAACGGTTTGAAGATTAATGTTGATGCAGATTTTCTCCTTCACTTCATGTCAGCTGCTTGCTCTTTTATTTGTACAGATGGGAGAGGAAATTTAATCCATGGACAAGCTTTCTCCTTTCATTGCACCTCTGCCTTTGAAGCTGAAGCCATTGCAATCAGGTCTACTTGCCAGTTTACATCTCAGCTCTCTTTTCAACGCATCGTGATTGAAAGCGATGCCGAAACTGTTCTCAAAGCAATCAATTTTCCGCTACTTGTTCATTGGAAAGCAAGGTCAGTGTTGGAGGATATCCAAAAGATTGTTGCAACTAGTCATATTATTGATCTTAGGTGCATTAGAAGAACAACTAATATTGCGTGCGATTGGGTCGCAAAAATACAACTTATGAATAGCTTGCCTCTTGATTGGATTTCTAACACCCCTTCTTCTTTATGTAACATTTTGCATTCAGACTTTCTTTCCACTGGTGTGGGTTGATTACTTGTACTCCCTTTCTGCAATTTATAATATTGTGCTTTTGTCCCCCCAAAAAAAATACACTATTAAAAATAAGGTTAAGGTAGAGAAATCAATTAATCACTGTCATAATTTCGTTTTCCGCATCAAGTAAGTAACTTATGACTCTTAATGATTTTATATGATAATTGCATGCTTCTAATAATTTTAGTTGCAGTATATTCCGCAATAATTATGTTTACATTAAATTCATAACTTGTTTGATTTGTGCAAAGTCTAAATTGCCTGATCATGTTCTCCTCGTTTGAATCATTTCCGTATGGCCTCTTTGGTTGTTTGTCACATGTGGGTCAAAACACAACCATTAAGAATATGTGTTGTCTTTTTGCGTGTAAGAGCCATAAGTAATCATTTAAATGACAATTATTTTGAAGAATTTTCTCATATATAGTATAAAAGCACTAACGCAATTTATGGACTTGACACTTTTACTTCAAAATAAAGTTTATATAAAAGCACTCACGGGATTAACGGACTTAACCCCTCTATATGCAATTTTCACCATTTCATAATATTGTAAACTCACGGACATTACTCCCCGCCCTGGTTAAGTACGTAACATAATGTTTTAAGATGGTGCAGAATTTTAAAAATGACTCCAATCCACCTTTTTAATATAACATGTGATATTCTTGAGCCCGAGTTATAACTCTCACATTTAATTCGTGATTGACTTAATATCATTATATCACACCCTAATTAAACCTACGCACAGACTAATTGTAGGCACCGCTGTCGCAAATTTCTTTGTATCATCATTGGTAAATTTTTATTTTGAACTGCAGTGCAGGGATAAGCTGGCATCCAAGTTCCTCAACGACAACGGAAAAGTTTGTGTCATTTCTTTCGTCAGGCGGCACAATTAAAATCTAACAAATCTCGTTCAATGCCTTTATGCAAAAGCACACTTTCTTCTTTTAATTCAATGACTGTCCCTTCTGTGTCTTATTTTATGTTTCTACGTGCTTGTTTCTTTGGATGCCACGTCTGTGTTGTCCCCACCACCATGAAGGTATGATGTGAGAAACATTGAAGAAGTGGGCGCACCGGCTGAAAGTTATAGGTGTGCTGATGCTGTACGAGCGCAATTTATAAGTCAGGATTGTTTAATTCAAAACAATTCTTCTCAAATAGTAGAATATTGATTTCTTTGCAAGTTTGGCGCGTTGTTACAAGGTAAGCGTATCAAGAAGACAATGAGCTTAAGCCTATGTTTAAACTGGGGCAAATTGGATTATTTACAAATTTTTGATAAATAATTTTTATTATTTTAAAAGTTACATGATTAGTTCTCATTATTTATAAAATTTCTATAAGTAGTCTTTATTGTTTCAAAAGTTATTTATTTAGTTCATATTATTTACAAAAGTCTATTTATTAGTTTCGAATATTTGTAAATGTCTCACCATTAGTTGTGAGACTTTTATAAATAAAAGAGACTAATAGTGAAATATTTGAAAATAATAGGGACTAATTGTGAGACTTTTATAAATAATGGGGACTAGCCGCATGACTTCTGAAATAATAGGGACTAATAGTGAGACTTTTACAAATAATAGAGACTAACCGCGTGACTTCTGAAATAATAAGGACTATTTGTCTAAAACAGATAAATAATAAGGACTAATTGTGAGATCTGACCTTTAAACTACAAGCAAATCGAGTTATTGATTGAGTGCTGAAGAGTTATACTAGTCGTAAATTATCAATTGATTGGTTCTCTCTAACTTTCCTATTGGTTTAAGAGATATTTTTGTATCTAACTTTTTTTTTTTTTGGGTGAAATTTGTATCTAACTTTGACCCCACTGATTTGAATTAAACGTGTGGTTTTTCTTCACTTTGATTTTAATAAAATGTTTATTGTCATAAAAAAAAAATTGTTTCAGCTGCATATTTTATTAAAATCCAATAACTAAACATATCCAGGGTCAATTTTTTATTCAATATATTTGTCCAGTTTAGCCATGGTAGATGAACCTGCCCACTAGCCAAAAAATCTTGCTATTTTTTTATTTTTTTCTCACAAAGGACTAATCGTGTTTCAAATTTAAATTTTTTTATTATAAAATATTATTACTTAATTATTTCGTTCAATTCTCGAGTGCAAGAATCCTGCTATTTTTTTATTTTTTATTTGCTAAGCCAAGAATCCTGCTATTTGATAACAAAGAATTCTCCATCACAGATACAGCTTCTTTAGACAAACTTCAATGGATCAAGCTGAAACCCCATCTCATGTACTTATCTTCCCCTTTCCAGTACAAGGCCATGTCAATTGTATGCTCAAGCTAGCAGAGCTACTTTGCCTGTCAAGCCTCAATGTCACCTTCATCTCCACTATCCATAACCCTGAACGCCTTTTACGATATACAGATATCCAATCACGGTTCAGCCGCTATCCCGGTTTCCGATTTGAAGTCATCCCTGACGGCTTTTCTGAGGAGCACGCGCGCGGTGTGAATGATTTATATCATTCGCTGTGCACCTCAGGAAAACCAATACTCAGGGAGTTGTTGGTCTCAGACCGTGTGATAACAGACAACCAAGGGCCAGTCACGTGTATTATTGCAGATGGACTCTTGGGTTTCGTACCTGAAGTTGCTGAAGATGTTGGCATTCCCTTTATCTATTTCCGGACTATAAGTTCCTGCGCCTTCTGGACCAACTTTTGCTTCTCTGATCTTATTAAGGCTGGTGAACTTCCTTTCTATGGTGAGTTTCATTTCCTATTTCCAAATCATGTCTAAGACTAACTCTAATAATGCCCAATTTTTTGGGGGTTTGGAGCTTTTTTTTTTTTTTATATTTAGGAATATTAAATTTTAATTTCACTCTAATAACTTCTCTATATTTAATAATACATTATTTTAAAGAATCTATTTTATTTTAATAAGGTCTATTTCGAAACCATTATAGAGAGACAAACCGTCAAAAAACTCCTTAAAACCCTCTTTATATGGAGCTCAAGTGTCTCTCCAACAGTAAAACACAATACGACAGTTTGAGATTTGAAGTAATAAAATATAACATAATATTAATTAAAATTATAAAATGAAAATAATATTCATAAAATAGGAAATAATATTAATTTTTAAATAAAAAATAATATTAATAATTAAAAATAAAATATTGGCATTAACATTGACATATAAATAAAAAAAGTATCAAAATAGTGTATTTAATAAAAAATGGAGAGATATTGGAATGAAATAAAAATAGGAAATTTCTAAAATAAGAGAACTGTTTGGATTGAAATTGAAATTGAGAGTTCCTAAAATAAATAGTGAATTAAAAGTAGAGAGTTTGTGAACTGAAATTAAAATAAGGATTCCATAAAAATAAAGACTATAGAAAAATATAAGGAGGATAGTGGTGTTAGGCTAACTTTCCCTATTTTATGCATTACCTATTTTTATTTGACTAAATTATCAATCCTTATTTTAGTCAAAACATTATTTTAGTATTTTTTATTAACATTTTTTCATTATTCACAACAATGTTCAATTTTTTAACTACTAAAATTATTTTTTTTATTTTCCTCATTTTCTAAATCTTTGTGTGATCTTCATTAGTTACTAATATTTTATCTATGATCAAATTTTAATTACTAATGTTTTTATTTTTTTATTAACATTATTTTTCAATATTTATCATTCTTTTTGGTCTGGAATCAGACCTTTGCGAAGTAAGGGATGTGCTAGGAGATAGACTCAGCTCAATTAAATTTTATGTTTATAATTTTTTTTAGAATTAAATTTGAATGAGCTGAAATTCAGTGTGAAATCCCTAAATTTTAGGGGATAAATAGTTGTTGAAGTTGTTTAGCACCAACGCCCGTTACATTTAGGGGTCATTTATGAGATCTATTGGATAGGGCCTAATAAGATTTTTTGTTTCAAGGTCACAGTATGATTTGGTTGATTAGTCGATTTGGTATTCAATTTCTAACATTGATTCATCACTAGTGACATTTTTTTTTTAATTTTTTTTTGTCAAATTGTTTATTAGTAGCTAATTCATGAGGATTTAAACCAAATGGATATAATAGGGGACGACCTAGACGTGCCGATAGTAAATGTGAAGGGCATGGAAGAATTTCTCAGACGCCGCGATCTCCCAGTGGCATGCCGTGGTGATTTGGCAGACACATGGTTCCGGATAACAATGCGCGAATCCCCGAAAACATCTCGAGCCAGAGGTCTTATACTCAACACATACGAATACCTTGACAGATCAATCCTACCTCATATCCGTACCCAAATATTGCCCGATGTCTACACCATTGGACCACTCATGAACACCTGAGGACTATGCTGGCTGCAGAATCTGTAAAAGAATGGAGTTCCTCAAGCAGTATGTGGGAAGAAGATAAGAGCTGCATGAATTGGCTAGATGAGCAGCCATCAAGATCTGTGATATATGTCAGCTTTGGAAGTTTGACAACTGTGACAAGAGATGAACTTATGGAGTTTTGGCATGGATTGATCAACAGCGAGCAGCGGTTCTTGTTGGTCACAAGGCCGGATTCCATCATCGATAAAAACAGAAAGGGTCAGATTCCTGACGAAATATTGGAGATGCAGAAGGAGCGAGTTTATGTCGTCGGGTGGGCACCACAGGAGGAGGTCTTGAACTATCCTGCTGTTGGTGGATTCTTAACTGATAGCGGCTGGAACTCAACTTTGGAGAGCATAGTTGCTGGTGTGCCTATGATATGTTGGCCATTCTATGCTGACCAGCATGTGAATAGTAGGTTTGTCGAGAAAGTGTGGAACCTGGGGTTAGACATGAAGGATACTTGTGACAGAAACACAATCGAAAAAATGGTAAGGGATTTGATGGTGTCGAGACAAAATGAATTCTTGGAGAGGGCTGCTCAGATGGCAAAATTGGCCAGAGAAAGTGTTAGTCAAACACTACAAAAAAAGGGGACATGGGCGACACTTCTTTAGCGGCGCCGCTAATTAGTAGAAGCCTATGACCATTTGCGGCAGTTACATGAATTGCCATGATTAGTTTTGAACAACCGCCGCGAATATCTCTCGCTTGATGGGTGGTGGAAAAAATGAGTTAACATAGGCGGCGGTTCGTAAAACCGCCGCCTATAATGAATTAAGTTGGAATAGGCGGCGGTTCTCACAACCGCCGCCTATTTCTTTAACATTTTAGACCACACACCTGTGGTCTATTATTGATCATCGTAAACAAAAAACAAAAAAAAAGCAATAGTACATCATAAACACGAAAAGCAGAATCAATACTTAGAGCCAAAATGAAGAGCCACCAAGTACAATAACGATAAAAAATTAGAATCCTTAGAGAATATTGTATAAATAGAGATGTGTTGATTTGTGATTCTAAATCATTTCAAAAAATACAAAACATTGCTTTAAAGAAAGAAAATAAACAAAAAGCAGGAAGAAAAAAGAAGAAATTTGAGAGAAAATCAATGTGAAATTGAAAGGTATGATGCTTTTCGTTTAATTTTACAGTGTTTTGAGCATTTTGTTTGAGAACTTAAGATTGTTAGTCACTTTGGTTCCGTATCTGTAAAGAAATTTTATTGTATGCTTGGTATGGTTCAAAGTGTTCGATGTAATGTTTCAATGAGTCCAAATTTTATTGTAAAATGAATTGGGGTTAGATGTTTACTTAGAAGGAAAACTAATCAATGGAAAACAT
Organism: Ehretia macrophylla; assembly: GCA_037974665.1. Classification (NCBI taxonomy): domain Eukaryota; kingdom Viridiplantae; phylum Streptophyta; class Magnoliopsida; order Boraginales; family Ehretiaceae; genus Ehretia; species Ehretia macrophylla. Next base: position 49,339,183 of record CM075769.1, on the reverse strand, counting down.
AAAAATCTATTAAGTTAAGCATGGTGATCTTTTCCTTTTCCCCATATTCCATGTGCACATTGTGTAAGGGCTTCATAACTAGTCCAAGTTTTGTATGGGTTATAGAAATGTACTTATCTAACTATTGACTATCTGTGTATTATTTGACATATCCTTGATGCTAAAATGCTGATGGGTTTTGTTTTAATTACGACTCCATGTTGTTTTGGTCGTGAAGTTTGATTGTAAAATGATATATGTCATTCGCTTGATGGATAATTTTTTCATCTAAATCTATATCGCATAATAGCATTTTATAGAGTGTTGTTTCTGGATGCTGGAGATTAATTGTGGCCGAGGAGAACTCAGGAAAGAGATAGCTAGAGCATTATCAGAGAGATTTCCATGAGCATATGATGAAGTTCTGCATAATATAAATAACATTATAGAAATGATCTCTGCACTCTATGGATATCTCCACATATGCTCTTCCTTTTGACTTTTTGGTTTTGTTTTTATACGTTTGAGTTGTGCCTCATATTATTTACTTTTGACTAGGTGGGAGAACTTAAGAAACTGGTTGAAGAGGGTAAAATCAAATATATAGGTTTATTGGAGGCCTCTGCTTCAACAATTAGGAGGGCTCATGCTGTTCATTCAATAACAACTGTTCAGAATGAGTGGTCCTTGTGGTCAAGAGATCTAGAGCAAGAAATAGTTCCTACTTGCAGGTAAGGAGTCTTTTGTGGTAATCATTTTTTCTGGAAAATCATGCATGCTGAGTTTCCATTATCTTATTGCATCAAAGAACTTGGCATTGGAATTGTTACATACAGTCCTCTTGCGGGCGATTCTTTTCATCAGGAACCAAGCTAATTGAGAACTTGTTGGAGGGTGACTTTCGTAAGGTTGGAACTCTTCTCTATCTATATTTCTGATCAACATTGAAGCTTTCAAAAGCACTTTCTTATAAATTTTGAATAGTTATATCTTGCTTAGACTTCATAATAGAATTATTTGAGGTTACAGGTTGATTTGGCCTTCAAAATCATAGTTATATCTTTCTTCTTTAAATTAGCCTTCAAAATCATAGGTTGATTTGGCCTTAGCATTTTTTTCTCCTTTAAATTAGTCTCATATTTCGAACTCCAATTGTTATGCGGTTGCTCTTACGTGTTTGCTGATTAGGCTGAGTAGACTGGTCCTTTAGGGTCATAGCAGGTGGCTGTTGAAGGGTATATTGTTAATCATTACTTTGTATATTCACTGAGTTTCTATAAGAAACCTAATAGAAGTCCCATGGCCTAATAGAATGAAGAATAAAAACTAATATATGTCAGCATACTACTAACAAGTAGTTTTTAACAGCACATAAAACTACATTTGATGTATATATCTACATTTCTTGATTTATTTTTGGTATCCTAGTTGGATATGGATTCTTGTTGATTTGCAGTAGAGAAGAAAAAGCATGAGAAAGATTCAATTCCAAGTGCTGAAATTGATCTCAATTGCTCTACATTATCAGGTTCCTCTTGTTTCCATCTCGATTGGTTGTTTCAATTTCATTTATTTTCTTCTTTTCTCACTATGATCGTAACTAAACTACATATGCTTGTGTCAATGCTTCTTAGGAAAAAACCCACAAACAAAAGCCCCTAAAAAAAATAGAAAAATTGTGAATTATGAAGATTAAGCTGAGTTCTTTAAAAATTGTGAATTTTATAAATTTGCCTAGACAAAAGGGAACATTGTTAAATACAGTTTTGCTTTAGATGCAAGCATGTTAATAAATTGAAATAAGAAAAGATAATCTTGTTTAGTAGAAGTTGGATTCTTTCTATAGGTGGCATACATTCTTAATGTTGAACCTTGCTTTTATTTTCATAGACATTACAATGGATAAGAGTTGGATGGTGAAACCACGGTCTAGTGATGAATACCTTGACGGTTTGGACAAATTTCTTGACTTTGCATTTAGTCACATTGGTGCAAGTTTCGGAAAGATATTATGCCCTTGTGTTTCATGCACCAATCGTAAATGGCAAGTTCGAGATAATGTGAGAAATCATGTAGTCTGGAATAGGATGACTAAAGGGTATAATCGCTGGGTTTTCCATGGAGAAGATTTTATAGCTAGAGATACACCACGTCCTACACCTGTAGATAGGTCACATGATAGTCCACTTGAAGACCATTTTGATACGCATGACTTAGTGAGGGATGCATTTGGACTTCATGATATGTCACATCCAATGAATGAAAATATAGAGGGAGAAGAAAGTAATGAGGATGATAATGATAATACTGAGCCTTACATTCAAACTGATGATGGTCATAATGTAGAAGCTACTGGATTTTTTAAATATTTTGAGGAAGGTAACAAAGAACTTTATCCTGGATCCAAATCAACCATTTTGTCATTTACAATCCAACTGATGCATATAAAGTCATACTACAAATAGAGTGGAACATCAATGGGCATGCTTCTTAAATTCTTAAAACAACAATTTCCAGAATCAAACATTCCGACATCTCTATATGAAGCAAAGAAGATAACAAATGCTTTGGGTTTGGGGTATGAGAACATTGACGTATGCCCGAATAATTGCATGTTGTATAGGGGAGATAAAGCAGAGAAACAATCCTGTCACATTTGTAATGCTTCTCGTTGGCAACAAGACGATGATAATAGCGCCAGAGGACATAAAAAGAAGAAGACAGCTTGTAAAGTTATGATATATTTTCCTTTGATCCCGAGGTTACAAAGATTGTATTCTTCGTCAAAGATATCTTCTTCAATGTTATGGCATAATGAGAGTCGTACAAATGATGGACTTTTAAGGCATCCTGTTGATTCACATGTGTGGAAGGCATTTGATCAAAGATATCCTGATTTTGCTAATGAAATGTGAGACTTGGATTAGCGAGCGATGGTTTTAATCCGCTTGGATTGATGAGCAATGCATATAGCATATGGCCTGTAATTTTGATCCCCTATAATTTACCCCCGTAGATGTGCATAAAACAATCTTCATTAATATTGTTGATGATCATCCCAAGAAAAGAGGCCCCAGGAGATAAAATAGATATTTTTCTTCAGCCACTTATTGATGAGTTGCTACAATTGTGGGAAGGCGTTCGAACATATGATGCAACAAGTAAAAACAATTTCACAATGCGAGCTTCATTAATGTGGACTATTAATAATTTTCCTGCCTATGCTTCTTTATCAGGTTGGAGTACTAAAGGAAATAAAGTATGTCCATGTTGTTCAAATATGACAAAATCAAAGTGGTTACCTAATGGGAATAAATTTTGTTATTTAGGACATTGTCGGTGGTTGAGTGAATCATACAAGTTTGGAGCACGAAAGCATGATTTTGATGGGACTGAGGAATGAGGAATAGCACCGAAAACATTGTCCGGGTCAGATGCATTAAGGCAATTGGAAGGGATTAATTTCATTGATGAGGCCATATTTAATTCGAAGAATGAGGCAAGCACTTCTAAAAGAAAGAGAAAAAGAACTGCACATCTAACAAATGAGTCTTTTGATGAGATAGAAATTGAGGAGGGTGATGATATTGTTGGTGACTTAATGTCATGGAAAAGAAAAAGCATTTTCTTCTAACTGCCTTATTGGGAGTTCAATATACTGTGTCATAATCTTGACGTTATGCATATTGAGAAAAATGTATGTGAAAATGTGCTTGGAACATTGTTGAACATTAAGGGAAAGAGTAAATATGATCCAAAAGCACACTATGACTTGATATACATGGGAATACGGGAAAAACTTTATCATGTGGAGCAACCTAATGGAAAAGTGTTTTTTCCTCCTGCTTCTTATTCAATGACTAGAAAAGAGAAAGAAATATTTCTCATTGTATTGAAAGATGTCAAAGTACCTAATGGTTATGCATCACAGATATCAAGGGGTATTAATGTTAAAGATAGAAAATTACAATCCCTTAAGACCCATGATTATCACATATTGATGCAAGATCTACTTCCTATTGCATTACGCTCATCTATGAACAAACAAGTTACAAAGATTATAATCGAATTGAGTAGCATTTTTAAGGCTATATGCAGTAAGACACTCAATATTGATGAGTTAGATGTATTGAAGTCTCGTGCAGCATTAGTATTGTGTCATATGGAAAGATGTTTTCCTCCCTCATTTTTCACTATAATGGTACATTTGGTCATCCACCTTGCAGATGAAGCGAAGATTGCAGGCCCCGTTCAATTTAAATGGATGTACCAATTGAAATATATTATTATTTTAATTAGATGTATGTATTCGCAGATATGCTACAAATTTATTTTTCTTAATCTCATATAATTTGTTGAAATCTACTGTAGGTGCTTAAAAGTATTCAAAAAGTATGTCAGAAATAGAGCACATCCTGAAGGTTCCATTGCGGAGGGTTATATTACGGAAGAGTGTCATACTTTTTGCTCCAGATATTTTGATGGGATTAAGACAGTTTTTAATCGACTACGACGAAATAATGACATTGATCCCTTAAGAAGAGATAAATATTTATTTTCAAGTGGTGGTACATTCAAGGGAGCAACTGAGGTTAAAGTCTTAGATGATTTATCATTGGCGCAAACACACCGATATGTCTTGTTACATCTTGATGAAATACAATCATATGTTGAGTAAGTCGCGTCTTTTACATCCATTCTTGGGTTTTATTTATGGATTTTTTTAATGAAATTTGTTTTCTTTTTTTTATCCAGAGAATTTAAGAGATACAAGATTCAAAATTTTCGTCATAGGAGATATGACAACAATCCAAGCGCACTGCAACAGTTGGTGGCAGATGAATTTCATGCATGGTTTAAAACCCATGTAAGTATGAACTTTTTTTTTAAAATCATGTCATATGAGCTAAATTTGAAGGACTGAAAATATTGATATTTCACAATATATGTATCAAATATGGATAACGAAAATGTGCCAGAAAGAATAAGATGACTTTCTATGGGTCCTTCAAAATTTGTAAAAAGTTGCAAATGTTTTATTTTCAATGGGATTAAGTTTCACACTAAGGAAGGAAATAGGGGAAAAATAACACAAAATTATGGAGTAGTTGTAACATCAACAACGCCAAGCGTAGCTTTTTCTCGAGATCCAAATCTAGTTGACGGAGAAGTTGAGTACTTTGGTGAACTCACCGAGATAATTGAATTAAACTATTCTGGAAAATTTAAGGTAGTGTTGTTTCGTTGTAATTGGGCCGATCTAACACGGGAGAGAGGGGTAAAGAAAGACGAATTTGGGTATACACTTGTAAATTTCACACGCTTGGCACATACTGGGGAACAGATCACTCATGAGCCATTTTTTATACCATATTAAGTTCAACAAGCTTTCTATGTGAAAGATCCTTTGTGTCCCCCATGGCATGTTGTGATAAAAACAACCCCGAGGGATGTGTTTGATCTTGCTGTGGAGATTGAAGCCAAAGAGGATAATGATATTCAAGATAATGGTGATAGTTTTGCAAGAAGTGTTTCTTACGAATGCCAGGAATTGGAAGAAAGTGACTGGATCCAGGAGGATGTTAATGAAGATTTGTTATGTGATGTTGTACAACAATCATAGGTAAATAAATAATTGCCTCCAAGTTTGTTAATTAATTCACATTTTCTTTCCATTCTTCTCGCTCTTGTCTTTTATTCTTTTCAGTAAATTTGTACAATGTTATTTCTTGGTGAGCTTTATTTAGGTAATCGAATGGAGGACATGGATGAATTTGTGGATGGGAAGTTTAAGTTGGGAATGAAGATTGGGAGTGGGTCTTTTGGTGAGCTTTACTTAGGTAATGCCTTAATTCTTTATCTTAATTGTTTAATAAATAATTTTTTCTTGGTTGAATCAGGTGTTAATATACAAAATGGAGCAGAAGTAGACATCCAGTTGGTTAGCTAATTTTGCTTGATTTTTGATTGTTGATGAAAGTTTCAATAGTATAATTCTAGAAACTGATTTGTCTATTGCATATTGGAGGAGTACTGTTTCTGAGCTTGCAGTTGACTTTGAACTTGTATCCGGGTATTTAGACTTCTCTTTGTGTATGTAATATAAATATTGGTCTCTTTATCTTGTATTTTCCTTTTCCTTTGAAGTGTGGGGTTGTGATAACCCGAACCCAGCATGCATTTAATAGCATTTGACTACATTTAATTAAGTGTTTAATTAGTTAAATCATCCATTTTTGCACTATTTTGATATTTCTTTTAAAAGCATTTGATAATTTTTATATTGATTAATTAAAAGATTATTACCTATTTTTATTGTTTATAGTAATTAGATTTATTTTCTTGTGTTTAATTAAGTGTTATCTTAAATGTTAGTATTTAATTGCATCTGACTACGTGTTTATATTAACTTATTCATTTGTATCTTAACATTAATTTCATAATTCTTTAAAATATTCTAGAAATAGTTAAATTAATTATTTTTAAATGAATATTGATTATTTTGATTGTTTTGATTATTTTAATAATCGGTTTTAATTGTCTTGCATTAAAATTACTCGGTTTTCAATTAAATGAGAAAAGTAACTCCGAGCCGGAGTGAATTTTAAACTATTCTACTATTCTACTTTTCAAAAATTATAGTTTTATATGATTAGTCATCATTTGATTAGCGATCGTTTATTGACCGTTCGATCATAGCATTTCGAAAATGAGAGTTAGAGAAATATTTTTCAAATTTCATGAATAATGTTTTTAGTTTAATTTACCTAGTCTTAGTTGATTTTTATTGAATTGCATTGTTTTAACTTGAATTAGACTAAATGCTACTTAAATGAGCTTGTTGACTATTTTTAACTTGTATTTGACTTTGCCAAAATGACCAAAAAGCCCTTTGTCATCTTTTATAAATAAAGCAAGGCAAATATCAAAACAAAACAAATCCTCAAATGCCCATTTTGTCCCCCCTTGGCCGAAGGTTTAAGGAGAAAAGAAAAAAAAATTAATTTTGCATTTTTAGGCTAAAATCTTGCGTGGAATCGGACGAGGATCGTGGCTCGGGTCCTTGCGAGTCTTGGTCTTCAATCTTTGTGAGGGTTTTCACATTTTTGTGCATTTTTATTTGAATTTGATTTTTGATTCAATTTTTCAGATTTGATATTTATTGCGTTATAATGCCTGTTATTGCTTGGAATTGCCTCCTTAGGGTTCGTAGAGCATTGCTTGTTAGTTATTTAGCAATTTTTACGGCTAGAAATGCAAATTTGAAATTGGGGAAGAATAATAAATAGTGATTTTGAATAGTAAAACCCTAGAATTTTGAATTTTAATCCGAATTGCGATTTCTTGATTTGGATAGGTGTCATTTGTGACAGAAAGATAAAATGTACAATAAAAACGGACCGGCCTTTGTTAAAATTGAAAATTAGACAAAGAAATGTAAAGGGGTAGTTTGACCAAGTGTTGACCGTGCTCGAATTGAGTTGGGGGTTTTGATATTGAGGGCATGGAAGCACTTTTGGTGCTGTTGTGGCATTGATTGAGCGACCAGTTAACATAGTTGTAGTTCAAATGCAGTAGGTGGACTTTCGGGCTTCGGGTGAGAAAGTGGAGTTTCGTGACATAGAAACGTGCCTTGTAGTGCCTAAGTGAATGTAGTGAAATCGGTTTCCTAATCCTGTAGCTCGTTTGCTTATAATTGGCTTTGAAAGTTATAGATTGAATAGTGATATTTGTCGTTTACGTGTTTTAACTGCTATTACTTGTTTAGTTAATGTTATTATTGATGTTAATGATAATCATGCTCGAAAAGTTAATTGATTGCTCTTATTGATTGTAAATGCTTGATATCTCGTATATTGCTACTAATCTGTACTTTCGTGCTATCGCTCGTTTATTGCTTGTATCTTGTATTACATTGCATAGTGTCAGGCGCGTGAGTGATGGGCCTCTCTGGGCAGTCTTGGGCTGCCAAGGTTGGTTTGCTCTAGCTCCGTGTCCTATTCCCATTCTCGCTAGGGGTGCCGCCCTGGGAGATTTGGGTCGTAGATATGTCGGGGTACATCCAGAGTACACCCAGTGGATGTTATAAGGTGGTTGCGCGCTTATTGTCATCGTTGTCAACATCAAGCTCGAGATTGATGTAATGCTCGTGGAATCGAATTGCATGGTACATTGCTCGTATGAGTGAACCATAGCCTTTAAAGTGTGGTATAGCTTTGATGGGTTGTGTTAATGCTTTCTTTAATTGTTTATTGTATTGTTGTTTATATTGATTGTTGTTCTTATCGGATATATTGCTTAACTGTCTTATTTGCATTGCACAACTTTCTTTCTTTCCACTTCGATATATGTCTCGCCCTCACTGAGTATACGTGTTGTGTATACTCACTCCTCACCACCACATTTCAAGAAATGCCATGTTAGCTGAAAAGTTCATGGTTATGTGAAAGACCGTGCCTGAAGAGTTGTCTTGCGTGTTATGTGGCTGAGTTATAGAAAGATGCAAAGATGTATATTTTAATGTATTGTGTGTATTTAGTGTTAAAAGTTATGTAACTAACTTAACTAGGTTTATTGAATGGTATGATAGTCTATTTTATGTAATATGTTAGTATAGTTTAATTGCCAAGCATGAATGTACTTGTCAAAGATGAGAAGAGATATGTTAGCTTTTAAATTGGAAATGTATATTTACTTATGTTTGCTTGTTAAGAATCAAGGCTCGGATGGTCTTGAGGTATTTGAATGGTTGGACACAGTGCTGGTCCACTTATATGCTATTGCAGGTTTTGTATTTTGTCTAGAAACAGGGGAGACTCTGTCCGTCTTTCCCTAAATTTTATGCCCGGGTTTGAAAATTGGGTTGCGATTAGATTGATTGATAGAACTTCCGGTCTCGAGAGGGATTGGGGTGTTACAGGTGGTATCAGAACTTGTTTAGCTCATAAGTCGGGACAAGGTCCTCAGTCTGGTAGGTAGTGATCCTTGAATGTGTGCTTGTTAAGTGTGTCTTGAAAGTGTATACTTGTATGTGAGATTGTGTGTCTTGACTTGAATGTGTGCACCTATGTGAAATAGTTATGTGATATGTGCTAAAGGTGTGTTACGTGAAGTGAAGTGACAACTCGTGTATCGAATTGGCATCGTGAATCGAATCGACTTCGTGAATTGTTATTTACTTGGAGTATTGCTTGTAATGTGTGTATTGGAATGTCTTGAATTGATTATGCCATGATTTGAATTGATTATGTTGTGCTTGACTTGATTGTCGTGTTTGAGTGACTTTGTTGAATAAACTGTTTTACAAACATGCTTGCATAATAGTTTAAGGCATGCATGTATAAATGTGATATCTTGACATTCATACATGTACTGTTGAAATAGTAAGAAAGACTTCTTCCACCCCTTTAGAGAAGTGGTTAGTAGCAGGCCCTCCAAGTTATGTGGATTGACGGGAATTAGCAGTATTTGACTAACCTTTATTTGGGAGTTGGTGTTTGCTTTTGGAGCTCGGTTATTGGCGAATCTTTAAGGTCCTCATCTGTACTTAACAGTTGTGAAAGAGTAGCTTTCTTTTGGGGTTCTATTTGGTTGTTCTCTGGAGCATTCTTTGGTTTTCTTTTTGGGTATTCTTTGGAACTTTTGTTGGCACTTCTTGGTGGACTTGGTTATTGGGGTTTCAAACAGACTTACTGCATGGTATTATCTATGACATATGTGTCTCAGTCTTTATAGGTGTGTTACTGGCATCCCTTATTGGAAATTCTTCAATGGCATTCTATAGAATTCTTAGTGGTCATTTATCTAGTACTTACTTATTGGGCAATCCTTGGTACTTTCTTACTGGAGCATTGTTTCGGGTATTTTTTTTAGTTTTCCTCAGTAGGTTTGGTATTTGAAATTCCTATCAGACTTATTGTATAGTACTACTTACGGTATTCTTTGGAATTCTTAGTGGGCATCCTACTAGTATTTTTCTTGATGGCACTTATTGGAAGTCTTACACTTGGAATCTTGTTCAGACTTATTATCTCATATTGCTTACGGTATGCTGTGGAATACTTTGGGCTTTCTTGGTGGTAAGTTGTATAAAGTTCTCACTTGGCAAACAGTGCAGGGGCCTCGGAGTTTGGTTTTGTATATTGTGTACCAGCTCGGTATTTTCTCTCAGCATTTGAAAGCGATACTCGGGATCTAATTGGTTATCCTATGTGGTTATTATTTGGAAGACTTCTCTGGAACTTTTGAAGTATATTTGATGGGGTTTTCTTAGTACTTTTCTCAGCACTCTTAACAGGGAATTCTTCGATGAAATTCATGACCAGCGGGGTACTTCTTTGGACCTCTGGATGGAACCTTTATTTAAGCCTTTAGTTGGCCTCCTGCTTGGGTATTCTCGGGCAATAATAGTTGAACTTCTACTAGAGATTCGTATGTAGGGTATTCATTCGGTATTCTTCTTGTCATTAATATGTGATGTTAATTTTATCTACAGTATCTCTGCTTCAGTCTTTAGTTGGTATTTTCTCGGCATTCTTGGTTGGGATTTCTATTTGGGATTTTCCTACGAGTATCTTAATTGGTGTCTTGCTCAGCAACCAATGAAGAGTGGTCAGAGTTAGATTTCAGATGATGTTGAGTCTTATTGGAAGAAGAATTGCGAGGACGCAATTATTTTAAGGGAGAAAGATGTGATAACCCGAACTCGGCATGCATTTAATAGCATTTGACTACATTTAGTTAAGTATTTAATTAGTTAAATCATCCATTTTTGCACTATTTTGATATTTCTTTTAAACGCATTCGACAATTTTTATATTGATTAATTAAAATATTATTACCTATTTTTATTGTTTATAGTAATTAGATTTATTTTCTTGTGTTTAATTAAGTGTTATCTTAAATGTTAGTATTTAATTGCATCTGACTACATGTTTATATTAACTTATTCATTTGTATCTTAACATTAATTTCATAATTCTTTAAAATATTCTAGAAATAGTTAAATTAATTATTTTTAAATGAATATTGATTATTTTGATTGTTTTGATTATTTTAATAATCGGTTTTAATTATCTTGCATTAAAATTACTCGATTTTCAATTAAATGAGAAAAGTAACTCCGAGCCGGAGTCAATTTTAAAGTATTCTACTATTCTACTTTTCAAAAATTATAGTTTTATATGATTACTCATCATTTGATCGTGGTTCGGGTCCTTGCGGGTCTTGGTCTTCAATCTCTGTGAGGGTTTTCACATTTTTGTGCATTTTTATTTGAATTTGATTTTTGATTCAATTTTTCAGATTTGATATTTATTGCGTTATAATGCCTGTTATTGCTTGGAATTGCCTCTTTAGGGTTCGTAGAGTATTGCTTGTTAGTTATTTAGTGATTTTTACGGCTAGAAACACAAATTTAAAATTGGGGAAGAATATTAAATAGTGATTTTGAATAGTAAAACCCTAGAATTTTGGATTTTGATCCGAATTGCTATTTTTTGATTTGGATAGGTGTCATTAGTGATAGAAAGATAAAATGTACAATAAAAACGGACCGGCCTTTGTTAAAATTGAAAATTAGACAGAAACGTAAAGGGGCCATTTGACCAAGTGTTGACCGTACTCGAATTGAGTTGGGGGTTTTGATATTGAGGACATGGAAGTACTTTTGGTGCTGTTGTGGCGTTGATTGAGCGACCGGTTAGCATAGTTGTAGTTCAAATGCAGTAGGTGGACTTTCGGGCTTCGGGTGAGAAAGTGGAGTTTCGTGACATAGAAACGTGCCTTGTAGTGTCTAAGTGAATGTAGTGAAATCGGTTTCCTAATCTTGTAGCTCGTTTGCTTGTAATTGGCTATGAAAGTTAGAGATTGAATAGTGATATTTGTCGTTTACGTATTTGAATTGCTATTACTTGTTTAGTTAATGTTATTGTTGATGTTAATGATAATTATGCTCGAAAAGTTAATTGATTGCTCTTATTGATTGTAAATGCTTGATATCTCGTATATCGTTACTAATCTATACTTTCGTGCTATCGCTCGTTTATTGCTTGTATCTCGTATTGCATTGCATAGTGTCAAGCGCGTGAGTGATGGGCCTCTCTGGGCAGTCTCGGGCTACCAGGGTTGGTTTGCTCTAGCTCTGTGTCCTATTCCCATTCTTGCTAGGGGTGCCACCCTGAGAGATTTGGGTCGTAAATGTGTCAGGGTATATCCGGAGTACACCCAGTGGATGTTATAAGGTGATTGCGCGCTTATTGTCATCATTGTCAACATCAAGCTCGAGATTGATGTAATGCTCATGGAATCAAATCGCATGGTACATTGCTCATATGAGTGAACCATAGCCTTCAAAGTGTGGTATAGCTTTGATGGGTTGTGTTAATGCTTTCTTTAATTGTTTATTGTATTGTTGTTTATATTGATTGTTGTTCTTATCAGATATATTGCTTAATTGTTTTATTTGCATTGCAGACTTTCTTTCTCTCCAACTCGATATCTGTCTCGCCCTCACTGAGTATACGTGTTGTGTATACTCACTTCTCACCACCACATTTCAGGAAATGCCATGTTAGCTGGAAAGTTCGTGGTTACGTGAAAGACCGTGCTTGAAGAGTTATCTTGCGTGTTATGTAGCTGAGTTGTAGAAAGATGCAAAGATGTATGTTTTCATGTATTGTGTGTATTTAGTGTTAAAAGTTATGTAACTAACTTAACTAGGTTTATTGAATGGTATGATAGTCTATTTTATGTAATAGGTTAGTATGGTTTAATTGCCAAGCATGAATGTACTTGTCAAAGATGAGAAGAGATATGTTAGCTTTTAAACTGGAAATGTATATTTACTTGTGTTCGCTTGTTGAGAACCGAGACTCGAATAGCCTTGAGGTGCTTGAATGGTTGGACACGGTGCTGGTCTACTTATATGCTATTGCAGGTTTTGCATTTTGCCTAGAAATAGGGGAGACTCCGTCCGTCTTTCTCTAAATTTTATGCTCGGGTTTGAAAATTGGGTTGCGATTAGATTGATTGATAGAACTTCCGATCTCGAGAGGGATTGGGGTGTTACAGGGGTTGTGGGGATAAATTTGTCATATGGATAGCGAAATCAAAGATAACGAATTCCTAATCTTACTTTCTTCTTCGAATCAGTAAACGATGCATCTATGGGTGAAAGTTTGGAGAAGTTTAGGCAAGTAGGAAACTCTTAACCTTTGTGCACCAGGTGTTTGAGATTTACAAGGTTGGAACTTAGGCTTCGGGATCGAAGTATAGTCTTAGCTTTGCTGAATTGGACCAAAGGTAAGTAGGATTACTGTGACACCCCGGATATCTGTTTCCCCTCCCTTACTGAACAACTATATTGCTCACTCTGTAACACCCCGATCCCTCTTGAGACCGGGAGTTCTAACAATTAATCTATTCACAACCCAAATCCAAACCCGGGCAAGATTTTAGGGAAAGAAGGACAGAGTCTCCCCTGTTTCTAGGCAAATTGCAAAACCTGTAATAGCATATAAATGGACCAACACCGTGTCCAAACATTCAACCACCTCAAGGCCATCCGAGCGTTGGTTCACAACAAGCAAATCACAAGTAAATATATATTCAAGCTTAGCAATTAAACTACACCAACCTATTTCATAAGCTAGACTATCATATCTTTCTATCTCTTTTTCCTTTGTCATTACAAATATACATTGAAGTTAAGCTACATTAACTAAATACATAATCTAATGAAACTTAAATTACATCCCCTTTAACATTAAATACATATAATACATAAAAGCATACATCTTTACAACCTTGACAACTCGAGTCACATAGGCACGCAAGAAAACTCTTCAAGCACGGACTTTCACGAAATCACGAACTTTCCAGCTAACATAACATTTCCTGAAATGTGGTGGTGAGGAGTGAGTATACACAACACGTATACTCAGTGAGGGCGAGACAGTTATCGAGGTGGAGAGAAAGAAGATCGTGCAATGCAAATAAACATAGTTAAGCAGTAATGACAATAAGAAAACATTCAATACAAACGACAATACTATAAACAGTCAAGAAAGCATTAACACATCCCTTCAAAGCTATACCACACTCTGAAGGCTATGGTTTACTCATACGAGCAATATACCATTTCACGAGCGATAGATCAATCTCGAGCTTGATGTTTGACAACGATGACAATAAGCGCGCATCCACCTTATAACACTAGTTTGGAATACCCCGGAAGTATCCATCAATCTACGACCCAAATCTCCCTAGGAGGCAACCCAAGCGAGAAGAGGGAATAGCAGCGGAGCTAGAGCAACCAACACTGGCAACCCGAGGCTACCCAGAGACGCGCATCACTCACGCGCGAGACACTATGCAATGCAAGACTCGATACCAGGCAATAAACGAGCGACAGCACAACAATACAAACTAAAGACAACAAACGAGATAACAATCAATCACAATCAATACTAGCATTCAACCAACTTTTCAAGCATAACAAGCAATAATAAGCAACAATAACACCAATTAAACAAGTATATCAAGCAACCCTAAGCATTCTATAGGCATAATATCAAGATAACAAGCAAAATCACAAATCGGCCCCAACTATCAAAACACTACCATTTCCAAACGAGCCACGAGTTCTGGAAACCGACTTCGCCAATCCTCCTAGGTCACCATAAGGCACGTCTAAGGACCCCGAAACCCTACTTTACCCTAGAATTCGCGCAAAGCCCCGATTTCTCCCTTTGCTCGTTTGAACTACAACTATACCAACCAAACACCCAACCAATGCCATAATCGCACCAAAAGTGCTTCCATGGCCTTCCGAAACAATTCCAACACGCAAAATGAGAAAACGCTAAACTCGACCTAAACAACCCCGACTTTCACCAAGGTTTAATTCCCGTTTTTTCCATTACGCAACCCAAACAAACCATGCATTTAGGCATTCTAGCACACCTAGCACATTTTTACATCAACGGACAGCATAACGGAGCAACTTCATCCTTTCAAGGGTTTACTATTCACAAAATACTATTCAGCAACCAATTTAAATTGCAATCTCAACATTTAACTGCAGAAGATGTTAAAAAGCTATAAATACACGTTCTACAATTGCCAAGGAACATTTTAGAAGCATCAAAATGCTTTAAACAACAATCTACGGATAAATTCTAAAAATCAAAGTTTAGATACAAATATTTCAAATGCGCAAATAACGATGAAACCCTCACCTTAGACGCTCCTAGACGCTAGGAAAACCTCGTAGAATGCCTCGGAAAGCACCCCGTGCAAGCCCTCGCGAAGAATCGAAGTTTTGAATATTGAAATGTGTTTTTTTTTCCTTTGGATTTTCGGCCATCTCAAGGCTGTTTCAGCTGATTTTTTGTTTCTTTTTCTTTGTTATTTTGCTTAATAAAGGTGGACAAAGTTGGTCAAATGGTCAAGCATTGGTCAAAATTGCTTAAGTTGGTCAAAAGACTTGTTTTTATGCATTTTTAGGCTAAAACAACTAAGGAAATATCAATTCTAAATAGCAACAATTAAAATATAAAATTTAAGTAATCTAAATACTAGTTTCACTATTTGTTGAGGACTAGAAACCGTTCTCTACCTATCGCTCTCGATATGCTATGCACTTTGCGTCAACAAAGAAGTGACAATTAAACCTCAAAGAATCTAAGAAATATATCATTTTTGGAAAGCATCATAGTTTAAAATTTACTCCGGCTCGGAACTACTTTTCATTTAAGTGAAATCCAAGCATTTAAGTGCAAGAAAAATAAAACCGATTGACACAAATATGAAAAGTAGTTGATATTCCGTTAATATGATTAGCTCATGTATTATTCTAGTTGCTTCTAAAAGAAATATGAAAGTAAAACTACAAATAAGTGTTTAACTAAAAATAAACACAAATTCAATGCCAACATTTAAGATGTCACTTAGTTAAATGCAATTAAATGCCATTAAATGCATGCCGGGTTCGGGTTATCACATCATTCCCCCCTTAAAACAATTGCGTCCTCGCAATTCTTCTTCCAATAGAACTCAGCATCATCTAAAATCCAATTCTGACTAATCTTCATTAGCTACTGAACAAGTATTTCATCAAGATGACCAAATAGGAAAGTTCAAGTAGAAATGCCAAGTGGTAACGCCAAATAAAGGCTCAAAGGTAGATACCGTACAATAATCTCATTGACACGAATACCGAAGAAGAATAAATTCCAACCAGAAACGCCGAGATAATACCAATAAAGACTAAAGCAAAGATATTGTAGATAAAATCACATCACACATTAATGATAAGAGGAATACCGAATGAATACCCCATACACGAATCTCTAGTAGAAGTTCAACTATTACTGCCTGAGAATCCCCAAGCAAAAAGCCAAATAAAAGCTCAAACAAAGGTTCCATCTAGAGGTCCAAAGAATTACCCCGCTGGTCATGAATTTCATAGAAGAATTCCCTGATAAGAGTGATGAAGAAAATACTAAGAAACCCAATCAAATATACTTCAAAAGTTCCAAAGAAGCCTTCCAAATAATAACCCCATGGAACAACCAATTAGATTCCGAGTTTTGCTATCAAATGCTGAGAGGAATGTCTAAGGAAATACTAGAGAAAATATAATGCGCCCAATAAGACAACCAAGTTAAATAACAAACATAGTTTCCCACCAAAACCAAACTCTGAGGCCTCTTCACTAGTTGCCAAGTGAGAACTTCATACAATCTTGCCAATAAGGAAAATACCAGTAGAACGCCCAATAAGAATTTCAAAGAATACCATAAGTAGTATTATACAATAAGTCTGATAGGAACTCCAAATACCAAACCTACTGAGGAACACTGAAGAAGATATCTGAAACAATGCTCTAATAAGAAAGTAGCCAAGTTTGCCTAATAAGTAAATATTAAATAATTGGCCACTGAGAATTCCAGAAAATACCATTGAAGAATTTCCAATCAGGGATGCCAGTTTCATACCAATAAAGACCGAGACACATATACCCTAGATAATACTGTGCAGTAAGGCCGATTGAAATCCCATTAACCAAGTCCACTGAGAAGTGCCAACAAAAGTACCCAAAGAACACCCATTAAGAAAACCAAAGAATGCTCCAAAGAATAACCAAATAAAACCCCAAGAGAAATTCGAGAAAGCTACTCTTTCACAACTGTTAAGCACAGAGAAGGCCATAGAGATTTGCCAATAACCGAGCTCCAAAAGCAAACACCAATTTCCAAATAAAGGCTAGCCAAGTGCCATTCATTTCCTGCCAATCCATACACCTTGAAAAGCCAGCGGTGAACCACTTTCTTTAGGGGAGGAAGAAGTCTTTCTTACCATTTCCACGGGACATGTATGAATGCCAAGATATCACATTTATACACATGCCTTAAACTATTATGTAAGAAAGTTTACAAAATAGTTTATTCAACAAAGTCACTCAAGCATAACAATCAAGTCAAGCACAACATAATCAATTCAAATCACGGCACAACCAATTCAAGACATTCCAATACACACATTACAAGCAATACTTCAAGCAAATAACAATTCACGAGGTCAATTCAATTCACGATGCCAATTCAATAAGTCAATTCGATAGACAACTAGACATTTCACCTTTCTTGAGAAACATTTAACACATAACACATAACTTTATCACATAAGTGCATACATTCAAGTCAAGACACAAAATCTCACATACAAGCATACACTTTCAAGACACACTTAACAAGCACATATTCAAGGGTCACTACCCACCAGACCGAGGATCCTGTCCCGGCTTATGAGCTAAACAAGCTCTGATACCACCTGTAACACCCCGATCTCTCTCGAGACCGGGAGTTCTAACAATCAATCTATTCACAACCCAAATCCAAACCCGGGCAAGATTTTAGGGAAAGACAGACAGAGTCTCCCTGTTTCTAGGCAAATTGCAAAACCTGTAATAGCATATAAATGGACCAACACCGTGTCCAAACATTCAACCACCTCAAGGCCATCCGAGCCTTGGTTCACAACAAGCAAATCACAAGTAAATATTTATTCAAGCTTAGCAATTAAACTACACCAACCTATTTCATAAGCTAGACTATCATATCTTTCTATCTCTTTTTCCTTTGTCATTACAAATATACATTGAAGTTAAGCTACATTAACTAAATACATAATCTAATGAAACTTAAATTACATCCCCTTTAACATTAAATACATATAATACATAAAAGCATACATCTTTACAACCTTGACAACTCGAGTCACATAGGCACGCAAGACAACTCTTCAAGCACGGACTTTCACGAAATCACGAACTTTCCAGCTAACATGACATTTCCTGAAATGTGGTGGTAAAGAGTGAGTATACACAACACGTATACTCAGTGAGGGCGAGACAGTTATCGAGGCAGAGAGAAAGAAGATCGTGCAATGCAAATAAACACAGTTAAGCAGTAATGACAATAAGAAAACATTCAATACAAACGACAATACTATAAACAGTCAAGAAAGCATTAACACAGCCCTTCAAAGCTATACCACACTCTGAAGGCTATGGTTCACTCATACGAGCAATATACCATTTTACGAGCGACAGATCAATCTCGAGCTTGATGTTTGACAACGATGACAATAAGCGCGCATCCACCTTATAACACCAGTTTGGAATATCCTGGAAGTATCCATCAATCTACGACCCAAATCTCCCTGGGAGGCAACCCAAGCAAGAAGAGGGAATAGCAGCGGAGCTAGAGCAACTAACACTGGCAACCCGAGGCTACCCAGAGAGGCCCATCACTCACGCGCGAGACACTATGCAATGCAAGACTCGATACAAGGCAATAAACGAGCGATAGCACAACAATACAAACTAGTGACAACAAACGAGATAACAAGCAATCACAATCAATACTAGCATTCAACTAAATTTTCAAGCATAACAAGCAATAATAAGCAACAATAACACTAATTAAACAAGTATATCAAGCAACCCTAAGCGTTCTATAGGCATAATATCAAGATAACAAGCAAAATCACAAATCGGCCCCAACTATCAAAACACTACCATTTCCAAACGAGCCACGAGTTCTGGAAACCGACTTCGCCAATCCTCCTAGGTCACCATAAGGCACGTCTAAGGACCCCGAAACCCTACTTTACCCTAGAATTCGCGCAAAGCCCCGATTTCTCCCTTTGCTCGTTTGAACTACAACTATACCAACCAAACACCCAACCAACGCTATAATCGCACCAAAAGTGCTTCCATGGCCTTCCGAAACAATGCCAACACGCAAAACGAGAAAACGCTAAACTCGACCTAAATGACCCCGACTTTCACTAAGGTTTAATTCTCGTTTTTTCCATTACGCAACCCAAACAAACCATGCATTTAGGCATTCTATCACACCTAGCACATTTCTACATCAACAAACAGCATAACGGAGCAACTTCATCCTTTCAAGGATTTACTATTCATAAAACACTATTCAGCAACCAATTTAAATTGCAATCTCAACATTTAACCGCAGAAGATGTTAAAAAGCTATAAATACACGTTCTACAATTGCCAAGGAACATTTTAGAAGCATCAAAACGCTTTAAACAACAATCTACGGATAAATTCTAAAAATCAAAGTTTAGATACAAATATTTCAAATGCGCAAATAACGATGAAACCCTCACCTTAGACACTCCTAGACACTAGGAAAACCTCGTAGGATGCCTCAGAAACCACCCCGTGCAAGCCCTCGCGAAGAATCGAAGTTTTGAATGTTGAAATGTGTTTTTTTTTCCTTTGGATTTTTGGCCATCTCAAGGCTGTTTCAGCTGGTTTTTTATTTCTTTTTCTTTGTTATTTTGCTTAATAAAGGTTGACAAAGTTGGTCAAATGGTCAAGCATTGGTCAAAATTGCTTAAGTTGGTCAAAAGACTTGTTTTTATGCATTTTTAGGCTAAAACAACTAAGGAAATATCAATTCTAGCTAGCAACAATTAAAATATAAAATTTAAGTAATCTAAATACTAGTTTCACTATTTGTTGAGGACTAAAAACCGTTCTCTACTTATCGCTCTCGATATGCTATGCACTTTGCGTCAACAAAGAAGTGACAATTAAACCTCAAAGAATCTAAGAAATATATCATTTTTGGAAAGCATCATAGTTTAAAATTTACTCCGGCTCGGAGCTACTTTTCATTTAAGTGAAATCCGAGCATTTAAGTGCAAGAAAAATAAAACCGATTGACACAAATATGAAAAGTATTTGATATTCCGTTAATATGATTAGCTCAGGTATTATTCTAGTTACTTCTAAAAGAAATATGAAAGTAAAGCTACAAATAAGTGTTTAATTAAAAATAAACACAAATTCAATGCCAACATTTAAGATGTCACTTAGTTAAATGCAATTAAATGACATTAAATGCATGCCAGGTTCGGGTTATCACACACTCCCTCTTTTTAACCATTTTATGTTCAGTGCCTTCAGAGTCTGAGGTAAAAAAAGCTCGGGATTCTCCTTGATCGGATGTTCTAGTTATAGTTGTTGGTTTCTATGTATAAAAGCGATAGTTATGTTTCTTTTGAGGCCTACGTGCCTTGTATATATTGGTTTATGAGAAATGTAATGTAAAGTTAAAGTCTCATATGATTTGATAGGTGTAGTTGGTTTGTAATAACTCTAATGATTTACTTTATTGTCTAACTGGCTTGCATGGATTGTATGGAGGTTGGTTGAACGGCTAATGAAATGGAAAATATTGGAGTGGTAAGATAAGCGGAATTATCATCACAGGTGTTCAACAACTAATGAAATACATGCTTGTATGTTATATTATGCTAATAGAAAGGCTCGGATGGCCTTGTAGACTTAGGAAGTTGTGAAATGAATGTTGTATATTGTGGTGGTGGTCATTTCTTCTGTGTGCAGGTAACCGGTTAGTCCTAGAAATAGGGGAAATTCCGTCCGTTTTTCTTAATTTTTCATGAATTCGGGATTTGGATCAAGGCTCCAGTCTCGTAAGAGATCGGGGTGTTACAATTACTCCTTCTATTTGTGCCTTTATGTTGGTTATTCTGACCAGTCGTTGTATCTGTTAATTGTCTATTTGGATTGTCTCTGTTCCTGGCCAATTTTATCAACTGCAGTTTTCTAAAATGACAATAGAATGATATTGAATATGTATTGACTAAATATCTACCACTGATTTAAAGTGTTTTAAATTATCCTTGTTTGCTACTATTAAAAGATTGAAAGATTTTTTCTTACACATGCCATCATTTGCTCCTACTGCCCTTTAGTTTGATTTTAATTTAAAAAAGCATTATATTATCTTCGGCCCCGTATTTTCGATTGAACTTATATTATTTTTTTTCAACTCGTCATTACTATTATATAGACCTCGCTTGATTATTCAGATTTTTTATATACTTTTACTCTTGTGTTGTTATATTTATTTAAACATAACTTCTTGCTCTTATATAAACTCTTGAGGTACATTTTACTTCCTGAGCCATTTGATCATATAATAGTATTACATTTTGTAGATGATGAGGAATGAATGTTGGATGCAAACTTGGTAGTGAATAGTTTGGAAATCTATGGAAACTAGTATCCATCGTGTAATAGATAATATTTGAGTGCAAGCTTATGCTAGTATGTATTGTTGAACAAGTAATGTAGTATATATGATCAAAACTGAACTTATGTAATAGTACTTGATTGAGAGGTTGGCCTTGTTTAATTATTTGCATTGCATCTGCCTCTATGTTGAAATTTTAAGATATATGTGAATATCGAAAATATATGTGTATTTTAGAGTCTCTTTATTGAGGTCCTAAAAGTCATTAATTTCAAATACAATGTATGTTGTTGATGTTGCTTTGAGTCCTATTCCTAAAGAGTCATTGAGGTCCTCTGGTGGTTACATGAGTAGTATCTAGGCTTGAGAATGGTGAGAATTAGAGACATGTAAAATGCCAAAGACCAATCCTTAAAAAGATAGCTTGAGAAACGGTTAAACCAAAGGCCATACAACAACATATACAACCAGCCACTACAACCAACTATTGTAGCAATCCAAGCACTAAAGCATATCCAAAAACACTCAATATAATTAGCTAAATTTAAATAATTGGCCTCATACAAGAATCTAAAGCTAAGCATCTAAAGCTAAGCAATCTGAACCAATACAAATAAAATCATAATTCTTTCAACAAAACATAATCCTTTGTTCATTCCTTGATAGAGATTTAAGAACTGCTTCCCTGGAAATTAAGAGAATGAAAGAAAATTAGGCACATTAACAAAATAAATGTAATATCCATCTTTCACTTTTCCACAAAACTATTACCCATATCAAAATTGATTAAACATCTACAATGACCCTCACTTCAACATACAACATAGTAAGATGTATGTCAAAGTTTCCATACTCAATAATGCAAGTAATAAACTAAAAGTTTACCTGGCTCACGTATAAGTATAATATTTTTCTTAGGCTATCTATCTCGACCTTTAACTCGTCTCGCTCAGCCCTCTCAGCCTCTCACTCGACGTCGCATTTTTTCAAAAGCTCAACTTCAGCTTCCAAATGTCTTATGTCATTAGCTGTAGCATGCCTTTTAGTGCCAAACAATGTTGATGGCATTGGTCTCAATCTTTGTCCTCTTACACGACCGGGGTGTTCTGGGCCTCGTACCTCACGAATTACTTGACTTTGTAACTCAATTTCATCAAGTTCAGATGAGGCTTTTCTTTCCTCTACGAGGCACCAAGATTTGTCCTAGACATACAAAATACAAATAGCAAGCATAAACATACACTAAAACAAAGTGGAAAAAGCAAGTACCGAATGAGTTACATGTCACTAGAAATTACCAAAACCCCAGCGGAAGTAGGATCTACTGCACCATTTGGTTTTTGGTGGGTAGCTTCATATAATTCGACTTCATCCACTGGTCCACCTTTGACTTTTTCCTACAAGTTTATACGTAATTTAATTGTAAAGTTAATCAACTATGAATGAAATCTAATATATTTAGTTCCAAATACCATCTCCTTCCTCTTTCGGACAAAACTCTTACTACCGCCTATGTGCGTCTCTGTTTGTTGTTTCCTGTACTCTTTTGCCTTGGTTGATTTTTCCTGCCGATATGAACATCAATGTTGCATTTAAATGAAGGTAAATATAATTCCTCAGTAAAATATATACAAAAATCAAATGTATGTTACTTACTATGAATGCCTCTGATAAAGTTATATCTATAAAATCATTCCATTGAGATTTCTCCACCCCTTTGGGAACACGACCATAAATTTGGGTTTTAGTAAATCCGTTTGTTAAATCTATATTTATAAAATCCCTCAATCTGCCTTTATTGTTTCTCCATTTATGCCCAATAGATTGTAGCAAAACTCTCTCACAAGTTTCATATGCATCATTCTCCTCGGGAAAAATGAAGCGCTCCTACCACATATAAAAGTATTAGTATAAAAAGAGTATAATTGAAACCTAAGACAACTAGAAATGCATATATACAAACATAAACAACAACTAAAAGCATAATGAAAAGCACAATCATTTAGAATAGCGTAATTTGGCATTAACCTTCATGTAATCCATAAGTCTTTCCTTCTCAGGGTCGAAGAAATCCTTCCAATCATTTTTAGTTATATCACAATATTTGCCCATTCAAGCAACTACTCCACTACTAGTTACGAAACCAGCCGCATGATCCCCAATAGGTTGGCCATGTTCATTAAAGTCTACTCTAATTCATTTATCTGGACCCAGTGCCCAATTTGTGTTGGCCATAGACGGTCCTCGGGTCTTTTTTTTATGAGTACTATCTAAATAATCCAACAAGTACAACAATTATTCATGTATAATATAATAAGAAATGATAATAATTCCTGTACTCTTAACAACTACCTGGATGGTCTTGCTCTTGATTGTTAAGGGAAGTGCCTTCCCTATTTGAAGATCGTCTATTTGACATCTTTGTTCAGGCCATTAGCTGGTAATTTCAACAAAAATTGATTAAACATCTTAAATTAACTGAGTTCCCAAGAGTAATGGATTCTCCAAGGTGAAACTTTACAACTGAGACTTCCAATATTTTGTAATTACAACCATTAGACTTCACAAGAATTACAATCCCAACAAGAAGCAGGAAAGCTCAATGACATTTCCAAACAAAATAGAACTAAATACACAATAATAACATAGCATAATGAACATAAATGATCTTGTCAAACTACTACAAATTAAATTAGAAAAAGTTTCTCTAATTTTCTCATTCCTATGCATTCTCTAAACCGAGGACAAAAAAGAAAAAAAATCAAATAATGAGCTAACAGGAGTCAGCTCTGTAGAAACATAGATTATAAAAAGATGTTATGTTTTGTTCGTATTCTTCAAAGAGCACTCATTTTGACGGCAATAAACTAATCCTCATTTATGATTAGTTCATCATGAGTTTCAGCTTTCAAAGTTCAGTTTTTTAAATGCGGATTCAATTGATATGCCTAGGAATTTCAGAGAAGACAAAACCACTATGTTTATGCATCAGAAATTACTACCTTGACTCAATTTGTGTAGCGTACCCACCAAAAAAATTCAATCTTTTTACAGAAACTCACAATAACATCTCACCAAAGCTAAATATACCAATCACGAAAATGTCAATCACTCTAAACAAAAATAAATAAATTTCTACTTTTTAATAATATTTTTCCTAACCAAATATGTTAAAAACTCTAAAAAAAAGGGTAAAAAAGCAGAGTAATAAGAATAACAGTTAGGGTTGGTTTTGTTGTCACAATATAGTTTTCTAAATGTTAACAAAACAATAATAAAGACAAAAAATAGACAATTTTTCTAATATAAAAACAAATCTTGCATCCATAACCTAAGAGATTTTGAAAAAGTAAAAAAATGCATATGTGAAACAAAACAAGAATAAAGCCTTTAAACTACAAGTCACACACACATCCCTCCACCACCACCACCACCCACACATACACACACATAACACACACCACACACACTCTCTTCGCTTGCACATACCACGGTAACACACACCCACACAAAGAACGCACACACACCACTATGGCACACATTCATAAAGCTACTCTGATGAGAGAAAAAGAATTAAAAAAAAAGGAGAAGTATTAGCACTGACCTGATGCAGGGTAGACAGAAAAATATAGAGAGAGAGGAATGGTGGTCTCTATGTCTGCAGAAGAGAGAAAACGTGTGAAGAACCAAGACAATGCATGACAAAATAAAACTGTTCTACCTATATAACGGATTCACCAATAACAAACAAATAATGAGAAGATATATATAGAAAAAGAAGAAGAAAAATTAAACAATATAAGGAATTTACTTATAGTAAAAATAAATAATCACAAGATAAAGCTTTTGTATCAAAATACTTACCTTTTTTTCTTTTATGATCAAGACACTCTAGAATTGAACGTAGTTTAGCTACTTGTACAAAGTCTTTGGCCACGTCAGTTGCCAAGCTACTTGATATATTCTAATGACATTTCAGTATAAAAGTTAAAAATATGTCCTTATGGAATTTTAGCATAAAAGTGGGAAATATGACAATAAAGCACCAGAAAAGTGGTAGAATATTTCCCTTTCATTATCTTTTGCCTTTAATAGGAACATCAAATGCCCACAATCATCGACGAAAAGAAGTGGTATCCTACTATTAGGTAAACATGGAAATGTTGCTGCAACATACTCTTAGAATGAAAGAATTCTATATGAAATTTGCCTAGACCAACCCTACTTCAATTTCATTGCAAAGTTAAAATTAAACAAACTTTATCCACGCGGATAAGCTTAACACAGTGCTACAACTGTTTGCAAAGTTATCCAGCATACGGGTTGAATAAATCAAAAAGGAAAAAGCTCTTTCAACTTCATCCTGCTTGCTGGGTGACGTAAACAAATATGAGGACTTTTCAAGTTCATCCCATAGGCATAATTTGTACAATCATGTTACTGAAACATCTTAGTAAGACATTTGCTACAAAACAAAAATCCAAAGAAAAGAGAAAAAGACCAAAAAAACAAACAAAAGCTAAAAAAACAGCTCAAGGACAAAATAAAACCAATGGTCTCTATGTGTGCTCAAAGAGTGATAGCACACACACAAATACACACACATGCACACACTTAATTCTCATACAGTACACACAGTAAACAACACACAGATCTCGCCATCTCACTTCTTTTTCCTATCTCTAAAAAATTCCTTTATCAATTCAGCTAAGAAAGATAACAATGTGAACAAAATGCTTAGTCAATAAAAATCTTGGGTTTATATTTTTGTTCTTTGGGTTCAGATATTGAGAAAGGACATTTGCCGATCTAGGGTTAGTAACTCTGCCATATATTCCGATTAAATCAAAAATTCTCCTCTAAAGAATATTGCAAAGACCAAAACCAAAATCAAAAGTTTTAAAAAGGTAAAATTTCAAAGCTACGAACTTGTTTACCTCAAATCAAAGAACACAAACAATCCAAGCAACAAACCCGCCAATCCTTTGTGATACTATGTGTTGTGACGAGACGCAGGGTCCGAAGATTTAGATTCAAAAATTATTCTCTGTGTGTGTATGTAGAGAGGAGAAAGAAAGAGAGAGAGCTGAAGAAACTTCTGGAGAAACGTTTTGAAGTCTGATGGTGTGTTTGTGAGAAAGAGGCGGATGAGAAAAAGTAAAGAAAACTTTCAGATACCACTAAAGGGTATTATGGTCATAAAAATAGAAGTACAAAATTATTAAAATATGGTACAATCCTCTTAATGCATTCATGGTCTATAAATATGCATTGAGTTGCCAGCTTTGTCCAAAGGGCATTATGGTCTTAAAAATAAGAAGTACAATATTGCTAGCACATAGTACAAACATTCTAAAGTAGTGACGACCTACAAATATGCATGTTTCGACAATTTTAACCCAACAAACGTGCCTGTCTTGACAACTTTGTCCACGGATATTATGGTCATAAAAAAAATAATACTGACTTTCATCATATTTTCGCTATCATGACTATTTTCCAATTGAGTTATATTTTTCTCTTACCCGACCTTTTTTTTTGAATTCAAACTCTTGCCGCCAATGTTCAGCTTGAGCCATTATAAATTGTGAACAATTGTTTTAGATTTAGAATTTTATATACTACAGTCTTTTCTTATTATATTTTGAGAAAATATCACATAACCCCTTTGTGATTTGTGAAACTATTACCCTACCCCTCTGTGTCCCTTAAACTTCAAGAATGCCCTATGTGTTATTAGAAAGTCATCACACTACCCCCTTCATGTCTTTTTTAAGTTATTAAATGTCAGTTTTGCCCTTTTATAATACATATTTTTTTTCTTTTTTTCTTTCATTTTTAATTATTTATAACTAAATAAAAAAAGTAAAAAAATATTCATCTTCCCCACACCACCCCCCCACCTCAAGCCCCACACCCCCACACCACCCCCAACTCCTCCCTCTCCTACCCCCTACTGCTCTGTCGGAGCAGCAGATCTCACTGCTGCTCCCACGAGCAGCAGCATGGCTGCTGCTGCTCGTCGGAGCAACAACAAGGGATGGGGGATGGGGGTGGGGGGTGGGATGGGGGGTGGGGGGGGGGGGGTAGTGGGGAAGATTAATATTTTTTATTTTTTTATTTAGTTATAAATAATTAAAAATGAAAGAAAAAAAAGGAAAAAAATATATGTATTATAAAAGGGTAAAACTAACATTTAATACCTTAAAAAAGACATGAAGGGGGTAGTGTGATGACTTTCTAATAACACGGGATATTCTTGAAGTTTTAAGAACACATGGAGGTAGGGTGATAGTTTTACATATCACATGGAGGTTATGTGATATTTTTTATTATATTTTTAATATGTTATAATAATTTTATAATTAAGTTTTAGTCACATTATTTAGATTATGATTTATGTTTTAATAAATTTAATCGCATTTTATATGTTTTGGATCTATGTACTTACTTATTCTAGATACTCCGCCATGAATAGCGAAATTCTTCTTACTTTTCTATTATTCTAATCAATCAATTTTTGGAAGATAGGTTTTATGTCTATTAGTGTTCCAAAAGCCCATTTTCATAACCCTAACGAGGAACATACTATTATCACATTTGATGATGTACTTCTTAGATGGATAGTACCTTTCTATCGAAATTATTTATTATTCATACGCACTTGAATATAATAGACAAATCTTAATTGTAATTAGCCGTGAAGCTCAAGCCTCTAATTAATTAAACTTTCGTTAATTCATCATATGTTATTTTGTTAAAGCTTATCTATCCTACTATTTTAATTATATCAAGTAATAGTACAAACTTTTGTTCATCAACGTGCACTTATTTATCACTGATATTCATTGGAACAAAATCTTATTGATATAAATTTAAATGTTCATATTATTTAATTATCAAAAATACCAAATCCATACAAATATCTTTTTGTTATGATTAAAAAAAATAAAAGCATATGACCTTTTTTTTGGTTTTTTTTTTTTTTTAAAATCATCACTAAACCACCAAAATTTTTACTAAAGCCAAAACACCCACCAAATTATTTCGGAGTTACATGACTAATACTCTTGTAATCAGGGGCGATGGTACGCGGGAGCTCGAGCCAACATTTTTTTTTTTTTGAAAAAAACTAATGATAGTTTTCATCTGAATATGCTTTGGCCCTCCCAGTTTTTTTTAGGCCTTGGTCCCTCCAAAGTTTTAAAACATAATGATGTACAAGGCTTTTGACAAAGCTTGTCTCCCACGATGTTAGGTTTTTTTTTTTTTCTTGCAATGATTGCCATAATTCATTATCAAAACGTTAAATTACTAACAAACAAAACAAAATCGTAAGAGATAAAACTCTAGCCTCAGCCTCTAAGCTTTGGATTTCAGAAGAATTTCTCTAACCAATAACCATAACATTACAATTTGTATTCTTCTCCAAACTCCATTAGCATTAAAATAATGTCAGCTAGTTATTCCACTAAAAGTACACCGACTTGTCTGGCTCCTAACATTAAAATAATCCTTCAAACTCAATAATCTACATATAAAGTTAGTTAGTATTTGAAATGGGGATGGTTTTTGATGCAACTCCCAAGATGTACACCGATGGCTCTAGCATCACGTTTTTCTTTCATTTGATCAAAGTAGTTAAAACTTCCCATGTACCTGCCAAAACCTCATACATATTCCCACCAAAAATTTCACTTCACCAAAACACCCACCAAAACTTCTTACCCACTAAAATTTCAAGGGCACCAAAACTATCTCGCACCAAAACTTCTCATCGGACCCAATTTCAATCGCACCTAAACTTCTCCAAAGAAGCAATTAGGTAGCAATCATGTATATGTTTCTGCGATCTCTCTCACACAGAACATACACACACACACACACATTGTAACGAATTGGGATTAATTACAGAAGTTGTAGAACCAAGATTATCTTTCTCTGCCCTTTCACCGTGCCTATTCTTATGCTATATATATATAGCTATTACATCAGTGGTGTGCGTTTACCCCCACACGTAAAAAATATGATCAGTTGTGCTTTAGTTGCTTAAGCCACATACTTCTTCAAATATGTAGGTGTTACTCAACAGCTGCTCTTTCCTAATAGCTGCATAAGTTGAGTTAATTGTTTTTAGTTGTAGTTTACTCAACAGCTGCAAATTTGGGTTTCAACAGTCGAAGTTTCTTTCTTATATATGTGTGGACTAGTTCCAAAATTTAAATGCCAAGAATTTCCAATATCCTAGCTAATTATTGTTGCTCAAACAAAAAGTGGTTCGCAAATTGTAGGATATAAAAATCACTGTGGTGGAAATTTTAATTTGGTTTAGCTGTTCTATTTCCATCATATCATGTAAGCGATTCTGAGCTGTTATAGTCTCTTTGTAAGGTGTTATTATCCCTTTGTATACTTCATCTACACATGAAGTTTTTTATACATGATATTTCATAATTACTCTGCTCTTTTAAATAGCTATATGTAGTTGTTATTTGATTTCTTTTGGGCACTTGAGCTGATGATTGAGCTTGGTTTAAATTCTGATTTGGGCTGGTCATAACGCACTCTTTCTTTAGATACATATGAATATAACTCTATTAAGTATGTATCCCTACATTTTCGGGTAATTTTCTCATTGTCAACCGTTTAATTCTACTTTTTAGTAAGCTAAATTAGTTTAGTTATGTAACGATGTTACTAAAATATAAGAGAGTGCAGAATTAAGAGGGAGCTACAGAGACGTTTTTGATTGAATTTAGCAGGAATTACAATGGATAGTGCCAATTTTGAGAGGAAATTGGTAAACTCCATAAGACAGAGAAAATAAGAAGAACAATTGGCTAATAATTTTCTGGTGCCCTCAGCTAATGCATCTATTCTATTTATAAGTTGTTCTTTCATAGCTTCTGAGGTGTAACGAATTCTTCCAGATGGTTTGGCATACTTTTGATGCGTGAGCTTCTCCGTAACTGAACGGAATCACCAATTTGTTGCTGTTTGTTATTTTTCCCTGCTTCTAGATTCTTTTTAGCCAATTTTTAGATGGTTCACATTGTTTGCCTTTGTTGGGAGGTATTAATGTTGCATTCATGGCAATTTATTTCTGATTACTCATAGCTTAAGCAAACGATAATGAAATCTGATTATTTTTGTAATCGCGATCACTTAGTCTATCGATGATTTTAGTTTATATTATTAATTCAAACCATATTAGGGCAATTCATTTTCTTTGCCCTGTTTGAGTGGTAAGAAGAAGATTATATTGTGTAACCACTGGCTTCCAATTGCAGGCAAAGAATTTTTATTTTACTTATAGAATGTTGATATTATACATGTCCTATGCATTTCTTTACAGCTATTGAATGCATTAGAAGATGGCAGCCAATAAGAAGCAAAGATTAAAGAGAATTGAAGGGAATATAGCAAGAATGGAGGCTATGGGTTTGACAACAATGGCAAACTCTTTGACGGGTTCTGTTCAAAATGACAAGAAAAAGAGTGGGAAGAGTAGGAGTACAGAATCAGTGAGGATGAGTAAAAAAAAGATTGATGATAATTATAGGCCAGTTGAGAATGATGAGCTTCAGGGGTTAAGTTCTACTGCTGAGGAGGATGATGTTGATGATAGAAATGAGGAGCTTACGATACCTCAAAAAACCAAGGTAGAATCTTTTTTTCTGAAGCAACGTAGAATCTTTGTGGGTGATTTTTTTTTCAAAAGTTTAGTTCTCATGTTTTTTTTGTTTTTTTTTTTGTTTTCCTTCCTGTTACTAGCTAGCCTGTAAGTTTATATCAACTTGAAACCATGAAGGAAATAAATTTTTAACTCATATAATTCATGGGGGTTTAACTCTTAGGATAAAATCTTTAAAAAATTTTAGAGTAACTTGTTAGAATGCTTGAGGCTAGAGCTAGCTATTTCTATGGTTATGAAGGCCCTGGTGAGGAGTATGTCAATGGCTATGGCTATGGTAAAGGCTATGATTTCAACACCCAAAAACTTTATATTAGGTGAAAGAGATAAAAATTGAAACTCCGACCATCTCATTGGTCAAAGATAAAACTCTATTCGTGATACAGTTTTTCTTATGCTCGCAATTTTATGCTTCTTTCTTTGTAAAAGATAATGATTAGAGTTTTTAGCTTTGTGTTCAAAATTTTCAGCTAATAGCCCTAAGGAACCGATCAAATACTCCATCATCCTCAAATGGAGAAAGCCCTAACAATCAAGATCATTCAGGTAATTGTTTTTTGATTCATTTATCAAACATTTACAAACTAACAATACTATGATTCATTTGTTATTAATTCTTTTTGTGTAACAATAATCAGAAACTATTGCAAGAAGAAAGACTAGTGGCAAAAATAGGTGCAAACAAATTTGGCAGTTGGATGATGACAAACGAATTAGAATCGAATGTAATAATCACGGCCAACCTATTGGGGACGGATCGGTTGATTTAGCTACTTGTCTCGGATTAGTTGCTCGAATGGGCTACTATTGTTCCATAGCTAAAAACGATTGAAGACACATCATCAAAGACGATCACACGAAAGAGAAATTTATTAGTTATTTGAAGGTTAATGTCAACATACGCTTCTCTAAATTTCAATGTTTTTAGCTATACTTTAGGTTTATATTTCTATGTGTGCTCTTTTTATACTAATTAGTCTTATATGTGCTGGGAGAGCTATATTTTTCCTGATGATAAGACAAAGTATAAAAAGTGCATACATTATGTGCTTGGCTCTACTGGCGAGAAATGGAGGAACTATAAACATGATTTAAGGAAAAAAATAACCAAGTATGTGGAGGAAGGAAAGTCCAAAGAAGAAATTCATGCTATTGTTCTAGAAGAGGTGGAAGATACTCAATGGATAGATTTTGTCAATTATTCTTTATCCAAGGAGGCCAAAGTAAGTACCATGACATTGACTTATGATATATGTAGTTATAGTTGTCATGATTAAGTTAGTCCTATAACTTTTATGTTTATATTGGCAGGCAAAATCAGATCAAGCAAAAAAGAATAGGAGCAAGCAAACAGAAGTTCACACATTGGGTATACAGAGTTATGCACAAAAGGAGAATGCTATGGTATTTCAAACCCTATCTCTTAGGTTTGTTAGAATTTCACACTAAACGACTATCCTTACAATTAAACTTACATATGTTATCTTGTAAGAAATAGAGCAAGATGGACCAGTGAGTCCCATTGTATTTTATCGGGAAACACACAAGAGCAAAAATGATAAAATAAATCCAACTTCTACGAACATTTTGGTAATTGTTTTCTTGATTTTTGGATAAATTTGTGTTATGTTAATATGAAATGGACCATATACTTTTTTTTGCACATTGAAATTTTTTAATGGTCAACTAGCTTTATTCAACTACAACACACCTTTAATGAAAGGTGTTTACTTTCATTTAGAGTTTGTATCAATGCAATTAAGCACATGGTATATAAATTTATTTTGATTTAGAATGCTAGTAGATATTCTATCTTAAATTTAGAGTATTATTTTCTTTTATTGCTCTATAACAGTTTCATGATGCATTTATTCTAGTCTTTTCTTTGGTTTGTACAAGTTGTATAAAACTTGATTTGATTATGAAAATGTCTAGGATGAATGTGAGACTCTCAAGAAGCAAAGAATCTTACCTGGAGTTGATGTTATCGACTTAGAGAATGAGATCATTCATGAAGTACGGGGCCCGAAACACTTCAGTCGTGTTAGAGGGGCAGGGCGGGGACCTACCCCTTCATCATTCTTGGGCTCTAGGTGGCATGGTATGTCTAATGATTTAAGAAGTTTGTTGGCTGAAGTTCAAAGTTTGAAGAAACGTGATGAGGAGAGGGAGGCACAATTAGTAGTTGAACGTGATAACATGGAGGCACAATTAGTTGCTGAGCAGGCTAAGCATGACAAGACTGAGGCACATCTCAATAAGCTACAGCAAATGCTTGACTTATACTTGAGCATGTAAAATGAGAGTTTTTATACACCTTATTATGCTATTAGTTTTTAGACAACGAAATTCTACATTATTATGTGTTTGTGGGTTGTAATAGATACTATTTTATCTATACAAACACATAGGTTGTTTTGAAGTCAAGCAATATGGAACATTTGGCCATTTGGGTTGTTTTTGGAGTCAATGCTTTGCTTAAATTGGTTGTGCGGGTTTATTGAGTGGGACATTGCCTTATGTATAGGGTTTAAATGTGATCTTTTGGGGTCATTATAGTTTACAGATAGTTTGAATGGGTTCATGGAACAATTTTGAGGGGGTGTTGTGTGGGTGTTAATGAGTAATAGTGGTAAGGTGGAGAAGGTAGATGGGCATTGATTGTGCAAGGATATTATAGCCTACAGTTGACTTCAGTTTAATTAAATCTTTCTGCTAAGGGAAAAACCTTTATTATGAGCCTTTTGTTTCACTTATAGTTTATTTTTACTCTTCGTGATCTACAATTTATCTTAATGGCAAACGTGTACACTGCTAGCAGCGTTAATGGCATACATGGTAATATGACTTTTTTTATTATGATCTAAAGATGTAATTCAAAATTAATGAGTAATGTTATATTATCCTTGCATTGTAACCGCAACTGAGATTGTTCATTCTCTTTTTTTTCTCAGTAGTTTTCCTCTATTGTTATATTTTAGTCATTCTTACACGTGCATAATAAGCAACAAGAGTTTTAATACATCTTATTTTGTTACATGTTGAGCTAAAGTTTACTTTTTAGACAATAAAAATCAACATTATTATGTGTTTGGGGGTTATAGTAGATACTCTTTGTGAAAAACTTTTTCAGCTAATGAATCTCCTGCCTTGTGATCAATTCTCATCAAAAGACAATATTCTGCACTTTGTAGATTGTTTCTGCTTTTCGAGTGGAGGTGTGATATTGCAGTTTCTATGTTTTTACATGCTCTTTCTGGGTCCTTTTAATCTATTGGGGGAAGAAAACTACCTGGTAAGATTAGCAATAGATATTTAAACAAATTGAAAGCTTAACTTCCACAAACTTGATGGTAGTGCATTTAAGTGGAAGCTCTGTTGTGCATGCAAAAGACTTTTTGATTATGAACCCTTGTTGTTGATCACATATATCAATTTGGTTTGGTTAGTAGAGATGCCTGTTCTATTCTATGTCAACAAGCAGATAAACTAGTCAAGGTTTCATCATGAAACGTTAAGAAATATGGTTTTCTTTGAATTGTTTGTTCTTTACTGTTTTGCTGAAGCCCTATTTATTAGCTTGGTTATATGCTCATCCATGCAGAACTTCTCTATGTTCATCTATTACTATTTGGTTATGTAGGAATAAAAAAAAAAAAATTCTTTTGACTAATATTCTTCAATACTTTTAATTGACTGGTAAGCAGATTTTGAATATCATCCAGTCTTTTTGATCCTACTCAAATTGCAAATTCTCCAAGGATGGTTTAAGTTTATTGGTTAGCTAAGAACAAAGGAATAGTTGAAAACTTTTGATTTTTTTGCCCTCGTATCAAGTGCTTTATATATAAGGCATGACTATTGTAACTTAATTA
Organism: Ehretia macrophylla; assembly: GCA_037974665.1. Lineage (NCBI taxonomy): Eukaryota > Viridiplantae > Streptophyta > Magnoliopsida > Boraginales > Ehretiaceae > Ehretia > Ehretia macrophylla. Next base: position 49,304,036 of record CM075769.1, on the reverse strand, counting down.
TAACTTTTGATTTGTACATATTAAACAATTATACTTGATTATAACTATTGTAACTTAATTTTCTTTATTGTAGATATTCTAACTTTTGATTTGTTTATAAACAATTATACTTTTAAGAGCAATTTAATTTTCTTAGCTTGTTTTTGTACTATTGTTTCCCCTATTCTTCATCCAATATAATTAATTGTTAGATGATCTAATATATATAAAAAGTAATTAGAAGCAAAACAATATATAATAAGGAGAAGCAAGAAATAAAAGATTATTAGAAGCAAAACAGAATATATAATAAGGAGAAGCGGAAGATGTCAGCGATGGTGGATTGCCACGAAAGGTATTAGCGGCGGTTCTCGAAACCGCTGCGAAATGTATTAGTGGCAGTTGTCGGAACTGCCGGGAAAGGTATTAGCGACGGTTGTTAGAACCGCCGTGAAAGGTATTAGCGGTAGTTGTGGGAACCGCCGTGAAAGGTATTAGCGGTGGTTGTCGGAACCATCGTGAAAGGTATTAGCAGCGGTTCCCAAAACCGCCGCGAAAGGTATTTTAGCGACGATTTAGTGAACCGCCGAAAATACTTTTCACGACACGTTCGAAATCTACAGTTCACCCAACTGCCTCGAAAGGTTTAGCGGCGGTTATAAATCGCGGCAAATAGTGAAAAAAACCGCTGCTGATAACATTTTTTTTTTGTAGTGCAAGGTGGATCATCATATTGTAGTTTGCAGCGTCTTGTTGAGGACATAAATTCTATGAAGTGTTGAGCAAATTAAAACATATGTGAGAAGTCACCCCATATATTGAGTGACTCATACTTATATATGCAAATTGATGTGCCAATTGACTCATAAATTATAAACTTCAACAACCTCTTGGTTCCACATGATGACAAAGCAAATGGAAAACAACCTTTCAAATTGCCGAAGCAAATGAAAAGCAATCTTTCAAATTGCCGATTATCAAAGTTTTTGATTTTAATAGGTGCAATTAGCTCATGAGGAATCAGAAAGCAACATAATGAAGTCCTTAAGAAAATTGATTTGGCTTGTTATACAACAAGTTGAAAATAATCTAATCATTTTTTTGATATCCTGGTTTAATTCAAGTAACAAGTTAGATATAAAATTTCTCATACTAAGAAGCTCGTATAGATTTTTTATCATAACTATCATGTAACGTATAATATTAGGTCTTAGATTTTCAAATAGAAAGAAACAACGAATCTCTTTGATGATTTTTGGACAGTGGCAGACCTATGTACCGATGAGAGTATGCAGTTGTGCACAAGCACACCCTCAACTTTTAAAAAAATAACTTTTTTTTTCACTATAAAAAAATTAGAATTTGTGAGAGACGGTTCCCCTCGCTGTGTCATCGCTAATGTGGAATTTACGACGGCACAATGAAAGGAACTATCCGTCAGACACGAGATTGTCGCCAAAATGGTTCCCCTTACCAAACCGTCACTATTTTGGCGACGACTGGACAACTCTCTCCATCTCGTCTGCAAAGCCGCCCTCACTAACCCCTCACCATAATTTCCAGTCTCCAGCCCGTCACTACAGTCCGTCCTTACCAACCCCTCACCATAATTTCTCATCTCTAGGCCGTCACTATAGTGTGCTGTCATCGATCCCTCGTCAATTAGAGCTGTCTCACAACTGTCACTATATTTCCCATCGACAAGCCTTCGTCAATATTCCCCTCACCCGGCCGTCACTAATGATTGCTGTCACTGAGCACTCGCCAACTTAACCTCTCACCAAACTGTCAAATTGTCGTTGCTAAACCTTTGCCAACCTTTCCCCTCACCAATCTGTCACTAACCATTCCCTTCACTAAGCCCTCACCAACTTAACCATTCCATCTACTTGCACTAATCATAATTCCTTCAACAAAATTTGAAATATCATCCCAAATTGAACCTATTTGATATATGAAATTCATTTCAAATAATGCCACAAATACGATATGCTATATATATTTAAAATATAGATTGTTATTTTAAACTATCATAAAAAGAAATATCATGTACATGGTAGTGTATTAAACATCAAATTACAAATATAACATTATAACAAATTACTCTTCATCTTCATCATTATGTGAAGATGAAGAATGTTGGTCTCAGGTTGACCATATACTTTTGCGTATAGAACTTCCAACACTTTGTCCTGCTTCGCCAACCTTTGCTAAAGTTGAATGATTATCTCGTCCTGACTCTCGATTCGATGATGATGACTTTGTACAGTTTCATTCAAAGTACAGGTGGCTCTCGTAACGGAATCATTCAGTTGTTCCTCTATGATGATATGCCAATGAGGGGTTGCAGTATTTGTGACAGACTCAACGGATACCTGAGAACCTACCCCGTATATCCGACCTTTGCGTGGTGGTCCAACAACCTGCAAAAATACTCCATTCTTATCCACAGGCGTTGGATTCGGGTCTGATTCAGATGCATTTCTAGCCGTTTGGAGCATTTCGTCATAACGAGCCTACAAAGACATTAGTAATCTTTAATGCATATACTCGTCAATTAAAAAACGGACAGAGTCTCCTCTGTATTTCAGACTTTTTCCAATAACCTCTTTGTGAATAAAGTTAACCTAATGCACAGTATCCAAGCTCATACAATACCACACTTAACCTCAACATATTACATAACCAATGTGAGATACAACCAAATGATTATCAGCTACACAAACTTAATATTGAAACACACAATATTAAGTCACTACATCTGTCTTTAATGCATTTACTCGTCAATAAAAAAACGGACAGAGTCTCCTCTGTATTTCGGACTTTTCCCAATAACCTCTTTGTGAATAAAGTTAACCTAATGCACAGTATCCAAGCTCATACAATACTACACTTAACCTCAACATATTACATAACCGATGTGAGATACAACCAAATGATTATCAGCTCCACAAACTTAATATTGAAACACACAATATTAAGTCACTACATCTGTCTTTAATGCATTTACTCGTCAATAACAAAACGGATAGAGTCTCCTCTGTATTTTAGACTTTTCCTAATAACCTATTTATGAATAAAGTCAACCTAATGCACAGTATCCAAGCTCATACAGTACCACATTTAACCTTAACATATTACATAACCGATGTGAGATACAACCAAATGATTATCAGCTACACAAACTTAATATTGAAACACACAATATTAAGTTACTACATCTGTCTTTAATGCATTTACTTGTCAATAACAAAACGGACAGAGTCTCCTCTGTATTTTGGACTTTTCCCAATAACCTGTTCGTGAATAAAGTCAACCTAATTTAGAATATCTAAACTCATACAGTACCACACTTAACCTCAACATATTACATAACTGATGTGAGATACAACCAAATGATTATCAGCTACACAAACTTAATATTGAAATACACAATATTAAGTTACTACATCTGTCTTTAATGCATTTACTCATCAATAAAAAAATGGACATAGTCTCCTCTGTATTTCGGACTTTTCCCAATAACCTGTTTATGAATAAAGTCAATCTAATGCACAGTATCCATTCTCATACAATACCACACTTAACCTCAACATATTACATAACCAATGTGAGATACAACCAAATTATTATCAGCTACACGAATTTAATATTGAAACACACAATATTAAATTACTACATCTGTCTTTAATGCATTTACTCGTCAATAAAAAAATGGACAGAGTCTCCTCTATATTTCGGACTTTTCCAAATAGCCTGTTTATGAATAAAGTCAACCAATGCACAGTATCCAAGCTCATATAGTACCACACTTAACCTCAATATATTAATCATGTTATACTACAACCCTAAGGTTACATTTCTAAATACATTAGACAACACAACAGAGTAAAACAAGTAACCATATTCCATTTGTTAAATGTTTGGTCACCGTGTAGCCATATTCATGCTCACAAATCATGAAGTATGTCTTTCCTCTGGAATAATAGCTTTAATAATTATAAATACTTTGCAAACCCAACAAACCTGTAGGCCAATACTATGAATCCCAAATTATCTTCAACATAAACCCTATGCATTGCTACCTCTTCTAGAAATTATATAAATAATACATAATATAGTCTGCTCGGCCCGAGAGTCTGTGTACGGTCCGTCAATCCCCTTGCGATGAGCCTTCTTGAAAACCTCCGCATAAGTCACTGTCCTCCCTAGTTCTTTTTCCTACAATAGCAATTGACCAAATCAACCTTCATATAATTGTATATTTCGGTGAATTTTTATTCGTACACATAACATATATACGTAAACAAGATTATATTACTAAATCAATATCATTCTTCTAGCTGCCTCATGGGTTGGGATTGAACCTAAATAGTAAGTAGACGAATTGGTCTTTCGATTGTCTGAATTTTTCCTTGAGATTTCCTGCCATTCTGGCCTTTGCCATAGCTCTAGCATTTGGTTCCATGTATCAAGTGGTATAAAATCTGGCTTTTTTGTTCTTTTCCGTCCTTTGTTTGTCAAATCTAAAATTCGGCATCTTGTAGTAGATTCAAACTTGCGCCAAACTTCAGCTTCATCACTTGGAAACCATTTGTACTCCCTTTAAAAACGTTAATATTATCATCCATATAATTCAACAATTATATATACAATTGTACAATAGTTCCCATAATATATATTGTTTTAACAGTTCATACCCTGAAATATTCGAACCATAATTTCTTTGTATCACTTAGGACCTGTCTGTATGTCAATCACGGCTCTATATACCGACCATGTAGAGCTCTTATAACACCTTTGACGGTGTTATATGGATTCCATCTATACAACATAACATAATTCAAACATGTATATTAGGGTACAAACAAGAGAATATTTAAAATTCAGGTGTGAACTATTACATACCTGTTTCCTACGACCTTCACATAGCGTCCCTTGTCATTTTGCCATACTGTATAATCGGCTAGAGACTGGAATCCATAAAATTACCAATCTTTAATACTTGCAGCCCGTCTTTCAGCAGCGTGCAAGGACTCGGGTATATTAGAAAATTGCGCACCATCGGGCATTGAAGAGCCAGCACCATCTATACATAAGTCTTGTAACTCCTGTGGCAGTCCAGCTAATGAGCAGTGTTGTTCATTATGACTAGTGGACGTGGCCTGTACATATGGCTGCTCCTATTGGGGCTGCGCATCGTCTGGGATCTGAAGTCGCATTCCCACTGATTAATTAAATGAACCACGCCCAACGACCACAGGGACATTACCAGCACCACATTCAGTTGCTGTATGTGCAATTGTGGATCCACGACCATTCACGTGATGTGCATCTATAGATCCATGGCCACCCAATTGTGATACGTCATTCGGTCCAGTCGGATTGAATCGCTGTGTCTTGGGAATAATAGGGGGTGTGAGTCGAAGATGTCATTTTTCCTAACAAACTACTCTGCTTCAATTGTTTTTTCTCCTTGCGAGTTAGATCTTCACCGCCTCCCATTGCCTGTTTTCACACAATAGAATTAGAATATATAAATAATATATGTTGATTGAAAAAATGTAATTACGTAACAAAACATACCATAACTGTCCTAGATCTATGTATAACAATAAGAATCACTGCTTGATCAATTGAAATTCAAGCATAACAAATATTTTTTCCTAACCTATGTTTTTTTTCAAAAATAATCATTTCCTTCATTGTCACTGTCATGATTATGAACAGTTGAATGTTTCCCCTTTTCCTCCTCATCCTCATTATCATCGTCATCTTCATTATTATATGGGTCACAATTATCACCATCGTCATCTTCATCATCATATCGGTCACAATCATCATCATCATCATTGATATCATCATCATCATCACCATTATCATTTGTTTAATGCTCATATTCTTCGTCATTTACAAATTCTTCTATGTCTCCATGTTTGTCATCTTCTCTTATTATTTCAGTGGATACATCCGAATAATTAATATGTGAATTAGAATAAAAAAACATTTGGTTCCACTAGGGGCACATTCATGTGATCCGATTGAAAACTTGTGTTATTATCCATATCTATCTCCTATTTTTCCATGTCATAGAAATGTCTTGGATGGATTTTAACGATGGCCACCCAATCCACTCGTTCTCTCTTGGCCCCTGGATAAACACAATAGTACACTTGTTGGGCTTGACCTACCAATATAAACGGTTCGTACTTGGAATATCTTTTTGTCATGTTCACCTCAACCAATCTAGTCCTCTGATTTGACTTCACACCTCTATCATTTGTGGTATCATACCAATCGCACTTAAACAGAATAACTCTTGTACGTTGTAATGTTGGATTAGGATATTGTAGTTCAATAATGTCCTTCAATACCCCATAGTACTCTATTTCCCTAGCTGTACCATCGCTTGTACCTCTTACGAAAACTCTACTATTGTTCATGGATTTTGAAGACCCATATTCGATAGTAGAGAACCTGTATCTATTTATCATGTATCTACACCATCTGCGTGTCTTTCTATGTGGCCATTTGGAGAGATATTTCACACGATTGTCTACGTTATACCTATCTGTTAACTGCAATATGACTACATTTGGTTAATAATCAACTGGTCGTGCCCTTAATGAGTAAGCAAAAATCGCATACAAAAATACTGACCTGCCATATAACCATCTCGGGAAAGATTTGTCAAAATGCAACTGTCTATCTCTTTGGTTAATAGGGTCGTATTGTTGTTCCAAGTCTTCCTCAAACAATCTGCATCCAATTCGTAAAGCTGCTCATTAAAAAAAGTGTAATAATCCCAATGGAGGAAAGTGCATTCCAAATTGTTGCAAACATACCTTATATAAGGCTGCACCTCTGGGCAATTCATTAGTACATATAAGTGTGCCAATTGGAGATCATACTCCGGTAGTGAGATCTCTGTATTCACCCTAATGGGACAACTCGGACAAGTAAATATAAATAAGCAACTCTCAGGATAGTCTACCTCGTTATATTGGTTGTTTTGACCTAACCTTCTACTTTTAATTGACACGTGCTGTTCAAAATAATATGAACAGAAAGTTAATGTCTCTAGGATGTGATAAGCTTCACAAATAAATCCTTCAACATGTGTTTATTCTTAACTATCCTCTTCAGGCCTTGCAAAAACCTATCGAAATGATATATCCACCGATATTGAACAGATCCATAGCATATCGCTTCATAAACCAAATGGAGAGGTAAATGCTCCATTGAGTCAAAAAATGCAAAAGACAACATCTTCTCCAGTTTGCACAGTGTCATGACAATATTATCTTACATCCTTTCCAAATCGGTTCTTTGCAAAGTTGAACAACATAGATTGCTAAAAAATAAGCTCAGTTCAACAAATGTCTCTGAAGCCTGTTTCAACATGAGTTCTCGCAATGCAATGGGAAGTAGTCTCTCCATAAAGATATGACAATCGTGGCTCTTCATGTGTGACAATTTCAAATCCTTCATGTCGACACAATTTGATAGATTAGAAGCATAACCATCGAGAAATTTTATGCCTTCAACCCATTGTAGGAGCATTTTTCTCTTTTCTCTTGGGAGAGTGTATACACCAAACTTGTTCGTATTTTCTTCACATAATTCTGGATGATTGCAAAAAGTTGACATGTTTTTCCGAGCTTGAATGTTGTCTTTAGTCTTACCCTTAACAGTCATGATAGTATTGAAGACATTGTCAAAAATATTTTTCTCAATATGCATCACGTCTAAGTTGTGACGAACAAGGTACGTCTTCCAGTATGGCAATTCCCAAAAAATATATCTTTTCGTCCAATTATGATCTATACCAAACCCATCTAGCTTCTTGCAATATCTCTCTTGGATTGTTGGAAAATTTTTTACCTGTTCCCAAATTTGTTGCCCAGATAATCATGGTGAAGGTGTAAATATCTCATGCCTATCATTGATAAAAATTTTCATGTCATGTCTTAATGAACTATTCTGTGGTAAGAATTGGCGATGACAGTCGAAAAATGAAGGCTTCTTCCCCACTGGTAAGCGAAAAGCTCTTGACTTTTCCATGCAAATAGGACACGATAACCTCCTATGTGTGCTCTATCCCGACAATATACCATAAGCCGGAAAGTCATTTATTGTCCACATCAAGACTGCCCTCAAACAAAAATTAGTCTTCGTAGCAATATCATAACATAATGTTCCTTCCGACTATAGAGTAATCAATTCATCGATCAGGGGCTCTAGGTAGACATCAACATTCTTACCGGGATACTTGGGACTAGGAATGAGTAATGTCAAAAACATTACGGGATCCTTCATGCACATCCATGGTGGAAGGTTGTATCGGTTATTATCACTGGCCAACAAGAATATGGTTGCACATTTGAACTGTACGGGTTAAAACCATCTGAACAAAAGCCTAGCCGAATATTTCTTGGTTCTTCAGCGAATTCTGGATACACGGAATCGAAATATTTCCACGATTCGGCATCTGATGGATGACAAATATTTCCATCCTCCATATTGTGATATTTGTGCCACATCATGTGTCTCACTGTAGCATTTGACATGTACAGTCTTTTCAACCTTGGTGCCAGAGAGAAATATCTTAACTGTTTGTAGGAAATAGGCTTCCCCCGTTTTTTACCACCAGCTATATCCTTGAAACGTGCGTGGCCACAACGCGGTCAATTTTCCATGAGTCTTCGATCTTTGTAAAATAAGGTGCATCCATTTACACAAACATCGATTTTCTGATATCCCAACCCTAATAGCTTGATTAGTTTCTTAAATCTATAGAGCTTTTCAAGCAAGTTATGATTCTCGGGCAACACTTCCATTAAATCTTCTATGAACTTGTTAAATAGAGAGTTGCTCATATTATGCTCGGACTTCATATTCATATATCGAGCCATGATTGACAATTGAGTAAGTTTCACACAACCATCAAATAATGGCCTATTAGCGGCATTTAACAACTCAAAAAATTCCTATGCTTCCATGTTAGGCTCTTCATTAACCTCAACATTGTGACCGTTGGTGAACTGCTGTCCGGTAGCGTAAAAAACCAATGTTTTGTAATTATTCATTTCACCAAGTTGTTGTTCTTGATTATACGCCCAAGTTTGTGCACTTGGAACATAATTGTTATACACATGTTCTCCTTGTGCAATCCATTGATAGTAAAAATACATAAAACCCTTCTGATACAAATGATCAACTACTGTTCCTGTTGTTTGGAATTTTAAATTCCGACATCTTACACATGGACATCTTATCTTGTTGTCATCCATATAATAATGTTGGTTGCTTGCGAAGGATACAAAATTCGAAACACCTTGGATAAAGGCCTCATTAAGATTACCGTCAATCCATTTCTAATTCATCCATTCATGATTTGACTCCATGATATGATGCACTGACCAATTTCTTAAATGTTATTGCATTTTAAAAATTATGTAATACATTATTAGGAAAAAGAGCTATCTAAATTCGATGAGTGAGACCTATTACGCATGAGTTTGACAACATGACAAAGATACACAACAAACCAAAAACAGAACAATGTTATACAACGCAGAAAATAATATCTATATCAAAATTGTGAAACTTAAAACATACATGAAATTAACTTTAAATTATATTTGACAAATATTGTTCAAATTGATAGACGGACGCGATAAATGGACAGAGTCTCCTCTGTGCCGTGAATAATTCGATATATGCATTCAAAATATTTCCACAACAACAATACATTTTAAAAATTACTCAAAATGTTCGTGTACAAGGTACAATGTTCATTATAAAGCAAAAGGGTCCAAAGTACAATGTACAAGGTTAGTCAATATAAATAAGTGACAACTCAACAAATATGAAGTTAGAATCATTCAATAAAACATGTTAATAGCTGATCCGGGCTCGGACGTGACATTAGAATTTTTAATTTTATGGTTGACGATTACCCGAATTTGAAATCATAGACCACAAATTGTTAAGATAAAAAAAAAATCCGAAGTTTCAAAAAATATTACCGTAAATTTGTAAACTCCGGACGCGACAAATGGGTAGAGGTTCCCCGCTACCGTGAATAATTTGATAACCTGCAATTAAAAGATTTCTACAGCAACAGTACATTATAAACATTACTCAAACACATTCACTTAAATCCATTTATAGTATAACGAACTACGCAAAATGACCCAATAGTACAATGTACAAGGTTACGCAACATAAATATGTGACAACTTGACAAATATGAAGTTAGAATAATTATACCAAACAATTTAATAGTTGATCCGGACTCGGACGTGATATTATATTTATAATTTTATGGTTTACGATTATCAAAATTTGACATACAAAAAAAATAAAAATTCTGCGGAAAAATAAATACAAATTTAAAAAAACCAAAATATAACCTAAATATGTATAAAAAAAACAATTAAAAAAATGAAATATTAACAACAAAAAAAGACTAGACAATTAAAAAATTAAAAATATATATATCTAAAAATTAAAAAAAACAAATAACCTAAATATGTTAAAAAAACCTACCAAAAAAATTATAATGAAAAAAAATTATAGATAAAAAAATGGAAATTACAAAATTTAAAAACAAAAAATCCAAAAATAAAAAAAAATCAGAAAATTAAATCAAAATAACTAAAATGTGTTAAAAATAACACAAATTAAAAAAAATAAATTAGAACAAAGAAAATTAATAGATAAATAAAAAGGAAAAAAATCATAAATTAAAAAAAATTGAAAATACAAAAAAAAAACAAGTAAATTAACATATATAGGTTAGATGCATTATTAATTAACATATTCATAACAACAACAAAATGTATCATATATACGTAGATGTACATACATATACACATGTATATATAAATAATCTCACATACATAAATTATTTACGACGTGGGGGATATGGTAATATGTTGAGAGAGTACATAGCATCATAGGAGGGAGGGTGGTTATAGCTAGATATATACATACATATATATACATAGATATATATATATATATATATATATATATATATAACATGTACAATACCAAAAAAAAATTCATTATTACCTCAACTTGTTGATGGTGAGGGGTCTATAGAGAAGTGGGAAGGTTGGGAGGGGGGGAAGGGAAGGGGGGGTGGTGATGCCCGAGATTTTTGCCATGTATTCACTTACTGTTACATCCATTGTTGCGCATTTCTTCTGTGCTTTATTTACTATCTTCTTTAAGTTACTATTCCTTCCGTTTTCAACTGCCTAATATTACTGAATTAACATTTTTATTAAATCATAATAAATATTATAGGAGTGAGAAAAATGTGCCTTCGAGTGATTAGCGTGTAGAGCCTTCGTTTAGAAAATGTTTTATTGAACTTAGTGAATAGTATTACGTGACATAACTTAGTGTTTTATTCAATTAGCACCTAACTACTCCTTAGGCTCATTTTAAAGCTAACTACATTCTTTGTAGAAGACCATTTAATCCCCCCACTTGACCCCACCCCAATATATACTCAATATAACATAACTTAAGCTCATAATACACAAAAGAAAAAAAAATAAGTACTATCAAATGCTATTGCAAAGCTTATATATGTTATTATACATTGTATATAAGTGCTAGAGAACACATTTAAGCCTTTAGTTCGCATTTTAAACGGTAGGAATCGTTATTTTGAATTTATGAGGTAAATAGTGATGAATTTCTAGGGTTTTAAGTAATTGTGTGTATTAGCTTGATTCATTGCTTCTAATAGATGTCTTAGGTGCTAATGAAGATAGTCCAATAGCCCCGTGCTCTTGAATTGCTCTAAACTTGCATAAAATGTGAAATAGCCGACTTTTTAATAGGGGTTTCGGGGTTAATACTAATCCGGGTAAAATTGAGCTTCATAATTGGTAATCTTAGGCTATCTAGGTGCTATAGAAGCTTTGCTAACCCTTGTTTGAAGCCCAGTTAATGTATGTATAGTTCAAAGCTATAAGAGAAAAATTTGGGCTTTTGGGATAATTGCGGGTAATTGAACATGTTTGAGGGTTGTAAGGGTGCATTAAGGGTTAATTAGAAGATTGGTATAGCTTTCCCTTGAATTTGAAACATTAACTTTGATTTAGAAGGAAAATAACTTGAATAACAAAGGGGTTTAAGTGCAAATTCAATTGTTTCACGCTTTTAAGACCATGGCATGACTCCTTGTGTGTTTAAATACGGTTTCAAGTTGTTTTGGAGCTTTTGGTATAGTTCTATATGTATCTTGAATATGCTCCTTCGTAAAACTGCTTAATTGCTTGTATAAATTGCTTCTATTCTAACTACTTCGAGATCAACCTACTTTGTTGATCCTCCTATGTGTTATAGCTTATATTGTTGATATTGTCTTTCCATTGTTAAGTGCATTGCATAGTGGTTGCGCAACCATAGTGACAGGGGCGGATGTGTTGAATATCGGTTGGGCGGTAGAGGGCTTGCCAGTGGATATTCAAACTCCGTGCCCTAGTCCTTCATTCACCTGGTCCGGAGATTGCCAGGGGATGTTGGGTCGTAGGATTATCAGGGTACATCCGGAGTACACCCACTGGATCGTGGTTCGTGGATCGTGAATGAAGATCAAGTGAAGATTGGAGTGTTAGGGTTAAGTGAAATGTATCCTTTTTAATGTGTGGTATTTGATCTTTAACATTCTTGAATGGTTTTCATTGCTATTAATGTTTAAATGTATTACTTGTTGTATTGCACACCCCGGGGGACTTTATCCCTCACTGTGCAACAGTGTTGCTCATACCTCGATATCATGTTTCAGAAAGTGCTGAGAGTGATCCCCAGCTAGTTGAGGTAGTAGCGGAAGAGGAAGAAGTGCAGGTCGAGCCTTTGCCCTAGTAGCTGTGTGTTTGTTGTCTGAGGTGGATGTACTTTCTTGTTGTTATATGGGCACTTGTATTATTATATTATGATCTATTTGTGGCCTAGGGCTATGTATATGTTTTATAGTTGCAAGTTAAAGATAGTTGGTTGTAGTGGTAGATTTGGGAAACTATGGCTTGTAATAACTTATGTTCTACTTCTAGCTTCTTGCATGCTTGGGTGTATATATTCTGTTGTATGTTTGGTTTCAACTTCGAGGAATGTTTCATTGTCATCATCGAATGGCATGATAAACGGTTTTATGGAGAAGTTAAGTTGGATGCATGCCTGTGTAAATTTGAACTACTATATGCCTCAAGGCTCAGATGGCCTTGAACTTTTCAACTTTAGTTATAAAAGCTTATCTTAGTATATTGTGGCAATTTTTGAGCATTTACAAGTTTTCAGAATGTCCACGGTACAGAGGAGACTCTGTCCGTTCGTCGGGTCTAGACTTAACCTTTAGCATGGGGTTGGGTTGGGGCGTTACAAGGGTAGAGCGTGAGGGGTGGGGTGGGGGATGGGGTGAGGGGTAGGGTTTTTTTGATTCTTAAAAAAAAAATGTAACAGAGGGCCCCTTTGTTAGAATAAATTCAATTAGGCGACGGCCCGGTGTGAACCAGGGTCATCGCCCAATTAAAAGAGGCCCACATTTTATTGGAGATGGGCCTCTTTTATTAGAGACGGGCAGCAACCCGTCTCTAATAAAAGAGGCCCACAAGCATGGGCCTCTTATTGGAGACGAGCATCGGCCCGTCTCTAATATAGAGACGGGGTCTCCAATATAGAGACGGGCATCAACCCGTCTCCAATTAAAAAGGCCTACAGCGTGGGCCTCTTATTGGAGACCGGCATCGGCCCATCGCCCGTCGTCATCCCGTCTCAATTGGAGACGGGCATCAGCTGTCTCCATTATGGAGACGGGCTGACCGTCTCCAATAAAAGAGGCCCACATCGTGGGCCTCGTTGTGGAGACGGGAATATTGCCCGTTTTCATTGGCGACGGGAAGTTACCCGTCGCCATTGGAGACGGGCATAGTTTCCCGTCTCTAATTTAGAAAACTAGTTAGAATGGCTCCAATAATTTGATGATTACCATCTCATCGTGCCTTCATCAAGCCCTCACCCTGCCGTCGCAAATGTTTAGACAGTCACGTGAAACGTGCAGTTGGCACCAATAATTTGGAGAAAACCCCTCACCTTGCCGTCGCCAAATTTTCACCAATTTCAGTTCTATATAAAGAGTAAACAATCCTGCATGTTGTCTTCCATCTTTACATAAGCTTAATCTAGATGAATGATATCTTATAAACGATGAGTAAGGAAGTTCAAGGTCAGTGGGTTACCATTAAAAAGGAGAAAGACACAAAGAAATGTGATTCATCAAAGGCAAGCAGTAGCAGAGTTGAAAGTCAATTTGATCTAAACGAACCATCAAAAGAAGATGGTTACATTTCAATTTCTCAACACCATCAAAGGAATGTAGATCAAATGTATCGCATCCTTCTACCGAAGTTGTTCGAGTGAAAAATTATGTAAAAAAATAGTAGCTAAGGTTTAAAAATATGTGAAATATTAACAAGATATGTGTGTGTATCTTAAATAGGACTTTGGTATAGTAATGACTAAAGTTAACCGTTTGTTAATGTAAACCCTAGTTATCGAATGTTATGAAATAAAATCTTGTCCATTTCAAATTATGTTATCAAATTTCAAGAAATATTGTAATAAATATGTAGACAAACATAGTATTTTATTATTGTATTCAAATAATGTCAATACTTGAAGTTAACAATACATTAGTAATTGGTAATACTTCTGAAACATTTTAACATATCATTGTTAATCAGTGTTTAAAGGCGTTCGTTAAAAGAAATATAGGAAATTGAACGGCAAACTTTATGGCGATGGCATGGTGACGAACTGTCACAGTGTCGTCACCTTGCCGTCTCTACATATCGAAAGGGGAGAAACTTATCACTGACCCATCACCAAATTAGTGACGGTCGTAGCTGGGTCGTCACCGAATCAGTGACGGCTTAGCGACGGGTATTTTTGCCCATAACTGTGCCATCATTTTTCCGTCACAAAACTGGAGTCAACATTTTCCTTCACTGTGTCGTCGCCATATCGGCGATGGTTTGGCGACGGTCCGTCGCAAAATTCAGTTTTTTTGTAGTGTTTGTTTTTTTCAAAAAAACTAGTATATTGGACATTTTCGCTATATGAGTGTACCCCATGATCTCTCTCACGGCATGATTGTACATCCTAAACTTAGGTGTCTAGGTTCGCCCATGCTTATTTCGCTGGTATTGGGGTTGTTTTTTAAGGACAATGTGGTTTTTAGTGGGTGGTTGGTGTTTTCTACCCAACTTGTGGTTTTAATGAATATGTGGTATATGGTATTCGGGTTTTAGTTAAGGATGTTTGGTAGTTTAGACTATAATATCATATTAAATTATCATTTCATTTAAAATTTTAAGTTATTAGCGATGAATTATTATATCTATTTATGGTGTTTATGAATTTTGCAGCCACGCGTTATTCACGTGTCCACTAACATTTTTTTTGACAAATTTTACTTCAAAGACTAATGGTTGTCACCAAAATAAAAGATGAAAGACCATTTTGTCTAAAATGAAATATTAGAGACTTAAATATAAAAAAAGACAAAGATGTAGGACCATTTCGATAAATTACCCTATTTGTTATGATTGTGGGACTAAGTCAGTAGGATATTAGGTCTTGCGAGTCACTTAGAAGTGGGAGAACTAAATGCTAGAGCTAAGCATTTTGCAACACTTCACTAGGACAATAACAGCCATCTCTAGAATCTATTCTCTAATAACACGAAAAACTTTAAAGGGATGAGGGATCTATATCCCCAATGCTAATTTTGGTCATGAAAAACAAAAAGAAATATGACTTCGAACCAATTCAATCTCTCCCATACCAACAAAGATTACTTAATTCCTTATGGAAAGTAATCTATAACACATTCTATGGCTTAGATCTTCCTTGAATTAAAAAGAAAAAAAAAGTAATGTATAGCACTCCTATACCAACAAAGATTAAAAATTTCATTTGGAAGGCCTACATAAATTATGCTTTGCTTACAAAACAATGAAGTGTATATTTGATTCTATCTGCAAAATCTTCGGCTAAAAACCTGAAATTGAACATCTTCTACTTGGAGTACAAAAAATTGGTTTGCTTCACCAATTCAGTACATTCTAAAGAGCATCATCAGATTTTTGATTCATGGCTCCTAACTGTTACTCAAAGTTATAGAGCAATAAGATGTAGCAACTTCAAAGCTGAATCAATAATTTCCCAATACTGCTGGCACAATTAGGAAGGAAGGATTTCGCATTTCTCACGGTCCCATGAGACACGCAAGAGAGACTAGTATCATAAGATTAAAAAATAATTATTTGGACTCCAAATTCATAGATCAAAAATGATTAATCTAAATTATCACTTAAACGCATAATACTCACTTATAAACTACAACTACTTACCGATGTGGGACACTTCAACATTATTGTTTGAAGGATGGGAGGTTAACCCTGCTAAACCATTAGAAGAGACAAATCATATCATTGTTGAGTACTTTAATGCATTTAAAAAATTTGTGTATTTTTCACAAAACAAATATATATCTATGTATTTTTAGTTAAAAAGATTAAAAGAGTTTTTATGAAAAAAAAAATTTATATTCATATGACTAAAAACTAATTTTAGCCCCCACTAAAAACAACTCTTAGATCTGTCGTTTAACTATTTGTAAGGTCATCATGGAATTATGAATAGTGATAACGTACTGAAATTTCACTGTCAATTCTCTATACAAGTAGAAGCTCTAGCAATTAGAAATGTTTGACAAGTTGTTTTCATTCCATTTTTTTTCTGTTGTTATATTGAAGGGAAAATCTCACATTTAGTCCATATTATTTGCAAAATGTCTCAATTTAGTCCCTATTATTTAAAATGTTTCAATTTAGTCTCTATTGTTTCCCTAAAAGTTTTAATTTCATCCCTATTGTTTAAAGTTTTTGTTAGCCTAAAGGCTTTAAATCCTATATTTTGATGATAACTAAATCTTGATTATGAAATTGATCTATTGACTAATCATATCTTGTAATGAGTTTATTGTTTGAGAATTAGTCCAAGCTTGAAGGATACTTAACATATTAAGTAAACTCATAAGGATTGGAGTAATGCTCATGAAAAGTAATGATCAAGCAAAAAGCATCCTCCAACGAGAAGATCAAAGCATTTTAATGGTTAAGATCTATGAATATTCAAGATGTAAATATCCTAGCTAAGATCTTATCCTAAAGAAGGAAGATTGAAGAGATGATCAAAGCACTTTGTGAATATTAATGTTATACAAGCTCAAGAACAAGTTCATGAAGGATGATGTTGATCAAGCTCAAGTGATTTAATCATGAAAATCAAATGAAGAGCTCAACATGATCAAGCTCAAGTGTCTTTTTGTCAAGATCTCTAAAGCTTCAAGACATAAAGATTCAAGTCAATAAGATCTTGAAAGATGAAGATGAAGCTATAAGGATAGAGACGGAAGTCATAAGGGGCACCAGTTGGGACTTGACTGGGGTTTTTGGGTCTTGCAAATGGTATATGTTCAACAATGATTCTCAAATATTATTTTGAAATATTTGAAAAATGTTTTACAAAACATGCTCAAAAGAAACGTTTTTCCCAACCTTGGTAGTTTTGATCCCACTGGACGACCCCATAGTGACTGGTCGACCGGTGGCCAAAGAGTTGTCCACCCGAAGCCTGTCCACTGGACGAAGGTCTCTCGACTGGTCGACTAGCGAAACAAGGGTCAACTGGTCGGGCCAAAATGCTGATTCAAAATATAGCCGTTTGTGAACGTTGGGAGCATTAATTATACCATTTTTTCAGCTCTATTAATGTCTCTCAACTGCAAAATCTTAAGGCATTGATTCAAAGTAGTTACTCTTGAATTATTTTATCATCTTTATCTTTGAATCATCATTGAGCTATACTTGAGTAAGAATTTGTGAGCATTATTGAGAGAGAAGTATTCATTGTATTTATCTACCCTAAAAGAGGCATTTTATTGTGAATCTCAAACACTCATCAAGAGAGAGAGAGTTAAACACTTTGAAAGGAATGATTTTCTTGTCAAAGGTGTTGGGGTTAAAGCTTTGTTTTGAGAAGGATTTTTCTATTGTAAAAGCTTGAACTAACATTGTAGTTGGTTTGTGGACTCACCAACATTTAAAGAGTCACCATAATGAAGATTGTTGAAATCCTAAGCGGGGAGCTTAGGTCGTAGACTTAGGTAGGGGCCGAACCACACTAAATCGTGATTTGCAATCTCTTTCTCTCAACTCTCTCTTTGCATTATTTTATGCACACTAAGTGCTTGATAAATTGTCTCACTCACATTTTATATTGCTAGAGTGTATATTTGTTTAAAATTGTTTTTGATTAATCATTGCTAGTATATTGCTTAATTGAAAAAGTAGTATCATTGCCTATATAACCTAATTCACCCCCTTCTTAGATTTAATTAAGGGACAACAAGTGGTATCAGAGTTAGGACTTTACATATAGCTTAACATCTAGTAAAGTCAAGATAATGGCATATACTATTACATCTATTCACATTGAAGGATATTCAATTGATAGACCTCATTTGTTTATAGGAACCAATTTCTTGAGGTGGATGAATCATATGGCAATATATATTTAATCCGTGGACTATACGTTGTGGCATATTGTTGAGCATGGGCCATACGAAGTTGAAGATGAGTCAACCGAGCAAAATATTGCCAAATTGACCAAAAATGCACAAGCTATGCATATTCTCTATTGTGCTTTCAATGATCAAGAGTTTGAACAAATTCGTGAATGCACATCCGCTCATAAAATATGAAATCTTCTTGAAAAATTTTATCAAAAGAAAGAAGAAGATGTTAAAGAAGAAAAACAAGAAGAAAATGAAGCATACATTGGTGCATTTGATGAAGAGGTATGTCTATCTCATGAATCCATTTGTTCCTAATTTATTGATAATGATATTACAATTGATGAACTTGAAGAAGCCATCTTGGATATTCAAAATGAATTGATATTTATAATTTTTAAAAATAAAAGTTTTCTTGAGGAAGTTAAATGTGCTTTATTTGAGATAAATGAGATTAACAAGGAAAATACTATAATTAAAATAGATGATATTTCTTTGATTGATAAAGTGTTTGAAAATGAGATTTCATGGTCAAGAAAGATGTACAAAGAGTTGAATGAAGAAAAAAAAAAAGGGATATTATGCTTAATCCAAGATATATGGTTTGCAAACTAAATGTGTTAGGATATAAACCATATCTTATTCAAAAGATCTTAAAGAATTGTTTCCTCAAGAGCTCAAATCAAAATGAATCACCTTGTGCTTGTCTATATTATCATAAGATAGAACAATTTGTTTTACTATTTCATGATCTGAAAATATTTGAAAATGGGTCAAAAGTTCCATGGTGGCTAAAACACAAATGGATTGTTAAAGCCACTACAAATTATACTAATCCTAAGGACCCAATTAAAGTTGGGTACCTAGATCTTACCATGCTTTGTTATAGGAATGTCAAAGCAATACCGAATAAGATGGTGATGCAATTCATTTGAAAGGCAATATCATTGAAATAAGGAAACATGGGTAACATTTGATATGCTCTCATTACATGCTCCTTATAGAATGATTTTATGGGTTAACTTGTGTTTTGATTGTAAAGTGTTACAATTTTGTGCTTAAGTGTTACTTGATAAGCCTATATATGAAGTATTCATTGGTATGTCATCTTGGAAGATACATGTTTATACTTGATAATGTGGGATACAACTCATTATTCCTTGCAATGCTTAAGTTGAAATGTTGTTTTGAGAACATGAAATGCTCTTTCTCAACTTTATTAAGTTGAACATGATTTACTTGAAAGAAAAAAATAGGTTGAAAGAGTAAACTAAATATTCAATCTTGATAACCATAAGAGAAATGTCATAACATGCTCTTTCTTGATTTGAATGTCATGTCTATACTTAGAGAAGAAATAAAGTATTAAAGAGATAAAGTAAAAGTCTTTAAGGAATATTAACCACACTCACGAGTAGTAGAGAAACATTGATCATAGCATTGAAAATGTCGTAACAAAGAATGTTGTTTTCATGCTTGCCTTGTGATTAGTTGAAATGCATAATATCACAACATCTTGAAAGAAAAATGAGATGTCTTATCATTCATAATGGTGATAGCTTTAAAGAAAAAATTGATGTGATTGAAATGTTGAAAGTCAAGAATTTGGTATATATTATAGGGAAAATGACACCAGTAGTCCCCATTGTTTCACATTAGTTCAAATTAGTCCTCATTGTTTAAAACAGTTCAGATAGGTCCCTATTGTTTTAAAATGGTGTCAAAATAGTCCCCAATGTTACATCGATAGTGTCATTATGGTCCCTGACGTTAATAAGCACGTTAACTCTGACAAAAAAAGAATGAAAAGACAATATTACCCCTTCCTCTTCAAAACTTCATCCTTAACATCATTTTCATCCTTATCATTCTTTCACCCAAATTAAACCCGATTTTGAACCCTAATCATAAACCCTATCTAGTTCCTAATTTAACACATGTATAATCCCAAAATAAAAAACCCAACATATTTTGCTAAAGATTTGAGTGTACATTTCTGAACCGCCGTCGAATTTACACCCCATGATGGTGACTGTAGGCGATGGCTACCATTGAGTTGACGACGAGCTTCTTGTGGTAGATCAGGCAATTTGCATTGTACCCAAGTTGATTGTTTCATATATTTTGCTCACAATGGCTTATTTTTGAAGGATTAATGTGAATGAAGCACCCAGCTACGGTATGTTACAATTTCATTATTAATACTATAATGGCTTAGCAAATTTCAATAATAGCTTCTTTGTTTTTTTTGGGTTTGCTTTGATTTTCTTATTTTTTAGTTTTTCATTTCTTCTATTTGAAAACCCCAAATCGATTTAGATTTCAATGTTGAAAACCCTAATTCGATTTAGGGATAGTAAATTAAGGTATGATACTAGAATATGTGCGTGCCTGTGAGTTAACCATGTGTGTGTAAATATTTCTAGAGCATCGTAGCTGGTTATACGTATGTTTGTGTGATAGTGTCTTCGGCTTGCAAGGGTGCCATGATGGATGGGGAAAAAGCATTCAACATGAGGATAGTAGGATAAAGAAAGAATTAAACACAAAAGATAATAGAACAAAAATAAAGCTTGCATGTGATAGTTTAGATGAACTAAATGTTCTGGACATGGTTGACAATGCTTAAATAATTAACAATATAATATATGCATGTAAAGTTTAGCCAACCATATGCAACAAATTATGTTACAGTTTTAACTTGATGAGTTTACAAGGAATTATGAGTAAGTATAATGCATGTTAAGTTATCACTCATTACATATTATGTTACAGTTTTATCTTGCAGTATCAAATTAGCGTAACTAATCTTTTTTTTTTTTCTAATTTTCTGACTTTATATTTTTTTTCTGAATTACCCCAACCCTATTCTTTATGCATTTGTAACGTTAGCTTTAATACTAATTTCTAGTGTACATTATTAGACATCCAGTCAGATGCTGCAGTCTATAGTATTAAAATGTGTCATTGTGGGGCTTTATTGAAAAGACCTATTAGAAATTATGTTGGTGGCAGGGTTGACTTTTTTGATTTTGTGGATGGGAATTCAATAGGGATAAAAGACATACTTATAATGGTAGAATCATGTGGCTATAAAAAAGAAATGGTAAGGGTATTGCACAAGTATAGGCGTGATCTTGAGGGAGGCAGTAGGTATATAAAGACCAATGATGGTTTTAAGGGATTTCTTAAGTTCATTGCTGCTGAACAAATTGTTCATATCTATCTTGAACACATGGATCTAGACAATGTAGTTCTAAACCAGGTTGAGGGTAGAGTAAATGATGGCAATCTGATGGAATTTAGGCTTGATAAGACTACTCAGGTGCAGTTTAACTTTGGTATTGAGGAAGAAGAAATTGAAAAATCTGGGGATGTTAATTCAGTTGATGCAAATCTTGATAGGGGTGCATCTAGTTATAGACAAAATGATATATTAGTAGATAGTGGTGAACTGGATTTGTTGGGTTCAGATGACATAACTACTTTCAATGGTTTAAGTAGTGATGATGAGTGTCCTATATATAATCCTAGAATTGATATGAAGGATCTCGAATTGCATGTAGGAATGATTTTTCATTCTAAGGAAGAAGTTAGGGATGCATTAACCACCTACAGTGTGAAAACGGGAAAAAGGTTTCGATATGAGAAGAATGATTCACTTAGAATCAGGGCTGAATGTACAGAAAAAGGGATGCAACTGGTTGATTTATGCAAGGAAAATGAATGGTGAAAGCAGTTTCCAAATTAGAACTTTTAGGCCTGAACACTCATGCTATTGGGCCTTTTTTAGAAGAAGTGTTAACTCACAATGGTTGGCAAAGAATTTTGTCCAAAAGTTTAAACATAATCCTACCTTGAGGGCGAAAGAGTTTAAAGATGAGTTAACAGTGCTAAGAGTATGGCTTATAGAGCTAGGGCATCTGCAATAAATCATATTCATGGTGATCGTGAGCAGCAATTCAAGAAGTTGTGGTCTTATTGTGAAGAACTTTTAAGGACTAACCCCAACAACACAGTTATTGTAAAGATGGTGGACCAACATGATCCTTCAGAACAACCTAGATTCATGAGCATGTATATATGCTTTGGTGCATGTAAGAGAGGGTTCCAAGCAGGTTGTAGGCCAATTATAGGGGTTGATGGTTGTCACATCAAGGCAGCACAAGGGAGGAAACTTCTAGCAGCGATTGGGGTAGATGCCAACAATAATATGTACTCACTTGCATGGGCTATTGTTGAAAATGAGAATACAAGCAGTTGGACTTGGTTCTTGACATTGTTTAAAGAAGACTTTAAGATTGATAACAATGACAGATTGTGGACATTTATGAGTGACAAACAAAAGGGTTTGATTGAGGCATTTGAGCATACATTACCTTATGTTCACCATAGATTTTGTGTGAGGCATTTGCATGCGAATTTCACGCGGGCTAGGTATAGAGGTCAACCATTAAAAGATACATTATGGTCAGCTGCCTCATCAACAACTATTCCATGGTTTGAGGCTGCAATGAAGAAGATGTCAGTGTTGAATGTTAATGTTGTGAATTGGTTAGCAGATAAACATCATTCACATTGGTCTAAATCTTATTTTGACACATCTGTAAAGTGTGATATGCTATTGAACAACCTTTGTGAAAGTTTCAACTACTTCATTATGGATGTAAGGGACAAACCAATAATATCCTTGCTGGAAACAATTAGAGTTTTGGTAATGGCAAGAAATCAATTGAATAGAGAGAAGGCAGAGAAATGGTATGGAGTTTTGTGTCCTAGAATACAAGAAAGACTTGCAAAGCTTTCTGAAGCTGGTTGTGAATTCATTCCTTTGAAGTCTGATGAAAACCACTTTAAGGTTGTTGGTAGTTATCAAGACAGGTATATTGTGGACCTAGTCAATCATACATGCAGTTGTAGGCAATGTGAGTTGACTGGCATCCCTTGTAAGCATGCATGTTCAGCATTGGCAATGAAAGGGAGCAATCTAGAAGACTATGTACATAATTGTTATAAAGTGGAGACTTTCAAGAAGGCCTATGAACATGCTATAATGCCTTTAAATGGCTCTGATTTATGGCCCAAGACTGATAAGGTTCCACCATTGCCTCTAAAATATGATAAGAAGGCAGGAAGACTAAAGAAAGTCAGAAGGAGGGACCCACTTTTTGAGCAACCTGAGGACCCTACAGTGCATAGACCCTCCAAGAGAGTTAATCATTGTAGAAGGTGTTGGCAAAGAGGACATAACTCGAGAAGTTGTCCAGTATACAAAGAAGTAAGTATCTCTAATTTATTAATGTAGATTTTATCAATTTTAGTAAAACTAACACATGTACTATTTTCAGGTTGGTGATGGCGGTGGTATACAACCAAAAAATTCAAGGGCAGATGCTGCAGATACAGGCATAAATATGTAGTCAGAACAATTTAGAGCAAGTAGTTTGGGTGAGGATAATGAGCTGCAGCACAAAAATACAGGTACAACTACTTTTAGTGAGGTAAGAAGCAGCCAAGGTAATGGGAACAACACAATTAGGAGTAGCAGCAAAGGTAGAGGGCAAAACTTAAGTAGGGAAATCTCTCCGGTGATGGGAAAAGTTGTGGGAAACAACCAGGGCATAGGGGTTATTCTTGGAAGAGGAAGTAGCCAAGGCATAGGAAATTCAAAAGGAATGGAACCAGTCCATGACATTAACAGCAGCAATACTATTAGAGGTTTTGGAGGGCATAGTTTGAGAAAATGAGGTAGCAGTTTAGGGAGTAATATGAGGCCTACTAGTTTGGGAATAGGGAGCAGCAAATGTACAAGGGGGCATGACTTGGGTAGAGGCAAAAGCAACAACCAAGGTATGGTTTCCAAAAATTTGGAAATGGGGCAAAACTTGGGTAGAAAGAGCAACAATCAAGGGATGGTGAGCATGAACTTTGGCAGGGGCAACATTTAGGGGAGGCCCATCACTTTCAAGCCACCAAGAAGGTAGAATAACCAGGTTTACAACTTATTGGCCTTTGTTCCATCTTGTAGTAAAACAATTAATTATTACATTATTAACATTTTTCATATTCCAGGCTGCAAAGGTTATAAATGATAGCATTTCAAGTCAAGATTCTCCTAGTCAAGATGTTCCAATTCAAGCTAATGAGGCACCAATACCTTCTGCACCAATTCTAAATGATTTTACAGCTGTTATTGATGATGCAACAGTTCCAAATAGTCAAATTTCAGTTGCTGCTGATTATGCAAAAGGGTCACAAATAAGCACATCAACATCAGCTTTATGGTGATCATCTAGTCAAAGAAGCTAACTTGGAGCTTATATCCACATTTTTTGACTTTTAGACAATGATTGATAGCTTGTCACAACTGGATGATAAGATAATTTTTTGAACTATTTATGATGTATGATGTAAATGGGGTACATCAATGGTTTTTCCTTTTTGTATGTAACTTGTAAATGGGAATTGTTACAAGTCAAGTTGTGCTGGTTATGATTCTAATGATTTTTGTATATTGAATTGATACAAGTCCAGTTGTGATAGGTTATGATTCTAATGGTTTTTGTATATGGTTTGTGGATATCCAACATATGAGAATGGTTAAGTATATAATGACAAGTACTGTTTATTTCTTCGGTTGGTTTACATTTGTGATTGTGTTGAAGAATTGTTAGTTTTCTTAGTATTAGCACAATTAG
The DNA here is from genome assembly GCA_037974665.1 of Ehretia macrophylla. Classification (NCBI taxonomy): domain Eukaryota; kingdom Viridiplantae; phylum Streptophyta; class Magnoliopsida; order Boraginales; family Ehretiaceae; genus Ehretia; species Ehretia macrophylla. Next base: position 49,278,698 of record CM075769.1, on the reverse strand, counting down.
ATTTTAAATGTTGATTATGTGGTGAAACACTGTTAGTTTTTAGCATAACAGTAGTGTGGTTTCTTTCTCATTTAAATTATTGGTATAAATGTCAGGTTTCATTGCTCAAATCAAGGGACTAAAATAAGTAATTGTTGTGAACAAAATTCTACAAAACTCACGTATCAAAAAAAAATTTTCGCAGGCACAAATTATTTCGTTAAAATCAGTTTGACAAGGGGACTCAAAACGCTTTTTTTTTACAACATTAAGTACTATATTATTTTTTTCTTCAAACATTGGGGACTATATTGAACTTTTTTACAAACAATGGGGACTACTTTGAATTTAATTCTAAACATTAAGGACTAAATTGAATTCTTTTACAAATATTAGGGACTATTTTGAACTATATAATTGAATTTACAAATTTACCCTTCAAACAGTGACCACGTTATTTGCACGTGAATACTGTTCTGTTAAATTTGACAGAGTTTTAGATGTTGGGGACTATTTTGACTCCATTTTGAAACAATGGGGACCTATCTGAATTATTTTAAACAATTGAGACTAATTTGAACCAATGTAAAACAATGGGGACTACTGGTGCCATTTTCCCTATATTATAATTCAAAGTTTGGCACTTGGCTCTCAATGATGATATAATGTGTTGTTGAAGTGAAAATCTTTGATTGATCTTGGATGATTGGATGTAGTGTCGAACTTCTTGATGAATTAAATAAAATTGATAAATGGGAGAGTCATTCAACGAAGCATTATATCCCTACTTGAAATAATTATACAAAAATTTTGTTGGGCATTTGATTGTTGATTGGTAAAACTAATTCATCTCCTTGAGAAACATTCTCTAAGAGCTTGCAAAGTGAAATAAAATTTAGCAAAAGAAAAGAGATTCAAAATTCTTCCATGGATTCCCAATCAAATAAATCAAAAAGGAGTATTTACAAGTCAAACCAAGATCACAAAGGAATCAAACCAAGAAGCTTGTACTTGTTCATGTCAAAATGGTCAAGAACTCAAGTGAGTATATCAACCGTCAAAATGGTCAAGAACTCAAATGAATATATCAACCAAGCTCCACAAAAGTTAAGAAAAGGTACATTGATTGACAAAAAGAAGGATAGAGGTATGTCCTATAATGTATTTCATTCAACTACCTCTAAGATGTTGATAACAATGCTCTTTTTGCTAAATAGTAATATTGCCCCAAAATTTTTATTAGAGCATTGTAAAAGGAAACTTAAATTGTCTTTCAGTCACCATACCAAAACGTTATCATAACTTTTTGATGGATTGTGCTCTTGGTCATATTTGACTTCATGAACATATGAAATGCATGAGAACTTTGATGATGCTAATCTCTTTGCACCTAGAAAGATTAATGATGATATAGGCGCTCAAAAAGATAGAACTCCAAGTGAATCTACTACATCAAGATCTCAAGAAAATGGATCTCCTAGTACTTCAAGGGATTAATCCAATCAAGGAGTTCAACCAATCTTAGAGGAAGAAAAACCACAAAGAGCAAATCAAGATAAACAACAAACATCCTATGAGCAAAGTATTGATCAAAATCTTTAAGATGTTGAAAGGATGTGAAGAATCATTCACATGATAGGATCCTAGGTAATTCACCAAAAGGTATAAGAACTCTCTCAAATTTAAAGATTTTTTTGAACAAAATGGGTTTTTTTCTTAAATTGAACAAATTGTTGAAAATAATGTGTTATAGCAATGAACATACTCGTAATAATTGTCTCTTGATATTGGTAAAATAGTATGTTCATCTCATTACCATATGTATATGTAGGTGATACATGTTGAAGTATTAATGGTCAATTATGTTTTGATGAAGTATAGATTTCTTTAATGAATCTAATGTGCAAAATTGATATAATAGCATAGATAATTGATAAAGATGTCATACATGATTGGTACATATCAAATTGATTCAACTAAGGTCAACACACTTAAACTATTTGATCATGTTGGAAGAATTAATCATTTTCCTTGTAAGAACTTCCTTAAGAGCTTGCATAGATTATTCAAATATGAGCATGAAGGAAGAGTTAAAAGTTACTTCTTGGAATCTCAATTGAGAAAAACAAGGAGAAGTATTCATCAATCAAGCCTAACACACAAAAGTACAAATCAAGAAGATTGGGCTAAGTGAATGAAACGAATTAAGATTCAAATGAATACATCAACCAAGTTCTACAAAGTTGAGATAAGATAAAATCGGTTGATGGAAAAGAAGTATAGAGGTATGACCTATAATCTTTTATATCCAATTGCCTTTAAAACCAATATAATAATTGTTATGCTTTTATATGTTTACTTGCAATATTGTTCAAATCCTCTCATTAAGAGTATTACAAAAGAAAATTTCAAGTGTCATCACAATACAAAATGTTATCATAACCTTTGATAGAGTATACTATTGACCATACTTGTCTTTATCTCAATATGAAATGACCATTGTGCTTAACAAATCATTATAATACATTGAGATACTTGGTTCCTAGCGTATATTCTATACTCATATGAGAATAATATAGACATACTTGAGATGAATATTTTGAAGAAAAGTATATATGAAAGCCTTGATTATATATGGCATATGCTTATATAAAGATGTGTACTTTGAGGAGAAAAATATTGTTGAACATACACACCATTACCATCTCTAGATTATTTTCTATGGATTTTGATTAAACTCTTGAACTAAAACTCGTGTTCCTCCATGAATTGGGTTTCATCATATCTTCTTAAGTATTCCTGCTACTTGCTCCTTAGTGTGCTTATTACTTGTTCATAATAATCATAAAGGAGAAGTATGCATGATATCAACATGAATGAAATGTCAAAGGAATTTGAGAAATTGAATATCATGTCAAATGAGGAATATAAGAAAATTTTAAAAAGAATTGGAATTTATGATGAATATCTTGAATACTATTCAAATCTTATAGTGTTAAATTTGCTATATGATTTGGTTGAACACCAAATGGGGAGATATAACAGTGGTATCCTTTCCTAAAAAAAGAGAAATATAAATCATTTTGTATGCTATGACTAATGCTATATGTGAATGATTTTAATGCTCATAGTGTGCAATGATAATATGATTAAGATATGCGTACAACAAAAGGGGAGCTTACTTGTCTGAATGAAATCATCCTTGTGCATTGCTCTTGTAAAGAGATATACAAATTGTTATGCTATAAAATTGTCATATGCTTTGGTTGAGTACCAAAGGAGAAGAAACAATAATGAAATGATAACAATGCATCAAAGAAGAAAAGTTTTGGAGAAAGCAAATGCATGCTTCAAGAAAGGTAAACTTATGTACCTAAATGCTATCTTACAAGCATATATATTATATCTAACACTTGATTAGTGTGAAAATTTGTTTCTTTGTTGATTACAAAAGGGGAGAAGAGATGTGATTGATACATGATCTAAAAGAGAAGTCTTGGTTCTTATTATGCACTTAGTATGGGAAAGCCTTGGTGAAAATGACCATTGTGATGCTATTTACATGGAAATTCTATTGTTATACTATTTCTCAAAAATCCAACTATAGTGCTATTTTTAGATAAGATCACATTGAGATGTTATCGTATGACCAAGAAACAATATAAGACATGGAGAGGTATGCAATATAGTAAAGGAGGACTTTATGTGTTTATCATTTCCTTACCTATTCGTATTCTCAGAGATAGCTTGTATACTTGTAAACTTGATATCAAATGGAGAGGTGACACAGTGATATCATATGCATATTTTAGTTTGTGCTTGGATCATATTCTCTAAGTTAAAATGATTTTTATGATATGCACTTAGCAAGGGAGAGCTTTGCCTTGTAGTGCTATTTTTCATAAAGGATAAATGTTCAAAATCCCATTGAGATGATAGTTTGAAACAATCCTATTGAGCTTATCTATGCATTGTCCTATTCTGATTTATCTTGCCCCTATTCTCTTTGATGATGCCAAAGGGGGAGAAGAATGAAAGACCATAAGAATGAGAAAACATATGGTGAGATTGTGGAAGATACCTTGAACATGAAAATTTGAATTTGATATATATATATAGTAAGAAAGAGCTTTGTATACGTCTAGTTGAAAATCTTACTTATGCCTTGATATCAAATTATGGTACTTTATTGTGCTTCATTGTATAAGATTTTGTCATCATCAGAAATGGAAAGATTGTCAGCCTAAAGGCTTTAAATCCTATATTTTGATGATAACTAAATCTTGATTATGAAATTGATCTATTGACTAATCATATCTTATAATGAGTTTATTGTTTGAAAATTAATCAAAGCTTGAAGGATATTCAACATATTAAGTAAGCTCATAAGGATTGGAGTAATGCTCATGGAAAGTAATGATCAAGCAAAAAGCATCCTCCAATGATGGTTAAGATCTATGAATATTCAAGATGTGAACATCCTAGCTAAGACCTTATCCTAAAGAAAGAAGATTGAAGAGATGATCAAAGCACTTTGTGAATATCAATGTTATACAAGCTCAAGATTAAGTTCATAAGTATGATGTTGATCAAGCTCAAGTGATTTAATCATGAAGATCAAATGAAGAGCTCAACATGATCAAGCTCAAGTGTCTTTTTGTCAAGATCTCTAAAGCTTCAAGACGTAGAGATTCAAGTCAATAAGATTTTGGAAGATGAAGATGGAGCTATAAGGATGGAGATGGAAGTCATAAGGGGTACCGGTTGGGACTTGACTAGGGTTTTGGGTCTTGCAAATAGTATATGCTCAACAATGATTCTCAAATATTGTTTTTAAATATTTGAAAAATATTTTACAAAACATGCTCGAAAGAAACGTTTTTAAAAATCCAACCCTGGCAGTTTTGATCCCACTGGACGACCCCATGATGACCGGTCAACCGGTGGCCAAAGGGTCGTCCGCCCGAGGCCTGTCTATCTGACGAGGGTCTCTCAACCAGTTGACCGGCGAAATAGGGGTCGACCGGTCGGGCCAAAATGCTAATTCAAAATATAGTCGTTTGTGAACATTGGGAGCATTAATTACACCATTTTTTCAGCTCTATTAATATCTCTCAACTACAAAATCTTAAGGCATTAATTCAAAGAAATTACTCTTAAATTATTTTTTCATCTTTATCTTTGAATCATCATTGAGCTATACTTGAGCGAGAATTTGTGAGCATTATTGAGAGATAAGCATTCATTGTATTTATCTACTCTATAAGAGGACTTTTATTGTGAATCTCAAACACTCATCAAAAGAGAGTTAAACACTTTGAAATGAAGGATTTCCTTGTCAAAGGTGTTGGGGTTAAAGCTTTGTATTGAGAATGATTTTTCTATTGTAAAAGCTTGAACTATCATTGTAGTTGGTTTGTGGACTCACCAACATTTGAAGAGTCATCATAGTGAAGATTGTTGAAATCCTAAGCGGGACGGTAAATCGTGATTTGCAATCTCTTTCTCTCAACTCTCTCTTTGCATTATTTTATGTACACCAAGTGTTTGATAAATTGCCTCACTTACATTTTATATTACTAGAGTGCATATTTGTTTAAGATTGTTTTTTCTTAATCATTGCTAGTATATTGCTTAATCGAAAAACTAGTATTATTGCCTATATAACCTAATTCACCCCCCTCTTAGGTTTAATTAAGGAACAACCATTTTCAATTTCGTCCTTATTATTTTTCAAAAAAAATCAATTTCGTCCCTATTATTTTTAAAAGTTTCAAATTCATCCCTATTGTCTCTCAAAAAATTTTAATTTAGTCCTTAGATAATAGGGACGAATTTAAAATTTTAAGAAAATATTAGGGACGAAATTGAAATTTTTTAAAAATAATAGGGACGAAGTTGAAACTTTTTAAAAAATAATAGGGACTAAATTAAGACATATTAAATAATAGGGATGAAATTAAAACTTTTAATGAAACAATAACGATTAAATTAAAACATTTTAAACAATAAAATCTAAATTAAGACACTTTAAATTTTTCCTTATATTGAACATGATGTTGAACTAATCATCAGGAAGATAGTCGAATAATTGAATTTGCTGATGTAATTGCTTATATTATATGATATAATTCCTACTAGAATGAGCTAATGCAATTGCTCTTCTGATGGGAACCCTTTTGGTTTGTTATTATCCTTTTGTTTGTAATGATATTATCTTCTTCTGACAAAAGTTACCACTACTCTGGACCCATGGGCGGATATTAAAGGGATAGCGGGAACAACCTCTATTGACTTCAAAAATAAAATTATTAATGAGTGAATTAAATTTGTATTTTTAAAAATGTGTATTTTTAAGATATATTTAAATTAAAAAATTAAGGGTAAATAGCACCATAGTCCCCTATTGTTTGCCGAAAATGTACAGGACCCCTTTGTGTTTTCAAAAGTGCACCGGAACCCCCTATGGTTTGAAAACGAAACACCACAGCCCCCTCCATCAAAAAAATCGTTAGTTTTGATGGCAAGTGAGTTACACGCGCATCTCATGCAACTTTGATTGTTTTTATATAATTTTTTCAATAAAATATGTGTATTAATTGACTAAAAAACCCTTATCAACAAAAAAAAAAAATGGCACAGGCATGCACCCCACTCCACCTCAAACCAAACCGTCGGAAAACCACATTGAACAAGTTAATGTTTCACAGCAATACAGGACACAACATTCAAATTCATATGTTGTCAATGTAATTCATATAATACATATATAGATATGTATATAGATATTTGTTTCTTTTTCTGGGGTTTGGTATATATATATATATATATACACACAATATATATGTATATTTCTTTAGTTTTCAGGAAAACGGTGGTGGGTCCGATGCTGATGATGACGTGGCCTGATCTCCCCCGTCGTTGATTTCTATGGAGATTTTCTCGTCATCTAAGAGAAGATTGGATTTGTGATCTTCTTCTGCTTCTTCTTCTTCTTGGTCTTGGCTGGGGAGTGCAGCTGCATTGGGTTGTGGTAGAGGAGAGCTCATTGTACAATATTTCTTTTTATTTTTCAGGTATGGTGTGTGTACATATACATATTATATATATATATATATATATATATATATAGATAGATAAATAAACAAAAGGAAAAAGGGCAAAAGAGAGAAAAGAAAAAGAATTGAGGACATTTGCGTCATTTAACATTTTCTGTTAAAACACTTGACAGAAAAGAGACGGAAGGGGTACGTGTGTCACTTTTTCAAATCACAGGGGGGTTTCGGTACACTTTTGAAAGCACAGAGGGGGTTTTGTGCACTTTCGGCAAACCATAGAGGGCTATAGTGCTATTTATCCAAAAATTAATTTAGATATCATTTAAAAAATTATCCATCTATGAATGTTCAATTCTGTGTTTTTAGTCTTATTTTTTTATTTGATCCTATAGATAGTACAAATAATGGGTCCATCATCTTGATAGAAATGAAATTATTTTGTCGAATTCTAAAGAAATTCATAGAATTAGAAAAATTCCTCTTCTTGTACGAAATGATCAAGAAATACTTGGAGACACATCTTCAACAACTCTCTATTAAATAAAAATTATGAACCCGTCTCTTTCTGACCCATCCAAATTCTAGCGAAACTTGAAAATAACTTATGTAGAATCTGAATAGTAGCAGTTTTTATACCATGAGAGTTTCTCTCACCTTTCCTCCTAAAATCGTGCACGCTGGTTTTAAAGTTCTTAATAATCCAAGTTTTACTATTAATCTATTTACATATTGAGTTTCATAAACTGTTTTATAGTATTTAAACTCATATTAATAATAGTAATAAATTCAAATTATTATAAAATAAACACATTTCTTCTATGACAATTTTTTTTTCTTTCTGATTTTGAAGCGGACACGCAGAGATCTGGGATTTATAAATAAAATGGAGAAAAATAAATCTCGAATAAGAACAACTAGACATCACCGTGTCGCGGGACCAGGGGGCCACATTTGTTGTCCTGATGTTCCTGTAACATGATGACAGTGAAATAAATAACGATGTTTATCGAACGTCACATTCGGACATCTAACGCGTTGGAACATGAATCATGAACTGCAGCCAATACAAATAGAGAAAATACATCAATTCGTGCGAATTATGAATCAATCTTTTACATAATAAGTGAAATATATACGTATAAATTTCATTAATATGTGAAAAACTTACCTCAATAATTCTTAGTTGCAGGCCTCGAATCATTTTTGAAGTCTTAGCACATCAGTTTAGACTTAGACTTAGATGGATCAATCCACACTTGAGCCTCACGTACTCATCTTTCCCTTCCCAGTACAGGGTCATGTCAACTCCATGCTCAAGTTAGCAGAGCTTCTATGCCTTGCGGGTCTTCATATCACCTTCCTCGTGTCTAATAACATCCACCATCGCCTCCTGAGTTACACTGATGTTGAATCTCGCTTTGCGGCTTATTCAGGGTTTAAATTTGAGACGCTTCCTGATGAACTATATGATGACAATCCACACAATAGTGACCGGCTCATGATGCTATACGATTCTTTAAAATCCATCGGGAAGCCATTTCTGAGAGAGTTGCTCCGTCGGGGTCGCCGGGATGGTGGAACCAGGCCCCCAGTGTCGTGTATCATAGTAGATGGGATCTCAAGTTTTGCCATTGATATAGCTGAGGAGCTTGGCTTGTCCATCATATATTTCCGCACAATCAGTGCTTGCGCCTTTTGGGCTTACTTTTCCATTCCTCAACTCGTCAAAGCAGGGGAGCTTCCATTTCAAGGTCTGTAGATTGTGTCACAATTATTTCAATTTAGATCTACAGAAACATGCTGTAGTGCTCACTTTCTTTTGGGAAAAATATTGCGTCCATCACTTACGGACGTCTATACGCATCACATGGTGTGAAAGATGGGCCACTGACAGACGTAAGGGCTCCCCTTTCTGCAAATTCTTAAAGATCTTATTTTTATCAGCAATACATATAGTCAAATATATCTTTCTCTATGACATTCCTACAATTGTGGAATACTAATCAATGACTGGTTTATAAATCAATATTATTAATTTAAATAATAATACTTAGGGTTACCCGTCTAATTAATTAATGTTAAATTTATAATACCAGTTTCACTTACCGGTCCAATTAATTAATGTTAAATTTATAATACCAGTTTCACTTACCGGACATTAGTCCATCTTTCTATCTTGAAGGACATATTTTCTCATGCTAATTTGGTATTATGCATATGATGTAGGATGTGACATGGATGAACCAGTAGCGAATGTGAAAGGCATGGAAAGTTTTCTCAGGCGTAGAGATCTTCCAAGTTTTTGCCGTGCTAGTGACATATCCAATATTAGTTTCACCATGGTTTTAGCTGAGACACAGCAAACTCCTAGAGCTCAAGCACTCATACTTAACACCTTTGAAGATCTGGAAGGACCAATCCTCTCTCAAATACGCACTTGTTGTCCAAATGTTTACACTGTTGGACCACTCCATGCCCACCTAAAGTCTAGACAGGCTGCAAAATCAAGCTCATCATCATCAACTCCATCGTTGAATAGTCTGTGGGAAGAAGATAGAAACTGCATTACATGGCTTGACAAGCAACCATCAAAATCTGTTATCTATGTGAGCTTCGGAAGCATTACAATCTTATCAAGAAACCAACTTCTGGAATTTTGGCACGGTATAGCCAACAGTGGTACGCGATTCTTGCGGGTGATAAGGCCAGAATCCGTCGTCGAAAAAGATGAGGAGGCAAGTCATTTTCCGGCCGAGCTCGAGGAAGCTACTAAAGCAAGAGGTTACATGGTGGGTTGGGCGCCGCAAGAACAAGTCCTTCCCACCCAGCCATTGGTGGATTTTTTACACACAGTGGATGGAACTCGACACTGGAGAGTATAGTAGGAGTGCCAATGATATGTTGGTCATACTTTGCTGATCAGCAATTGAATAGCAGGTTTGTAGGGGAGGTTTGGAAGCTAGGATTGGACATAAAAGATACATGTGATAGAGCCATAGTTGAGAAGGTGGTCATAGAACTCACGGAGGTGAGGAAAGTTGAGTTTCAAGTAAGGGCCAATAGAATGGCGAAAATGGCTAGAGACTCAATTGGTGAAGGTGGTTCATCGTGTCACAACTTGAACAGTCTTATTCACTACATAAACTCGACGGCCAAACCTTTGCAATATCACTCATGAAGTAGTTCAGTACAATGGATGACGGAAACGTATTCCGAAGTACTCCGAACTTTTTATTACAACAAATTGTTATGTTAAATATAGAATAAAATTGTTTCCGAGTTCAATGTTCCGTAGTTTTTCTCTTTTTGAACCAATGTTCCGTAGTTGTAGTGGACAATTTGTCTCCATTTCCTCGTCAGCGATACAATTACTATGTTATCAGTAATACCTGCCAGTTTTTGCAAGTTGCATAAATTAAATTTTGGTTGCATCTGCCAAGATAGTTATTTCTGGATTATGTTTGGTTTTATAAAATTTCAAGAGTAATTCTAGATGTCACTTTTTTTTCATCACCTAATTATCACCTCTTAGTTGACATTTCTACACTACAAAAAAACTATTTTTTTTGCGACGGGCCGTCGCCAATTTGTCGATGGAAGCCGATGTCGCCTGTTTGGTGACAATTTGGTGACATTTTGGGGACGACCTATATAAGTTATCACCAAGTCATCGCTAATTGGCGACAATATGGTGACGACATCATATGTCGTCTCCAAAAGTGACCATATGGTGACTACTTGGTGACGGATAATGACATATAGACACCCTACCGTCGCCAATTGGCAACAATCTAGAGAGGGGTCGCAAAACGCGTTGCAATTTAGTCACCCTGCCGTCGCCAAAAAATATGTTTACATTTAGCCCTCATTGTGATCAATTTGATGTAAATACTCTCACTTTTGTAACTCTTGGGACTAAAGTGAATATGAAAACCAATATTATTAACAGTATATGAAAATTGTCGGTATTTATAATACAAACAATTAGTTCTAAGTTTACGTTTAACAATTTATGAGTGCTTTTAAAGCATTAAATTTATTTATGTGTTAGATTGAATATTATTGTACAATATTAAGATGAATTATTTTAATTATCAATTATACATACAGCTAGTCACTATTAGCTTTTCCTTCTTAAATTTTAACAAGATGTTATGTATAAACAATTAGTTCTTTGAAATCAACAAAACGAATTTAAAATTAAAGCATTTTATTATTAGAGTTAATACATTACAAACATAAACTTAATTTTACATTCCCAATTAATAAAGGATTACATATCATCCTTCATTAATACAACAACACAACGACTTAATACCTAACATAATTAAATATTACAATTTATTTGCTCGAAATACATGAAAACACCTACTTAATACCTAACATAGTACATCATGATCACTTATACATAACAACCGGACACTACACATCAAGCAGAAGAACGTAATAACATTGTTACGTTTAGTAACAATGTTGTACTAATGCTTCCAATATGATATTCTTAATAGAAATATTAGGGGAAAAAGTTTGGGCAATAAATCCGCATCATTTCATCTTGAACGAGTTGGCCTACTTAGGCATTAGAAATGTATCCATCGTACTTCGGCGGAACATTTAGATTAAGTTGGGGTTTTATATATTCACTTATACTTGGATACTTTTTCATTGTATCCACCTCTTCATCTTTAGTCACTCGAACAGAATCTGAGTGGTGTTGTTTATCCTTACTCATCCTTCAAACAAATTAGATGAAATCTGCAATTGAAAATTTGAGAGGCTATAAGAATATGCAATTCAAAGTGTTATTTATAGAAACTAGGTTGACAGACGGACACATTTGACTTTCGACGAGGGTGGGTAAGTATTTGATTTTGTATTTTTTCCATGGCTAACCCTATCCCAATGGTCCTCCATGTGATGGATTTTTAATATCTTATTTTTTGTTTTGATCATGTTTAGATGGACTCCGTACGCAACAACTAAAGAAGTCACTAGAGCAATGAAGGCCAGGTATTCTCAGCCTTGGGTAAGTTTTATTGAGGTCCCGATGATGTTAGGGATATGTGATTCGCTAATTTTTAGGTATGATAAATATGTGTAAATTTTATGTAATGATATTTGTTATAATCATTGTGTTGATTATGTTGAAATAATATGTTATATGCATTAATTATTGGTTGCATAGGGTCTACAAGTGGTTTCCCAACAAGGAAGCCGCGTTTCACTGAATGTTTGATTCCAAATCCGGATCTCGTATACGTGACCTCTTTAATAAAGGACGGACGCGTAATAAGAAACCAAGGTGGGTGGGCGATGTCGCATGGGACCAGTTGAAAGAAAAGTGGGAAACCCCTGAATGGCAAGCAATTTCAAAGCGAAATTTGGATAACCGACTGCATCGGCCATCTCCGCATCATTTGGGATGCGAAACCCCAGATCTCATTTTTGCCTCGATTTACGTGATTTGACCTGTTTATGTGTTATATGTGTTAAAATGTGTTAATTCTGTGATTTATATTCCTAATATATGCTATGTGTGCATTCATAAAATTTTCATAAAAAAAGGCATCATAAATTTTTTCGTCAGTTTTTGTGAATAGTATTTTGAACGCACGTTCGCTAAAATTTTGACACGGGTGTTTTAAACGTTTCAAAACCTAGTCCTCGGTTTATAATAGACCTGTATCTGATTTAAACAAATTTCAAATCGGATTAGGAATTTTAAAGGTTTTTACATATTTTTTTGTAAAAAATGAGTTTTTACCCGAGCGGGTGTATGTGTATGTATATGAAAATGTTGTCACCTATTCTTAAACTATTAAATATAATATTTTTACTTGTTTTGAGCAAAATAGTCAATAAAAAAATTAAAAGACCAAAAAAAAAAGAATTAAAAGACTAGAAAATACTAAAAATACTAATTTGCTCAACTTTGACTTTGCATTATTTTTTGTTGACTTGCCTTATATATACATAATATACTAAAATAGCTTACAAAACAAAACTCAAAACACCCCAAACACACACACACATGGCCGAAACATAGGAGCCATTTTTGCTTTATTTTGGATCAAATTTTTCAATAGATTTTGCAATACAAAGCCAATACACTTGAACCAAAGTTTGATTGCACTTGTTGGGCATCCATTCTACACCTTTCTTGCATCATATAACATCAAAGATGAGAGAAAAATTTTAGATCTTAAAATGCTATTTTTATGTCTTTTCATATAATTGAATTTTGAACCGTTGAAATGTTGCGTTGATGTTAAAATATTGCTCAGTAGATGCTAAGGTTCATTTATATAGGTTTATAGCTGTTTTGAACCGTTGTAGCATATATTTTTATTTTTCGAGTATTAAAATTGAGTTATTGGTTTGTTGTTGATTTAATGGAGTTGTGGTGGTTGGAATTGATTGTTGTTAGTTTCTATAAGTTTGTTAAATATGTGGTAGTAATATTGTAATACTGAAATTTTGATTGTGATGTCGTGGTGAAATTCCGAAAATTTCAGCCATGGTGCATTGAAGTTTTAGGGTTGTTGGGCTTATTTTGGATGGATTATGGTTGGTTTCCGAGGGGACTTATGTAGATGCTTGAGTAGGTGAGTGATAGAAACTAGTTTTGAGGTTATTGGATTAGTAGAATATAAGTTATGACTTTTGGAAGTTTGGGTTGTTATTCTTTAAAATGTTGAAATGTTGCCTTTGGTTGTTTGGGTAGTGTTTAAGTGGTTGAATTATGGGTTATTATTGGTTAGATTCGGGTTTGTTTGGGTGGTTTAATGCATGTTAAGTTGGATGGCCTACTTTGTCATTTAACTTAGTTGTTTGTTGTTTATTTGATTAATTGATGTTATATTATTGAAATGATGATTAACATGATTGATTATTGATGAGCCGGGAGATAGGCAACCTACTTTGTTGTCCTTCTGAAATATGAATGATTATTATTATTGTCATGAGTCTTGATATATGTGTACCACCTCTCGGGCAGCATTGGACCGTCGGGTTGATAATGGCATAACTATCAGAGACTACCCCCATCTCGTGTGGCGGAGGTGCCAGGATGTGACGCCCGAGATTTTTGCCATACATTCATTACTGTTGCATCCATTATTTGCGCATTTGATTATGTGCTTTACTTGTTGTCTTACCTAGTTACTATTCCTTCCGTTTTTCAACTGCATAATATTAATGAATTAGCATTTTTATTAAATCATATTAATTGTTTTAGGATTGGGAAAAATGTGCTTTTGAACTAAGAACGATAGGAGCACTTGTTTAGAAAATATTTTAGCAAACTAAGGATTAGTGCTACGTAACTTAACTTAGTGTTTTAATTAGCTAGCATTCATGTTGCACCTTAGGCTCGTTTTAAAGCTAACTACGTTCATTTTAATAGCCCATATGTGCAACCCACTTGACCCCACCTTAGCTTATTCAATATATAACACACTTAAGCTCATAATACACAAAAAAAAAGCTGAAAAAAGAAGCTGAAACCCGACAGCAGCAAACAGGAAAAAGAAGGAAATTTTGCTCTCCAACTCTTCAATCCAAGCCTCTCCAAGCTAGGAACAAGTAGTTTAGGGTGTTTGCTAGTCTCCCGAGAGCTCTTACGTGCATTGGTGAGGGATTCATGACTCGTTTTGCATATCTAAAATTGTTGCTCATATCTTGATTTGTTAGAATTGTGATCAAATGCTATTGTAATGCTTATCTATGCTATTATACGTTGTATATAGATGCTAGAGAACACATTTAAACCATTAGAACGCATTTTAAACAGTTGAAACCATTATTTTGATCTTTGAGGTGAATAGTGACAGGATTTCTAGGGTTTTGTGTAATTGTGCGATTTGGCTTGATTCATTGCTTCTAATAGATGCCTTAGGTGCTAATGAAGGTAGTCCAATAGCTCCGTGTACTTGAATTGCTCCAAACTTGCATAAAACGTGAAATAGTTGACTTTATAAAAGGGATTTCAGGGTTAATGCTAATCTGGGTGAATTCGGACTTCACATTTGGTATTCTTAGGCAACCTAGGTGCTATAAAAGCTTTGTCAACCCATGTTTGAAGCCCAGTTGATGTATGTGTAGTTCAAAGCTATAAGAGGAAAATTGGGACTTTTGCGGTAATTGCAAGTAATTACACGTGTTTGAGGGTTGTAAGAGTGCCTTAGGGGTTAATTAGAAGATTGATATACTTCCCCTTGAATTTGAAACATTAACTTTGATTTGGAAGGAAAATAGCTTGAATAACTAAGGGGTTAAAGTGCAAATTCAGTTGTTTCTCGCTTATAAGACCATTGCATGACTCATTGTATGTTTAAATGTGGTTTCTAGTTGTTTTGGAGCTTTTGGTATAGTTTTATGCATATCTTGAATATGCTCCTTTGTAAAACTACTAAATTGCTTGTATAAATTGCTTCTATTCTAACTGCTTCGAGGTCAACCTACTTTGTTCATCCTCCTATGTGATATTGCTTATATTGTTGTTATTGTCTTACCATTGTTAAGTGCATTGCATAGTCATTGCACAACCATAGTGTCAGGGGCAGATATGTTGAATATCGGCTGGGCGGCAGAGGGCTTGCCAGTAGATAGTCAAACTCCATGTCCTAGTCCCTTATTCGCCTGGTCCAGAGATTGCCAGGGCATGTTGGGTCGTAGGATTATCGGGGTACATCCGGAGTACACCCACTAGAGTGTTTGGGGTAATGCTGGCTTATCGTGATCGAGATCGTGGTTCGTGGTTCATGAATGAAAGATCAAGAGAAGAATTGGAGTGTTGGGGTTAAGTGAAATGTATCCTTTTTAATGTGTGCTATTGGATCTTTAACATTCTTGAATGGTTTTCATTGCTATTAATGTTTTAAATGTATTACTTGTTGCATTGCACGCCCCGGGAGACTTTATCTCTCACTGGGCAACAATGTTGCTCATACCTCGATATCATGTTTCAGGAAGTGTTGAGGGTGATCCCCAGCCAGTTGAGGTGGTAGTGGAAGAGGAAGAAGTGCAGGCCGAGCCTTTACCCTAGTTGCTGTGTGTTTGTTGTCTGAGATAGATGTGCTTTCTTGTTGTTATTTGGGCACTTGTATTATTATATTATGATCTATTTTGGGGCCTATGGCTATGTATATGTCTTGTTGTTGCAAGTTGCAGATAGTTGGTTGTAGTAATAGATTTGGGAAACTATAGCTTGTAATAACTTATGTTCTACTTCTAGCTTCTTGCATGCTTGAGTGTGTATATTCTGTTGTATGTTTGGTTTCAACTTCTAGGAGTGTTTCAATGTTATTATCGAATGGCATGATAAACGGTTTTATGAAGAAATTAAGTTGGATGCATGCCTGTGTGAATTTGAACTACTGTTTGCTTCAAGACTCGGATGGCCTTGAACTTTTAAACTTTAGTTATAAAAGCTTGTCTTAGTATATTGTGGCTATTTTGATCATTTACAGGTTTCCAGAATGTCCACAGTACAGAGGACACTCTGTCCATTTGACAGGTCCAGACTTAACCTTTAGCGTGGGGTTGGGTCGGGGCGTTACAGGGAGGGACTAGTGAGGTACCTCGGGTGTGTGAGTAATAGGGAGTTATAAGAAGATGGTTGAGATCGTGGTGGCGTTTGGAGCTACACCAACTAGTGTATCCTTTCACAATTAGGTGGTCATTTATGTGTTTAAATTGAAATGTTGATATTATGTGAAAGATTTATAAATTCCTCACTGGACTTGTTTTATATAAGCTCACTCTCATTTGTTATCTGCAAGCAGGTTTTACTGAGCAAGATTACGGGTATATGCCTCAAGAGGATGAGAATGTGCCTTACGTGGACGAGTGTTATGTGCTGGAGTCGTTGCCATGAGTTTGTCCTAGTTGTTGTAGTAGGTTGTATTGTATAATTACTTAAACAAAATATTTATGTTATGTTAGCTTAGTAGTCTTTCTCTTAAAGTATGATTAGATTAATAGACTGATTATAATCTATTTTTCTAATGTATATTATAGCCTATGTATGATGTTGGAATGGAGGCGTATAACTATGAAGGAATTGTTGAAAGAATGCATAATGTATAATATGGTTGCATTGTATGTTGTTAACTTGAATGTGGAGTTGGTTGATGATTTGTGGAGATGGTTGTATGAAGTTTAAAAGGATTGGTTTAGAGCCCTGATGTCCGTGTTACTGTCGTTATACTGTCAAAATTTCGTTGCGTCTTGACTGATCGTAGGAGGAGTCGAGTTAGGGCGTTACATGGAACCTATCCCTTATGAAGAGGATGCAAGGAGATTGGTATGTAAGTAGGAAAATTTAATGAATGATATGTCGTAATTAAATTCAATTATGTAACTCATCATAAATGTTTTTGTTATGTTTTGGTATTTCGAAAATTTGTAGGCAGAGGAGCGGGGGGCACAAGTGACTAAGGCCGATATTTTTGCAAGGGCTCATCGCAAAGGCCCAGATGGGCCATTCACAGACCCTAGGGCAGAACAGACCATGGTATGTGCAAGTTGTTGATAATAGAAAAAAAAAATATATATATATATATAACTATATTTACCAACGAAATGTCTAAAATGGTTAAGTCTTAAATCTGTCGTACAGGCTAAATATAAAGAACTGGTGCAGCTGACAACTGTTTCTTCCGAGTCCGATTCAGCAACAACACCGATAGACTATGATGCACATTTCTTGCAAGGTATGGGCAAACCCAACAGAAAGCGCATATATGGGGTCAAGTCTTCTGCTTCAGTTAGGTCTGCACACCACAACTTACCAGGCAGACGCCAGATCATGGAGATAGAGATACAGAGGGCTGTTGCTAGGGTGACGATTTAGTGCACAAGTTTTTGTCAAGGTTTTTCCCACCTGGAAAGACAGCAAAGCTGCGCATAAAAATTAATAATTTTGCACAACATGAAGGAGAAACTCTATGTGAAGCGTGAGAGATGTATAAGACATTACTGAGGAAGTGTCCTAATCATGGTGTACCTAGGTGGATGCAAGTTCATAATTTTTACAATGGGTTAGTTAGCTCTACAAGAACTTTGATTGATGCATTAACAGGAGGAGCTTTAATGAACAAGACAACAGATGAAGCTTATGCGTTACTGGAGGATATTGTTTTGAACCACCAGCAGTGGTCGAACGAGAGAGTCATACCAAAGAAGACAGTTGGAGCCCATGAAATTAATGCCATAACTGCTTTGGCGGCAAAAATTGACAACTTGGCTAAGCAGATACAGAATAATCAGGCAACTGCTAATGCTGTCCAAGCGGCAGTGGTGTGTGAGTCTTATTGTGGTCCACATCATATTGCAGAATGTCAGGTTGGAAATCCATTTGCGCAAGGAACAGCAGAACAAGCACAGTATGTGGGGAATTTTAATGGGCAGCAGCACAATCAGTAATCTAACATATATAATCCAGCATGGCGTGTGACACCCTGACCCAGCATGTAGCGAATAGTACCTAGTTGCATGTACTTATGTGTTTACTTTAAATGTTTGGTTATAATTACATGTTTATGTTAATTTATTCATTTATTTACACTATTTTTATATTTCTTGAAATACGTGCAAACAATATTTAGTAATTTAAATGAGGCAATTACCTTGGTAAAATAATTATTAAAAATTATTTTATTGCATTTAGGTGCTAGTTTACATTATTTTCAATTAATTGAATAAGTAGCACCTGAGTCCGGGTTAAATTTTCAAGTCTTCTATTTTTCTAAAATTTTATTTTTCTCATGTTACTTGGTATTTATCTAGTAATCGTTCACTAAAAGTAAATGCATAGCATATCTAGAACGTAAAATATAAAACAGTTAGTATCCCCTAGTGAAAAGTATAAGCTAGAATGCATTTTGAGTCATTTGGTGTTTTATATTTATTTTGGACTAACTTTAATTATTTAACTTCATTTCTCTAAAGCCCATAGCCTAATCTTTTATCTACATATAAACACATAAAATAACTATTTTATTATTTTATTTACTGAAATTTACATTACTAACATTTTAATTGATTTAAAATTACTATTTGAATGTGAAGTCCCGAACCCGAGAATAATTATTTTTATTATTATCACTACTTGTATTTGTTTAAATTCTATTTAATTGATTTACATAAAGTAATTAATTTATTATTTTTATTATTTGTATTTATTTAATATTTAAATAATTTATCCGAGACACTTATTCTATTATTTTAATTATTTAAAATTGTTTTACATGTCTTTAAATTAATTTATCTTACTATTTGAACGGGAAGCTCGGGCCTGGATCTAAACAAACTGACTTATTATTTTTAGTAAAAACATTTATTTATTTGGCCCGGACCTGAATGGGCTATCTTAGTATTTTTAGTAATAAATATATTTATGTGAATTTTATCTAATTACCAGAAACGATTATCTTATATTTATTACTTGTTTATAATTAATTGACTTAGTTTTTTCCCAAGCCCAAAGAGACTTTTAATTTATTATATTTAATTATTTTGTGTGCACATTTGGCTTAGTTGCCCTTTGTTTGGTCTTATTTGCTTTTATATGTTTTAATTTTTAAGTTTAACTTGAGCCCGGGTAAAATTTTAAACTGCTTTATTTTTCAAATTTGATATTTTTCCCTGAACAATACTATATTTAATTTATTCGTTCATTGCTAGAATGTGAATTTCATGTCTTGAGCGCGAGGAAAATAAATGTTTGTAGTGTCCCCGAGTGAATAAGTAATATTTAGTTAATTTGACAATTTAGCTTTCTAACTAATTTCTACTACACTGAACTAGCCATTAGTATTTTTTTTTATAAGCCCAATCCATTAGTTACCTTAGTCATTTATTTAGTCTACTTGTATAATTAGCCAAAGAAATATAAGCCAAGCTTAGTTAAAAATAAATAAAATAAAATTGCATTAGCAGCAAAAAAATCGTGAGATCCTCTTTGAACAAAGTTTTCTTTTGCCAACTAGATAACTTTATGTATATATATTATATTAGTTGTTAACTAAGAAAACAATGGTCAAAGTTAGCAAAAGAAAAAAAAAATGGAACTCGTGAGCAGCAGCAGCAAAGAAAAAAAAAAAAAACAAATCTTCATCAACCCTTGCAAGTGTTGATCTTGAGCTTGGAATTGGAGGTTCTTGGAGCAACCTAGAGCAACAACAAGACTTCTACAAGTTGATTAAGTGAGGGAGTTTCATTTTTTTTGAAGTTTTAAAGTTGATGCATCTTTGTTGAATTTCTTGATTTATTGATTATAGCTACTTGTTATAAATGCTTATTATATGTTTAATAGATGCTATATAGTTAACTTTTGAAGCATGTTATCAAAGTTTATGGTTGAAAGTTTGGATTGAATAAAAGAGATGATGAATAGTGCTTGTTGTTAGGGTTTTGAATGAATTTGCTAATTAGCCTAAATTGAGACTTCAAATAGATGTTATAGGCCCTAGTGAAGCTAGTAGAGAAGCCACGTGAGATTGAATCACTCAAATCCGAACTAAATCGCAAAATTAGTTGACTTTAAAAAGAGGACTTTTCTCGTTGTGCAATCCGGGTGCGTTTGGGCTATGATTTGGGTATCCTTGGGGTAAGAAAGCACTTTTGGTGCTTTCGTTACACGAAAATGGGGTTTGGTTAATATAGTTGTAGTTCAAACCCGCTCGGGACCTTTCCGAACTTTTGCTTCTAAAATGGGTTTTTATGATTTTAATAGGTGTGTTTGGGCTTAATTAAGAATATAGTATGATTAGGATATGGTTTGAAAACCTTGAAACGTGCATAGGAGAAAGAAAAGCTTGGTTAAAGAAAGGAAGAATCAACCTAGGCCTTTGCATTTTGCATGTTTTAGTCTTTGAAGGTGATAAAATCATCTTATATGTATTTTATTTTGATTATATTGCTATATTTGTGCATGCTTTGTTAGTTTCACAAGTAGTTGTTGATTTGCTATCTATGAACAAAATTTTAGACTAGATGTTTGTTTAAAGCCTTCAATGAAGTGTAAATGCTAAGTAATGGCAAAAAAATAGCTAAAAGTGTAGTATGCAAAATGAGCAAATATTTGGACAGCCTACTGCCTGTGAGTTCTAGAGCCATTTTGACATAGTAAACATGCTCGAAACTTAACGAAATTTTTACAGCAGCTAGATTAGGCAGTTTAGAGAAAATATTGATTTCTAAGGCTTAGGCTAATTCAAACGTTTTGATCATCCGATTTGGAAATTTCAGAAATGTGTCTGGAAATTCGCTAAAGCAGGGCAGTTTGTGCAGTTGCACGAGTAAGGTCCTAACTTGTGAAATTTAGATCAAAATTGAGTTCTGCTTGAGGCTAAAATTAACTACACTCGAAGAGCTTTCTTTCTATTCAAAATCAGAGAATTTGGAGATCAATAGATTAGGTTACGGATTTGCTAAAGTTAGCTTCTGCTAGAAAACTTTGACTGTTTTCATTGATTTGTTATTTGTATAGTCCATTGTTGTTGCTAAATAATTAAATTGTGAGTTTTGCCAAGGTATAATGTTATTTAGTGCACACTTAGGAAGGCTAATAAAGATATTTGGGAGAATGTGCTTAAAGCTCTTGAACCCTACAAGCAAGGTTAATTGCAAAATGGATGATAAAGCATATTCTCGTGAAGTAAACTTGTCAAAATGCTAGATAAGTTAACCACGAAGATCTCGTATCAATTGAACTGTAATTGATTCTAGGTTGTTCATAATTATAAATTCTAGTTAAATTGTTTCTAACTTGGACTGTTTACTTCATGTACGTGCTAAGTAATGTTTTACTTGCATTGTGTTATGCTAGTTTAAAGGCTAAGTGTTATATTTATATGAGTAGGCTAAGGTTGCACATTTGAGCTAATTCAAGGAGATTCGGAGTGAATCTAAGCAATTCTCTTACATAATTAGTCTAATCCAAGGTGAGGGAGTTATATTCTTTTGTGCATCTTAATTTGTTTTACTGCTCATGAATTGTATAGTTCAATATAATTGCTTATAATTACGTGTACTTTGATATGAATAGACTACATATACACTTGTCTTTTATTTATATTGTTATATAGCTTATTACTGTACACTACGTGCGAGGACAACCTACTTTGTTGTCCTTCATTTATGTGATTCTTGAATTATATTGCCATTGCTTGAATTATTGTGATCGAATATCGGGTTGCGCAATCTTTTCGGACATGGTAGCGTCGAGAAACACGGGCAGTGTCGGGCTTGTCATGCTACCTCGACTACCATGGTGCCTATTCCCTTCTCGCTGAGGCATACTCTACTACCCCAGAGGCGTGGTTCACCTGTTGGGCATGGACCTGCCTTAGGAGAAAGGGTCGTAGGATCGGGATACATCCGGAGTATCCCAACTTGTTGGAGTAAGGGGTTTGTCGGTACTTGCATGAAGTTCGTGGCTCATGGTTCGAGTTTGAAGACTTGAAGTGGAACCGCATCCTTTTTAATGTGGTTAACTACTTGCTATTTAATCTTGTTGTTTATGTTATATATGTGATTTCTCGTATCTGTATATCACAATGCACGCCCGGTATGTTGCATCACCTCCTTCACTAAGTAACCTAGTTACTTATTCCTCTTTTCAACAAATTTCTGGAAAAGCTGAAGATTGGATTGCCTCTTGTGCGACCTGCTTGCTTTATCAGTGTGTAAAATATGGAAGAATGTGATCATGATATGCTTGTATTGTATTTGAGACTTTGTGCCCATGTATGTATTTATGTTATATCAAGGAATGTAATATTAAAGTTTTAATTTTGTTTGATGATTAGTTACTAGTGGGCTTGTAATATCTTCTATTTGCTTTACTTTATTACTTAGTAGTGCATGCTTGTGTGGACGATGAAAACTAGTTAGTTGGTTAGACAAATTATAAGAAAGCTTGATTGATAATATAAAGTGGTATGATAAGTGGATTAAAAAGATAGAACTTCAATGAATTTAATTTTGCATGCTTGTGTGATATGTTGTTGGGTTCCAAGGCTCGGATGGTCTTGAGAAGCTGGTTGGCTTAATGAATCTTGAAAGCTAGGTTGTATGAATGGTTGATTGTGATTCAGGTCTTGTATGTAACTGTTGGCAGGTTTCTAAGATAGACCTATATATAGGGGAAATTTCGTTCGTTTTTTCCTAAATTTCGTGCCGGGGGTTTGGAATTGGGTTGAGAATAACGTGATAAATAGGAATCCCGATTCTGTGAGGGATTGGGGCGTTACAGTTGTGGTATCAGAGCTTAGTTAGCTCTCAGTCGGGACAGGGTCCTTGGTCTGTCGGGTAGCAACCCTCGAGTGTGTGCATGTGGAATGTTCTTTGAATAGGAATGTGCTTGCATGTAATCCTTGTGTGTGTCTTTGTATGAAAATATGTACTCTTGTGCCTCACTGTGTTAACCTGACGAATGTGCAATTGTGTAATTTCATGTGCACCTAGGTGACTTATTCATGTAGTAATGGAAAATATGTGATATGTGAAGATTATGTGGTAGGATCATTTAATTGATTCCTTAAGTATCTATTTGTTTTAGTTATTTGTAATAATGTGCATTAAGAGTTTATTTTAAATAGAATCAATTGCATACATATATTACCCCTTTGAAAATGGTAAGTAAACACTCCCCTTATTGAGGAAGCCAGAAGCGGGTCTCTTGAAGATATGAACCAACAGAGCCAACCATAGTTTATGTCAGTGACCAACAAGAAATACTTCTAGAAGCAAGTTTGGGATTCTCATGGGGTATTCTTCTTCACTATTTTCTCGGTATTCAGAACTGGGATTCTTATTTAATATTATCCTTGGTATTTTCATTTGAGACTCTCGATAGGACCACTTATTCAATCATCATATATGGAATTCTTATATTGGTATTCGAATACAGAGAAGCTTCTATTCCGAGGAATTCTATTCAGACTTTTTGAGTTGGTGCTCGTAAGCAGAGCCTTATTTTTGGTGTCCCTGTTCATAATTTATTATTTGGAATTCTCTTTGGCCACTTGCTGGGATTTCTATCTGAAAGTTCATATTAGTTTCCTTGGTACTTCTCTATGGTATTTTTTGTAATATTTGCATTCAAGGTTTTTATCCAGGGAGTTCAGTGTGCTTGTGTGGAGTTCTCTTGAAAGAAGTAATTGCGAGGACGCAATTGTTTGAAGGAGGAGAGAGTGTGACACCCTGACCCAACATGTAGCGAATAGTACCTAGTTGCATGTACTTATGTGTTTACTTTAAATGTTTGGTTATAATTACATGTTTATGTTAATTTATTCATTTATTTACACTATTTTTATATTTCTTGAAATACGTGCAAACAATATTTAGTAATTTAAATGAGGCAATTACCTTGGTAAAATAATTATTATAAATTATTTTATTGCATTTAGGTGCTAGTTTGCATTATTTTCAATTAATTGAATAAGTAGCACCTGAGTCCGGGTTAAATTTTCAAGTCTTCTATTTTTGTAAACTTTTATTTTTCTCATGTTACTTGGTATTTATCTAGTATTCGTTCACTGAAAGTAAGTGCATAGCATATCTAGAACGTGAAATATAAAACAGTTAGTATCCCCTAGTGAAAAGTATAAGCTAGAATGCATTTTGGGTCATTTGGTGCTTTATATTTATTTTGGACTAACTTTAATTATTTAACTTCATTTCTCTAAAGCCCATAGCCTAATCTTCTATCTACATATAAACACATAAAATAACTATTTTATTATTTTATTTACTAAAATTTACATTACTAACATTTTAATTGATTTAAAATTACTATTTGAATGTGAAGTCCCGAATCCGAGAATAATTATTTTTATTATTATCACTACTTGTATTTGTTTAAATTCTATTTAATTGATTTACATAAAGTAATTAATTTATTATTTTTATTATTTGTATTTATTTAATATTTAAATAATTTATCCGGGACACTTATTCTATTATTTTAATTATTTAAAATTATTTTACATGTCTTTAAATTAATTTATCTTACTATTCGAACGGGAAGCTCGGGTCTGGATCTAAACGAACTGGCATATTATTTTTAGTAAAAACATTTATTTATTTGGCCCGGACCTAAATGGGGTATCTTAGTATTTTTAGTAATAAATATATTTATGTGAATTTTATCTAATTACCAGAAACGATTATCTTATATTTATTACTTATTTATAATTAATTGACTTAGTTTTTTCCTGAACCCAAAGAGACTTTTAATTTATTATATTTAATTATTTTGTGTGCACATTTGGCTTAGTTGCCCTTTGTTTGGTCTTATTTGCTTTTATATGTTTTAATTTTTAGGTTTAACTTGAGCCCGGGTAAAATTTTAAACTGCTTTATTTTTCAAATTTGATATTTTTTCCCTGAACAATACTATATTTAATTTATTCGTTCATTGCTAGAATGTGAATTTCATGTCTTGAGCGTGAGGAAAATAAATGTTTGTAGTGTCTCCGAGTGAATAAGTAATATTTAGTTAATTTGACAATTTAGCTTTCTAACTAATTTCTACTACGCTGAACTAGCCATTAGTATTTTTTTTATAAGCCCAATCCATTAGTTACCTTAGTCATTTATTTAGTCTACTTGTATAATTAGCCAAAGAAATATAAGCCAAGCTTAGTTAAAAATAAAAAAATAAAAATAAAATAAAATTGGATTAGCAGCAAAAATCGTGAGATCCTATTTGAGCAAAGTTTTCTTTTGCCAACTAGATAACTTTATGTATATATATTATATTAGTTGTTAACTAAGAAAACAATGGTCAAAGTTAGCAAAAGAAAAAAAAATGGAACTCGTGAGCAGCAGCAGCAAAGAAAAAAAAAAAACAAATCTTCATCAACCCTTGCAAGTGTTGATCTTGAGCTTGGAATTGGAGGTTCTTGGAGCAACCTAGAGCAACAACAAGACTTCTACAAGTTGATTAAGTGAGAGAGTTTCATTTTTTTTGAAGTTTAAAGTTGATGCATCTTTGTTGAATTTCTTGATTTATTGATTATAGCTCTAATACTTGTTATAAATGCTTATTATATGTTTAATAGATGCTATATAGTTAACTTTTGAAGCTTGTTATCAAAGTTTATGGTTGAAAGTTGGAATTAAATAAAAGAGATGATGAATAGTGCTTGTTGTTAGGGTTTTGAATGAATTTGCTAATTAGCCTGAATTGAGACTTCAAACAGATGCTATAGGCCCTAGTGAAGCTAGTAAGGAGGCCACGTGAGATTGAATCACTCAAATCCGAACTAAATCGCAAAATTTGTTGACTTTAAAAAGAGGACTTTTCTCGTTGTGCAATTCGAGTGCGTTTGGGCTATGGTTTGGGTATCCTTGGAGTAAGGAAGCAATTTTGGTGCTTTCGTTACGCGAAAATGGGATTCGGTTAGTATAGTTGTAGTTAAAACCCGCTCGGGGCCTTCCCGAACTTTTGCTTCTAAAATGGGTTTTTATGATTTTAATAGGTGTCTTTGGGCTTAATTAATATAGTATGATTAGGATGTGGTTTGAAAACCTTGAAACGTGCATAGGAGAAAGAAAAGCTTGGTTAAAGAAAGGAAGAATCAACCTAGGCCTTTGCATTTTGCATGTTTTAGTCTTTGAAGGTGAGAGAATCATCTTATATGTATTTTATTTTGATTATATTGCTATATTTATGCATGCTTTGTTAGTTTCACAAGTAGTTGTTGATTTGCTATCTATGAACAAAATTTTAGACTAGATGTTTGTTTAAAGCCTCCAATGAAGTGTAAGTGCTAAGTAATGACAAAAAAATAGCTAAAAGTGTAGTATGCAAAATGAGCAAATATCTGGACAGCCTACTGCCCGTGAGTTCTAGAGCTGTGTTGACACAGTAAACATGCTCGAAACTTAATGAAATTTTTACAGCAGCTAGATTAGGCAGTTTAGAGAAAATGTTGATTTCTAAGGCTTAGGCTAATTCAAACGTTTTGATCATCCGATTTAGCAATTTCAGAAATGTGTCTGGAAATTCGCTAAAGCAGGGCAGTTTGTGCAGTTGCACGAGTAAGGTCCTAACTTGTGGAATTTAGATCGAAATTGAGTTCTGCTTGAGGCTAAAATTAACTATACTCAAAGAGCTTTCTTTCTATTCAAAATCAGAGGATTTGGAGATCAATAGGTTAGGTTATAGATTTGCTAAAGTTAGCTTCTGCTAGAAAACTTTGACTGTTTTCATTAATTTGTTATTTGTATAGTCCATTGTTGTTGCTAAATAATTAAATTGTGAGTTTTGCCAAGGTATAATGTTATTTGGTGCACACTTAGGAAGGCTAATAAAGATATTTGGGAGAATGTGCTTAAAGCTCTTGAACCCTACAAGCAAGGTTAATTGCAAAATGGATGATAAAGCATATTCTCGTGAAGTAAACTTGTCAAAATGCTAGATAAGTTAACCACAAAGATCTCGTATCAGTTTAACTGTAATTGATTCTAGGTTGTTCATAATTATAAATTCTAGTTAAATTGTTTCTAACTTGGACTGTTTACTTCATGTACGTGCTAAGTAATGTTTTACTTGCATTGTGTTATGCTAGTTTAAAGGCTAAGTGTTATATTTATATGAGTAGGCTAAGGTTGCACATTTGAACTAATTCAAGGAGATTTTGTGTGAATCTAATCGATTCTCTTACATAATTAGTCTAATCCAAGGTGAGGGAGTTACATTCTTTTGTGCATCTTAATTTGTTTTACTGCTCGTGAATTGTATAGTTCAATATAATTGCTTATAATTACGTGTACTTTGATATGAATAGACTAAATATACACTTGTCTTTTATTTATATTGTTATATGGCTTATTTATTGTAAACTACGTGCGAGGGCAACCTACTTTGTTGTCCTTCATTTATGTGATTCTTGAATTATATTTCCATTGCTTGAATTATTGGGATCGAATATCGGGTTGCGCAACCATTTCAGACATGGTAGAGTCGAGAAACAAGGGCGCCGTCGGGCTTGCCGTGCTACCTCGACTACCATAGTGCCTATTCCCTTCTCGCTGAGGCATACTCCACTACCTCAGAGGCGTGGTTCACCTGCTGGGCATGGACCTACCTCAGGAGAAAGGGTCGTAGGATCGGGATACATCCGAAGTATCCCAACTTGTTGGAGTAAGGGGTTTGCCGGTACTTGCGTGAAGTTCGTGGCTCGTGGTTCGAGTTTGAAGACTTGAAGTAGAACCGTATCCTTTTTAATGTGGTTAACTACTTACTATTTAATCTTGTTGTTTATGTTATATATGTGATTTCTCGTATCTGCATATCACAATGCACGCCCGGTATGTTGCATCACCTCCCTCACTGAGTAACCAAGTTATTCATTCCTCTTTTCAACAAATTTCTAGAAAAGTTGAAGATTGGATTGCCTCCTGTGTGACTTGCTTGCTTTATCAGTGTGTAAAATATGGAAGAATGTGATCATGATATGCTTGTATTGTATTTGAGACTTTGTGCCCATGTATGTATTTATGTTATATCAAGGAATGTAATATTAATGTTTTAGTTTTGTTTGATGATTAGGTACTAGTGGGCTTGTAATATCTTCTATTTACTTTACTTTATTACTTAGTAGTGCATGCTTGTGTGGACGATGAAAACTAGTTAGTTGGTTGGACAAATTATAAGAAAGCTTGATTGATAATATAGAGTGGTATGATAAGTGGATTAAAAAGATAGAACTTCAATGAATTTAATTTTGCATGCTTATGTGATATGTTGTTGGGTTCCAAGGCCCGGATGGCCTTGAGGAGCTGGTTGGCTTAATGAATCTTGAAAGCTAGGTTGTATGAATGGTTGATTGTGATTCAGGTCTTGTATGTGACTGTTGGCAGGTTTCTAAGATAGACCTATATATAGGGGAAACTCCGTTCGTTTTTTTCTAAATTTCGTGCCCGGGGTTTGGAATTGGGTTGAGAGTAGCGCAATAAATAGGAATCCCGATTCGTTGATAGATTGGGGCGTTACATGGCGTAATCATCCAAATTTTTCCTGGAGAAATACTCAGAATGTGTTGCAGCCTGAGCAGAATAACCCACCACCAGAGAAGAAGGTGAACTTGGAGGAGGTAATTACTCAATTAGCGAATTTGTAGACACAGTTGGCTAATTCTCAGACTCAATTTATGAACGAAACTAGGACAAATCTCCAGAACCAATTTGCACAAATCAGAAATTTGGAGGCTCAGTTTAGCCAGATGGCTACGATGTTTTCAGAAAGACAACAAGGAAATTTACCTAGTACTTCAAAGGTGAATCCTAGAAGAGAGGGTAAAGAGCATTGTAAAGTTGTCACCTTGAGAAGTTACAGATAACTAGCGGAGCCAGTGAGAACCAAGAAGGTTGAGAAAGGTGGAGTAAAAGATAAGGCGAAAGAGGAAGATAAAGTAGAAGCTCAGTCGCAGCCCACACAAGAACCACCTGTGGTGGTGCCATTTCCTCAACGATTGCAGAGAACAAGCTTGACAAACAGTTTGCTAAATTTCTTGAAGTCTTTAAGAAGCTTCACATTAATATTCCATTTGCAGATGCACTTGAACAGATGCTGAGTTACGTGAAGTTTATAAAGGACATCTTTTCGAATAAGCGAAGACTTGGAGATTATGAGACAGTCGCACTTACTGAGGAGTGTAGTGTTATTCTCCGAAAGAAGCTACCACAAAAGCTCAAGGATCCAAGGAGTTTTACTATTCCTTGTGAAATTGGCAATGTTATTTTTGAGCGAGTTTTGTGTGATTTGGGAGCTAGTATTAATTTAGTGCCTTTATCTATTTTCAGGAAGATTGGATTGGGTGAGGCGAGACCTACAACTGTTACATTGCAGTTAGCTGATCGCTCGCTAAAGCATCCTAGAGGAGTTATTAAAGATGTGCTAGTCAAATTTGATAAGTTCATATTCCTTGCGGATTTCATAGTGCTGGACATGGAAGAAGGCAAAGAGATTCATATTATTCTTGGGAGACCGTTCTTTTCAACTGGAATAGCACTTATTGACGTTCAAAAAGGAGAGCTGCGACTAAGGGTGCAAGAAGAAGAAGTGATATTTAATGTGTTCAAAGCTATCAAGTACCCTGAAGCTAGCGATAGTTGTTTCCGCATTGATGATATACAAGCTATAATGCCTAGCCATGTAGGTTGACTGGATCCTTTGGAGGCTAGCTTAATACAAGATGATCTTGTTGATTTGGAAGATGAAGAGGTACAAGCATATTTGAATTGGATGGATTCTTTTGAACCAAATAGGCGAAAGTATTTTGAAGAATTGAGAGAAGGTTCTGCACATTCTAAACCATCAATTGAGCAACCACCTGTGTTGGAGTTGAAGCCTCTACTAGCACACTTGCGCTATATATATTTGGTCGAATCAGACACACTTCTAGCAATTATCTCTTTGTCGCTCTCTAACGAAGAAGAAGATAAATTACTGAGAGTGCTTAGAACACACAAATCAACGATTGGTTGGTCTTTGGCAGATATTAAGGGAATTCCTCCCTCCATGTGCATGCATCGTATTCTTATGGAGAATGATAGCAAATCATCCATTGACGCACAAAGGCGTCTCAATCCTACAATGAAAGAAGTGGTGAGAAAGGAAGTTTTGAAGTAGTTAGATGCAGGAGTAATTTATCCAATCTCATATAGTTCTTGGGTAAGTCTAGTGCAAGTTGTACCCAAGAAGGGATGCATGATAGTTGTGAAGAATGAAAACAATGAACTGATTCCTACCAGGACTGTGACTGGATGGAGAGTGTGTATCGACTATAGGAAGTTGAACAAGGCTACAAGAAAGGACCACTTTTGTTTGCCCTTTGTGGATCAGATGCTTGATAGATTGGTAAGACATGAGTATTATTGTTTCTTGGATGGTTACTCTGGCTGCAATCAAATATCTATTGCACCTAAAGATCATGAGAAAACCACGTTTACATGTCCTTATGGTACATTCGCCTTTTGGAGAATGTCATTTGGATTATGTAACGCACCAGGTACTTTTCAGAGATGCATGATGGCTATCTTCTCTGATTTGGTAGAGCGTGGAATTGAGGTATTTATGGATGACTTTTCTGTGGTGGGTACGTCATTTGATAATTGTCTTTACAATTTGGAGTTAGCATTGAAAAGATATGAGGAGACAAATTTGGTACTGAATTGGAATAAGTGTCACTTCATGGTACGTAAAGGTATTGTCTTGGGGCATCGTATCTCAATTAAGGGCATTAAAGTTGATTATGCGAAGATTGAGACCATAGAGAAATTACCTGCGCCAACAACTGTGAAAGGGGTTAGAAGTTTTTTGGTACATGTAGGGTTCTATAGGAGACTCATCAAGAATTTTCAAAGATTGCTAAGGCGCTTTCAAATCTTTTGGTGCAGAATGTTCCAGTTGTGTGGGATGAAGATTGTGAACGTGCATTTGTAACAATTAAGGAGAAACTTATGTCAGCGCCTATTGTCATAGCACCTGATTGAGAATTACCCTTTGAGTTGATGTGTGATGCAAGCAACTACGCAGTAGGAGTAGTTTTGGGACAGCGAAAGAACAAAGTTTTCCATGCTATTTACTATGCGAGTCACACTCTTAATGATGCACAACTTAATTACACCACAACAGAGAAAGAGTTGCTCATAATAGTATTCGTCTTTGATAAGTTTCGACCCTATTTGATTGGAAATAAGGTAATCGTCTACACAGATCATTCTGCTATTAAGTACCTTATGGCCAAAAAGGATGCGAAACCAAGGCTTATTCGTTGGGTATTGTTGTTACAAGAATTCGACTTGGAGATCAGAGATAAGAAAGACACAAAAAATTTGGTAGCAGATCACCTTTCTAGACTTGAGTTACCAGTAAAGATTGAGATAGTGACGCCGCCTATTGAAGATGACTTTCCAGATGAAAAGATCCTTGCGATACAATCTGCTCAGACTTTTCCCTGGTATGCTAACTTTGTGAATTTTCTTGCGGCAAAGATAATCCCAGCAGATCTTAATTATTAGCAAAGGAAGAAATTTTTATATGATGTGAAACACTATTATTGGGAAGATCCTATACTCTACAAGCATTGCGCAAATCAAGTTATCAGAAAGTGTATTCCAGATGAAGAGATGAAAGATAGTTTGCGGCATTGCCACACACTTGAGTGTGAAGGTCACTTTGGAGGCAATAGAACAACAGCAAAAGTGCTTCAATCAGGTTTCTATTGGCCTAGCTTGTTTAAATATGCTCATACTTTTGATGTTGTATATGATAGATGCCAGAGATTGGGGAATATCTTGAAAAGGAATGAGATACCATTGCAGAACATTCCTGAGGTTGAACTTTTTGATGTGTGGGGAATCGATTTCATGGGGCCTTTCCCTTCTTCTTACAATAACAAATACATTTTGTTGGCAGTTGATTACGTATCTAAATGGGTTGAAGCAGTGACAACTCCAACAAATGATCGTGCGGTAGTGCTGAATTTTCTGAAGATGAACATTTTTACAAGGTTTGGCACACCTCGAGCGATAATTAGTGAGGGTACCCACTTTTGTAACAAGCAGTTTGAAGCTCTCTTACTCAAATATGGTGTCAAACATCGAAAAGCCCTTGCTTATCATCCTCAAACCAATGGAAAAGCAGAAGTTTCAAATCGAGAAATAAAGAAGATTCTGGAGAAAACAGTGGGCAATTCGCACAAAGATTGGGCCAAGAAGATTGATGATGCACTATTGGCGTATCGTACCGCATTTAAAACACCAATTGGGATGTCGCCTTACAGATTGGTCTATGGAAAAGCTTGCCATTTACCAGTGGAGCTCGAGCACAAGGCATATTGGGCAATGAAGCATTTGAATATGGATATGCAAGTTGCAGGGAGAAAAGAGACTTTTGCAATTGAATGAGTTGGAAGAGTTCCAGAATGAAACTTATGAGAATGCAAAGATTTACAAGGAGAGAACAAAAGCATGGCATAATAAGCACATCTCACGAAAAGAGTTCTTACCTGGTCAGAAAGTTCTTTTATACAACTCAAGGCTTCGCTTGTTTCCCGAAAAGCCTAAATCAAGATGGTCTGGCCCTTTTGTCATAACAAGGGTGTTTCCCTATGGAGCTGTTGAAGTAAATCATCCAGAGAAGGGGACATTCAAGGTTAATGGACAACGATTGAAGATTTATTGGGATGAGAAGTTTGAAAAGTACAAGTTCGTTATCCACCTCAACTCGGCTTAAGAAATCGCTCCGTTGGGCTATCGATGTTAAAACAAGCGTTTTTCGGGAGGCAACCCGAATTCTTTTCCTTATTTGAGATTTCATAGTTTTAGTTTCTTTTAGTTAATTTTTAAATTACAGTTTTCGTAGTTAATTTGTGATTTTTATTGTCATGGTAGGTTCAAGGATAAGTTTGGGGGAAGTCGAGGCAATGAGAGGTTTTACCAAGTCATTTAGAGGAGAAAATATAAAGAAATTTGTGTTTGGAGTAAAAAGGTTGCGTGCATGGAAGAGGAAAACAAGAAGAAATAAAGTTATGCAATAGCGTTGTTGCACTAAATTCTAGCGCAGCAGCGCTGGCGTCATCAGAAGTTACGTTTGTTTTAGAGCTGTTCAAAAGAAATAGTAGCGTTGCTGCGCTACAAAATGGCACTACTGCGCTGGCGTCCTTTGCATTGATGTTCGAAAAAAAAAACAAATCAAATCACTACTTACTAAGCCCATCAACCCTTTCATATTATCCAAACCATTTCCCACTCGAACCCATCAGCTCTCATAACTCAACCCATACCCATTATAAACCCCATCTAATACTCCTACCCACATCAAGACTCCAATCAGACCCTTAAACAAAACACTTTCTATCGCATTACACAAACAACGCACAATTCATCTCCCTCATCACAACCTCACCCATAGCCATCCCATCACCACGATACCTCACGGACAGTGTTGACAGAGGTGACGCCAGCCAGCTGCGACATCAGGCAGCCCTCGTGTCAACATCCTTCTCGACACTACGCCGACGGTGCAGATCTTGGCCGTCGGCCTCTAGCAACTACCACCTCCACACGGTGACGCCACAACTACATGTATCTCTCTTCTCGTCAGACTCTCTCTTCTACACACTACCGCCGACGACAGAGCTTTCACGGTCGGCGCCGATAGCACTTTAGCGGTGGCTACAGGTGGCTATCACGCTGTGGTGAGTGTCTTGTTTTGGGTGTTTCTGATTTTCTTTGTTCGCTGGTAGCCAATATTCTATTTTAAAAAATAATAATAAACAAAAAAAAAACAAAAGAAGCAGAAAAAACTATTTTGGGCTTGCACGCGAAAGAAGGCAGTTAAACACCAAAGCAGTGGCTGAACTTAAATTCTAGTGTGTGGAGGAAGTTTCTTGTGCATCTTGTTTGACTACTTTTCGTTGTTGTGACTTTGGATTATCTGATAATTGGACTGAATTTTCTTACTAAAGCTGCTCGAAAAGTTCAACTTTTTGTGCTTTCTAAAGTGTTATCTTTGTGACCCGTTGTTGTGACTTGTTAATTTGTGCTGGATTTAGATTATTTCATTGAAGTACAGTGGCTGTGGGTGTGTGCTGAGTATTTTTCCATTTCCGTTTGTTGGGTGATTCTTAGTTACATAATGGTGCATGGGACTGTTGTGTTGAAAGTTGTGATTGAACAGTTGGGTGTGAGTGAACAGTTGCATTTGATTGATTATTCTAGATAGTCATGGCTCCTAAAAAGAAATGAGTATCCACATCTGGTGCATCTACATCCACATCTAGGCCTACTTTGAATACACATATATTTGTTAGTGAAGAGGCTAAAGCTCGCTATACTGAAAGTATCATAAAAAAATATTTGGTTGTCTAGCGTGGTTTCGAGGAACCTGGACCAATTATTGCACAACAGGCTGAATCACGACAATGGACTCATTTCATCAAATCTCCTAGGCCGTGTTATGTGTTGTTGGTTCGGGAGTTTTATGCTAATGCACCAGAGCACCAAGATAAGAGGGTTATGGTTCGTGGGAAGCCTGTTGCTTTTAACCGGGGCACTATCAATCGGTTCTATCAGGTCTCAGCCCTTGATGATGATTTCTTTAGTGCCCATGGAGAGGACATTCGCCTAGATAGCATTATCAGGTATTTAACAACTGATCAGGTCACGTGGAAAAAGATGGGTGATAAGTTTGTGAGTTTCCCATCTTCTGGCATGCGTAAGGAAATTAAAGCGTGGCACCTCTTCATCTGTGCCACTATCTTACCGACAGGGAATACGTATGAAGTCTCCAAAGAGCGCGCCATGTTGAATTATGCAATTGGTAACCAGTTCAGTATTGACATTGGAAAAATAATTGAGTAGCCGATCCTAGAATATTTGAAAGGCCGTACTACTAGGGGATTGCCTCACCCAACATTGATTACAGGTTTATGTCTTGCAGCTGGTGTGCCAGTCTCAGCCACTGAGGAGGTGTTGCAGCCTCAAGCCCCATTGACGCAGACTACTATCAAAACTTTGGGGGCTCACATGGCGCAACAAGAAACTAAAAATTTAGATCAGGGAGAGGCCCCTATCCCAGACATTCAGGCCTTGCGCCAGGACATTGCACAGTTGCGCCAGGACATGCATAAGGGGCAACAGGAGCGGTTAGAGCAGGAAGATTGCCTTGGGGAAAGATTGTTCCTGATTATCCAGCGGCAAGATGAGTTAGCTGCTAGGCAAGAGCAGAGTTTCAAATACATGGCAAAGATAGGCAAGAAATTGGGTGTTCCACCGACACCTGCTTTACGCCTCTTTCTGCTAGCTAGTCACTACTTCCCTCCAGATAATGAATGACTCCGGCTATTCAGGGAAGTTACTACTCCTTTTCTTTTTAGTGTTTTTACATTGAGGACAATGTTTTCCTTTAAAGTTTAGGGATGGCGTCTCTTTACTTGTTCTGAGTTATGTGTTATTTTTTTGGTGTTAGTGTTCCATGTTTTAGTTATTTTCATTACGTGTTTTCGTTATTTAAATTTAAAAAAAAACAAAAAAGAAAAGAAAACAATTTTTGAAAGTGATGCTGGAAAGATAAGAAATAGGCCGATGATGAGTAGCATATGAATTACATGATAGAAATGAGGATAGTTGACTAAAACATAGTTTGTTTTATGGAAAATCCCCGCTTTTTGCGCACTTAGCCTAGCCTAGTTATGTTGATACTTAAAGAAGGTTTATGTGAGTTTAAGTGAATAGGAACATGATGAAAGGGGACTTTAGAACTTGCTTGATTGTCATTCGAGGTGAAATCCTAGGTTGCACAGCATTAGAGAAATGATTTAGGCCATTTTTGGATCGTTTGAGCCTTTCAAGCCAACCCTTATAATAATTGAATATCCCTAGTTCACCCCTTTGAGCCTAAGATAGCTTTTTCTTTCTTATGCAACTTATAATATCTTTCTTAACTTGTCAAGTTTGATTTTCCCAGATTATGACCCTCCTACCTGTAACATATGATTGTTCTAGGATGATTATATGGAGCCATGTTTTGTATTGAATGATGGGAGGTTTGATAATTTGGTGATGTGTTGTTTTGTTTCAGAAAAAAAAATATTGAGAAAAAAAAAGAAAAGAATTAGAAAAAAATAGAAGAGTCACACTCCTTGTAGTTAATGTCAAAATGCAAGTTTGGGAGAGTGTGGATTCTTTATGTACTTATAAAGGTTGTGGATGAATGTTGAGGAAGTGAACTGAAAGAAGAAAGAAAAGAGATATGTTGAATAATTGTGGTGGTACGAAGTAGAGTTGACATGTGATCCATTGAACATCCTCGAATATTTGTGTGCTTATAGGTAGTTTAGCCATTTATTATATCCATTATCCTACTTTGACCCTAGCCGCACGTTACAACCAAATGTAAAGTCTTACTGACCTTTAATGCTATGATTAACCTACATTAGTGGAGAGTGACATGAAAAGTAAGCTTATGAAGTCCTACGTGGTTGAACATAAAAGCTCCATATTGATGATTTCACTTAACTTGTATAAACTCATCCGGGTACAATTGATTAGGGTAGAGGCTACTCACAAACTCACTTGGGGGATTTGAAGTAAAATGAGACTTATGTGAAGTTGTTATTTCTCATGCTTATGATTGTAAGTCACGTCTTGAGTTGGGAAAAAACTACTGAGGCCGTAAAAATTTACTATCCTACAGCATTGCTTTCGTGAGTTATTTTTGTGTCGAGTTTTTAGTTTTTAATTTGTTTCTTCCTTTAATGTGTCTTTTGCTTTAGGACAAGCAAAGTTTAAGTTTGAAGGTGTTTGTTAGGTATAATATTGATATATGATTTCAGCATCTTTTCATTTAAATTTTGTTAGTTCTTGAGTAATTTTTGAGCAATTTAATTAGTTCCATATTTGTTTTGTGATGTAGGTGAATTATATGAGAAGACATGAATTTTTGAGGCCAAGATTGAAGGAAAATGAATGAGGCAATCTTTTATGCAGTTCGAGAAAAAATTAAAGAGAAAATAGAAGTAGCACAATCATAGCGCAACTGCGCAGTGTCGCAGGATTTTTAAGGGAAATTTAGCAAAAAGGCGCGAAAATAAGAAAACCCTACGATAAAAGAGGATATCAGACGTTGAGAAAATGGGAGTTTTTGGGAGGCAGCTAGTTCTAGAGAGAAAACCCAAAGTTTGGAAAGGAGAAAACACGAAGAAACAACAAGATTGATGAAGAATGACGGATTAGAGAGGAGATTAGCCACGACTTTCTTGAGATTTTCAGAGTTTTCTTTCTCTCTCATCATGATTTTTAATAGACTTGGGATTTCATTTACGTTGATTATGAGTTGCTAGATTATTTTTCTAGGGTTACGATGTAGCCATATTTTGATTACTCGAATTATGTTGAATTGATTGGTTGATTGATTATTTTATTTTTATGCTGAATATTTCACACTATACGTAATGCTTGTGATTATCTGGCCAATAATTGCTTATTTTATGGTTTAGTTTGAGACTGAGAAGTGATAACTAAACTAGACCATGTGTGGAGTATCATTAAATTATCATAAGTTAGAGATAGTTATGAGATCTAATGCA
The DNA here is from genome assembly GCA_037974665.1 of Ehretia macrophylla. Taxonomy (NCBI): domain Eukaryota; kingdom Viridiplantae; phylum Streptophyta; class Magnoliopsida; order Boraginales; family Ehretiaceae; genus Ehretia; species Ehretia macrophylla. The sequence continues at coordinate 49,240,546 of CM075769.1, read as the reverse complement.
GCATTTAAATTTCTAGGATTTAATGCATTTCATAAGTTCACAGTTATCACAGAGATATAGGTAGCTTGCTTAGTGGGATACGGTATTAATGCTTGAGAAATACTAATATTTACATTAACGAGATTACTGGTAGCATAAGGAATAGTCGTCAATTGCAATTAATCAAAAGATTCGAGTAGGATAAATCTTGGTGAAATCGTAATTCCTAGAACTCTCCAATTATTGAATCAAATTTTCTATTAAATTCGCAATTGTTTGATTGTTATTTTCATTAGTTTTTAATTACAAAATTCTCAAATTTTGGTCATCTGAATAAAATTGAAGTTAAACCAATTTCGGTAGTTAATAATCTTAGTCCTTGTGGGAACGATCTTTATTCATCATTTTATTATTTGTTGCGATATGTGCACTTGCATTAAAAATCACACAACAGAGAACTGCGTGCACAGATCGCACTACTGACAAAGATGATGATATCACATGTTCATCAGGATCCGCCTCAACCCGATGTTGGAAATGAAGAATATTTTTCATGTTTTTATGTTATGTTAATATATATAAAGAGTATGTTTAATTACGTTTAGGATTTGTTTATTTTAATGGTCTAGTACAATATACTTTTCAATATGAATTAACTATAACTTCTATTACATGGTTGCGCATTATATCTTCTTTTAACAAATAAATAATTAATAATTTAAAAAAAATTAAAGATTTTATGTGAAAAAATAATAATAATAATAATAATTTCGATATTGGCGACGACATGGTGACAAAACTTTACGATTTAATTTGGAGACGGTTTGGTGACGGGGTGGAGATGGGTTTTTTTTTAGACGGGGTGGAGATGATTTTTTGGGAGACGTTTTGGAAATGGGGTTGAGATGGTTTTTTTGGAGACGGCTGAGTGATGGAATAAAGACGTGCTATTTTTTGAGATGGCTTGGAGACGAATTGGAGACACTATGTTTTTGGAGACAGAATGGAGACACCATGTTTTTGGAGAAAGTGTGGAGACGCTATTTTTGGGAGAAGATTCAGAGACGAATTTGGAGACCGACTAAAACAGTGTTGCCAAAAGCGATTATATGGAGACGGGGCGACAAATTGACAGTACTACTTTTGGCGACGGTCAATTTTCATCTCCATGTTGTCGCCAATACCTATTTTTGGTCGTCGCCTAAAGTAGTTTTTTTGTAGTGCTAGTTATAGAGAGCGTAGCAAAGCAGCAAAAGTTATTCATATATTGTTTTGTACAATACAATCATTTTATACAGGTTTATACAAACAGATAAGACTATAAGTTACATAAGCCTTAGCCATACAAATATTGAGATAAATGAAGTACAGAGAATGACATGATCAGGTCATATCTATTGTATGTTGAGAAGAGTCCTTTGTAGAGTAGGTTTTATCTCTGATATGCCCCCGCAAGAGGGTGTTGCCATCAACAATACTCATCTTGGTTCGAAGATCATGAAAGCGTGCCTTCGGAAAAGGCTTGGTGAGATAGTCTACAAGTTGATTGTGTGTAGACACATGGACAACTTGCAACGCTCCAGCTGCAATCTTGTCACGAACGAAGTGATAGTCCAAAGCTAGATGTTTCATTCGTGAGTGAAACACTGGGTTGGCACAAAGATAGGTAGCGTCAATGTTGTCACACAACAGTATTGGTAGGTTGGGCAGTTGGAAGTACATTTCTTGAAGAAGATTGGGAAGCCAGCATACTTCGGTTATAGCAGCAACTACTGATCTATATTCTGTTTCAGTCGAGGAGCGAGCAACCGTCTTCTATTTTTTAGAGCATCAAGATATAGGATTGCTGCTCAAGAAGATACTATAAGCTGAGATAGACGTATAATCATCTTGATTCCCTTCCCAATCAGCGTCAGAGTAGGCAAGAAGAGAGGATAACGACGACTTTTTAAGTAACAAACCATAATGAACAGTATGCTTCAAGTAGCGAAGCAGTCGTTTCACTGCAACCCAATGTGGCTGTTTCGGATTATGCATGAACTGAGCGAGCTTGTTAACAATATAGGCAATATCGGGTCGAGTTATAGCTAAGTATTGCAAACTTTCAATTAATCGTCGATAGTCAGTAGCATTTGAAAGTGTCGTGTCAGGCTCAAGTATTAGGTGTGTTGAGTTACTAGCAGGTGTACAAGAGTCTTTGGCTCCGTCTATATGGAATTTTTTGAGTAAGTCCTGCACGTACTTGTGTTGGGAAAGAAAGGACCAACATTACATGGTATAACTTCAACTCCCAGAAAATACCCAAGACTCCCCAAGTCCTTAATTGAGAATTTGCTTGAAAGTGCAGCAATTGTATTGTGAACGACTCCAATTGTATTTCCTGTAATTAACAAGTCATCGACATACACTAAAATGTATGCGGTAATACCATTAGCAACATAGACAAATAAAGAGGAATCAAATCTCGTGGAAGTGAAGCCGAGAGAGAGGATAAAAGTTTTTAACTCATTGTACCAAGCACGTGGTGCTTGTTTTAAACTATACAACGACTTGGATAAACGACACATATGATTAGGACGGGCTACATCTATAAAACCAGGAGGTTGGGCCATGAAATTCGAAAAGACTTTCGTGAAGAAAAGCGTTATTTACGTCCAATTGATTGATATGCCAACCATTTGAGACAGCTATGCTTAAGACAACACAAATAATGAATAGTTTGCAAACTGGGCTAAATGTTTCAAAGAAGTCAATGCCAGGACGTTGATGAAATCCTTTGGCGACAAAGCGAGCCTTATAACGTGATATAGTGCCATCTGGATTTCGTTTCATTCGAAAGACCCATTTATACCCAACAACATTTTAAGAATATTCACGTGGAACAATGACCCAAGTGGATTTTTTAGCAAGAGCATCAGTTCATCGAGCATCGCAGTTTTTCATTCGGGGTACTGTAATGCTTGACGAGCTGATGTGGGTTCAAAGGCGAAGAGGAGGGGATGTCTAGTGACTGTGAGTGAAAGCTTCTGGATAGGTTTAAAAATTTTGTTCTTCGAACGTGTTTGCATGTAGTGCACTGGTTGAGCAGGTTCATTGTCACTAGGAGATAGGGGATTGGTAGGTGCATGTTCAGGTGAAGATGTGAAATCATTAGATGGACGGGAAGTTACCTGGTGTGGTGAATCAGCAGTAGGCGCAGCTTGTTGCTGAGTGAGAGATAATGGAGCTACTAGCTGATTGGATTGATCTTCTTGCACTTCACGAACTGTTGCAATAGGAGAAGATGTGGAAAATGGAATTCGAGTGACAAGAGATGAATCACCATTAGCTGGACATGATGGCAGGTCATGAGGTGCATCTAGACTGTTTGTAGGTAGAGAACACCATTGGGAAACAGTTCGATAATTGATCACAGAAGGAGAACTACCTAATGTGAGGGATGAAAAATGATTTTCAACAAAGCGAATATGCCTAGAATAATAAAATTTGTGAGTATTGGTTTCATAGCAGATAAATGCATCATGAGTGTTGGAATACCCAAGAAAAATGCACGGTGTAAATCTAGACTATAACTTCTAGTGGGTATAAGGACACAACCAAGGGTAGCATAAACACCCAAAAATACGCAATTTTGAGTAATTAGATGTTTTACGGTAGAGTTTTGTAAAAGGAGATTGGCTATTAAGAATGGGAGTGGGAAGCCTATTGATCAAAAAAGTTGTCGTTTGAAATGCAAAAGACCAAAAAGAGGTAGATAGAGATGAACGATGGAACAATGCCAAGCCGCTTTCAACAATATGTCGGTGTCGGCGCTCAGCAGTTGCTACACTTTCTGGTGTGTAAGGTAGGGAAATAAGGTGTTGAATGCCATGGTGTGCAAAAACTGTTTCTAGTCCTTTATATTCAGTTCCTCTGTTAGAGTATATAGTTGCAATGAATGTACGAAAGTAGTTTTCCACCATAGTTTTGAATCGAACAAAGATATCAAAAACATCTGACTTAAAAGCTAATAGAAACAACCATGTAAACTTTGTAAAATGGTCAACATATAAAACATAGTAAGAAAAACAATCTATTGAACGTACGGGGGACAGGCCCCAAACATCAGTAAACACAAGTTCTATCGGATGACTACTAGATAAACTAGACTAACCAAATGGAAATTTGTGCATCTTACCACAATGACATGACTCACAGGAAGGAAAACTAGAAAGGGAAATAGGGGAAACACTTTTATTAATGAGCAGTTGTTGTGAAACTTTATAGGATGGAGAACTAAGCGATCATGCCATGTTTGAAGAGACACCCTCATGTCAACACAAGCTTGCTTGGATTGTGATGCTGTACCATCATCTGGCCACTCATAGACGTTGTTCCTACTCTAACCCACCACTAGAGGTGCCCCGTGCAAAGATCCTTGACACAAAAAGAAGACGAATTAAACTCAATTAATACATTATTAGTGTTGCAGAATTGATTGACAGAAATCAATTTTTTACTCAAACTAGGAACACATTAGATAAGTGAAAACGGCGAGAGGAGGTGGACAATTGAGAATGACTCGTATGTGAGATAGGAAGACCAGTACTATCAGTGATAAAAACATCATCTGGGATATCGTATGGCCGGCTAAAAGTTAGATTTGAAAGATCTTATGTAACGTGGTACGATGCACCAGAATCAAGCAGCCAAGAATTGGTGTTAGCGGAATTCGCTTTGTTGGCAGTAGGTTGTGACGAAGGGAAGAAAAGCTTTTTAACTGTGAAGCATTGACGTGCGGTATGACCACGTTTTTCATAGAACTGGCATGCAATCAAGGACTTAGAGGATGTGGTATTATAGGAGTAATGATCAACAGACCCACGTCGACTGTTTGTCCCAGCAAATTGGCTTCGAGATTGCAAGCTGCCTTTTGAAGAATTATTGTTCTTTTTGCCTGACCCTGATTGATTATTGGAGTTGTAGCGTGCCATTAACTGTTACAAAACCAAGAATACCAAGGCCATTGGTTGCACGCAATTCTTCTCTCTTTGAGAAAAGCCTCATACTCAATAAGCTTGTCATGTAACTCATCAAAACTTATGACTGTGTCGCGCGCACGGGCTGCAACAACTAATTCCTTGAAAGCAGGACCAACACCATGTTGGGTATCTGCGCAGCGGAATGGTCGGGGACAAACAGTATTACGCAGTTAAAATATGAATGAGAACATAGAAAGTAGAAACACAAGATTTACGTGGAAAACCCTCAAACAAATCAAGGAAAAAATCACGGGCAAGTAATGGAGGATTTTACTATGATGTGGAGTATTTTACAATAACCTTCTCTCTAATATAAAGAGAGAACAATATCACTCTCTCAAATAATAGGAGAAACTAACTCTCACTCACAAATATAGAACAACAAAAGAGGAATAAAAAATACTCAGGAGAAAGCTTATTTTTCTCTCTGATTTGGAATGCTTTTGGTAATACTAAATGGTAAGAAATGAGTCTCTATTTATAGGCTCATTCCATACCCGAAATCAAAGCAAAGCAGCAGTGTGAAAATGATTTTCAATTGCATGCGCCTAACTTTTGTAGCCAAACTTTGCTGCACAAACTTTTTCTTTCTTTTTCCATTGCTTTTGTCTTCTTTGTCTGCTGCTTTTCTCTTTTGTCAACAAAGCAACAAAAGTTGTTGTTGCCTTTTGATTTCAAATGAGCTTTACAGCTCAACAATCTCCCACTTAAAGCTCATTTGAATCATGCTTCAAATCTCTCTAGTCTTGTCAGTTCCATGTTGCTTACGTCTTTGCTAAGCCATAAAAGGATCTACTCCAAACAAACTTGTCAACGTTGATTGGCTTTGTCATGACATCTGCTAGGTTCTCGTTGGTGTGAATCTTCTGCATATCCACACTCATTTCCTCCACTACTTCTCGAACAAAGTGATATTGAACACCTATGTGTTTCGTCCTGGAATGAAATGTTGGATTCCTTGCAATGTACAAGGCACTCTGACTGTCACAAAACAAGAGAATTTTCTCTTGTTTGTGCCCAAGTTCCTCCATTAACCGTTTAATCCAGATTGTTTCTTTACAGGCTTGTGTAGCTGCCATGTATTCAGCCTCTTTTGTAGATAGGGCCACAACAGTCTGTAATTTAGATATCCAGCTTACCACGCCGCTTGTAACTGTAAACACATAGCCTGTAGTGGACTTCCGTTTATCGGTATCACCTACAAAATCCGAATCAACAAAACCCTTGACAGTAAATTCTGATCCTTCAAAACATAATGCAACATCCGAGGTCCCTTTGATGTATCGTAGGATCCTCTTAATAGCATTCCAATGCTCTCTACCAGGATTCTCCATGAACCGACTGACCGCACCAACTGCTTGAGCAATAACTGGTCTCGTGCATATCATAGCGAACATGAGACTTCCCACTGCTGATGCATACGGTACTCAAGACATTTCTATCCTCTCTGCTTCAGTGTTAGGGCACATACTTGAGGATAATTTGTAATTGACAGGAAGCGGGATTGAGATTTCCTTACAATCTTGCATATTGAAGTGCCGCAAGATTTTTTTCAAGTAATTCTTCTGGAAAATCCATACCTTCCTTCCTTCTCTATCTCAGTGAATTTGCATTCCTAAAATCTTATTTGCTAGTCCCAAATCCTTCATATCAAACTCCCCAGCTAGCTGTGCCTTCAGTTCTTGGACTCGATCTTTGCTAGGACCTGCTACCAGCATGTCGTCCATGTACAACAGCAGAATGATAAAATCATCATCGCCAAACCTTTTGTAGTACGTACAATGGTCTGAATTGAGTCTGTTGCACCCGAGGCTAATCATGAAGGAATCAAATCTCTTGTACCAACACCTTGGCGCCTGCTTTAAACCATACAGAGATTTGGTTAACCTGCAAACCAAGTTTTATTTTTATTTCTCAACAAAACCTTCTGGTTGAAGCATGTAAATCTCTTCTTCAAGCTCACCATGAAGAAAAGCCGTCTTTACATCTAATTGTTCCAGATGTAAGTCTAACACAGCACACATGGCCAAGACTACTTTGATAGTTGTAAGTCTTACCACATGAGAAAATATCTTGTTGAAGTCAATTCCTTCTTTCTGAGCATACCCTTTCACTACCAGTCTTGCACGATATCACTCCACTTGGTCATTACCATCTCGCTTGATCTTGTAGACCCATTCGTTACCAATGTCTTTCCGTCCAGGTGGTAGTGGAACAAGCTCCCACGTCTTGTTTCTATGTAGAGCTTCAATTTCTTCCTGCATTGCTGTCATCCACAGGGCAACATCAGGGTTTTTTATAGCCTCGTGAAAGATAGATGGCTCTCCATTCTCCGTTAGAAGACAGTATGCAGCATTGCTCGCCATGGCAAAATCTGAATGCCAAGTTGGTCTTGTTTTCTGACGCAATAAACGTCGAACTTCTGTAACCTCAGCATCATCTGGTTCTTGTTCCTCGTGCTCCAGTGCAGCTTCAGAAGAAGCATCTCCTTGTTTTGACTTATCTTCAATTTGTATTGTAGTAGTCTCTTTTGAAGTGTTGATGTCGTCTTCACTTTGCAGTTTATCTTCTGCAAATATAACATCTCTACGGATGACAACCTTATGGGCAGTGGAATCCCACAGGCGATACCCCTTAATACCATCAGCATTTCCTAAGAATACACATTTTCTGAATTTTGGATCCAGCTTTGTTGTTTCTTGGGAACCATACATCACATATGCCGGACACCCAAATACGTGCAAGGTAGAATAATCTGTGGGTTTTCCGGTCCACATTTGCATTGGTATCTTCAACCCAATTGCAGTTGACACTAATCGGTTTATCATGTAACAGGAAGTTCTAGCTGCTTTTGCCCAAAATGATTTGGCTAAATCTGCAATTTCCAACATAGCTCTCATTCTTTCAAGAAGAGTTATGTTCATCTGCTCTGCTACACCATTTTGCTGAGGTGTATGTGTAATAGTAAATTGCCTCTGAATACCCTCTTGATTGCAAAATGCCAAGAAGCTCCTGTCAGTGTATTCTCCTCCGTTGTCCGTCCTTAAACACTTGATCATTTTCCCGGATTCAAGTTCCACCGGCGCTTTGAAAGTTTTGGATATTGGAAACACATCTGACTTGTTCTTGATTGGATACACCCACAGTCTTCTGGAGTAATCATCAATAAATGATACAAAGTATTTGGCTTCTCCTAGGGACAAAACCGGTGATTCCCAAACGTCTGAATGGATTAAGTCTAGAATGTGTTTGCTTCTGGCAGTAGATCTCCCAAATTTCAATCTATGTTGCTTACTGGTAACATAATGCTCACAGAAAGGTAAGTTTATCATCTTAAGACTGGGTAGGAGATTACATTCAAAGAGAATCTTCAAGCATCGTTCTGTCATGTGGCCCAATCTGCGATGCCACAATATAGTTGATTCTTCTTGACCGGCTAATGCAATTGATACATCTGCCTCCTGCAACGTATCTCCCAAAAGCATGTATAGATTTACCCCGATCTTTTCTGCCTTGATTACCACAAGCGCTCCTTTGACGACCTTCATGATCCTATCCTCGATATGGGTCTTGCAGCCAAGGTCATCCAATTGTCCAATGGATAATAGGTTCTTCTTCAAACCCTTCACGTGTCATACCCCTTAAATGGTACGAATGGTACCATCATACATTTTAATTTTGACGGTACCGATGCCAGCAATCTCCAAGGCATAATTATTACCCATGTACACAGATCCTCCAAAGATAGGTTCATAGGTGTAGAACCATTCTCTACGAGAGGTCATATGTCATGTTGCTCCCGAATCCATTATCCAAGCATCAGTGAGCTCCTTTCTGCCTTTTGATACAGTTGCTGCTTCGCTGTATAAAATAACTCCATCATCTGGTGTAGTCGCCACACATCCCTGAGAATTTGTCGCCTCAGGATTCGTTTTGTTGCTCTAATAATCCTTCTTGAAGTGCCCTTTCTTGCCATAATTGTAGCATTTGATATTTTTTCTACTCTTTGATTTTGATCTACCATGGTTGTTGCTCCCACTAGAGCCATGTTCCGTTGATCTACCTCTCACCATTGATAATGCCACTACTTGTTATGGACTTTCGATTCTGTCTTCCTTACTTTTGCGCCTAGATTCCTCTTCCAGAACAGCGGCTGCAACATATCTAAAAGAACATTGTTAGTGTAACTAATGATGAGTTGATCATACGAATCAGGTATACTTTGAAATAGAATTTCTGCACGTTCAAGCTCCGCTATTTTATGCCCAATTGCAGTCAATTGAGAGAATAGCGTATTTAAGGTATTGATATAATCTGTCACCAATGTGGACTCACTCATCCGAAGGGTGTAGAGTCTCCTCTTCAAGAAAATCTTGTTGTGAAGTGACTTGACTTCATACAGTTTGGTCAGCGCATCCCAAATTTCTTTCGCTGACTTCTTTTCCTCAACGCTTGACAATACCAAATCTGCCAATGTCAGGTGCAGATTAGCCATAGCGTTGTCATCCATCTCTTTTCACTTGTCCTCCGTCACCTCCGCTGGTCTGTCTCCAATTGCTGCCAAGCAATTTGTCTTTCTTAAGATTGCCTTCATCTTTAATTTCCATAGGAAAAAATTTCTCCCGTTGAACTTCTCGATTTTAAATTTTACCGCCATAGTATTAACGATGATCTGCTTCGTAACTTGAACCGACTCCCACTATTTCACTGTGAATAGTACTATTTACATGAATAGTATCGTATACATGAATAGTACTAAAATCGTATACAAGAATAGTGTTGATACCGTATAGGTGAATAGTACTATATCGTATGTGTGAATAGTAACTGTGAACAGTAACTCCGTATGTATACCAGTGACTCGTAACCAGTGGCTCTGATACCACTGTTGGGTATCGGCGCAGCTGAATGGTCGGGGACAAACAGTATCACGCAGCTAAAATATGAATGAGAACAGATAAAGTAGAAATACAAGATTTACGTGAAAAATCCTCAAACAAATCAAGGGAAAAACCACGGGCAAGTAATGGAGGATTTCACTATGATGTGGAGTATTTTACAATAACCTTCTCTCTAATATAAAGAGAGAACAATATCACTCTCTCAAATAATAGAAGAAACTAACTCTCACTCACAAATATAGAACAACAAAAGAGGAATAAAAAATACTCAGAAGAAAGCTTATTTTTCTCTCTGATTTAGAATATTTTTGGTGATACTAAATGGTGAGGAATGAACCTCTATTTATAGGCTCATTCCATACCCGAAATCAAAGCAACGCAGCAGTATGAAAATGATTTTCAATTGCATGTGCCTAACTTTTGCAACCAAACTTTGCTGCACAAACTTTTTCTTTCTTGCTCCATTGCTTTTGTCTTCTTTGTCTGCTGCTTTTCTCTTTTGTCAACAAAGCAACAAAAGTTGTTGTTGCCTTTTGATTTCAAATGAGCTTTACAGCTCAACACACCATTCAAAGTATGGGTAATGAGGTATTGAGAGGTACGGGGGCGCCAACAAGGGCCAGTTCATTAGCTATGTCACGAACTTGTGCCAAATAATCGGCTATGGGTTGATTTTCGCGACTCATAAAGGTCAATTGCTCAGTTAGACCCATAATCCGAGATGAAGATGGGTTGACGTAGTTTTTCACAAGGCGTTGCCAAGCCTCCGTAGTGGTAGTGCCGGAGCGAACTACAAGAACCATAGTATGACTTAAAGAGCCAATTATTCCAAGCAGGAGGAGTTTATCCTGGCGCATCCAAAAAAGATAGGCAGGATTTGGAGCAGATTTCCCATCCACAAGAATCTCAGCTGGTGGACAAGGACATGTGCCATCAATATATCCCAAGAGGTCGTATCCGTACAGTAGAGCATCAAACTGACTCTTCCAAGAGTAGTAGTTTGTAGGGGTGAGTTTTAGGGGCAATTGGTTTGCAATGTTGATGGTAATGAAAGATGAGACGGACGGTGTAGTGGAGATGGGCTCATTAGGCAGAAAAGAGGAAGAAGAGGGAGAGGTAAAGGACGTTGCTGAGGAACCAGTTGCCATTTCAATTTTGTAATTATAAGACTGCGAGCAGAAGGTATAGGATCGAGACTCATTATAGTTTGAAGTCTCCTGATACCATATACAGAGTGTAGCAGAGCAGCAAAAGTGATTCGTATATTGCTTTGTACAATACAATTGCTTTATACAGGTTGATACAAGCAGATAAGACTAGAAGTTACACAAGCCTTAGTCATACAGATATTGAGATAAATGAAGTACAAAGAATGACGTGATCAGGTCATATCTATTGTATGTTGAGAAGAGTCCTGTATAGAGTAGGATTCATCTCTGATACTAGTTAGCAAACTAACTAGATAAATCTATTTTATTCTCTCTCTTCAGTTTTCGTTTTTTCTCTCATTAATTAACGTTTCCTATCTTCTCTTTCTTTCTCTTTTGTTTAATGCTACCAAATGTTCACTTTTTTCTTTCTATTTTCAAATTTTTCCCTCTTGACAAATTGATAATTATCAAAAAAAAAAAAAAATGAAAACATGATTGACTTCTGAAAAACAATGTACCCTCATGCATGGTTGAAAAAAAACTCAAAGATGTATGTATATGTCCTAAAAACAATGATCCCTGTGAGAAAAACTTAACCAAATATCTCAATAAAAGCTTAATAAACTTTGGTGTTGTTCTTGCATTTACCATCTTTGGATGAAGCGAAACAACAGATTATTTGGCTCAACAATACTCACAGAGAATGCAAGTGTTTGAGAAAATTGTCTCAGATGTTAGGGACAAAACTAACCTACAATGTAAATACAAAGATAGTTTAGAAAATAGACGCCTTTGTGCTAGTTAGAAGATTAACTTACCAGACTTATTTTTGTAAAGATGATTGATTTTTAGTGGATTGAAAGGATTATTTGCTTAGCAAAAAAAGAAAAAAGCTTAAGGGATTAACTTCTTTACTTTTGCTTGCTTGTCACTAAAAGCTTACAAACTCGGGAAGAATTTTTTAAAGCCATGGTTTATTTCCTCATGTATTTTGCATCCATAAAAAATCTCTGAATTTTTTTATATTTTATTAGATAATAGGCGAGAATGAATTTTAGAGATGGATAGACAAAATAATACTCTAATGGGTAATCTTGTTTCTATTCTCCTTTGATCTCAACCACAATGAGGTGTCTCATTACTAAAATAAAATTGTGGAACATCCAACAAATCATAGAAATATCGCCTGAGATTTGGTATTGATGCGGGAGCTTTGGCTTTGAGATGTGGCATGATATTCATCATGATAAAAAACAAAAATTTGTAACTAAAGGCGAATCCTGTCTTATCAATCCCTCTTATTTCCTATTTTATGATTCTGCAACAACCTCAAACGTCTTATATTATCAGTTAAATGTGAACCTCTAAGAGGCGAGGATTTTTACTGGGATTATGGGAAAGCTCGATGTGCATAGCCGGAGGATTGTGAATATAGGTGTTTCTCTATATATTGATCCTCTTGTGAATAACATTCCTACAGATTTTAAGGGGATATGGCTTTGACAATTCTGCTAAGCTATTTGATGCACAAATTAATATCAACAATTTCTTCCATTTTTAGCTGTTATCAATTCGTCAGAAAAAATCTGAAAAAAATATGCAATGAATGGTGGACAGAGATATTAATAGTGAACATCTGGTTAAACAAAATTGAAAGAAAAAGAAGATAGAAAACCTTAATGAAGGGAGAGAAAAAAGGAAAAATAAAGATAGAGAAGAATTAATAAAAGAAGAGAGAGAAATAAAATAAAATAAGTAAAAGAAGAGGGAGAAATAAAATATTTATCTAGTTGGCATGCCAATTAGGATTGCCAACTAAAAAGTGATAATTGAGTGATAAAAAGAGAGTAACGTCTAACATTAGTCAAATTTCAAATACTATTGCCTTAATAAAACAACACTAGTCAGTAGTCAGATTTCTTATCTTCATTAAACTTCACCATAGAAATAAAAGGTTAATTCTTCTTACGGCTCAGGAAATTGCAGCCAAGAGAGAAGAAATTAATAGAAAAGCTGCTTGGGAGTTATCTGTGGGTTTTGCTGATCAGCATGTAAATAGTAGGTTTGTCGGGAAAATGTAGAACCTGGGGCTAGACATGAAGGATACTTGTGACAAACTCAATCGAAAAAATGGTAAGGGATTTGATGGTGTCGAGACAAAATGAATTCTTGGAGAGGGCTGCTCAGATGGCAAAGTAGGCCAGAGAAAGTGTTAGTCAAGGTGGATCATCATATTGTAGTTTGCGGCGTCTGGTTGAGGACATAAATTCTATGAAGAGTCGAGCAAATTAAAACATTTGTGAGAAGCCACCCCTGATAAGAAGAAGCCGAGCTCAGCACCTCAGCAAAGTCATTAGCGTGCAGATTTACAAAATCAGCTATAGGATTAAGAGTTAGTTCTAATAATAGACTTGTGAATAGTGGAGAACAGTTGTCATCTTACAGTATGAAGTACGTGTGTAATATCAATGCTATAAATAGTAACTATTGTATCTGCATCAGTAATGAAAAAATCATTTTATCACTTTTCTAAAATTTCTCATGGTATCCAAAGCCACATAAGGAGTTAGTTATCCTCTTCGGTCCTCTTTCTCCCTCTACCGCCATTATTATTATTTTTTTTTTTAAGCTTTCAAGCTCTCAACAATGGCGGATGAAGCAAAGTTACCCTCTGGTCTCAAGCTTTTGATTCAAAATTAGAGCTCACTAGTTCGAGTACCAATTGATAACTCCAACTACAACCTCTGGCGAGCAGATTCAATGACTTCTCAAAGCTAATCGTCTTCTAGATCATGTTACTGGTGTTCATCCATGTCCGCCACCAAAGCTCAAGCGAGCTGACGGCACTGTTGAGTCAAATCTAGAATATGATCAGTGGCTGATAATCAATCAACATTTACAGTCACGCCTCTACGCCTCCATTTCCTCCTCTGTTCTACAGCAAATTCTTCATCTTGCGACCTCGCCTGAGATCTGGACTGCTTTAGAAGAATGTTTTCAATCTCTTTCTCGACCTCATCTCCAACAGTTGAAGATGAAGCTCTGCACACTTACGAAAGGCTCGTAGAGCATGAATCGTACCTTGATTATGTGAAAACTCTCACGGACAATCTGGTTAGTGTCTCTACAACAATTGATGAAGATGATTTGATTCTTTACATTCTCAAAGGTCTGCCGACATAATATGACTCTATTCGCAACTCCATTAGAGTTCGCAAAGATCAAGTCACTGTCTCTGAGCTATCTAGCTTACTTCTTTCTGAGGAATTACATATTCAATCGGTTAAGCCTGTGGTTGGAAGTGATGTTCATCTGGAGATGTTCACACTGCTCTTAATGCACAGAGGAATTTTAACTCGAATTCACACCGAGGCAAAGGAAGAAATTTTAATAATCGTGGAAACAGAGGCAATCCTCACAATCAAAATCAGTATTCTCAACATCAGCAATAGAATTCTACTGATTCTTCTCAGAAGGTTTACTGTCAAATTTGGAACAAACCGAATCATATTGCACTAAATTGTTGGCATCGCTTTGATAATTCTAAGTATCCTAGTAATCTGTCTCCTAAGCAGGCTTTAGCTGTTCATTTTCAACCTCTAACTGCACTAGATGCGGCTTGGTATCTGGACTCCAGAGCTAATTCTCACGTTACGAATGATCTGAGCAGTCTTGCATCCTATTAACCCTATGAAGGTTCTGATGCCGTTTCTGTAGGTAATGGTTCAAATCTTCCAATTACTCATACAGGTACTGGTCATCTTACCACCTCTTGCTCTTAATTTCGCCTTGATTATGTTATTTTTGTTCCATAAATTTCCTCCAATGTCAGTGTCTAAATTAGCCAAGGATAATGATGTTACTCTTGTTTTTTATTCCAAGGTGGTGCGTATCCTCGCCAATTCTACCAAGGCAGTCCTGTACAAGGGCCTCTGTGAGAATGGCCTATATCCCCTACCTCGGCGCATCTCTCGGATTCTACCTCAAGCACATAGCTGTTTTTATTCTGCGCCAACAGTTTCTGAGTCTTAACTATGGCACCTTAGATTAGGCCATCTATCTCATACTGCTATACATTCTTTAGCTCCACAGATTCCTGTACTTTTTTCTAAACAACTTGCTTGTGAGTCCTGTTTTACTGCTAAGGCACACTGATTGCCTTTTCCTTTGTCAAATAATACAACCACACATCCGTTTAAGGTTGTTCATTCCGATGTGTGGGGACCCTAAAAGGTTGAATCACTCCAACATTTTAGGTATTACATTGTGTTCATTGATGATTACACACGTTTTCATGGATATTTCCTTTAAAATCTAAAGCGAGTATTTTTTATTGTTTTGTTGCTTTTATTGCCTTAGTAAAAACTCAGTTTCATTCTATCATCAAAACACTTCGCATTGTCAAAGGTTAAGAATTTTTAAATAACAAATTTTCTTCTTACTTGCAAAGTTTAGGAATCATTCACCAAATTACGTGTCCTTATACCTTGCAACAAAATGGAAGAGCCGAAAGGAAACATATGTACCTAATTGAGACAGTCTTGCCTTATTGCATCAGTCTAAGCTCCCTACCTCTTATTGGGTTGAAGCTCTTGCTGCTGCAAATCATATAGTCAATCATCTACCTAAACCACTTCTCAATCACAAGTCGCCTTATGAGTCTCTTTATTCTAACCCACCTGACTACAGTCTACTTAAGATGTTTGGTTGCTTGGGGTATCCCTGGATACGACCATATGCTAGTCACAAATTAGAGTCACGGTCTATCCCATGTGTCTTCATAAGTTACAGTCCCAACACTAAAGGGTACAAGTGCTTAGATCTTGTCACAAATAAAGTTTATGTGTCCCGGCATGTTAGGTTCTTCGAGCATATTTTTCCCTTAGAGTCTTCTAGTTCTCTGAGTCCATTAAACTCTCACCTCTTATCCAGTGCTACAACAATTCTACCTACTGCTCCAGTAATTCCGCAGTTCCAACTGCCTCCTCATGCCCCGTCCTCCTCTATAGCTCAACAAGAAACTGTACATCAGTCCCAACTCACGCCAACTACTATGAATTTCCCATCTATTACATCATTATCTACATCTATTTCTTCTAATAACGTCACCATACCTACATCTGTTTCCTCTTCTACCTGTAGTCAGAGTCCAGTAGTTACTGTGCCTCCATCTAGTGTCTTATCCACTCATCCTATGACCACATGATCTAAAACAGGATCTCTTAAACCCAAAGTTTACACTAGTACTACATTAAGCACATAACTACCTATGTCTGAACCATCTACTTATAAAGAAGCTACAAAGAACATTCACTGGGTTAAGGCTATGCAAGAAGAATTCACTGCTCTTCAATAGCAACAGACCTGGTCTTTGGAGCCATTACCAGTCAATCGGTTTCCCATTGGATATAAATGGGTTTTCAAAATCAAATGGAATGCCGACGGAATAGTGGCTCAGTATAAGGCACGCTTAGTTGCCAAAGGTTTTCATCAGATTCAGGGACTTGATTATGAAAAGACTTTTAGTCCCGTGGTCAAGAATCAAACTATCTGAATGGTTCTTTCTCTAGCTCTCAACTCACATTGGCAACTTAAACAACTGGATGTTTCGAATGCCTTTCTTCATGGCACGATTAGTGAGGAAGTGTTTAAGGTTCAACCACAAGGTTTGGAAGATCATATCTCTCCATCTCATGTTTGCTGACTGCATAAATCACTCTACGGGCTTAAGCAAGTTCCTCGAGCTTGGTATCAGCTCCTCTCTACCTTTCTTCTCAAGCAAGGTTTTAAATGCAGCAAAGCCGACAATTCACTATTTGTTCTTCATTCACAAACTGCAATGATTATTGTGTTGGTTTACGTGGATGACCTGATCATAACTGGTAACTCATCTACTCTCATTGCTCAGCTTATTCGTGATATGAGTACTAATTTTTCAATGAAGGACTTGCACAGTCTCTCATACTTCTTGGGCATCGAGGTTCAACAGACCTCCTTAGGACTTCTTTTACATCAGGCGAAATATGTTGCTGATGTACTTCGTCGAGTAGGGATGCAACAATGTCACTCTAGTCCCACGCCGATTTCTTCTACCCAAGTATCCCCTAAGGATGATGATCCACCATACTCAGACCCCACTCACTTTCTCAGCATCGCCGGAGCCTTGCAATATCTCACTGTTACACGCCCAGACTTGCAGTTTGCTGTCAATACTATTTGTCAACATATGCATCACCCTTTGCAATCACATTACAGTGCACTCAAGCAGATATTGAGATATATCCAAGGTACTTTGCACTATACTCTTCACTTCATGTCTGGTCCTTTGCAACTCACGGCATTCTCCGATTCTGATTGGGCCTCCTGTGTTTTGGATTGGAAATCTATCACAGGGTATTGTATTTTCTTTGGCTCTAACCTGATATCGTGGTGTTCTCGCAAACAACCTACAGTGGCACGTTCACCTACTGAAGCGGAATATCGGGCAATGGCCTATACTTCTACAGAGGTTAAGTGGCTCATTTATCTTATGCAAGATCTTCATCTTCCTGTTATCATACCAACGTTATGGGTCGATAGTTCCTCAGCCCTTGCCTTAGCTGTAAATCTAATTTTTCATAATCGCACCAAGTATATTGCCTTGGACTATCATTTCATTCGTGAACAAGTTGTCTCCAAACAGCTCAAGGTCGCCCATGTTGCTTCGATTGAACAACCTGTGGACATCTTCACTAAATCTTTGTCCACAGCTCGATATGCTTATCTCAGGACCAAACTTCCCCTCACAATAGCTCAGCTCAGTTTGCGGGGGCCTGATAAGAAGAAGTCGAGCTCACCACCTCAGCAAAGTCATTAGCGTGTAGATTTACAAAATTAGCTATAGGATTAAGAGATAGCTCTAATAATAGACTTGTGAATAGTGGAGAACAACTGTCATCTTACTGTATGAAGCACATGTGTAATATCATGCTATAAATAGCAACTATTATATCTGCATCAGTAATGAAAAAATCATTTTATCACTTTTCTAAAATTTCTCAACCCTATATATTGAGTGACTCATATTTATCGAGATGCAAATTAATGTGTCGATTGAGTTATAAATTGTAAACTTCAACAACCATGGGTTCCACATGATGACAACCAAACATGCTATGCTATTTTCGTTGTTAAAGAAAGATAAAAGGTGAAACATCTCTTAAAATGATAGCCTCCCTTTGTAATTAAAAAGAAAAAAAGGTGATACTTGATTGATATTTCACTAATTATTGTCATTAGCTAATTGTCAAAATCCCTCCCTGAAGGCAAATAAAACTTGCCCAGCCTAAATGGCTCAAACTATCATTTTTTGTGAAAGCAAATGCAAAGCAACCTTTTAAATTATATTAACGATTATCGAATTTTCTGATTTTGATAGGTGCAGTTAGCTCACGAGGGACCGGAAGGCAACACGTGAAAACCCTTAAGGAAATTGATTAGGCTTTTTAATCAAATTGGCAATATTTGGCCACCCGTCATTTGGTTTAGTAGTATGTTTTTCATTTTAGGTGTAAGAGGTTTTAAGATTGATTCTCATAATATACAACATCATTTGAAAAGTGATGTAAAAGTAAAATTGGCCTAGGCCTTTCTTTAAAATAATAAAAAAAATTGACAATATTCTATCCATTCTTAATATCCTGGTTTAATTCAAGTTACAAGTTAGATATAAAATTTGTCATATGCTGAGAAATTCATACTGATTTCTTTTACTATGTAACATGTAATATTAGGGACATGTTTGAAAGTGTTCTTATTTTTTTGTTTTGTAAAATAGTTTTCAAAACTAATTTTTAGAACAAAAGAACAGAAAATCTGTTTGACTTGAATTCCTCTCTTACTAAGTTTTCAAAATGAAGATGCCCTTATAATTAATGATTGTTTTCTTTTACCGAACTTCAAATTTTTTTGTTAAAATTAATTAATTTAATTAATTAAATTATTAGTTTTAATTAATTTTGGTAATTAAAATTATTTATATATTATAGCTAATTAATCTTAATTACTTATTGTTTAAGTAATTATTACTTAATAAGTAATTAATATTACTTATTAGTTTATAATTTGATTATTTTAAAATTTTAAAAATTACTTAATAAAAATTATTAATAATTAAATTAGTAATTGAATATTTTAAAATTGTTAATTAATTAATTTCATTAATAATAATAAATGTTTTAGTTAACAAATGATAAAATAATTAACTAGCAATGAATTAATTATCAATTAATTAAATATTAATTTATTAAAGTTATTAACTAAATATTAAATTAATTAAATAATTAATCATTAATTGACCATTAATCATAAATGATTTATTTAATTAATTTTTTATTTATTATTTAAAGTCTTTATTAATTATTGATTCAATAATGAATTTATTAAAAATCAATTAATTTTTTATAATTAAAATTAATTATTAATATTGATTTAAAATGTGCTAAGAGGTCTTGTAGGGGGGGGGGGGACTGAAGAAAACAAGAACACATGAAAATATATAAAATGTGTTTTTGTTTTCTTATTCTTGAAAACAGATTTCTCAAAAAAAAAGTTTCTAAAATCAAATAACGAAAACAACTCATGTCAAACAAGTTTTTTTTGTTTTTCTATTTTCGAAAAAAAAAAAATTGTTTTCGAAAATACTTCCAAACAACCTGTAGGTCTCGGATTTTTCATTTGAGGAAGCTGGTTTTGAAAGCAATCGAGTCTAGAACTCTGGATTTTCAAATAGCAAAAACATACGATCCTATCTATGGCTTTTGGTTGACCTATTTTCATCGGCGTCATGGTGGTGGTTTCTTAAGGCCAAAGTGATTTTGGTAAGTATCACGCCCCGACCCCGACCCATCGCTAGGCTGAGGCCGAACCATGACGTTCGTAACTCTTGTTTCTAAGATTAACAACTTAATAGCTTTAAAACCTATAATTAATAGATTAATAACATGTATATCCCTCAAAATACCATAAGAAGTTTCGAAAGACTTTCAACATTCTCCTAAGTTATTGGCCTTAAAGGTTTATAACATGTTGTTATAAATTAACAAGACCTGAATCCACCTGTTCATCATCCCTAATCCTAGATCTTGAGAGAATAATATTCAATCTTAACTAGGCATCCAATCTACCAAAAGAATATTACAACATAATAAGTGATCAATATTACTTTTTACAAGAAGTACATCTTCTGCATGGAAGCATATAGATCACATAAGCAGAAATTCGATTCAACAACTCAACAAGGCTTGCAACCACATAGGAGCTTGCTCGGCTAATCCTTACCTGGAATTGTCAAAAGATGAGTGAGCTTATCTGGCACCAAAACTCAGTGAGGGACGAAATGGGAAAGGTTTTCACAAATATTTTATCATTTCGCAAACTTCTTCATAAAACTGTGTTATGCATATACAATATATGACAAAAACGAAATCAACTTAATACGTATAATCAAGATATAACAAGATTGGAAGCGAACTTAATATAAAGCAAACAACTCTACTCTCTAAGGACCTCTAGGCACCAAGCGCGAATAGGAAAACATATATCTGAATATACATTCTGGGCATAATCAAGAGATTGATACAAGGGTAAAAATATGGCTTATACGGACTTAAGAGGTGTCTCCCACTATCACAGTCGTGTGCACCTCACAAGGTGTCTTCCACTATCACTGTCGTGTGCACTTTATTCTGTATAGGTCTCAACCATAAACAATATCTAAGTTAATAGGGTAGGGAGGTATCTGCCACTATCATAGCCGTGTGCACCTCAACAGGTGTCTACCACTCTCACTGCCATGTGCACCCTTGGTACCATCCTTTAACCACAAGAGGTTACAACCAAACAAGTATTCTCCGGGATGGACATGACAAAGATTCAAACTTACATGATTATGTGCATTTAACATGGGACTAGTACATTCGAACTTATTCTTGATTCGAGCATAATCAAGCATATACAAGATTTACGCCACTTAAATATATCAAGCATTTATCATATGGTCTACCAAGTAAGCATGTGAACACCTTGCATGTATAAACATTTGTAGTGCCACAATTAACTGGTATACTAAGCAACATATAGAAGTTAGCAACTACATAACACCCAAACCTTGGCACCAAAACCATTATTAAATTCCACTATAATAATCTAGGGTTCGATGCGGTTCTAATGCCTCTGACCGTGCCCCAATCCGACATTTGTAACTCCCGGAATTACTAAAACAAATTCATTGCTCGAAACTGTCAAACTGGTAGACCCTAGAGCAACCAATCGACCGGTTCACATAGGGTCTTCCACCCGGAGCTTCTTCACCGGAAGAGGGCTCCACTTCCAGTCAACTGGTAGAGTAGGGGTCCACTGGTCATGCCAGAACAACACACGAAACTCCAAGTTTTTGCACCAACTCTTCTCATCTCTTACAAGCCATGAATATACCACTTCCTTTAATCATACATACAACTCCAACAACCTTATCTAGCATGCCAATAGCTCAAATACTACTCAAGACATCAAGAATCAAGTGAAGCATCAAACCCACCCAATATAACCACCATATGTTTGATTTCCCCAACTTCACATCTAATGTTGCAAAGTTTACTACCTAAACCATAAATCTTGCATATTATGACTACTATTACCCTCATTCTAGTTAATAAAGCCAAGATCTAGAAAGAACCAACATCACAAGTAGCTCTAGCAACTCAATACCACAACCAAGCTCAACTACTTACAAAGCATGTCTAGATCTAGATTGAGCTCAATAGGTGTATATAACACACAAACAAGCAATATGATAACTTTGTAAACCCTAGATTTATATGAAAACATCCCTTACCTTAGTTTTGAAGCCTATAAACAAATAAAGCAAATAGAATGTTAGCAAGCAAGAATAGAAGCAAGAAAATGGCTGAAAATGGCTTGTTCTTCCTCATCTTCCTTCTTTCATCTTTCTTCTTTTCTTTCTCTTCTCTCCCAAGCTCCAACGTGTATGTGTGTGTTGTGTGGGATGATTGTGGGTGTGTGTGTTTGAGTCGTGTATATATGTGTGTGTGTGGTGTAATGTATGTGTTTGTGTGTGTAATGTATGTATTTATTAGGTAGATATTTTGTTTAATTACCCAAATGACCACCTTTCCCTCCTAACTTGTTTTCATTTGCTAGCTTGCCATATTGTTCTATTCTAACTAGATTAGTTAGCTAGCACAATTGGGTAGAGTTTAATTAATACCTACAATGTTGAAAACACGTAAATGCACGTAAAACGAGATGAATGCACGTTAAACGATGTAAGTGTACATTTATTGATATAAATGCATATAATTATATGAAATGCTATGAAATGCACATGAGCTCTGTACAAGCTCTGTACGGAGCCTCACAGTAAGTGGTTGATGGTTTTCTACCCAACTTATTGTTTTAATGAATGTCTGGTACCTTTAGCTAATATTATTTAGTTATTTAGGCTCTGATACTATATTAAATTAGCAACTCTTTTAAAAGTTTAAGTTGTTAAAGAGAAATTATTATATATATTTAGTGTCTTCAACATTTATATAAGTAAAAAGGCAAAAGGCAAGAATTAGAAGATGAAAGACTTGCTTAAGTTAATTCTTTTGTAAGTGATGTTGAATGCAACGAAATTCAGAGTAAACAAGGGGCAAAAATAGCATAAGAAAATCATAGTGTCCTATATTGGTGTAAACTATGATATAAGTATGATGTATGAGTTACTATTGAGTACTTAAATAATAATTCGCATTAACTATATTGGACCTAGTTAACATTTGATCCAAAATTAGTTATTCTCACGTTTATGATATGGTTATTGATTGTGGGACTAGGATACTAGGTCTTACGCGTCACTAGAAGTGTGAGAACTAAGTGTGAGAGTTGAGTGTTGTGTAACACTTCACTGTTGTAAGAGAGTAGCCACCTCTAGAATCCAAATTTCTCTGATGGCAAAAGTCTTTTAAGGCTATCCTTATCAGAATCTCTAAATCATGAGTCTCTATTTTATAATTTAGAGATTTTTAACAAAATAGAGACCAAACTAAAAATTATAGTTACTTTTTGGGTCTTTAAAAATTTTTCAACCACATTGGTTTTTGGGTCTCTATTTTAGAGACTCTATTAATTTTTCAACATAATATAATTTTGTGTTACTTTTTCGTATATTTTAGTACTTTATTTTTTTTTTAATACTTATAAATTCATAATATTTTTTTTACGAATATTTTAACCTAAAAATTAATTAATTTCAACAACGATTATATTTTGGCAAATATTATGTCTTTAACTACACTCGATTACAACAACGCTATTCTTCTCTAACCCAAATAGTGACCATCGGATATGATTTTTCCTCGATGATCTCATCCATTACTGTTTCAAAGAAAAAAAAGCAATAAATGTTTTTTTACAAAAAAAACAATCTGCTTTAATATATATATATATATA
Source organism: Ehretia macrophylla (assembly GCA_037974665.1). Taxonomy (NCBI): domain Eukaryota; kingdom Viridiplantae; phylum Streptophyta; class Magnoliopsida; order Boraginales; family Ehretiaceae; genus Ehretia; species Ehretia macrophylla. Next base: position 49,216,999 of record CM075769.1, on the reverse strand, counting down.
TATATATATACACACAAAACCCTACCTGTAACGCCCCGAACCCAACCCCACGCTAAGTCAGGCTCGGACTCGTCACTCGGACAGAGTCTCCTCTGTACCAAGGACAAAACTGATACCTGTAAACATTCATTCAAGACATCTGAACTAAAAGCAACAACTTATCCACAACAACTCCCAAGCCAAAACACAATAACAAGGCCATCCGAGCCTTGGAGCAACAATATTCTACTAAAGCACACAAGCATGCGAGATAAGTTGGTTTTAGTCATAAGTAGTTAAATACAATAAACTTCTAAGTTCCATATGAAGATTTACAAACACTCCAAGCATGCAAGAGAAAAATAAAGTCTAGAATTCATTATTACAATCCAACAACTTTCTTAAACTCTTAGTACACATCTACTAGACATATATATACAAGACTCTAAGGTCTCAAAATACATTAATAACAAGAACTCCACGTAAGAAGCACATAAAATCCACCTCAGCACACAAGATCACTGATTCTGATCTACTTGAACTTCTTCCTCTTCTTCTACTTCTAATAGCTGGGGATTCACCTCAGCTTCTCCTGAAACATTTCAATGAGGAGTGAGCAACAAAGTTGCCCAGCGAGGGAGGTGATGCAGCATGTAAACGTGCAATATGATATGCAACACAAGTAAACATATATACAAGACACATAAGCTAACAAGACAAGAAGTCAAATTATTAATCACTTTAAAAAGGATACGGTTCTACTTCCAAGTCTTCCTCCACGAGCCACGATCCACGAGTATCACGAACATGCCGGCAAAACCCAAACACCACACTTGGGATACTCCGGATGTATCCCGATCCTACGACCCTTTCTCCCGAGGTAGGTCCATGCCTAGCAGGTGAACCACGCCTCTGGGGTAGTGGAGTATGCCTCAGCGAGAAGGGAATAGGCACCATGGTAGTCGAGGGAGCACGGCAAGCCCGATGCCGCCCGTGTTTCTCGACGCTACCATGTCCGATAAAGGTTGCGCAACCCAATTCAAGTCACAAGCAATCAATAATATCACATAACACGTAAGAGGGATGACAAAGTAGGCCGCCCTCACATATATGCACGATAAAAGTTCATATATGCAAGATATTAATTAATAGATGCCAAAAGAAGCAATTAACACAATTAATCCCAATAATCTATTCAAATAACTTAAATAGATCCTAAATATTTAGTGCAAAGCATTACTAACACACAACAAGTTCCAATTGCAACTAAAAAGGCTAAAAACTACTTTTCCCCTTTCTTTAACCGAGCTTTCCTTCTCCTAAGCATAGTTCGAGATTCCCAATCATACCCTAGTCTTTCTATATTCCTAATTAAGCTCAAAGGTACCCTTTAGAGTCATAAAAACTCATGTTTGAAGCAAAAGTTCGGGAAGGCCCCGAACGGGTTTGAACTATAGCCATACTAACCGAACCCCAATTTCGCAAAACGAAAGCACCAAAGGAGCTTCCTTAGCTCAAGGATACCCAAATCAATGCCCAAATTTGCCCAGATTGCCTAACGTGCAAAACCCCCTTTTTAAAGTAAGCGTTTTATGCACTAAAGTTCAAATTCGGGTGATTCAACCTAACGTGGCTTTTCAATTACCTTCCCTAGGGTCTAAAGCACCTAATTGAGGCATCAATTCAAGCAAATTATCCAATTTTCTCAAAACCCTAGTTTTAGGCACTATTCATCACCTCTTTGATCAATCTCAACATTCAACCATTAAATTTGTTATCACACCACAAAAGTTAGCTCTAGAGACTTTAAATAACTCATAGAAAGCATTCATAACAAGATATATAGCTATAATTGACAATTCAATAAAATTGAACATGTGCATATAAACTTTAACTCAAGCAAATAAGACTCCCTCACAATTTTGAAGATGTAGAAGCTTTGTTGAAGGTCCTAAGTTGCTCTAAAATCCTCCCAAGATCAATCTAGGAGCTCAAGTGCATGGATGTTGAAGCAAAATTTTCTCCTTTCCTCTCTTGAAGTGGACGGCCAAATGGGGGGGACATGGAGGGAATTTTTGCAATTGTTTTGAGAGCTAATATGTTATGTGGCTTTTAATTGATGAGTTAGTTGTTTTATGTGACGTATATAATTAATATTCTAAGCTAATTAATCTCAAAAACTTAATCAAACTAGGCCAAAATGCAATTTCAATTATTTTTTAGTTGCAAATGTTACTATTCTTACGTAATACTATTCAAAGCTCACGGAAAATATTTTTCAAACGCATACTCCTAAGCTCGAAAGTTCAAAACAAAAATTTCTTGGTTCCTTTTAAATGTCGAGTGACCTAGGAAAAATTTAAAATCAAGCTTTCGAAACAGTCGAAAATATTATGAATAGTAACCCACAACAAAAACAATTAAACAAGAAAAATGATGCACGTAGAAATGCGCACATAAGTATGCAACGATTATAATAAGTTTAGGGTGAAATTCTCGGGTGTCACACCCTCTCCCCCTTAAACTAATTGCGTCCTCGCAATTCTTACATGATTCGGCAAAGAGCTCCGGATACTTCTCTCTGATCTGATCTTCTCGCTCCCAAGTGGCATCCTCAACCCCATGATGATCCCAGAGAACTTTTACCATAGGAATATTTTTAGTCCTAAGTTCCTGAATCTTTCGGTCAACCACTCGAAGAGGCTTCTCAACATAAGCTAAGGACTCATCAATTTCCAACGGCTCCAGCTCAATGATATGCGACGGCTCAGGATTATCCTTTCTCAGCAGTGACACATGAAAAACATCATGAATCCGACCCAAACTCGGAGGTAAGGCCAATCTGTAAGCTAAATCCTCAACTTTCTCAGTGATCTCAAATGGTCCCACATATCTAGGACTAAGTTTACCTCATTTGCCGTGCCGAATCAAACCTTTTCGAGAAGAAACTTTCAAGAAAACATGATCACCCTTGGAAAATACTAAGTCCCGTCGACGTCTATCAGCATAATTCTTCTGTCGACTCTGAGCTGTAGGCATCCTTTTCTTTATAAGTCTCACATTATCCACCATTTTAATCATCTCCGGAAGAATAGAGGAATCAACTGTTTTCATCTCACCTACCTCATCCCAATACAACGGAGACCGATATTTTCGCCCATAAAGTGCCTCTTAGGGTGCCATGCCAATAGTGGCCTGATAATTGTTATTGTAAGCAAACTCTGCTAAAGGCAGATATTTCTCCCAATTCTTGCCAAAATCCAGAACACAGGCTCTCAACATATCCTCCAGTATCCTGATAGTCCTCTCCGACTGACCATCCGTCTGCGGGTGATAAGCCGTACTAAAACTCAAATTAGTCCCCAAAGCCTTTTGTAGTTTCTGCCAGAACTGTGATGTAAACCTGGGATCCCTGTCTGACACTATCTGGGATGGAACTCCATGCAGTCTCACAATATTTTCAACATAAAGCTCAGCCAATTTATCGAGAGAATCTGTTTTCTTTGTAGCAATAAAATGCGAACTCTTCGTCAACCTGTCTACTACAACCCACACCGAATCATTACCTCGTGGTGATCTCGGTAAATCCGACACAAGATCCATAGTAACCTGATCCTATTTCCAAATCGGAATCTCCAATGGTTGCAACAATCCTGCTGGCCTCTGATGCTCTGCCTTAACTTTCTGACAAGTTAAACATTTAGCTACATACTGAGCTATTTCTCTCTTCATGTTGTTCCCCCAGAAATTCTGTTTCAAATCTCTATACATTTTTGTGCTTCCAGGATGAATTGTATATTTAGAAGCATGAGCCTCAGCAAGAATCTCATCCTTCACAATCGAATTACTAGGAATGCAAATTCTGTTTTCGTACCTGAGAAGCCCATCATCATGCATCTTAGAGTCGGACTCTCCCCCTTTTGGCGTCTCTAAAAGTTTCAACAGCTGAGAATCTGATTGGTGCGCTTCACTGTGTCTAGATTGCAATAAAGATTTGATTTGTAAACTAGCAAATTGAATACCTGATCTAGAAGCTTTCGGTTTCCATAAGCACAGTTCTTCCACAATCTCCCAATCCTTGATTATCAAACTAGACACAGAAGCTTTCCGGCTCAGTGCATCTGCAACAGTATTAGCTTTTCCCGGCAAATAGCTAATGGTACAGTTATAATCATTTAACAATTCTAGCCAACGCCTTTGCCTCATATTCAAATCTTTTTGAGAAAACAAATATTTCAAACTTTTATGATCAGTAAATATTTCAAATTTGTTGCCCCACAAATAATGCCGCCATTTCTTCAAAGCAAAGACAACAGCTGCAAGCTCCAAATCATGTGTAGGATAATTGAGTTCATATGGTTTCAATTTCCTAAAGGCATATGCTATGACTTTACCATTTTGCATCAAAACACAACCTAACCCTTCTTTCGAAGCGTCACTATAAATCACCAAGTTCTCAGTTCCCTCAGGCAATGCAAGGATAGGTGTAGTGGTAAGTCGCTTTTTCAACTCCTGGAAACTAGCTTCACATTTATCATCCCAATTAAACACAGTTTTCTTCTGAGTTAAAGTAGTCAAAGGCCCTGCAATCTTTGAAAAATCTTTAACAAATCGCCTATAATAGCCCGCTAATCCCAAGAAACTACGGACTTCCGTGACAGTTTCAGGTCTCTTCCACGACATAACTACATCAATTTTAGCAGGATCAACAGATATTCCCTCCTGGGAAATGATATGACCTAAAAAGGCAACCTGTTTCAACCAGAATTTGCATTTGCTAAATTTGGCAAACAACTTGTGTTCTTGCAGGGTTTTAAGTACAATCCTCAAATGCTCTTCATGCTCTGACTCAGATTTAGAGTATACTAATATGTCATCAATAAAAATCACTACAAACTGATCAAGATAGGGTCGAAATACCCTCTGCATCAAATCCATAAAAGCGGCTGGAGCATTTGTCAACCCGAATGGTAAAACAACAAACTCATAATGGCCGTACCTGGTTCTAAATGCAGTCTTAGGTACATCCTCTTTCCTGATCCTCAACTGATAATAACCCTGCCTCAAATCAAATTTTGAAAACACAACAGCACCCTGTAGCTGATCAAACAACTCCTCAATTAAAGGCAAAGGATATTTGTTTTTCACCGTTACCTGATTCAGACCCCGATAATCTATACACAAACGCAGAGTACCGTCTTTCTTTTTCACAAATAACACGGGAGCACCCCACGGTGACGAACTAGGCTGAATAAAACCTTTCTCAAGCAAACCCTGAAGCTGAATTTTCAATTCTTGTAACTTAGGGGGAGACATTCTATACGGGGTTCTCGAGATAGGACTAGTTCCCGGCAACAGGTCAATCACAAATTCAATCTCCCTATCAGGTGGTAACCCAGGCAACTCTTCAGGGAAAACCCCCGGAAACTCTTTTATAACAGGTACTTCAATCAATTCAATTTATCTCCAGGCTGATTAATTAAATAAGCTAAATATGCATCATAGCCTTTACTCAACATTTTAGTAGCTTTAATGGATGATATAATACGAGTCCTAGTAGACTTTCGACTCCCAGTTACTTTAATAATAGGTTGGTTAGGTACTTCTAAAGTCAAAACTTTCCTTCTACAGTCCAAACATGCATAATATCGCCCCAACCAATCCATCCCCAAGATAACTTCAAAATCCCGAAATGGCATGATAATCAAACCAATAGGATACGTGCAACCCTCAATGCAAATATTACAATCCTTACATACAGACTCCGTAACAAATTTAGTACCCATAGGATTACCTACTTCAAGCACATACGGCAGTTCATCTACTTTTAATGTAGTAGACTGTGCACATGCAGGTGTAACGAATGCATGTGTAGCCCCAGTGTCAATCAAAACTACTACCGGCTGACTATTAATAAGAAAAGTACTTTCCACCACCACTGTCGTCTCTGGAAGCTCCTCCTGGTCAAGTGCAAATACCCGTGCCTGACCTCGCGGTACGGTAGCTGCTCCTGAAGCTCTAGTCTGACCACCCTGGCCTGAAGTCTGACCCGGGCCAAATTTAAACTTGGGACAATCCCTAACTCTGTGCTGATCACTGCCACAACCTGTGCAACGGCCTAGTTTCCTCCAACACTCAGCCTCTGTGTGACCCTTACGATTGCAATGAGTACACTGTAGATTCTTCCTAGCAGCAGCTCCTCCTGTAGGGGTCCTATAAGTAGATGTGGCAGAACTGCCCTGCTGAGATCTAGCAGTCACTGGTCGGGTCTGTGACTGACCCTGTGGCTGGCTCTGAGCTGGTCTCGGCTGTGACTGTACCTGAACTGGTCCTGGATAGCTCTGAGTCTGTCTAGGCTGCTGAGTCTGAACAGGCTGCTGATACTGCCTCTGATAACCTTGACTCTGAGACTGAAACTGACGTTTGCTTGACTGACTAGACTGAGCTAACACATCTGCTTTACGTTTCTCATATCTCGATGCAGCCCGAACTACTGCAGCATAACTCGGATAATCTTGCGATGACAAGTTAAGCATGATGTCACTCCTCAACCCTGTAATAAATCTCTGAATTTTCATATCCTCCGGCTGAACTAAGGCTGGCACATATCGAGATAGTCTCGTAAAGGTAGCCTCATACTGGTCTACAGTCATGTTCCCCTGTTTCAAAGCTATAAACTCATCCTGATGCCTCTCACGGGCTACAACCGATACATATTTATCTCGAAACTCACGAACAAAATCAGCCCATACATGCTGAACCCTCTCAGCATCCCATTTTTCTCTAATCGTGCGCCACCAAGCCTCGGCATCACCCTCCATTAAAAATGTAGCACAGTTGATCTTTCTTTCATCGTCACACTCAAGTATTGCAGCAACTTTCTCGAATTTGCTCAGCCACAACTCTGCTTTCATATCATCAGGCTCACCATAAAAACTATAGGCTCCGTGATGCAGGAATTTATCAAATAAGTTACCTCCCGCAGTACCACTGCCCTCTGCTCTGGCAGTCTGATTACCTCTGCCGGTACCTGCTGTACCCTGCTGAACCACAAACTGTGCTATGGTATTCATCGTAGTAGCCATAGTAGCTAAAATCTGGGCAGTGCTCGGCTCCTGACCCTGCTGTACATTCCCGGCTGCCCCAGCATCCTGCCCCGGTACATTCTGTCTAGGAGCCTCCTCCGCCTCACCCCGTGGTCTACCCCGTCTCCTCATCACAATGCTAGAAGAACATCAAATTATAATAGGCAAAAAAACTATGCAAGATAATTTACACATTGTTTTCAAACATTTTACTCACACAAGAACACATAAAACACTTAACAACATTCAATACTAACTTTTCATATTCTTATCATATTAAGTTTTATCATTCCTTTTCATGCTAGCAATGTCTTATATCTAAGTACTTAAACAACTAAACACTTACATATTCACATAATTCACTTCCACATACAGACCTCTACCCACATGCCAAGGAATTTAACCCGGCTTCAAGCATTCTAGTAGCTCTGATACCACTTAAGGTGTAACGCCCCGAACCCAACCCCACGCTAAGTCAGGCTCGGACTCGTCACTCGGACAGAGTCTCCTCTGTACCAAGGACAAAACTGATACCTGTAAACATTCATTCAAGACATCTGAACTAAAAGCAACAACTTATCCACAACAACTCCTAAGCCAAAACACAATAACAAGCGCATGCGAGCCTTGGAGCAACAATATTCTACTAAAGCACACAAGGATGCGAGATAAGTTGGTTTTAGTCATAAGTAGTTAAATACAATAAACTTCTAAGTTCCATATGAAGATTTACAAACACTTCAAGCATGCAAGAGAAAAATAAAGTCTAGAATTCATTATTACAATCCAACAACTTTCTTAAACTCTTAGTACACATCTACTAGACATATATATACAAGACGCTAAGGACTCAAAATACATTAATAACAAGAAGTCCACGGAAGAAGCACATAAAATCCACCTCAGCACACAAGATCACTGATTCTGATCTACTTGAACTTCTTCCTCTTCTTCTACTTCTAATAGCTGGGGATTCACCTCAGCTTCTCCTGAAACATTTCAATGAGGAGTGAGCAACAAAGTTGCCCAGCGAGGGAGGTGATGCAGCATGTAAACGTGCAATATGATATGCAACACAAGTAAACATATATACAAGACACATAAGCTAACAAGACAAGAAGTCAAATTATTAATCACTTTAAAAAGGATACGGTTCCACTTCCAAGTCTTCCTCCACGAGCCACGATCCACGAGTATCACGAACATGCCGGCAAAACCCAAACACCACACTTGGGATACTCCGGATGTATCCCGATCCTACGACCCTTTCTCCCGAGGTAGGTCCATGCCCAGCAGGTGAACCACGCCTCTGGGGTAGTGGAGTATGCCTCAGCGAGAAGGGAATAGGCACCATGGTAGTCGAGGGAGCACGGCAAGCCCGATGCCGCCCGTGTTTCTCGACGCTACCATGTCCGATATAGGTTGCGCAACCCAATACAAGTCACAAGCAATCAATAATATCACATAACACGTAAGAGGGACGACAAAGTAGGCCGCCCTCACATATATGCACGATAAAAGTTCATATATGCAAGATATTAACTAATAGATGCCAAAAGAAGCAATCAACACAATTAATCCCAATAATCTACTCAAATAACTTAAATAGATCCTAAATATTTAGTGCAAAGCATTACTAACACACAACAAGTTCCAATTGCAACTAAAAAGGCTAAAAACTACTTTTCCCCTTTCTTTAACCGAGCTTTCTTTCTCCTAAGCATAGTTCGAGATTCCCAATCATACCCTAGTCTTTCTATATTCCTAATTAAGCTCAAAGGTACCCTTTAAAGTCACTAAAACTCATTTTTGAAGCAAAAGTTCGGGAAGGCCCCGAACGGGTTTGAACTATAGCCATACTAACCGAACCCCAATTTCACGAATCGAAAGCACCAAAGGTGCTTCCTTAGCTCAAGGATACCCAAATCGATGCCCAAATTTGCCCGGATTGCCTAACGTGCAAAACCCCCTTTTTAAAGTAAGCGTTTTATGCACTAAAGTTCAAATTTGGGTGATTCAACCTAACGTGGCTTTTCAATTTCCTTCCCTAGGGTCTAAAGCACCTAATTGAGGCATCAATTCAAGCCAATTAGCAAATTTTCTCAAAACCCTAATTCTAGGCACTATTCATCACCTCTTTGATCAATCTCAACATTCAACCATTAACTTTGTCATCACACCACAAAAGTTAGCTCTATAGACATTAAATAACTCATAGGAAGCATTCATAACAAGATATATAGCTATAATTGACAAATCAATAAAATTGAACATGTGCATATAAACTTTAAACTCAAGCAAATAAGACTCCCTCACAATTTTGAAGATGTAGAAGCTTTGTTGAAGGTCCTAAGTTGCTCTAAAATCCTCCCAAGATCAATCTAGGAGCTCAAGTGCATGGATGTTGAAGCAAAATTTTCTCCTTTCCTCTCTTGAAGTGGACGGCCAAATGGGGGGGACATGGAGGGAATTTTTGCAATTGTTTTGAGAGCTAATATGTTATGTGGCTTTTAATTGATGAGTTAGTTGTTTTATGTGATGTATATAATTAATATTCTAAGCTAATTAATCTCAAAAACTTAATCAAACTAGGCCAAAATGCAATTTCAATTATTTTTTAGTTGCAAATGTTACTATTCTTACGTAACACTATTCAAAGCTCACGGAAAATATTTTTCAAACGCATACTCCTAAGCTCGAAAGTTCAAAACGAAAATTTCTTGGTTCATTTTAAATGTCGAGTGACCTAGGAAAAATTTAAAATCAAGCTTTCGAAATAGTCGAAAATATTATGAATAGTAACCCACAACAAAATCAATTAAACAAGAAAAATGATGCACGTAGAAATGCGCACATAAGTATGCAACGATTATAATAAGTTTAGGGTGAAATTCTCGGGTGTCACACTACCCCTCTCCCCACTTTCATTTCCCATCTTCTTCACTTCCACCGCCGCCACCCCCCTCCCCTTCCCCATGGCATCACCACCCCCACTCCTTTCCTCACGGCATCACCACCCTCACCCCCTCCCTACGGCATCACCACCCCCACCCCCTTCCCCAGGGCATCACCACCCTCACTCCTATCCCCACGGCATTACCACCCCAACCCCCTTCCCCATGACATCACTACCCCCACCCCTCCCATGGCATCACCACCCCCACAGCACACACGCACCTCCCATGGCACCCATGAAAGCATACCTTTTTCTTTCTCTGTCAAAATCTGATTTTTCTATTTTTTTTTTTTTTTGCTTTGAACTTGAATGTTAAATCAGTATATATGTATGTATATATATATATACATATATACTGAACGTTGAAGGTGAACATTGTCAACGTTCACCTTCAACGGCTCTAAAATCTGTGGCTGTCAATTTTCTGTTTTTTTTTTTTTGGAACAGGTTTGTCATCTCTGACAGACATGTTGGAGACTCACATTCTGTTGTTACAGTGAGTCTCCAAATTTGCTATTTTTTTGTAGACTTACTGTTTTTTGTTATCCCAGTTTTTTTTTAAAAAATTAATGTTTGGATCTTTAAACCATCTAGTGTGGTAGGGTTTTCATCTATTAGAATATCTAAAAAATATCATAATACACTTTGAAGACTCTAGTAGGGGTGGCCGATCTATATCCCAAATGCTAACATCTGGACTGCAAGAGAAGGCTTCAAAACCTCTTGGTGTGGACAAGTCTACTTAAGTGAGGGACTTGCTAAAAACAGAGGTCAAATGGACTTTGAACAAATTCGATCTCTCCTATACCAACAAAGATTACCGAATTTCTAACGGAAATTAAGTAATCTAGAACACTCCTATACCAACAAAGATTAAAATTTTCATTTGGAAAGCCTACATAAATTATGCTTTGCTTACAAAACAATGAAGTGTATGTTTGATTCATGGCTCCTAACTGTTACTCAAAAGTTATAGAGCAACAAGATGTAGCAACTTGGAAGCTCAATCAATAATTTCCCAATACTGCTGGCATAATTAGGAAGGAAGGAATTCACATTTGTCACGTCGCAGACACGCAAATGAAGCTAGTATCATAAGTTTAAAAAATAATTATTTGGACTCCAAATTCATAGGTCCAAAATGATTAATTCAAATTATCATCTAAATTCACAATACTCACTTATAAGCTAAAACTACCTACCGATGTGGGACACTTCAACATTATTTTTTGGAGGATGGGAGGTTAACCCTGCTAAAACATAACAAGAGGCAAATTGCGCGTATCATTGTTGAGTACCTTAATGCATTTAAAAAATTTGTATCTTTCTCAAAAAAAAAATATTTCGAAGTATTTTTAATTAAAAAGGTTAATTAGTTTTTACGGAAAACAAATTATTTTTATACGGTTAAAAAAATAATTTTATTACCCACTAAAAATAATTTAACTATTTGTAATGTCATCATGGAATTATGATAAGCGATAACGTACCGAAATTCATCTAGCAATTCTATATACAAGGAGAATCTCTAGCAATCAGAAATGCTTGTCAAGTTGTTTTCATAGCATGTCATTCTTTTTGTTATATTGAACATGATAATTGAACTTGACAAAAAAAAAAAAAAAAACATGATAGTTGAACTAACCATCAGGAAGATGGTCGAATAATTGAATGTGCTGATGTAATTGCTTATATCTTCTAATATAACTCCTACTAGAATGAGCTGATGTAATTACTCTTCTGATTGGAACCCTTTTGGTTTGTTATTATCCTTTTGTTAGTAATGATATTATCTTCTTCCCACAAAAGAAAAAGAAAAAAAAAACAGAACGTGTGCATGCCGTGTTGCCACTACTCTATCTGGACCAGCGGGAGCAGCCTCTATTTGACTTCAAAAGTGAAATTATTAAGGAGTAAATTAAACTTGTATTTTTAAAAAATATGTATATTCTTAAGATATTTTTAAATTAAAAAATTATTTTAACCCTCACTAAAAAAATTATCCATCTATAAATATTTAATTATGTATTTTTAGCCACTATAAATAAAAATCTTAAATCCACCTATGTTGAAACCCATCCAAATTGTAGACAAACTTGAAAATATGTTATGTAGAATCTGAATAGAAGCAGTTTTTAGACCATGAGAGTTTCCGGACAAAAAAAAGACCATGAGAGTCTCTCTCCTTCCACCGTCCTAACAATCTAAAATCTGCACGCTGGTTTTGTAGTTCTTAATTATCGAAGTTGTGTTATTAGTCTATCAACTTATTAAACTTAATAAATTGTTTCACAATGTTTAAATTCACATTAATAATAATAGTAAATCTTAATTATTATAAAATAAACACATATTTTTTTTAAAAAAAAATATGTGAGACGGAGTATTACTAAGAAATTTTCTTATTTGAAGTGGTTTTAAATGCTGGTTTTGAAACCATCGCGCCCGGATCTGGGATTCATAAATAAAGTCGAGAGAAACAAATCTCGAATAAGAACAACTAGACATCACCAGTCTCGCAGGACTAGGGGGCCACATTTGTTGTCCTGATGTTCCTGTAACATGATGATAGAGAAATAAACAGGCTAAGAGGTATAGGAAAGATCGTCGAACGTCATCAGAAACGACAATTTGGGACATGTAACGCGTTGGAACACGAATGAACTGCAGCCAATACAAATAGTTCTTAATTACAGGTCTCAAATTATTTTCGAAGTCTCAGCAGATCAGCTTAGACTTAGATGGATCAATCAACACTTGAGCCTCACGTACTCATCTTTCCCTTGCCAATACAGGGTCATGTCAACTCCATGCTCAAGTTAGCAGAGCTACTATGCTTTGCGGGTCTTCACATCACCTTCCTTGTATCTAATAACATCCACAATCGCCTCTTGCGTCACACTGATGTTGAATCTCGCTTGGCAGCATATTCACGGTTCAGATTTCAGACCCTTCCGGATGAGCTTTATGATGACAATCCACACAATGGTGACCGGCTTATGATGCTATACGATTCTTTAAAAACCATCGGGAAGCCATTTCTGAGAGAGATGCTCCGTCGGGGTCGCCAGGAAGGTGGAACCTGGCCTCCAGTGTCGTGTATCATATCAGATGGGGTCTTTAGTTTTGCCATTGATATAGCTGAGGAGCTTGGCTTGTCCATCATATATTTCCGCACAATCAGTGCTTGCGCCTTTTGGGCTTACTTTTGCATTCCTCAACTCGTCAAAGCTGGGGAGCTTCCATTTCAAGGTCTGTACATTGTCTCACAATTATTTCAATTCAGATCTGCCGAAACATTCTCTTTCTTGTGGGAAAAGTGTAGTTTCTTCTATTCTCCATATATACTCCCTACATCAATACCACGTGGATCCCATATGTACAACTCATTTTTATATCTCTAGGAACCATGAGTCGTAAAAGGATAGAAAAATATTATGTTCATCACTTACGGACGTACTATGCGCCACACATGATATGAAAGACAGGTGTCCGTCATTAAGACCTCCCCTTTTTGTGAATTGTTGAAGATCTTATTTTTGTCAGCGATATAGTCAAATACATCTTTCTCTATAACGTTCCTATAATGGTGGAATAGTGATTAGTTTATAAATCAGTGTTATCAATTTAAATAAAAAAAAATTCAGTTTACGGTAGCCATAACTGTACAGTTGTTCGTACATAAGAAAAAGTCTTTAAATAATAATAGTTATGGTTACCTATTTTTAGCTAGTTAATTTGAGGCTCAATTAGTTATAATTTGAACTCATAACACTTGTTCAAAAAAGAAAAAAATAAACTTATAACACCAGTCTTACTCAGGGAAACTGGTCAGTTTTGGATGACATATTTTCTCGTGCTAATTAGGTATATATTATGCATATGCTGTAGGATGTGACATGGATGAACCAGTAGCCAATGTGAAAGGCATGGAAAGCTTTCTCAGGCGTAGAGATCTTCCAAGTTTTTGCCGTGCTAGTGACGCATCAAATAGTACTAGTTTCACAATGCTTTTAGCTGAGACACAGCAAACTACTAGAGCTCAAGCACTCATACTTAACACCTTTGAAGATCTAGAAGGACCAATCCTATCTCAAATACGTACTTGTTGTCCAAATGTTTACACTATTGGACCACTCCATGCCCACCTAATGTCTAGACAGGCTGCAAAATCAAGCTCATCATCATCAACTCCATCGTCAAATAGTCTATGGGAAGAAGATAGAAACTGCATTACATGGCTTGACAAGCAACCATCAAAATCTGTTATCTATGTGAGCTTCGGAAGCATTACAATCTTATCAAGAAACCAACTTCTGGAATTTTGGCACGGTATAGCCAACAGTAGTGCGCGATTCTTGTGGGTGATAAGGCCAGAATCCGTCATTGACAAAGATGATGAGGCAAGTCATTTTCCGGCAGAGCTAGAGGAAGCTACTAAAGAAAGAGGTTACATGGTGGGTTGGGCGCCGCAAGAACAAGTCCTTGCCCACCCAGCCATTGGTGGATTCTTGACTCACAGTGGATGGAACTCTACTCTGGAGAGTATAGTTGAAGGAGTGCCAATGATTTGTTGGTCATACTTTGCTGATCAGCAATTGAATAGCAGGTTTGTTGGGGAGGTTTGGAAGCTAGGATTGGACATAAAAGATACATGTGATAGAGCCATAGTTGAGAAGGTGATCAGAGAACTCATGGAGGTGAGGAAAGATGAGTTTCAAGAAAGGGCCAATAGAATGGCGAAAATGGCTAGAGACTCAATCGGTGAAGGTGGTTCATCGTGTCATAACTTAAACAGTCTTATTCAGTACATAAACTCGATGGCCAAACCTTTGCAGTATCACTCATGAACTAGTTTGTTACAATGGATGAAGAAACTGTGATTTGAATTTAAAATCTTTTATTTGAGGTCAATGTTATTGATTAATTGTACTGGCCTTGTATTATCAATAGAAACTACGGATAATGATGATTATAGCGAAGTTGTAGTGGACAATTTATTTCTCCATTTCCTCATCAGCAATACAATTACTATGTTATCAGTAATACCTGGCAGTTTTTGCCAGTTGCGTAAATTAAATTTTGGTTGCATCTGCTAAGATAGTTATTTTTGGATTATGTTTGGTTTTAGAAAATTTCAAAGACTATATTGCATTAAAAGAAACAACACTAGTCAGCAGTCAGATTGCTTACCTTCATTAAACTTCACCATAGAAATTAATAGAAAAGCTGCTTGGGAAGTTATCTGTGGGTTATTATTAAGGAAGAGTCCTAATCGGCTCAACCTCTAAACAATCTGTTATCAAAATAGGATAGAATAGGTGCAACTGAATTCCTTAGTATGTGGTTCGCTTAGTTGTAATTGTTTATCTTATCATGTTATACTCATGTATTTATAGTGGACTGTAAAGTGCAATACCTAACAATTTTCTTCTCTCAATTAATCAACTTCTATATGGTATCAGGAGTTTTCCTACTCTCATGAGTACCGATCCTTGGCCTTCTTTCCTTCCTTTGCGGCTCGAACCAATGGCGACACCCACCACAGTGACAACTACTTCCTCTCCCACAGTTGACAGTGTTGATTCACCCTCGGCTTAGACCCTTGTGGCCATTAATGTCGCTAGCCAGCTGCCTCTCAAATTAACTTCTTCCAACTATTACTCATGAAAGACCCAGTTTGATGCCTTACTTTACGGCTATGACTTTCTTGGGTATGTTGATGGTTCCACTCCATGTCCACCTGCCATGATCAGTGTTGATGGCACGAAGTCTCCGAATCCTGCGCATCACTTTTGGATGTGCCAGGACAAGCTTCTTCTCCTTGGTATTATCGGATCTCTCAGCCACAATATGGTGCCTGTAGTTCGCTCTTGTTCTACTTCGGCAGAGGCGTGGGCACGCCTCGCTAAAAATTATGCCAATCCGTCTTTTTCTCATATTATGGGACTCACTGAGCAACTGACTCTTTTGTCCAGTGGCAATCAACCAGTCACTGAGTATTTGGCACAAATTCGTGATATAGCAGATGAGCTATCTCTTGTCAGTGCTCCAGTTCCTCCGCAATACCTTATTACTCATACCCTTAATGGTATTGGTCCAGCGTTCAAAGAACTTGCAGCTGTTGTTCGTGCGCAAGACACCGTTATCACTTTTGATGAGTTGCATGATAAATTGGTAGAATACGAATCCTTCTTGAAGTGTGAAGAATTACGTGCTACTGGCCTTCTTGGGGCTTCCCCGCCTATAACAGCTCATGTTGCACGTCATAATAACTCTGGTGGTTCTGGTCATGGTAAGAAGCATAATTCCTTCAATACAAACACTTCTCAAAATCGCTCAAATAACCAACGCAACTCTAGTGCAGCGTCAACCAATGCTTCCAAGCCTCCTGTTATTTGTCAGTTCCGTGAAAAAAAAGGTCATACTTCTCGTCAATGTTTTACTGTAAAGCGACTATTTTTCCCTTCCACCAATCCCACTACAAATGTTACTTCGTCATCGTCTTCTTCGCCATGGCTTCTTGACTCTGGTGCTTCGCACCACATTACTGGTGATTTTACTAATTTGTCTTTGGGCTAGCCTTATGAGGGTCCTGATTATATGGTAATCGGTGATGGCTCAGGTTTGCATATCTCGCATACTGGATACACTACACTTCCTTCCTTCTCTCGTGATTTTAAATTATCAAATGTTTTATGTGTGCCTCATATGAAACGTAATTTGATCTCAGTTAATCAATTTTGTCGTCATAACAATACCTCAATTGAATTCTCACCTTCTTCTTTTTGTGTGAAGGACCTCTCCACGGGGGCACCTCTCACTGTGGGACGGAGTCAGAACAACATATATGAATGGCCTGTCGATGGTGTTGCTTAGGGTCCAATAAAGCAAGCACATGTTGGCATGAAATTTTCTCTGCGTACTTGGCACGATAGGTTGGGGCATCCTTCGTCCAAAGTGTTGAATATGGTGGCTACTCATGGTCTTGTTTCAATTCCGTCTTCCTCTCGTGATATTGCATGTGATTCCTATCATTCCAATAAAAGTCATAAGCTTCCGTTTGGTGTGTCTAGTTTGTCAAGCTTCCGTTTGGTGTGTCTAAATATTCATGGTTATTTCCTCTTTCTCTCAAGTCTGATGTTTTTAATATTTCTACAACCTTTAAATTGATAGTAGAAAACAATTTAATGCTACTATTGCAACCATTTATTCAGATGGGGAACTGAGTACCATGGTCTCAAAACTATTTTTGCACATCATGGGATTCAACATCTCATCTCACCCCTATATATACCTGAGCACATAGCAACTGCTGAGTGACGTCATCATCTCATAGTTGAATGTGACCTTACTCTACTGCATCGTGCTTCCCTCCTATTATCTTTCTGGTCATTTTCTTTTCAAACAGCTATTTATTTAATAAACAGGCTCCCCACACCAATTTTGGATGGTGAGTCTCCTTTTTTCAAACTATTTCGTGAACGTCCAAATTATTCTAAAATTCATACTTTCGGATATCTGTGCTATCCCTGGCTTTGCCCCTACAACAAACACAAATTGGAACCCTGGTCTAAACCATGTGTTTTTCTTGGATATTTTGCAGTTCATGATGCCTACATATGCTTTCATCAAAACTCTCATCGGTATTATTTTTCACGTCATGTTCGGTTTGTCGAGTCTGAATTTCCATTTGTTAATTCCACCAATACTATACCAGTCGACTTTACAACGCTCACTCGATGGTTTACTTCTTCTCATCAGTTGTCCCCTACAGTCATACCTGAAGACCTTTCTCATGACCTCGTAGAGTCCTCCACGCCACTAGTACAACCAATTTGTTCATCTTATGTTCCATCTTTTTCTCCCTCTGTCCCCATGTGCAATATTCCATCTATCATAGTTCCCACTCCTCAGTCATCACCATCTGCCAATGTTCTACTTGTTCATACATCTTCTCCAGTATGTGTTAGCAACAATGAGGACACTCATGCATTACCAACATAGGCCCCAAATTCGACAGGAGTTCCATGTGATGTGCCCCTTAGTGAAGCTCTTTTAACCTCTCAGCCTTGTTCCACTCATCTCATACGAATGCGCTCAAAAAGCAATATCTTCTGCCCTAAACAAAAGTTGTCCCTAACTGCTACAAAATATCCCCTTCCGCCCTCCTTAGAACCTACCAGTGTTAAACAAGCTCTCACATTCAAAGAGTGGAAA
Organism: Ehretia macrophylla; assembly: GCA_037974665.1. Lineage (NCBI taxonomy): Eukaryota > Viridiplantae > Streptophyta > Magnoliopsida > Boraginales > Ehretiaceae > Ehretia > Ehretia macrophylla. The sequence goes on along the minus strand of CM075769.1, from coordinate 49,198,759 downwards.
CAAGCGATACTAGATGAACTTGGTGCTCTTGCTAAAAATTCAACTTGGCGACTTGTTCCCCGCGAAGCACATCAAAACGTTATTGGCTGCAAGTGGGTATTCCGAATAAAATGAAATCCAAATGGAAGTATTGCTAGGTATAAAGCTCGTCTTGTGGCGAAAGGGTTTCATCAGCGTCTTGGGATCGACTTTAAGGAAACTTTTAGTCTAGTTGTTAAGCCCTCAACAATTCAGATTGTTCTTACTATTGCTGTGTCGAATGGCTGGCAAATAAATCAATTGGATGTAAAAAATGCTTTCCTCCATGGTCATTTAACTAAAGATGTGTTTATGTCCCAGCCCCCAGGGTTTGTTGATGCATCGCGCCCTACACATGTTTGTCAGTTACTGAAGTCTCTCTATGGTTTCAAGCAGGCCCCTCGGGCGTGGTTTCTTAAGCTCAAAAATTTTATTGTTTCCATCGACTTCATTACTGCACGGTCTGATCCTTCTCTATTTGTCTATCATTCTCATTCAATTATTGCATATTTACTGGTTTATGTGGATGATTTAGTGCTCACAGGGAATTCTTCCATTTTTCTTCGACACACTATAAACGCTTTCTCAGTCAGGTTTTCAATTAAGGACCTTGGCACACTCTCTTATTTTCTTGGTGTAGAAGCTCTTTCGTGTTCTGCAGGCCTATTTCTTTCGCAACAAAAATATGTGCATGATCTTCTAGTCAAATTTAATATGGCTGGGGTGAAGGATTCACTCACTCCTCTCAGCTCAAACACCTCTCTTACTCTTCACGATGGTAAGCCTTTAGCAGATACATCTTCTTATCGGAATCTCATTGGAGGCTTACAATACTTGTCACTCACTAAACCAGATGTTGCCTATGCGATGAACAAATTAGCTCAGTTTATGCATGCCCCAACATAGCCTCATTGGACTGCTGCTAAGTGGCTACTTCGTTACTTAAAACACACTATTCAGTTTGGCATTCTCATCCGGCCTTCATCAACTCTTGCACTCACTGCCTATTCCGATTCCGACTGGACTGAAAATAGAAATGACTACACGTCTACCTCCGCTTATGTGATTTTTCTTGGTAATTATCCAGTGTCATGGTGTTCTAAAAAGCAACAAACTGTTGCTCATTCTTCTACTGAAGCTGAGTACAGGTTTGTTGCAGCTACTGCTGCTGAAGTCACTTGGCTTGTTAATTTAATTGGCGAGTTGTACCTTCCTTTGAAGAGTCCTCCTCGGCTGCTTTGTGATAACATTGGTGCGACTTACTTATGTGCTAACCCAGTTTTTCATTCGTGAATGAAGCATCTCACCTTGGACTATCATTTTGTGCGAGACAAAGTCACAACTAGCTCCTTGCATATTGCTCATATTTCCACCCATGGTCAGATTGCCGATGCACTCACAAAACCTCTACCAAAATCTCGATTCGCTGAGTTACGATCCAAGCTAAGTATCGCTGATGGCTCTACCTATTTGCGGGGGCATATTAAGGAAGAGTCCTCCTCAGCTCAACCTCTAAACAATCTGTTATCAAAATAGGATAGAATAGGTGCAACTGAATTCCTTAGTATGTGGTTCGCTTAGTTGTAATTGTTTATCTTATCATGTTATACTCATGTATTTATAGTGGACTGTAAAGTGCAATCCATAACAATTTTCTTTTCTCAATTAATCAGCTTCTATAGTTATGCTTACCAAATTGCTGGGGATATTCTCCGAAAGCGTTAACGAATGCTTTTATCCGGTAGATGTTAAGATTGCTTCTAGTATACTATTTCCGTTCCATCAAAATGGGATCACTTTCCTTTTTACTCATTACAAATTATAGTCTATATTTCTTTTTGAAAGAGTAGCTAATTTATTAGTTTTTCAATACAACCTATTTAATGTGCATCTTTATCAATAATTATCGTACAATCAATTATAGTTAGAGTGATTAATATTAATAGAGAGGTATATTAAGAAAAGACTCTGGAAAACTTATTGATTTAACTATATTACAATATTTTTTTAATTTATGTGTAAATAAAAGTAGGTCTATCTTTATAGGAAAAAGAGAGTATATCATATCAAAACATAACTTTTCTAGTATATTAATTTAACCATTAATTATTGTGGTATAATGTGGTAGAAATTGATGGACTTAGCTCCTCTACAATTCTATTCTCTATAATTTCATACAATATTTCTCTCGATTAATGTCATGTGTCACTATATTTCATCTACAGACTACATAAATTATGCTAAACTAGGTTTCCAACTATAATTAGAAAGCACTAAATGTTAAAATCTAACTAGCATATTTAACTAGCAAAACAAATATAAGCCATATTTAACTTACAAACTCATACATTTTTTGTGCTCCAAAAAATATTACATGACCACTTCTTATGGCAAGTTGTTTAGTGTCAACCAATGGTCTTTAAGGTCATGAGAAAACAACATTTATTGCTTTAATTGTAGGCTCAACAAAAAATGCGCAAAGTGTCTAGTGTGAAAAACCAATAGTCTTTAAAGTGCTTCCATTCGGTTGATGCATGCAAACTATGACAGAATTTATCGAAATAACATGAAGAACAAAGCAAGCCCAAAACATTTATATCAGATCAATGACATAGTTTTATCCAAATAAGTAGAGCCATTATAAGCTGTAAAATAATAAAGTAAGCCATAAATTGATATAGAAGCAAATTAGCAAAAAGGTAAACCTGGTTAACCCTTGTTTTTCTTAAGTTGAAGCTTCACTGGTGAAATTGGAGCAAAATCGCAAGTCTTGTGTTTTTTCTTTTCTTTTCTTTTCTCTTTGTTGCAATTGTTGTTCTTGGAGCGAGAGCAAGAATGGGTTGTTTCCTTTATTTCTTTCTTTTTTTAATCATATGTGTTGTGGCAAGCCCAAAGAATCTAAAAATAAATGGGTCTTAACACATATGTGTAGAACTCAATTATTGACCCAAAAGCTTAAGCTATTGGGTCTTGAGCCTACACATGTTTATTAATAGTTCATTATTCTCCTAATTTTTTCATGTGAGAGAAATCATTCTCTTTGCTCTTTAGTTCACCGTGTGAAACTACTAACAAATCTTCCCCTTTTTACATGTAAACTCTAATTGGACCTTAACTCCCCCTTAATTCACATTTATCGCCGATGAATATATCTTCACCACTCGCACAAGCTATTTAGATCTTCTTTTGCACCTTAGCTACTACTATATCAACTCCAGTAACTCTTTTCTGTGCACCCTAGATCAATCATGCACCTTCCTATGCACTCTGGATCAACCATTAAAGTGATTCCATTCGGTTGATGCATGCAAACTATGATAGAATTTATCGAAATAACATGAAGAACAAAGCAAGCCCCAAACATTTATATCAGATCAATGATAGAGTTTTATCGAAATAATAGTAGAGCCATTATAAGGTGTAAAATAATAAAGCAAGTCATAAATTGATAGTAACAACTTAGCAAAAAGGTGAAATTGGTTAACCATTACTTTTCTTAAGTTGAAGCTTCACTAGTGAAATTAGAGCAAAATCGCAAGTCTTGTGTTTTTTTCTTCTTTTCTTTTCTTTTTGTTGGTAATCACTAAAAATTATATATAGAGAAAATAAGAATAATCGTGACTGCACGTAATCTAGCAGCATCAGTTCATTAATAATTTAGGGCCCAATTCACTAGTTGCAGTAACAGTACCCGCTAAAATGGTACAGTTACAGTAGTTGTACCATGGTACCATGACAGTATCGGTACTATTATTACACAACTGCAAGTAAATTATGTGACATAGACAATTATAGGTAAAAGTTGGTACCGTAACAGTATCGGTACTATAAGAATTACACAACTACAAATGAATGATCACTACAAAAAAAAAATTGAATTTTGCGACGAGTCGTCGCCATCCCGTCACCAATACGGCGATGGCTTAGTGAAGCGAAAGATTGACGCCAATTTTATGACAGAACAGTGACAGCATAATGTGAGACAGAAAAAATCATCACCAAGCCGTCATTGTTAGTGACGGCATACTTCGTCATCTCCAAAATTGGAGACGGGAGCGCATCCCATTTCCAAAATTGGAGATGGCATACTTCGCCGTCTCCAAAATTGATGACGGGAGCGCCTCCTGTCTCTAACCCGTCTCTAATCCCTTGCCCAAAACAAAATGACAGAGTGCTAACCAGCTCTCTGTTATTTCATTTTCACGATCCCCTACCTCCTTCAAACCCCAACCCACCCATCCCCACCCCATTCACCATGTAATAACCTGGACCCAGCATAGAGTCTATCATACTAAATTGCATATATTTATTTTATTAAATTGCATGATTCTTGAAAAATGTGCAATGATGATTGGTTGCACTTATTTAAATTATATCTAATTGACTTGCCTGAAATATTTATTTTACTATTTTATTTACTAGAAATTATTTCACTAATATTTAAAATGATTGAATTTTACTATTTGAATGAAAAGCCCCGAACACGAGAATAATTATTTTTTATTATTATCTCGATTTGTATTTATTTAAATTATATTTAATTGATTTATGTGAAGTAATTAATTTATTATTTTCATTCACTTTAATTATTTAATTTATAATTAATAATTTATCTGGGACACTTACTTTATTATTTTAATTATTTAAAAATATTTTATATGCCTTTAAATTCATTTATTTTACTGTTCAAACGGAAGCTCGGACCCAGACCCGAACAAGCCATTTATTTATTAGTAATAATTTTACTTACTGTAATTGCATCTAATTACTAGAAATGATTATCTTAATATGTTTATTAATTGTCTACATTTAATTGAGCCTAGAGAAGATTTTTGATTAAATTATTTATTTTATCTGCTTGCATATTTATTTTAATTATTTTATTTTGTGACTTCGTTCAGTATTCTTTTTGTGCATTGCATCCCCGGAAGAGTAGAATTAAGTGATTTTGATCTGTTCGGGCTTAGGTGTTATTTTATTCGGGCCTAATTTTTATTTCGTTCAAGCTTAGTTATTTTTATTTGGGCCTAGTATTTATTTGATTTGGGCCTAGGATGTTATAGCTTATTAGTTAAATTAATCAAGTGAGTCTAACCCGTAGCCAAGCCTGATTTTATTGATATACAATTGACATTAGTTATCTACATAGCTAGGATATAAGGGCATTAAACAATGAATAAGCCAAAAAAAAAAAAGAATGAAAAGCTTGTTTGGGAAGCTTTGGGAATGGCCAAATAAACAAAAGAAATGATAAGAAACAACTAGAACCAAAAGAAAGGAAATTGGCAGAGAGAGGGAAGATGAAGCCGTGAGAATGAAGGAAGAAAAAGAAAAAGAAGAAAATGAAGAATTAAGCTAAGCTCCTTGCATTTTGCATGTTTTGTCTTAGAGGTGAGGGGAAAAATCATCTATTTATACATTCTAGTTGATTAATTTAGATTGGCATATTGATTTGTTTAATGTAAATGTTTGATTTATGAGTTATTCATGCTTGCATAGACAGATATTAAGCTAGTGAGTAATCTTTTAGCTTTTCTATTGCTAGATTACTTGAAGCTTTTAATGTTTGTTATATTATGAAGTCAAAATGCTTGTGTTAATGCTCCTATGAAGTGTTGAAGCAATCCTTGTAATCTCTGCCAAGTTGGAATAATGATCATTGCATAATAAAGCTGAATGGTGGCTATTTGGTGTGCGCGCATGTGTGTTTTTGGCCTGGACTGTTCAGGCCACGACAGTGATTGCCGTGGGCCAATACCCTTCCCCTGTGACCCCGACTTGCTATGTAAATGCTTAATAAATTGTTAAGTTACCTATTATTATTTTCTAGCAAGCTTAGAGTGATTTGTTAACATGTTTCTTGCTTAGTGTTAGTAGTATGATATGAATGTCTAGCAACTTTTATTATAAATGTGGATGGAGTTGAGTTCAATAGTTGGTTGGGCAGTTGAATAGCTCAATTAATGTTGTAGGAAGAAGCTGCATGTAAGAGCCATGTACAAGCTAATAATAATACCAACTAAATGAACAGGTCTTCAATTCGTTGAAAGGTAGAATGTCTATAGATTTTATTCTATAAGTCAACTTGTAGTAAAATATGTCCTGATCTTATTTGTGTGACTTGTAGTTGAATTTAATTAAGTCTAAATGTTGTTAACTTAACTAGAGTATTACGGACAAGTACTTTCTTTGGCAAATAGAACTTTTAGTTAGTTAGTAAAGGAATAAAGTCAGCTACAATAAGTTGAACATCACATAAAGGAAATATGATGTTAATTAGAGGTTTGCTCGTAACATGTCAAGAATGTCTAATTGAGTAACTGGAATTGGTTTGAGACCTAGATGAATGGAATCGATGGTATGTAAGGTACGTGCTCCAAGTATAGGAACTTATTATAAGATAATAAGCTTTATATGTTAACTTGTATTCACGAGAGCCTTGACCCCTCCCTTTTCCCCGTTTGTGATATGGAAACAAGTTTTGTTTTGATGTGTAACTCATGGTTATCAGAATAGTTGTGTTAGGTTAACTATTGATTGTAGTGGTGTGATTATGGTTTGTGAAGTTGATTAGCTAAGAGCTTGAATATTGGTTTGAGTTAGATGTTATTTGTGAGTAGTAGCTTGAGGAACTTCATGGAAATGTGTTAATTTTAGTTAAACTATATTCTAAATTTTGGTTACACTTAGCTATAACATGTTAGTTGAAACTTCCTCTTCTTGAATCGTTAAGTATTTTGCATTAACTAAAGTTGAACTTAGAGTATCCTAATGTCTACGTGCATGAGGTAGTTGGATGGTTAATGATTAACATAATTTAATTGAACGGAAGTTAAGTTGTTATGAAGTAGTGTTTGGTAGTTTCTTTTAATAGTCTTTGATCTTTAGTAAGCTTTGTGCATTAGTTGGGTAATATAAAGTTAACTACTTAATTGGTTAATTAAGGTTTTAGTGGCTTATGAGTGATTTAAAGTTATTGTGTGTAAATGAGCATTGAATTAAGTCTATTTGCAAATTATAAAGATAAATAAAACTTAGTTTATACAATGTAATTCTTGTTGGTTGAATGCAATGCATGGTAAGATTCTAAAACATGTTTTAGCAGTTGCATTGTGGACTATTTTAAGTTAGTTGTTTGAATGTCTAACTTAGTTAGTAATATGAGGATAATGTTAGCCAAAAAGAACCTAAGAATTGTGAAACCACAAATAATACTAGCAAGAAAGAGTTTTAGACATTAACAAGCTAAATGCATGCTAGGAAATGGAATGTATTTGATAGTTACATTAATTATATGATATGGTGTAGTTGAACTTGAGAAGTTGTTTAACTTTGTGTTTTATGTAATGTACTCTGCTATTAGATAATCAAGAGAATTAGAGTCAAGACCTTTTTGCTTTTCATCAGCTCTTTTCTCTAAAATGATTTTTATTGAAAGAAGAGTGTTGGCCTGAAAAGCCTATAATCTTTATTTTGATAATAACAAAACATCTTAATCATGCTTTAGCATCCTTTTTGTAAGACCTTCATTCCAAAGCAAGTCTACATCAACATTGGATCAAATTTTTTCAGTCAAAGAGTAGAAAGCTTTTTGGATCAAAGACCAAGCCCTAAAGAATTCAAGTTATTGACTCGTAGATAAAAAGGGAGTCACAAGGAATGAGAAGTGGTGACATAAGGGGTACCGGCCTTAAAAATTGTCGCTTGCCTAAGTATGATTTGTATCGCTCAAAATTTCTCCAAAATTTTTTTTTTGATTTCAAAATCATTCGTAGAAAAATATTTTTTATTTCAAACTCTTGCTTTTGAAATCATTTTATAAAAATACCTTTCAACTGGTTTGAAAATTTTTTGGGATGTTAAAAAATGCTAAGAAATCTCTTTTTCAATGTGCCCAAATTTTTCTGGGCTCAAAATACCTTTTTAGCATTTTTTATGGCATCCGGGCGTTACCAGCATTTTCCGGTCGCCCGGATAGAAGGTGCAACGCCCGGCAGAAAAGACCGATCCGGGCGATACACCTTCTTTCCGGGCGCCCGGATCAGTGGCTCAGCGCCCGGATGAGTTAACGGGAAAATCCGGAAATCTTGCTTAAAATTCGATTTTTATCTAATCTTTCCCTCTTTTTAAGCCATGCTTTCTCACCTTCAAAATTACCTCTCTAAGCCATAATTTTCAGATTTTCAAAAGAGCTTTCATATCATTCCTATTGAGAAATATTGATCTATCATTATCATATCTTTGAGCATTCAAAGCCATTTTCCAAGTGTAATATCAAACTCAAATAGGAGTTGCAATTGTCATTTATTCTATTACATAATCTTTGTAATACATTCTTTCACATAGATTGAGAGAATCATTGTGAGAAGAAGTATTGTAATCCTTTGTGGACTCAAAGGAAGAGAGAGTATTAGGTTAAGCTTCACCTACATTTGAAGGAGCTTGTGTAACTCTTGTGGACTCAAGAGTAATTGTAGTTGGTTCTTGCTTCACCAACATTTGAAGAAGCATCATAGTAAAGAGTTATTAAAATCCTAAGGGAAGAAAAGACCTTAGGTGGTGGACTAGGCCTCCTGGAGTGCGAACCACTTGAAAATTATCGTGTTTGATTTCTCCTACTCTATTCTCTTTATTTTCAAGTTATTTACTTTCGTGTGGATATTGCTCATCTTAATTGCTTGATAATTGTTGAGATATCTATTTGAAATTTTACCTTGAAACTCTAATTGCATATCTAGTGTTAAATACTCATATGCTCACCAAGTGTTTGATAAATTGCCTACAAGAGCTTCTAGTGTATTATCAATCTTTACTAGACATTGCCTCCATATTAAAAAAATTTAAATTGCTTAACCTTGCCTAAACAACCTAATTCACCCATCCCCCCTCCCTTTTAGGTTATTAAGGACCAACAAGTGGTATCAAGAGCTAGTACTCTACATATAGCTTAACATCTAGTAGAGGATCCTTATGGCAAGCTCATCAATGTCAAATATAGTTGAAGGACAATCTTCCTTTAGACCACCATTATTTAATGGAACAAACTATTCTTTTTGGAAAACTAGGATGAGAATCTATATTCTAGCAAATGACATAAGAGTTTGGAATGTGATAAAAAATGGACCAATTAATCTTACTTTAACTAAAAAGGAATGAGAACAAAGTATCACTACCCCCAAACCGGAAAAAGATTATAATGATGATGACTTCAAAGTGTGTGAAAGAAACTATAAAGCTATGAATATGTTATATCTTGCTTTAGATTCAAATGAGTTCAATAAAATTTCCGGATGCAAAAGTGCTAAAGAAATTTGGGATCAATTAAAAGTCACATATGAGGGCACCAACCAAGTTAAAGAAACTAGAATAAACATGTTTGTTCATAAATATGAAATGTTCAAGATGTCTTTTGATGAAAATATAGAACAAATATTTTCTAGATTCACTGATATTGTTAATGCTCTAAAATCTCTTAGAAAAGAGTATTCTAATGAAGAATTGGTAGGCAAAGTTCTCCGAAGCTTAACCGAGCCATGAGAAGCTAAAGTAACGGTTATTGAAGAAGCTAGAGACCTCAAAACTCTCACTCTTAGTGAACTTATGGGATCTCTTATGAGCCATAAGTTGAAGAGGAAAGATCGAGAAGAAGAAAAAAGGAATAATAAAAAGTCACTTGCACTTCTTGCATCAAAGGCTTACTCAAGTGATGAAGAAGAAGAAAACAAAGAAGATGATGATGAGATAGCTCTTCTTACAAGGAACTTTAAGAAATTTCTTAAATTCAAAAAGGTAAGCAAAGCTCCCTACAATAGGTTTATGAACAAAGGAAGAAACAAATCAAAAGAAGAAGGAATGTGCTTCAATTGTGACAAGACGGGTCATATAAAAGCAAATTGTCCAAAACTAATCAAAACCAAGGAAGGAAAAGCTTTGAAGGCAACATACGTTGATGACGATGCATCAACCGGTGAGGAAAGTGAAAATGAAGAAGTGGCAAATATCGTTTGTCTTATGACAAAAGAAGATGATGAGGTATGCTCTTCCTTTAACTCCGAATATTACACCTCTAGCTCATTAATTGAAAGTGAATGTTCTTTTGAAGAACTACAAAATGAATTCTCAAAAATGCATGATAGTTTTGAAATTGCAATTATTAAGATACATGAACTTAAAAAAGAAAATAATACATTAAAAGAAGAAAATAAGTTGCTTGAAAAAGATCGAAATTTTGCTCATGAAAAAGCACTTAAAATTCATTTCAAAAATAATAATCTTCAAACAAAAATTGAAAAGCTTGAAAAAGAAAATCAATGATTAAATAGAAACCTTGTAAGATTTACAAAAGGAAAAGAAAACCTTGATAAAATGCTTGGCTCTCAAAAAATGACTTTTGATAAAAGTGGATTAGGATATGAACCTTCTTCAAAACAAAAATCTCTAAAAAGCTATTTTGTTAAAGTATCATCCTCTACAAATGAAGCATCAACATCTAAAGGATTTCAAAAAATATGCACCTATTGTGAAAGACAAGGTCACATAACATCACATTGTAAATTTCGAAATATAATAGGTAGAGACTCCAAAATTCCTTCTTGGCTTAAACCAAAATGGATTATCAAAAGTGTTAAAAGTCAATACTAACAATATAGGACCCAATAGAACTTGGGGACCTAAATTTTGTTTTTGTATATAGGTTACCCTAAGGATGAAGTATGAAGGAAATTGGGTCATTGATAGTGGATGTTCAAGACATATGACCGGTGATCTATCTCTTTTCTATGAGCCTATCAAAAATTACAAAGGTTTTGTGAGATTTGGAAATAATGAAAAAGGTAAAATCATTGGTAAAGGTAGCATTTGAAATAAAATATCCATTCATGATGTGCTACTTGTGAAAGGATTGCAATATAATTTGCTTAGTGTAAGCCAACTATGTGATACTGATTATCTAGTTGAATTTAAATCATCATGTTGCACCATTTTTTACAAAATGAAAAATGTGTTTTTTATTGCAAATAGACATGAAAATGTCTATATTATTGACTTTGAAAGTATATCATGTTAAAATATTGATTGTTTAATCACAACAAATAAAAGTTCTTGGTTATGGCATAGAAGATTAGGACACATTAGTATGGATCTACTTGGTAAACTTTCTCGAAATGATCTTGTGAGAGGCCTTCCTAAGACCAACTTTGAAAAATATCATTTATGTGATGCATGCCAATTTGGAAAACAACATAAAGTATCTTTCAAAACCATTAGGCACGTGACTACATCAAAAGCTCTACAAAAACTTCATATGGACCTTTTTGGACCAATGGATGTAATAAGTCTAGGAGGATCTAGATATGTTTTTGTCATTGTTGATGATTATACTAGATACACATGGGTGATGTTTCTTGCTTTCAAAAGTGATGCTTTCAATGAATTTGCAAAATTCTGTAAAAGAGTGCAAAATGAGAAATGATACTATATTTCATGCATTCATAGTGATCAAGGCACGGAGTTCATAAATGCATCTTTTGTGGAATTATGTGAACAAAATGGCATTGAGCATAATTTTTCGGCTCCTAGAACTCCTCAACAAAATGGGGTTGTTGAAAGGAAAAACCGAACTTTACAAGAAATGGCAAGAACAATGTTGAAAGAAAACAACTTGCCTACATACTTTTGGGGAGAAGCTGTCAATACGGCTTGCTATACTCTAAATAGAGTTTTAATTAGACATTCTCTAAAGAAAACTCCATATGAATTATGGAAAGGACGTACTCCAAATATCTCACATTTTAAAGTTTTTGGATGTAAATGCTTCATCTTAAATAATAAGGAGTATCTTGGTAAGTTTGATTCAAAATCCGACGAAGGTATTTTTATTGGATATTCTTCTAGAAGCAAGGCATATCGAGTTTACAATAAAAGAACCTCCGTAATTGAGGAATCTATGCATATTAACTTTGATGAAACTAACCCATTTATGTCAAGAAAAGATGAAGATGATGATGTAAGCTTTCAACAAGTTGAAGAACAAAGTCGACCTATTCCGACAAGTGAAGAAGGCAATACATCCACAGGCAATCAAATTGATACTCCAATAGAGGAAGAATAACCAACTTTAAATGATCAAATCATATCAACAAATCAAGATCTTCCAAAATGTTAGAAATTTGTCAAAAATCATCCAAATGATCAAATCATTGGGGATCCATCACAAGGTGTAAGAACTCGTTCCAATCTGAATACTTTTTGTGAACATGTAGCTTTTATATCACAAATTGAACCTAAAAATATAAAAGAAGCATTATTGGATGATGATTGGATTATTGCTATGCAAGAAGAGCTTAATCAATTTGAAAGAAATCAAGTTTGGACCTTAGTTGAAAAACCTAGTAATTACCCGATTATTGTTACAAAATGGGTTTTTCGAAATAAACTAGATGAATCCGGTAATGTAACTGGAAATAAGGCTAGATTAGTTGCTCAAGGGTATAATCAAGAAGAAGGAATAGACTATGAAGAAACCTTTGCACCGGTAGTTCTACTTGAATCCATTAGAATGTTACTAGCATATGCATGTTTTATGAACTTCAAACTCTATCAAATGGATGTCAAAAGTGCTTTCTTAAATGGAAATCTTCAAGAAGAAGTTTATGTTGAACAACCACCCGGTTTTGAAAATACAAATTTATTAAGTCATGTATTCAAACTTCAAAAAGCTCTTTATGGACTTAAACAAGCACCTAGGGCATAGTATGATAGATTAAGTAATTATCTACTTGACAACGGCTTCTCTAGAGGTAAACTAGACTCTACTTTATTTGTAAAAAGAAAAGCTAAAGATATATTGCTTGTTCAAATTTATATTGATGACATTATCTTTGGTGCTACTAATGAATCCCTTTGCAAGTATTTTTATGAATGTATGCACAAAGAATTTGAAATGAGCATGATGGGATAATTAAATTTCTTCTTTGGACTTCAAATCAAACAAACAAAAGAAGGGATCTTCATTAATCAAGCCAAGTACATTAAGGAACTCATCAAAAGATTCGGGCTTGAAACTGCAAAAGAAATGAGCACTCCTATAGGAACGTCAATCAAACTTGATAAAGATGAAAAAGGTAAATCTGTTGATGAAAAGCAATATCGAGGTATGATCGGAAGCCTTCTCTATTTAACTGTCTCAAGACCTGATATTATGTTTTTTGTATGCTTATGTGCTCGGTTTCAATCTTCTTCGAAAGAATCACACTTGAATGCTGTAAAAAGAATTATTAGATACCTTAAGGGTATCATCAATCTAGGACTCTTTTATCCTAAAGGCACATCTTTCGAACTTCTAGGATACTCCGATGCCGATTATGCGGGATGTAAGATTGATAGAAAAAGTACTAGCGGCAGTTGTCAATTTCTAGGACATGCCTTAGTTTCATGGTCTAGTAAGAAACAACATAGTGTAGCTCTTTCAGCAGCAGAAGCAGAGTATGTAGCTATAGGTAATTGTGCAGCACAAATTCTATGGATGAAACAAACTTTACTTGACTTTGGTCTCGAATATGATCATGTGCCTATCAGGTGTGATAATACAAGTGCTATAAGTCTATCAAAGAACCCTATTCAATATTCTAAAACTAAGCATATTGAAATTCGTCATCATTTTCTAAGAGATCATGTGCAAAAAAGGGATATTGAACTTGTTTTTGTTGATTCTTTGTATCAATTGGCCGATATTTTTACAAAACTATTGCATGAGAATCAATTTTGTGCTATTAGAAGGGAACTAGGAATGCTTTGGGTCACTTAACCTGGCGAAAAAATTGCATTTTTTTACAAAATAGTGATCCGGGCGTTACTGCCTTCTTCCGGGCGCCCGGAAGAAGTGTGTAACGACCGGAACCTCACTTTCTGTCGGGCGTTACTGCCCTCATTTGGGCGCCCGGAAAAAGGGCCTATCGCCCGGATCGAGCAGATTGAAAAACGAAATCCCTCTCTTCTCTCCTCACTTTTTTCATATCTTCTCAAATATAAACTCTTTTTTTCTCTCAATTCCTCATATTTATTCACCAACATCTTCACCATCACTCACCATTATTTGCATCAAAACACTCTTTAATCATCAATCTCTTATATTTTCATCATCAAAGCTTTCAAAATCTTCATTATCCAATCCTTAAAAAAAAACCTTGTATACAAGGTGTTCGGTGAAATTCTCCAACCAAGTCTTTCTTCTAACAAGCTTCACCAACCTTCAAATTCAAATGGCACCACCAAGGGCTGACTCTAGGAAACGCAAGCAAGGAGAATCTTCATCCTCAGGCCCTCAGATCATTGTAAATCCAGATGCTTTTCCACAATAAAACATCCTATGGGGTAAGATTTTAGACCCTCCCACCTTGCTTAATGGTACTAGAATTTATCGCCTTTTAGATGCTCAAGGGTGGCTACCTATGTTAAGGTTTGAAAACAAAGGAAATACTGCTTGGATTAGAGAATTCTATTACTATGTTAACTTAGACTTCAACACCATGAAACTGAATAGTCAAGTTAAGTCTAAGGAACTAGAATTAACTACAAGTATTGTTGCTAGAGCTTTTGGGATTCCTAATCAAGGAACAAAACTTTATTCATATAGAGGTATGCCAGAAGGTGTTCTTGATAACTTAGAAGCCAATGTTATAGAATTTATGTGGGAAGGAACAGGAACAAGCTCCTTAGGTTATCCTAAGACTAAGGATCTCACTCCAGAAAAGAAGATGCTTTTTTATATTCTTTATTTTGATAATAACAAAACATCTTAATCGTGCTTTAGCATCCTTTTTGTAAGACCTTCATTCCAAAGCAAGTCTACATCAACATTGGATCAAATTTTTTCAGTCAAAGAGTAGAAAGCTTTTTGGATCAAAGACCAAGCCCTAAAGAATTCAAGTTATTGACTTGTAGATAAAGAGGGAGTCACAAGGAAGGAGAAGTGGTGACATAAGGGGTACCGGCCTTAAAAGTTGTCGCTTGCCTAAGTATCGCTCAAAATTTCTCCAAAAAATGTTTTTTGATTTCAAAATCATTCGTAGAAAAATATTTTTTATTTCAAACTCTTGCTTTTGAAATTATTTTATAAAAATACCTTTCAACTAGTTTGAAAATTTTTTGGGATGTTAAAAAATGCTAAGAAATCTCTTTTTCAATGTGCCCAAATTTTTCTGGGCTCAAAATACCTTTTCAGCATTTTTTATGGCATCTGGGTGTTATTGGTATTTCCCGGTCGCCCGGATAGAAGGTGCAACGCCCGGCAGAAAAGACCAATCCGGGCGATACACGCTCTTTCCGGGCGCCCGGATCAGTGGCTCAGCGCCCGGATGAGTTAACGGGAAAATTCGAAAATCTTGCTTAAAATCCGATTTTTGTCTAATCTTTCCCTCTTTTTAAGCCATGCTTTCTCACCTTCAAAATTACCTCTCTAAGCCATAATTTTCAGATTTTCAAAAGAGCTTTCATATCATTCCTATTGAGAAATCTTGAGCTATTATTATCATATCTTTGAGCATTCAAAGCCATTTTCCAAGTGTAATATCAAACTCAAATAGGAGTTGTAATTGTCATTTATTCTATCACATAATCTTTGTAATATATTCTTTCACATAGATTGAGAGAATCATTGTGAGAAGAAGTATTATAATCATTTGTGGACTCAAAGGAAGAGAGAGTAGTAGGTTAAGCTTCACCTACATTTGAAGGAGCTTGTGTAACTCTTGTGGACTCAAGAGTAATTGTAGTTGGTTCTTGCTTCACCAACATTTGAAGAAGCATCATAGTGAAGAGTTATTAAAATCCTAAGGGAAAAGAAGACCTTAGGTGGTGGACTAGGCCTCCGGGAGTGCGAACCACTTGAAAATCATCGTGTTTGATTTCTCTTACTCTATTCTCTTTATTTTCAAGTTATTTACTTTCATGTGGATATTGCTCATCTTAATTGCTTGATAATTGTTGAGATATCTATTTGAAATTTTACCTTGAAACTCTAATTGCATATCTAGTGTTAAATACTCATATGCTCACCAAGTGTTTGATAAATTGCCTACAAGAGCTTCTAGTGTATTATCAATCTTTACTAGACATTGCCTCCATATTAAGAAATTTTAAATTGCTTAACCTTGCGTAAACAACCTAATTCACCTCCCCCTCCCCCCCTTTTAGGTTATTAAGGACCAACAAAGAAACTTACAAGGGAAACAAGTTCAATGTCATCTGTCACTTCTTTGGTTATCAAGCTCCTGGATCCATCAAAATTTGATTGTGTTTATGTCTATGTAAGTTCTAGTTTTAAATTCTTTAGTTATTTTCATGTTATATGAATATATTTTCTTGGGTTAGTAAACATTTTTAGCTAATGCTTCTGTGCATCTCGCTACGGTGGACTTATACAATTATAATGAATACATTATAGGTTTCGTATACCCAAATGTATTATACAAGTTGCTCAATTGCACTGGAAATATACTGTTATTGCCAATATTAAGGAATACACTACTGAGATGAGCACTTTAAATTTCAGGTGTTAGAGCTAATGCTTCTAAAGGCTTTGGTGAACTTTTGGGACGCGACACACAATATTGCTTTTTGGTTCAAATGTTTGGGACGCAACACACGCTATTGATTTTTGTTTCAAATGTTTAGACAACTAGTCTATGAGATAACATTTCAGATCTATACTAGTTAATAAAATAATTCTACTTTGGTAGCTCTTTTATTGTATATTTAGTTTGTTTTAATTGCTGTTTGGTTGTACATGGTCCACAGTTTTTTCTTTTTTAATTTTAATTTAATTTTGACGAGGGCTTGGCGACGATAATTTTGGTGACGAGAGGCGCTCTCGTCTCCAATTTTGGAGAGGAAAGGTTGGTGAGGGCTTGGCGATGACAATTTTGGTGACGGTTTGGTGAGGGGTTAAGTTGGCGAGTGTTCGGTGATGACAAACGTTAATGACGGTCGGGTGACGGGAAAGGTTGGCGAGGGCTTGGCGAGGACAATTTTTATAACAGTTTGGGGACGGGTTAAGTTGACGAGGGCACGGTGACAGCAAACTGTTGTGATGGCTTGGAGACGGAAAATTTGGCGAGGGCTTGGTGACGGAAGAATTGAAGACGGGCTGGAGATAGTTTCACAGCCGTCGACAAATTGGTGACAGCACGGTGAGGGAAACCGTCTCTCGCAAAATTCAATTTTTTTTTTTAGTGATAATCAAAGATAAAAGATAACGTGAAAAGTTAATAAATACAAAGAAGTTATTCGTCAGTAACCATTGCAATATCTACAGGGTTTTTAAGAATATTTCTTTAACTTAAAGACAATTATAACATGACAAATTAATAAGAGATTGTGACTACGTACGAAATGAAATTTAAGAGATCTTAAGGAGCGGAGATATTTCTTTAATTTAACAATTTATTGTGGTCATTTTTTGCCACCACATGAGGGGTATTACAATTTTTATATTGAACATGATGTTAAACTAATTAGCAAAGGCACTAGTCAATCTTCCAATTCTTGTAAATGGAAGAATATATATTAGTCACATAATTGAAGATAGCAGTCAATTTTCCAACATCCAAATCTAGCATGTGAGTACAGCTTTAAAAAAAAAAAAAAAGTAGATTAAGTTGCAAAAAACTCTCCAGGCCAATAATTTTAGCTCGTGACTGGACTATATTGCTTACTATCATCTGATATCAGTCCAATTAGAAAGCGCTGATCGATGCAATTGCCCTTTTGATAGGAACTCTTCTGTTTATAAATATCCTTTTCGATAGCAATGATATTCTTCTTCCGACCAATACGACAAAAGTAAAAACGTGTGCGGTGACGCCAATACTCTATTGGACCCATCCAACTTCTAGATAACCTTGAAAGTAGCTTGCGTAGAATCCGAATATTAGCAGTTTTATTCCATGTCGATTTCGCTGTCCTTTTCCAGTACTGTGCCAGCAATCTAAAATCCTGCACGCTGGTTTTGACGTTCGTGGCAATTACATAGAAGATGACATAGGCGGAAAATGAATATAATTAAACTATAAGTCTACCTCTGATACTATATCAAGTATTATGAACTGCATTCTAAAATTAATTGTTGTTATGTTGAGTAGTTTAAAATCTTATAAAGTGGACTTAAAATTTCTGAATATCTGATGTAAAATAAGTGTATATTCTAACACAATTAGATGTCACTAGTCTTGCAGGACTATAAGGCCACTTCTTGTTTGTCCTGCCGTGATGATAGACAATTAAACAACAATGTTTATCAAATATTACATGTTTATTTTTTTATTTCAATGGAGGCCGAAGGCTGAGGATTAGAAATGCATTAGTCTATGGGATATTTCACTCCTTTTATCATACTCATTAAAGGTGTAGAACCTATTTGACTGATAATCCAACGTCTGAATTGTTAAAATTTAACGAAGATCAAAATTAATGAATCAATTCGCACAATTATTTGCTTATCTTAAAACGTGATTCTATGTATACACTTTGTTGATTTACAAGTTGTGGGAATCTTCAATGACTAGTCTAATTAAGTGGACTGTGGGCGGCGGACTTCCGTTGCACAAGTTTTTTTTTTTTTTTTGCGTTGCACAAGTTGAAATGCAGCCAATACAAATACTACTTTAATTGCAGAACTCGATTCAATTTCAAGTCTGAGCAGATAATCAGTTAGACTTAGATGGATCAATCAACACTTGAGCCTCACGTACTCATCTTTCCCGTCCCAGTACAAGGTCATGTCAACTCCATGCTCAAGTTAGCAGAGCTACTATGCTTTGCGGGTCTTCACATCACCTTCCTTGTATCTAATAACGTCCACAATCGCCTCTTGCGTCACACTGATGTTGAATCTCGCTTGGCAGCTTATTCAGGGTTCAGATTTGAGACGCTTCCGGACGAGCTATACAAAGACAATCCGCACAATGATGAGCGGATCATGATGCTGTACGATTCTTTAAAAGCCATCGGGAAGCCATTTCTGAGAGAGTTGCTCGGTCGGGGTCGCCTGGATGGTGGAACCAGGCCTCCAGTGTCGTGTATCATATCAGATGGGCTCTTTAGCTTTGCCATTGATATAGCTGAGGAGCTTGGCTTGCCCATCATATATTTCCGCACAATCAGTGCTTGCGCCTTTTGGGCTTACTTTTGCATTCCTCAACTCGTCAAAGCTGGGGAGTTTCCATTTCAAGGTCTGTACATTGTCTCACAATTATATCAATTCAGATCTGCTGAAACATTCACTTTCTTGTGGGAAAAGTGTAGTATCTTCTATTCTCCAGCGAACTATACTCCCTACATCCATAGCACGTGAATTCCATATATGTAGAGCCTACTTTTATATCTCTAAAAAGTATGAATCGTAAGAGGATAGAACAATATTACGTTCCTCACTTACGGACGTACTATGCACCACACATGATATGAAAGACGGGCGTCCGTCATTAAAACCTCCCCTTTTTGTGAATTGTTGAAGATCTTATTTTTCTCAGCGATATAGTCAAATACATCTTTTTCTATAACGTTCCTATAATGGTGGAATAGTGATTAGTTTATAAATCAAAGTTATCAATTTAAATAAAAAAATTTATTGTGTACGGTAGCCACAACTGTGCAGTTGTTCATACATAAGAAAAACTTTTTAAATAATAATAGTTATGGTTACTTATTTTTAACTAGTTAATTTGAGGTTCAATTAGTTATAATTTAAACTCATAACAGGAGTCTCGCTCACGGGACCTGGTCAGTTTTGGATGACATATTTTCTCATGCTAATTGGGTATATATTATGCATATGATGTAGGATGTGACATGGATGAACCAGTAGCCAATGTGAAAGGCATGGAAAGCTTTCTCAGGCGTAGAGATCTTCCAAGTTTTTGCCGTGCTAGTGACGCATCAAATAGTACTATTTTCACAATGCTTTTAGCTGAGACACAGCAAACTACTAGAGCTCAAGCACTCATACTTAACACCTTTGAAGATCTAGAAGGACCAATCCTCTCTCAAATACGTACTTCTTGTCCAAATGTTTACACTATTGGACCACTCCATGCCCACCTAAAGTCTAGACAGGCTGCAAAATCAAGCTCATCATCATCAACTCCATCGTCAAATAGTCTATGGGAAGAAGATAGAAACTGCATTACATGGCTTGACAAGCAACCATCAAAATCTGTTATCTATGTGAGCTTCGGAAGCATTACAATCTTATCAAGAAACCAACTTCTGGAATTTTGGCACGGTATAGCCAACAGTGGTGCGCGATTCTTGTGGGTGATAAGGCCAGAATCCGTCATTGACAAAGATGATGAGGCAAGTCATTTTCCGGCAGAGCTAGAGGAAGCTACTAAAGAAAGAGGTTACATGGTGGGTTGGGCGCCGCAAGAACAAGTCCTTGCCCACCCAGCCATTGGTGGATTCTTGACTCACAGTGGATGGAACTCTACTCTGGAGAGTATAGTTGAAGGAGTGCCAATGATTTGTTGGTCATACTTTGCTGATCAGCAATTGAATAGCAGGTTTGTTGGGGAGGTTTGGAAGCTAGGATTGGACATAAAAGATACATGTGATAGAGCCATAGTTGAGAAGGTGATCAGAGAACTCATGGAGGTGAGAAAAGATGAGTTTCAAGAAAGGGCCAATAGAATGGCGAAAATGGCTAGAGACTCAATTGGTGAAGGTGGTTCATCGTGTCATTACTTAAACAGTCTTATTCAGTACATAAACTCGATGGCCAAACCTTTGCAATATCACTCATGAGCTAGTTCGGTATATTACAATGGATGAAAGAGTATTAATTTGAATTTAAAATTTTTTATTACATTAAGTCATTACCTTAGGTATGAAATAAAATTATTTCCGAGGTCAATGTTATTGATTAATTGTACTGGCCTTGTATTATCAATAGAAACTACGGAACGTTGATGATGATAGCGAAGTTGTAGTGGACAATTAGATTAAGAAACTGTAGTTAATACAATTCAAGCAATAAATGATTAAGAAATGACGGTAATGTTGAACAAAAATGGAATGAACAGAAAGAAATGTATCGAATGGTAATGAGGCAATAACTGAATAATTACTTAATGAAGTTAAGTGAATCCCGTCCATTTCCATTTTGGACTTGACATTTTTACAAAAAAAAAAAAAAAAGTAGATTAAGTTACAAAAAACTCTCCAGGCCAATAATTTTAGCTCGTGACTAGACTATAAACTTTCTGTACGCTGTTCATTGCTTACTATCATCTGATATCACTCCAATTAGAATGCGCTGATAGATGCAATTGCTCTTTTGATAGGAACTCTTCTGTTTATAACTATCCTTTTCGATAGCAATGAAAGTCATATCTTCTTCTGACCAAAACTGCAAAAGAAGAAACGCGTGCAGTGACGCCAATACTCTATCTGGACCCATCCAACTTATAGATAACCTTGAAAATAGCTTGCGTAGAATCTGAATATTAGCAGTTTTTACGCTTTCCTTTTCCAGTACTGTCCCAGCAATCTAAAGTCCTGCACACTGGTTTTGAAGTTCGTGGCAATTACGTGAAAAATGACATATGTGGAAGTTGAACAAAACTAAACCATAAGTTTATCTCTGATACCATGTTAAAAATTATGACCCAAATTGGCAAGTTAATTCGCACATTTGTTTATTTCTCTAAAAACATGCTTCAATTTGCACTCTCTGTTGATCTGCATCATGTTTTGACAATCTTCAATGACTGTTCTAAGTCCACTATGGGCGGCAGACTTTCGTTGCACAAGTTGAAATGCAGCCAATACAAATACTACTTTAATTGCAGAACTAGATTCAATTTCAAGTCTGAGCAGATAATCAGTTAGACTTAGATGGATCAATCAACACTTGAGCCTCACGTACTCATCTTTCCCTTCCCAGTACAGGGTCATGTCAACTCCATGCTCAAGTTAGCAGAGCTTCTATGTCTTGCGGGTCTTCATATCACCTTCCTCGTGTCTAATAACATCCACAATCGCCTCTTCCGTTACACTAATGTTGAATCACGCTTCGCAGCTTATTCAGGGTTCAAATTTGAGACGCTTCCGGACGAGCTATACAATGACAATCCACACAATGATGAGCAGCTCGTGATGCTATACGATTCTTTAAAAGCCATCGGGAAGCCATTTCTGAGAGAGTTGCTCGGTCGGGGTGGCCTGGATGGTGGAACCAGGCCTCCAGTGTCGTGTATCATATCAGATGGGATGTTAAGTTTGGCCATTGATATAGCTGAGGAGCGTGGCTTGTCCATCATATATTTCCGCACTAGCAGTCCTTGCTCCTTATGGGCTTGCTTTTGCATTCCTCAACTCGTCGAAGCAGGGGAGCTTCCATTTCAAGGTCTGTACATTGTCTCACAATTATTTCAATTCTGATCGGCGATTATTGTGAATTCTTGACATCTCATCATCTATTCCGCTCAACTTTTAAAAACTTTGACATGTAGGTCCCTACCTTTTTCGTTTAGAACAAGTAGGTCTCTGTGTTTTATATATTTTTTTTTTGGAAAAATCTCGTCTATGTTGTTTATAAAGTATCTCAATTTAATTTATATTGTTTAAAATATCTTAATTTAGTCCTTATTATTTTCTTAAAAATTTCAATTTCATCTTTATTGTTTAAAGTTTTCAATTTCTTCTTTATTATTTCTTTAAAAAATTTAATTTTATCCATATTGCTTTTAAAAATTTCAAATTCATCCTTATTATTTCTCAAAAAAATTCAATTTAGTCCTTAGATAATAGGAACGGATTTGAAACTTTAAAAAAACAATAGAGATAAAATTGAAACTTTTTTAAAAATAATAGGGACGAAATTAAAACTTTTTAAAAAATAATATGGACTAAATTGAAACATATTAAACAATAGGAATGAAATTAAAATTTTTAGTGAAACAATAGGGATTAAATGTGAAATTTTCCCTTTATTTTCTCAATTCAATATCATTAATTATTTTTTACAACAATTTGAGACACAATGGTCATTTTTGCTTGTTTGAAAAAGGGAGTAAACATAAAGATCCTCTACTTGTCCTAAGCGAGGGATCCCATGTCTTATTTCCCATTTCAAATAGGTTAGAATGATCATTATGCCCTCGAACAACTAAATTGGACCAAATAAAGTCACTTGTTTATTTAATAAAAAAATTAAAAATCATAAAGGGTGTTAATTTTGAGTGATTTAAGAAAAGAAAAAAGATCTTCTAATCCTAAACAAAAAAAAGGAAGCGAATTTTTTATTCCTTAAAAAAGTCTAAAAAATACGAAGTTTCAAATTGAATCTTTCCAAATAAAACTTTCATGAAATTATTTTTACATTATAATGGAAGTTATTTTTCTTTTGTTTTTTGCTTCAAAAATACCCTTCTATATTTTTGAAAACCTTAACTTTGTCTTCAAAATTTTTAAAACCTCTAATGCTAACATGAAAAGCTAAACAATAGAGTTTTTATTCAACAACACTTTTAATAAAATACTACTTTTAACCAACAACATGAAAAGGTCCTATTTTCTCATGCTAATTAATTTGTTATGTAGAATGTGACATGGACGAACCAGTAGTGAATGTGAAAGGCATGGAAAGTTTTCTCAGGCGTCGAGATCTTCCAAGTTTTTGCCGTGCTAGTGATGTATCAAAATCAAAAAAAGCCACAAGGGTTTTAGCTGAGACACAGCAAATTTGTAGAGTTCAAGCAGTCATACTTAACACTTTTGAAGATCTAGATGGACCAATACTCTCTCAAATACGTACTTGTTGTCCAAATGTCTACGCTATAGGACCACTCCATGCCCACCTAAAGTCTAGACAGGCTGCAAAATCAAGCGCAACAACTCGATCATCAAATAGTCTTTGGGAAGAAGATAGAAACTGCATTAAATGGCTGGACAAGCAACCATCAAAGTCCGTCATCTATGTGAGCTTCGGAAGCATTATCATGTTATCAAGAAACCAGCTTCTGGAATTTTGGCATGGTATAGCCAACAGTGGTAAGCGATTCTTGTGGGTGATAAGGCCAGAATCCGTCATCGATAAAGATGAGGCAAGTCATTTTCCGGCAGAGCTCGAGCAAGCTACTAAAGCAAGAGGTTACATGGTGGGTTGGGCGCCGCAAGAACAAGTCCTTGCCCACCCAGCCATTGGTGGATTTTTGACACACAGTGGATGGAACTCGACACAGGAAAGTATAGTTGAAGGAGTGCCAATGATATGTTGGTCATACTTCGGTGATCAGCAAGTGAATAGCAGGTTTGTCGGGGAGGTTTGGAAGCTAGGATTGGACATAAAAGATACATGTGATAGAGCCATAGTTGAGAAGGTGGTCAGAGAACTCATGGAGGTGAGGAAAGATGAGTTTCAAGAAAGGGCCTATAGAATGGCGAAAATGGCTAGAGACTCAATTGGTGAAGGTGGTTCGTCGTGTCACAACTTAAACAGTCTTATTCACTACATAAACTCGATGGCCAAACCTTCGCAATATCACTCATGAATTAGTTCCGTACAATGAATGGTGGAGTCGTATTTCAAATTTAAAACTTTTTATTACCACAAATTATTACGTTAGATATGAAATAAAATTGTTTCCGAAGTCAATGTTATTCATTAATTGTACTGGCTTTGAATTATCAATAGAAACTACGGATCATTGATGATAGCGAAGTTGTGATGGACAATTTATGTCTCCATTTCCTCATCAGCAATATAATTTCTATGTTACGAGTAACACCTGGTAGTTTTTGCAAGTTGCATAAAGTAAATTTTGGTTGCATCTGCTAAGATAGTTATTTTTGGATTATGTTTGGTTTTATAAAATTTCAAAGACTATTGCATTAAAAAAAAACAACATTTGGCAGTAGTCAGATAGATTGCTTACCTTCATTAAACGTCACCATAGAAATAAAAGGTTTATTCTTCTTAGAGCAAGCTGCTTGGGAATTAAGTTATCTGTGGGTTTTTCTTATCAAATTGCTGCAATATAATGTCCGAAAGAGTTAACGAATGCTTTCAACAGGTAGATGTTAAGATTGCTTTCTAGTATACTCTCTCCGTCCTATAAAGATGGGATGAATTTTTTTTTTTTTTTACTCGTCACAAATTATAGTCTAATTTTTTTTTTTAAAAAGAGCAGTTAATTTATTGGTTTCCCAATACAATCTATTTAATGTGCATCTTTATCAACAATTATATGATTAATAAATTATAATTGGAGTGATTAATATTAAAAGAGGTGTGTATTAAGAAAAGGCTAAGGAAAACTTATTGATTTAACTATATTACAACATTTTCTTGATCTATGTGTAAATAAAAGTCAGTCTATCTTATGGGACAAAGAGAGTATATCATATCGAAACAGAACTTTTCAAGTATATTAGTTTAACCATTAATTATTGTGGTATAATGTGGTAGAAATTGATGGGATTCACTTAACTTCATTTAGTAATTATTCAGTTATTGCCTCATTATCATTCGATACATTTCTTTT
Organism: Ehretia macrophylla; assembly: GCA_037974665.1. Taxonomy (NCBI): domain Eukaryota; kingdom Viridiplantae; phylum Streptophyta; class Magnoliopsida; order Boraginales; family Ehretiaceae; genus Ehretia; species Ehretia macrophylla. The sequence continues at coordinate 49,173,203 of CM075769.1, read as the reverse complement.
TGTTCATACCAATTTTATTCAACATTACCGTAATTTCTTCGTATTATTGTCATTTATTGCTTCACTAAAATTTCATTTAGCTTTTGTTATGGTTTCCTCATATTAGCTAAAATACATAATTTTTTAACTATATTATTTTAACTAACAATACATGAATATTTAATTTTATTAAAAAAAAATATGTATAATTTTTAACACTCTATTGAACCAGTAGATGTTGCAAACCCCCGCTAGCTTTAAAGCACATCCGCCCCTACTTCATATTGCTCCACTTGACCCGGGGGGGGGGGGGGGGGGGGGGGGGGGGGAGGGAGATATATTTCTTCAATTGTTAATCTTTCTTGTAGATTAAGAGGAGAAAGTTGTTGAAAATTGATCGCTTGCAAGCTTAAAATTAGAACATCAGTCATTGTTATTTTGTTGACTTACACTCCATCCATCCCACTAAGATAAGGTTACTTTCATTTTTACATAGATTAAGAAAATGTAATTAATATAGTTAAAGAAATAAATTTTTCTTAGCCTTTTCCTAATATACTCCTCCATTGAAATTAATTTCTCTAATTATAATTGATTAGTGGTACAATTGTTAATAAAGATGCACATTAAATAGGGGCATATCCAAGAAACTAATAAATTAATTATTCTTCCCAAAAAGAAAGTGGACCATAATATAGGACAAGTGAAAGAGGAAAATGATTGGCCTATTTTTATGGGACGGAAGGAACGTTATTTAGATAATGAAAATTGCAATTTAGCTTTCCAACAGTTCCAAACAGATAATACAGTGATCAATAGCTTCAGACAAACAATTCGTAATTTAAAGTTAGATAGTGCTCATGGAGGTTCTTAGTTGGGAAAATTTCACATTTAGTTTTTATTGTTTGTAAAATATCTTAATTTAGTTTTTATTATTTAAAATATTTTAATTTAGTCCCTATTATTTTATTAAAAGTTTCAATTTCATTTTTATTGTTTAAAATATCTCAATTTAGTCCATATTTTTTCTCAAAAAAATTTAATTTCGTCCCTATTATTTTTAGAAAGTTTTAATTTCGGCCCTATTATTTTTCTTAAAGTTTCAAATTCGTTCCTATTATTCAAAGACTAAATTAAAATTTTTTGAGAAATAATATGAACGAATTTAAAACTTTTTAAAAATAATATAGACGAAATTAAAATTTTTGGAAAATAATAAGGACGAAATTGAGAAACTTTAAACAATAGGGATGAAAATAAAACTTTTAGGAAAACAATAGGGACTAAATTGAGACATTTTAAACAATAGAGACTAAACTGAAATTGTAAACAATAGGGACTAAATGTGAGATTTTCCCTTGTTAGTTCATAATCTCACAAATAGTCCTTATTGTTTATAAATTTTTGACAAATAGTCCTCATTGTTTTAAAAGTCACGCAGTTAGTCCTTATTGTTTACAAAAATTCACCAATAGTCCCTATTATTTCACAAGTCATTCAGTTAGTCCATATTATTTGTAAAAGTCTCTCCATTAGTCCTCATTATTTATAAAAGTCTCTATATTAGTCTCTAATATTATTTGAATTTGTAAACATTAAGGACTAATGGAGAGACTTTTGTAAACAATAAGGACTAATTGATAAGTAACTTTTAAAATAATGTGGACTATTAGTGAAACTTTTACAAATAATGGAAACTAATCGCATAATTTTTAAAATAATAAAAATTATTTATCTAAAATTTATAAATAATAGAGATTATTTGTCCAATTTGTCCCAAGTTATATGGCCGCAGGTTTCAACTAAAACACTAAGTATCATATCCTGTAGGATACATAACTATAGATTCTTCAATTTGATCACTTTATTTTAGTGGTGCAACTATTTATAGAGATCGTCATTATGTTAGGATTAGTTATTATGTATCGAAAAAAAGCTCTTCCATTAGTCACTCTACCACTTATGGATGCAATATTTTTTAGTATAGAAAGTCAAATGTCAATTCACTATTTCCTTTCATATAAGGTTATCCTATTCTTGTAAATGCAAGAATAAATATTAGCCACATAATTGAAGATGTCAGGAAGATAGCAGTCAATTTTCCGACATCCAAATCTAACTTGTGAGTACAGCTGAAAACAAAAAACAAAAAACAAAAAACAAAAAACAAAAACAAAAAAAGTAGATTAAGTTGCAAAAAAACTCTCTAGGCTAATAATTTAGCTCGTGACTGGACTATAAAGTTTCTGTATGTTGTTCATTGCTTATACTATCATCTGATATCACTCCAATCAGAATGTGCTGATCGATATAATTGCTCTTTTGATAGGAACTCTTTCTCCCGACAAACAAAAAAAAGATTGGAACTCTTCTCTTTATGACTTTCCTTTTCAATAGCAATGATATTCGGGAAAAGTTCAATTTAGTCTCTAAAATTTATGTCAAAAATCAAATAGATTTTTATATTTTATAAAAGAATTATTTTCATTTTTGAAGTTTTGTTAAAAAATTATTTTCGTCTTTGCTGTTAATTTTTATTTAACGGTCAATAGTTTAACTGAGATAAAATATTAAAATACTCTTATATTTATTTATTATAGATTAGGTGACAAAGAAAAATAAAATAATGTCAAATGTGCACAAAATATATTCTAAAAAATTAGCTATTATTGCACAAACTATATTCCAAAATAAAAAATAAAAACAAAAAACAATCTTTATATACTTAAATAAACAAAAAAAAAATTACAAAAAAAAAAAAGCCAACACCCTGTCGACGTCTTTTTTTTGTAATGCAATCTTTTTTTTTTGTAATTCTTTTTTTGTTGATTTATTATGTATATAAAGATTGCATTTTGTTTTTATTTTTTATTTTAGAATACAGTTTGTACAATAATAGTTAATTTTTTAGAATATATTTTGTTCTCATTTGATATTATTTTATTTTATTTTATCACCTAATCTATAATATATAAATATAAGGATATTTTAGTCTTTTATCTCAAAACAAATCATTGATCGTTAAATAAAAATTAATAGCAAAGACAAAATTAATTTTTTAACAAAATTGCGTTGACAAAATTAATTTTTTCACAAAATACAAAGACTTATTTGATCTTTAAGGAACTAAATTCACTTTTTCCCAATGATACTCATATCTTCTTACGACCAAAACAACAAAAGATAAAATGTGTGCAATGACGCCAATACTATATATCTTGGCCCATCCAACTTCTAGATAGCCTTGAAAGTAGCTTACGTAGAATCTGAATATTAGCAGTTTTATACCATGTCGATTCGCTCTCTGATCCTTTCCACAGTCGGTCTGTCCCAGCAATCTAAAAGGCAATTTTGTGAAAAATAACACACGTGAAAGATGAATAAAATTAAATCATAAGTTTATCTCTGATACTATATTAAGAATTATGGATTTTCATCCTAAACTTAATTAGTATTATGTAGAGTAACCTAATTTCGTGTGCAACAATTTATATAGTATCATTAAAAAAAATTATCGACTCTTCTTATTTTTTAAAAATTCTATATAAAATTATTAAAATAATATTTTAACCTCTAAAGTTGAATTTCTAGCTCTTGCGTGTAAACAATTAAACACGATGATTATCTTACATTCAGAAACGACAATTTGGGACATGTTCTTACATGTTGGAATGCAGCCAATACAAATACTACTTTAATTGCAGAACTCGATTCAATTTCAAGTCTGAGCAGATAATGAGTTAGACTTAGATGGATCAATCAACACTTGAGCCTCACGTACTCATCTTTCCCTTCCCAGTACAAGGTCATGTCAACTCCATGCTCAAGTTAGCAGAGCTTCTATGTCTTGCGGGTCTTCATATCACCTTCCTCGTGTCTAATAACATCCACAATCGCCTCTTACGTTACACTGATGTTGAATCACGCTTCGCAGCTTATCCAGGGTTCAGATTTGAGACGCTTCCGGACGAGCTATACAAAGACAATCCACACAATGATGAGCGGATCATGATGCTGTACGATTCTTTAAAAGCCATCGGGAAGCCATTTCTGAAAGAGTTGCTCGGTCGGGGTCGCCTGGATGGTGGAACCCGGCCTCCAGTGTCGTGTATCATAGCAGATGGGATGTTAAGTTTCGCCATTGATATAGCTGAGGAGCTTGGCTTGTCCATCATATATTTCCGAACTAGCAGTGCTTGCGCCTTTTGGGCTTACTTTTGCATTCCTCAACTCGTCGAAGCAGGGGAGCTTCCCTTTCAAGGTCTGTAGATTGTCAAACAATTATTTCTATTCTGATAAGCTGAATATGATGCCCTAATATGGCGATTATTGTGAATTCTTGGCATCTCATGGTTTAGAGAACTTGAAATAAATCTTTTTTTTTTTTTTTGCTAAGCCAGTAAAACACCAAATCAAACAAATACATGGAAGAAAACTCCAAACAAACTCAAGACTAACCTAATAAAATATTTAAGTTTCAATAGTTAAAAGGGTTCTATTGTTGAGAACGTTTCTAAATTGTTTGCCAGTAAACATTTTGAGTCTAACATCGTCACGAATCATTGCTACAATTTGATCCTCTGTTGTAACACAATTTCCAAAGAAGGGACTATTGCGCTCCTTCCAAATGTGAAAAATACAAGCAGGAAAAACAATTTTGAGCAAAAGTGCCTTCAAATTATCTTTCCTACAATTCTTCAAGATTAAATGCAAGGCCTTACTCCATTGAATACTCCCAACGCTGGCCAAGGCAAACTTAATACTTCTTCTCCAAATACGTCTACTAAATGTGCATTCAAAGAATATGTGATATCTAGATTTCATACTCATATGACACAGTTTACATTGACTCTGAACATTCAAACCCCACCTTAAAAGTCTGTCTTTCGTTGGGAGTCTATCCAAGATGACAAGCCACGCTCAGAAACAATTAACTTGAAATAAATCTATTTGACTCATTTTAGGTAAAACTCGTGAATAAGATATGCAAGAACTTTTTCGTTTAGAAGAAGTAGGACTTTGTGTTTGATTTTTTTCTCATTTCTAGTCCCTCAAATTCAACATTGTTAATTATTTTTAAGAGTCTCAACCATAATGATCATTTTAACTTATTTAAAAAGGGAATAAAATATGAAAACCCCTTACTTTTTTTCATTTAGGACAAATAGATTCCTAATATAATTTTTTTCTCTTCTAAAATCTTCAAACTTATCTATATTAATGATTTTTAACCGTTTAGAAGTATAATAATTATTTCAACATTAATAAAAAGACAAAAAAAAAAAGCAACTAACCAAAAAGACAAGTCATGTGTCCCCACCCAAGTAACCACCAATCATAAAACTTGACAGTAATTAGTTGCACCAATTGATTGTTAAGGGGTTGTGGGTAGGGGTAGGTGGCTTTCTTCTATTGATTGCTTACTTTATTTTTCTTTTTTTATTAATATTAAAATGGCTATTGTACTCTTAAATTATTCAAAATTATTAATGATGTTAATTTTAAGAGACTTGAAAAGAAAAAAATAAATAAATTCTGAAACATAGTTGTCCTAAGCCAAAAGAATAAGGGATCTCCATGTCTTATTCCCTTCTTCAAATAGGTTAGAATGATCATTATGCCCCAAACAATTAAAAATCATTCTTGTACAATTTTGATTTAGATTTAGAATGAACAGAGACACTAGCTTATTTAACAATAAAAATTAAAAATCATTAATAGTGTTAATTTTGAGTGACCTAAGAAAGGAAAAAAGATATACTTATCCTAAAAAAGAAAAGAAAAAAAGGACTTACATGTCTTATTCCTTTAAAACGTCGAAAAAATAAGAAGTTTAAAATATAAGAAGTTTAAAATTGAATATTTCTAAATAAAGCTTTCATGAAATTATTTTTTCATCATGAGAAAAGTTTTTTTTCTTTTCCCAAAAATACTTACCTATATTTTTGAAAACCCCAACATTGCCTTCAAAGTTTCTGAAAGCTCTAATGTTGGCATGAAAAGCCAAACAACTAACATTTTGTTCAACAATACTTTTAATCAAAGCAGTGAAAGCTGAACAATTAAAATTTTACAATTAGGCTAAACACACCCTTATTTATCAGCTCTCTCTCTCTCTTGGAGGTCTTATTTTCTCATGCTAATTAATTTGTTATGTAGAATGTGACATGGACGAACCAGTAGTGAATGTGAAAGGCATGGAAAATTTTCTCAGGCGTCGAGATCTTCCAAGTTTTTGCCGAGCTAGTGATGTATCAAAATCCAATCCTTGTTTCACAATGGTTTTAGCTGAGACACAGCAAATTCTTAGAGTTCAAGCACTCATATTTAACACCTTCGAAAATCTAGATGGACCAATACTCTCTCAAATACGTACTTGTTGTCCAAATGTCTACGATATCGGACCACTCCATGCCCACCTAAAGTCTAGACAGGCTGCAAAATCAAGCGCAACAACTCGATTATCAAATAGTCTTTGGGAAGAAGATAGAAACTGCATTAAATGGCTTGATGAGCAACCATCAAAATCCGTCATTTATGTGAGCTTCGGAAGCATTACAATCTTATCAAGAAACCAACTTTTGGAATTTTGGCATGGTATAGTAAACAGTGGTAAGCGATTCTTGTGGGTGGCAAGGCCAGAATCCATCATCGACAAAGATGAAGCGAGTCAGTTTCCAGAATAGCTAGAGGAAGCTACTAAAGCAAGAGGTTACATGGTGGGTTGGACGCCGCAAGAACAAGTCCTTGCCCACCCAGCCATTGGTGGATTCTTGACTCACAGTGGATGGAACTCGACATTGGAGAGTATAGTTGAAGGAGTGCCAATGATTTGTTGGCCATACTTTGCTGATCCGCAAGTGAATAGCAGGTTTGTGGGTGAGGTTTGGAAGCTAGGATTGGACATAAAAGATACATGTGACAGAGCCATAGTTGAGAAGGTTGTCAGAGAACTCATAGAGGTGAGGAGAGATGAGTTTCAAGAAAGGGCCAATAGAATGGCGAAAATGGCTAGAGACTCAATTGGAGAAGGTGGTTCATCGTGTCACAACTTGAACAGTCTTATTCACTACATAAACTCGATGGCCAAACCTTTGCAATATCACTCATGAACTAGTTCGGTACAATGGATGATGGAGACGTGTTCCGAACTCGAAATTTTTATTACAAGTAGTTATTAAGCTCGATATGAAATAAAATTGTTTCTGATGTCAATATTATTCATTAATTGTACTGGCATTGAATTATCAAATTGTGTCTTTTGTGGATTGGGGACGGAGTATAGAAATCATCTTTTCTTTTAGTGCTCCTTCACTAATCATATCTGGAAGTGGCGTTCCTACAGATTTAGGAGTGGCAATCTTAATTTTGGATGGAAACCGCTGGTGCAAAAGTTGAGCATGCTTTCCAAAGATTGCAGTCTAAAGGCTACAATTACTTAGGTTGCTTTTAATGCTTGTGTTTATAATATTTCGCTGGAGTGGAATGGTAGAGTCTTTGGCTCTAACCCACAAACGGAGGAACAAATTATTGCTAAAATCCTATCAGATGTTAGAGGTAAAGTTAGTTTTCTTCGTAAATTTAGGAGTACATTGGATAATATTATTTTATGTAGGGATTGGAATATTTGTTTTTCTTAAACTGGTGCCTTGAGGGGCCTTCTTGATGTACAAGTTTTGTTGTTCTTATTTTGTTGTGGAATGAATGAAATATTTATTTGTCGAGAAAAAAAAAAAAAAACACTAGCCAGTAGTCAGATTGCTTACCTTCATTAAACTTCACCATAGAAATAAAAGGTTTATTCTTCTTACGGCTCAGGAAATTGCCGCCAAGAGATAAGAAATTAATAGAAAAGTTGCTTGGGAAGTTGTCTGTGGATTATGCCTATCAAATTGCTGGGGATAATCTCCGAAACCGTTAATGAATGCTTTTATCAGGTACATGTTAAGATTGCTTCAAGTATACTCTCTCCGTTCTATAAAAATGGGATCAATTTCCCTTTTTACTCGTCACAACTTATAGTCTATATTTCTTTTTGAAAGAGTAGCTAATTTATTGGTTTTCCAATACAATCTATTGAATGTGCATCTTTATCAATAATTGTCATACAATCAATTATAGTTGGAGTGATTAATAATATTAATAGGGGGTATATTAAGAAAAGACTAAAGAAAACTTATTGATTTAACTATAGTACAATATTTTTTTAATTTATGTGTAAATAAAAGTAGGTCTATCTTTATAGGAAAAAAGAGTATATCATATCAAAACATAACTTTTCTAGTATATTAACTTAACCATTAATTATTGTGGTATAATGTGGTAGAAATTGATGGGATTCACTTAACTTCATTGAGTAATTATTCAGTTATTGTCTCGTTACCATTCGATACATTTCTTTCTGTTCCTGCCATTTTTATTCAACATTACTGTGACGCCAGAGATTTAGCCATGCATTCAATTACTGTTGCATCCCTTGTTTGCGAATTTCCTTCTGTGCATTATTGACTACCTTCTTGAGTTACTATTCACTCCATTTTTAAACTGCCTTCTATTAGTTAATTAACATTTTTATTAAATCATATTAATTGTAAAAGTAGTGGGAAAAATGTGCATTTGAGCTAAAGGCGTTAGGAGAACTCGTTTAGAAAATGATTTTTGTAGTTGAGTGAATAGTGTTACGTAACTAACTTAGAGATTTAATTAACTAGCACACATGTTTTACCTTAGGCTCGTTTTTAAGCTTACTACGCGCATTTTAAAAGCCACCTAAACGCCTAAACTAGACCCCACCTTTTATAAAGCCAAAACAACTCACACTTTAGCTCATTTAGCACACAACAAAAAAAAAAATGCTGAAATGGCACTGTAGCAGGGCCGAAATTTTGCAGCAGCTCTAGGAGAGAAAATTGGTCTTCAACTCTTCAATCCAAGCCTTCCCAACCCTTGAGCAACTAGTGTAGGGTGTTTGCAAGGTTCCTAGGTGCTCCTACACGCTTTGGTGAGGGATTTCACGACTTGTTTTTGCATTTTTAAATAGTTGCTCATTTCTTGATTTGTTGAAAAAATGATTAAATGTCATTGTAATTGTTATCTATGCTAATATACCATCTATATGAATGCTAGAGAACACATTTGAGCCGTCGTTTCGCAATTTAAACGGTTAGAATCGTTAGTTTAATTTTTAGGGTGAATAGTGACGTGTTTCTAGGGTTTTGTGTAATTGCTCGAATTAGCTTAATTTAATGCTTCTAATAGAGGCCTTAGGTGCCAGTGAAGCTAACCTAATAGTCCGGTGCACTTGCATTGCCCTTAACTGGCCTAAAAATGGAAAATATCCGACTTTAACTTGGGGCTTTTGGGGTTAATGCGAATCCGGGTGGATTCGGGCTTCAATTCTAGTATCCTTAGGCTACCTCGGTGCTATAGATGCCTTGATATCCCTTGTTTGAAGCCCGGACAATGTACGCGTAGTTGAAAGCCATAAGAGGAAATTTGGGGCTTTCGGGGTAATCGCGGGCATTTGGATGAGTTAGAGGGTTGAGAGGGTACCTTGAGGGTTAGTTAGAAAGTTGGGAGAGTTCTCGTTGAAAATGAAATCATTAACTTTGGTTTGGAAGAGAATTAGTTTGTAAAATAAAGGGGTTTAAGTGCAATTTCGGGTGTCTCACATTTCTAAACCCACGGCATGTCTTCTTGAGAGTTTATATGTGATATTAAGTTGATTTGGAGCTTTTGATATAATACTCTGGTTATTTTGTAATGTCTCTTTGCCAAACTGCATATTTGCTTATATAACTGTTCTATTCTCATTGCATCGAGGTCAACCTACTTTGTTGATCCTCATATGTGTTAATTCTTATATTATTGCTATTAACTTGCCATCGTTAAGTTCATTGCATAGTGGTTGCGCAACCATAGTGTCAGGGGCGGATGTGTTGAATATCGGCTGGGCGGCAGAGGGCTTGCCGGTGGATATTCAAACTCCGTGCCCTAGGCCCTCATTCGCCTGGTCCGGAGATTGCCAGGGGATGTTGGGTCGTAGGATTCGGGATACATCCGGAGTACACCCGCTGGAGTGATTGGGGTTATGCCGGCTTATCGTGATCGTGCTCGTGGTTCGTGGATCATGAATGAAGACCAGTGAAGATTGGTGTATAGGGGATTGTGTGAAATGTATCCTTTTAAATGTGTGGTTACTTATGTTGTCATTGCTTCTTAAATTGTCTAAGTGATATTGTTGTATAACTGTATTATCTGTTGCATTGCACGCCCCGGGACTATATCCCTCACTGGGCAACAGTGGTTGCTCATACCTCGCTAACATGTTTCAGGTGGCACAGTTGGTGGAGTTGCCTTAGCTGCTGTGTGATATTTGTCTGAGGTGGATGTGCTTTTGGTTGCTATGTGAAGAATTTGTTGTTCTATGTATAATCTATTTTGGGGCCTTAAAGCTCATGTATGTATTTGAGTAATATGTAAGCTGGAAGTCTGATAATGTAGTAGCAGTGGTAATTCTATGGCTTGTAATAACTTATATTTCTATTTCTAGTTGCTTTGCATGCTTGGGAGTGAATGGCTTAGTGTAGAATGTTTTATCTCTAAGTATGTTTTAATGTTATCCTAGAATGGCATGGTTATTAGACTATATTATAAACAAGTTACTTGCATGCTTGTGTGGTTTTGGAACTATTGTGTACTATAAGGCTCGGATGGCCTTAGAACTTTGATGTTTAATTAAGAAAAGCTTGTATTGTATTGTTGGGACTTTGTTTGAGTGTTTACAGGTTTTTAGAATGTCCACGGTACAGGGGAGACTCTGTCCGTGTGTCGGGTCCGGACTTAACCATTCGGAAAAAAATTTGTGACCGGGCTTGGTATTGGGTTAAGAATAGCTTGGCTATTAGAGCCTCCGGTCTCGTGAGGGATCGGGGCGTTACAATTACCGTCATCTCTTCGTATTATTGTCATTTATTGCTTCATTAAAATTTCATTTAGCTTTTGTTATGGTTTCCTCATATTATTACTTTGTATCAAAGACAAATTCATAAATTCTTTTAAGTGGATGTTAAAAATACATAATTTTTCTACAATATGAATACATTTTTTTTTAGTCGGGATTAATTAATTATGTTGATTAAAAATACATGGACATTTAAATTTTTTTTTAAATATGCAAAATTTTTAATGATCTTTTGAACCAGTGAGCTCTAAAGCACATCCGCCCCTGCTTCTTATTGTTCCACTTGACCAAGGGGGAATATTTTGTTTTCTGAGTCTTCTGTTCATTTTTCAGTTGTTAATCTTTCCTGCAAATTAAGAGGAGAAAGTGTTGAAAATTGATCGCTTGAAAGCCTGTGATTACAACATTAGTCATTGTTATTTTGTTGACTTATACTCCATCTATCACACAAAGATAAGGTTACTTTCATCTTTACATATAGATTACGAATATTAATTTCTCTAACTACAATTGATTAAATAGTACAATTGTTAATAAAGATGCACGTTAAATAAGAACATATCAAAAAACTAATAAATTAATTTTCCTTTCAAAAAAGAAACGGGACCATAATATGAAACAAGTGAAAGAGAAAACTAATCTGTCTATTTTTATGAGACGGAATAAGTATTATTTAGATAATAAAAATTGCAATTTAGCTTTTTAACAGTTCCAAACAGGTAATTCAGTGATCAGTAGCTTCAGACAAACAATTCATAAAGTTCTTCGGCCTCCGGTTTCAACTTAAACCTGAAGTGTCATATCACGTAGGATACATGGGTATAGATTCTTCGATTTGAACACTGCATTTTAGTGGTCCACCTATTTACAGAGATCATTATTATATTAAGAATAGTGGTAACGTATCCAAAGGAAACTCTTGCGACTGTCACTTGGTCACTGAAAGACGCTAAATATTTTAGTATCAAAAGTCAAATGTCAATTCTTTATCTCCTTTCATATAAGGTTATCCTATTTTTATATTGAACATGATGTTAAACTAATCAGCGAAGGCACTACACAATCTTCCAATTCTTGTAATTTTCTTTATTTTTTAGGTCGTAAGTAAAAATTTTATTAAAGCTCATCCAACTCTATCAAGGAGAATATAACATGACTAGCAACAATCTCCTTTACCATCGAATCCGCTACTGTATTACCACTGCGTTTAATTAGCCTGAATGAGAAATTATTACATCCTTTACCATATTCTTAATATCAGTAATAACCTAAGAATACTTCCAATTGCATGAACTCATAGGCTGTGACATTGCACTCAATTTTCCAACATCCAAATCTATCATGTGAGTACAGCTGAAAACAAAAAACAAAACAAAAATAGATTGAGTTGGAAGAAACTCTCCAGGCCAATAATTTAGCTCGTGGCTGGACTATAAACTTTCTGTATGTTGTTCATTGCTTACTATCGTATGATATCACTCCAATTAGAATGCGCTGATCGGTGCAATTGCTCTTTTGCTAGGAACTCTTCTGTTTATAACTATCCTTTTCGATAGCAATGATATTCTTCTTCCGACCAATACAACAAAAGTAAAAACGTGTGCGGTGACGCCAATACTCTATTGGACCCATCAACTTCTAGATAATCTTGAAAATAGAAATGAAAGCAGTTTAGTTAATCACAGTTTTTATCAAAATTGAAAGCGAAATCATTTAGTAAAATCAAAAATGGAAACCGAAAATCGACCGGTTTAAAAATTATTATTTAAAACCGAAACTAATGGGTTTAAAAAAACAGCGAATAACCAAAATCGAAAACGTTAACTTAAAAAAATTAATTTAAATAGGAAAGGAGTCCAAAAACATAGGAAAAATATTAATTTAAATGTAAAATAATCTAAAAATATACCACATCACAATACAAACAGAATAAGACAATAAAATTAAAAATATACTTCCTCATAGCAAATATTCAATTCTAAAAATAATTTAAAGAATCAAGAAAAATAACGAAATATAAAAGACACACTATTGAAAAATACCAAACATCTCAAGATGTTCAACTATATCATCAGATCTAATAATTCGTTTCGTTAGGATTTGAAATCTGCCATTTAGTTGGCTTTTTAATCCCTCGTCCTTGTCTTCTCGTTACTAATTGAAGAAGTGGCATTGGATAATGTTTTGGGGTTATTTTGGAATGAGGAAAGGGGAATCATAAAAAGGATATGAGAATTACAAAAAAATAAGAAGAACAAAGGAGAACTGCATAGAAAGGAAAAAGATGAAGAAGACAGGTGAGTGTATGAGAGAAAGGGATAGAATTGTTTTTGGTCAATTGGGGTAGGGTAGATCTTCTGAGTGAAAAAAAAATAAGTTGGTGAAAGTGAGTTGGTGTCTTGGAGAAAGAGTTGATAGCTTTGAAGAAAGAAAAAAATAAAGAATTTGTTGAAAAAGTAAGAAAGAGAAATAAAAAGGTTGAAAGATATATATATACAATAGAATCTCTTTAAATTAATACTCGATAAATTAATAATTTTTTTAATTAATAAAAATATTCAGTCCTGACTTGGGACTAGTGTAAAAAGTTGATAAATTCGATAAAATTATAAGATAATACATTTAAAAAATTTTCTTTGTATTTTATTGATCCAAATATTTCATAAATTAATAATTAACTAAAAAGTACATAATAAATTGACTATGAATCAAGAGTAGTTTGTCTTTCATTGAACTTCAAATCTAGTTGAATCTCATAATTAATTATTTAAAGAGAAAAAATTGAGATAATCCTACAAGGATTAGGATACAAGATAAGAGAAATTAGTTTTTATCCTAATCTTACAAGCACTTGGATACGAGATTAGAGAAACTTTGTTTTAATTTTACTAAATTAAATTTTATCTTCTATTCTCATTACTTAACTTTTTAAATTGGACCGAAAAAATACAAGTCACTTTTCAAAAAAAAAAATTATAATCACAATATGTTTACTATAAAACCAAAAAAATTAAAAATATCTCTATTAATTAATAGTTATTAATTTATCGATAAATTAATATCTCGCTAAATTAATAGAATTTGGTAGTCTCAACGCTATTAATTTAAAGAGGTTCTACTGTATATGGTAATTTATTAAAATGGTCCTAGATTTTTATTTTTTTTATATTTAACTTTTTTATCTTTTATTTTGGACAAAATGATTTTTATATTTTATTTTAATGACAATCGTTAGTCCTTGAAACAAAATCCATTGAAAAAATATCGTTAGTAAACATATGGTCGCAAAATTCACAAATCTTCAGAGGTAAAATTATCACACGATAAAAGATAAGCATTCTAAAGTTTATGCATTTTGCAGTCACGTGTCATTCACGTGCTCACTAATATTATTTTTTGACAGATTTTACTCTAAGAATTAAGGTCATCCTCATTAGAGGCTCTAAATTGAGGGGCTCTAAACTTAAATTTAATACATCTTACCAATATAGAGCCCCATGTGTTTTTTAGGGGCTCTAAAAAAAATTCATCCCCAATGAGGGGCTCAATAAAATTGAGTCTCTATATTGTGTTAAATTTAATTTTACAAACTAATTTGAATATATGTTATTTTTTCTCGTGTGTTAATTTTCTTTTGATAAATTATTATTGTCATCATCATAACTTTTTTTTATGAACATTTCAACCAAAAAATTATTTAATTCTGACAACGGTAAAAATTATTGAATTATGATGATGTTTAATTACGTTCGATTTGTATTTTTTATTTTTATTATATTCCCTTTTGTAAATTAATTTGTATTTAATTAAAATTAAAATATCTGATCCGAATAACATCCATTGGGTTGAATTTTCTTTCATCAATCTCAACCGTTCGTAACCCTTAAAAATAAATTATTTAAACAATAAAATACCACTAAAAATTAAATTTACAAAGTCTACAAGTTGAATTATAATTAGTTTTAATTTGGATGAATTTTTAATTAAAATTGACCCAAACTATTAAAAAAAATTTAAAAAGCCTTTTAAATTTTTTTTTCCAAATAGGTTGAATTTCAATATAATTTTAATCATGCTTTAAATTTTAAATAGAATTTAGGAAAAAAAATAAAAAAAAAACTAAACAAAAATTGAATTCCAAAAAAAATAAAATTTATCCCAACCCTTAAAAAAAAAAAAAAATAAAAATAAAAAATAAATTACAAGCCCTACATATAAAACCATTCCCTGCCACATTTTTCTCTATCACCCGCCGCCCACTCCCCTCTTTTCCTCCCCCCCACCCACCCACCCACCTGCCCACCTTCTCCTTCCCCACGGCTCTTCCCTTCTCCTTCCCCACCCCCATCTCACCTCCCCTCCCACCTCCCCTCCCCGTTGTACACTCCCCTTCCCCGTTTCCCTTCTCTTTCCCCACCCCACCCCACCCTACCCTACCTCCCCTCTGTACACTCCCTTTCCCGCTGCCCTTCCCCTCCCCACTAACCTACCCCACATCCCCGACGTATACCCCCTTTCCCGCTGCCTTTCCCCTCCCCACCATCCCCGATGCACCATTTTTTTTTTACAATTGATTCAGTTGTTGTGTGTGTATTTATATATATATATATATTTTTTTTGCAGTTGATTCAGTTGATATATATTTGCAAAAAGGGACAAATCTTGAGCATGAACCTTTTTTCTTTTTCTAGATAGATGATTTTTTTTTTTTTTTGGCTTTTTGGGTATATTTGTTTGAATGGAAAAATTGTTGAAGTTGGGTGTTGGATTTTTTTGCTTGAATATATAGAAAATCCAACACCCAACGGCTATATTTTTTTGAAGATTAAAGCTGAAGAATGCAATGACTTTTTTTTTTTTTTTTTTTGCAGATGTCTGTACTTTTTTTTTTTGTCAATTTTTTTTTTTTTTGAAGTCAGATCTGACATCTTGGAAGAGACCATGTGGGCTGTAAAATTTTTTATTTTTTTTCTTGGGGCTCCATTTTGTTTAACAAATTTGTTGAACAAAATGAAGCTCAAGCTCTATTTTTGTTTAAATCTGTTAAATTTGGCACAAAAGTAGCAATTTGGGGCTCTATAATAACCACTGGTGTTGTATTTTTGTTTCAAAAGGCTCTATATTTGCAAAAAAGTTGTAATAATAGTTGTCACCAAAATGAAAGATAAATGATCATTTTGTCTAAAATAAAAGATGGATGACTTAAATGTCAAAAAAAGTAAAAATTTAGGACTATTTATATATATATATATATATGTATGTATAAATGTTTACAAATATATGTATGGATGTATATAATATATCAGTATATATGAATATATGCTTATTTTTTAATTAATTAATAATTGGATTTTGGATTTTGTTTTTTTGAATGACTAAAATTAAAATTTATTAATTTATCCGTCGATTATTAGTTATAAAAATCAAAACTTATTAATTTATTCGTCAATTTTTATTATTAAATAAATATTCGTCAATTTCGATTTAAGTAAATACCCGTTGTTATTCTTACTTGAAAGTAGCTTGCGTAGAATCTGAATATTAGGCTGTCCTTAGTAGTGTTATACAGGAAATTCTTGTGTAGACTAAGTATTTTAAAAATTTGTGCCATGTCATGGTTAACTCCCTTAAAAATTTTAAATGCCACCTTACAATTTATAAAAATTATATTTATCCTCTCCATCAACCCCAACAAACAATCTACTTTCCTCCACCATCTTTTCCCTTCTTCCACCATTTTTATCAACATCATCTTCTCCCTCTTCGAACAAAAAAAAACAAATAAAATCTTCTCCCCCTTCAACTCAACAAATTAATCAACCTTCTTCCAAAAATTACACCTCCAATACTTCGTCCTTCATCACCTCCAACAAACCCACAATCCTTTAACCACCATTTTGCTCCTCAATCATTTTCTTTCTCTTCACCAAACAAACCCGCCACCACTATTTCTTTCCATTTTACCCCCAGATCCACCATTTCTCTGCAAGGCACTTTGCTTTAAGCAACCCCATTTTCTATTTCCACCGATTCATAATCAAGACCCATCATCATTGTCATGGTAGACTCCTTCTCCACAGTAGCGCATTCTAAGTTCACGTAGGACATCCGACAGTCACCATTTCAATGAACCAAAGATAAAAATTTAATCTTTTTAAGGGAAAAATAAAAAACTTGATTCTTGAAGAAAGGAAGAAAAAAAAAAATTATTGATGTGAAATATATCTACTTACGTGTTTATACATCTGTAAGGCAGAAATCTGATATAATCTATTTCCATTTGGTTTGTCTTTTCTCTTCTTTTACTTTGAAATTTTCCTTTTTTTTATATAAGGCTGATAATGAGTTTTCAGTATTATAGTTAAGCTTATATATGAAGTGTTATCAGACAGTTTTATGAAATGTGATAAATTGCAGATTATGTAGGTTTATTAGGGTGAAGAGGAAGAAAATGGTGGGTAAACGGTGGTGAATTTGTTGAAATGATGAAGATCGATGTCTTCAAAGATGACAATGAGTTCGAAGAATCCGAATTTGGAGGAAGGGTGTTTGATTTGTTGAGTTGAGAGGAAAAATTGTGATGGTGGGTATGTTGTTGAAAAGAGAAGATGATGGAAGTGGAAGACGGTTGCAAAAATGGTGAGGGAAAGCTTATGGATTTGTTGGTAATCAAGAGGGAGGAAACAGTGGTGGGAGAAATGTGGAAGCTTATGGATTTGTTGGTAATCAAGAGGGAGGAAACAGTGGTGGGAGAAATGTGGTTGACTTATTGATGATGATGAAGAAAATGATGGAGGAATGTTAGTATTAGTCTGTTGAGACTATGATGGAGAATGGATATTAATTTTTAAAAAATTATAGGGGTTCTTTTATAAATAATGAAGGACTCAGACCATGGATGGGGCCATGGCCCATGGTTTGAGTCTATATAAGAATTTCCCGTTTTATACCGTGTCGATTTCGCTTTGCTTTTCCAGTATTGTCCCAACAATCTAAAATCCTGCACGTTGGTTTTGAAATTCGTAGCAATTAGGTGAAAGATGCCGTATGCGGTAGATAAACAAAACTAAATTATAAGTCAACTTTTAATATTATATTAAAAATTATGGTCTTTCATCTTAAAATTAATTATTATTATGTTGAGCAATTTAAAATCTTATAAGGTGAACTTAAAATTCTTGAATGTCCGATATAAGACAAGTGTATATTCTAATACAATTAAATGTCACTAGTCTTGTAGGATTACAAGCCACATATTGTTTGTCGATGATAGACAATTAAATAACGATGTTTATCAAATATTATATATATATATATTTTGTTTCAATGGAGGCCTATGATTGGGGATTATAAATTTATTAGTTTATGGGATATTCCACCATTTTATCATACTCAATAAGGGTGTAGAGTATCTCGCGGATGATCTAATGTCTAAACTCTTAAAAGTTGACAAAGACTAAAATTGACAAGTCAATTTGTACAATTGTTTGCTTATCTGAAAACGTGATTCAAGTTATACTCTCTGTTGATCTGCATCATGTTTTGACAATCTTCAATGACCGGTCTAAGTGAACTGTGGGCGGCGGACTTCCGTTGCACAAGTTGAAATGCAGCCAATACAAATACTACTTTAATTGCAGAACTCGATTCAATTTCAAGTCTGAGCAGATAATGAGTTAGACTTAGATGGATCGATCAACACTTGAGCCTCACGTACTCATCTTTCCCTTCCCAGTACAAGGTCATGTCAACTCCATGCTCAAGTTAGCAGAGCTTCTATGTCTTGCGGGTCTTCATATCACCTTCCTCGTGTCTAATAACATCCACAATCGCCTCTTACGTTACACTGATGTTGAATCACGCTTCGCAGCTTATCCAGGGTTCATATTTGAGACGCTTCCGGACGAGCTATACAAAGACAATCCACACAATGATGAGCGGATCATGATGCTGTACGATTCTTTAAAAGCCATCGGGAAGCCATTTCTGAGAGAGTTGCTCGGTCGGGGTCGCCTGGATGGTGGAACCAGGCCTCCAGTGTCGTGTATCATAGCAGATGGGATCTTAAGTTTCGTCATTGATATAACTGAGGAGCTTGGCTTGTCCATCGATATCATATCTTTCCGCACTAGCAGTCCTTGCTCCGTTTGGGCTCACTTTTGCATTCCTCAACTCGTCGAAGCAGGGGAGCTTCCATTTCAAGGTCTGTTGATTGTCTCACAATTATTTCAATTCTGATCAGCTGAACATGCTCTAATATGGCGATTATTGTGAATTCTTGACATCTCATCATCTATTCCGCTCAACTTTTAAATACTTTGCCATGTAGGTCCTACCTTTTTCGTTTTTTTTTTTTCTTTCTCTTTTCAGGTCCCTCAAATTCAATATCGTTAATTATTTTTTACAGCTTGAGGCATAATGGTCATTTTTTCTTATTTGAAAAAGGGAATAAAACATAAAGATCCCTTACTTTTTTCGTTTAAGACGAAAGATCCCTAAGTTTATATTTTTTTTTTCTCTTCTAAAATCTTCAAACTTATCTATAATAATGATTTTTAACAGTTTAGAAGTATAATAATTATTTCAGCATTAATAAAAAGACAAAAATAAATAAATAAAGCATGCAACCAAAAAAGACAAGTAATGTGCCCCTACCCAAGTAACCCGCCAACCGTAAAACTTGACAGTAATTAGTTCACCCCTATTAGTTGTTTAAGGGGTAGCTCGGTAAGGTAGGTGGCTTTCTTCTATTGATTGCTTGCTTCATGTTTTTTTTTTATTAATGTTGAAATGATTATTATACTCTTAGATTATTCAAAATTATTAATGATGTTAATTTTGAGAGACGTGAGAAGAAAAATAAATAAATTTTGAAACCTACTTGTCCTAAGCCAGGGATCTCCATGTCTTGTTACCTATTTCAAATAGGTTAGAATGATCATTAAGCCCTTGAACAATTAAAAATTATTCTTGTACAGTTTTGATTCAGATTTGAAGTAAATAAATTCACTTGCTTATTTAAAAAAAAAAAATCATTAACGGTGTTAATTTTGAGTAATCTAAAAAAGAAAAAAAGATCTACTTATTCTAAACAAAAAAAGTACGGGAATGTCTTATTCCTTAAAAAAATTTAAAAAATAAGAAGTTTCAAATTGGATTTTTCCAAATAAAACTTTCGTGAAATTATGTTTACATTATAATGGAAGTTGTTTGTCTTCTTTTTTTTTCTTCAAAAATATCCTTCTATATTTTTGAAAATCTTAACATTGCTTTCAAAATTTCTAAAACCTCTGACATGAAAAGCTCAACAATCGAGTTTCTATTCAACAACACTTTTAACCAAAATACTACTTTTAACCAACAAAGTGAAAAGGTCTTATTTTCTCATGCTAATTAATTTGTTATGTAGAATGTGACATGGACAAACCAGTAGTGAATGTGAAAGGCACGGAAAGATTTCTCAGGCGTCGAGATCTTCCAGGTCTTTTCCGTGCCAGTGATGTATCAAAATCCAATCCTTGTTTCACAATGGTTTTAGCTGAGACACAGCAAATTCGTAGAGTTCAAGCACTCATATTTAACACCTTCGAAGATCTAGATGGACCAATACTCTCTCAAATACGTACTTGTTGTCCAAATGTCTACTCTATCGGACCACTCCATGCCCACCTAAAGTCTAGACAGGCTGCAAAATCAAGCGCAACAACTCGATCATCAAATAGTCTTTGGGAAGAAGATAGAAACTGCATTAAATGGCTTGATGAGCAACCATCAAAATCCGTCATCTATGTGAGCTTCGGAAGCATTACAATCTTATCAAGAAACCAACTTTTGGAATTTTGGCACGGTATAGTAAACAGTGGTAAGCGATTCTTGTGGGTGGCAAGGCCAGAATCCATCATCGACAAAGATGAGGCGAGGCAGTTTCCAGAAGAGCTGGAGGAAGCTACTAAAGCAAGGGGTTACATGGTAGGTTGGGCGCCGCAAGAACAGGTCCTTGCCCACCCAGCCATTGGTGGATTCTTGACTCACAGTGGATGGAACTCGACACTGGAGAGTATAGTTGAAGGAGTGCCAATGATTTGTTGGCCATACTTTGGTGATCAGCAAGTGAATAGCAGGCTTGTGGGTGAGGTTTGGAAGCTAGGATTGGACATAAAAGATACATGTGACAAAGCCATAGTTGAGAAGGTTGTCAGAGAACTCATGGAGGTGAGGAGAGATGAGTTTCAAGAAAGGGCCAATAGAATGGCAAAAATGGCTAGAGACTCGATTGGTGAAAGTGGCTCATCGTGTTACAACTTGAATAATCTTATTCAGTACATAAGGTCAACAACAAGACTAGTGTAATATCTTCCTTTCAGGGTAAAGCAGGGAATAAAAAAGGGCTGGCACGACAAAAGTCCGAGTCCTCTGTGAACGAAGTTAAGAATAATCATGAACTAGCCTACATGTTCTTGTGTTTAAGTTTCCATCAACGAAAACAATTTTCGTGGTCATTGGTATCCATTTATTTTACTAGCCCTGTAGTATCATTAACATTCCAAAAGAAAAAATAAATGAAATGAAAACTAGAAACATTACTTCTAATTATTAAGGAAAGAAGATCCAAACAGGGCTTACAATGAATCAGTAGCTTCAGACGAACGATTTTGAAGTGTTCAAATTTCTGCTGCAATTTATCAGAAAGAGAAGATGTAACTTCTTAGTTTCTCTAGTGATTCACACGAGGAACCACCAGGCCTAACACAAACACTTGCCTTCTCCTTCATGTGTAGTACTCTTTTCCTGATCTCTTCCCCTTCCTTCTCTTCCATTAGACTTCTACTCCCGGATTCAATTCTTCCCCTCTGCAATCCGTCCTGCCACTGCAGTCCAAGTTGCCAGACGTCGCTCACATACCTTGCGTTCACCATTTGATCAGTGAAACAAGGCATACAAATCATCGGTACCCCTTCGCAGATGCTCTCCAACGTGGAGTTCCATCCGTTGTGAGTCCAGAATGCTCCAACAGCAAGATGTGCAAGAACTGCTTGTTGAGGAGCCCATTTGACAATAAGTCCTCTTCCACCTAGCATCGCCAGGAAACCATCAGGCAGTGGTTCTAGCCATTCTGAACCACAAACAGAACCGGGTCTAACCACCCACAAGAACGGGTACTTGCTATTTGCCAAACCCCAAGCGATCTCCAAAAAAAATTTCTCATCCAATGCAGCAATACTTCCAAAGCTCACGTAAATTACTGAATCACGAGCTTGTGTATCTAGCCAAGACATAGAACTCTGATCTGATGCGATCAAACTATCTGAATAAGCCGGGCAGTATCTGTGAAAGGGGCCTATTGGAAAGATTGGAATGGGAAAATTCTCGCGAAGTGCAGCCAGTGCATCATGTTCAAGTTCTTCAAATGAATTCCAAACTAGTCCTGCAGAAGCCTTAGTTTCTTGTACTAATCCTTGTACTATCTCATAGTATGTCTCTAGATTAGATGTCTTTGCCACAGGAAGATCTTTAACTCTAAGCGGAGGAAGTTCAACAACAGGTTCCTCTAGTCGAGCATCTGAGTAAATGCAGACAAGCTTAAATGGATTTGAAAAATGGCATGGTGTTCGTTAAAGATAATAAATAAGTAAAATAAATTCTTCTCTAACGACCTAAAATTTTAGATAAGGTAATCAATTAACATGATATCGAGACTAGTTAACAAAAAGTGCTAGATTCAATCTCTCTCCCTCCTATTTGAAAAATATAGGTTCATATCTAAGATTGAATCAAGACTGCACATGAGGAAGCGTTTAAAGAAAATAAAAAAATAAAGCACCCTCTAAACGTTAGACGAGATATTCACTAAAAAAAGAATATGAAAAACCAATTGGATTTGATCGAACAAATAACTGCAGAGGATATGAAATTCTATCACTTAAAAAAAAAAAAAAAAAAAAATTATAGGGAGGCTTAATCCTTTTTTACATTAGTTGGGTATTATACGCACTTAAAGCGAGAATTATACTGCTAGACCAAATGGTCAGAGAAAACACTGCAACTTAGTCACTAACCTTGAATAGGGAGATAGCCTTTTTCCATCAGAAGTGGGAAAGCAGCAAAAACCAAAAAAGAACAGACCCCTCCAGTCCTTAAAACTAATCTTGGAAGCTTAAACCTCTCAGCAACCTTTCTGGTGAAATGCAGCACAGCATCTGATATCAAGCAAGCAATGGGATGATCTTCTACATCTTGTGATAACAACTGAGCCAAGGCCTGACGAAAAGGTTCAACGCATTTAATGTTAAGCAATGAGAGCAGAGAGATAATATCAGACATAGAAGCTTCACTTTCAGACAAGCCTTCAGAAATGGGGTGGAAGGTAAATTGTGGATAATGTGAAGGATTGGGAGAATTGAAGCTTGTGTGGATGATGGTTATGGAAAATCCCTGTGAATGAAGAATGTTTGCAAGCTGAAGCATGGGACTTATGTGGCCTTGTAGGGGTAAGGGGAAGAGTAACACTCGACGACCTTTACTTTGTTTCAGTTTGGTGTCTCTTTGGTTTTCCATGGAGGTTGCTTTCAGCTACAGATATGGTGTTCTCAGTTTCTCACCTTAAACTTTCTATATGTTAGATATGGAACAGAATTACATTTCTTTCGGAAAATTCTTTTTTACAGTCAACGGTCTCGTAATTGTGGTGCTCACTTGTATATGTATAAGATTAATCGTTATCATATAAAAGAGTAATCATTTTGTGTCATTACTTTGAATATGTTATCAAAAAAACTCGTGACTCTATTCTAAATGATAATTGGTATTAAATAAAATAATATAAAATATTATATATTAATTTATAATTTATTCATGTAAGACAAGTGTTAATAAACATTTAGTGATACAGCAACATCTGTTTTTTTGGTCAAAGATGAGGCGCGTCATCTGGATATGTGCATATTCACAATTATCTGAACTCTGACGCCCATTCATGTGTACCTATGCTAAGATTAATGTGGTTAGATTAATATATATATTTTGACCCAAAAAAAAAAAGATTAATATATATATATATATATCCATCATTCATCTATCGTCGACAAAAAAAAAAATTAAAAAAAAAAACATGTATCGAGGAATGTGATGCATCCATGTGGGAAGGAGACAAAAGGTAGTACTGTTTTTCTATTTGTGAATGACGGGAAACACTTCTTTTTGTGGTTTGAAGAAAATTTCATTACAAAAGAAATATATACATCAATCAATCTCTTTATCCGGCTGATCAGCCGTGAGGAGGAAGGAAAAGGAACCAGCTACATTTGATAATCAGTTTAAAAGTAACACAGACAAGCGAGCTTGGTTAGTAACCCAATCAGAACAAACATTAGCTGATCTCCTAATCAACTTGATTTGGATGTTCTCGCAATTAGCCATTTCAACTCTAATATCTACAACTATGGGATCAATCTTCCAGCTAGACTCCTTGAGAGTGCAGGAAATGGCTTTGAAAACCTCTTCGCAGTCTATCTCAATTGTTGTAGGGCAGTTGATGTGGGAAGTTGAAAGCTTAAAAGCATGGAGCAGGGCAAGGGCTTCCGCTTGCTAAAGGTGATCACATTTAGTTAAAAAGGCAATACCATTGATTAAAGAACCATTATGATCCCTGCAAACAGCTGCAATTCCAGCGAGATTATCAGCTAAGAAGGAGCCATCACAATTGATTTTGAGATGACCAAAGTCTGGAGGTATCCAGCTAGAGCTTGGATGATCAGACGCTGAAGTGGGGCTAGAGTGATTGACTTGAGAGGAGAGGTTGTTCTTGTATTCCAAGCAAAAGAGATTAACAGCTTTAACTGTTTTGATTGGACAAATAGTGTTCCTTTAAAAAACGTAAGAATTTCGACTTTTCCAAATCTGCCAACATAAATGAGCAATGATTTCTTCTATGTGCCCTTTCTTGTAACCAGCATTGCGACATTTTCTAAGCAGCTCCAAGTACCAAGAATCAAATCTGCTAATGGAATTTTCATCCGAAAGATATTGGAAAGGTGAAGCGACCCAATATCATTTACTCCAAGGACAAAGTAAAAGAAGATGCTCAATAGTTTCAGGACTTGTGTTGCAAATTTTGCACTTAGGATTCTCTGAGCATTTCCTTCTAAACTTATTATCTTCCATAGAGATGAGATTTCTAGGCCTTCCACATAAAAGCATTGACTTTTGCTGGGGCTTTTGTATTCCAGATTGCTTTCCAGAGTTGCTTGGGATACACATAAGTAGAGCTGTGAGTTGTTGAGGACTGGACATTTGAGAGCTTGAGACTTCTATATCCACTTTTAACAGTGTAAATGCCAGACTTTGTGTGGGGCCATATCAGCTTATCTATATGACCAGTAGAAGGAATAGGAGGAATTCGCAGGATACAGTCTTGAGTTTGCCTATTAAAATGTTGATCGATAATCCTTCTCTTCCATCTTCCTTTGTGCATAAGCTCACAAACAGTATTGAGATGGCAGATCTGTGGCTCACAAACGGGAAACACTTCATGTGTAAAACCTTTGTGAATTATCCAAAGTAGCCAAATTTCAAATGCAGTGATTATCTTTACACATACACTAAATCAATTACGGACTTTAATATTAAATGCAGTGGAGCATTTTAACACATCCAAGTCAATCACAGGTCTGTTGAAAATAGCAAATCAAATTCCAATGTAACTCTTTAATTCTTGAAATTTTGAGAAACAGAAAAAAGTTCAAGGTATTTGACGTATTCAAAATGGATTAATTGAAAATACATTTGAAGCCAAACATCTTTTATATACTATTTAGAACAAATAAATTTCATAAAATTTTGCAAAATTCATTTGCAAATTTAATTTTTTGTGTTTGAAAGCCTCTTTTTAAAAAATTAAAACTTTAAGATTTACACATTTTGAATTTACTCAAGTTTTACCCGAATCCTTACTCAAAAGGTAAAAATTACAATTCCAAGTCACCAAATAAATTGCTCATCTTTTAAGAACTAAAATTGTCCTCAAATTTTCTTTCCTTTTTTACTGCTTTTACTCTTTCAACACTCATTCCTTGTGTAGTTACTTCTTCTTATTCTTCTTACGACCTTCTTCACGGCAAATTTCTTTTCAATACTTCTTTATTTTAAATTTTTTTTTCATCTTCAAATTAGAAGCTGAAATCATAAGTTGTTTATTCATTCATTTTTATTTTATGGTAGTGTTAACATATTTCGTCATCTAAAATCACAAATTATTAATTTGTGTTATCTATTCGTCAATATTAATTAATTAAGTTCAATATTAAAATTGATTAGTGTTATTGATGAAATATATATTCCTGTAAAAGTTTCAAAAGCAAAGCTCTAAGTATAGGGACAAAAAAAAAAAAAATACCCACAATAAATATATTTACAAATCGCAGAATTAACTTAATCCCGTTTTACAATTTTAAATAAGGGAATTCATTTATAGATATAAATTCTCACGCAATTCATTTATAAATTAAATGAATTCCACACCACAAGTATTTTCAAACACTCTATTAGTATTTCTAAATTATTATTAATAGTTTTAGAGCATCCTACTATTAGTATAAATAGATGTTGTTTCATCCTACTCCGTTTATCATGTGAGCTACTCTTTGAGGCTAAAATGCCTCCCGGAAAAATTTTCGTTTTAATAAATAAATTGTACAAGTGTAGCTGAGATTTGCCGCATATTTCTGCCGAACCCCTATTTGCCAATTTCCTGTAAGATAGGCATAGATTCTTAGGTTTGATTTACTATTGTTTTAATTACTATCATCGGAAACGAGCGAAATCAATGTATTCTAATTTTTAATTTTGCATCGACCATCTAATCGACCATAGACTAAACAACCATTGCCTAAAAGAACTATGTCCAGGAGACCGTCTCCCCCCTCCTCCTCCCACAAGGTGCATCTTGCGCTTATGAGACATTATAACTATCCAAGAAGACACTATCCAAGAAGACACTCAAAACTAGAACAATAAACAAACTCATCCGGTGGACTGTGAAGTTTCGTAACAAAAAATTATCATGTTACAGCATTGTGCATTTTCTTTTTTTGGCTGAAAACCAATTCTTCTCCATGTTTTAAATTCTTTTAGATGTGTATCATCTATATACATATTGATATGTATATTATTTTTATCTTTCAACTGATAATACATTTGCAATGATATGAGAGCATAATGTAATGTAATACGTAAGATAAATATTCTAACACAACTATATATGTCAATTGTTGAGATCTGCGAAAAAATTAAGTTCATGTCACTTCGACTATGCTGAATGATAAATTGAGATGCAACAAATGACGGCGTGGTACTGCTTGGAACATTGTCTTTGCCACAGCGCTTTAATTTGGTGGAGGCTGGAAATGAAGAACTGAGAAAACGTTTGAGGGAAGACAATATAGTAATTTTCTTTTTAGGACTAATTTCATTTCGCAGCAAGCTCGGGAAATTGCAGGAAAGAATCAGTTTGAGATCACGTCGAGAAATGCACATTGGTTGGAAAAAGCCCCACATGGATAAAAATAAGTATTAATGGTTTTGCTAAAGAGAATCCAGAACTTCTAAAAGTAGAAAGTATCTTTCGAAATGAGCAAGGAGATTGGATAGCCGGCTTCACTATCAACTTGGAGGATGAAGACAAATAATAGAGCCAAGTGGATTGCTATGTGTTAACGACTACGTATAGCTAAGGAAATGGGCATTGAGCACCTCAAAGTCAAAACTTATTTCCAAACTTTCTGAAGAATAAATAATCAAAGCAGTAATAGAAGACTGCAAACGTGTGATTTCACTCGTCCTGAATACCTTGTGGCTCATGACCACCGCGTAGCACTGCAGCTAATCGATGTGTTAATTGCCTCGCTGACCACAGACTACCCTTTCTTTTGAAGTGTTGTAGTATCATCCATCTCCCATTATAATTTCTTTTCTGATTTGTGAAGGAAAAAATAATAATGCACTAAAATGTCACTTTTGCCCTTAAAATGTGATATGAATTACCAAACGGCTCTGTTTGTTTGCCGTAAAATAACTTGCTTGTAAAAAATATTTTTCTCTGAAAATATTTTTTTGGAAAATAAAATATTTTCTAGGGCTCCGTTTGTTTGCCGTAAAATAACTTGCTGAATGAAAATATTTTTTTGAAAAATATTTTTTGGTATTTGAATATACAGTGAAAAATATTTTCTGATATTAAATTTTATAATAAAAAAATATACACATAATATATATGTTAATCTTGAGAGTGGGGAGTGGGAAATATTTTCTTCTCTCAAAGTACATGAAAATATTTTTTTAAACTTTGTACTAGCCGTAATATTTGACTAGAAAATATTTTACAGTTCACCAATTTTTCGGTATTATCAAACACTAAAAAATTGAACAAAAGTAGTCACTATTTTTTATTAAAAAATATTTTCTATTTGACCAATTTTTAAAAATTTTAAAAAATATATTTTACGGCAAACAAACGGATTGTGCTTTTCATTGCCTCATGCAACAACACGATGGGAAAGAGTTCTGGCTATAAAAGAATTAGTGTGACTGTTTGCTTTTTGGTTTTAAAAAAATACATTAATTCAGACTCATTTCAACGAACAAATTGAAAAAAGAAAAAATAAAGAAAGAAAAAGGGTCCAAAGGGTCCAACGGATGGTTGGACAATGGTCGTATTGTAAAGACAAAAACAATATTTTAGTGGATTATTTATTTTTTCATAAAAAAATTATGAAAGAAATTAAAGTATATAGACTTGTGGAGATTGGTTAAGATTTATTATGTTTTTGAACGATTAAAATAGTTATTTTACTTTTCTTTTGTCGCTTTTTCCCATATACAATTCATTTTATTCCACAAGATTTTTCTAGAGATATCTTGAACACACGTCCAGAAACTACTTGAACACCACCTACAAAATGATCTTGTCTTGTCTCGAGATGTTTCTTCTTCAATCTTGAAGTCTCATGAACCAACTAAACACTTCCAGGAAAAGACTATTATGCCCTTACCTTACCTTATAAATATGTGACTGCATCAAAGCCGAAGCATAGCATAGTAATCTCTAATATTGATCTTACAAAGGTTTCTTCTTTAGCAAGCGAAGCCAAAGTGTAACAACAATGGCGTTGATCCCAAGCATCTTTGGTGGCCGACGCAGCAGCATCTTCGATCCACTCTCTCTGGACCTTTGGGATCCATTTGCAGACTTCCCATTCAGCAGCACTGCAATCTCATCGCCAGCCCGCTCTGAGCTGGCCCGAGAGACGGCCCAGTTTGCGAACACTAGAGTGGACTGGAAAGAGACCCCAGAGGCCCACATCTTCAAGGTTGATCTTCCTGGTCTCAAGAAAGAAGAAGTGAAGGTTGAGGTTGAAGAAGGTAGGGTTCTTCAGATCAGTGGTGAGCGAAGCAAGGAGAAGGAGGAGAAGAATGACACGTGGCACCGGATGGAGAGGAGCTCCGGCAAGTTCCTCCGCCGCTTTAGGCTGCCGGAAAATAGCAAGATGGATCAGATTAAGGCTAGCATGGAGAATGGTGTGTTGACTGTTAGTGTTCCTAAAGAGGAGGTCAAGAAGCCTGATGTTAAACCCATTGAGATTTCTGCCTAAAATCCTGCTGGCCCCAGAAATAACGCTCATGGGATGTGTTTATTTATCTAATTAAACAATAAAAAATGGTGTGAATGATAAAAATAAATAAATAAATAAGTGTTGGGTACGTGTAAATATGAGTCAGTTTGGATGATAAGCTGTCTTGAAGTTTCATGGTGTATTTGAGTCTCTCGTCTGTCATCATCATCAAGAGTTCAAAAATGTCTTGTATTGTTTTTCTTGCAAATATGCAAATTGAGCTTTCTCGATATTTCTTTCTCTACTTGGCCTTCTTTTTTCCACTTCCTGTTTTCTGTTTTCTTCTTATTATTTGACTACATATATGATATAAGCAAAGATTCAAAAGATTTAAGAATTTTTTAACACTAGATCTTATCCCAAGTACATTTGTATATAATGATATCTCTGGTAAAGAGGAGTGGTGAATGGATCACTGGTTTTACCATTAATTTGGAAATGATTGCGAATAATAAGCCTGAGCTACTCGTGGGCATAGAGACTAGAGTGATTGAATTGGGGTCCAAAACTTTGTTGATGGAGACTGATTCTGAATATGGCTATTAATCTCATCAAGATGGACGCGCCAATCAATGTCCCTCTCAAAATCTTGATTGAAGAGTGTAAAAGAATGCTAGTAACAAAGAGAGATATTTGATTGCAGAGTTTTTGAAAAGTTTTTTATTTTTTAAATAGTTGTTCAACAATTTATCTTTGTCTCGATTATGATCCATGTTATGGGTTATGTCCCTCTATTTTAAGAAAACGTTACTTGACTTATGGTACAACTCTCTAAGGTGCTTGTACATAAAACTCTCAATTTTGAGATAGAAGCGAAACGAAAGTTAAAAATAGATTTGTCTCCTTCGAAGTACAAGGTAGGTTTATGTTCTATTTTGGCACGGGTTATGTTCTAAAAAATTAGATTATGTGTGTTTATGGTCAATGAACCCACATGACAGAGACTCATACACATATAATAGGATGATCATTCGAGAGACAATTCTACGCTTTTTCTACGGTTTCAATTTCGCCCATACATAATTCAATTTCAACGTCAAAAGAGCTTTTGACACTCGCCTACATTGCCATCGCATCTCTGAGAGTGATAATAGTGCCAGTGCCCTCAGGAGTGTGATATTTTCTGGTCATTTCTTTTGGGTCATAACTATGTTTGGGCTTTTTAGAATCAGATCTGGATTTTACGTACTTCTAAGCTCTTTGTACTCAGTCCATCATCCAGTCCTTGGGCAAGGCCCAAGACAAACGCTGAATAATGAGCGTTAATTGCATTACCAACTGAGTAGCCGAACATTAATAGCTGAGAGTGGTTGCTCCATCATTGCCCATTATATGCATGATTACTAACTTGCACGCCCTCATGAACGTGGAAGCCTTGATTCATCCTGTCCCCAGATGATATTGATTAAAAGCATTTAATCGGGAAGTATCAAGGGTTTGTTTGCCCCAATTTTTAAATATTTAAAAACGTTTTTTTTGTGGGTTTAGATGTTGAAATTAATATATTGGGCTATTAGGCTAACCAAAAACTTTAGTTATTAGAGAGATATTTATTATATTAATTTATTGTCTTTAATACAGCACCTACACATAATTCATTTTGAATCTTGCATATTTATCGACAATTTTTTGTTTTCTTTTTAAAAGATGGTTGATGACAAGACATGAATCCAAGACTGTAAGTAATTTGGATTTTGACACCATATTAAATTACCAACTCCTTTAAAAATTTAAGCGGTTAATAAAAATTTATTATATTTATTTATTATCTCTAACAAAAAATGCGTTAGGCCATTTAACCGCTTGGCTTTGGTCATTAATGTATGAAGTATGTAGCTATGTCCCTTTTAGTATTAAAACAGCCAGATTAGGCATTTGTATTTCATAATAGCAAAACAATTTCCACGCATGAGTTAAATGACATTTTTAATTTAAAATTAAGTGTCTCTTTTCTCATAAAGCAGAGTCTTCTTAGTAACTAACTGAATTCGAGGACATCCCAAATTGGAGAAAATGATGAACCTAGGGAAGAAATTTATTGGTAGTATATTCAATCGACTGAGTTATTTTTTTCTAATCGTAAGTTTTGAATTCAAAAAGTTGAGTCTCGACCAACTTAATACACCAACCGCCTGATACAATATACACTCAAAAACTCAGAGTTTCCTCTGAATCAAGTTTTTCCTTGCCATAATGGTTGAGTTCAAGCTATTCAAAACATTTTTACCAAATTAATCCAAACTATATTACGATAAACTCATCTTTGAAACGACATTAGATTTTGAATAAAATTACAGATTTTATTGTGCAGTATTACGTTTCAATATGTTATTTCAATCAATCAAGAGTTAAACAACATTTATTATAAAAAAAAAACATAAATTCGAATCCAAAAGTTTAAAGCGAGAACATGGAAACTTC
Source organism: Ehretia macrophylla (assembly GCA_037974665.1). NCBI lineage: Eukaryota > Viridiplantae > Streptophyta > Magnoliopsida > Boraginales > Ehretiaceae > Ehretia > Ehretia macrophylla. The sequence goes on along the minus strand of CM075769.1, from coordinate 49,141,175 downwards.
AAACAGATCAAATCGCAATCTCTACAATTTTTTATGTCAACTGCATATGTACTTCGGGCCAGTTTATAATTTTTTCTAGCTGGCTACTCACAAGAAAACCAACCCCACTTTGATTAGTGGCACAGATTAACTTTAAGATTAATTAATTCCACCGAACCTAACTGCACCAAACCAGTTTAACTACCCTTAATTGTCATTATAGAATCTGCTTATTCAAAAGTAATGATGTGCCGTTTACAAAGTACGATGTATGATAGGGCAGATCTAAGAATAGCGTTACATAAAGTCCATGATGTCTGACAAACAGTGTTGGATCTTGAAAAACGAGGCTTCTATTGTTAATTGAGATAATTCTATCTAATATGGAAAGTTAACTCTAATTAAGTATTTGTTAGCTGTCTCACATGCATAAGTTTTAACTTTTCATATGCATCCATGTAACTTTCTATCACTAATCTTCACATGTTGACACGTAAGAGGCCATTTTTAACATGGGCTGTAAAACAATTTTATAACTTTTTTATCATGGATTTATACTTGAAAATGAAAAGTAAATTATCTAAAGAGTCTAGGTATATTAATCATTTATCGTTTATCATTTATCAAACTAAGTTAACTAGTGTATTTTACTATCCTTGAAGTTTACATATTCTTCCAAAGAATACGTGGTTCTTATTTCGATTAGAAAATGCTCAAACTTGATATTCCACCACCATCAACAAACGAAGAAAATCATCGCCATTTTACCAAAGCGTGACACCATATTGGTCAGTTTTTTGGACCCGTATAATGTTATGAATGAGATCGATAGTGATAAGTTAACATAAATGTAATTATAATTATAAAAAGAAAACTAAGACATTGACTGTACAAATCAAATAATTATATCATTACTCTATAATCATTAATCTTTTTCATTATATTGGAGTGTTGAAAGAGAAAAAAAATTAGAACTGCTAGTTTCAAGGCGCACTAAAAATCTTTTCTTGTATTAATTCTCTCATTTTTTAAATGAGTTATATTATAGACCATAAAATTTGATCTTCTTAAATTTTAGCAATCAGATTAAAATAAAAGCTATCCATACATTACAAAAACTGTTAAAAAAATATTTCAAACCTAACGATTAAACTTTAAAAAGAGCAAAATTAATGCAGTAGTATCTCATCTAAAGATATAATATAAAAAGAAAAACTCTTTTATTCGTTCAAAATAATGTCAAAAGTAGGTCTTGTATGTGTAATATTTATTTTATATCAAAAGATTGAAATTAGTTTAAATTGAATAAATGACATCCCAATAGAAAGATCTGTGTCAATCACGTTAAACGAAAAACAGAAATAAAGAAAAAGCAGTGTTGACCAAGTCAAAGGAACAGCAGTGAAAGCATCACCAAATCACAACCACCAAAGATGTTTGGCCACTACTTTGAAATCTGAAAAGAACCGGGAAAATTGAACATAGCAGTGGGATGTGGAACCGCTTCAAAAGAATTGAGGAATAAACAAAGGCCATGGGGTCCAATAACATTAATTTCGACCTAGTACGGCAAAAACCATTGACCCCATCTCCTCCTCTCCCCACCATTTCTCTCCTTCACGCCGAAGCTACTTTTTTACATTTTGAAACACTATTCGGTCAATCTAACTTGTCGTTAATCTTATTAATATATATTTTTTCTTACATTTCATATCTCAAATAAATACACATTTGAGATTTTTTTATTTTTATTGCTTTGAGAGAGAGCTAAACCGTTTTATTAATTAATTATTTTAAAAAAAATTTCACTCCTTTGATTTTTCTCTAAAAGAATTTACAATGATCTCAAAAGTTAATTAATAAAAGTCGCACCAAGAGGTTAATGCTAACTACCGTAAGTGACAAACAAATTCACACAACTATTTGCCTCTCTATAACATCGTTGTAAATAAATACGTCAATTTTTATAATGATTATTACAAGGAAAACCAGATTTTGCGGCTCAAATGACCGACTTATACGTCATTCGTTTCGGTTTGGTTAAAAGCAATTGAGTCGACATTTGATGTTGTTGCAAGTTGGTACTCAAAATGAACAAGACCATTCTTTTTTTTTATGGTTAACAAAATCAAAATCTAACAAACAAAGAACACATCGTATTCATTCAAAATTTAAATATGGTGTATTAATGCAATCTAGCAATATTTTTAATGAGAATTCAATTTGCAACACACAAACACACCATTTTTCTACTAGAACAAGAAGGTTACGAAAGAGTATTGTGGGAATGCATGAGAAACATTTTATGCTTTCAACAAAACACAAACTCTGTGAATAGAGAGAAACCAGAACACACAAAGACATAAGAAAATATTCTTAGTGCAATTATTATACTTTATAGCTTGGAGATTACATGAAGAGGGTAGTGGATCTACCTTCAACTACAAGACAAACTTTTGCCACAACAATTCTCCAAGATAACAAAAGAAAATTTCAACATTTCAAACCCACATCATCCTAGAAGGAAAGATAGAAACCACATCTAATTATTACAAACAAAAAAGCACCCTCTTCAAATATCTATGAAAATACTATCATCATCATCCCACAAACTACGCAAATTTGCAGCAAAAAACAAACCTTCTTCTTTGTTATTATTATCCCTTCACTACCTACACTTGAATATTTCAATTAAAACTTCTTTCGCCTGAAAACAAACTTCCATATCTTCTATCACTACTAGTATATACTCTTCCCTAGCCAAACGCTACCTTCAACCCATAAACGATTCGGAAGTTGAGGCTCAAAGTCAGTAAGTCCACTCCTGGGGAAGGCTTATTTCATGGCTGTTGATCGTTCCTTGTACCCGTAAATTACGCCTTTGTTGCAACATCAGTAAAGCATTCCTCCGAGCAATCAATGTCTCTGCAGAAACAAGTTCCATCATCAATATAACCACCAGATTAACCACAAATAAAGATCAATTAGATAAAATTGAAATCCAATTAGAATATATACCATAGTCGGGGACATAGCCGCCATCAAGACGAGGCAGACACTGGGGTTGAACAAGACCACCATTCATGTCAATGAAGTTTCTGTTCAGAGCCTGAACCACCCTAGCCGGAATCAAAGCAGGTGAACCTCCTGTTGACACAAAATAGGAACACAACAAGTCAAACACGAGTATAATCTTTACCAAACACACCACTAACGAAGTACGTTATCATCATGAAAGTCCACATCAAATTAGATCCATTGTATAATTAAAGACCACCTCAAATATTTCATAACAAGATCAGCTACAAAGCAATGAACTAGATTTGAAATACATTTGACTATCACAGACTATAATGATGATTTACGTTTAGATTAATCATTGAAAAAATTATAAGACTCGTTTCACAACGAAAAAATCTTCTAATGTAAACACAATTAGTCATAAAGAGTAAATGAAAGCAACCTAACATTAAACATTAAATCAAATACCAACCATGTGTCCTTTTCCACTAAATTAGACACCACTAGATCTAACGGCCCAGTAGATGAACAAATAACGGTGAAATTTGAAAAGGGTTCTTGAATTTCGGCTGGTCTTTGGTCGGCACCCACATCGTATTTTTGTAATTTTTTTATAATTTTAGGCAAACATGGGCTAACAATCTTCCATTCCTCGGATGGTTAGGCCTCACACACACACTAAGCGCCCCTGTTTCTCAGCCGGACCATCCACCTACTGGATGGAAGCGCTGATGTTGACATAACCTAAACGGGACCCATATACCCACAAAACATCAAGATCCTAACACCAATACCAATTCGCAATTTGATTCACTAATTCAAAATGCAAAATCTCCAAAAAACTACCTGGCTTCTTGCGATATTCAGCTGGCTTGCTATCATAATTACTACCGTTATTATTGTTGTTGTTGACATATCGGCGAGGCAAGAACACGCCTGTGCCAGCACACTGCTTTTTCACACCACCACCACCATTACCAGATCCACCACCCAAAAACACCGGCCTCGTAGCCGACCCGCGTTGCTGATTTTGTTGCGGTATATACTGCAAAGATGGCCATGCAGCTTGTCCTCTTCCACATTCTTCACTTTCCATATATGGTGCGCCAAATCTTACACCTCGGCTTTGGACCACATTCTGCTGCGGCTGTGGCTGCTCGTAAGCCCAACCATTTCTAACTTCCTTGTTGGACCACATAGCACACCTCTGCTGCTGTTGCTGCCTCAGCATTTGCTCCTCTCTCACTTGTTGTACCTGAAAACACACCAAATAAAATTTAAAAAATAAACTAGAAGGGTTCCCCCGTACAACAGTAAAGTTGTCAACATGTAACGTATATAAAAAAATAGCCCCTAGCCATTAGTCTAATAATTTTGTAGCAAGAGTTTCGCACACCGAACTAAAACCTTTTTAAGAAAAATTAAAGCAAAGTAGAAAGATGTTGTTAGGCTTACATAGGCGTTAATGAAAGCATCATTGGGGTTTTTGAGAGGAGGTGACGGGCGGTGGTGAAGGCCAAGAAGGGCTCTATTTTTAGCTAACGAAGCATCTCCGCCGTTGATTTTTAGCTTAGCAACTTGACCAGCGACTTGATGAATCAGATCCCAAGCGTCGTTGTTGGCACCCAACGGCGTCGTTGGAGGAGACGAAACCTGGGATGGGCCGTTTGGGCTTCCTCCGTTACTGGACGCCGGACTCCGGCCCGCCCAACTCCCGAGTTGGACCAGCGTCGACTGGGGCGACCCGGCCATAACCCAACCACTCTTCTGCTTTCACAAAAATAAATAAATAATTAAGAAAAATAAGAAATAAAACAATAGACCAAATAGAACAAAAGAAAAGAAAAAGAAAGGGTAAAATGGTACCTTAAAGCTTGGGTTGCGAGAGTGTTGGAGAGATAACTGGCGAGTTAACTCAGCGAGTTGGTCCTCCTCGTCAAGAGAGCTAACAACTGAGTCGAAATCGTAAGGAAACTCAGTGGGAAAGCAGAACTCGGCGTTGAGGTTCTCTTTGTTGTCCATTAGTATATCCTCATCTGTGAGAAACTCAGAAGGCAACCAAAACTCCGCTTCTTCTTCAAGCCTATCACTCATCTCTACACACACGCACACACACAACAAAAAAGCAGAGAAAAAAGAAGAATGAAAAAAGAAAGAAAGCAGTGAAGGTTATGATGGTGTGGTGTGGTGTGGTGTGGGTTAAAGATATAGTAATGAGGGCAAGTGAGTTGCTGCGGAGATAACAGTAGGCAGGTGGGGCCTACAGAGGAAAAAAAGAAAAGGAGAAAATTAATAATAGTGTACAAAGTGATGTAGAGAGAGAGAGGGACAGACGTGGTGGGGGTGGGGGGAATGTTTGAGTGAGGAATACACAGTGAGTGGGACGTGGTGTGTGCTTTTTTTTTATTAAGGTTTCAGGGTGATTTGGAGACAGTTGAAAAATCAAACGGGGGAGATGTTTGGACCGGACCCCTTTTTGCTGCCCTTCTGTGTGTGTATTGGAATTTCTTTATAGTAGAATAAAATTGTTTTAAAAACGTCACGCGTTTGATATTATTCACTGTTTTGAAATTTTTTCTTAATTAATCAAATATATGTGAGGCGTATTGCTACATATGAGGGTTTATTTGTTGGTGGTCGAACTCCGCTGATTAAGTTTCTACATCGTCCAAAATAAGACTTTTTAGTAGTTATACTAAATTTATTGTTTATGTGGTATATTAACATTGTTAGCCCCTCTCTAGCAGGATCTTTAAATGTTCAAAATCTCTACGGACGAGGGGTTCCCGAGCTGAGATACGAATCCGTCCCGAGCCGAAGTGGGCTAATCAGCACCAAGGCCAGCGCGTTGAACTGAATGTCCAACCAGGATGACTGGCCCGATCCCGGATACCTCGACCTCAATTCCAGCTGTTCCGATGAGAGATAAAGCGCTGATGGGACATAAAGCTGCGCTGCATTAAATGCTGTCAGACCAGAATTTAGTATAAATAGAGCTTCACCCTCTTCATTTAAGGAGGTAACTCGTTATTAAATGCTCTCAGCTACCTTGCCAGCTCGGACATACTAATCATTCGCACGCTCGAGGAGAAAATCCGAGTCATCACCCCCCCTTTTCCTTCTTTTCCTTGTGTAGGTCTGGTAGCCGACCCGGAAAGTACAACTCGAAGGCCAACCTGAAAAGTTCATCTCGGCGCAAGTAGCTCCCAACCTCAACTGTGAGATTTCTAACCTCGACAGTTTGACGCCGTCTGTGGAAAACGACAAGTTCTTTTATCACTCTCTTCACCACTCATTGAGAAACCATTATGGTACAAACTAGAAGCCACAGCACACCGGTAGAGGATTCGCCCAACCCGGAAGGGGACCTCGAAACCACGCAGGTGCCTAGCCAAAACCCAACCCAAGCCAACGTTGGAATGAGCCAACGTATACACTTAGCCACTCAAACCAACCCCACAACAGAAAGAGACCACAACTCCAGCCTGTCACCGGAGATAAGGATGATGCTGAGGATGCTCGAGGAACTTAAGAAGCAGGTAGCCCAACTAGCTGAGGGCCCCCTGGCTCCGCAAGAGGCTATGTCGATGCTATCGCGTCCGCAATTCCACATCCCAAAGTCAAGGCGAAAACGGACACAGGACGAGGAGGGTTTCCTAGAGCCGGTGGCGAGATCCGACACTGCGAGAGGTAAAAGGGCGGCTCAAGCCGACCCCGAGCAGGCCAAGACCGCAGCTGCTATAGCCAAGGTCATCAACCAGCTCGGCGTAAGCTCACTCTCCCCCGAGGTACTGGCCACGCCACTGCCCACTGGCAACCGTATGCCCAACCTGGCCGTCTACAACGGAGACGGAGACCCAGCTAGCCACCTGTTTAATTTTGATCACCACATGACTCTGCATGACATGCCAGATCTCATGAAGGAAAAGACATTCCCGACCACCCTGGTTGGCAATGCCTTGGACTGGTTGCAGAAACTTCGTCCTGGTTCAATTGCAAGTTTTCACCAGCTGGCTGAGGCTTTCCTGTCCCGCTTTGCTGGAAGCCGGCGCGCCACCCGCCATACTTCTACATTGCTGCTGGTGAAACAACATAGAGGGGAAAGTTTGAGGGCCTACACGACCAGATTCAATGAAGAGTCCCTCCGAATTCCCAACCTGGAGGACTCCATGGCGTTGATGGCTTACCAGAGTGGGGTCAGGTCAGGCCCGCTCACATCCTCCTTGGAAATCGACCCCGTGGACACTGTATCCGAGCTGATAGTACGAGCAGAATGCTACATACACTCAGACGAAATCCATCAGGCGAAAATAGATGATGACAAGGAGAAGGAAGCCAGCAAGAAGGGAGAGGCCTCTCGAGCCCAACCTGGGGGTAAAGTCCAGAATGACCGAGGCAAGCAGCCTCAACAGCCAAAGCAGAACCCCCGGTTCACCATGTTCACTCCCCTTAACACCTCGAGGGAGCAGATCCTGATGGAGATCCAACACCAGAACCACTTGCCTCTAGCTCTAAGGATGAAGGGCCGACCCGAGAAGCGCAATAGAATCAAGTATTGCCGCTACCACATGGACTACGGCCATACCACCGAAGAGTGTAAAGACTTGAAACAGGAGATTGAGACATTGATAGCCCGAGGCCACCTCCGGAGATATGTAGATCCGCAGCCGACTCGAAATCCCGACCAAAGGGATAGGGAGAGGAGTCCGCCCAGGCGCCAGGCTGGGGGCGGACGCTTGGCCATGATTGAGAGCATTGCGGGAGGATTGGCGTCAGGAGGAGAGACCTCAGCAGGCAGGAAGGGTTATGTTCTTGCTGGGAGGGAGTATGGACCGATGCGGGGACCGGCCCCGGGGATGCAGGAGCTCACCTTCTCCTCAGAAGACCTGGAGAGGGTGATATTGCCTCATGACGAACTACTAGTGATCAGCGCTGAAATAGCCAACTTCACCGTCAAGAGGTTGGTGGTGGATACCGGGAGCTCGGCAGAAGTCTTATTCCTCAGCGTTTTTGAGCAAATGGGGTTGGACAGGAGCCGACTCAAGCCATTGAGGGGTACTTTAGCTGGTTTCACCAGGCAGTCCCACCGAGCCGAATGAGTCATCAACCTACCGCTGAAGCTGGAAGATGGGGATAAATGGGTATCGATGCAAGCCAACTTCATAGTAATGGATTGCAACTCCACTTACAATGGGATCTTAGGTCGGGTGGCACTCAATCACTTCAGGGCCGTCCCCTCAACTTACCACCAGGCACTGAAATTCCCAACCCCGGTCGAAGTGGCCACCATTCGCGGAGCCTAGCTCTCAGTTCGGGAATGTTATGAAAACTCACTCCGGCCCAAGTATCAAATCGGCTGGGGACCAGATCTGCCCGAAGAAAAAAGAGATGTTAAGAAAGGAAGCCCGGCTGAAGACCTTCAGGAGGTGGAGCTCTTTGATGAAACCAAGAGGGCAAAGATCGGGAGTGAACTCTTTGCCAACCTCAAGAAAGGTATAAGCCAATTCCTCTTAAAGAATGAACATATATTTGTCTGGTTTGCCTCTGACATGACAGGAATTGACCCGGATGTAATTGAGTATCACCTGAATGCCGACCCAAATCACTATTTGGTAAAGCAAAAGCGGCAGCACTTCCATTATGACAAGCACCAAATCATAGCAGAAGAAGTGAACAAAGTAGCGGCCGCGGGCCCCATCAAGGAAATACAGTACCCAACCTGGTGATCCAATGTGGTGCTGGTGACTAAGTCCTCGGGTGGATGGAGAATATGTATTGACTTCACCGACCTCAACAAAGCCTGCCCTAAGGACTGTTTTCCCCTACCATGGATCGATCAGATGGTGGACGCCACCTCCGGATTCGAGCTACTCTCTTTCATGGATGCCTTCAAAGGCTATAATCAAATCAAGATGGCTCCCGGAGACAAAGAGAAGACCGCCTTCACTACTGATAAAGGGCTCTACTACTATGAGGTCATGCCTTTTAGCCTCAAGAATGCTGGAGCTACCTACACTTGGATGGTGAACAAGGTCTTCAAAAATCAGATTGGCCGAAATATGGAAATCGATGTAGATGACATGTTGGTCAAGAGCAGAAGGGCGGAAGACCATGTAGATGACCTGGCTGAAGCCTTCGCCGTAATGGAGCACTTTGGGATAAAACTGAACCCGAAAAAGTGCGCATTTGGCGTCAAGGCAGGAAAATTCCTGGGCTTCATGGTCACAGCCGGCGGAATAGAAGCTAACCCGGAGAAGGTCCAGGCGATACTCGACTTGGCTCCGCCGACCTGCGTGAAGGACGTCCAGGTATTAGTAGGGAAGGGCGGAGCTCTGAGCAGAGTCATGTCCAGGGCGGCTGACAAGTGTGCTCCTTTGTTCAAGATATTGAGGAATCCTAAGAACTTTGAATGGATTGAGGAATGCCAGAACGCCTTCCAAGAGCTGAAAAGATACCTAGCTTCGCCACTCCTGTTGTCCCGACCTGAGGCGGAGGAGGAACTGGTACTATATTTAGCATGCTCAGGAACAGCAGTGGCAGCGGCACTAGTCCGAGAAGAAGGAAATGAGCAGAAGCCAGTCTATTATGTCAGCAAAACCTTGCAAGGGGCCGACGCGAGATACTCATCCTTGGAAAAACTCGCCCTCGTGCTCATCACAGCGGCAAGAAAGTTGAAGCCATACTTTTACGCTCATCCAGTTAAGGTCATGACGGATGCCCCGCTCAACTCCATCATGCACAAGCCGGAGGCGTCGGACAGGCTACTGAAATGGGCAGTTGAGCTGAGTCAATTTGACATCACCTACCAGCCCAGAACAGCCATCAAAGCCCAAGCCATCGCGGACTTTGTAGTAGAATGCACTAGCCGAGCAGAGCATGACCCGGAGGACGTGTAGAAGGTCCATGTGGATGGGGCCTCAGGGAAGTCCGGAAGCGGAGCTGGGGTGGTCATCCTCGACCCAACCAGGCATGAGCACCAATACTCCCTAAAGTTCACCTTTTCGGCGTCCAATAACGAAGCAGAATACGAAGCAGTGAATGTAGGACTGAAAATTGCAGCTCAGCTCGGGGCACAAACAGTTGACCTGAGCACCGACTCTCAACTGGTTTCTAATCAGATATCGGGAGAGTTTGAAACCAAGGACAGTGCTATGCTAGCCTACCTCAACAGAGTCAACGATTTGACCTCGGGGCTCAGAAGGTTCACGATACAGCAGATTCCCAGGTAAGAGAATATGAAGGCTGATGCCCTGTCCAGATTGGCATTGGGCTAGAGCCGACCTGCCCTGGTCCATGTTGAAGAAGTATCTGAACCTAGTATTCAGTTGGGGTGCAAGCCGTAGCCGAGCTCAATCTAAGCCCAGATTGGACCAAACCAATCGTGGACTACTTGGAGGAGGGCATGACCCCAGAAGATGAAAAAGCAGCTCAAAAGCTCATGAAACAGGCCTCAAAGTTTGTCATAATTGCCGGGCAACTCTACAAGAGAGCCTACACTTGGCCTCTCTTGAAATGTGTTGGACCCGAAGAGGGAAACTATGTACTCCGGGAGATTCATGAAGGGGTATGTAGAAACCACTTGGGAGGCAAAGCTCTGGCTCGGAAGGCATTAAAGCAAGGCTATTTCTAGCCAACCTTAGAGCAGGATGCCAAAGAGTATGTAAAAAAGTGCGACACCTGCCAGAGGTTTGCCAATGTACAGAGAAAGCCTGCTCTGGACCTCACAGTGATGGTAAGCCCATGGACATTCTATCAGTGGGGTCTAGACGTCATTGGCCCATTGCCGACCGGTGTCGGCCAAAAGAAGCACGCCTTCGTAGCTGTAGACTACTTCACTAAATGGCCCGAGACTGAAGGTGTTGCTAGAATAACAGAAAAGATAGCTTGGGATTTCGTATAGAAAAACATCATTTGCCGATTTAGGGTGTGATAACCCGAACCCGGCATGCATTTAATAGCACTTGACTGCATTTGATTAAATGTTTAATTAGTTAAATTAACCAATTTGCACTATTTTCATATTTCTCTTGGAAGCATTTAGTAATTATATATTGAATAATTGAAAGGTTGTGTTTGACTATGTGTTTATATTAACCTTCATTTGTAGTTTAATGTTAACTTCATAATTCTTTTAAATGTTCTAGAAATAGTTAAATTAATTATTTTAAATGAATATTGATTACCTTGATTGTTTTGATTATTTTAATAATCAGTTTAGGTTGTTTTGTGTTAAAATCACTCGATTTTCAAATAAATTAGAAAAGTAACTCCGAGCCGAAGTAAATTTTAAACTATAATGCTTTTCAAAATGATATAATTCTTAGATTCTTCAAGATTTAATTGTTATTCTTTTATTGTCGCGACGTGCATTGCATATCGAGGGCGTTAGCTAAGAAACGGATTCCAGTCCTCAGCAAATAGTGAAACTAGTATTTAGATGACTTAAATTTTATATTTTAATTGTTACTAGCTAGAATTAATTTTGGTGTTAGTTATTTAGCTTAAAAATGCACAAAAATAAGCAATTTTGACTAGTTTTAAGTTGTTTGACCAACCTTGACCAAAGCTTTGACCCTTTTGACCTTGTCATCTTTTTAATAGCCTAATTTAGCACAAAATAAAGAAAAAAACAGAACTGAACAGCAGCTTAGCAGGGCCGAAAATATGAGGAAAGGAAAAAAAAAAGATTTCAAGCCAAAATATTCATTTCTTCGCGGGAGCTTGCACGGGGTGATTTCCGAGGTATCCTACGAGGTCTTCCTAGCGTCTAGGAGCGTCTAAGGTGAGGGAATCATGTTATTTGCGCATTTAAATGTTAAGTGTATCAACTTTGCAATTTTTAGATTTTATCCGTAGATTGTCGTTTAAATCGTTTTGATGCTTCTAGAATGTTCCTTGGCTATTGTAGAACGTGTATTTATAGCTTTGTAACATTTTCTGCAGTTAAATGTTGAGATTGCAATTTAATTTGGATGTTGAATAGTGTTTTATGAATAGTAAAACCTTGAAACGATAAAGTTGCTTCGTTATGCTATCCATTGATGTAGGAATGTGCTAGGTGTGCTAAAATGCCTAAATGTGTGGTTTTTTTGGGTTGCGTAGTGAGAAAAACGGGAATTAAGCCTTGTTGAAAGTCGGGGTCGTTTAGGTCGACTTTAGGGTTTTCTCATTTTGCGGGTTGGCGCTGTTCCGGGAATCCATGGAAGCACTTTTGGTGCGATTATGGCGTTGGTTGGGTGTTTGGTTGGTATAGTTGTAGTTCAAACGAGAAAGGGGAAAATCGGGACTTTGCGCGAGTTCTAGGCTAAAGTAAGTGTTCGGGGTCTTTAGACGTGCCTTATGGTGACGTAGGAAGTTTGGCCAAGTCGGTTTCCAGAACTCGTGGTTCGTTTGGAAATGGTAGGGTTTTGATAGTTGGGGCCGGTTTGTGTTTTTGCTTGTTTTCTTGATTTTTTGTCTATAGAATGCTTAGGATTGCTTGAAATACTTGTTTGAAATGATTTGGATTGAATTGCTTATCAATTGCTGCTATTGCGTGCGAGAGTAACCTACTTTGTTATTCTCCCACGTGTGGCTTTATCGCTTGTTTATCACCTTGTATCGAGTCTTGCATTGCATAGTGTCTCGCGCGTGAGTGATGGGCCTCTCTGGGTAGCCTTGGGTTTCCAGTGTTGGTTGTTCTAGATCCGCTGCTATTCCCTTTCTCGCTTGGATTGCCTCCCAGGGAGATTTGGGTTGTAGGTTGATGGATACTTCCGGGGTATTCCAAACTGGTGTTATAAGGTGGTTTGGGCCGGCGCGTCATCGTTAAAGTCATCGGAATCGTGATCGGTACATTACTCGCTCGAGTGAACCATAGCCTTCAAAGTGTGGTATAGCTTTGATTGGTTGTGTTAATGCTTTCTTTAGTTGTTTAATTGTATTGTTGTTTATATTGTATGCCTTTTATTGATTGTATTGCTTAACTGTACCTTTTTGCATTGCACGATCTTCTTTCTCTCCACTTCGATATCTGTCTCGCCCTCACTGAGTATACGTGTTGTGTATACTCACTCCTCACCACCACATTTCAGGAAATGTCATGTTAGCTGGAAGTTCATGATTTCGTGGAAGTTTGTTGCCTGAAGAGTTGTCTTGCGTGCCTATGTGGCTTGAGTGTCGAAGTTGTGAAGATATATGCTTTCATATGTTGTATGTATTTAATGCCAAAAGTATGTAATTTAAGTTTCATTAGATTGTTGAAGTAGTTTGATAAGTTAGATTATGTATCTAGTTATTATAACTTAACTTCAAATGCATGTTTGTAATGTCCAAAAGAAAAGAACTAGAATGGCATGATAGTCTATTTTATGTAGTAGCTTAGTATGGTTTAATTTTCAAGTTTGAATGTACTTGTCAAAATGAAAAGAGATAGGTTAGCTTTTAAATTTGAAATGTATGTATACTTGCTGAGTTTAAATTGTTGAGAACCGAGGCTCGGATGGCCTTGAGGAAGTTTTGTATGGTTGGACACGGTGTTGGTCCATTTAAATGCTATTACAGGTTTTACATTTTGCCTAGAAACAGGGGAGACTCCGTCCCTTTTTCCTGAAAATTTTGTCCGGGTTTGGTTTGGGTTGTGATTAGATCGATTGATAGAACTCTCGGTCTCGAGAGGGACCGGGGTGTTACAGGGGTGTCAAAGGTCATCATCACTGACCACGGCAAACAATTCGATAGTGCATACTTTCGAGGCAAATGTGCTGAGATTGGGATCGACCTCAGATTCTCATCTATTGCTCACCCTCAAAGTAATGGCCAAGTTGAAAGTACTAACCAAATCATTTTGTAGGGCCTGAAAACCAAGCTGGAGGAAGCGGAAGGCCAATGGGCATCAATTCTTCCCGAGGTGTTGTGGGCTCAGCGGACCAACACCAGCTCGGGCACGGGAGAATCACCCTTCGAACTGACCCTCGGCACTCAAGCGGTGCTGCCGGTGGAGATCGGGTCTCCGACCAGTAGAACCCTCCACCATGATCCAGAAACAAACGGAGCACGGATCCGTGAAGAGCTCGACCTCGCTGAAGAGCTTCGAGCTAAAGCTCAAATAAGAATGCTGGCCAGCAAAGCTGCCATGCAAAGGTCCTTTGCCAAACAGGTTAAGCCTAAGCCTATTAAGGTTGGCGACCTTGTACTCAGAAAGGCAATCTTTTTGCCACGCTCCGGTAACAAACTCTCCTCGACCTGAGAGGGACCCTATGAAGTCGTGAAAGAAGTCCGACCCGGGACCTTCTACCTTCGTGACAAAAAGGGGAAACTATTGAAGAACGCATGGCACTCGGAACACCTGAAGCGGTATTTTGTCTAGCAGCCCTGAGCCGAAATACTTTGTAAACGGCCCCAAGCCGGAATATTTTATAACGGCCCCGAGCTGAGAAATCTTGTAAAGGCCCCGAGCCAAGACATTCCTTGTACAAACTCAATACAATGCATCTTTACATACAAGTACAATTCCCGACCTGGGAATAAGCATCAAAACCAGCGCAATGCCCGACCCGGGCCCAAATTGCCTCAGCTATAAAGCTATTACCAACTCGGATTAATGCGATGGCCACGTTTGATTATGAGTTAATGATCAATAAAACCGGCTCGAACAAAGTTCCAGTTAGGGTATAATCGATAATAATTTGATTAAGTTTTGCCAGTTCGGATTAAGTTCTAACTCGGTTTAATCCGGCTTCAGGTCGGTATGTTAGTTTGGGGTTCGAACTCGAGCTCAACATTTGTCAACATTAGTTTGACCAGTTTTAAATCGGACTGACGAGTCCAGGTCGGTGACGATTAAACAGTTGCCCGATTAACCAGCTCGGATTAGGGTGTTAATTCACTAGTCGCGAAGAGAAAGATATACGCGTACAAACTCAACCAAAACGCAAACAAAAGTAAAATAGATATTTCATTAATACTGAAATCAATTACACAAGCCGGGCCTGGGCAGAATTACAAAACCCCGACCTGGGCGACTTTACAAAAGAAATTATTATTATTTGGGAGCAGCGGTGGAGGTTGTGGCCTCGGCTACGTCGCCGACCTGGTCCATACCCTTCTCGACAAACACCATTACCTCTTTGGCCTGGGACGTCAGGTCGACTAGTAGCTCGGGAATCCCAGAATTTCGGGGGCGGGGCCTCCAAGATCTCGATATAATCGTTCTTGGCGGCAGGGAAAAAGGTCTTCGCCCTCTCGCGAGCTGCAACCTGGCCTCGGAAGTAATACTCCAACTCGGCGTACCGGACCATCACCCCACCCTCAGTGGCTAGCCAGTCCACAGCCTCTTGGCTGGACTTAAAGGCATCCACTGCCTTCTCCCCTTGCGGGCCGACCTGATCCAAGAGGTCCTTATGTTTTGCTTCGGCCTCGCGCTTCTCCAGCTTGTAGCGCTCAACGTCCTTGGTCGCGGCCTCGCGCTTGGACTTCTCAGCCTTGAGCTCCTTCCTTAGCTGGGCGATCTCCACCTCATCCGCTTTATGCCTCTCGGCCGCATCCGTCCTAAAGGACTCCAACTCGGCTATTGAATCTGTGTAGCGCTGCTCGAGTTCCACATAGTAAGTCTGGGCCCGGGCAAGCAGGCCAAGCGCCGAAAGTATATGGGACTCAGCCTGCGCGGAAGAAAGCAAAGCGGTTAGTCAAAGTAATCAACAAAATAAACCATGACAGCACGTCTGGGTATGTCTTACTGCAACTATGGCCGTCCTCAGGTCAAGTGAAAGCTGCTCCGTCGGGACCGACCCCAACTTGGGATCACGGGCAACCTTTGTAGCCTCTACAAAATCCTTATTTTGAGGGCTCACCTCTGCGGCCTTGCCCCTACCGGAGTACTCGGGCTGGGGCCGCTTCCTGTTGTCAGGACGGGATGCCGAGCGCTCGGGGATCGCCACACCCGAGCTCGTCTTTTTTGTCAAGGGAGATCCCGACGAGACCTCTGCGCCAACCTCCCGCGCATGGCCCCCGGGCCTCTGACTCTGCTCCTGAGGGACGGAGCCAAAACTGGACCGAGCCGATGCCTCGCCACTGGCGTCGGGCTTTCTCCTTCTTTGGAGGTATGCGAGCTTCACCGTATCTGCCATGCTTGCAAAAACAAAGGAAAATAAGGTGAAAAATGACCAATTACCAATCGAGAAGAGCAACGACAAACTAGGAGACGGGGAGGTCGGGCATTGATCCTGCGAACTGACCCTCTTCTGAGTCGGAATGAGCGTTCTCTTCAGGCTCGGGAAGCAAGTGTGGGTACTCTTCGCTCAGGTCGGGTTCTCTCCCGAATAACTTGGACTTCCATATCCTATCCCACTTGAGGACACTATCGATGTCGATCAGCATACCTGGCTTGGGCCTCAGCATGCTGACCTCGGCGAGTTCCTCTTTGGAAAGCTTGGGGTCGTCATTTAAAGTCTTTTTCAGTGAAAGATTTCAGTCCATCCTGCACCCCAGGTTCACTATCGACTTGACCCAATAGTAGTCGTTGTGCCAGCCCTTGTTAGAGGAATGCCACTTGGTGAATATGGCATTGTTGACCCAAGCCGCAAAGTGGAACCAGCATAGCTGCTTCGGGTTGGGCTTGCAAACAAAAAAATGCCTGAAACGGCGCAAGGTCGACTCTATCTTCCTCTCGAGGTAGAACACGAAGAATGCCACCATTATGGCCTAACCGTTTGGTGACATCTGACCCGGGTTGAGCTCAAAGTAGTTCAGAATGCCTGTAATGAAGCCGGGAAGTGGAAGGCAGACAACATCGAAGGCAAGGTCGTAAATCGTAAAGTGATCGGGCGGAGGATAACAGGCAGGGTCATTCCGACCAGAGACCTTCAGCTTGTGGTGCCGGTCCACCGACCAGTCTCTCAGCCAAGCGTTGGCCATCTCGATGGTTGAATGACACTCGCGCTGGCAACAAGCGAATAACTGCTCTATCATCTTCCCCCAACCTGATGAACCACTGGCTGTAGCTGAGCTCCGAGGTCGGACTGCCCTAATCGGGATTGCTGCAGTCGGCTCCGAGGCGGAAACTCCAGCTAGGTACTCATGTGGTATCTCGACCCCCTCCAACTTGTTCAATGGCTCGTCGTCCTCTCCATCCCCCAAGTCTCCCAGGTCGGCCAAAGGATCTGCCTCGGCCTCTTCTTGCGCCATTCTGACCCCTATAACCTGGCAGTCATCATCGCTATCCCGGGGCATGGATTTCCGAGCCGACCCTGAAGACGAACTGGTCCTCTCTCCACCATGGTCCCTATTCGAGGTAGACTCCGAGCTTGACGGACTCTCGTCTCCACCGTAGGACCTTACTTCCATAGCTTGAGAGTCTTCCGACTCCGACCTCCCCATCCTATCTACAGACTAAATATAAATGAACAGGAATTACTAAAGGGAGTCGGGACGTACCTACTGCTCTTGATTGAGGAGGTCGACCGACCAAGCTGGCTCCGAGCTGACAAATCCCGAGAAGATTCCTTCTGAGGTAATTTCTTCCGACCACTCTGGTATCCGACCTAAAATTCTTGAGGGATTGAAAGCAAAATATGGAATGAATCTTAGATGTGAAAGCCCTATTTATAGGCGCCCCTGAAAGTCGCCTCGGGAAGCCCAAACTTCGCGTCTTGTCAGAACCGCCAAGTGACGTGTCAGCCATCCGTTGGGCATGCACCGCTGACATGGCCATCCCTGCTCTCTCGGGGTCGGACACCTACAACTTGGAAGGAACCGCCAATTCTAGATCTCACCCTCTCGATCTCGACTTGGGGGGGGAATTGACGAAGGGTTCCCGAGCTGAGGTACGAATCCGTCCCGAGCAGAAGCGGGCTAATCAGCACCAAGGCCAGCGTGTTGAACTGAATGTCCAACCAGGATGACTGGCCCGACCTCGGATACCCCGACCTCACTTTCAGCTATTCCGATGGGACATAAAGCGCTGATGGGACATAAAGTTGTGCTGCATTAAATGCTATCAAACCAGAACTTAGTATAAATAGAGCTCCATCATCTTCATTTAAGGAGGTAACTCGTTATTAAATGCTCTCAGCTACCTTGCCAGCTCAGACATACTAATCATTCGCACGCTCGAGGGGAAAATCCGGGTCATCACCCTGCCTTTTCCTTCTTTTCCTTGTGCGGGTCTGGTAGCCGACCAGGAAAGTACAACTCGGAGGCCGACCTGAAAAGTCCAACTCGGCGCAAGTAGCTCCCAACTTCAACTGTTTTGAAATTTTTTCTTAATTAATCAAATATATGTGAGGCGTATTACTACATCTGAGGGTCTATTTGTTGGTGGTCGAACTCCGCTGATTAAGTTTCTACGTCGTCCAAAATAAGACTTTTTGTAGTTATACTAAATTTATTGTTTATGTGGTATATTAACATTGTTAGCCCCTCTCTAGCAGGATCTTTAAATGTTCAAAATCTCTACATATAACGAAACTGTTGGAAACAAAGCATCTGAGAACTATAAAAATAATAATTTGTTGGCCAAAAAAAAAAAGTCTCGAAAAAAAAATTACTTGCCGCTTTTACTCACCATTATCACTTTTAGTTCTCTTTTCCTCCCTTCTTGTTGTGAGATCGTGTTGCCGTGAGATGGATTGGGGTGGGGGCATTCCCATGAGATTGGGGATTGGGGTGGGGGTGTTGTGGTGTTGCCGTGAGAGATGAAGGATTGAGAGGGGGGGTTCTTGTACCGTCTGGTTTTTTTTTTTATCAAGCATGTCTTTTTTTTAGTGAGAGAAGTGAAAAAGTAATTAAAAATAAAAAAAAAATTATCATAAACAATTAACAAAGATATATAAAAAAATTATTAATAAAGTTTAAATTAAAATAAGGAAAGATTTTGAAGTGAAATAAAAATAGAGAATCTATAAAATAGGAAAAGTGTTGAAGTAAAATTTAAATAGAGATTCCTTAAAAAAATAAATTGAGTAAATGTAGGAAAGTTGGTGGAATAAAACTGAAATATAAAATTTATACATGTAGATAAATTATTTAACATTTTTATATGTAGGAAAAAAAATAAAGAAGTTGTTGGAGTTGATAATATTATCGGGTAATTGCCTTTAACATTGTTATATATTATCAGGTAATTGTCCGTAGTTATGGGCAAAGTTATAACATGGGTCGTGCAAGTTGTAGTCAGACCCGGCCCAAACTATAGGCAGTTTGGGCCGGTGCCCAAGGCCCCCTTAGATTGGGGGCCCCAAGTTAAAAAAAAAAAATACTAACTTAGTAAAAAAATGTCAAACGACTAGCGCTTAATCGATTTTTGAACTATTGAAGGCCAGTACTTAAACGATTTTTGTTTATTGTGATATTAATTTTGCATATAATATAAGAAAGTAGGGTTGACCTAAGAAAGAAAGTATAGAGGTATATATTCAACTCTTCTTTTTATTTTTTTATGTGATAAATTTTGATATTGTTTACATACTTATATATATCTTAACTTGAAATAATTAATTTTTTTACTTATATTCATTTTTTTATTAATTTTTCTTATATGCAATAGACTTAATAAAGCTTAATTATTAAGACCCAATAAATATGCTGAAAAAAAGACTTAATAAAGAAAAAGAACATTGGAGAAATGTCCTTTTATTTGTAGTGATTATTTTAGTAGAAAAGTTAGAGTTTTTTTTATTGAGAAAAAACTTAATTATTAAGGCCCCTATTTAGATGATCGCCCAAAGTCCCAAATTTTTTGAGACGGCCCTGGTTGTAGTTTTCAAGGTGTTAACAAAATTATTGATAATAATTGTATAATTTTAGTCTGTAAATTTACTAGGTCTTTCTAGTCTCATTAAATTTAACTAGTAATAGTACTTGTTGGCTTTATTATTGTTTAATAGAATATTGTAAATTTAATAAAATATTTTAAATTTATTCTTATTTATGAATTTATACTATAAGAACTTTGGTCTTACAAAATTTGACATTTAATATAGAACATATTTACGTACAAAGAGAAGCAAAACATCATATATTGAAGGGTAAATACTCAATTTAGTCCATATCTTTTAAAATGTATCATTTTAGTCTTATATTTTTATCATTTGTCCCAATTTAGTCTATATCTTTCAAAATGTACCCTTTTAGTTCTGTATCTTTATGATTTGTTCTAATTTAGTCCATATCTTTATCATTATAATTCATGTTAGTCCTTAATTATTTTGAAATGTAAGGACTAAATTAGGACAAAATAGTAAAGATACATGGCTAAAAGGGTACATTTTAAAATATATAGACTAAATTGGCACAAACCTTAAAGATATAAGACTAAAATGGTACATTTTGAAAGATATAGATTAAATTGACACAAATCCTAAAAATAAAGGACTAAATTGGGTATTTACCCTATATTGCATCATAAATTATGTTCGGGTGAACTACCTAATTGTTTTATTATAATTGTTTAAATACTTGATTATTATTAAATTTTACTCATAATTTTATAATATTATGAACAAACTTAAATCAGTATTTAGTGTAGTGGTAATATACTAATAGAGGTGTATCAATGAATAATAGGGAATAGTGGCATTAGTGCCTTGCAGTGCATGGCCATCTGGCATGCATGCTAAAATATCGTTTATGTTTGTCAATTGCTCTACTTACCCGGTAAACACATTTTCAATACTACCGTGCATTTGCTCCGGTGGTATTTTTTATTTGTACGAGGGTTTGAGATTGATTATCGTGTAATATTTGTAAATATATAATATAATATTAATTTAGATTTCTTTTTAAATAAAAAAAATACACATTTCTATTAGACCTTTGGTGCGATTTGTTATAGAGAAGTAGAAAAATGTACAAATTGTTTTTTTTTAATTAATAATTTATCTCGATGTGAATCAGTCTTTAGGAGAATGTCACCTAAATCAAGTCGTTTAACTTATATACTCTCTTTGATCAGGAGATTAGCTAATAGTCGAACATGCCTACCTAATCATTTGCCAACACATATGTAATCGGCTAAAGCCTCCCTTTGTACCAAAAAAAAAACACACACACACACACAATTCTAATAAAGTATTTTACAAGTTTGTTACTTTGGTGCTCAATACTTACTTTATATTCCACTTTTGCCAATTTATTAATTCGTTTCCGGCTTGATATGAAACTCTTTCTGGTCTCCAACCTTAGCAAAGAATTTGATGTTTTACCTAGTTAGTGAGAAAATGCAAAAATTACTAAATGCAAATGGAGTTTCTTGCGCTTTTGTTGTTTGGTATTATGGTCATGTTTACAAACTAGTGAACTTGCAAGATAATTTAAGAAGTGATAGTGTTGTTTAATTTTATAAAAGGATTTAAATCTACTAGTGGAAGTGAACATTAATTTGAAATATCCTGAAAAATAAAGATGAAAATTTCGAAAGGCTTAAAATATATGTATATAATTATAGCATGTGGAGTTACATTACATGAGCATTTTTTCTTCTTCATAACAAGGTTTTAGTTGGTTGAATTGTGAATTGCAAATGAAGAATTTGGACGAGTTACATGATGCCTGTGAGAAATCCAAAAGTTCATGGATATATGTGTTATTAGGGTGTTCTACAATGAAATGTGGCAATAGTCATTCACCAATGAAGAATTTGGATGATTACACATTGCCCGTGAGAAATTCAAAAATCTCATTCTATAGAAATTCAATTCACTTTTTGAATACTTTCGAGTCTCCAACATATAAAAAAACGTATCATTGTGATCCAATTATTTAGCATCTAAGAATTTAACGTTCAATTTCATTATTAAACACGTTGGATCTTTACATGCTCCTTTACCTCTAGTTTTTTTTTTTCTTTTCTTTTTCTTTTTCTGGTCGTGTCTTTCCCTCTAGTTTACTATTTTCAGGACATTAAGCAAGAAACCCTTTTGACACCTTCAGAGGGACACTAAAGTTGTTAGTGGGTAAAATAAGAATTCAAACATTCACAGGTGCCAAAATAAGATTCGTCCATAGATCTAGAGGACATATTTTATTTACAATTTGGCAACATTACTTATTTATAATTTCCAAAAATGCTCTCAAGTTTGAGATAGTGAGTGTCAAATCTGACACTTGAGATGCAAAAGTGTATATAAGTACTAGATTTAGAAAAGCAACAAAAACTCAATCTCAAAAATACTTTTTTAGATCGAGAAACATACAAAATATTTTCTTAATGGAAATTTAGTAGTATTAAAAGATTAGTTCAGCTAAGCATCCCATATCAACATTGGGAGTGTACTTGCATAAATAAGGAGTTGTATAACCTTGATAAAAAATACGTAATTTGTTTCATAATAAAAAGAAACCAAAAAAACATCTTATCTTGATATAGAACTACCTCGTAACAAAATAAATACGAAATAATCAAGACAAATTCCCTTTGCAGAGAATAACCACATCCCCTAGGATAGTCAGGGAGTGACCAAAGTTACTTCACTTTGCTCGATCTTGTAAAATAGAGTACGGTTAGGCCTCATTTCAAATAAAAAATAAAATAACATGTTCAACATTTAACTTTGTTTCATTGTGGCATTTGGTGGGTAATTCTTGGTATATAGAAAAAACAAATACTATAAACTCACAATGATCTTTTTTCTTTTTTTTTGGTCGGAAAACTCACTGATGAATAATTACACGGCCCAAGCAAGTCACTTTTTAGCACCATTCTATCACATCTCTGATGATAGATTGTTCTTCCAGTAAATTTTGTATTCCCAGATTCTTCAACTAATTTTATTCTAGAAGCAATTATGAACATTGATTGAAGGCAAAACTCACATATGATTTTATCTAGCATCGAGCACGGTCATTTTTTGTAACTGCCAACTTAATTACCATTGTTTGTGGTCCCAATCAAAAGCTAAACACAATGATTAGAACATATCTGATCATCATTGTTGTCATTATTCTTCGGATTTTATCTTGGACAATGTTCTTACCATGCTAACGTTGACTATTTGAAGCCCTGATTGCGGCTGATAGAAGCTTGAGTTGGACCTCCGGGCCCCCTACACAACCCGTGCTGAGTGCCCCGTATGTTTTTTCCCTTTTTTTGGTGCGTTGCACGATATGTATTTCAAAAGAGTGACATGTTACTTTGAGACTTGTGAATTTTTTTTCGAAAGATCATAATTATCTTTGGTCGTAAATTTGAGATAAGAATATCTGAAATACGTCATGTCACTTATAAGGTTTATACCCATAAATCAAATCATAAGATATTGCATACCTTGAAGTCCCAAATAGTGTCAAATGTATAGATAACAAAGGATTAAAATAAAATTTGATACTTGACATGACTATTATATGGCGCAACCGATTTTTCAATTTCTAAGCTACATTATTACTCTTGTCATACATAACACATCTTCCTAGAATGGCGATGTGAGTTAAATTTCTTGTGACATGTAAGACAATTTTACATTTTAAGACACTTTAATTGTCTCAAGAAAGTAAAATCACAGTGCTCCAAAAAAATAATTTATCCATCACAATACAAGAGGTAACTCTAACCTATCAATTTTATTCCATACCACTCATGCATTCTAACTTACACTACGAACATTTTATTGGCGTTGCTCACTTTTGAAGATTACTCTACATGTCACCTTAATGGACTTATTTGAGCCCATTACATTGCTTAATTAACTTGAGCATTAGAAATTTCACATTTTATGTTTTGTAGCTAACCCCTCTTTCACTTTTGGCACCGCAGAAGAAAGAACTTCAAAACACTAATCTAAACTAAGGCTACATGAACAATTCAAATCTAGCATCATCAGTATCATTTTATATTTGAAATTCATTAGTACATTTTCTCAATATATTCATCCACTTAATGGAGAAAAATAAAAGAAGATTAACAAGTTGTAATTAATTGTCACTCGTATTTTGTGAGGAATAGGTCGACTTGACCGAAGGCGGTGCCTTCTTCCCTTCCCCCTTTCCTTCCCCCTCCCTCTCCCTTTCCGTTTCCCTCTCCCTCTCCCCTCTCCCCTTTCCCTTCTCCTTTCTCCCTTCTCCCTCTTCTTTCTTCCCTTTATTTCTCCGATAGTCGCCTGCAACTTCGTTACTTCGCGAGCTTTGTCTTATTTTCTTCATGCCTCGGCTATTAGTCGGTGGCACAACCCTTCATCCCCCTTTCTTTCTCTATCTCTTTTAGATTTTTCTCTATCTTCCTTTTAGCTTCTTTTTAGTTTTTCATTTTTCTTTATCTGTTTCTTTTTTCCGTTGGCCTTTCGGTTGTTAATAATCCCATATCTTGTGTTATAGGTTTCTCCTACCTAGATCAGGTATTAGTTTTTGGCCCTCTTGCGATAGGTCGTGTTCCTTTCTCCGGCAAAAGTGATTGTTGCTCCATCATCTTTCACCTTCCATGTTGACCACCGAGTTTGGTGGTGTTTTCAGAGGTCTTTCGGTGGACCACGTCTCTACTATTTCCACGTTCAAGCTCTGTCATGCTTGCAACTATTGGAGTCTGCGGCGATGTGTTGCTTCCGGTATCATGTATAACACGATGTTTCCTCGTCGTCTTTGGTTGGCTTGTGGCCATCTTTATGGCGTTGTTGGTGATGTTGTAAGTCCGGGTTGTTGGTTGTTGGAGGTATCGGTGGCGGTTCTTATTTCAATTGCTTTGTGTCTATTATTTGGGGTTAGGGTTTGTGTTGTGAGTCTACAGGTTTGGCACTAATTTTACTTTTTTAGATATGGCTTATCCCTTAGACCTTGTAATTTTGTTTAATTTTAATATGTTCTTTTTTATCAGATTTTGTGTATAGTTTGTTCGGCTCAATTTTTTTTTTGTATTATTTGTTTATTATTATAGATCTTTATCTTTCGAAACCAAAAAAAAAAAAAAAGGATTTTGTGCGGGAATCTGAATCTGGGCAACGTGGGTATAATTAAAGATTCAGTAGCATAACCTGCCGAATGTCCCGTCTCACCGTTTGTATTAACGGATGTCCTTATCACCTGTTCTTTTACGTGACGGCTCAACCCTCTGTAATTTAAAAAGCTTCCGTCAATTAAACGGCGATTACTTACTGATAAAGCCAAATCAACGGCTCCCGCCCCAATTCTGTTACTTTCATAAAAAGTCCCGCCAATATGAATATCTTCATTATCATATATGAAAGATGCTACATATGATTATTGATATCAGATATCATTTTGGAAATTTAGACTCCGTTTGTTTGTTGTAAAATAATTTATTTTAAAAACATATTTTTTATAAAAAATATTTGTTTTAAAAATGAAATATTTTTTAGAGCTCTATTTGTTTGTTATAAAATAATTTATTAGAAAAAAATATTTTTTAAAAAAAATAAAATATTAAAAAATATTTTATGGTATTTGGATATATCGTTAGTTTCTTAAAATATTTTATTCTCTCAAAGAACATGCAAATATTTTTCAGAATTTTGTATTAGTAATAATTATTGATCGAAAAATATTTTACAATTGATCAATTTTTCAGTGTTATTAAATACCATAAAATTAAATAAAAATAACTGTAATTATTAATTGAAAAATATTTTACAATTTATTAATTTTTCAGTATTACCAAACATTGATCGTTCAAAATAATTTGAATTCGATTCTATCTTACCGGTTTGATACGAGACAGTCACATACCAAAAATATTGTATTTAGAGGGTTAAATTGACACGAGGTACTCACGTGCACTCCAAAATACCGTATTTGGAGGACAAATTGGTAAAACAACTCATTTATCTTTTTTTTTTTTTACAACTCTTTAATATCCTCCTTATCTTTTTTTTCTTTTTTTGCCAAGTAATATCCTCCATATCTTTTGTTTTTTCTGTCTCTTTACTAACCTGACATCTTGAAGATCCCATTAACCTGAGCAGCAAAGAGTTCCACCTCCACCTGAGAGCGCGTTGTTCGGATTCTCCTATTCGTTCTT
Source organism: Ehretia macrophylla (assembly GCA_037974665.1). NCBI lineage: Eukaryota > Viridiplantae > Streptophyta > Magnoliopsida > Boraginales > Ehretiaceae > Ehretia > Ehretia macrophylla. The sequence goes on along the minus strand of CM075769.1, from coordinate 49,115,239 downwards.
CGACTATTTCCGCGTTCACTAAATAATTTATTAGCTAACTACTATTATTAAGCTTTGAACTTAATCCCAAACACTCCATCATCAAAAGAAATTCATCATAAAGGGTCTATTAAAATCTTTAAATCAAGACAAAAGACAAAAGAAAGAGAGAAATGCTGTTTGCAGCTTACATCCAGATAAATGATAGGTATAACTTGTACATTATTGGGTGATTATTCTAATTTCAAACTCAAATATATTATTAAACAAATTATACACACATTCATTAAAAAAAAGTGGGTTAACATTATTATAAGTCACCATTTAACATTGTAAGAATTACATCAACATGTCATATTGCTCAAGTAATTTAACATGCTTTATTCTTGAAGTGAACTCTGGTAGTTGTCTGAATTAGTAAAAAAAAAAATTTAGTAGTTCTTACTGCTTTCATATATTCTTTATACTTTCTTTTCCACCTCTCATCTTTAATCCTCGATCAAACTTATGTTTTCCAAGCATTATTAATATGTAAGTAAAAAGACTTTTTTAAAAATATATTAAATTATTGTATTATTACTTTATAATTATTAATTTTTTTAATAATATTATTAGGTGATTTAAATTAAAAAATGATAGCAAAATCTTAATTCTGGAGATGATCACACTCTACATAGTGAGCGCGTGGATGGTGGGATAGGTAAGGTGAAGTGTGGACAGAGACATACCCTGTCATGTGGGTCCCAACCCCAAGTTCCATCCTTCCACGGAAACTGCGTTGAGTGCTTTCCATTCCCATTCCAAATTTTGTCATATCTTACCCACCCACCTTTTTCAAAATTCAAAAAACACAAAAAGAAAAACCAAAAAAAAAAAAAATTTGGTGGTGCTTTTTCGCTTTTTCGTTTCGTTTTCCCGCGCAACATTTTCGAGTTTCCCGCCGAAAGATAAGGCTTACACATCAACCGTCATTTTCGTACGCACGTCAGAAGCTGCGCCAATGGCTATCCATGGGGCTAGGGGTTCTCTTCGTTCGAAAATTGAACTCAACGGTCAGATTTTCTTCTCCCTTGCAGCTGTCCCCCACTACAAGCCAACACTTCTTTTTTGCTTTTTTTTTTTTTTTTTTTTCTGTCCAACTGCCAACAATATTAAACCCGTCGTCAGATATTCTGGGGTATATCATCGTCACCGTAATCATGGATTTTTAACCGATGCGATTTATTTCCCGCCCTTGGCTCATATTTTTTTGTTTTCTTTTATTTATTTTTGGTCGGATTTTTGTTGTTTTCCACCTCCTTTAAAGCTCTACAATATGAAATTTGAAATTTCAATGCTACAAGAGATATTCTCCTGGTGGTTTCATTTATTTAACCTCTGCGTTAGGACGTTTCGGACTTTTGTCCACTTATAGGAACAAGTCTTAATTTGGTGTATCATCAAGAAATGTGAGGGAGATCACTCTAATACTTAAAAGTTAATTGGGTATTTAAAGAACTAGTAGGAAAGTTCATGATACAAATTACGACTATGATTTAATAGTAATGAAGTAAAATAATTTTTACGAGGTTACAGATTTAATACTATTTATTGTTTTAGAGTTTCGTATTTGACTAACGCAATGTATGTATGGAGGCGTACTGTTACACTGGAGAGTTTATCAGTTGGTAGTCGAATTCTACTAGATAATCTGATGATCAGATTTAGCCAGCTGAATTTTTACGTGATCCCAAAAAAACATGTAGTACCCAGCTGGCTCGAGATTATTTTCTTTGAAGGCCAATGATTCTTCACTTTGTAGTCCTCCCTTCTCTCCCTTATTATCCAATGGTCAGTTGTTATTCAATCATTTTGAACTAGTATCAATCTATGAGAGAGAAAGAGTGTCTTTTTTTATAATCCTCTCACATGATATGAAACCCATACACATGTAAAATTTCTTTTACTCTTTCACTAACTGATATCAATCTGCCCTGATAAAAAAACTTTCACATCTATAGATTAGATTAGTGTTATTGGAGTGGTCTGCCATAGGTTAGATATGTGGCTAGTAGACATCCTTTGTGTTTGCTAGTTAATATAGGATAAACCCCCTGATACCTGGAATGTCTGATGGGGTGTGCCCTAACTGCATTGTTTGATGAGTCATGCTCCGGATGAGCTTCGATGAGTCTATTAAGGGCTTTTTCAATAGCTCTCTCATATCTCTTAAACCCTTACATTTAGTAAAGGCTTTTGGAATTAAATTATTCTAACAACTTCCCTATTTCATTTCCATATTTTGGGAGAGAATGGATTGGGATATGAATTTCTTCCTCCATACCACCAATATGATCAACTGACCTTGAATAAAAAAAATAGAGAAGCTGTTGGAGTGAACTCTAAATAAAAATTTCATAAATTAAGAGATTATTTAAAAATAGAGGAACTGATGAAGTGAGATTAAAATAAGTAATTTACAAAAATAGGAAAAATATTTTAAATCCCATAAATAGAAGAAAAAAATTGGAGAAGTGTTGGAGTTAGTCAACAATGGTCAACTAGTAATTGTTCGTGATATTACATGAGCAAGTTAATTTTTAGCATCATTGGGACACATCCTCTTTTACTTATTGGGCATCTTTCCCCTCATCAGTTGCAAATTAATAATTAGTTTGACTCATACGAAAATTAGAAAATGAGTAGTGAAATATGTATTAGAGTGAGTGCGTATAAGGCGATATCAAAACATTACTTTTTACTTTTTTAAATATTTGAAAGTTATAAGTGGGAAATATGTTGATAGAGAAAAGTATGTTTTTATGATTATATTTAAGTAATATAAACAAAAGAGACTATGTAAAGAAAGTAAACATTATTTTAAAAACAAACCATAAAAGTTTAGCCAATCAATTCAAAACAAAATTGATTAATTAGAAATTAGAATTATCAAATAAATTCCTATTTTAGTCACAAAACCAAATGATCGACTGCAATGAAAGGTAAATGTTTTGGGCTTGGCCTTTAATCGCATGACACTTAAATTTGTAATATATTATCGTGGTGGAAAGAAAAAAGGCGAGAAACAAACTATAAAAAAAAAAAAAAAAAAATCTTTTTATATGAAGAATGTATTATTTATCTCTTCCATTAACTCTGAATTAATAAAAATCTTTTAGTTATACCAATCTTTTCTTTTCCTTGCATAAAAGACACCGTTCCTCTCCATATTATTGTTGAATCAATATTTTAATCTACAATAATTTTAAAAACACGTACATTCAAAAAATACAAATCTAATTAACTCGATTCTATTATCGAAATCAATGAAGCTACAACCCACTGGATTGTGGATACATCCACCTAGGGAATCAAGTAATCACATGATTTATTAGTACTTGCGTTGAATGTGGACTCCACTTCAACTAGTTCTCTTGATCCATGTCCGAAAACTCGTGTCCGCTATTTTAAGCTGACAGCTACACATAATATATATAGTTTGAAACAAATGAGATTCTTCACCCATGCAGCTGTGTCTCAATCTTACACGACCTGTTTAATGTGTTTCCACGACATAAATTGCGCTCTCTGATTTTTGAACTGTTGTCGTATTTGCATGACGGCAGCAAATGAGAATGGATGCATTTGCTGATATGCTTCCTCCATTGTCAATACACTAGAGGGGGAAACATGTTATCTTGGCCTTCATCTTATGCTGCATGATACAGACTGAGCTCTTTTTGGCATAACGGAGATGAAAATTTTGGTTCCAATCATAACGGATCGTTATTCAATTATTTCACGCTACTTAAGTGTGAAAAAATTATTTTCTAAGTGTAAAAGTTTAATTTACTCTTGAATTTGTTAGATGTAATCTCATAAATTTTTTTGTAAGATACTTATTCCACGATTTAAACTTGTAATCTCCAAATCTTTCCACGGCTATTTTTCGTTTTTCACTATAAGCGAAAAAATGGAATATTTGGAAGTTTGATGTCTAATGCTTTGACTATCGGTTCATACAAGCCAAAAAATGGAAAAAGGGTTTGCTTCTACGAGTGCTATAGAAATATTTGCTTTCCCACCTGTTGAAGTTTATTACATGGATCCGAAGAAAATATTATAAATTTAGTTCATATAGTGCAGAATTATCAAGGAGTAACAAAATTAGTTTGATTTTTACAGTTCAAAGCGAAAATTAGGACAAATAAATCTACAAACACCTCCAACTCCTCTTTGTCTTCTCACACAAACTTTTCCTTCATCAAGAAAATTTGTATAGCTTTGAGAATGGAGTAAGGATCCGCTCATAAAGTAATAACACTACGAGTGAATCTTATTTTTTTTTCTCTTTTAAAACTATGCATGAGACTTTTATCTCAAATAACTTATCAATTCTTTTATACATGCGTGAAGAAAATGGTAGTTTTTCTTATATATATATATATATATATATATATATATATATATATATAAAGTCCCCTCCTAAAGAATGTTTTTAGGTACAGATCTTTTAGTTAAGCAAATCAATCGGAAGATGATCGAGGTAGTTTTATTACGTCTATTCAACTAATGGAGCGTGTAGTTATAGTAGTCGGCTCAAAATGTCTATATTCTATATTAAAATATTATTTTAGATGAATGAAAAATTACATCACTCTTTAATTTATAACATAAATTATTTTATTATAATTACATTATCAGTTCAGAATTATTGAAACCGTTATACTTTTATAAACAGATCCTTACTCGTGGATATGCTTATGTAGCTTAAGATAGAGTGCGGGCGCCTGCATGCCTTTTTCTCGAGCATGCATGTTGAGATAAGACCATGAAGACGCATGCTTAATGTTTTAGAATCTCTTTCTAATGGAGGCTGCAAAGTGGTGATTAATGGAGACAGAGAAAAAGCAAATAGAGAAAAATGCAACAAAGCATCATAGTTTATTGCAATGATATTTATGGAGGTCTGTTAAGGGAGAGACATGCCATCATGGTCAAAGTGAAAGATGTCGGAATTTATACATTGGGAAAAAGAAAAAAAAGGGTAAAGGTTATAAATAATTTATTATTTTTAATTTAATTGGTACTTTCATTTATTATATTTTTAAATAAATTTTTAGTCTATTATATTTAATATTATTGATTTTATTAGTTCAATTCATCTTTTTTATCTAATTTTTAATGTTAAAATCACGTGGCGCTCATGTATTAATATTTCAATTTTTCAACGATAAAATTGACATTAGTATTCTTGACACATAATGCAGATGTGTTAGATATGTCCAAATAACAGTTTCAAGAGCATACATGTGCGTGCTATGTGATTTTAATGTTAAAAATTAAACGAAAAAGATGAAGTAGACTAATGACATCAATAATATTAAACATAATAAATTAAAAAGTTCATTTAAAAAAATAATGGATAAAAATATTAATTAGACCAAATATAATAGACTATTTATAACCTTTACACTTCGAAAAATAAATGATTAGTTTGTCTTCCAGTATTGCATTCATTTGACTAGATTTTAGCTTCCATGCCTTGGCCATACCAAGAACCACTACAACCATCCACATTTACAACACAACAAATGTCATGTCTACGACCACCGTGACCGATTTAGATTCCTTAACAATATATCAAATGTTATTAGAGAGATTATTGATGGTGAAGTAATTTTTAGGGGTATAATTCAATAATAGTAGAAATGAAATTATTTTTATGAGATTACGAATTTAACACTTTTTATTGTTCTGAAATTTTGTCTTTCACTGACTTGGTGTATGTGTAAGCTTGCACCATTGTACCCGTAGATTTATCAGTTGATAGTTGAATTTTATCGGATAATCCGGTAGTCGGACTCCGCTAGTTGGATTCTCACGTCATCCAAAAAAAATAGTAATGAAATGATGATGTAGTTTTTTTATCGTTAGATTCAATAGTTTAGATCATTTCATTATAATTGTATCATCACTTCAACACTATTTATCTCGTAACAATGTTAGATTCCTTAATAATATGAAAAACGTTATTAGAGAGATTAATAGTGACAAAGTGATAATACATTTTTTTATCGATAAATTCAATAATTTAGATCATTTTATTGTAATTATATCATCAAGTTCACACTATTAATCTCCCTAATAACATTATAACCATTCAAGAATTACTATAAGAGAATAATGCTACATCATGTGGGTATCGCTTAATATTTGGGTATTAACAATAATTTATTTGTTAGATGTGGATGAAGGTGAGACTTTAATGCTCCTATTGTCGTGACAAAGAAAGCAGGAAAAATTGAATGAATCAAACTAAATTGAAGTAAATTTTATATTATTAGGTGGAGTTAGACTATATAATAAGTCTGACGATACTACTCAACTACATCAAAAACTATATCTTCGGGAAAGTTGAATAAATATTAAAATTCAGAGAATTCAGGTTGCTTAACGATGAAAATGTTGCAAGAATGATAGGATTGTGAAAGAACAATCCCCAATAGAAATATTTTCTTCTACTTCCACAATCCACACCAGTATGACTTAGATTTGGCATGAAATAGAGGTACTTCTCCAAGGCCAGTTGGATTATATAGTGGATTTCCATCAGGATAATGGGAAACAACAGTAGAGAGAGAAGTGATTAGTGCTGTGAATCATCTTTCCAATACAGGAGTTATGCAAAGACTTTACCTTTGGACAACATCACCATCGCGAATGATGTAATCGTAGTCTCTTAAGTAATTACACTAATAGGTTTGACAAATTAAAAAATTAGATTAATTATTAATGACATCAAAAAAATTGTCACTAAATTCAAAAGTATTCTCAGTGTTCTAAAAAGACTACAAACCGTGTCGCGGACTAAATTTCTAAATGTTGTGCTAGTAGCAATTTGAGTCTTCATTGGATCGCTAATATTTCTCTTTCTCTACAAGAGATCTTGTACACTGACTTCCATCCCCAAGGAGTTGGTTGAATGTACTGCTTCATTTTAATGCAAATTTCTCTTTTACCAAAAAATAAAAAAATAAAAAAATACAGGAGTTATGCTGAAGTCCCTGAGGTAATGACGCCAAAGACCACGAAGGACTTGATGTCTATAACCTGTTTGCAAGGTCCTATATAAGTGGATAACTAAGGGTGTTTTTTATTTTTAACAATAGAAAAATTCACCTTAAGCATGATTACAAGATCCACTTTAATATTACAAACTTCCTGGTGCAACAATATACCCAACAAGATCCGCTCTAATATTACAAACTTCCTAGTCAGAGATAGAGAACATTTGTAACCGAAGGACATAAGTTCAAACTTGAAAACTTTGACCACTTTGCTCAATTTTTCAGGGCAAGTGCATAACTAAGGTTCTTGCTGTTAGATTGCAGAAAATGTTTTCCCTTGGCATGATCACTGGCATCACCTTGGACTCTTAATACACAGATGCTCCAGAGATATTATAGAACATTTCTTAAGTTCAGACTAAGCTAAAGTTCCTGTGTTATTGAGAAGGGGAAAGTCAAATACCCTCCTGGCAGGCATTTATTGAGGGGGTTGCACTTTCATCCGGCTAACAAAAATGAAAACGATTCTCATATGTCGAGGTGGGCATCCCGCCCTTCAGCCGGATTGAAACTTTTTCTTAACTAAGGAGGTTAGAAAATAAAAAGTTGCAATATTTTGTTGAATAATCATCATGGTAACAGCTATAGGAGGGAATGACTCTGTTTTGATGCATTAACTTATTGAAAGAGAAGAAAGCCCCATTGAATCTACGGAAACTCTTACAAACGTTAGGGCATGATCATCCGGTTCTAATATGTGGGCCCCACTCCACACTCACAGCCGGACGAATCCGACTAAAGTTTTCAGGGAAAATAAGACTTTTCCTTGAACGTATTAGTAAAAACTCGGAAGGTGCATTCAATTTAAAAGTCCGCAGAGAATAAGAAAAAGAAAAAGATGTAGACAACATCAGAATGCATTATTATACAACCTGAATTCTGAAATTATTGTACAACCACCAATCCATATTTAACTTCTGAAAATATTCACAAGATTGGTATGCATTATTATACAACTGAATTCTTACCCTTTGTACAATCATGAATGTGAAAGAAAATACAAGAACATTCTTCAATGGCACAATGAATATTAGGCTGAAAGATTGTATAGATTTCAAATATAAACAATGATGTGGAAATGGATGCTACAAGGGTGAAAGTTTAGTTCAAGTATCTCGTACCTATCAGCAGTTGGGCGTGGCCAAGAAGCAGCCAAATGACTGCTCCCGGTCGTCAGCTGAGGAAGCACACCAAACTACCATTTTCTCGACACAATAAAAGAGCTGACTCTAGTGATTCTCTTCCTTGTCCAAAGAGACCTGCAAGTACATTAGATCCCACGAATATTAGGCCGATAAAATTGTGTAAATGTCAAAAGTTTCAACGATGTGGAGATTAGTTCTATCTGATGCGCCCATAAATTGTATGTATTATCAGTAAATGAAGTATATATGGGAGCTACACCGATGTTAAGTTAATTATATCAAGTCCGTAGTGAAGTTTCGCCTCTCTCTTCCCATTTTAATTATACAACAGTTGTAATATCTTTTTTTTTTTTAACAAATTGGTCTCATTACAAACTTCCGTCAAATTATATAAGGGCCACCAAATGGAAATTGGAGCATAACGAAAAACAAGACATTAATCGTTAAATCAGTTTACGCCTGTCCTTGTTTCCCCCTGGAGAAAGAATATATGGATGGCAGATTAATTAGTTTATTTAGTGTCGCATTTTCTTCTGTCCCTACAGCCATTCCAGCAAATGTTAGATCAGTTAGACACAATAAACTATGAGGAACTAATAAATGCAAAAGCAAAAACGTGTGACCAAAGTGAACCTTTTTTTAAAGTTCACAGTATCGCTGTATTTACCCTATGCATGGATGTGGCATGTTATAACACGGTATGTTATATACACTACAAGGTAACATGTTTGCTCAAACAACGTTTATATAATCATGCATCAAATTGTGTTACTTGAATTAGTAATCTAGATGGCCCAGATTCCGGGCTTTTTATCTCACTGCATCTGAACCAGATCCACTGAAAGCTGACAGCACCTGATACTTAAAAGGCCTACTTCAGCTGACTAACCTATTGCTTAATGACCAAAATATGAGGGGAAAAGAGAATTATTCCTGTTCCTACAGGATAATCTCCTTGAACGTATCCAAACTATGGTTACAATTGTCCATCAAAATAAACTCATTTCTGAAAGTAGCAGCAAATTGACCGAAAAAAATATATATATATAGCAGCAAATATCTCAGCTCTTAATAATACAAAGAGAGAGGTCAAATCTTTTGGATGTCATATATGATAGAGAACATAAGTGCTAAGATAGATAAAATTACCAGAAGAAGATCCTCATCAGTACCAAAAGATTTGCGGGCTTCTTCGAGGCACCTTGATGTGACCCTCTCATCTTTCCTGCAAAAAGTTCCTTCAGATTAATGCAGTCAAAACAAGTATAACATAGTAATTCCAACAGCAACGTGAGAATGGATTATTCTTAAAGGTAAAATCATCAACTAGATTTGAAGAGAATATATCAAAGATTTTGTCAAAGTCGTATTTTTATTTAGACTGCACCCATATATTAATTTGGTAAAGCAACACGAGGCGAGATGTGTTAACTTGTATAAGCATTGGATGTGAATGACCACCTTTTAACAAGATTTTACCCCCTTTCCAATTCAGTCATCAATCAGAATATACAACACAGAATTTGGAGAACTTAAAACAGCTACAGTGCCACAAATCCAAAGGCACGACAGATGATGATATCATCAACATTTTCTACCATTGTATATAACCCCCTTCCCCCGATCAACAAATATAGGAATTTTGCAACTTATATATAAACAAATGAAGCAGATAGAAAGCTAATGTAGAACCTCGAGCTGGCTGGATCTCGAATCTCAAACTCATCTCGAACAGCATCGTAGCCACAGATTACAACAAAGTGACCTGTGAGAGACATCTCCATCAGTATGTATTGGTACATGATCAGCCAAAGTATGTTGTCAATGTTAAATCCACACCATTCATTTTTATGGTTTCCCGCTGTTTGACTAGCGTGCATATAACCATGTGCCTCATATGACCACACAACCTCATGATAGGCAGTATACAATTATCAAATGCAGCGATGGAGATATTTGTAAAGATCACATATACGAATTAAACAACAGATTGATAGGTTGGCAAGCAGGGAAAGAGTAAGAGATTTTGATTAGATAGTAACAGAAAATGAAAACTGTATTCTAGTATCTAAGATTGTTTGACATTCAAATCTTAAATGGATGTGTTAAAAGATAAATAAATTACACCCAGTGTTGCTAATATCATTCCATGAGTTAATGGATTCCTGTTACCATGTGTATAACTCTACTATCGATCCTCTCCCCAAGAAAGTAATTGACCAGAGACCCTGTTGATGAATGAAGGGAATGTGAACATGTCTAATAGGTGTAAGAGGAAATTTCGAATCTTCCTTGACTTTATACTTCCATAATTTAGAAAGGCATGTCACAAAATTAGCCACGCCAACTAAAAGGTCTATGAGTGCAGCAAGGTTTAACCAATATTCATTGTACTGATGCTTTAATTTATTATAAGAGTAACATCAGTTCGTGAATAAAATCTCACAGTATACTCCCAGCAGCATACTGGCCGGGCCATCCTCCTAAGCCTAATTTGTGAAAGAATAAGAGACCATAGAAGGGTAGAGTTAATCCTAGGGCGAGTTGGACCTGAGTGCGAAGACGTCGACCTATTGTCATTCCACTGATTGTTTATCCAAACTTAACAAGCCAAATAAGACATATGACATCCTTAGGTCTTCAGAAAGATACTTCACTAGATATACCAGGAGTTTGGTAAAAAGGAAATTGATTATTTCCACATTACTGGTAAAGTTATAGACAACGGCAACATGTGCAAGGATGATTGCTTCAGTTGTTCCTTTTTACTAACTCAACTATTGTCAAGGAAAGAGCAAAAACATACAGATAGATGCATCATTCCTCACCAGTGTAACCTGGGTTGCCATCATCAAGGCCTGAGAGACAGAAATCCTCTAACCAAGAATGACTGCATCCAAAAGTTATGACAGAATAGTAAGGGAAGACGCATTTTTATTTCATTCTCTGAAGGTATAGATCACAATGTCTGTGCAACAACTGAACCAAATGAATAATATTCACGATTCCATTATTAAATAATTTCCATACTGCTTCCATAGTAGAAGAAATGTTATGGTAAAACTTTTCTATGTATAGATGGGTAAAGATATTTTCCCTCTTCGAAGAAGTCTTGGCAAGATACCCATTATTAACATACATATCTGCATCTTCAAGTGACTCACTAGTATAAATTGGCCTATTTCTACCTTTTTGAGAAACCAATTATTCAACTTACGGGGAGTTGTAAAAAATTATTTATAAAAATGTTTTATTTCTAATTAATATATTATATATTTATATCTTGTATAAAATTATTAAAATTACATCTGTTTTAACGTTTGTAATACAGCACCAAAAAATAAATTTCTGGAAGTAAAGCTCAAGTATCTGATTTTATGTTTACTGAGATTATTTTTATTTTTTTTAACCACAATGATATGCTGTTTTCTATTTTCCTTTTTCCAGGGACTGGGAGAGATAAGAGTATACCTTAATTTGTACTGGTCAACTAGAGCAATTGCAACATATTTCCCTGATAAAATCAATGATGAAATTTCTTCTGTGCTAATTGACCTGCGCTGTAAAAGAAGGATGTGAATAGACATAAAAAAGTACAGCGAAAAAGATGTTAACGAGATTGGCTTAATCCAAACTTTAATGAACAAGTTACCAGCAGATAGTACGACGAACAAGCAAAAGCTAAGTCATGTACTCCCCATGGTTTTCTCTCAAAAGAAGATGGACTCTAAGTTTCCTTTTCTTACGTGGGGCTTCGGGGGTTCGAAATATAGGTGACCAAAAATCATATTTCCTACCCTCAAGATGTGTCTACTTGAACAGATGGGAAAATATGTCTAAGGCTGTTGCTTAAAAGTTAACCACATAGTGGCAGCAAGACACTTTGGAAATGTTTTTAAAATTTTCTCCATCTCAGTTTAGCAGTACCCACTGGAAAAGTAGTATTGGAAGGGAAAGAGTAATCAGCTTGGACCCTTGAAAGAACTATAGTCAAACTCAGGAGTCTATGGTTTGTCCATCCATGGTTTGCAGCAGATGAATATAAATAGGTCTATTGCTATCAGGCAAAACAACTTTTTCATCTTTTCTTTTTGCTAAATTAGTCCCTCAACGAAAGATAATTAGACAAGACAAGACTGAATCAGTAGGAAACCTATATGTCTCATTTTCTCGTCCATATTGAGCTCATTACAGAAGGATTTCCTACAAATATATTTTTCCTTCAGTCTCAGAACTGGGTTAATGCCAGCAAAAAAAATACATCAATTTTGTCCATCATAATTCTTTCTAGGAAAAATATAACATTAGTATAAGAATCATGCCGAGGGTAAGTGAGAACTTTGACTAGTACAAACAGAAGTCAGTGTCCGGGGAAAGAAAAAAAGAATAAAGAGAAGTCAGTGGCAGACTGACCAAGGAACCTGAGGCAATTGCGCCAACTGACGGGAGATTGGAGCTAAACCTTTTCGGTGAATAGTCTCAGTTATTTAGCTTGCACTTGCTTATTCAGTTAATGATTGAGCTTAGATGAGCTTCAGTTAGAATACCCGAGTTAACTTCAGGCTTCTTGACATATAATGCCCCTATAGAAGTTAATTAAAAGAGAATGCTTCAGCCAGTCTAGATATATTTAGAGAAAACTTTTAGATCTACCAGTTAGACAGGCTAATAAGACAGATGTAAATGTACAGTTAGAGTTAGAGAAGATCAAAAACATTTGGTATGATTATTTAACATAGATTTGACGTAAGGTAGCTTAATGGAAAATATGTCGCTGGATAGAGCTGAATGAGAAAAGAGTACTTGTGCAGCAAACAGAAAACAGTATGACATAAGAGTTAAGACTTATGTTAAGCAGAGAACATAGCTTTTAAATTCTAGCTTTTGTTAGTGTGCATTGGGGGGAGGGGCAGGGGGTGTTCCATTAGGAATAGAAGAATGAATGAGGCCAGATACATAAATAGTACCTCTATAATAATTCCTGCTTCACGTGCTTTCTGAAACAGTGTATCCACCCGCACTATATCAGTTGACAATTGCTCCTGCAAAACACGCGCTTTGTTAGCTTAATAGATGATAGAAACATGTAGTTCATCAAAAAACTGGGGAAATGTAAATTTAAGTTACACTAAATATTTCTAGAGACTGATAGTAGTCACTAGCACATGGAGCTACTAATAATGTTGTGGGGGTAACAACCTGTATAAATGTTTTTCTTTTGGGTAAACCCAATACACTTCCTTTGCACACAACAAACAGAGAACATTGAAAAGGATCTGGAGAAATATACAACTCACATGATAAGAGAAAACTCAAACAACCTAATGTGACAGCATTCTTGGGTGGCATTACGGTCATCTACATGGAAAATAAACTAATGCAATGACTTAAACTGCAACTGCCTGGAGTCAAAAATATCCATTCACTCAGTTCAGTTGACAATACCATTCTTCAAGCTTGCCAACAAATGCACAAGAATTCAACTAAAAACTAAAGAAATCCTTGTCTTATCTGTTAAACAAAGGGAAAGGAAGCGGACCCCAAATTCTGTGTGGGATGAAAGAACCAGAAAACGAGGAAAAAAAATTCCATCTAAACAATTATTTTGTGGTATTGCTCAGAGTTGATTCTATGGAGTACACAGAAGACATAAAGAGCTTGTAAAAGTGACAAATAAACACCACTTATAATTTACTCAATAAGCCATACCATGAAGTAATTAGGACTCAGAAACACTGAGTTAAGATGCTGCTGCTGACAGCTGAGAACCCAAGTCTATCTTGATAACTTCAGTTATAACAATTTTAAAATACATATAATAGTTCCTGGTCAATCAGATCATCCAACATTAGCCCTGGTAGCTTTTCTTAATGCTGTGGTTTTGTTACAGAAATCATTGTACTAATGTTCCCACATAGATCCAAGTTGTGATTGCCTAATTATGAAACTAGCTAATTTCACTTCCTCATAACCGTGTTTTGCAACAATGAGCATGCTTCCAATAATTATTTAGCATGTATAGGCTACATGAGCAGCTAGCGGTATTTCCTTTTACATCATATACCACAGACACTTCAATAGCACTCCGGAGCTCAAGAATCTCTGTTCCCAACCTTGTGTCTTAGACTAAGATCAGTCAGTGCTACTGAAACCTCATGATTTATTAAAGACTTCCTGCCCTATTATCCAAAAAGCTAAGCAAAAGAGAAAATCTCACTGCACAAGCATTTTCATAGTTTAATAGAAAAGTCCTAGTCTTACATCAAATGACACAAGCAGCTCATGCTGGATGTTTTCATTTTTGCATTATGCTAATTTAGCTTTAATATACACAACATGATATTATTCGCATATGGCACCTTTTTACATGAAATTGTTCCTCAGTAATGCAACTAACTACTCTGCATCAAAACTATTCATCTGGGCATCCCTGATGCCTAAACTGTATTTAACACATAAAACTGAAGTGAAAGCATCCCTAGGCCCCTATACATGCAGTGGCACAACATACAACTATGCTCATCTATACATTTAAGGATACAGATGCAAAGTTATGTTCAACTGGTAAAAAGAAAAAAAATATAATCCATATAGATTACTTTTAACTGCATTCTTGAGACAGGACATCACCTTGTAAAATGTCTCCCCAGAAAAATTTGGGTTTGCTCCCAACGTTACCGTGAAGTAGGAAAAATTAACAGAAAACTTCTTCAACAAGTATGCCAAATCAACTGTCCAGATACTGCAAAACACATACAGAAGTAAGAAGAAAAAGCAGTGAAAACTGTCCACAACAGAAGAATTTTTTCTATGACACCTTGCCAGGATTGACAAACAGGGCTTTAAGTAATCTGTAAAGAATATGAATATCTGTACCATAACAAGGGATTCAGGTGTGTTTTGCATTCAGTAGCAAAGGAGATGATCTTGCTATTTTATAACAGATGAAACTACTAGCGTGGACCAGTCAACCATGGGACACAATTGCAATTGTGAATACTATCACAAGAAATTGTGGAACTTGTAAAGAACCAAGGAGCCAAACCATAGAACTCTGACTGTGCTTTTGATAAAAAATAATCAGGCACGACAGGTTGAAACACCAGAAGAGTTATTTGACTAGGTTTTGTAGGGGAGAGAGCACAAAATAACAACTTTAACTGGATAATAGACATTCATGAATGAAGCCAGAGGAAAAAGGAATTAGAATACAAAATTAAAGTTCTCTCGTGTTAATACAGGCAGCAAGTAACCCCTCCTTTCCCCTTCCTATGAGAATTAACCTGTTAAATTATATAATTTTACACTATGTTATCGTACTATCTGGTAACAAATCCCGACATTAGTGCCATGTCCATCCAACTCTTGCAAGTTCCATGTCGCCATCATCGTAGCTCCATGATTTGAGTGAGTTCCATGTCCTTCAATTTCTTTGATTGACTACTCCCCTCATTCTTTCATATTGAAGATTTCGCCAGTGAGTGGGAACCAAAATTGAAAAGAGAGTAAAAAGAGTTTGACATCAAGATCAGAGTGGCGTGTTTCAAAGTTTCACCTTGGATGCGCATAAAAATAAATAAATAAATAAAGATAAATAAAAAAATTGTAATAAATCAAGGAATTAACTAAAACCACATTTGACTGACTATACTCTTTTTACTTCGCCAGGTGAATGTAATACTAATAACAACTCTAAAGAGATGGAGAATAGCCGAGCCCTCTCTCCCTTCCATTTCCGAAGTGGAGGAAGGGGTTCGCACCTTCCTTGAGCTTAGACATCTTGGAGTGAAGGACAGAGCACAAAAAGCTTTCTTTTTTTTGGAGATGGAGAAAAAGTATGCAGGTCGCTTTATCTCTTCCCTCCCGGTGTCCCCATTAGTAGACATATGGAATTGGAAATGAATTCCTCCAGACCATTTAGATTTAAGGTTTCGGTTTGGATTAAAATACTAAAATTTCACTCGGTTACATTTAATGACAAATTCGCATAAGAATATATATACAGAGACATACAAACGAAAACGTTACCTCTGCCAGTCTTATCTCTCTCTCTCTCTCTCTCTCTCTCTTTCCTCACCCTCTAAATGACTCATTTAGTCCCGGTAGGCAGATATAAGAGGCAAGTACGTCAATGTATGTAAGCACACACAATATATGGACTTCGAGGGCCAAGCACATGAAAGAGCAATAACACTTGGACACAGATGCAAACATACACATGCATAAACAAAATTAGCACACATAAAAACAGATACACACAAGTAGCTGCGCTAATACAGGAAAAGTTAAGTGATGATCTCATATCCTTTTCTTTGGTATATAGACTACCTGGCTGTACTGCAAAGCTCCCCCAATTCCTGAAGACTAGGACCATTGATGCCAAGAGCTCTCAAAACCATTAAAACACAAGCAAGACCACAATCCCACGTGTGTAATTGGTTTATATGCGGGACCTAGCATGACAAATGCACCTTAATGGGCTCAGAGGACAGCTCAAAACTGAATTCATCTCAGAATAGTATATCAAAATATGACAAGATTGAAAGATGATGCTTGACAATAGATTAGTTTAGCAACGCTTCGCTTGAATCTCTATAAGTATAAAGTAATTATAGAAGGCACATCAAGTTAGCAAGCTATGAGAGCTTAAGTCTACTTACTTCAATAAAGCGTAAGCAGGAAACAGATGAATCATTGTGCTTGTCCTCAGTCAATGACTCTTTTAATGGGTAAGATTGAACCAAACTCAGGTGATTGTCTGCTGATCCTTGTGTATTTTCTTCTTCTGCTCCCAGAAACTTGTTTAACAGAAGATACAAAGGCCACATTCTGACCAATTAACTGATGTCGCTACAGTAATTATTTAAAACACAATATGGATCTTATTGACGCATAGTACTCAGCTACCACTTCAATTTCAAAACTGTTCTAGAATATTCTTCTTCCCTGGTTGCCTTGGGCAGACTTAGAAAGGAATGGTGGAACTAAAGAAGGTTGCGAGAAAGATCACAATCGGACAGCTCCAGGAAGTGATTGGAATGTGGAACCAGCACTCTGAAAATGGAGACAAACACATTATATTCATCTAGTTTTGCACTTATTACTACTCTATTGCTTGAGCATCTAACTGTAAGAAAATCCATGACTCTAAGCGCAAAGTTTGAAGCATAGAAATGACCAAAAATAAAAGGCACACTTGGCGGTCCATTTATTGGACCACAACATAGTAATTAGTTAAAGTTTCTTGAAACATAAATGATAATGAAACTAGTTGAGAAATTTTTTAAAAATTTGGATTCCCAAGCACAATGCCATACCCATCAAATAGGAAAAAATATATAACACATGGCATGTATCCAAGGCAGTCCTAATTTCCCAGATAAATACATGTACTTCTTCCGAACATGTAGCAAGAAAAGCCAGTGGCATGTGGGCTGCATAGCATTTCGATGCTAAGACGAATTTGGGCAGATTATCCTCTTTTGAGAACTTCTTCAATTTTCATTTCCTTTTCTTACTGAGTGCAATACGCAATTGCTCCATATTTCGTAAACTTTTGCTAACCCTGATATAGCATACGGCAAACCATTGCACATCAATTTTATCATCAACCTTTACTAAGACTATCAATCAAATTTCCCCGGATATAACACACCGACGAGCAGGGTAAGTGTGCAGTAAGTCTACATACAATAGAACCACCGACCCTTCCGTGGACCCGCGCATAGTAGGAGTTCCGTACACAGAATTTTCCTTTATTAATCAAATTGTCAAACTTCAACATCTGTGTAACATTACAAGATCCCCTCAAACATAGTCAGCCAATATAGATCATTGCATCGACACTAAAACAGAAGCTCCACACACACACGCATACACATATATACCCAAATCCATGTCAAATCCGGGGATCATGAAGAAAAATTGAAAATCAATCTGTATCACCCTTATGAAAAAAGATATAAAATTTAATAAAATTATATGCAGAGATTTGAAAAAAAATTTATGTGTAGACATTTGTATGCAACTATATATGATGTGTGTGTGTGTGTGTGAGAGAGAGAAAGTACCTTTTAATGGGAAAGGACAATCGTCGAAGGCGCTTAGATACTATGTATATTGTATGTATGTGTTCGTTCACCTGTTTCTCTTTGTTGGTTTGCTTTCTCTGTTTTATCGATTTGTTGATATATATATATAAATTTATGTGTATATTTTTTTTTTTGGTCAATATATACATGTATAATTTTTTTTTTTTGGTCAACTATACATGTATATTCAAAGAAGTCGGATTGTTCGCTTTTAAACTCCCTGCTTTTTCTGGGTAGGTTCCAGATTCTTGTCTCCTAACCAAAGCCGTCAATTGACCACTGGGTCCATTGGAGTGGTATTTCGAGATTTATTTTTGTATATAATATTTTAATTGATATAAATACGTTTTTTTAAATTAAAAATAAAAAAGCTGTCAATTAACCACAAAACAAAAAGGAAAGCTGTCAGGTCCCTTTAGTCATAAATTGATGGGGCACCCCTTGAAATATATGAAAAAATTTGAAATTTTAGCCATTATAATGAGCCCCCTCCAAAAGAAAAAGTTTAATATATATTTAAAAATATATATATATTTGGCTCCCAATAAAACATGAAAAAATATAAAAGTTTGTAAGTATATAGTATACCTTGGTGATTAGGTACAAGTAAATTTATAATTGTGGCGTGAGTCTGAGCCACCCTAATGCCATTCCTTTTTGCTAAGTTTTAACTTGGTTCAAAAACTAGTCTTTTGCTAAGTGTTAACTTGGTTAAAAAATGAAAAAAAGGAAAAAAAAAAGGCTAAGGATAAATATTTTGTACCTTTTTTTATTTAAAAACTATAATCTTTTTTAATATCTCAAGTCTCAACTTTAGCAATTATTATCTTCTCCCAACTAAAAAGCAAAAAAATTATAAAAAATTTAAAAAATATGGAGCTAGTCGTGGTAGTTAGTCACAAATGCATTTATGTTAATGGTGTGGGTTCTAGTCACTGTAATTGCATATTATTATTATTTTTTTGCTAATTTTTAGCTGCTTGTTGCTATACTTGTTTGATTTTTTTTTTCTCTATTTTTTACTAAATCAAAAAATACTGTACAAAAGTAAAAATAAAAATTCAACCCTCAACATTAAATTTATGATTGCGCCCCTGGTTGGAGTGTCGGACAAAATGATACTCACAATATTAGTGAGTTTCATATTATGTTAGTCTTAATAGTGTAAATAATCGTTTGAATTTGGTTAATTGGACCTAAATCTTTTTTAAGAATAAACAACAATCAACTCGTTAGGAAACAATTGACTAAGCTATAGGAATTTTCTCAAAGTGTTCGTAATAAGTTAAGGGATGTTTGTTTATTTTTAGATAAATTATTTGCATGACTCCTCAATTATAATATAAAAGGATGAATAGGTTTATTTTTATTTTTTTAAATAAAATTTTTGATTTTGAACTTATGATAGTGTGAAACTGTTAGTCCTCATCTCAAATTTCATCCAAAATTTGATTTTTTGGCATGAGAACAATGTGTGCCTTTCAAATTTTTAATGAAATTTGGAACAAAGCCAATGGATTTTGGATGGTATTTGGGTCGGGAAGTAAACGACATCATACATAATTATTAAATTCACGAATTAAAAAGTTCATTTTAAAAAACTGATGACTAATTTATTCTATTTTTATAATTGGTTGATCATACAAATAATTTAACTCTTTATTTTTCATCTTCTTAATTTGTTGAAACTGGCAATAATTTAAAGTGGTTGGGCCACATAATACTTGGACGGATGTAGGCCCTTAAGAGTTGGATCAGCTTAATACAGTTGGACGGATGGGAGGCCCTTAAGTTGTTCTTTTCACTCAGCAGCATTTGCACCCAAGGCGTGTGCTTTCAACAGATCATGCACAAATCAAATGGGGGCTATATTTCAGGCTTGGGCTATCAAAGGTATTGGTCCACATCTTAGATACAAAGGACAACCTTTCTGCTCAAGTAGTTCTTACAAGAAGCGCACAAGAGCATGATTTAGTGGTAGTAGGAGTGAAATCGCTAATTGTGAGGTCGTAGGTTTGATGCTCCTCACTGTTTTGAAATTCTGCCATCGATTGATCTGGTACATGTGTAGGGGCGTACCGCTACACTCGGGAGTTTACTAGTTGGTGATCGGGTTTTTCTGGATAATTCGGTGGTCAAACTTTGCCAGTTGGGTTTTCATGTCATCCAAAAATAATAATTCTTACAAGAATCTTTCTTCCATTTGGCTGTCATTGGAATCCGACTAAGGGGAGCATGTGGGGCCCATATTTATTTAAAGTAGTTGTCAACGACACCCGGATACAAGACTTTCCTTTCTTATAAACTCTAATCATCAAGTTTGTTGGAATTCGACTAAGGGGAGCATGTGGGGCCCATATATTGTGAGAGCAATTACCAACGACACCCCGATAGAAGACTTTCATTTCTTACAAACTCTAATCATCAAGTTTGTTCAGGTCTCCTACTATTTTAAATTGTTTGCAAAAGGTGTCAAAAAACAAGAGACTACAGCTCTTTCTGTCATTTTTAACTCGATTAGTAGTTGATCAATTAAAAATCAAGAGCTTTTTGTTTAGGGATAAGTTTATAATGGAAGTAGAGTGTGTTTGATTAAGATTTTTATGAGCAGATCAAAACAATTTATAAGTTGTTTTGAACTTTGAAGTTCGTCATAGTTATTTGGTAAAATAACTCATCTATAAGTTTTTTTTTGCTGAAACTCATCTATAAGTTAAAAGCTTCTAAAGTCAAATAAAACTATACCGCTTTTCGAGTTTAAACTACTTTGAGCAACATATTCATATAAATACCTCACTTACTTTCAACTAGCTTTTTGAATTTTTAAACCTTGCAATTTACAAGTATCGTTAAGAGCTTATAAGTTCTTTCTGTTGAGCAAGCCAAACCCAACCCTCTTACCACATACAAGAGGTTATAATTTCAGGACCACAGCTAAAGCCATATGGTATGAAAAGAAAAGGGGCACGACTAAGAAGGCAAAAACATGAAAGAATAAATACAGTAATAAAAAGCTAAGCCTTCTAACCTCCATTAGTTAGATAGAGTAATCGAGTAACGATTTATTGTAATCGAAAGTTTCAAAATCAAATTTATATTATCTCATCACGAATATTATCTAACATTTAACTCACTTGGAGCAAGTGTTGGGCGCGCATATTGCGGGTAAGGATCCTTTTTTTTGTTGATTCTTTCATTTTCTAGATAAAATGTATTATGAGCTATTAGATTTGATCCTTTTAAATGTTAGCTATCGGAATGCAGTAATAAACTAATCATCTATGAAAAAAATATTTAGAACAAATGACTAAAATTTAAAAGGAATATATGTGATATTTCATAATACATCTCATCTTTAAAATGAGAAAATCAACAAAGGAGATAATTCAAACCCGCACTACAGCACTAACGAGTTTGTAACCTTATAGTAAATGCAATATAATTTTACATAAAGTGAGGTTCCCGTTACAAAACACAAAAGGTTAAGCCTTCTCATCAAACTCTGCCCTAACTAGGAGTATTACTATGATCAGATATATACAAAAGAGACGTTACTCCATTTGAATAATGAGACCGGAAGCACAAGCAACGTGGGCTTGAACTTTTCAATCACAATTTCATTCTCAACAAGAAAGAACTCATCCCTTTATCTATCCCTTTATCTTTTACCGTTTCAACTTTCAAATATCAAACTCATGAAGATTCTTATAGTTTTTTTGTCATACACCTAGAAAAAAGCTATGAGCTTTTTGTGATATCCAATTCAAAAATGGCAACTCACAGTACTAGACTTGCTTTTTAGTTCATGTCGTGATTCTGAAGCAATCATCATTTTAATTTCCAGTCGCTTGCTAGATAAGATGAGGTCGAGGAAGTACATAGACTTTTAGAAAAGGTTGCATGCCAAGGTTGTTGCACATGTTAACGGTATAAAAGCTTGTAATAAGCAAACGTTCATGTTTTGCTTGCCTCAATTCTTAAAGCCGTTTTTTTTTTGGTTGGCATCAGAATCCAGCTGACGGAATTCGACCACCAACTTGTAAATTTCTGAATCTAGTAGTGTGCTCTTACATATGCACCAAATCAGTCAAATATGGAATTGTAGAGCAGTACGGAGTGTCAAACCCGCCACCTCAAAAGAGCAATTTTACCCTAACTAATGATGGACCATATATACCTCTAGGAGCTTAATTAAGTAGCAGTTAGTATATGCCTTCACGTATGGGGCGACGATGTGACAAAAAAATTATTAGTTCTAACTATAAGTACAAGTTAGTCTTGCAAAAGGTAATTTGCAAGGTTAAAAGTTGGCTTTAAATGTCTAATATTGTCTTTACAACAATTTAGGAATTAGATTTATAATATCTGGTGTTGTCTTTATACATGACCATTTTGAAACGACAGTTTTAAAGAAAAATTTCACAGATGGGTTATAGTCTAAGATTATGCAATATTTTTTTTTTCATTTTCTCGATTCTACATTGAATTTAAGAAGAAAAAAGTATTGTGTTTATTTGCGAAGCAAGATCATAACTTTTTGATAAGAAAGAAAAGAGTTATGAGAAATAAATAAATAAAAAAGAAAGCCGAGTGGCTCTAAAAGTTGTTGTCAAGCATTTTACCATCCGGGTGGATTCAAAATTTTAGTTCATTGATGGTTGAAAACACGTAAATTAATACTAATATAATTTTTATTTTTATTTTTAGTAGGGATTAAATTGAATTTTCATGCTAAAAATTACTTTAAAAACATACATTTTTTTTGAAAAAAAAATGAGATGAACAGATCTGTTGTTCCCATCTCTCTCTTAATGCATCCGTTCATGTTTATCACTCTTGCCTATCTTGAAGCACTAGTGATCACGACAAGAAACAAAAAAAAAAAAAAAAAAAAGATAAACATTTTTCACTTCCTAGAATTAAATCTACTAAAACGGAGTTATTAAGCAGCAACTTTTGGTGCAGCATATCATAATATATATTATGAGTTGCTCATTATTCCTTGTCACGAGCTCAATCTTGACTGGAGCCTTTTTACTCTCAAGTGCTCAACAAAATTCGACCAACCTTTCTCGTGAAGAATAAATTGTCCTAATTGAAGTTTTCAGGTTCTTCACGCATAGTAAACTATATCAAAAGAATTTGCTTCTTGCTTTTTTGTTGTTATATATTTGGTCACGGTCATCAGCAGACTTCAAAAAAAACATATCTTAAAATCATAAATCGTGAGAATTATTTTATCATAACTGTTAGAATAACGTTATAAGTGAATTTCTTCCAATCGAAACTTGGGACCTACAAACTCACCCAAAATTAACTTAAATAGATACAACATTCAATTTCACACTCTAAATCGACCACGAGCTAACGAAGCATATGGTATGAAATAGTGGATCAAATCAGTATTGAAAGAAAACAACGAAGATGTCAATTTTTTCTACTCTTTAGAGGTCACGCTAATGCGAATACAGCTTAAATAAATATTAACCCATCTTCTTACTCCACCACTCAAATATAACACTAATTGATAACTAAACCAATATACATATTTTTTTAGTAGACACTGATAAGATAATAAATGGTATAACAATGGTAGAGCTGATAATCAAGCAGCCAATTCCTCAAATAGAACAAAAACAAAGCACGGGTTCAATTTCAAATGATAGGCTCCAATACTTAAGTTAGAATCGAATTAGAAGGTCAAGAAATATGAAAATTGTATATAGCAAAGTAAAAGGAATTAATTACCTATATGGAAAGTAACATCCTATTTACATTATTTTTAGGAAAGTGCCTCCGGATTTTACAGGAGGTAGAATATTGTAATCCTGAGCTAACAAACTAATACTGTTCTTTAAGGAATATTTTGTTTTTACCCCTTGAATATTGCAATTTTCTTATATTGTTGTACTCATATAACACAGAGGGACTATGAAATATACAATGAGATTGCCTTGAGCTCAGGTGATTATTTGACCTCGGGATGTCATGGTGGATTATCATCTTATGCACTCAATCTCCCGGTTCTCTTCTCAAGGGATGCTATTCTGGTCTTTTGATTCTCGGGTTAATTTTTCGCCCATATCAAGTGTTAATTAATTTTTTGAATTAAAGCTACATAAATATTTAAAAAATTTATAGTGTTCGTGTAATCTGTAGCTTTCATCAATACTAAGTTGCATTTTGCCTGTAATGTAATCTGTATAATAAAATCTGAAGATTTAATTTGTATCTAATACTATAATAATTTAATTTTAAACTACTTCTTCGTGTGGAATGGAATTATCTAGGAGTTTGGTGAAAGGGCTCACATTTCCGTACCAAATCCTGGTCAAAACACTCGAATGTGTCCATGCAACAAGGAAAAGCTAATGAGAAACCCAAGATTGTGATTGACTACTAGCCAATAATTATAACATGATAAAACAAATTTTACATGCCATTAGCTTTTGAATATATATTATATCACTTCCTATTTGAAGTGGAAATATATTTATTTATAATGTTAAAATATTACAAACGAGACTTTATAAGTTATTGATATTTTGATGCTGAGTAATAATATATAGAGGAAGACCTTAATCTGCCTCGGGCTTCTACATTACAAAAATACCCTAATATGATTGTCCTATTATAATTCCTGTGCCTCGAGACAAAACAATGATCTTTTGGCTACTTTGCACATTGAAATCATATAGACTATGTGATGGCTGAAGAGTCAAACAATCTATTAACCTATATGATTTTTGACCCACAAGTTTCTTGTAATCAGACATTCAGGTCACATTTTATTTTTTGGTAGAAAAAAAAAGGATGATCAATTAATCCAAAACAGAGGTTACAAAAGTTAGCCAACACCGGTGGCAACAGAGTCACATACAAGCAATTGCGATAATTCTGTTAATATGTTTGAAAACCAGTCAATTAGAACGATATTATTCTTGAAATGTTTTATAATCCAATCTGCAACCTTGTTTCATGTTCGACGAATCAAAAAAAAAAATTGCATGGCAGGTAGTATGGATGTCATTAAGGTCACACATTGGTGATGAAATAATATATATGCAGCTGGACCACCTAATTTGAAATTTGAACAGCTTCTTTTCACTTTTCACCTTTCACCGTGTAGTAGTTGATAGTATATTGTTCTTATTGGCGTGTAATCCAACATTCTATTGTTTCAGTCATGTTGGTGCTGGTTGTAATACACTTCCAAATCCATTATACTTGGAATGGCTAAGCACCAACAATTCAATAAAAAACCAGTCTTTTATGTTCACCTAATAAGTCTTAAAATGGTATCAGTTTACAACATGACAATCGTTTACAATCACAATTTATATGATTTTCGTAAAGTCTAAATTATCCTCATATTGTTTTGAATCTGTATTATTTTCCTATGGCCTCTTTAGTATTTTATTTACTAATATATAAGGATAAAATACATAGACAACTGTTCAAAACGACTGTCATTTTGAAAAAAATATCATAAATTTTGACTAGAACATGTAGATCGATATACAACATTTTAAGATTAAGATTGAAATAACTGTCGTATTGAAAAAATATTTTAAATTTCGTGTGGCTACAACACATAATAAAACTGTTTAAAACAATTGTCATTTTGAAAAAATATCCTAAATTTTGATTGAAACATGCTGATATGCAGCTTTTTTGGCCTTGTGCCCTTAGGTAGGATTAGGATTTTGAGCAATCATTTTTTTTTGTTTTTTGGTCGTTATTGATCAATGCTTTTATTGTACCTGTTTTGCATGATGAAAAAATGATAAGCACCATTAAGAATGATAAACAAATAGCACACGGTGACATGACTTTTGGAAGAACTCTTTCTTTGGGTCAGTTGGGAATGCTCATGCAATCTCATTTCCTCCGAACTCATATTGTCCTTAAAAGGAAGATAATAGAAGAAAAATCTGATGTGCTTTTTAGTTCTCGATGTTCATTTAATTAATTACCAAAATGTGAAACTATCATTAACATACCATGTCAAGAAATATATATGTTTAATTATGATATTATTGTTGTAGAGATCACTTGTGGCGTGACAGATAAATTGTTAAGTATTAAAAGAAGTTTTTGCATTAATTATGTTTCACAAAGTAAAAGAAATTTTTGTGAGTCGCATGTGGAGAGACCCGCACATATGATTTTTAGGGGATTGTTTGAAGACCGACCCAAATTTTCTTCATGTACTTAAACCATAATTTTTGGATTATGTAAAAATTTAGGTGACTGAGTTTGATTATTAAATTTTATGGTAGAGTCTGACCACAAACTAATAAACTCTCGAATACAGCAGTGTATGCATACATATGCAATAAGTCAATGAATGACATAATTTAATAATGAGTATTGAACTTACTATCTCGCAAATACAATTTTATTCTATTATCACTAAATCATATTTCTAAAGACGTACTTAATCCATATTTACCCCATGGAATATTTTTCCTTATAATTCCAATTCTCAAAAAGTAAAAAATTGAAAAAAAAAATGTAAACCCAGCGTCTACATCAGATTTAACAGATCCGTCACCCCTACGGCTAAAAATGCCCCTTATTTTATTGTTTTATTTTGACATTTTATTGTTTTATTTGAAAATGATGAAATAGACATTGGGCAGAAACTAGACGTTGGGCACCTTTTCTATTGGCAACTACCTTATAAACTTTGAAAATCAAATCTGCAGCTGAGCTGAGCAACTCACAGAAACTGAGTGAAAACATCAACAGAGAATAAAATCACACACACAAAACACACACAGTCACACACAGCACACACACACACACACACACACACACACACACGCCACTCTCTCAGCAAAACATATACTAGGCCAAACATCATTTAAAACCTTCAAAAAAATTTCATTTTGTCTCTTCTTTCCCTTGGCAAAAAAACCCATAAAGTTTCAAACTTTATAAACCAAACTTCAAAATTTTCATGGTCTATTTCAAACCCAGTCACAATACTAACAAGAAAAGCTAACTTCAAACTCATTTATGCATTTTATTTATCATAATTAAAAAAAAAGGCCTCTTTTTTGGGTCTCTTTTCTGGGTCTTGTTTTTTCAAGAATTTAAAAGGAAAAAAATGGATAGTGTAGCTGAGAAAAGCAAGAAAAGAGATGGGTTTGATTCATCAAGTGATTCTGCATCAACAGAGTGTAGAGGGAGCAGTACAAGTTGTGATACTTCATCAGATGAGATCAAGAATAGTGGTAAAGATTGTTGCTTTTCACCTTCTCCATTGGGTTGGCCTATTAAGAAGGCTCAAGTGACCAAGTGTTCAACAAATCATGGAAAGAAGCCCCATTTGAAGGATGATAAATATGGTGGTGGTGATGATGATGATGATAATAATGATGCCGAGTTGAAGAAGCAAGGCTCAAAAGTTTCAGGTAAGTTTTAATGTTAATTTTGGGTCACTAACGTTTAAGACAAATAAATAAACTAAATAAATCTCTTGAGTCTTGATGCCGTACATTTAAAATGCTCAATCAAAAGGAATCCCGCCTTCACGTGGGAGCACGCGTCGAAACTAACTAATAAATAAAATAAACGTCTTTCTAATAGTTTAACCATGAGGTGATAATTTCACGGTTAATATTATGTCTTCTGCTAAGAAGGAAAAGAGCACATGTATAGTTGTAGTTCCCTTTTTAAGCGTGTATGTTTTGATTTACAAAAAGAATATGCTCGGTGCACAAAATTCCTGCTATTATGCAAGGATTGGGAGAAGGGTCCAACATTTGCTTGACTTATTAGACTTTATTCTAATAATAATTTTCCTCTGAGGATACAAGAGATGTTGTGGCTGAATTCAAAATTTTGGTTTTATTTCCTTCCCTTTATGACATGTTTTCTGCAGTTCTACTAAATCGAAGTTATACTTTGTGTTTAGTACCTTCCATATATCAATTGTAATGGTTAGATTAGGCAACTTTTGGCGTCAAAACTGTTAATCTTTTATTTTTATCCGTGTTGCATCAATTGAATTGAACAGAGATGGAAATGATGAAAGAGAGGTTTGCAAAGTTGTTGCTTGGTGAAGACATGTCTGGTAGTGGTAAAGGGGTTTGCACAGCATTGGCCATTTCAAATGCCATCACCAACTTATGTGGTACTCATTCTTTCACTCTTTGCAAGCTACTTATCGCAATTTTGGTCATGCTTATGTGAACTAGTGCTCCAGCGAGACGTGCTATCATGTTATGCTAAATTTTGCATGAATGGTATTCATTGTTCAACTTCTTGTGCAGCAACTGTATTTGGGCAACTCTGGAGGTTGGAACCATTCCCTGCTGAAAAGAAATCGATGTGGAGAAGAGAAATGGAATGGCTTCTTAGCGTTAGCGATCATATTGTTGAATTAATGCCATCTTGGCAAACATTTCCTGATGGAAGTAAGCTTGAGGTATTCCATATAAGCTAGTTCAGATCTAAACAACTTAATGAGAGTGTTATATGATTTATTACTTTGTTTATGATGTCTATACCAGTAAGCTTAAATGAATGTAGTGATGAACAATGGCCAAGAGTTTGGATTAATTTGCTACATGTGTTTCATATAAGTTCAGCTTCACATTTGATTGTGATAGTGTGCGGGTGCCAAATTTATATCTAAGTACAGCATACTTTTGATATGATGTTATCTGATATTAAAGCCATCAGTTTCAGTATGTTATTTGATATTAAATTTATCAGTCTCAGTAGTTGATGATGCAAAAATGGAAACTTAGTGGTGCCTGATTAATTGATCTTATTTTTGGATATCTATAGTGGTGTAAGATTAATTCATGATTCTTTCTGGGGATTTGTTTCCAGGTGATGACTTGCAGACCACGGTCAGATATATTTATCAATCTTCCAGCTCTCCGCAAACTTGACAACATGCTTCTTGTAAGAGTCTAGCATTTAATTTATCGCATTTATCAATAGCAGGAATGATCTCTAACTACTTCCAAAACATTGCAGGAGATATTAGATAGTTTTACCAGTCCAGAGTTTTGGTATGTTGATCAGGGTGTCGTAGCCCCAGAGGGTGATGGATCAGCCTCATTCCGCAAAGCCATTCAGCGGCAAGAGGACAAATGGTGGCTGCCTGTGCCACGTGTCCCTCCTGCTGGTCTTCTTGAAGATACACGAAAGCAGTTAATTCACAGGCGCGAATGTACAAGTCAAATTCTAAAAGCTGCCATGGCTATCAATAGTATTACTCTTGCTGAAATGGAAGTTCCTGACTCATACTTAGAAGCTCTTCCAAAGGTTTGATATTGCTACACAGTTAATTTTTCTGCTTCATTTAATCGTTTAGAGATTTCAACAACAGTTCCAAATTTATTGGGATGTCAATGACGATCCTAGTTACCTAGAAAGCATTATGCGCTTATAGCTATAATTGTTGCATGGCTAAATTCCTCTCCAGGAATGCAAAATATTCTCCATTGTGTAGTTCAAATTACCATCTTATGTAAAGGAATATATGTAACAATTCAATTTATGCTATATTCTTTTTGAACCTTACCACATATGAAAAGAAATTTGACTCTCTTAATTGTGTCTTTTCATGTATAGAGCGGAAGAACCTGCCTCGGAGATGTCATCTATCGCTATGTCACTTCAGAACAATTTTCTTCGGAGTGTTTGCTTGATTGTCTTGATCTGTCTTCAGAACATGTTGCTTTAGAGATAGCAAACCGTGTGGAGTCATCAATCTACATATGGCGTCAAAGGCTTCATTCTAGACCGCCAGCACATCCAAACCGCTCGACTGTGAAATCATCTTGGGGAATGGTCAAGGATCTAATGGTTGATGGAGATCATAAGAGGGAATTGCTTGCAGAAAGAGCAGAAAACCTCTTGCTTTGCTTGAAGCAGCGGTTCCCTGGTCTTACACAAACAACTTTAGATGCTAGCAAGATTCTGTGCAATAAGGTAGTATCTACTTAAATTACGATGCTTTTCTTGCAAAATGCATGCTATCTAGACTAATAAGTAGAGCTTTTATTAAAACTTTTCAGGATGTTGGCAAGTCCATTTTGGAGAGCTACTCAAGGGTCTTGGAAAGCTTGGCATTTAATATTGTGGCACGTATTGATGACCTCCTGTATGTGGATGAGTTAACTAGGCAGTCCGATAAGCTATCATCAGCTCCCACGATCAGCGTAGTTGCTCAAAGAAAGATCACAATTCCATATCCAGTGCCTGTCTCAGGCACTCCCTACAAAACAGCCTTCGGTACACCAAACTTCTCACCTGCACCTCTGGTAAGCCCTGCAAGGGGGGAGAGGACTCCATTACCCAGCAGCAATGGTAACAAGCCACCTCGTCGTGGCTTTGGGGTGAAGAGAGCGTTGACAAATTATCTTGGTGGCGAAGCAAAGGTAAAGAACAGTTGCTATCTTTTAGATGGATCGGGCTCCATGTCAAACAAAAGTGCTGATTTGCCTGCCTCAAGATTTAGCATGGAAGGTCCAGAGCGGCATAAGGACTCATCTACTCAAAAAGGGAACACTTCAGGACTAATTGACCGCTGATACGTATAGATTTGTCAATGCCGTAAAAGAATTGAGAGAGTGTATGTCCTATAGCAAGAACATACTTGTATTAATCAGTTGTTATGTTCAATTTCTTCATTAGTTGAGCAGTTCTATAATATCTGTTGCAATTTTCATGGTCATTTGTTATCCTTTGCAGCTAAGACTTGCTTAAATTGGAAATTTTGTTCCAAAGTCACTTATTGTTCAACAACCAGCCAGATAATTTGTATTATGCTCTTAAACGCATGAATGGAAACTTAAAAGATGTTGATCCTTAAGAAACTGTTGGAGAAGATTCACCAGCCTAACCCTCCGGCTCAAACATGTGCGTGTCGCTTCGTTGATCTTTCCCATGCTAAGTTGATGTATAAGAAGTTCAGACAACGGATGATTGCAGTAAAGCTCATCTATTCAACTGTCAAATGATTATGTCTATTTGACTCATAATATATCCTTAATTGTCATGTTAGTATGACCGCAGCCAGCGGGAGTGTGGCATCCCCCAGACTAGATTCACAAGGTGAACAGAAAGAAAAAAATGGGGGCATTCCGAGAATTGAACTCGGGACCTCTCGCACCCTAAGCGAGAATCATACCACTAGACCAAATGCCCATTTTTGTCTGCCCATTTGCATCCAATATATTAAAGACTAATATCCTGGCTGCTCTTACCATATGACTTATGGATGTGGACCCCACCATATTGGTGAGAGTTGCTAGGTCTGGACAATCGAATCCAATAGTAACCTCTCATGCAAGTGAAACTGTTTCCAGTTTTACTGATTATATAATTATATTGATAAACTTGGGGAGTAGCAAATTCAACCAATGAAGGAATTAGATGAACTAATTGTATACATTATTTGGTCAATTTGAAATTTGGCTAACTATGCAGATACTAACGAGGCTAATCTATGCAACTCCAGTTTTTAACCATTGACTAGTGATTTACTTTTGTTGATTCAAATATATCAAATTAAATAATTGGAACATATGTTATCAAATTAAGAAATTGAAACAATATGTTATCCATGTTCCATTTCTCAAACAATCCGGAAGATTCTTACAATAAAAACTAGTAGAGTTTCATATGATGATAATATGTTATCCATCTTCCTTGAGAATGTAATTTGTTGAGCGCCTACTGACTTATAAATATACCTATTTCCCAAACGAGTAAAATGCATGATATCTCGAGATTTGTCAAATTCATTGAAATTATCCCATGTTTTTAAAAAGTAGTAGTTTATTACAGAAAAATTTTCATATCAAGTCGTCCTGTCTATACACATATAAGTGGGGCTCATTGGATGTAGGGCCCACTTATTATGTTACGAGCAAATTGATTATTACCTGATAGGAGAATTTTCCCCCTAAGGATTGTGTTTTTCAAATGCAGCCCTATTGGCAAACTGCTTCTGCCCCCGAAATGTATTTTCAACCCAGAAATTTAAGAGCGTAAAAAAAGTTATGCTGATTATGAGGTGAGTGAGATTCCCGCATTGGAGATATGACTATCTGCAGGAAGAAAGAATGGTTCACTCATTTGCTGACAACTGCCTTACACGAACCCTCTTTCTGTATTATATGGGGTAGAAAATGTTAATGCAATGATTATGATGACTTCACGTGCACCATATATTTATAATTAATGAATAATGTGATATAAGAGTAGAGAATTTAAAAATAGCATACCAAAGTCAACGCTTAAAACACGAATAGGTTGTGGATAACATAAGACCAATGCCCAACTGATACCATGATAAATAGCTTGCGGTTCTATTCTAAAACCGATTTGTGATAGGTGGAATAATCCAAAATTTTATATACTTGTCTTAAAAATTATAATTTATTCACGTGAGATAATTAGATTGACCAACAACATAATCCTCGAAATTTATCTTGGTAGGTAAATGCTGCAATAGAAAAATGAGTCTCTGGTAGTGCATGCTCCACTACAACCAATGGTGCATGACACATGTAGCCAACAATTCAGCAACTAGTTCAGTATAAAATCCTTGTGAATTTCAGGACCAAATGCATTGTAGGTGAAAGAAATGGAGATTCCAATTAAGCATGTTTGCCTTTTGGGGTTGTTTGTTTTTCTGGCTATTGTTGACCTGGATGGTGCAAATGGAGCTGGTGAATGTGGAAGATCATCTCCTGATATGGAAGCCATGAAGCTTATTCCTTGTGCATCAGCAGCCCAAGATAAGAATGCTTCGGTTTCCAGCAGGTGCTGCCTTCAGGTGAAGAAACTTGGAGAGAATCCAAAATGTCTCTGTGCTGTTATGCTTTCTGACACTGCCAAAGGCTCTGGAGTCAGGCCAGAAGTTGCCATAACCATCCCCAAACGTTGTAACCTTGCTAACCGTCCTGTTGGTTATAAGTGTGGGGGTAAGTCACCATAATGTTGTTTTTTTATTCTCGAGCATTGTTATATGTCAACCCTTCACCCTACCTTATATAATAGCATATATACGAGAAATTTGATATTTAATAGACAAATTCTGACTATGCAAGGAAGAAGTGAATGAGTGTCATAAAACATCACTATTTTGTTAATTATCAATGAATTCTGATAAGTGGTACAGGGCGTTAACCCAAAAAGCTAACTTATAAGGTGGGTTTTTCCTCACACTTATATAAATTGACCACAAGTCTCTTCCACAACCGATGTGGGGCCTTGGATTGGCTTACCTTCAACCCAAATTTTTGTGTACTGATAGGAGACTTATTGAAACCTTGAGCTCTGATATTAGTGAATGTATTGGATCTTCTCTACCTCAAAAGTTAACTTATGAGTTAAAACTTTTGCTGACACTTATAAACTGACCACCAATTCCTTTAACAACTGATGTGTTATAACCCAATAAATTTGAGATCCTTATTTTTTTTTTTTTAATTCATTTGGAAAATTTAATTCCAGTCTTAACAACTCATGTTCTCTTTTGCAGCATATACATTGCCTTGAAGACTGAAGATCACCCAGTTGTGCTTTCAAGATTGTAATATATTTGCTTTCAATAGGACCAGTGTCCTGGAATTATGTACCTGATAGATCCTCTAGCTGATCATGTCAAGAGATCAGCACTTCTGAAAATCATTAATAAATTAATAATCTTGTCTAATTATAACCTGAAATGCCCTTTATTTTCACTTGCAATGATCACACCTGTGGTGATACCAATCCCATCAAATAATATACTATGGGCGGATCTATTAAGAAATAAGTACAGACGAGATGATACACACATGGACGGATCGATTAAGAAATCATTAACATCAAGAGAGTTGAAAATCTTCTAGTGGTTAAATATTGGACATATTGATATACATACAGCAAGGCCGAACACCCATTTATTTAATTTTCTTTTAAAAAAAATCTTCTCTCTTAGTAATTGATGCAAGTGAGGTGAATTAGGATCCAATATTATGAATACGAAGTTGAACCTTCATGATTCAAGAAGGAGCACTCTATATAAACTTGTTCTTGTTCAGTTTCTGAATTCATTATATTCATAGGAAGTTTGCTTGCTTTCGTCATTGTCAAAGATAATAATTAAATATAATAAATTTGGGTAAGGTAATAATATTCATAATACTTAAGTCATATTACCGAAAAATCCAGAGTTCAAATTTCAACTCCATTCACTTAAAAGGAATATATTCACGTTCAAAACTCGATTGAAGTTTAGAAATGTTCTTATATACCCTAATCTTTTATTCATGTACATGTTGCTTTCTGATAGATCATCATATGATATGACTTCTACAGATTTTTTTTTGTTTTGGTTTAACTTCTATAGATTAGCATCTGTTGATATATATAATGTGTCATTGAAGAATTTATCGGGAAGATGCTGCCACTATAAAAGTCAGCAGCATAGTCTATATCACATAGGCTTCAAAGAAGCCAAAGGACCTAATTGAATATTACATCAACTAATTGCCTACCAGAAGATAGAGTTCTTTATACAGAAAGTGGAAGGAATGATGGCCTCAGAAATTCCATTAAAAAAAAAAAAAAAAAAAAAGAAGATTATTCTTCATTTTAGGATTTACAGCTACATAATTTATAACAATACGCAGTTTCTCCAACCCTGCAACATTTTGAACACATTAAGTTTACTGAAAATAACTGAATTTTATCATATAGAATGAAAAAACTAAATAGCAACAAGCGAATTGAAAATCTGCATGTTTTTTTATCTCTATTGTACCAGAAAAAGAAAAAAAAGAAGGAAATTAAAAGTGATTCAGAAATCTTTAAAAATGAAATTGGATTCATTCCACAGTTACAAATTTAAAGCAGAAAAAAAATTCAGACACACCTATAGGAAATTATTTCTAAATACCTCTTTCACAGGTTGATAATCAGCATGACATGAATGTAAGGCACTAGCAGTAAAGTGATCCTGCAAAATTATCAGAATTAGATTAAAAATTATTTCGCCATATAAGTTACAATTTAAAGTGCTCTTTGCATAATTATTAGCTATAAGTATCATAGCTTGCCACCAATTTCCTCTTGAGGCGCAATTTAAATAGTTTCCATTTGATTCATCATCTCCCTCATCCTTCTTGAATTGACCAAGTAAGTAGCAAGAAAAATGGGAAAAAGAAAAAGATTAGGAAACTACACATTAATCCCAATACGACAAATTAACTTAACAGGCTATTAATTTAAGATTATAATCAGGGGCGTATCCAAAATTATTGTTCAATGAATGACTGAAAATACATAATCTAGTGCTCGTATATGAATAACCTTTTTTTTAAATGGGAATTAAATTAATTTTTTAACCTAAGAATATTTTAAAAATATGTACATTCTAAAAAATATAGTCCCAATTCACTTTTAATAACTCTGCTATTAGGGTCAGAAGTTGCAACTCCTGCTGTCCCGTGAATTTCACCCTTGATTGTAGCTCTAACGTTTCCTACTTTCGAAAGAGAAGGATCTTGCACTTACAACAAGATGAGAAGGGGCGATCTGGCTAGTTGGAGAATAAATTTCTTGGCCTCCATAGTAGATTGATGAGCTGAAGTGGCATGTTTCTACTGCTTCATTCTGACAAATCGAATTCTTGTCCTGTTATTTATCCCACTGTTTTCTCTTCTGCTCCTATGAGTAATATAATCTGAAATAGAGAATTACTTAAAACGTTACATGGTTTCTTTGACAAATTATCAAAACTATTATTTGTTTTCGTCTTACATTTTTCATCAACTATACTTTGTGGACCTATGCACGTTAATAATTTTAAACAAGATTTGCACGACATTAGAAAAGGGTTTTCGAATTAGCTATTCCTTAGAAGCGATGGACCAAACAACTGCCACAGATTTAGATTCTCTCATATAATGTAACGTTGTAACTGCATAGATTGTTAGATCTCCTTCATATATTACGAGAGGATCCAAATACGACTACCACTGCAGGCAAAAGGAAAAAAAGAATCAAAAACCTGAAGCTCCGTGTTTGGCATTGCCGTATTGTTTCCCAAAATCCTTCTTCCTTGCCAACCTCTCTATTTGTAGAAGGAGAGGAGTCCCTTCCTAATCCCTAATTAAGAATAAAATATATGTTAAAATTTCAAAATGTGAACACCTAAGACACAAACCGTGAGCATCACTCCATCGTGTGAGTTCACGCGTTAAAGTGAAAGGGTGAGGGCCACAAACATTTGTAAGACAAACCCGTTAAACAAATATCTTAGACTTTGTAGCATAATAATGCCTATGAATATTATGTACGGAATATTTGTTTCATCTGAGATATTACCTTGCGATACGATGATATCTTTTACTTGTCAAATATTTCGTATAGTTGTAAAGAAATAATGGCCAGAGACTTGTTGAGGAAGAGGATGACATAATTAACTTGGAATTAAAAATGGAAAAAGCTCATGAGAAATATGATTAGTCTCAAACAAATCCCTGCGAATTTGAATTTTTTTTTTCTAAAAAAATCCCTACTCTTTAATTTCTTTTGTGATTTTCTATCAAAAAAGGAATAATGCATTAAAAAACCATTTTTGCCCTAAAATTGTGATGTGGATTAGCAAATTTTCATTTTCGCAAATTTCATTGCTACATGTACATGCAATGATGCAGCGGGAAGGAATTTTGGCTATTGAAAAAATTAATTTGACCATTTGCTTCTTCGTTAAAAAAAAGATTACATTAGTATAGTCACATTTCAATGAACAAGTTATAAATTAATTTTTTTTATAAAATAGTCCAACAGATAGTTGAACAATGATCAAATCACAAGGGTAAAAATGATATTTTAGTGCATGATATCTTTTTATCCATCCACAATTATAAAAGAAATTAAAGTGCATGACCTTGTGAAGAAATTTTCAAATTCTCAAAGGCCTATATGAGGCTTATAATATTTCTCAAGGTCTAAAATAACTTTTTCCCATTAAAAAACAAAAGATTTTATACAAGAGATGGAAATGATTTCTGCAGCTGAACACATTATGTACATGATAGAAATATACCTATATTATTCTCTATTATGCCTTTTTTAGCTTTTATTGGCCAGATTTTGGTCACTCATCCGAGTGAAAGAATTTAGCAGTTTTAACAAAGACATGTAAACATGCAATGCATAGTAGGATCAAGAAAATTTTCAGCATCTTATAGGAAATGTAAAAATAGTCTTTCTTTTTGTTAAATATTTCAATCGAAGTCATGAACAAAAATTTTAGTATAAATGGTGTTAAGCAAAATAAACGAAAAAGCAAAAACACAAATATGTGGAAACAAATAATTAGAGTCACCACAAAAAGATGGCTCTATATAAGAGAAAGAAGTCAAACTACTACATCTTTTTATTAATTATTCGTTATTGAAATATAACAGGGGAGCCAATTTATCGGACTCAAAATTAAACTTGGAAGGCCAAGAATACAAAACTTAATCTAAAAAGAACAAAAAAACCTCGACATGCAAACAACTGTGCATAATTGTCTACGAAGAGGTGAAAAAACAGAGTAAACGACTTAACATTTCCTGTATTTTGTCAAAAGTATACAATATCCCTTATGTTTTAAAATGTATATCTGATTATCCCGTGTTTTATAAAAGTACCTGAATACTCCCTATATTTTAAAACGTAACTGATTACCCTTATATTTTATAAAAATAACTGAATATCCCGTGTATTTTTAACACCCTTGCTTCAGTTAGAAAAATTATTTATTTTAACAGGGAGTATTCAACAACATTTTTAAAAACATAGGAAGGTAATCGGTTACTTTTATAAAATACAAGGGGTAATCAGCTACATTTTAAGACACATGGAATATTCAATTACTTTTATAAAATACAGGGGATTATTGTGCACTTTTAATATAATACGGGAAGTATTAAGTCGTTTATTCAAAAAAAAATACTGAAAATTAAGAAGAAAAGGTTAATGAAAGACTGAGTGTCGAGGTTGATACCATGGACGATATGGGCCAAAAATAGAATCAAAGAGTCCAGTGGATGAGGATGATGATTTCGAGAAGTATTTTGGGACCAAAGAGATCCATGGTAAAGGACGAAGATGAATCGCCGGCACCCCTTCTCCATGCTATCGCAATTTTTTTTTGGGTTAATGATACGGGATTTTTCTGTACTTTTATTTATGTGTACGTTTTTTATTTTTTTTTATTTTATAAAGTGCAAATAACTCTCCCGAACTTTTATTTATGTGCACGTTTTTTTCCTATATTTTATAAAGTGCAAATAATCCACTTATAGTTTGTAAATGCGTGCACACGTCCCCTTCCGTGTGGAATATTTCAATTTGTAAATGCCTTTAGGCTAACATTGTCACATATAATAGTAATTGTAAATCTTTAAAATATTACCCTTAATTATGTTATTTGAAACTACTTTGAAGTACAACTAGGAACAATTAATAAATCTCTTAATTCTACTATGATCAATAGTGAAATGAAGATATTTATATAAAATGATTGCAAATGTCAAGTAATGGCATGTTGTGTCTTAATTAAAAGAATGATTATAAAATTCTTTTAAGTAGTCTAATTTCTTCTCCATTTTAGTAATACATTATCTAATGTCATTTTTCTATACCTTTATATTTCTAATTTTAAAATCTCAACTATATATGTAAAACTAAAGATATAAAAGTAACTAAACATGTATATGCATGGTGGGTTATGTGGGCGATTAAAAGTTAATTCTCACCCCTCCTAACCCATTCTTCAATTCTCATCTCATTCCCTGCCCCACATACATGGGTGAACTGATTTTTAACTTAAAAATACCTTTAAAATAAATATATTTTAACACAAAATTCGAGTTGAGAATGGCTCAGCCACTACCCACATAATACCCACTTAATTAATAATATCAATTATATTTTGATTATCTTTTCTTCAATTAGTAATTGATACATATGCCTTCAGCTTCAGAAACTCAGAATTGCACCATATATTAGATATTTATATATGAAGAAATTTCCAAGTACATGCGCACATCTTTTGTTTTAAACATTATTGGATTCATTATAGCTTGAATCTTTACTCCTCAACAGTAAATATCCACATTATTATAATCAATTTAAAGACTTAGGACACAGCATACACAACAATAGGGCTTCTAACTTGATGCAACCCATCATCCCATACAAAAGAAGCAGACGCTATGTTCAACCCTAACGTCCCTTCAATGGTGACAACAAACGAGCGCTTTTCGCCAACAGACGTAAATGACAAAGTTGAAGGAACAACTTGGATGGTAAGCACTGATGGGGCATCAACTTTAGCAGTGTACGTAGATGTCGCTGGTCCAACGTTGGTCACTGTCCTGCTAAATCTGGCACTGAATGATACAAATGGCGGGGTTGATAAAGCAAATGATGGAACATTTAAGTCCCAGACAATTGAACTTGTGGTTGAAGAACAAGTGCTGCTGTCTCCTGTGATTTGTCGTAATAGGTTGGTGCTGTATCCTTGTCCGCATAGAAAGTTTACGTAGTCTGCTACATCGGCATCGTATACTAGACCAGGATCTAAAACATTTAGGGGGTTTAGATGTCCTGCGCCATATGCGAATTCGACTTCGGGACTTGTGTTGATATTCATGGGAAAAGCTGCATGGATTCAACACGTTAGATAATCAAATTGAGTTTCATTGTCAATATAAATGCTAATATTAGAACAATCGGATTGGAACTTTTTTTTTTCTTTTTTCCTAAGTAGTGATTTGTTGAAATTGCATATTACTTTATATGATATTATAACTTTTTAAAATCGTTGTACGATAGCCCTTTTCATTGACTTTCATGATAGCATTTTAGTTATTTTATAATTTTTCATTGAAAAAATATTGTACTAGTTATCTTATTTAAACGGCCCGGTCTTAATTTTAACCGTTGCATAAACTAGAACTTTTTGCAAAGGTTAAATATTTTTTTATTACATTTTATTAATAATTGATCATGAAATTATTTTTTTGCAACAATTTTAAAATTCTGGTTTATTTTCAAAAGTTTTGTAAACCGTTGCTTATGATTTGCAAAAATTGTTATAGTAGAGAATTTATATAAGCAACCATATTCAACAGTTTGAGTCATTTGCAATGTTCTTTTAACTTATTTTCAACAGTTTTAAAAATGCAATAGATAAAAAAAATGAGGTAGTGAATTTCCCATGTGGTTTTATGCAACTTTTAGAAAGACTAGGGACTAAAAGCGTAATTACTGAATTATAAGAAAGTATTATATATGTACTTTCAACGAACCACAAAGAGTATGATACTATATACCTAAATCTTTCTAATAATGAAGATATAATTCATATAATAGCCATTACCAGTTGTCATCAAAGCAGACTTAATTGCAGCAGGAGACCATGTGGGATGGAAGGATTTAATATACGCAGCCACCCCACTCACATGCGGACAAGCCATTGATGTGCCGGAGTTGAGGTTAAAATGTACCATTCTGCTGTCCCCTTCAACTCCAGAAAGGGGGCCAATTGGTGACCAAGCTGCTAAAATATTAACTCCCGGGGCAGCTAAATCTGGCTGCAATTTCAGTGATTTAACTTTCATTTAGTACACAAAATTGAAATTTCGACTTTGAGAGGGGGTAAACGAACTAATTTTGTGGGGAAAGTTATGAGAAGAACAAACAGTGATGATCATGTGATACAGTAATAATACAGTGGTTTAAGTTATTGACTATGCAAATGAACTCGCTTTCACTTTATTCTTTCGATAGTTGTGACGTCTAATCTCTTAGGGAATATATCAGAATACAAGAAATTCCAGAAGAAAAAAAAAAACGTTTTAAATTAGAAAGATCACCTAACTTGCAATGAAAAGGAATGTCAACCAGGACTGATTCTTTCTAGCATATTATAAATAGTTGACTCTCTTTAATTTATTTTTTACTTTTTTGGGGAAATGATATAATCACTCTTATTATTAATAGTGAAAAGTATAAAGCATTAGGAAATAAATCCAAATCATAGTACCTATCTCATGACCTTTTTTTTGTCAAATATCTGATCATGACCTAATCAGACTAACATATTGATAGAAAATTGAAGGGAAAAAACAAGTTGATTGGAGTCAATATATAATTAAATTTGTAAGCATAAAACAATAAAATCTTTAGGTTGGTGAATAAAATACCTTGAGAAGGTCAAGTGTGACTGGGTTTGGTCCTCTCGATGAAAAGGAGGCTACATACGGTGCCAGAGTATCATTAACCTCCTCGCTCTTGAATATAGTTGCTGTCGGATTGCTATTTAATCATGGAAAATACCAGTCAACTTTTTTAAATGAATGAATCGAACACTTGCTTATTTAACAAAAACGAAAACCGGGTGGAATTTATATTAAACATTTTTTACCTTGACAACAAATAATATGAGTAGACACTGCTTCCATCAAGAGTATCGAGATAAGAAGAAGGCAAAGGAGAAGCAAAGGGTGCATCCTTGGGGCCTGCATCTTGCATAACAACGCCGGCTGCTCCAGCCGAGAACGCCGATGCACCATTGGTCACGGAATCACACAACACAATTTTGCCCCTCACTAGAGTTGGATCCAATGAATTTTCCAAGCAATACATATAATGAATAGTCATTGCAGTTGCATTAGGCTAAAGAATTGTTGCGTCGATTTATCTTAATCTGATTAAAAAGAATCAAAATTTTCAATGCGTTTTTTTTTAAAAATAATTTTCTAGGGGATTTCCTTGCCTCAATTATCTTGATTTGACCCCGAAGAATCAAAATTTTCAATGTGTAATTAAGCTTTTAGATTATTTGATTTTTCAACATGCATGGTATTAGAGTGAGGGGTGAGTTTAGAATTTTTACTCAGTAGGGGTTAAAATTCATAAGTTTATACTTATATGTAAATATATTTTTTTTAAGTGGGAGTAAATTATTTTTTAGACTAAAAATATTTTAAATATATATATATATATATATATTTAAAAAAATTGGGTGAGTGCGAGATGCAACCCCCCTCTCTATTTAATACATCCCCCTTCTATCTGAGTTCAAGTTAACAAAAAAAATTGAATTGAGTCCTATTGTTGCCTATTTAATTATGTCTACGGAAAAACTCAATAAAGAGATTTACATGTAGAGGTGTGTTTAAAATAATAAACAAATAAAATAAATTTCTCTATAACAAATTAAGCTTTTAATTAATCAACGTGATTCATCAACAATACAAATAATTCTAAAAAAAATTAAGGGTTACAAAATATATATTCTTTATGAAGTTTATTTCTTACGTACCTAGATGAGGATCCTGTAAAGCCTCCCGTAGAATTGGGTGCATCGCCAGCATATATCAAAGGGTACATGGTATTGTCGAGGTCGAACGTGTTTATACTAACTCCCTGCATGGGACACAAAAAGGGCTTTATTTGTGTACGAACAATGATTTTTACACTAGAAATGAAGCGTATTATGTATAGGAATATTCTACTTTCCAATATAAAACAAGAAACGATAGACATCACTCTTTTTTTAATTACCTTTTATATGTATGCTTAATTAGTTCTTTCTCTTTTTTTAAGAGCGGATCCAGAATTATTATTCAATAAGAGTTGAAAACACAATTTATAGTAGTACTTGTATATGAAAAACTTTTTCCAGTGTACGTTAAATTGATTTTGCAGTTTAAAAATACCTTAAACTTAGAAATGTTTTCAAAAAATACAATCTCGATTCACTACTTAATATTGACTATGCTCTTAAGGTCAGTAAGGTTGGAGCCCCCGTTGACCATAAATGGCTTCACCCTCGCTTATATTGACATACTAACTAAGGATGCAGATAAAGACGATGAATGAATGATGAAAAACTGATATATAATAATGCTCGTATAAAACAAATCCGATTCGTACCTTATAAACCATATTATTACCCAGTTCCACCCCAGTGGAAAAAGCCCTGTCAATGGTACTAGCAGCAATTGACATAAACCATGGCGCAACGTTCGTTATCGTCAGAAAATTTGGACCACTGTTACCACCTGAAGTCACCGTCAAAATCCCATTTTTCATGGCATGAAACGATCCAATTGCAATTGAATCGTTGAAATAATCTTTAGTAGTCCGTCCACCAACAGAGAGAGATATAATATCAACCCCATCAGAGATTGCATCATCAAAAGCAGCAAGAATAAAAGCATCGTCGCAGCCATTGGACCAACAGATTTTGTACGCAGCAATGCGTGCCGATGGAACCCCACCTCGTGCTGTTCCTAGTCCAAAACCCATTAGGCTTGCCATGCTAACTAAGCTTCCAGCTGCTGTCGATGCTGTATGCGTTCCATGGCCATGGGAATCCCTCGGCGATGCAATATCAGTTTCGCCGAAAAATCCATCACTGCGATAGTATCTTGCTCCAATGAGTTTGCTGCAATTTGTACCACAAAATTTGGTTAAAATTAGTGTAGTCTCTATAGTAGAGCGGAGCTAGTAATTTAATATTCAGGGAGTTAAAATTCAATTAAGAGTGCCATTGACCAAAAAAGAAAAGAAAGAAAGAAATCAGGGAAGACCCGTAATTTGTTTTTTCAAAAACTAGTACATAGATTTTTTAAAAAGTTGGAGCGGGGGGGGGGGGGGAGGGGGAAGGGGGACTCTCCCGGTCCCCACTTACCTCTGCCCCTGGTGTGACATAAATTTTGCAATTAAATATAGGGTAATTAGCAACATATATACTATCTCTTTTATAGTTTGTCGAAAGGATAGATACTATTTTTGTAGTATGTAATTACAATATTACTTTCTACGTTTTTTTTAAAAGGTTGCATGGTATCCCATCGGTTTGCTTTTCGCACAGAAATAGTGATATGCAATCTTTTTAAAAAGGTTGAGAGCTAAAATTGTAATTACGGCGTTGTAGAAGTTAATACTCTCGACAAACCAGCATGGGTATGATACTTAATTAGAATAGTGGTGGATACAAGTGGGTGTCAGTAGTTCCCACTAATCTTAACAAGATATCAATAGAAATTTTAAATATGTAAAAAAATTAGTTTAAAAAATTAATCAATGTCACTAAAATAAAATTCTAGATCCGTCTGGTAATGATACTGTATACCCATTAGATAAATATGGATTATGAAATTGATCATGAGTATATTACTTGTTGCAGGTGAAATTCAAAGCTGTCTGGCAAGTGCCTTTCCATTTGGTTGGAGGTGGACCAAATCCATTGTCGTTAAAACTATCTGATTCAGGCCAAATTCCAGTATCTAATACTCCGATGATGAC
This sequence comes from Ehretia macrophylla, assembly GCA_037974665.1. Lineage (NCBI taxonomy): Eukaryota > Viridiplantae > Streptophyta > Magnoliopsida > Boraginales > Ehretiaceae > Ehretia > Ehretia macrophylla. The sequence goes on along the minus strand of CM075769.1, from coordinate 49,070,572 downwards.
GTCACTTTCCGTTGCTGATCGATTAATTCGTTGAGAGAAGCCCATGAAGTCCCATGACCTTGTTGTGTGGAGAAACTTCTTTTCATTAGGGAACACAGAAACAACTCCTTTCATGCCTGAAAATTCCACAATATAAATCATGAATAGAAAATATTTGAAAATGTTCGTGTTGTTGAATACCACTTTGTTTTCATCGTTCATTTATCATCTCGTATACAAATGTTTAGTTGATATGCTAAAATAATGAACTTTTCTATTTCTCTTGTTTGATCGATAGGTACCAGCCACTCGTTGCATCTCTTCCTTTGTTAGCTTCACGACGAATCCATTGAAGCTTTTGTAACTGCGGAGTAGAGATTTGAATGCATCCCTGTTTTAAATAAAAACGGTGTTACGAGAAATAGATTTAATTGTCTATCTTTTTTATATGTGTAAAAAATTCTCTGGAAAATTCAAATTGTCAAACTGTTGCTTTAATTATTTTTTAAGCTTTAAAGGTTGTTATAAGAGTCATTACAGAATATTGGTAGTTAGAGTCATTACATTCTCTGACTAACGATATATATACACAATCAAAAGAATCTTTAAGAAATTTCGTAAAAACAAAAATGTCTCAAAAGCATGTTTTTTTTTTTCTTTATTTGTTTTTCAAAAATATAGTTACCTATGTTAAAACTAAATTTAAATTATACTTGCTGTTGTTAAAGCACTACTAACTTCATTCACTAAGGCCTAAGATAATCATTCGATTTCAAATTAGCCTGTGGAGTATTCAACCAGAAAGTTTCATGGAAACACTATAGAGACCGGTGTCATGAGATAGACAGTTGATTATATTAATGTACATATGACATTCATCGAAATTTCTATTATGTAAAATTGTAAAAAATATATATTATAGAGGAACTAAATTACGATCGATAATTAATTATCACACCGCGTGAAACTCATACATGCATGTTATATGACTTACGTAACACGTTTGACTCGTAATCAATAGTTATATATAGTCCAAAACTGTTTAGTATAATTCTTTATTCTTTGGATGGCATGCTAATATATACTTGCTCATGCCAAAGTAGTTTTATCATGCATGCTAAAGTCTTAAGATTTGTTTAGATACCCGAACTCTGATGGGGGGTTTTGGGAATTAATGATCACCCTTTTCTTTGTTTCCAAAATATTCGAAAATAGAAATTGGCGAAAAAAAAAAGAAAAAAAAGAAAGAAATCGTTTCACTGGATACTTCAAAAAAGTAGAAGTCTTTAAACATTACACAAAACTGAACTAAGTCTTATCCCACTCCAAACACGAAAGTAAAGAAAATTATGATTGCTCTTAGCTAGTTAGCTAGCTTCGTGATATTAGTCCAAATACTTGGGTTATTGAAAACATAAAAATATCACCATGGGAAGAAATTAGAGAAGGAAAGTCAGAAACAATCACAAAGTATTACATATGGAAGAGAGCAGTTTCAAAGTTGCAACCTGCCAAGAACATTGTTCAACATGTTTGTGTGATGGGATGAATCAGGAAATAAACCCTTAGGCCTCTCACCCATATATACTATATAAGCCTGCAAAAAAAAAAAAGAGAGAGAGGCAAAGTATGTTTGAGATTTTTGTCAAGTTCGCAGCCTCGAGTTCTAGATGAAAAATTCACATAAAAAATCGCATAATAATAATCTAAAATGGAAATGGAAATGAAAATGAGATTTAGGAGTAGTATAGTGGTGGGTTACTCCCCTGGTAGTTTGGAGACCGGGATTCGAATCTCATGGGGTGGGGGTAAAAGAAAAAGGAAAAAAAAAAAAAAAGAGGAAATATTTACCTTCCTATCAGCATCAGATGTGTCAGTAGAGTAAACTAGTGTAGAGCAAATGCAAAGTAAGAGAAGCCATGACACTAAAGAGATTTTGCTCATCGTGGCAGAGAGATAATTAGCTAGCTAATATGTGTTGGATATGTATCCCTTTAAGCATCTCGAAAAGCATTTATAAGAAGAAAAATATGAAGTACTACTGCGTTTGTAAGCTAGAGAAACTTCCTTAATTCCTTTATTATATTTTGTGTTATGTTGCGTGTTAAACTAAGGGCAAATCTTACAAATAGTCCCTATTATTTACAAATTTTAGACAAATAGTCCCCATTGTTTGTAAAAGTTTTACCAATAGTCCCTATTGTTTCACAAGTCATTTAGTTAGTCCCTATTGTTTGCAAAAGTCCCACATTAGTCCCTATTGTTTGCAAAAGTCATTCAATTAGTCCCTATTGTTTGCAAAAGTCACTCAATCAGTCCCCATTGTTTGCAAAAGTCACTCAATTAGTCCACAATGTTTGTTGCAAACATTTGGGACTAATTGAGTGACTTTTGCAAACAATGGGGACTGGTTGAGTGACTTTTGCAAACAATGGAGACTAATTGAATGACTTTTGCAAACAATAGGGACTGATTGAGTGACTTTTGCAAACAATGGGGACTAACTGAATGACTTGTGAAACAATAGGGATTATTTATCCAAAATTTATAAACAATGGGGACTATTTGTCCAATTTCCTCTTAAACTAATTAATTGTATCTTTCACAATTGAATAGTTGTCGTTGAAATAGTTGTTAATGATCATTATAATGAAAGTCTGCTCTTCAGTTCTTTATTCTCTGCTCTATAATTACTTCCATTAATCAATGACTTTTTTTTTTACAGCGACGAGGAACATAGAACTGTATTGAATTCATTTCAAAGTCATAGACCTCATGGTGCAGTAATGGCCCTAACTTTTGGCCTATAATTCATCACTCCAGTATATGAGTTAAGTGCAATATGTATAAAACTTAATTCTATGAGATTGCACTGTATCTTTTCCTCATAATAATATCTTTCGTTGAGAAATAATTCAGCAAGCTACTGCCCAATCCAACCAAGTTCTATTTGCTTCTATCATTCTATGAGTCTCTTCGAGACTTTTGGCAATTCTGTCAAGATCTCTTCCTTAGTTGGAAGAAGAATCTGCCCCCTCCAGGAAAATTCGTCCAAGGATGTTTACCATTTTTTTCCCCTGATTTAAGGAAAGTTTAAGTCATTTTTATATCACTTAGGATGTTATCCACGAAAAAATGGATCTTAAGATCTCTCGCATCTAAAACGAAAATTATACCACTAGACCAATAGCCAGTCCAAAGTTTGGGAGAAATATTGTAAGCAGCGCTTGAAAGGCGTGAAACAACCAAATCCAGATTATTGTTTCTCCCTAATCTTGATCAGTTGACCTCTGACTTTATGTTATTGACATATTCAATATATTCCATCGACATTTTTATATTAAAAACGACATTCCATTTTAAGGATAAGCAACTTTCTTTATTATTCTACGTAGTTTAATTTCTTCCTTAGCCATTGGTTTAGAGAAATTTTATGTAACATCAATAAACCCAATTTTTTTTTCTTTTTTTTTTAAAGTCAATGCATCACTTAACCTAAAAGAAAGCTAAACCAGAAGAAAACTGTTTTGTCGCGTCTCAAAGTCTTAGACGACCAGGTCGCACGGCGTGTCACATAATTGGACGAATTAAATAAAAGAAAATTTTACAATTTAATTGGTAGACCTACACCCAAGAATTCGATAGAGTGATGGAATTATGACCTAATCTAATTAAATATTTTGAGTTCGAATTACGGATTAAAAAATATAAAAAAAATTGTGTTTGACTTAAGAGAGGAGCTGATCATAGATTTAACAAAAGAGATGGAAATGATTTCTGCAGCTGAACACATTATAATGTACATGATAGAAATATGCCTATATTATTCTCTATTATGCCATCTTGTATTGATAACGATTAAATTATTTAACAAAGACATGTAGACATGCACGCAATTCATAGGATCATGAAATTTTTCAGCAATTTATAGGAAATGTAAAAAGAGTCCTCCTTTTTGTTAAATATTTCAGTCGAAGAGTCGCGAACAAAAATTTCAGAATAAATGGTGTTAAACAAAATAAAAGAAAAGGAAAAATCACAAATATATGGAAGCAAATAATTGGAGCCACCACCAAGCATGGCTCTATACAAAAGAAAGAAGTCAAATGACTATATCTGCTTATTAATTCTTCATTATTAAAATATAATAGGAGAGTCAATTTATAAGATTAAAAACTTGGAAGGCCAAGAATATACAAAACTTAATCGAAGGAAATTCGAAATTTTCTTAATCTTAACCTCGACATGCAAACAACTGTGCATAATTGTCTATGAAGGGGTAAAAAAATACTGAAAATAAGAAATGGGTAATTAATGAAAGACTGAGTGTCGAGGCTGATACCATAGACGATGGGCCAAAAATAGAATCAAAGAGTCCAGTGGACGAGGATGATGATTACGAGAAGTGTTTGGGACCAATGAGATTCATGGTAAAGGATGAAGATGAATCGCCGACTTTCTTGCCCTTCTCCATGCTATCGCAATTTTTTTTTTTTTTTTTAATTATCAACCAACGAACAAAACTACTATTCAGTTAAAATAGTATATAAGTTGACCAACTACCAACTGTCGTAGAAAGCTGAAAGGAATTGTCGAGAAACAGAAAAGAAGGATATTGCGTACAGAGAATGAGGCCGAAATTAACCCCAAAAAAAAAAAAAAAATCTCACATTTAGTCTTTATTATTTACAAAAAATTTCAGTTTAGTCTCTATTGTTTAAAATATCACAATTTAGTCCCATTTATTTTCCTAAAAGTTTCAATTTCGTCTCTATTGTTTAAAGTTTCTCAATTTCGTCCTTATTGTTTTCAAAAAATTTTTAATTTTGTCCCTATTGTTTTCAAAAAGTTTTAAATTCGTCTCTATTATTTCTTAAAAAAATTCAATTTAGTCCTTGAATAATAACGACGGATTTAAAAATTTAAGAAACAATACAGACAAAATTGAAACTTTTTAAAAATAATAGAGAAGAAATTGAAACTTTTTGAAAAATAATAGGTACTAAATTGAGACATTTTAAATAATATGGACGAAATTGAAACTTTTGATGAAACAATATAGACTAAATTGAGACATTTTAAACAATAGAGACGAAATTGAAAATTTTGATAAAACAATAGAGACTAAATTAAGATATTTTAAACAATAATGACTAAATTAAGACATTTTGTAAACAATAGAGAGCAAATGTTGAATTTTTTCAAAAAAAAAAATAGAGAATGAGGCTAAGATGAAGTGAGTATACATTGTATTGAGATAGAGATCACATAAAATTTTCAGAATGTGAGGAAAAATGAAACGGTTACTGCTACTTATAGGCCCAAAAAGGATATGCCATTACCACCAAGATTTGAGTAGAATAGTCAGACACGTAATAATTTGTTATAATTAAAAGTTTTAAGTTTAAATTACGGTTTCAGTCTCCAGTGTACTAAAGAAGAAAAAAATAAAAGAGATTCCGTTTTCCCATGCCCCCTATCACTACAAGAAAAACTGTCAATAACAACAGTCCATCACCTTTTCGTCACCAAAACAGCGACGGAAAGGTGACGAAAATTTTCATCCATAAATAATGACAATTTGGAGACGGTTTGGACACAACATTAGTATTTCGTCTCCAAACCGTCTCCATTGTTGATGATTTTGAAACGATTTTACAAATTCTTTCTAAATAATCACTAATAGGAGACGGTTTGAAGACGATTTATTTATGTTATTTCTAAACCGTCTCCGAAAAAGGTGACGACCCATTTGTTTCGTCACACATATTTAAAAAAAACATTATTTAAATTAAAAAAATTAATATTTTTTAAAAAAAAATCCAAAAGGGTGACGGAACCAATGGTCCGTCAACAAAAAGGGTGACAGACCCATTTGTTCTGTCACCCATATTTAAAAAAGAAAAATGATTTAAATTAAAAAAATTAGTATTTTTTAAAAAAAGTCCAAAAAGGTGACGAAACCAATGGTCCGACACCGAAAAAGGTGATGGACCCATTTGTTTTAAATTTAAAAAAATAGTATTTTTTAAAAAAAGTCCAAAAAAATAACGAACCCAATGGTCCGTCTCCAAAAATATATATATTTTTTTGAATTTTATGGGGAAAATTTAAACAAAGACAAAAAAAAAAAATAATTGACAAAATTAAAAAACAAAATAAAAAAATAAAAAAGGGGACGTACCACGTCCGTCTCCTTCTCAAAGACAAATATATATATATATATATATATATATATATATATATATATATATATATATATTAGTAATAAAAATAAAAAACAAAAAAAAAGGGGACGGACCAAAGTGGTCCGTCTTTAGCCAATTTGAAAAATTGGTTGAAGGAGACGGACCAAAGTGGTCCGTCTCCAAAGCCAATTTAAAAAATTGGCTGAGGGCACAAATCATGCCCTCAGCCAATTTTTTATAAATAAAACCCAAACCCCCTTTCCTTATATACAACACCCAATACCTCACCCCCACCCCCATCCCCTACCCCCTACGCCCCCTTTGCCCCCACCCCCCACCCCCCACCCCTCACACCTCACATTAAGGTTAGATATATATTTATATTTTTGTATATGTATATGTATATATAGAAGTATAAATTTATGTAGATGCAGTTGTAAATGTATATGTATATATATATGTAGATGTATAAATATATGTATATGTAGTTGCAAATGTAGATATAGTTGTATCGTAGTATGTACATATGTATGTGTATGTGCATGTTTATGACTATATATATAAGTTTATACATATATATATATATATATATATATATATATATATATATATATATATATATATATGCATATATACCTATTTATTGTTGGTAGATGTATGTTTATTTTTTATTTTCGTTTTTATTTTGGATTTTTGTTTTATTTTTTTTTCAGTTTTGTTTTTGTTTTTATACATATATAAATATATATATATATATATATATATATATATATATATATATATATATATATATAATTATATATATGCATATATAACTATTTTTTGAATATGTTCATGTAAGTTTGTTTTTTATTTTTGTTTTTTTTTCTTTTTATACATATATTTTTTATACATATTTATATATAAGTATATATATGCATATATGCCTATTTTTTGAATATGTAGATGTAAATTTTTTTTTTCATTTTTTTGGAGTAGATGTTTTTTTTCTGTTTTTTTTTCTTTTTATACATATATATATATATATATATATATACCTAAATTTTGATGGTAGATGTTAGTGTTTTTGTTTTTTTTTTGTTTTTTTTTTTGTTGGGAGGGGGGGGGGGGGTTTATTTTTTAGTTTCATTTATTTATTTATTTTTTCTTTATTTGTTATTTATATATTTTTAAAAATAAAAAGTATGACATAATCAGAATTTAATAATTTTTTATTTTGTAAATATTTTTAAAATTTTTTTAAAAAGGTGACGGAAATGAGACAAAATGTGAGGAAGACAGAACGGAGACGAAATGTAAACAGAGACAGAAATGAGACGAAATTATATGGAGAGGGAAATGAGACGAAATGTGAGGGAGATGGAACGGAGATGAAATGTGAGAGAGACGGAAATGTGACGAAATGTGAGTGAGACGAAAAGGTGACGAAATGTGAGGGAGATAGAAAGGTGACGAAATATCTTTTCGTCTCCATTTGGGACGAAATATCTTTTCGTCTCCATTTGAGATGAAACGGTGACGAAATTCAAAAAATGAGACGGGTCGAAATGTGACGCCCGAGTTTCGTCTCCGTTCCTTCTCCTTTTCAGATTGGGGACAAAACGGAGACGAAAATGTGCCGTCTCTGAACGTGAAATTTCTTGTAGTGCTATAGATATCCAAATCTTCCTCCTTATATTCTGAGAAATTAAAACAAAAACAAAGAAAAATGAAGAAAGAAAATAGACTTAGGTGTAATTGATAATCGCATTCTATGTTTTGTACCTACAATCCATATTTACTTTATATTAGAAAATTTCAGTAATTTAGATACTTTTTTTTCCTTTTATTTTTCTAAAGTAACACATTTGACCTCTTAATTAAACATATTCCACCTATAAAATTCTCTACTCTATGTTTCTCACTTTTTTCCTTCCAAATCTCAAAAAAAAATAGAAATAATATTAAGCATGCATAAATGCATTATAAATTGCTTCTAAATTTTTGAGTACATAGGATTATGGGATATATATATAAATATATATATATATACACTGAAAAGATCAATTACAAACATGTCACAAATTGAGCTTACTTGAGCTAAGCCCCTTCCCAAATAGCATTTGACGGATTGATCAATTATTAGGAAAAAGGTCCCATGTTGAATAAAGATTATTTATATGTGTATGTATCATAAGTGCTTGTCAAATAATGTAGAATATAGAACAATATAATTTTTTATTTTCTTAATCAATTACAACAATGAATAATGTAAATAATTTTTATACATAAAAACTAAAATAAATATGTAAATGTACATGGGGTAAAAATTCGTTTATGATATATATAAATTAAAAATGGATCTTACAATGTACAATGTGGAATGGACAAATCGATTCCCTTCTCTATACTCTTGACATAATCACCTGATAGAACAAATAATGAAATTTTAAATTTCATCTAATATATAATTCCGTTTTTTATTTGTGACCCGTCCTATTAATTGCTCGGGTACTTTGAATCACAAAATCACTCTATACTCTCATAACATCATAACGTCATTCAATGAAAAAAAATATTATTGGATTCGTACTAGAGTATAAAGTAGCATGTGTAACAGACCAAGCGAAGAGCTGAACGGACTAATATTTGTCCCTTGAGAATACCAACTCTTTTTGTCTTTTTGATTGATTGAAGTCAAGAAAAAGGGCCTCGTACTAGAAATAGTCCCTTTAGGCCTACTTTCACATTATTTTATCATAACTATATTAATAATTCACAACTATTGAATACTCGTACCGTTATGCTCTTCCTCAGTATTTACATGGGTTTTTCCAAGTGGACATATTTCCATCTTCAAGCTTGCTTCCTGGCTAGGGTTATTTGACTTATATCTGTGCATGACATTTGCTTTGAGAGAGAGAGAACCACAAAAATACTAGTAAAGATATATGAGATAGATAAGGTCGTCTATATGTCCACTTGATCTTAATTATTCTACAGACTCTGATCATGCAAACAGTTGACTCTGAAAATTGTTTCATTCTTCAAATTGCAAATGTTATCAATATAAGAAAAGATACCATGATGCAATGAAGAGAAGCATATTCCACATATTTTTAAAGACGATCGAATATAATTTAGAGAGTCATGTGATGAATATTTCGATGACTTCTCCTTTTGACTTTCTTTGAAGAATCGTATGAAGGAAAACCGACCAGTTACCTTGAAGCTAGACAACTCAATTTTGTCACAACTATCGACTACATGCCCCTATAAGAAAAACAGGAACGGGCGACAAACGTTTTTCATTATTATTCCGTTGCTAAATTTAATTAGTGACAGAATTCCGTCACAAAATGACCGTCACAAATTAGGTCGTCACTAAATTGGGTTTTCGTCACTAAATCTATCGCTATTTCGCGACGAATTGATTTATCGCCCTAGCTGCCGCTATTTAGCAATGACTTACGACGAAAATAGTACGATTGATAAATTCGTCACTAAATAACGACAACAAGGGTTTGTCACTAGGAATGTGTAACAGACTCTGCCCACATCACACCACATTCACCTCCAACCAACTCAACTAACACTCAGCAAAGAAGAAGCACATGTCACAAGTTGGCATATCAGATTCTCAATTAACTGAATAGCCTATAAATATAAACAAACCTTTGTATGGGAGTATCAGTGAGCATTATCTAAATTTACTTTTTCCTTAGTCTTCTTCTTTTCTGTTGGAGGTGGCTCCACAAATCGCCAACACTATCTTTGTAATTTTTGATCTGAAGTTTCTGAATTTTCCTTCAATCAAATAGCAACACTCACTTTTGTTGCTCTATTACTTCATTCTCTATTAACACTGTTCCATTGGTGCTTTCATTGAACCTTCCGCCATGGCTACACGATTCAACCAAATTGATGAAATACTTAAACAACTATCTGCTATCTCTGCTTCTAAAATTCAGCTGCTTCAACAACTTGCTTCCATCTTGGTTTCTCAAGAACAAACCATCGATGTTCAACCGGACATCGCCGATCCTTCTCCTCCTCGCACGATGTGTCATGATTTTCCCAGATCTTATGGTGCTGACCCAACGAATGCATCCGGCAGTTTGGCTAAGTTGCACCAACCCATCAATGTTCAACTCGACATCCCCACATTGCAAACTAAAAACTCAATGCTTCACGTCTCTCATGAAATAGAAGCTGGGAATTTGATTACTTCCCATGATGGTAGTTCGAGTAGTGAACCTCAAAGCAATAGGAATTTGTTGTATGAAAGTGTAATTGCAAATCTTCAGATGCAGATTGTGAAGGTTGCTACTGAATTGAGTCCGAATGAGTTCACTTGTCTTACGTTTGTTGACTGGTCCCCCATTCATTCTGCACATATACTGTTTGATCAAATTCCTGAACCAGCTTGGTGCATGTGGAACACTATGCCTCGAAGCTCAGCTCTGAGCTCAAACCCAATCCTCGCAATTTCGCTATACTTGGGAATTTGGGTAAGTTATTTGATCAAATGTCTTATTGGTATCTAGCTATTTGGAATGTGATGATTATAGGGTGTGTAAACAATGGTTATACGATTAAATATGGATTTATTGCAGATAGTTATTTGCATATTTGTCTGTTGGATGTGTATGAAAAATGTGGGATATTGGATGTTGCAGAAATGTGTTAGCACATGTTTTCTTGTGGTGATGTTAAAACATGTAGATGTATACCATATATAGTTATTTGGGATACCCTTTTAGCAATATTTGGGCTGTGTTATGGCTTGGCATGACATGAAGATTTCAAGGAAATGAAGCGAGCAGTTTTGTTGTTAAGAGGGACATGTTCAACACCTTAATCACAGCAGACAGTCTATGCAGGTCTTTTGACCAAGCTATGATTGTTTATAAGAGAATGTTAGAAGCAGGGGTCACCCCTGACCTTTGCACTTATAACGTTGTTCTAACAACATTGGCATGGGGAGGTCTTTGGAAACAATCTGAGAAAATGGTTACTGCAATGGAGGACTAGACTTTAGTTGTTTATAATGGGTTGGTCGATTGGCTGGATAACATTGGCAAGGTTGATGAGGCCAAATCGTTCTTTGATATGATGGTGAACAAGTTGGGAATGAACGACGGTCGTTTCAAATTTATTATGACTGCATTGTTTGATGTCGGGAAGCATGATGAGGTGCTCGGAATCATTGCTAATGAAGTTGGAGCAAGCTTCATAACTGTCACTATGTCAACCATTACATCAAAATGGTTCAGTGAAGATGAAATGAATGTCCGAGCTCTTTTCACTCTTGCAGCAAAGGTTTTTTCTACTATTATTTTTGATAAGTTGGATAGTATGTTCTCGCTTCTAATGCAATTCACTGGTACACTACTTGACCCAACTGATGCTATTCCCGTCACCATTCCTGAGTTGCTTCCGGTTAAAGTCTTTGACTCTCGCATCATCATTCGTCAACGCTAACAAGCCTCGCAGCATATAATTATGTGGGATCAGCTGCCGTTATCAAATGCAACTTGGGAAAATACAGTGGAATTCAACAAGGCTTATCCCTCTTGGACCCTTGAGGACAAGGTTTTGTCTCGAGGAGGGGCAATGTGACAAACTCTGCCCATATCACACCACCCTCACCTCCAACCAAATCAACTAACACTTAGCAACGAAGAAGCAGATGTCACAAGTTCACACCAAATACTTGGAGGCATATCAGATTCCCAATTAACCAAATAGCCTATAAATATAAAACAACACCTCTGTATGGGAGTATCAGTGAGCATTATCTAAATTTACTTTTTCCTTAGTCTTCTTCTTTTCTGTTGGAGGTGGCTCCACAAATCGCCAACACTATCTTTGTAATTTTTTCTTTGAAATTTCTGAATTTTCCTTCAATCAAATAGCAACACTCACTTTTGTTGCTCTGTTACTTCATTCTCTATTAACACCGTTCCAGAATGCGACGAAAATAATACAATTACTAAAGTCGTCGCTAAATATCAACGAACAATGTTTGTCACCACACTAGTCGCTATTTAGTGACGGACTTAGCGACAAAAGTAATTCGGTCGCTAAAGCCGTCACTAAATTGCGACAGATTGTTACGGTCACTAGAGCCGTCACTAAATAGCAACAGACTATTAGGGTCGCTAAAACCATCACTAAATAGCAACAAACTGTTACGGTCGCTAAAGCCGTCACTAAATAGCAAGGAAAATTGTCCATGGTAATTCGTCGCTAAATTTGTAATAATTTTTTAAATTTTATTCTATTAATATTTTGTATATATATTTATCTATTTCAAATGTAAAAATATTATGAAATAACAATAAAAATTATTTTATTACAAAAAACTTTATACATACAAAATATTAGTATTACAAAAATAAAATTGTTTCACAAATAACTAGAATTAATCGTTCTAATATTCACACTACAAGAAAAATTAACACATACATTAATAAGAATAACTAATTGGTAAAAACTAAAACTAATTGTACAAAATAACTAATCTTTAATTATAGAAATAACGCCACAATATCGGATTTGTCTCGGTCTTGGTCTCGCATTCTTAGAGAAATTGAATATACCTCTCCTACGTACAGAAATGACATGAACTGCACCAATTGAAGCAAATATATTAGATATTAAATTTCTTACTAGAAATGCATTGCATAATTGAAAATGTGTAAACTATAAGAAAACTAATTCAATTATCCTACCATCTCTTTATAATAATACAAGAAATTTCCTCAAGTAGTAGTCTAAAATCTAAAATCAATTTGATCAAGTACTCTAATTAATTTACTAATTAGGCAACTAGAAAAATTACCTCCACAACCATACACTAAAAAGAAAACTAACAATTATTTAAATCCACAGAATTATTGCCACAAAAAGTAAATACAAAAAGCACAAAGAAAAGCCAAAGAAAAATGCTTAGATTCTTGAATGCCTTTCTTGGCCGGTCTCAGTAAGCAATCAAACATGTATGTGATAAAAAGACACAACTTGGAGCAATGCTACATTACAACGTGCAAAGTCGATCGTGCACCTGTCGTGTGATCCATTAGGCTTAAGCAATGTTTTGCACGATGCGACTTACCTAGAAAGAACTATCTTTTACACTGTCTTGTTCATTTTTTTATCTCTTATGTGTCAAATATTTATTATATATATGTTGGGTGCTATTTACATTTAACACTTGTCACTCAAAATTAGAAAAAATATCAATTAAGAGATGAAATTTAAATGATACAATTTGAAAAATATATATTACTTGAGCATAAAGTGAGCGTACTCCCCAACCTCAATTGCCATACCTTGGGCCCAAAATCGCAAGCCCACAAGAGACATTAATGTCATAGGCAGGCGTAAGCATAACCAATTGGGTGTCAAACTCACTGGCCCAAGACTTTTAATCCAATTGTTATCACTAAAAAATTATTCACTTCGACTAAAGAACAATATGGTTGTAGGGATGACAATGAGTTGGGTTTGGAGTGGGGGATCTATTCCAACGTCCAGCCCTGTCACCTAAAAGGGTCCCCACAACATCCGCCTTGTCCCCGTGTTCTATACCTTTGTCCCTCTTCCTCACCTCAATCCTGAATCCCCATAGGGCCAGAATGAGGCTTACCCTCAGGTTTTTCATTATTCTTTTAAATCTTACGATATTAAGTTTAATTTGAACTACGTAACTTCAAAGTATAAAACTAAAATTATAATAATGATAAATATAAATGTAGGTTTTAAATAAAGGTCAAATATTAATTATATATTGAGTTTTATGTTTGGAGTTAAATAGTAAAATTTATTTACAGTACTGAGCTTTAAGCATTTAAAATGAATTCCAACTAAAATCATTGCGTGTGAGAATTATATGTAAAAAAATATTACTTCTTTGTATTCTTGGAAGCGCATTGATTACCATAATTTTTTTTGTTATCGTATGTCACATATAATAGTAATTGCAAAATTTTAAAATATCACCCTTAATGATCTTGTTTGAAATTACTTTGAAGTACAACTAGGAATAACTAACAAATCTCTTAAATCTACTATGATCAACAGTGAAATAAAGGTATTTATATAAAATAATTGTAAATGTCAAGTAATTCCATGTAGTGTCTTGATTAAAAGAATAATTATAAAATCCTTTTGAATAATTTATTTTTTTTCTTCATTTTAGTAATACTTTGTTTAATGTCATTTTTCTATACTTTTATATTGATAATTTTAATTCCACCCCATTTTTCATTTTCTACACCAATCCCTGACCTTTTAGGGCTGGGATGAGGGTTGGGCGAGTACCCACAAAACCCGCCTCCATTTCTCTCTCTAGTCGTGAGATAAAAAGTGAGTCACACTTGTATATTAGACAGTCGGACTGCCAATTGTCGAAGGGAAGTGTTTTGTGTTATCACTTAAACCCACATACCTGCTTATAAATTAATTAATAATATCAATTATATTTTGATTATCTTTTCTTCAATTAGTAATTGATACATATGCCTTCAGCTTCAGAAACTCAGAAAATGGACCAAGAAATCCATGTTACCACTCCACAATTGCACCATATATTAGATATTTATATACGAAGAAATTTCCAAGTACATGCTCACATCTTTTGTTTTATACATTATTAGATTCACTATAACTTGAATCTTTACTCCCCAACAGTAATTATCCACATGATTATAATCAATTTAAAGACTTAGGACACAGCATACACAACAATAGGGCTTCTAACTTGATGCAACCCATCATCCCATACCAAAGAAGCAGACGCTATGTTCAACCCTAACGTCCCTTCAATGGTGACAACAAACGATCGCTTTTCGCCAACAGACGTGAATGACAAAGTTGAAGGAACAACTTGGATGGTAAGCACTGATGGGGCATCAACTTTAGCAGTGTACGTAGATGTCGCTGGTCCAACGTTGGTCACTGTCCTGCTAAATCTGGCACTGAATGATACAAATGGCGGGGTTGATAAAGCAAATGATGGAACATTTAAGTCCCAGACAATTGCACTTGTGGTTGAAGAGCAAGCGCTGTTGTCTCCTGTGATTTGTCGTAATAGGTTGGTGCTGTATCCTTGTCCGCATAGAAAGTTTACGTAGTCTGCTACATCGGCATCGTATACTAGACCAGGATCTAAAACATTTAGGGGGTTTAGATGTCCTGCGCCATATGCGAATTCGACTTCGGGACTTGTGTTGATATTCATGGAAAAAGCTGCATGGATTCAACACGTTAGATAATCAAATTGAGTTTCATTGTCAATATAAATGCTAATATTAGCACAATCGGATTGGAACTTTTTTTTTTTTTTTTTCTAAGTAAGTAGCAACGAAGTTTTGTGATTTGTTGAAATTGCATATTACTTTATATGATACTATAACTTTTTTAAATCGTTGTACGATAACCCTTTTTATTGACTTTCATGATAATGTTTTGGATCTTTTATAATTTTTTGTTGAAAAAACATTGCACTAGGTATCTTATTTAAAGGGCTGGGTCTTTTAACTGTTGCATAAACTAGAACTTTTTGCAAAGGTTAAATATTTTTTTTGTTACATTTTATTAATAATTAATCATGAAATTACTTTTTTGCAACAATTTTAAAATTATGGTTTATTTTCAAAAGTTTTGTAAACCGTTGCTTATGATTTGCAAAAATTGTTATAGTAAAAAATTTATATAATCAACCATATTTAACAGTTTGAGTCATTTGCAACGTTCTTTTAACTTATTTTCAACAGTTTTAAAAATGCAATAGATAAAAAAAATGAGGTAGTGAATTTCCTATGTGGTTTTATGCAAACTTTTAGAAAGACTAGGGACTAAAAGCGTAATTACTGAATTATAAGAAAATATTATATACGTACTTTCGACGAATCACAAAGAGTATAGTACTATATACCTAAATCTTTCTAATAAAAAAGATATAATTCATATAATAGCCATTACCAGTTGTCATCAAAGCAGACTTAATTGCAGCAGGAGACCATGTGGGATGGAAGGATTTAATATACGCAGCCACCCCACTCACATGCGGACAAGCCATTGATGTGCCGGAGTTGAAGTTAAATTGTACCATTCTGCTGTCCCCTTCGACTCCAGAAAGGGGGCCAATTGGTGACCAAGCTGCTAATATATTAACTCCCGGGGCAGCTAAATCTGGCTGCAATTTCAGTGATTTAACTTTGATTTAGTACACAAAATTGAAATTTCCACTTTGAGAGGGGTAAACGAACTATTGTGGGCAAAGTACGTTATGAAAAGATCTAACAGTGATGATCGTGTAATACAGTATGTAAAAGAATCCTTAATAGAGGTTTTAAAAGGTAATTATTGAGGTTTTTAGAGATTCTATAATAAAAAAAGCTACACTAATGAGGGTTTGTAAATGTCCAATCCACATTTTTCTCTCAAATTTAACATCATTCACTGTTTTTAAAGCAAAAATAGAGACCGGTCTCTATTTTTGTTTAAAAATTCGTGTATAATAACAAAATTGATGGACCCCATGCATATTTGGGTTTTACAAACCCCCATTAGTATTATTTTTTTTCTATGAGGT
The DNA here is from genome assembly GCA_037974665.1 of Ehretia macrophylla. Taxonomy (NCBI): domain Eukaryota; kingdom Viridiplantae; phylum Streptophyta; class Magnoliopsida; order Boraginales; family Ehretiaceae; genus Ehretia; species Ehretia macrophylla. The sequence continues at coordinate 49,053,823 of CM075769.1, read as the reverse complement.
CTCTAAAAACCTCAACCATTGCCTTTTATTAGAGACCCAAATTTAAAAGTTAAAGACCCAAATTGCCTTTTAGAGCCTCTACTAAGGATAGCCTAATAATAAAGTAATTTAAATTATTAATTGTGCAAATTAAATAACTCGCTTTCACTCTATTCTTTCGGTAGTTGTGACGTCTAATCTCTTAGGTAGCGATTGGTATACTGGAATGAGGTTATGAATGAAATAACATTCTTAACTCTTTTCGATTCCCATGATTGATATGAAGAAATGAACTTGGAATCTCATTCCCAAGGTAATCCTATTCCCACGTATATGGGAATAGCCATTTCATAGCAAATACATGGGAATAGCCCACTCCCATGTGTTTGGGAATAAACTTGACTACCATACCCCCATATAACATAATTTTTATATTTAGTTTGTTTTACAATAATAATAATAATAATTAAGAAATATAATAATTATTATTATTACAAAAATAATAATTATTATTATAAGAATAATAAAAGTAATAATAATAATAATAATAATAATAATAATTAAGAAATATAATAATTATTATTATTACAAAAATAATAATTGTTATTATAAGAATAATAAAAGTAATAATAATAATAATAATAATAATAAATATAAATAAAATAATAACAAAAATAAAAAATTATTGTTATTATTATTAGCAGTAATAATAATAATAATAATAACAACAATAATAATGATACTAATAATAATAACAATAATAATAATAATAATAATAATAATAATAATAATAATAATAATAATAATGATACTAATAATTATACTAATAATAATAATAATAATAAAAGTAAAATAATAATGATAAAAATAAAAACAATAATAATAAAAATAATGATAATAGTTGTTGTTATTATTATTGTTATTATTATTATTAGTTTATTATTATTATTATTATTATTATTATTATTATTATTATTTATTGTTGTTGTTATTATTATTGTTATTATTATTATTATTATTTTATTTTTATTATTATTATTTATTGTTGTTATGATTAATTATTATTATTGTCATTATTATTTATTATATTTATGCTGTTTATGATTATGTTTATGTTTATTCTTATTTTTAATACTATAATAATAAAAAAGCAATATTGTCATATTATACAAGGCATTCTCATTACTACTCTTCATTCCTATAGTATGTCATTTGTATTTTCAAGTTCATTTCATTCCATTCCTTGGCCCATTTTATTCCTGTTCAAATCCATTCTAATTTACCAATTGCTACTTTAGGGAATATATCAGAATACATGAAATTCTAGAAGAAAAAAAACGTTTGAAATTAGAAAGATCACCTAACTTGCAATGAAAAGGAATGTCAACTAGGACTGATTCTTTCTAGCATATTATAAATAGTTGACTCTCTTTTATTTTTCCCTTTTTTGGGGAAATGATATAATCACTCTTATTATTAATAATGAAAAGTATAAAGTATTAGGAAATAAATCCAAATCATAGTGCCTATCTCATGACCTTTTTTTTTTTGTCAAATATCTCATGACCTAATCAAACTAACATGTTGATAGAAAATGGAGGGGGAAACACAAGTTAATTGGAGTCGATATATAATTAAATTTGTAAGCATAAAACTATAAAATCTTTATGTCGAGTCATATAATTAATAGTAATATGAACACGAAAATAGAATATAATAAACCACAAGACGTTGGTGAATAAAATACCTTGAGAAGGTCAGGTGTGACTGGGTTTGGTCCTCTCGATGAAAAGGAGGCAACATATGGTGCTTGAGTATCATTAACCTCCTCGCTCTTGAATATAGTTGCTGTCGGGTTGCTATTTAATCATGGAAAATATCAATTAGATTTCAATTAATAAGATGGTTTCCCCCTTTTCGGGTTTGTAATTACTCTTTGTAGAGTTTTTTAAAATGAATGAATCGAGTACTTGCTTATTTAACAAAAACGAAAATCGGGTGAAATTTATGTTAAGATTTTTTTTACCTTGACAACAAATAATATGAGTAGACACTGCTTCCATCAAGAGTATCGAGATAAGAAGAAGGCAAAGGAGAAGCAAAGGGTGCATCCTTGGGGCCTGCATCTTGCATAACAACGCCGGCTGCTCCAGCCGAGAACGCCGGTGCACCATTGGTCACGGAATCACACAACACAATTTTGCCCCTCACTAGAGTTGGATCCAATGAATTTTCCAAGCAATACCTATAATGAATAGTCATTGCAGTTGCGTTAGGCTAAAGAATTGTTGCGTCGATTTATCTTAATCTGATTTAAAAGAATCAAAATTTTCAATGTGTTTTTAAAAAAATAATAATTTTCTAGGGGATTTCCTTGCCTCAATTATGTTGATTTGACCACAAAGAATCAAAACCACGAAGAATCAAAATTTTCAATGTGTAATTAAGCTTTTAGATTATTTGATTTTTCAACATGCATGGTATATGTTAGAGTGAGGGGTGAGTTTAGAATTTTTACTCAGTAAGGGTTAAAACCCATAAGTTTATACTTATATGTAAATATTTTTTTTAAGTGGAAGTAAATCATTTTTTAGACTAAAAATACATATTTTTTTAAGAAAAAAAAAAATTGGGTGAGTGCGAGATGCAACCCCTCTCTCTATTGAATACATCCCCCTTCTATGTGAGTTCAAGTTAACAAAAAAAATTGAATTGAGTCCTATTGTTGCCTGTTTAATTATGTCCACGGCAAAACTCAATAAAGAGATTTACATGTAGAGGTGTGTTTAAAATAATAAACAAATAAAATAAATTTCTCTATAACAAATTAAGCTTTTTAATTAATCAACGTGATTCATCAACAATACAACTAATTCTCAAAAAAATTAAGGGTTACAAAATATATATTCTTTATGAAGTAATTTATTTCTTACCTAGATGAGGATCCTGTAAAGCCTCCCGTAGAATTGGGTGCATCGCCAGCATATATCAAAGGGTACATGGTATTGTCGAGGTCGAACGTGTTTATACTAACTCCCTGCATGGGACACAAAAAGGGCTTTATTTGTGTACGAACAATGATTTTTACACTAGAAATGAAGCGTATTATGTATAGGAATATTCTACTTTCCAATATAAAACAAGAAACGATAGACATCACTCTTTTTTTAATTACCTTTTATATGTATGCTTAATTGGTTGTCTCTCTATTTTTAAGGGCAAATCCAGAATTATTGTTCAATAAAAGTTGAAAACACAATTTATAGTAGTACTTATATATGAAAAACTTTTTCCAATGAACGTTAAATTGATTTTGTAGCCTAAAAATACCTTAAAATTAGAAATGTTTTCAGAAAATGCAATCTTGATTCACTACTTACATAGTGTTTGGAAGCAATTCGTGTGTGGAATTCATTTAATTTATAAATGAATTCTATGAAGAATTCATTTACAAATGAATTCTCTTGTTTGGAAATGTAAAACAAGATTAAGTCAATTCTGTTATTTGTAAATCCAAATTGCGTTTGGAACACATGTGAAATTGGAATTAATAGATGTATTTTACCTAAATATCCTTCTTTTATTCAATTGTAATTAAACTATCATATAACTGTTATCTTTTCAACCAATTATTAATTCTCGGTACTATCATAAAAATGCAAAAAAAAAAAAAGCAAAGAAATATTTTCAAAAAATATAAACATTACAAAATAAGCATAATAATTTTAAGTTCACCCATAAATTTAACATGAATAAATAACTTTAAGTTCAACTATACACATATACACGGCTACAACAAAGTCACGACAAACACGATACTAATCTTTTTAGCGTGGTTGTCATATATAAAAGCATTATCTAGTGTTTATTATGATTGACACATATTGATTATATTAAGATTAGTATGTATTCTCAGTTCATTCTTTTGGATAACTATAAATTCTTTTACAAGAATACATATTGCCCAAAAGAAAAATTATGAATAAATTTACAAAGAAGATTGAACGAATAAAGAGGACTGAATGAAAGATATTGAGTTTTTTTCTTTTTTTGCCATCAAAGAGAGGAGAGTGGGGAAGACGTTTTTTTTTTTTTTCTTGAGTTTTTTTACTATTCCTAGCAAAGTCAATAACTTAAACTTGAGAGTAGTTTTGTCCTCAAAGAATTAGTAGCAGAAATAAAAAACGTGGATTTACAAATTGCACCTCTTGAGTTCGGATTTGACTAAGGTTTGTGCAAATCCAAAAATTACAAATCTTGGATTTGTAACTTTTTAAAAAGGTGCAACTAAACAAAAAAAAATTAGATTTACAAATAAATTTCACAAAATTTTGTAGAATTCATTTGCTCCAAACTGTTAATATTGACTCTACTCTTAAGTCAGTAAGGTTGCAGCCCCCATTGACCATAAATGGCTTCACCCTTGCTTATATTGACATACTAACTAAGGATGCAGATAAAGACAATAAATGAATGATGAAAAACAATAATATATAATAATGCTCGTATAAAACAAATCCGATTCTTACCTTATAAACCATATTATTACCCAGTTCCACTCCAGTGGAAAAAGCCCTGTCAATGGTACTAGCAGCAATTGACATAAACCATGGCGCAACATTCGCTATCGTCAGAAAATCTGGACCACTGTTACCACCTGAAGTCACCGTCAAAATCCCATTTTTCATGGCATGAAACGATCCAATTGCAATTGAATCGTTGAAGTAATCTTTAGCAGTACGTCCACCAACAGAGAGAGATATAATATCAACCCCATCAGAGATTGCATCATCAAAAGCAGCAAGAATATCAGCATCGTCGCAGCCATTGGACCAACAGATTTTGTACGCAGCAATGCGTGCCGATGGAACCCCACCTCGTGCTGTTCCTAGTCCAAAACCCATTAGGCTTGCCATGCTAACTAAGCTTCCAGCTGCTGTCGATGCTGTATGCGTTCCATGGCCACGGGAATCCCTCGGGGATGCAATATCTGTTTCGCCAAAAAATCCATCACTGCGATAGTATCTTGCTCCAATGAGTTTGCTGCAATTTTTACCACAAAATTTGGTTAAAATTAGTGTAGTCTCTCTACAACGTATGAGAAGCGGAGCTATAAATTTAATATTCGGGGAGTCAAAATTCAATTAAGGGTGTCATTGACCAAAAAAGAAAAGAAAGAAAGAAAGAAATAAGGGAAGGCCCCGTAATTTGCTTTTTTTTTTTTTTCTTAAATAGTACATAGATTTTAAAAAAGGAGGGGGTGGTGGACACTCCTGGTCTTCACTTGCCTCCGCCCCTAGTATGACATCAATTTTGCAATTAAATATACGATAAGTAGTAACATATATACTCTCTCCTTTGTAGTTTGTCGAAAGTTCATATAGTCCTTTCGTAGTATGTAATTACAGTATTACTCCCTACGTTCTTTTAAAAGGTTGCATAGTGTCCCATCGGTTTACTTTTCGAACAGAAATAGTGATATGCAATCTTTCTAAAAAAGCTGAGAACTAAAATTGTAATTACATATGGTATTGTAGAAGTTAATATTATACTCTCGACAAACCAGCATGAGTATGATACTTAATTATAATAGTGGTGGATACAAATGGGTGTCAGCAGTTCCCACTACTCCTAACAAAATATCAATAAAAATTTTAAATATGTAAAAAAAATTAATTAATCTCTACTAAAATAAAATTCTAGGTCCGTATCGTAATAATACTGTATACCCATTAGATAAATATGGATTATGAAATTGATCATTAGTATATTACTTGTTGCAGGTGAAATTCAAAGCTGTTTGACAAGTGCCTTTCCATTTGGTTGGAGGTGGGCCAAATCCGTTGTCATTAAAACTATCTGATTCCGGCCAAATTCCACTATCTAATACTCCGATGATGACGTCACTTTCCGTTGTTGATCGATTAATTCGTTGAGAGAAGCCCATGAAGTCCCATGACCTTGTTGTGTGGAGAAACTTCTTTTCATTAGGGAACACAGAAACAACTCCTTTCATGCCTGAAAATGAACATCATTAAAAATCACTGTATTTATCATTTATTATGTGCATATTTAATTGACATATTAAAATAACAAATTTTTTTATTTTTCTTGTTTGATCGATACGTACCAGTCACTCGTTGCATCTCTTCCTTTGTTAGTTTCACGACGAATCCATTGAAACTCTTGTAACTGCGGAGTAGAGATTTGGATGCATCCCTGTGGAGCGCATTCCGTTTTAAATATTAACGGTGTTACAAGAAATAGGTTTAATTGTCTATTTTTTTTTATACATAAAACATTCTCTGGATAATTCAAATTGTATTTTTTATTGGTTGTTAAAAGTCATTACAGAATATTGGTAGTTAGAGTCATTACATTTTCTTTGACTAACGATATATATATACAATCAAAAGAATCTTTAAGAAATTTCGTGAAAACAACAATGTCTCAAAAGCATATTTTTTTCTTGTTTAATTTCGTGAGTTAGAGAGTTAGACCATAACAGTAGTAAGGAATTTTTATAAGTTTAGCATTTTTCTTTATTGGTTTTTTTCAAATAAAAATATAATTATACCTATTTTAAAACTAAATTTAAATTGTACTTGCTGTTGTTAAAGCAATACTAACTTCACTAAGGCCTAAGATAAATCATTCGATTTCAAATTAGCCTGTAGACTCAACCAGAAAGTTTCATGGAAACACTATAGAGACCACAGGGGCGAAGTCATGTTTTTCTCCAAGGGTAAAATTATATAATTAAATACTTATATATGTATAATTTTTTTAAAATGGAGACTGAATTAATTTTTTAATTTAAAAATACCTTAAAATACACATATTTTTTGACAAAATTTAAGTTGAGTGGGGACTGCAAGTCCCACAATCTTAAAAGTAGCTCCGCCACTGGATAGACAGTTGATTGCATTAATATACATATGACATTAATTGAAATTTCTATTACGTAAAATTAAAAAATATATATATTGTAGCTAGAGGAATCAAATTGCGATCGATAATTAATTATCACACCGCGTGAAACTCATACATGTAAGTTATATGACTTACGTAGCACGTTTGACTCGTAAGCAATAATTATATATATGGTCGAAAACTGTTTTATGGCATGCTAATATGTACTTGCTCATGCCAAAGTAGTTTTATGATCATGCATGCTAAAGCCTACAAAAATCATGATTGCTCTTAGCTAGCTTCGTGATATTAGTCCGAATTAATACTTCGGTTATTAAAAACATATAAATATTATCACCATGGGAAGAAATAAAAGAAGGAAAATCAGAAACAATCACAAAGTATTATGGAAGGAAGCAGTTTTGAAGTTGCAACCTGCCAAGAACATTGTTCAACATGGTCGTGTGATGGGATGAATCAGGAAATAAACCCTTAGGCCTCTCACCCATATACACTATATAAGCCTGCATTAAAAAATAAATAAAAAATAAAAAAACAACAACAACAACAAAGTATGTTTGAGGATTTTAAACAAGCTCAGAGCCACGAGGTCTACATGAAAAATCCATATAAAGATCGGATCACGCCCTGAATTTAGAAACTCAAGCGAGTCATGGCCCGAACTTAGAACTCATGCGAGGCAAGTGTTGTAAGTATAAAAAATAATAACTACTTGGGTTTCTTTTCTAGTGACTCAAAATGATTAACTCAAGTTATCACTTATATCCACAACACCTACATATACACACTATCTCTCAACGATGTGGAATATAATAAATCGTATAATAGTAATCTAAAATAGAAACTCATAATATATATGCTGAAAAATTTACCTTTCTATCAGCATCAGATGTGTCAGTAGAGTAAACTAGTGTAGAGCAAGAGATGCAAAGTAAGAGAAGCCATGACACTAAAGAGATTTTGCTCATCGTGGTAGAGAGATAATTAGCTAATATGTGTTGGATATATATGTATCCCTTTAAGCATCTCGAAACTAATATTTATAAGAAGAACAATATGAAGCGAGTTTGCAAGCTAGAGAAACTTTCTTATTTTCTTTATTATAAGTTGTTATGTAGCGTGTTAAACGAAATTGTATCTTTCACAATTGAATCTTCAAGGAAGTTGAAGGGAAGAAATGCAGCTTCAGTTGTCGTTGAAATAGTAGTTAATTATTATAATAAAAGTCTCCTCTTGATCACTCCAGTATATGAGTTAAGTGCAATATAAATAAAACTTTGTCCTATGAGATTGCACTGTAATATTATTTATTGTATGGGGTGAATTCTATTTTTATCTAATATATATAAATGAATATTGGATCACAAATGATCAAGAGTATCCTCATAACAATATCTTTCATTGAGAAATAATTTAGCATGCTACTGCCCAATCCAATCAAGCTCTATTTGTTTCTATCATTTTATGAGTCTTTTCGATCCTTTTAGCAATTCTGCCAAGATCTCTTCCTTAGTTGGAAGAAGAATCTGCCCCCTCCCGAAAAATTCCCGTGGTGTATCTAAAACGAGAATTATATATACCACTAGACGAATGACCAGTACGTTTACCAAATTTTGCGAGTAAATGAACTGGTCGAAATGATAATAATAGCAATATTGTAAGCAGCGCTTGAAAGGCGTGAAACAACCAAATCCATATTATTGTTTCTCCTTAATCTTGATCAGTTGACCTCTGACTTTATGTTATTGACGCATTCAATATATTCCATCGGCATTCCATTTTAAGGATAAGCAACTTTCTTTATTATGTAACATCACTTAACCTATTCTTTTTTTTTTCTTTTTTTTTAAAAAAGTCAATGCATCACTTAACCTAAAAGAAAGCGAAACCAAAAGAAAACAGTTTTGTCGCGTCTCAAAGTCTTGACGACCAGGTCGCATGGCGTGTCACATAATTGGACGAATTAAATAAAAGAAAATTTCACAATGTAAATGGTAGATCTATACCAAAAATACGATGAAATGGTCAAATATTAATATGTCGTAATTAAATATTTTGAATTTAAATGATGAGTTGAAATAAAAAAAAATGGTAGACCTACCATGTCAACGATAAGAACCTACGGTGTGAGCTACCATTGAGTCTCGATAACAACTACATAAGATTACAAACGAAATAAGGAGACCTCCTATAGATTACTCATTTCCCACTTGTAATTCTGAATTGCTCAGCTATTTTGTCTTTTTACTTTTAGTCTATAATATCAAAATTGATATGCCAAAGTTGTAAATAATTGGGGTTCCGAGTATTAGTATTTCACTTTCGGTCATAATATCGTAGTGATCAAAATATTGAATACAATAAATAAATATAATAAACTCATTTTTAACAATTTAAACTTTATTTAATATGATATTAAAGCATAGGTTATTAAATGATTTTAGATTTAAATCTTATCGCCACCCATTTAAAATATTAAAAAAAAAACAAGAAAGTCATAAATCTTCGTAATAAGCCCTGAAAATCTAATATTCGAATGCTGAGACTCTTTGAACCTCGTTGAGGTATTTGTGTAACTGATCAAGTGTTTGTGTAAGAAGGTTGGGGTAGATATATTTTTTATTCTATCCTTTGTCTTTCTTTTTCTAATCGAGTAAATAACAGTGGATGTTTTAAACCAATTTTGATCGAGAATAGCTATTAGGGTTTTGGTTTAATGGTAATCATTTGAGAGGTTACGAGCTCGAGTTTCGCTCGTTTCGTTGTACGACCTTAGGTCTTTCCTAAATCCAAAAAAAATTGATCGAGAATACATACCACCATGAGAACCAAAGATGTTACGGTGAAGGCTGGGTCCTTAAATCCCTTAATGTTTCATTATAAATTTTGTGGTGTACTCTATCACATGCTTTAGATCAGTAAAGAGTTAAGTAATATTTGTGAATACAGGAACTTAATCCATAATGAGTCGCTACTTGACCATTTTACCTAATCCCTAGAGGCTTATGTATTTACCATCTTGTCCTAAGATTAAGCTCGAGTATGATGTAATTGAGGAAACTAATTTCTTAAATAAATGGGAGCAAACAGTACCAAAAATGAGAATATAATGGAGAATGTTATGTATACATAATTATTGACTTTTCATTTATAACTTCTTTCTAGGGGATGGCTATGCCACAAAATCTGAAGACTTGTCCTTACATAAATGCAATGTATATCCAACCTTCTCATTGCTGGTGTAGACTTGTCTTCGTCTTTCTTTTTTCTTTTTTTTTCTTTTTGTTATTTATTGTTTGATCAAATATACCTGTCCTTATCTATAGAGCCATTTATTCCAAAATAGAATAACACGCAAACAGTAAATTAGAGATTGAGGAATTTTCGTTAGAAAGAGAAAGAGAATATAAGTTGGCGTTCAACTCTAGACAAACTAATTTTAATATATTTCTTATATAAAAAAACACAAAAAGTTTGATGTTTTATTGCAATTCTATATTAGCCATATTCTCATTTTATACTAGCCCTATAATCATATTATTCTCATTATAATTTATATATTAGCTGTTGTAAAACTAGAGAGACAATAGAAGAGATTAACAAAATAATATAGAGACATTCTTCATAAGAATATCAACTATATTTTTCTCTTAAAATATGAGAAGTACGTTGTACTTGTAATTGTACTCACCATTTATCTTTAAAAAATTATCTAGTAATAAGAATATCAACTATATTTTTCTACTCTTCGTTACCAAATAATATCCTAAATCAAAGACGTCTGTACCATGGAGAATCAGGCTTGGCAAAAAATATCAACTATATTTTTATGCTCTTCGTTGCCAAATAATATCCTACAACTGTTCTATCTTTTTGATATTTTATATACATAACCACATTTATATGATTTCACCGTAGCCCCTTATGCTTAGCCGAAAGTGCGCAACAATCCCTTGTAGTTTCAAAAATGCACCGGGACCCCCTGTGGTTTGAAAAACGTAGCACCACAACCCCCTCCGTTAATAAATTTGTTAGTTTTAACGGCGTGTGAGGGACACACGCGGCTCGTGCAATTTTGGTTGTTTATTAACAATTTTGTCAATAAAATATGTGTGCTAATTGACCAAAAAGCCCTTTTCAACCCAACTATATATATATATATATATATATATATATATCTCTATATATCTATATATATATATAACAGTTTCATCTTCGTCTTCATCTTCATCTTCATCATCCCTACCCACCCCCCACCCCAACCCCTTCACGCGGAACCTACCCCCCACCCCAACCCCTTCACGCGGAACCTACCCCCCACCCCAACCCCTTCACGCGGAACCTACCCCCCACCCCTAGTACTGTCGTACCCCCCAGCCCCGTCGCATCCACCACCTCACTCCCCATTCCCATTGCATTCGCCACCCTACCCCCCAAAACCGTCGAATCAGCCACCCCACCCCCCAAAACCGTCGACCCTGCCACCTCACCCCCCAAACCCCATCAGGTGTATGTGTATATGTATTATATATATATATATACATATTTGTTTTTTTCAGTTTGGTGTGTGTATATATATATATATCACTACAAGAAAAAAATGCTAAGGCGATGGCCAAAATCCGTAGCCTAGCAGTAGCTAAATTGGGACAGGCGACCGCTAGGCTATGGAATCCCCGTCCATAGTAAAAATGCCCGACGCCAAATTGATATTCCGTAGCCCATCCATAGCCAATTTCAGAAATTAATTTGTATTTATTTTTTATAACTTCCGTAGCAAAATAGTCGTAGCCCATCCGTAGCCAACTAAAGTTTTGATTTTTTTAATTAATTATTAACGTCTGTAACAAATCCGTAGTCGTTTCGTTCGTAAATTGTCTGTAGCCCACGACTACGGATTTGTGTCCGTAGAATATCGATAGCCCTTTTTTCCGTAGCTAATCCGTAGCTAACTAAAATTTTGATTTTGTTATTATTTATTAACATCCGTAGCAAAGCAGTAGCTATTTCAGTCGTAAATCGGTCGTCGCCCACGGCTACGGATTGTTATGGTAGCCAATCTGTAGCCCATTGTCGGAAAATATCCGTAGCCAATCCGTAGCCTTTTTTCAGTATATTGCCGTAGCTATTCCGTCGCTACTTAATTATTAATTTTTAAAAATTATAAATATAAAAATATATATATTAACAAAAAAAAATACAAATTAATATTTACAAAATTTTAATATTTACAATACGTTTATAATATTTAGAAAAAAAACTAATACAAAAATAATATTAATTTACAAAAAAAGCTAAAATGATCCACTATTGTCTTCTATTCATCTCGCTCATATGGTTTTAATGTCTGCAAAGCTTTCTTTTTCTCTTTCTGTACTTTCTTATACTCTTCCAAAGTCATCTCCTATTACACCACAAACAAATATGCATAAATAACACACAAATATTACTTGAAGATATTTAGAACAGTTTAATTTATTAAATTCCTCATCTACATATATATTGTCAAATTTCTTTTCCCAACACAATCTAACCAGTGAAATAGTATTAAAAAGACACCAAAACGTCATGAGTTAGAAGAGAAAATAGTTAATAAGAAACTTGGAATCAGTCCAAGGTTTCTAGCAATAAATGTAATTAAATCTCCCAAGTAATGTTTTGCGTATAAAAGTGTCGTTTGTATGAAATTACCTTATTATCTACCCTTCTAATATATATATATATTATTCTTCGTATCACCAATGCCATTTGCATAAAAGGGGATACAAGTTGGAGAAAATTGATGCATTCATATAGAAAAGAGAAATCCTACCACAGTTTGAACCATTATAAGCCAGATATCTACAGTCCTTAACAGGAATAGTTCAATTGTCAAACATATATGAAAATATTCAGTCACGTTCCCTCCACCGAGTATGCATTTAGATACATCTGTACATCATAGCAAAACTATATTCAACGCCAATGAATTCATCCAAAAATCTGTTAATTACTAAACAAAAAGCCTAAAAATTAATCTCATCAAGGTTGGTGTTATCTTATGCAAAGTGAAGCATGACTCATAACCCACCTCCCACAAATCAGTGCTAATATATCTCATGATCCATACATGATATGTACATATGCCTAGTGACTAAATCACATGAATAATATGAATCACTTACAAATTCAGAAAACAAGCCTAGATTCTTCTTCAACACATGTGCTTAAGAAAGATAAATCATGATTAGGAAAAGCTAAAAAAATTGTGCAACTAAAGAAAAGTTTGAAAACACAGGGACATAAATACTTACAATACCACAACACTCAACTCCATATGAAGAAGGATTATCTTCTTCAATATCATCCTTCCAATTCGATAAAGGCCCGAATGGATCATTCTCCACTCTTTTTTTTTAAATCTCAACAAAGTCAATCCTAAATCACTTAACAAAAGAATTTCATTTAAGCACGTGATTTCATTATTTCAATTCTAAATTAGCATGACTCTATTATTTCAATTCTAAATTAGCACGACTCTATTATTTCAACTCTAAATTAGCACATGACTTCATTATGTTCACATATAACAAAAGAATAGTACTACTAACCAAATAACATTTCATATTCGTTACATCGACATTAACATATATATATTGAACTATAAGCGTAGTACATATTCAACTCTAAACTATTTACCTATAGATAAAGATAGGAATATGGTGGTGGTGCTCTTGGTGGTGGTGATGGTACCATTGGTGGTATTGATGATGGCCTTGATAGTGGTTATGGGGGCGGTACTCTTGGTGATATCTTTGTTAGTGCCCTTGGTAGTGATAATGAATAAAAATTAAATAAATAAATGAAAAAACCAATAAATTACAAAAAAAATATAGATTATATATATATACACACACACACAAATATAAACTAGTATATTACACTACCTTTGATGGTGTTGGTGATGCCCTTGGTAGTGGTTGTTGGTGATGGTCGTGTCCTTGGTGTTGATGGTGTCACGTCTCGACCCAACCTTTTCATAGAAGTCAAGTCCGAACGCGACAATAATCGAACAGAGTCTCCCCTTAATTACGGACATTCCAACACCTGTACAGTTATATTCAATGCCAACAACTAATACACAAAAATACCTTCTTCAACCTTTGCTTATGCATAACATGCTAAACACAACATTTCTTCGTAATAGGTCTATGTAAGCTTAGCAACATTTACAAGTCCAAGTAATTTAAAGTTCATGTAAAGAAAGCTTTTAAGTCTCACAGTATTAGCTAGACCTGTCTTTAGTCACAAGTTCTCAAGATAAATTACAATCCATAAAGCAAAGACTTTTTAAATTAAAAAATAAGCTAAGTATGCTTTAGTTATATTTCCAAAGTGATTCATAAACTTGCAACTAAACTCTTTGATTTCCATAAGTCAAAAGTTATGATCTAACATGTGTATAATGGAACTTTGTTGCAAAACGAACTATACAACTTGCAAAACATCATAATCCGATCGTTTAATTCAATATAACTCATAATACATTCACAACCAATAATTCAATCGTTTCACATATCTAGTGATAGCAAAGTAGGCTACCACTTACAGCATTCACACACATTTTATCCATTTTTCGTTAGCAATTAACTTGTACGAGAGCACCATTAAGTTCACATGGTAATCATTTTTAGCAATCTAACTAACTAACAACATAAACAAGTCACTTTTCCACTTGAAATCCAAGGAAATTTATAAGATTCCAACTTTAGGCCTTATTTTGCAAGCATGTATCATGTATATATGTTGTATGCAATGTATGTAGGCCAAAAATACTCATTCAAGCATTTTATCAAACATATATTCAACATACTATGCAACTATATCAAACATCAATACCCACATAAAGTTTCTAACTTTCAATAATATTCTACACATGTACATCACATTTAATTTATAATAAACAACTTAGCATGTGAATTCAAAGCCCAATTTAACACTAAAGGCCCAAAATATTTAAGTAGTATATTGCACTACCAAATAACATTTCATATTGCACAACCAAATTTGACTACAATAAAACATTTTTACTTCACACAATATTTATGCCAAATATAATACCAAATATTTATGTCAAATATTACTAAATAAAATTCGAAATAAACATAAAATTAAGTACAAAAACTATAGATTGGGCAAATAAAAATCTAAAATTCTCACACATATACATATATATATATATATATACACACACACATATATATACATATGTGTATAGTAGACAAAAAAGAGGGAAAATATAAACCCTAAACTATTTACCTATAGAAAAGAGAGAAGGAGATGATGGTAATAGTGCCCTTGGTGCTGGTGGTGGTAGTGGTGGTGGTACCCTTGATGGTGTTGGTAGTATTAATGGTGCCCTTGGTAGTGGTTGGTGGTGGTGGTGGTACCTTAGGAAGTAGTGGTTGTGTCATTGTTAGTGATGGTGCCTTTGGTAGTAGTGATGGTGGCCATGGTAGTGATGGTGGTTGGTGGTAGTACCTTAGAGAGAGAGAGAAAAGAAAATTTTGAAAAATACGGACCAAGTTTATTTTTATTTGAAAAATTTGCAACTAAAGTAAAGTTTACTACATTGTAGGTGCAATCAAAATTTCATAATTCAAATTAAAAATGATAAAGCTCAATTTTTTGTTGAACTACGGAATAGTTGAATTCCGTAGGCCTTCTTGATTGTTTCTGTTTTTTTTCCAAAGATAAAATACAAAGCTTCCTGTCTGAGATGATAATCTCAGCTTGACAAAGATCTTCATCTTTTGGCATTTCTAGATGAGAGGCGGTTAGGTGTGGCATCTGTCAATTTTCTTTATAAGGTAGAGAGACGAAATGTTTATCTCTTTCTCAAAACTTGTTTGGAATATCACCGCAACAGGAAAGGAGGAGGTTTCTTTTTTCAGCAAATTCATCATCTTGAATAGCTGAAACTTGTGAGGGCAATTCCTGTAAGGATACCCAAGGGGTATACTGATTATGTAAGAATTGGAAACCATCTGTCTGAAATGAGAATGGAGCAAGTAAGGTGATGAAATCCATTCTATTACTGGGCTACGGAATACTTATATTATATATTCTAACTTATTAATAGGTAGGAATAACGTATTAAAACGTGCTAATATCTTCATATTTTTCTTATTTATGAAGTTTAGACATAATGTGAGAGTTTTTGGACCACTAGATTGAAGGTTAATTAACGTTAATGCAATGTTAAGTGAGGACATGATAAGTTCGATTTAAACGACTATTGATTTTCTATGAGATTTCTCTATAAAAGTACGCACGTTAATGAAATACAGACCAAATTTATTTTTATTTAAAAAATTTGTAACTCAAGTGAAGTTTACTACGTTATAGGTGCAATCAAAATTTCATAATTCAAATTAAAAATGATAAAACTCAATTTTTTGTTGAAGTCTGTAGCCCAGCAGTAGCTAATTGGCTACTGCTGGGCTACGGAGCAGTAGCCAATTGGCTACTGCTGGGTTACGAAATACTTATATTATATATTCTAACTTGTTAATAGGTAGGAATAACGTATTAAAATATGTTAATATCTTCATATTTTTCTTATTTATGAAGTTTAGACATAATGTGAGAGTTTTTGGACCACTAGATTGAATGTTAATGAACGTTAACGCAATGTTAAGTGATGAAATGATAACTTCAATTTAAACGACTATTGATTTTCTATGAGATTTCTCTATAAAAGTACGTACGTTAATGAAATACGGACCAAATTTATTTTTATTTGAAAATTTTGAACTCAATTGAAGTTTACTACGTTGTAGGTGTAATCAAAATTCCATAATTTAAATTAAAAATGATAAAACTCAAATTTTTTTTAAAGTCCGTAGCCTAGCAGTAGCCAATTGACTACTGCTGGGCTACGGAAGAGTTGAAGTCTGTAACCTAGCAGTTGCCAATTGGCTACTGCTGGGTTACAAAATACTTATATTATATATTTTAACTTGTTAATAGATCCGTAGCCTAGCAGTTGCCAATTGGCTACTGCTGGGCTACGTAATACTTATATTATATATTCTAACTTGTTAATAGATAGGAACAACGTATTAAAACGTGTTAATATCTTCAGATTTTTCTTATTTATGAAGTTTAGACATAATGTGAGAGTTTTTGCATCACTAGATTGAATATTAATTAACGTTATCGCAATATTAAGTGAGGACATGATAAGTTCGATTTAAACGATTATTATTTTTTATGAGATTTCTCTATAAAAGTACACACGTTAATAAAATACAGACCAAGTTTATTTTTATTTGAAAAATTTATAACTCAAGTGAAGTTTACTACGATGTAGGTGCAATCAAAATTCCATAATTCAAATTAAAAATTATAAAGCTCAATTTTTTGTTGAAGTCCGTAGCCCATCAGTAGCCAATTAGCTACTGCTTGGCTACGGACTTCAACTCATCTGTAGCCCAGCAGTAGCCAATAGCTTACTGCTGGGCTACGGAAGAGTTGAAGTCCGTAGCCCAGTAGTAGCCAATTGGCTATTGCTAGGTAGGAAATACTTATATTATATATTCTAACTTGTTAATAGGTAGGAACAACATATTAAAACGTGTTAATATCTTCATATTTTTCTTATTTATGAAGTTTAGACATAATGTGAGAGTTTTTGGACCACTAGATTAAACGTTAATTAATGTTAACGCAATGTTAAGTGAGGACATGATAAGTTCGATTTAAACGATTATTGATTTTCTATGAGATTTCTCTATAAAAGTACGCACGTTAATGAAATACGGACCAAGTGTATTTAAAAAAAAAATTACAACTCAAGTGAAGTTTACTACGTTGTAGGTTCAATCAAAATTCCATAATTCAAATTCAAAATGATAAAGGTTAGTTTTTTGTTGAAATCCGTAGCCCAGCAGTAACCAATTGACTACTGCTGGGCTATGAAAGAGTTGAATTTCGTCGCTCAGCAATAGCCAATTGGCTACTGCTGGGCTACGGAAGAGTTGAATACTTTGTTATTTTATTTTTTCCTATTTAATTAAAATATATGTATTTAATTTATTAAAACATTTTTTGAATAATATATATAGTCCATAGCCAATCCGTGGCTATTGGCCATTGCATGACTACGAACTTTTTTATGAATTTTTTTGCCTAATTAATTAAATAATCCGTAGCTAGTTTATAGTAAATTTGAGACGGATAGGCTACAGAATATAATTTATTATTTTTTTATTAATTAAAATTATTATTCGTAGTCAATCCGTGGCTATTTGGCCACTGCATGGCTACGGATTTTTTTATAAATTTTTTTGCTGAATTAATTAAATAATCCGTAGCTAGTCCGTAGCAAATTTGCCACGGCTAGGCTATGGAATATTATTTTTTATTAATTAAAATTATGGTCCGTAGTCAAGTTTTGTCGTCATTTCAATGGGGCCTAAGTAAGCTACGGATAGGCTACAGAATTTATTACCCGTAGCAAATCCGTAGCCTGGCAGTAACCAATTTACTACAAAAAAAATTCGTCGCCCAATTCCATCACCCGAGCGCTGTTTTCTTGTAGTGTATATATGTTTTTTTCTCTTTTTTTCTGGTGTAGTGTATGTACATATATGTTACATATTTTTTTTTTTGAATATGTTATATATTTTTTTTGGTCTAATATATATATATATATATATGTGTGTGTGTGTGTGTGTGTGTGTATAGATATTTAAGCAAAAGGAAAAAGGAGGAAAGAAAAAGAATTGAGGGTATTTATGTCATTTAACATTTTCTGTTACAAAATTCGATAGAAAAGAGACAGAGGGGACACGTGTGCCACTTTTTCAAATCATAGGGGATTTCAGTACACTTTTAAAAGTATAAGGAAGTGTTGTGTACTTTCGACTAATCATAGGAGGTTGTAGTTCTATTTACCCTTCAAACTAATTGGAAAAAGATAATTTCTTTCGTTGGTCCATCAATATCACAAGTATAAGAAATATTGAAACTAAAGCTAATTTTGCCATTTTTTTGTTACAAAGGAGTCGAAAACCGTAAATGAAACAAACTTGTACAATTATTCTCAAGAATGACATACTTCATTTTTTTTTTTCATGTAATAGAAGTCAAAATCGAAGTTTAAACTTAAAAACTTTGATTAAATAGGTCGTTAGTTAACCATTCTACTTAACTCAGTGTTGTCTTTCTCAGGTAATTAACGAGACGAGACTTCGGAATTTGCTCTATTTTGTAGGCTTCTAATTCTGCTACTTCGTTGCCGTTAAACTAGCGTGACAACAAGCTTTAGAAATTATCGGCTGTTACACACTGCAAGGTTTTGTTGACGAAAGGGCAAATTCGTAAGAAAATTAGAACAAAGCTTGTAATGTAGGTTAAAAAATGGCCATTCAATCTCCTTTTTGTTCGCTTATTCTGTTTCATAAAGTTTCACGACTTGAAAATGTTGTAAAAATTTATTTCTTCTTCTGCCTAACCCAAAAATTTCAAGCAAAGGAAACGGCTCTTTCCGTCCCTTTGTCTCGTCACATCTCGTGGTATACCTGATAGTTTTGTCAACAAGGTGTACGTAAGTGGACATAGTTCCATGGATATGGTCTTGATGTCGATTGACTAAATCAGCATTTTTTCATGGTTAGTATTTCCCATTATTTTCCTTTTTTCTTTTTTTTTTTGAAGTTTACCTCCATTAATATCTTTCTTGAACCTTTTTATTGTATGACGATCTTTGATATTAATGGACCTTATTCATCAGGCTTGCAATATAATTGTTCATGATGTTTTTGCTTTTAGGTTCGTGAGGTGCATGAAGAGAAGACCGCATGGCATATAAGGTGGATCACGAGTACGATTACTTATTTAAGATTGTCTTGATTGGTGATTCTGGAGTAGGAAAATCAAATATACTTTCTAGGTTCACAAGGAATGAGTTTTGCTTGGAATCTAAATCCACCATCGGTGTAGAATTTGCAACAAGGACTCTCCAGGTTCGTCTTAACATTAGATATTTTGTCAAAATTACATGTTATACTTAATCACTTCTACGATTTATAAGAATGTGGCTCGGTGTCCTTGTGTTTGACAATGACACAAGGATTTTTCTAAATTCTTCTAAACCTTTAAAATTTAGGCGTTCTATCAAAATTACACGTTAAACTTAATAACTTTTGTGATTTAAAAAAATGTGGCTTGGTGTCCTTCTGTCTGGTAATGACATGAGGATTTTGCTAAATTCTTCTTAACCATAGGAATTATTAGATTGTCAGTACACAATGTCTCTCCTTTGTTAATTTTTTTCATTTTTTTAGACGACGTGTATTTGCTAAAAAATAACAATTGAACCTGGGTATAATTTCGTGAAATATATATACACGGATGGATCCACATAGTGGGTTGTGGAGCTTGCATCAGGGACGGATTCACATAGTGCATTAGATGAATATTTTATTGTTTTTCCCCAACAGTTCTCACTGTAACATCAAAATCAAGAACATAGCGAAGAGGTCGAGACTAAGGATAGAAGTTAACCTAAAGTGTTGCGAAAGACTGTGATGGGAAACAAAAACGGAACGTACCTTTGCAGAATATTGTACATATTTTTGCAAAATTGATCAAGAAAAATCTGTACTGCATCAGGTTGAGGGCAAGACGGTGAAGGCACAAATATGGGACACAGCAGGGCAAGAAAGATACAGAGCAATCACAAGCGCTTACTACAGAGGAGCAGTGGGGGCACTCTTGGTTTATGACATAACCAAGAGGCAAACCTTTGAGAATGTAAACCGATGGCTTCGTGAACTAAGAGACCATGCTGATGCAAATATTGTCATCATGCTGGCCGGGAACAAGGCCGATCTGAAACACCTCCGGGCGATTCCAGATCAAGACGCGCGCCTCCTGGCCGAGAAGGAAGGGCTGTCGTTCCTGGAAACATCAGCCCTGGAAGCACTCAACGTCGAGAAGGCATTCCAGACGATTTTGTTGGACATTTACCAGATTATCAGCAGAAAAGCCTTGGCTGCTCAAGAGGCGGGTTCTATTCCTGGACAAGGGACTGCTATTAAGGTTGGAGAGTATTCTGGTAACTTGAACAAGACCGCATGTTGTTCTAATTGAAAATGTAGAATCTCCAGGCAACAAACAGGTGAGAAGAGAAACGAAACAATGGCATGGTGAGACATTTTTTGCCATCTCTGGGACACGAGTTCCTGATATATATGAATGCTGCTCGGAAATATTGCTATATTAATTAGTTTGACTAAACATCATTTTTGAGCCTCAGACTCCACAGAATTGAGTGGGATAGGCAGCGGCTAGATGAGGAAAATACAAGCTTTTCAAAATTTATTTACTCAATTTTTCTTATTAATACGAGAATATTCTATCTCACTTTCGTGCTATATAAATATTGTGAATGATTTTCGATATCACTTATAGCATAAATTTTGTACAATGAAATGTCCTTTTATGCATTATCGCAGACCTTTTGATTTATTTTTCATTTTCTCATCCATGGTAAGGGATCCAAGAACGAAAACTGCTGCCCCGTTGGATTACCTTTTCATGCCTTTTTTGTATATTTAGCTATTTTTCATATCTAAGTATGGTTGTTTGCTATTGTCTTACATCAAGTATCAGCAAAAGTATCTCTCTGGAGTCTAGAGATTCTGCAATTTGTCTATAATGACTAAATTGCCGTAAGTTTCGGTTCGCCAATTGTCTCTTACTTGTCTACAAATTCAACAACAGTTTGGTAGAAAAATGTGTTATGAAAAAGGAGGAGGGCTTGGGGTGTGTGCACGGGAATGCATTTAGCATTTCTCTTATAGCACGTAAATTTCTTAACATCTCACTCACAACTGATGCACCCATACGTGTAACTTATTTTTCTACAGCGAATATTTTTAACTAATCACCAATGTGCCGACCGACTTGGTAATTTGGGCTCAAGTAATAGATTACAGTATCGGTCACTGACATTGGGTCGCAAGAAGTTGGAGTCCAGTATGCATTTGAGTCTATTGGTCCTGTGAACTGAAGGCCCAAAACTTTTGAGCTGAGTTTCCCAAAGCGCCCACTATTCTAAAATGAGCTTTCTCTGGACGAATATTCTTGAGGCACAAAATCAGATATTCCGGGATTGGATATTCTTGTGGCTGGGAATAATACTCCCAGTGTGTATTGCACCAAGTCAATATCATCAAGATCACACCTGACAAACCTTATATCCTAACTTTTTTTTTTTTAGGCTATCCTCAATGGAGTCTCTAAAATACAAAATTTTCTTAATTTGGGTATTTTTAGAGACTCCAGTCTCTAAAAACAATACTATTCATGACAAAAGTACGTGGGGTTCACCACTTTTGGCTTAAAAGATGCCAATATAGAGACCCAGTCTCTATTTTTTTCAACAAATTTGTAGAAGAAAATGGAGACTAAGTCTCTATTTTAGCATCTTTTAAGTCAAAAGTGGTGGACCCCACGTACTTTTGCTATAAATAGTATTATTTTTAGAGACTGGAGTCTCTAAAAACACCTAAATTAGGAAAGTTTTGTATTTAAAGACTCCATTGAAGATGCCCTTACTAAGCAAAGCAAGGAAGTATTTCATTTAATTTGACAACTATATAAGTGTATGTAAAAAAATATCGTCGGTTTAAAAATTTTCGTTCAAGTCTTAAGCTCGACGAACTGATTAATCTAATAAGTTATTCCTATATTTCTTTTTACTGTATACATTACATTTGACATCCACACTAATTCTACCAATAATTAGTTTTTCATTTAAGTAGCTTTTATTGCTCATCTCAACCCACATGTTTTAAAGTCCTAATTTAATATACATTTTTTTTATATAAAACTTAATACACAATCGAAGAGGGTACAAATTGCAAATCACGTGATCTTTTACACCGAATTATCAATAAGTGATTGTATTTTCTAGGTCTTGTGTGTGTAAGTGAACTCAGTATAATTTTATTAAAAGATAATTTTTAATTATCTCAAAAGAAAATGTAAGTTTGCTATATTTAGACTTCTTAATCTTTTAAAACAATAGATTATTAGGTCGGTCAGAAATTATTAAATTTGTGATTCTTCATGATATATATTTAGTATTTGGGTTCTCTAAAATAGACTTCAGTTTAACAAAAAGCAATTGTGAAAAAGAAAAGAAAAAAAAAATCATTGGAAAATCCATCATCACAAGACAAAAATCTTCAACTCTAACGGCTATAAATCGACACTCACAAATATTCACCCCAAACTGCGACGCTTGCTATCACATGGTCGGTTCATTCGAGTAAAAAAGTGATCTTATTTTATCGTGAATGAGATTAGCTGTCTCCATACGACGTCGTTGTAGTGCAGCCTTATTACAGCATATGCTGTTTGCAGAAACTCTGTAACCAAGTTTATTTCTCATTATTTAGCAAAAAAAAAAAAGTTTATTTCTCATCCAAAAATTCACAATTTTCTATTTATTTAGTAATAATATTTATCCTAATAAATATATAGAGATAGATACATATATATAGATAGAGAGAGATGCAGACAGAAGCGAGAGTTGGGGTGGTGGTGGAAGGAGGAGGAGGGCAGAGGGCGTTGAACGCGGCGCACGGAGCGGCGGTGGTGGTTGATGGCGGAGCAGGGCATAAGCTGGCGGTGCAACAGCAGCAGCAGCAAAGGTCGTTGCAGAATCAGCAATCTCAGATCGGAACGGTTTCTCAGCTTCTCGCCGGAGGAGTCGCCGGCGCCGTCAGCAAGACCTGTACGGCTCCTTTGGCTCGCCTGACGATTCTCTTTCAGGTTCATTTTTTTCGTTTTTCTGTTACGTTCATTCGAATTTTAGTTTTATTAATATTATTATTATTTTGAATTAGTAGCAAAGGTTAGCTTTTCGTAATTTTCGACATCGGTTTGTGTGCTTAAGTAATTAAAAATTGTGCAATTTATCTGTTATTTAAAAATTAAAGTGCTTTGTGTAACATTTGTTTGAATTAAAATATGGAAAAGTAAGAAATTGCATGTAATCAACTCGTTGATAATTAAATTGATAAGTTATAGTGGTAAATTATGAATATTTGTGCATAACCTTGCGTGTTGAATTTAAGCTCGTAGTCTCAACTAGAAGATAACGCCTTTTGTGATTGCTTTAACTCGATATTTTTGTGCATTTGAGGTATTTGTTGGTGTAGACGATAGGATTTCTGTAGTCTTGATAAATAACGAAAGATCAGGTCATTCGTGGTTGTTTGTGCAAGTGAAACAAAGCTAGGCCTTATCTCACTAAGTTAGGTTGGCTATGTGGATTTGAAAACGCTACTTTTTCTTGTTGAAAACCATCCCCTCCGTAAGGAGATGCCCCAACAGTCATATAGTACGTCTCAAATCTATAATAAGAATCTGACAAAGTTTAGGGTGGGTGTTGGCTACCTAAAGCTACCGTC
Organism: Ehretia macrophylla; assembly: GCA_037974665.1. NCBI lineage: Eukaryota > Viridiplantae > Streptophyta > Magnoliopsida > Boraginales > Ehretiaceae > Ehretia > Ehretia macrophylla. Next base: position 49,029,440 of record CM075769.1, on the reverse strand, counting down.
CTCCTTTCTTCACATTTTGGACCGGGAATCCAAGGGTAAAACCCCTTACACAGGCAGAGTTTGCCCAAATTTGACTAAAAGTGGAAGAGAATCATGATGCTTTCTCAGTAGAGATGAAAATTATGCTTAGAAAAAGGAAAAGTCAGTCCTTTTCTAGTTATAGTGATTTTTTAACAGATGATTTCCTGATGGATTATGCTTGTATTCTAATGTTTTTCTCTCAGAGATTATAAATGTTATTATATTGTTTACTGATGAATGAGATGATAGGATTTATCTTTTCCTTCTAGACCACCCACATTCAGCCACTACAATTATGTATTTAAAGAATTCTTTAGTTTGGAGATTCTCCTACATTTACTGTGCAGTAGGGCCTAATTGAGCATTTAGTTTTCACATGCGTGTTCAGGTCTCGATCTTTTTGAAGAGTGCGAATATTGAGGAACTCTTATTTGTTCTCTGCAGGTGCAAGGGATGCATTCTGATGCAGCTACCTTAAGAAACGCTAGTCTATGGCATGAAGCTTCACGCATTGTTAGAGAAGAAGGGTTTCGGGCGTTCTGGAAGGGGAATTTGGTCACAATTGCCCATCGTCTACCCTATTCTTCTATCAGCTTTTATGCATTTGAGCGCTACAAGAATGTTGGTACTAACGTTCTATGGAGGAATTTCATAGCTCATTAGAAAAATTAGCTTTGTATGCCATTTTTATATGTGGCTGTACATTTATCAATTTTTGGTCTCCTTTGTCATTCTTTTCCTTGGGACAGATACTACGGCTGATTTTGGGAGCTGAAAATCAAGGAGAGAATTTAAGCACAGATGTATGCATACGACTGATAGGGGGTGGTTTGGCTGGAATTACTGCAGCTTCACTTACATATCCACTGGATCTTGTACGAACACGTCTTGCAGCTCAGGTATATGCACTGGATCTTATATACTGTGCTTTATGTAAATTGTGCATTTCTCTATACTTGATTTGACTTTTTTCTACCTGCATTTATAGTTCCTTATATGAATTAATTGGGATAAAATGATCCTCGTCTGCAAAATGGATCTCTTTGAATGTGTCTACACTGTTGCAAACTGAACTGAAACGAAGAGCATGTAATAGATGCTTACATTAAAAAGTATATTATGAAGTTACTATGCAAATTAAGAACCAAGTTGAATACTAGCTGTCATAGTACATGGGCAAAGCTACACCAAATACAAGCTTTTATGCTAATATGTAATTAAGTGACCAAAATAAGCAATCGGGATATCCCTATGTGCTCGGGATATCCCTATGTGCTTAGTATTGTTGCACTATGTATAGTTTTTGTATTATCCATTTCTCTGTGTGCGCTACTTGGGCAAAGTAGCAGTGCCAAGGAAGAAATAGAAAAAGCATTAGCAGACAAGAAGTGCGTAGAAATCTCCAAATTTGTAGAGACAAAAGCTGCTCATGTCAATTGGTTTTGTAGAAAAGCATTTTAATATCTGTACGCCATTAGGATGATAAAGTTTCTATTTCCTTTTTATGCTTATTGTTGGAAGGAAAAGAAAGAAACAGATTGGTCTTAATTTAATCAAGTGTTCTTTTGTCTTCCTTTTCTGTATAATTTGACTTCAGTTCCTTGCATTGCCTCGACAAACTAACCTGTAAGAATCCATCAAGTATAATGTACATGTTTCATCAGCATTCTTTAAATTAGTGACAATAGCTGTGCTCAATAACTTTCTTTTTTTTTGTACAAAATGGTAGTCTCTCAAGGAAGTCAATTGTCAAAGTTGATCCGTCTTCTTTATTTTTATTTTCGGGTTGGATGTCATTCGATTCTTGAAGTGGTTTCCCCAAACAAAGAAAGCATCTCTTTTCCATATAAAGGGACTTCTTATTGCCCATTTTTCTGTGGAAATCTATTTTATGTCCTTTCATTGGACAATTAGTAAGGGGATTAGTTGAAGCACTATAATTGTCTCCATATTATGGAACTCTGGTTGAGGTTTTATTTGTTATGAAACTAAAGAGGATAATGAGAAACAAGTTTATGAGGTGAAGATGGTCTGTTTTGTCCTTATCCTTTGCGTATTTCATATTGTATTCCTCTTTCTCTTCTAATGCTTCTTGTTGTTCTTAACTTCTTTCAATCTCTTTTGAGTGATGCAGAGAAATGTCATATATTACAGAGGTATATGGCACGCTTTATGTACCATTAGAAGGGAAGAAGGTGTCCGTGGCCTTTATAAAGGACTTGGTGCGACTTTGCTGGTATGTTACTTCAGAATATTTTTGCTTGATTATGCAACACCGCCTTTCCCTAAAACAAGAACATAAATGAATATATAAAAATAAAAATATCTCCAAGGAAAAAATTTCACCTGTCTCTCATTGTCTTCTTAAGACATTTGATATTTTGTTCGTTTTCACGGTTGCTGATGGCATCTTCGGTACTCGTGCAGGGTGTTGGTCCAAATTTGGCAATCAGCTTTTCAGTTTATGACACTGCAAGATCTTACTGGCAGACTCATAGGTAAACTGACTGATTTGGTATTTTGGGTATCATAATGGATGACCGAGAATTTGCTTACCTGCTCTCCAGTTCAAATTCTCATATTCTTTTGACAAAAACTTGTGCTTATACTCACACGACAATGCCAGGCCCAATGACTCTACTGTGCTGGTCAGTCTTGCTTGTGGCAGTCTTTCAGGCATTGCAGCATCAACAGGTGAGTAATCTTCCATCCAAGGAAGCCCCTAAAAAATCTGCGATGCTGTGCTAATTTTGTTTATGGTAATACAGACGCTACTCTAGATACTGAAATTAATGAGAAAATAGGTTTCCTGTCCTCTGAGAGACTACCCACTCTTGCTGGTAGTAGTGTTGTGCTCTAGGACTCTGGACGCTTAATTTGAAGACTTAGTTTTGTAGGATGCTTCTTTTTCTAGTTTCTTGCTTTTGAGATATGCCTCTACTCAAGTCTGTTGATGGTTTATCTTATAATATTTTAATGCACCATGCTATATGCAAAATTATCATAGTGTCCACGTCCTTTTGGTATACACCATCCTACACATACTTTGGTACTAGCATCTTTACAGTATCCACTATAGTAAGCCTCTTTGAAAGTCACAACCATTTTAGAAGGCTGTGTAGTTATTTTATTTGTTATGTGATTCGTTTTTAAACATTGTCAAAGACAGACCAATTAGTATACGTCTATTGGGATTTCTTATTTCTACATTGATAGACAATTTTTATGAGATATACCACAGAAGATGTTAATGCCAGTAGCTGTCCTCAATTCTTTTGATGCAGAGAAGCAGGTTGAAGTGCAGGCTTCTCATTAAATATCTAACCAGACTGACCCTTAAAGACAGAGTCCAGACATGTTTATCTGGCATATGATAATGTTGTAAGGAGATTGAAAAGAATGTGTTACTTGTCTTTCACAAATTTCACAAACTAATTTTATGTTTTATGTACACTTGGTCCTACATTTATTGGGTATCTTGGCTCTCCAAACATGCAGTTGTTCCACTGTAGGGTGGCTATGTTCAGGTGAGCCAAAATCTGTTCTGCGGTTGCCAAAGGTGAGAGGCGTCCTCTTTGAGGTATGCTTCTCAGTTAGGCTTCCTATCCCAGTTACTACAGGATCCTTGATAGTTTTGATGGTGCAGTTATCTTTTGTGAGTGGTTCTTTTGTTCGTAGAGGATGAGGAATAGCCAGTCCAAACAATTCACCCCAAGACACACCCACAGAAAAAGAAAAAGGGAAAAGGTAAAAACCATGAAAAAGGAAATATGGAAATAATATATTTAAAACGATGGTAAGATATTTATACGATAGAAAGGACAATTGAAATCATGCTTGCACCAACAAGAAATTTAAAGGACATTTTACTTGCTGACTCTTTAAGGAAAAGAATATGGAACTGACAGAGATCTCCGAAGCTGAGGTCTTTCTTCAAATTAGGCACTATTGCATGTATAAATTTCATTGTTGTGGCCAAACTTCTTTCTTCAATCTCAGATATTGTTTGTTAATGCAATTTGAAAGTGAGACAGGTATATATACAGTTTTGTCTAAGAGTTTTGCACTCCTAATTTGCTTATCAGAGACTTTAGTATTTATTTAACTCATCTCCCTTATAGAAAAAGAAGAGAAAACCAATTTAGGCTCGTATATATGTAGCAAAAGCACTGTTATGCACAACAAGCTATTGGTTTGACTTAGTTCTGATGGTAAATATGAATGAGAATTACAATTGCCTGTGGCTCTTTGAGACAAAAAGATGGTTGTTTTGTTTTACTAGTTGCCCATCAAAGGTAATTGGGAATTATCCTCTTTAACGATTGATTTAGCTTGCTATTTGGTATATGTTGGTCTGTCTATTTGGTCTTAGCTCTGATGGTAGATATGAATGAGAATAGGGAATGCTGATGACTCTTTGAGATGGAAGGTTGATTGTTTGGTATCAGTAATTCAGCTCAAAGTAAAATTTGATATTATCCTCGTCAAATGATTGATTAAGCTTGCTAAAGTAAAGTATATTTGCGCTGTGTCTATACGGTATTGGTTGCTTTCTCTTAGCTCAATTGTTTATTAAACGTGCTAGGGGTGCCAGCAAATAGAATCTGGCTTGTGGGTTGTGCGTGATAAACTTGCTTGATTTCTTATTTGGGTGCTATATAGATTACCTTTAAGATAATTGTCCTAATATTTAATGCTCAAATCCATCATTCGTTCATAGTATTTTTATGGGGGGTGTGATTATAAGTTTAACCTGAGTCACTCTGGGAATATTTAAGGTGCCACGACTTAACTATTTTACATCTTTCCTGCATAAACAAAAAAGGAGAGCAGAATAAACACCCAGTTTAATGATTATTACTTCGGAGCTGCTTGTATCCTGATTTTCTTTCTTAAATGGATTTGCAGTTGTATTCCCTCTTGATCTAGTAAGGAGACGAATGCAGTTGGAAGGGGCAGGTGGTCGAGCCCGTGTTTACGAGTCAGGTCTCTTTGGTACACTGAGGCACATAACCAGAATTGAAGGTTTCCGTGGTTTATACAGAGGGATCTTGCCCGAATACTACAAGGTGGTGCCAAGTGTAGGTATCGTCTTCATGACATATGAAAAACTTAAGCAGCTCTTCTCATATATTCCTGAAAGCTAACTGCTAGATGCCCCAATACCACAAGATCAGATGGGGTGATTCGAGGAATGCTCATTCGTGACCAGTTCCGCAGTGCTATGTGATGAAAAAAGCTGCAATTGCATACGCATTTTTACATATTTACGTGTATAGATGACGAGATTAACTCTCATTACTCTCTCTCAAATGTTGTAGTCATTGTACCTCACATTTAATAGCATCATCAGCTATGGTTATACTAAAAGGGCCCAGTTATTTTTTACAAGTCCTAGTCGAAAGCAATTAACTTCTCTCTTTTAAGTACTTGATCAGTAATACTGCAGGAGTCGATTGCTTATCCGTTACACAGCAGCTCAGCTTATCGATTACGAGTTCCTGGTATCATCTCTCCCCCTCTCTCCTTCCCTCCCTCCCTCGCTCACCCTGTCCATCTCCATCTCCCTCTCCCTCTCCAATTGGCACCTGCTCACGCGGCGAGGGCCTTAAGTGTCTTGCTTGGGGGGACCCAATAATTCAAGCAGAGCATTGAAGTCAGACTTCCTGTAAGTTTTGAATTCCAGGACTTGCTATTTGATTGCAAATAATAAACGTACCAAACTCAATTGTATGATCAGAATTTTGCACATTCTTATCAGTCTTGTATTACATGAATAGTCATTCTGCATTTGTCCTCAAAAGGGACCCCAATAGGTAGGGCTATTGACTTGCTGTATTTTTTATCGGAAATCGGCTAGGTCTCTCTTCAAACAAAAAAGAAAGGAAAAGAAAAAGGTCCCCGTTAAAAATAGGGGGAGTGAATCCAACTTTCGAGTGATCAACTCAATCCTGAAGAGGAACACTTCCCTTGATCTCTGACTTGCAGGCATAGAGCAGATTCATCTTCAACAATGAAGCAGCCAAAGGTGTTGATAACATTACGAGTGTTGCTAGATACCACTTTCATAACTTATTTATCACTTTTAATGATATTTAGTTGACATGCTAAAATCACAAACGTTTTTTCTTCTCTTTTTTTTTAGCATGCCGACTAAACATCTATGTGAAGTTAATAAATAGGTGATAAAAATAGAGTGATATTTAATACTTTTTTAACATTATATTGGAAAACTTCCAGTAAGACGAATGTGGTCCAACGTGCGTCGTAAACCATATTTATTAACAGCTGCAGTAGCAGCTCTAAATCCTCCTCCATAAGCTGGAGAAGCATCATTAGCAATCTGATGCTTAAAAAACTCACCCAGCTTATTTTCAACACCAGATTTTGCACCTTTCTTAGTTGATGACCATGTTGGTGAAGAAGATGAAGCCGTTGATGTGGATGGCATATTTCTGTATCCAGGCATAACTTCTGATTCAAGCCACATGTATGAAAGCACTTGACAAATACCTTCCTCTACGTCAGGATTGAGATTACGATAGCCTGCACATTTTGAAACTTGTTATGGTTATGCGCCTATATAGAAAATGTATTCCTTTAAAGGTGTAGTAAAGTACATGGACGTATTTAAGATTTTGTTTCAGATACTATAATGTGCAACTTAATGTTCATATATAATTTTTTTTTTTTTTTATAGTGTTAATTGATTTTTCAGTAAAAAAATACCTTTAAGTCGTAACCAGCCATGCATTAACTCGTGAGCAAGAATAGCACCTGTTAGTAATCTGCATCAAGAAAGAGTGTTACAGACGGTCAGGTGTGCAAATTGTGACATAGCCAGATATTTGCAAAGCAGTGTAACCAATTAACATAACCACATATACTCGGCTGATTTCAGATGATCAAGTCTGTTTTCTATTTTTTTCAGTTAAAATCTAACGAAGTTCAACTTTTATCAAGACCTTCCATGACAGGAAATTCTAGCATCCGGTTGCTACAGCTGAGACACAATGTGAGGCTCACCCCCTCCTCCCAGTTGTTGCGTTCGGCTACCGGATGGTAGCATTTCCATGAAACTGATTTATGTCAGCAGAATGATGATGACTTTGGACGCTACTATGGTTTGCCTTAACAGTCAAAATGCTTTCTCAATAAGATATCAGAAAACTTCATAGTCGACGAATATGAACTCTGCAGAATCAAAACTAATGTGATTTCTCACTTTAGGTGGAAGGGGGAATCGGATGGACAAGGGCATGGAACCTGATTATGCCAAGACTCCAACGGGCAAGGGAAAAAAGAATACACAAAAATCATCCATTGAAGGTTACCTTGGGAGGCCATACAACACTAGGATGGCTGTAACTTCACATCTTCGAGTTAGCTTCTGAGGTTGTGTTCTCATTCCAATAAGTCCATGAACTCCCCCAAATCGCGGCCTTCTTAGGATCTGTTATTCATTCAGCAAAACATAAATGAATGAGCCGATGTCGCGATGAGTTTGACCTTACATTTTCAAACAGAAAGAAGCAACTGGTATATCGGAGATTGAAGAGCGTACACTGGTAACTGTCTGCTCCTCAGACAGGCATAAACCCCTTGTTTCAGGCATGTGATGGAAGCCCTGGAAAGTATTTTCATCAGTAAAATTTCATGGATCAATGGACATAAGCAATAGAGAGTGAGAATACTACTTACATGTTTCTCTCCTTCAATTGCTTCATTAAGAGCTTGCCTCTCAACCAGAAGCATCGGGATTTGCTGATTGATTCTCATGTTCATTCCTTCGTAGTAGTCTCTTATTGAATGATACAGGGGTTGGCAGTCTCCAGTATCCATGATAGCAGATTCCATACACTCTAAGCATAAACTCCGTCCATCTCCAAGTGAAATGTATCTTGCATTCCAGGACTTCAGGCAGGACAGAACGCAAAAATATGAGACATGTCAGAACCTCACAGCCCAGGTATCAAAATTAGTTTCTTTATCTACAATTCAGATAAATTGCACAAAAAACTTTTCGAAAATTCTGCAAATTGTATCAGCTGAATCCATACCTCCAGGCGTTCACAACTACAGCATCGAGCAGTGTTATCGTGCTCATGTGAAGGACAGTACTTCTGAGACCAAAATGGATGGCACCTATACTCAATCAAGCCAGCTGCATTTGTTGGGATCTGAATTACATGAAAGGAGAAATGTTATAGCCATTAATGAACGCGATAAATGAAGAGCAGCAATACTCTGCTGAGGAGCAAGCTTACTTACAAATTGATGGCAGACTTCACATTTGGGATGAGTGAGCTCTTTGAAGCATGATTTATGGTATGTATCCTTCCCTGACAAAGAAAACTTGAATCAACAAAGAAAACCAATAAGAGCAAGACACTAGAAAATCTTCTGGAAGCAACATTTTCAACATGTTCTTCAAAAAAAAAAAAGAAAAAAGAAAGAAATTCAATCTTCTATTTCTTGTTGAGATTAATGCCTAACTTGTGAACAGGTAAGTCTTAGATATAAGATCAAAGATCACCTCATGCTCAATGATCGGGAAACCGCAGGCACGACAACGGAAGCATTCTGGATGGAAGAAAGTCCCCATACATCCCAGATAATTGCCATATCCAATTTCTTGGTGGCATCCACCACATACTCTGCAAAGCATAGGTGCACACATACAAGATTTTGTCATATTCAAGGTTTTGTGATTCCAATAGCAATCCGATTTTTAACATGGAAGAGATTTAAATCTACTGACACTATCAGGTTTGGGAGTAATTCATGTCCTTGTTAGTCAAAATATATATATATATATATATTTAGCTGATCAGAGGCCTTGAAAGAAGCTAATAAATAAGTTTTCAATGGTGCATGTCTTGAGAATAAAGCTATTGGTAAAAGATTATGATCAGTTTATTAAATGTATTTTAAAGTGAGTAAATCTGAGAACTAGAATTATTAGCATCTAACATTGCATTCTTGCTACACCCTTTAATATTGGACGAATAATCGAAAAAAAGCTGAATAAGTAGATCTTTCATACAATTAACTTAAGGCATGGGAACTACATGCTAAAGACAGCTTGGAGCACGAAACTCTCATTATGCGCGAGGTCCAGAGAAGGACAGAACCTACTTTATGGTACAATTAATTTACAGGGAAGTTCAGAAATTCGGTGCCAGAGAGATTTCAAAAATTGCTCAAGCTGAAAAACAGCAAGACATTGTGGAGATACAACAGTTGTTCCTTTCATTCATATCACAGAAAGAAAACTGGTTTTTCTATATGAGCTTGCACAAGTGGAAAAAGACTTGGTACCTATATTCTCTAGGATAATATCCATGATAGCCATAAGGAGGATAGGATGAATTGAGACTATCATGAAGTGTTCTTGCTAGATCATTGTCATTGCCTTTTCGCCATCCAAACCCTGCAAAAACATCAATTTTTTAACTATGTAGTTGATCATGAGGAGATCATAATGAACTAGAAATCTTGGAGAAAATAGAAAGTCTACCATGTGGTCTTCTCAAATCTTCAGCCATAGAGAGTGCGATCGCGCGCTCTAGTTCCTCTTTCTCTTTATTGGTTCTTGAGTGATCATCCTGAGGATGTTTCAAAGTACTTTTGAGAAACTTGTAAACTCATTAAGGACACTTGAAAAATGTGGCAATAAGAAGAAATCATTCTCTTTCTGCCCACATGGATTGAGAGGGGGAGAGCTCTTCAGTTCAGCAAAGCTGGACATCAGGCTCTCACAGGGTGTGAGACCCACAAGTCCTTCTTATAACCTGACGACTGGCCAAGTCGGACTGAATGTTTTCCATTGAGATGGATGCTTATTTATCAGGAGGGCTAACAAAGATGCAGTGTAGCATCTTTATTTGATTAATTAACTTCACATAGAAGTTCCTCTTTCAATGTCTTCTGGGAATATGAATGAAAAAGCAAAAGGAGTCAATCTGAAACAAAGATTTCCTAACTTCATATGTGAATTAAGTCTAGCTAATCAGTTTTCAAGCATATTGCCACTCGATATCAAGACACTAGGATTCTGCTCTCGCTCACTGCTACTAACAGGGTGAACTGCTTGGTCGGAAATTCCATATCTTTCAACATGTCAACTATAGTTAAGGTGCACGTGATCTTACTGTCTACCCGTTACAACAAATCCTGTTTTATTTATCTCATATATCGTACTTAATTCAAGTGATGGTTCTGTAAAAGAAATTAAAGCAAGGCAACACTGTTTTGTGAACTACAAAATGCTCATATAACATTGTACAAAAAAGTTTCAATTTGCAACTTTGTGAAACTTCAAATTTTTGCCCTTTTCATATTCTCTACCTTTCTAATTCTTTGAATAGAATAGAATTTTTAAAGATTTCCTTTATAAGCATATTGAGTAATATCTCTAATCCAATAAAAACTACACGAGCAATTAATGTCCAAAAGATTTTTGATGAAAAATCCAAGTAAAAGATAGAATTCCAATTACTTATAATTGCAGTCAGCGCCTGCAATTTACAAAAAGATAAAAGAGTGATCTTCTCAGACATTTTTATGTGATAAAATCACTTTCTTATCCAGACCACTTACCACCAAAGAAAAAAAAAATAAAAAAGAAACATCTTTGGTTTTCTAATTAATAGGAAACTCAAAAGTAAAGTTGCATTTATACAAGTTTCCATAAAAGGGGTCAAAAGTCAGTTGCATGTATCAGATAAATCTCTAAGGATGTGAAATTCCTATCAACCATTATCTCATATAACCAAAGACTAGCTTATTAATTATTTAGTACCGCCGTACCTCCTCTAAGCTTATAAGGTACATGGCCCCATAAGTGCATGTACGTGGATAATTCTTAATGTATTCAAATCGGTCGGGACTCAAGTTCACGAAGTTTTGGTACTTAAACTTTGATAGTAAATTAAAGTATCACTTTATTTAAGACTTTACTTTAGTTGTTAAAAAGGATTTGTTATATTTATTTACTATTTTTGACATTTATATTAAATATGGTCTATACAACAGACATTCTTGCCATATAACCATCCCAAGCTCAAAGCTAAAATATTGTAAATGAAACATGAAAGGAATTTAACGTTTTTCTCGTACACGATCCTGAGTGTACGTAGGAATACACGTTATTCCCAACAACAGTTGATCACAATCAAACACACAAAAGCAAAAATGTTTTACCCAGGATCTAATTGGAGCACGCCAAACCATATTTTCGTCCCCCGAAAACTGTGGTTGCTGACCAGTACTTGTTACGTCTCTACTCGACCCCGCTTTAAAAAGCTTGGCTAGCCATTTCATAAACCTTGATTTTCTCTCTGCGTTTGATGAAACAAAATGGCCTGCTTAAAACCATTATATAAACACTAGAGAGAATCTTTACAAAAATTGAGTAAACATCCATGCAAAGCACTTTAAAGGGTATAAGCCAAAAACATGCAAGAACATGCATTTGAAACGTGACGTACCATTACCATATATGCGTGGTTGAGAGAGGTGGTTGACATTTGAAGAAGACATGAAGGGAAGGGAAAGTGCAATGTATATGTATAGAAGATTGAAAGGACTAAGAGAGAGAGAAGGAGAATGTGATGATGATGACCAATGAGAACGAAAGGGATTGAGAGGCGTGGAGAAGAAGGGATGGTGAAAGGGTAGGAAGGAGAGAACACGAACAATGGCATCATTGATAAAGCTAAGTTTTTGAGAAAGAGAGAAAGATCAGATTCTTGGCTTATACTCAAGAGTTGAATGAAATGGTCGGATATCAACTTGTGAGAGGTTCTAAGTTCGAATCACGAGCAAGTTCGACTTCTTTTGTGCCAAATGATTGAATATTGACATATTTTAATCAAAATTTTTAAATTCAAATAACGATTTCAACCTCGTTTGTGGAAGTTTGTGCAAAAACAGAAGAGATTCTTGGCTTGAGGGAAAGAAAGGAAGGGAAAGGAAAGGAAACAAAAGGGAAAATGGAGGAATCTGCTGATGGAAATTGTGATGGAAAGGTGGAAAAAGGGAATGGAGAAAAGGGAAAGGTAAGGAAAAAAACGCAGCATAGTTTGGACGGCTTAGAATTGGTGTTTGAGAGAAAAGAAGAAACTTTTGTTTGTTGTTTAAAGCTTAAGACAATTCTCAAGAATATGTTTCTCTTTATATCTGGATATTTGAATGGGGAATTTGCCGCGGGGAAAGGGTAATTTTTTTTTTTGAATTTAAGGATGTTTAAATTATTTTACATCACGTAAGATATTATACACGAGATTTGAACTCAATTAAATTGCCAGTGGCAGAGAAAGGGTATTTGATCCAACGGTAGGCTTTGTTTTTCCTCTAAGTTACCAAATTGGCATCTGACTTCTTGGGAGAGGTTAGAAGAAAGCTCGTCTTTAGCCTAACTCATTTAGACGTGGTCCTCCTTCTCGGGAGTAAGGGTTCACATCAAAATATTATAAACCGATGCAATGGTTGTAAATTATCTATGTCATATTATTATAATTGTATTAATAATTTATAATACATAGTTAGATTTTGTTCATAAAACTATAAAGTTAAATCTGTTTGTTTATATCACTATAAAAAAAACTGCTTTAGACAACCATCAAAGTCGTCTCCATGCTGTCGTCAAATAGGTATTGGCGACGGTTGACGGTGGCGTGGAGATAAATATTGACTGTCGTTAAAAGTAGCATCGCCAAGTTGTCGCCCCGTCGCCATATCATCGCTTTTGGCGACGGCGTTTTAGTCGTCTCTAAATTCGTCTCTGAATCGTGTCCCAAAAATATCATCTCCACACCGTTGCCAAAAGCTCTGTGTCTCCATTCCCTCTACACATCGTATCTAAAAAATAGTGTCTCCAATCCGTCTCCAAAAAATAGTGTCTCTAATCCGTCTCGAGGTCGTCGCCAACAACATAATGTCTCCACGCCGTCTCCAAAACGTAGTGTCTCCATTCCGTCTCCAGGGGTCTCCAAAACATAAACTCTACATTCCGTCTCCAAGTAGTCTCGAAAAACATAGTGTTTCTAATCCGTCTCCAAGTCGTCTCTAACATATGACTTCTCCATCTCGTCTCCAAACCGTCGCCAAAATCGCTAATCTCGAAATTTAATATTATTTTTTGTATTTCAAATTAAACCTTTAAATCTTATATTTTTATTAATTATTTTTTATTAAATGAAGATATAATGCACATTCATATAATATAAATTATATTTAATTCATATTAAAAACTATATTGTACCAGACCATTAATAAAGTAAACAAATCTTAAACATAATTAAACACACTCTTTGCACATACATAATAGAAAAACAGGAAACTATTCTTCATTTCCATCATCGAGTTGAGGCGGATCTTGATGAGCAGGTGGCTTCATCATCATCTTTGTCAACAGTGCGATCTGTGCACGCAGTTCTCGAAGTTCAGCATTGTGTTCTTTTTGAAGTCGTTCAATCCGCTCAGTGTGTTCTTGTTGCGCTTTACGCAATTCCTCATTATCCGAGATGTGTAGATCGAGCTTCTCATTCAATGTTGTCGTCACCCGAGCAACAGTCTGATGTATCTCTATCTCTGTGATCTGGCGTCTGCCTAGTGGGTTGTGGTGTGCAGACGACACTGAACCAGAAGACCCGACCCTATATATGCACCCTCTGTTGGGTTTGCCCACAGCCTGCAGGAAGAGTGCATCATAGTCTATTTGAATCGGCCTCGAAATAAACAGTTGCCTGTTGCACTAGTTCATCGTAATCAGTCTGTACGACAGATTTAAGACTTAATCATTTTATATATATGGTTTTTTTTTCCTATTATCAATAACTTGAACATACCATGGTCTGTTCTGCCCTAGGGTCTGTGAATGGCCCGTCTGGGCCCTTGCGATGAGCCCTTACAAAAATATCAGCCCTAGTCATTGGTGCCCCCCGTTCTTCTGCCTACAAATTATTAAAATACGAAAACATAACTACAAAAACATTTATGATAGGTTATATAATTAAATTTAATTACGACATTTTGTTCATTAAATTTTCCTACTTACATACCAATCTCCTTGCAACATCTTCATAAGGGATAGGTCCCAAATGATGCGGAGATGGCCGATGCAGTCGGTTATTCGAATTTCGTTGTGAAATTGCCTGCCATTCAGGGGTTTCCCACTTTTCTTTCAATTGATCCCACGCACCATCGCCAACCCACCTCAGCTTCTTATTACGCGTCCGTCCTTTATTAAGGAGGTCACGTATACGAGATCCAGCTTTCGAATCAAACATTCGGCGAAGCGCTGCTTCCTCACTGGGGTACCACTTGTAGACCCTTTGCAACCCTAAATTAATGCATATAACATATTATTTCAACAGTATTCAACCCATTGATTATAACAAATAGCATTACATAAAATATATAAACACTTATTTATCATACCTGAAAATTAGCAAACCAACTATCCCTAACATCATTAGGGACCTCAGTCTAACTCGCCCAAGGCTAAGAATACCCGGCGTTCATTGCTCTAGTGACTTCTCTTGTTGCTGCGTACGGTGTCCAACTAAACATGAAGAAAAGAAATAATATGATATTAAACAGCCATAACATGAGGGGAGCATTGGGATAAGGTTAACCATGGAAAAAATACAAAATCAAATACTTACCCACCACCGTCAAATGTCAAATGTGTCCGTCTGTCAACCTGCCACGCGACGTAGGCATCGTGCGACGAGAACCCATAATATTGCCATGCCTCTATCCCTGCAGGTCATTCTTGAGCTGTGATAGATGAATCAGGTTGTTCAGGAATCGGTGCGGATTGAGGCATAGGGTCGGGCACAGTCGCACCATCAACGTTTACGTGTAAATCCTCTAAACCTTGTCTCAAGCCGGACAATGATGTGGAAGGTGTAGACCTCTCATGTGGTGGTAATGGAACGTGCAAAGGCACCTGGCCTGATGCAGCGTCAATGGGCCCTCCAAACATACTAGTATGAGTATGTACCCTTTGTTGTGAGGGATACGAACTGTGTGGAATCATGTGCTCCAAACCTACTGATGATGATGATGAGCCACGACCCGTCGACGACTGACCGACAGAAGACCCATGACCAACCGAATGCGGTGCTCTTATGGACCCATGACCAACTGAATGCGGTGCTCTTATGGACCCATGACCAACTGAATGCGGTGCTCCTGTGGACCCATGACCAACTGAACAAAGCTTGGAGTTAATATGAAGTTTCTACAATTAAATTTTGGCTCGAAAAATAAAAAAAGATGTAATTGGTGATAATTACATTAAGATTTCAGATTCGCATAAAAGGATGTAATGCTTGAAAATTCTTCTATTAGATACAGCTGTTCTCTCAAAATTCAAGTTATGTCATTGATTTGGATCAAGCCCAAAAAAGACATCATCATATGCATTTGAAATTGCATCGAACAAGAAATGTATGGATCCTCAAGGTTTTCATTATATATGACTAACCCATGAACATTACTTGCTTGATCACTTTCAATTAGACTGAAATTGTCGGGTTTTTCTTTAAGATCCAGCAAATCTCATATGGTAGTAACGCTACAAGTTCATTGTTGTAAGATAATGTAGTTTTGTGGCAATAAGTAAAACCTAAATAATTATAGTGGAGCACAAACAAGGTTCGAATAAGATTTGATCTCGATTAGGATTATGCCCAAGAATATCACTATAACAAAGGGTTGTACACGGGCTATTTCTTAATTAATTTGCATATCACCATATATTTAGGGTTTTAATATAATTTGTCTAGTTTTCTATTCTATTGACTCTCACTTTATATTTTATTATGCCAAAATTACTTTAAGATGTAGACATTATTTCTATATTCTAGAGTAACTGTTGGCGGTTGACTGTTAATATCTTCAATATATACAACTTTACTCTCCATATTTTCTGTTTTCGTTTCCTTTAAACAAGATCGTCTTCAAATTCGGAACTATGTTTCATATGAGTGGGAGCTGCAACTCGCGCCCACCCCAAATTCTTTTAAAAAATATGTATATCTTTTTAAGTATTTTGAGGATAAAAATTAATTTAGCTCATACTGAAAAACATTATTTATATATAAATATTAAATTATGTAGTTTTAACCTCCACTAAACAAATATTTTGCATCCGCCTTTTTTCGTCTTTTTAATTAAAATAGGTACGTTGTTGTGACTTGAAAGTTGGTGATCAGCTTTGTCAATTTTTGGAGTATCTCCAGCGATCATATGCTAGCAAAATCTAACAGGGGATGCGCCAGTCGTGCACTCGAATAAGTACTTTCCTTTTAGGTTGTCAAAGATGAGATTATTCGAAAATCTTAAACAAGCACTGGCTGATCTGAAAAGCTCAGGGTTACGCTTCAAAACACTACGTAAAGTCCACGTGCTAGACATAAATAAAAAAAAATCGTTCAAAATAATTATCGTTTTTAAATTTTTCCCCCAAAAAAAAAACACACAGATTGTCAGGTCCATCACTGCTTGATCTGTTTTGTGTCAACAAAGAGAAACCTGAATATGATTCGCTACTTAAAAAGAAAAGGTGCAAGGATTGGTAAAAAGCGTGCAAGAATTTCACCTATTTTTAACTTTTGAAATCTTGGGCGAACGTTAATAGCATTTCTTCAGGAGCTTTGTTATGTATAACGCTTTCACCGCTTATTATACAATATTATATACATGTGAGATTTAACGTATGTGAATTCTTATAGATAAAAAATGATAAAGAGATAGAGGTGAAGGTTATCTTTTATCAAGAGAGATGTCATAAAATATTATTTTTTTTGTAATTTTTTAAAAGTTAGAGAAACGATGTTGTGAGTTATTACATGAGTTTTCACTTATAAAGTAACTAATTATTTTATACTTGTTTAATGTAGACAACAAAGTTATTACATTCGATTTATTCAATTATTAATTATGCAAGCTCCTCTCATTTAAACCTTCTTAAAGTTTTCAATTCACTTAATTATATTCTCATTTACCATAACCATGATTTTTTATTTTTGGGTCGAAGCACTATTCAAAAGGTCAACTTGGTCGCCTTTTAATTCTGTCCCAACAACTTGTTCTCGAGCAGAATGGCCGAGGTTGGCCACTTAGTTTAGCTTGAAGCACAAGTCTTACCAAGTAAAGATTTTTAAATGTTCTTAAAAGTTGGGTGGTATGGTCGAGATGAGTAGCGACTTGTTATGATTTAAAATTTTAAGATCAAATTATGATTTCAACTTTTGGTGTACTTAAAAGAAAAAAAAAGTTTCAAATATACGATAAAAAATTAGAAAGTGGTTTTGAACACCTTTTAAAATTACGATGTCTTAGAATACACCTTAACCTTCATAATTGACTTCATTTTGTTCTGAAGGCCATCTTCTTAAAATGAATTATCATCCAATGGACGAGATTCAAGATAGCAGTTCCCTAGTGTGTAATTTTTTGTCTCGAGTCCAGCTAGTTGGGCCTTTGTTTGTAAGTTTTTGTTTTAATGAAATGTTTCATAACTAGAAAATAAATAAAAAATTATCATAACATTTTTTTTTTCTTGCCAAAGGAAAAAAATTCCATTAAGTAAAAGGATTACAAGTTTCAACCCACTCTAGTAGGGGTAAGGTCAGCATACAACAGAGATTGTAATTCATGTGGTGCATTAGCACACAAATCAAGAGATAAGAAGTCGCTCTTAAAATGTTTAGTTATCCAATTAACTACTTAATTTTTAGTTCTACAAATTAAGGAGAAGAAAACGCGAGGGATAATAAGGCAAAGGTGTTGAACATAAATGACTATGGATCTAATCTCCATAGGAAGAGTAGCAGCGTCGTAGGAGGTGTAGGAGGTAATAGCCTTGTAGGCTTGTTCAGAGTCCGTCGACAACATAATATTTTAAAGATGAAGATTGATAGAGAATTGACATGCATTTTCAATAGCAAAGTTCCAAAAACGATCATACACACACTGCAATTTCTTCTTGCAAATTATGAGATCATAAAATGTGTCCATGCATTTTCTCTTTTTATATAACAATGATTAATATGACGCTATTTTCATTGCTTTCAAAATACAAATAAATTAAATTCACAACCTAACATTAAAAAAAAAATGTAACCAATTTCTTGCATAAGTAGTTTCTATATCGACTATTTTCATTACTAAATTAGAAAGATTAGCGTAATGTTAATTTAGCTATGGTAAAGAAATTAAAAATATAGCATAATGCATAAAGGATCAATTATATCCAAATTGAGATTAAATTTTAAAAAGACGACTAAAAATTTGTTTCCTCATTATTCAACTTCTTCGTAATATAGTATAAAATGAACAAGAAGTCTATTGCTTTTAAAGTTTATAAGCTAATATGGATGCATTAAGTGATTAATTTTTTTAGGAGACTTTGATTGGTTTATTAGTTTTATAATAATGTTCATCATTGAAATGAATGTCTCTTTTGTATATAGGAGTGTAGACGAAGTTTATTGTCCATAATATTTAATAAAAAATGAACACGTGAAAAATGCTCGTTATAATGACTAATATATCTTATAATAGAATTCTATTTGTCTCCCTTTCTCTCTTAATCACTCATTCTTTCTCACCCAAATTGGTTAAGTGCCATCATAGCCAATGTATTAATTCTTTTTATAAAAGTAATTAAAATATTTTTTTGGTCAAAAAGTTATAAAAACATAGTCCACCTTACATGTAATGAAATTCCTAGTCTTGAGTACTTAACAAAGAGATAGAATTTTAGTAGTGATAAATGGGTTTTAAATCTTACAATAAATTGTGATTACATATATTATAACTCTCGAATTTTATACCTCTTTAAAAATAGTATTATTTTCAATAAACAATCACATGATCATAGCTATTTATACTTGTAATAATTAATAAGTATATATTAATAATGTCAGTCCATCATAAATATTATTCCACCCTAATCGAGAGTATACCCTGAGGCGGGATTTATAGCTTAAACAATTCGGCAATACGGGTCTATAGTTTGCGATTAATCCAATATTTTCCCTAATTTAAGTGTCAAAAAATTACAAATCCTTATTTTGGTACTCAATTGAAAAGCAGAGCGCCCACTTTCTGGCCCCTAACTTTTTTGAATTTCCCATTACCCACCACTCTCTCACACACAGTACACACACTGTAACAGGTAGGGTTTCATTTTCAAATCAAGCAATGATCAATCACACTGCATTGACTATACTACACTCTTCTTCTTCACTTTCCCAATTCTCTCTCTAAAGTTTTTTTTGTTTCAGTAAATAAATAAATAAAAATTTTACAGAAAAAAAACTAATAAATAATGAACTCGACGGAATCATTAAAGAGCCTACTGGCGGCGAGCGGCGGCGACACCGTGAAGCTCTTCGACGTGTCGTTGGAGCCTCGCGATCCTTGCATTCTCACTTACACTCCTTCGCCTGGCTTCCATGTCAATTGCGTTAAGTGGAATCACACTAGTGAGTTTAAACAAAGCTTCATTTTTTTTTTTTTTTAAATTTACATTTTTTTTATTTAATTTGATTATTGAGTAGATGAATTTTAACTTTAATTATTAATTAATGGCGTGTTTTGTAATTTTTCAAGATTTGGTGGTGGCAAGTGCTGGAGACGATAAGAGAATATCTTTGTGGAGGAAAAATGGGCAGACTATTGGGACTATTCCAGTGGCTGGCACCGATGCCGGCGATAATATGGAGGTATTTTTTGTGCTTTCGCTAGCCTTTGTTAGTTGCTACTTAGGTTGATAAGGTCTGGCATTAGTTTCCATTCTATTATTGTTCTGCTTACACATCAGTATTAGCTTATATTTATGTGTGAACCCTTGGGATTTCTATTAAGAATTAGGTTAAAATTGTCGGTTATAATCAGAAATTTTCAGTTTCAGTTTCAGTTTCAATTTCATTTTGAAAAGTTGTATCTTTCTAATATTTATATGTGCGTGCGTGTGAAGGGTGTGTCAAGTGGAAAAGTTTGTCTTGCCTAAAGTAATTGTAGTAGCAAATACATAGTCACATATGCAATTTTATTACAGGGTGTAAGAAATGAGATTTGGGGAGATTGTATTATATGGTATGAAGGTCTGCCAAATTTTGGGCAATACCTTTGAGTTTAAAAATTCCCTATGGCTTGTTACCTTTCAATTGATAATGTGGTACACTGAAAAGTTCTGTGCTTGCTACTCGTTTTGGAATTCATTTGGTGATAATTTGAGATAATTGATTTCCTTTGTGGCATGTATAATGTTTGCAGGAGTCTATTTCAACTATCAACTTTAGCAATAAAGGGTCAAGATATATTTGCTCAGGTGGAAGTGGTCAGGTTGTAAGAATATGGGATTTACAGCGGAAACGGTGTATCAAATGGTTGAAAGGTCATACTGATACTATAACTGGTGCAATGTACAATTGCAAAGATGAGCACTTAGCTTCTATCAGTCTTAATGGGGACCTTGTACTTCACAATCTTGCTTCTGGTGCAAAGGCTGTTGAACTAAAGGACCCTAATGGACAGGTTGCTTAATGTTCTAACCCTGTAATGCTAGTAGGCGACTGATAACTGCAATTTATGTTTGGTGTATGTGAGATTTATTCTTTGATGTTTCTGATATTCTAGATCTCTGTCTGATAATTCCAAGACCAGGTTTTGAGAGTGCTTGATTATTCTAGGATTAGCAGGCACCTTTTAGTGACAGCAGGTGATGATGGTTCCGTTCACCTTTGGGACACAACAGGTCGTAGTCCAAAGGTTAGTTGCATAACATCTTACTATTTTTTTTTGGATAGTGATAATTGATATCATTGTTGAACCAATTTCCATATCAGCTCTCATTTCTGTTGTTACTATGAGTACTCTTTCTACTTTCTGAAGATGACATCAGGAGATGTGCTTAGTCATTCTCTCTCTGTATTCCAATAGTGATTGATAACTTTCTTTTATTTATGCAATTTTCTGTTTTCCTTTGGCTTGCTGTCTCTAGCTTTATGCTTTGGGCTATAGATAACAAAGATGATAATTTTGCATTTCACAGGTTTCTTGGCTGAAGCAGCATTCTGCACCTACTTCTGGTGTTAGTTTCTCACCATCAAATGACAAGGTGCCTTCTTTGTGATGTTTAGATGTATCTTCTGAAAAAAAATGATATTTTGTGTTTCTTATATTTTGATAACCATAACTCTTATTTTGATGTATCTGTTGCAGATAATTGCAAGTGTTGGTCTGGACAAGAAGCTATATACATTTGACACTGGGTCTAGAAGGTCCATATTTTGCATCCCTTACGAGGCGCCTTTTTCTTCCCTGGCATTCACCGATGATGGATTAACACTGGCAGCTGGAACAAGCAGTGGCCGGGTTGTATTTTATGATCTTCGTGGAAAGCCACAGCCATTGACTGTTCTTCGTGCTTACGGAAATTCTGAGGTGGTTTTCAATTTTTGAGTTCTCTGAGGATCTCCTGCAAATTATTGATTTGACATGTTGGAGAAAAGTTTTTAAGATGTCCCTTAAAGTTGCTTTTTCCCCTTTCGATTTAACTTTTCCATCTGATAATTAATAAGTATTTACCTTTAACTTTCCACAGTTTCTCACCATAAGTATGGATTTCAGTTGACTTTTACGTTCACACTTTTCAAAAGAGAAAAAAAAAAAAAAGACGAAAGAGAGGAATACTGTGTTTTAGTTTCCCACTGCCAATCAGAGAGATTGTAGTGACCAATGGTTGTTTTTGTTTCCACAATATGAGGCAAAGGGAATCTTCTATCTGTTTCTTGTGCCTGTGATATAATTCTACTGCCATGCACAAAAAAGTCTTGAACTTTTCTCAGTATATTTGTTATCAGGATGAGTAATGCTCAAAGATTTAGCTTCATAGGTATCACGATCAGCATCCTGAAATGTTCTTGTTATGCGGGAATTTGCATGATTTTTTATTATCAAGTCGATCAATGAATTTCACTCTTGTTGTTTGATCCTTCTTGTTGATATAGCTTCTCATGGTACTTATAGTGAACCCAATTTTAATCATAAGATCTTACATGGTTGTCCCAGGCTGTCACAAGTCTATGCTGGCAAAGATCAAAACCTGTTATTGTCAATGAAAGCAACTGCACAGCTGAGACTGCTCTTCTTGGAGGTGCTACTGAGGACTCAATTCTTATGCCTGACCCACTTCCTTCTGTGTCATCATCAAGCCTTTCAGGGTCCACAATTGTGTCTGGTTCTCGAAATCCTAGTCGTTTAGGTTCTTCTATAGATGCATTTTCTTTTCAAGCAGGCAGTACTGGCTCTACATCAAGCACACTCAATTTCGCTGCATCTGAAGAAACACCACTTCAGAGCAGCTTATTAGCAGGTGGAAGTTTGGCAAGATTACACGCATCTCGCAATTATAACTTCAAGGATGACATGGAGGTGTTTTCTCCAGTTGTTGAAGTTCAACCAATCACACCTTCTCTTAGTAAGTTGTGGGATGAGCGTGACGGTGTGAAGAAAGATCTTGATATGAAACCGTCTCTCTTATTTCCTTCTCGGCGGTTCACTCTTTTGGAGGAAGGGGGCAATGACACCCATCCATTATATGACTGGAAGTCTAGTTCGACCTCTGAACAGGTGTGTTGTGTTTCCTCGGTGTTTCTAATTTTTTCCTAATGAGATGAATTTCTTTGTGTTTTTTCATTGAATTGAATCTCATTTTCCAAAGTCAAAGTAATCATTTGCTTAGATATTTTTGGAATAGTCATCCTCAAAAGTACAAGATAGTCTCATTAACTGAAACATTCTGTCATGAAAATGTTTAGTTTGTTACTGGCTAGTATTTTGTAATGGTTGAAAGAATGTCCTTACTTCATTGGACCAGTTATGATATGCAATATATACTTTAAAATTTCATATCATTATAATAATTGAATCTCCCTCATATCGTTATAATCCAAATCCATGACATGGACTATACTACACTTACCACTAGCCATTTGGTCTAGTGGTATGATTCTCGCTTTAGATGTGAGAGGTCTTGAGATCAACTTTCGTTGTAACATCCTAAGTGATGTAAAATGGGTTAGGCCTCCCATGAATCCAATTAAATAAAAAATTCATGCTGAAATTCAATTTGAATTTTCATTTTATAGGGATGGGTGGTTGTGACACCCATTAAGAGTGTATGTTTTATTTTTCAATTCCTGTACATTTTTTTTATGAATCTGCAATTTATGCAGGACAGCCTTCGTTCATCTTTTCCACAGTTGGCGTCCAATTCATCTGCATCCTCCAGGAGTGATGACCCTTCCTCGATTACTCCTCCAGAAGCTTGGGGTGGTGAGAGATTGTCTGATAAATTCACTCATCTCCGTCAATCAGTCAATATGCCATCTCGTTTTGCAACAATGGCATCAAGTAGTCTGATGTCTGGATCAATATTTTCTGGATCACAAGATGTTACACATTCTACTACTAGTCAGAGTACCAACTCTCTGACAAGTACAAGCCTGAGTTTGACAAATTTGCATATTAAAGAAATGTCAAATCAAGAAACATCTTTAGACTCTTCAGAACATGTTCCCTTCAGTTCTACATCTCTTTCTCTTGGTACAAAAGGTATTTCAAGCCAGGTCAGCCGTGATTCTCTTGGCCCAGCATTGTCCCTACCTCGTAGATTTTCTAGTTATGCCGAGAGATTAAGCACTACAGCATCACGGAGTGATGGAACATCTCTCTTGGTGGGTTCACCGAAAAGTAAAAAGACGGGAGCTGAAACAAAGGAGGAGATGTTAAGTGGCTTCTTGTCAAGGTCGAATATGTCATCTACCTCTGAAGCCATGGTTCCCCCACTTATGAATGTATGGAACACTAAAAATCTTCTGAGTTTATCTTCATACTTGCAATTTGTAAAGTAACCTGTCCTTATCGTGACAGGGTGGTGTCATACATTCCCAGAAAACCCCATCACAATCTGATATGCAGCATGGATCTTCATTCACACTTCAGTTATTTCAGCGAACACTTGAAGAAACTCTTGGTTCCTTTCAGAAATCCATTCATGAAGATATGAGGAATTTACATATTGAAATTTTAAGACAATTCCACATGCAGGAGGTATATTACTAAAATTATGCTGTACTTTTTCCTTTTCCTTTAGCTGCTTGTTTCCTAATGTTCGGAGTTATTATGCAGATGGAAATGTCAAGTGTGATGAAAGTGATACTAGAAAACCAGGCTGAGCTTATGAAAGAAGTTCAATTACTACGGAAAGAAACTCAGCAGCTCCGCCAATTATTATGAGCAACAGGAAATGTCTTGCTCTTAATATATATGTGTTTCCTCTCTTGATGGCCGTATTGGTACTGTCTCTTGTAGTACATCATAGTTTGCAGTCATTAATGGCAATGTTATTTTGTAAGATGGAAAAGGGGTTAGTGGTTGTGCTCTTAGTGGTGGATGTATTGTGGTTTGGAATAATATCAAGATCCAACTGTTGGATCTCAAATCGGCCAACAGATTTCCGCTTCCCGGCATCCAGCAACATGACTCAGGGTGGCTGATCGATGGATCAAGTCTGTGGTGACCATCAAATCAGTCAACTCGAACCTGCACTGTTCCATGTCCTTGAGGTGCTGTGTGGGGAGGGCGGAAGCCTGAATCCGGAGTTGCCTGAAGAGTTCAGAGAAGCCGGAGGAAGGAGGCATACTGAAATTGCATTGTAATCCAGAATAGTCCTATGAAGACGTGATCCCAAGCTGATACTTGACCTTTTCTTATAATAAGGGCTAAAATCACTTATTTTGGTGTACAGAAGGGGTTGGCTTTGTTGAGCTGAACCTAGCTCCGGAAATTGTACAGATTATCTCATCCATTCAGTTTATGCAGTTGTGCTTGAAAGTGTAGGATTAAGATTGTGGCCCTCTTAATTCTATTTATAGATAACCCAAAATTTTTTAAGCATTTTTATTTTTTTTCTGACTGTTAGTGTTGTAAAAGGCTGTAAAGGACAAAGAAAGAGAGTAATTTTTGAGTCTTTATTTTAAAGTATTGTGGAGGAAATACAGGTTCTTATACTTGAAGAAAATATGCTATTCAAAAGAGATTTAATGATAGTGAATTATTTATTATTTTATTGTAATTGTATGAACAATTTATAATTATATTTTTCTTATATTGTTATAATCCAAATTCATGACATGAACTTTCTAGTTTGCCATTTTTACCTCTTAAGATAGATCTTCCTGGCTCTCCCTCTATACATTGAGTCAAGTAATTCGACTTCTGAATCGGAACAAGAAAGAGCTCACAACCACTGCTTGTGAATAGCTCTCCTCAACTGAAGGCGCATTATATACTACACTCAGCGGTATAAAGTTAAAGTGGTTTATTGTTAGCTACTTAATAATTGTATGGACAATTCATAATCATAATCAGTGAATCTCCTTATGTCTTAAATCCATATGAACAATATGACATGTTTATACTAACTGTTGGTTATTTAACGCCACCTGTCTTAGATTATGGGTAATTTTGGATGAAAATGTTAACAATTTAGCATCCAACTTTGAATCCAACATAAAAGAGGAGACTAACAGATAGGAGGGGTGAAACTTTCCTCAGGACAATATAATCATCTTGGAGCTAGATGATTGAGTCCCCACGCATGCTGGTTGTTTGCAGAACCAATTAGGCCTCTCTTCAAACCAAAAAAGAGGAAAAAAGAAAAAAGACAGAACGAACAACAAAAGGAAATGAAGGGAGAAGGCACGTACGTATATATCCATCTTGATGAAGCTTACTTTCACATTCACATATCTCAATTGCTGGGCATGCTAAACAGCTGCACAGTGTTCTAAAACAAAATCTAAAGACTTATTTTGATGAATTGGTGAATAAATTTTGAACTTCAGATGGAAAATGTACATTCTCATCCATCTTTCATTCGAAATACAGACTCGAAATCCGAAAATAACATTCAGAGTTCTTTTACACAAATATACATTTTTGGGAATGCAACCAAAATGAAAAAACCAGTATTGAAATTCAGTAACCAAGTAGTAATAAAAACTCTGGCGAAAGGGACGGACGCGCGAGTCTTAATGGCTTCAAATCAGCATGTATTGATAGTTCTTCCCATAAATAGTAACAGAAGAAGAAATCAAAATCCGGACCTGGGTTTTCCATGTTGAATGTTAATCTCTCACAGAGACCAACTGAACGTAGAGAGGCTGCAGACTCGGTCTAGCACCTTACTTTTTCACTAATCTTAACACGTCACCTATAAGATGTAAAGACCCCGTAACCAAAACCTTGCAGAACAATAAGAAGGGAAAATTCGTAAGGTAAAAGCAAAAGCACAAATTTATGGCTCATTAGCCAGTCAACAAAAATTAGCGAAGAAGCCAAGGCTGGTAGGCACAAAAAAAGAACGAGATCGCCAATAACAGTAACAGATATAATGTGTTCATATAAGAGTACTTTGCTTTTCTTTTCTCTAAATCAGCTTCTACTTATGTCATTTATTATGAAAGAAAGAGGCATCTTTCCTTTTACAGAAAAAAGAAGGTGTACTCGTCCACTCAACTTATTTACGTCCTTTTTTCTAAACAAACTCTGGGAAGCTACAAAGGATAGACTGGACGATGTTAATTGGATAGAACTTGTGTGGTTAAGCAGAGGGTTCCTAAATTTTCTTTTATAAAGTGGATGCTGTATCTTGGAAAACTTAGAACCAGACTCAAACTATTCCAGTGGCACTTGATCGTTAAGAAAGTGTGCCCCTTACGCAAAGTGATGCAGATTGCAGAATCTATAAACCTAATGTCTTTGCTTGCCACTGTTGCAAAAGCATCTGACAAGTGATTTTGCTGGTCAATGTTGAAAACTGATAGAGAAACATGGTTTTGGGATCAGGAAACATGGTGGTTGACAAGTAATTGCTGTTAATCCTTCTATGTATGAAGATAACTGAGGTTCCATTCCAAAACCAATTGGTGCTAAGTGGAGTAGCTCAGGATCTTATAAGATGGTCTTAGAGGTTTTGATTTTTCGATGTGGGATGAATGTATATTCCAACACTA
Source organism: Ehretia macrophylla (assembly GCA_037974665.1). Lineage (NCBI taxonomy): Eukaryota > Viridiplantae > Streptophyta > Magnoliopsida > Boraginales > Ehretiaceae > Ehretia > Ehretia macrophylla. Next base: position 49,002,312 of record CM075769.1, on the reverse strand, counting down.
TGCTCAGTTGAAAAAGCTAACTGTTACAGCTATTATGTATTTAGGACGTAAAAAACAAAAGAATATTTCTGAAGATGGCTAAAACTTGAGATAATTCAAGGTATAGTTGCAGCAATGCAGGCAATGACTAGCAAATGGACGAAAGCTCGTAATAAGAAAATGGGTTAGAATGGTATCTCTTCAATATGTATAGTGTTTTGCTTCATTTCCTCATCATTTAGTTGCTATTCATGTGATCTTTATGGAATATCTGCCATAGAGCTGTCATCATCATTCTCCACCAACTAGTTCAAAATTCGAATATTTTGCTGACCTGAACTGCAAGAACACTCACTATGTTCGACCTAATCAACAAAGGAAAGAGAACAGGATAAAACAGTTAATAGATAATAGACCAACAATTGACATTACCTGGAAACGAGTAGATTGATTTTTCCGCACATTATCCCTGAGCCAATTAATTGCTAACGGGAGTGAAGGGAACACACTACTGTTCTCAAAATTCCGGGGTCCTTTTTCTGAATCCATGACGTCTGCTTCACTCTTGACATCTACAATTTTGGCATCTCTTCCTGAAAGCAATATGCCATCAGATTTTAGTAAACTATGACAAGTACTTGTGTTTCAATGCAAAGTTTTGAAAATTGAAAAAGCAAAAATGAAATTCAGTGATCCACTTTGCATTACTTTCCAAATGGAGACTTTTAAATTCCCATGTGTAATTTCAGATGCAGCAAAAAGTTACTTAACCCAACTGCTCCGCAACATGGAACAGAAAAGTGATCCAGTACGGTTCTAATATAGACCAAACAGGAATGTGTTCAGCAATGAAGAAGAGGACACGTGCCAAGCAGAGAAAAAATGATGACACAGGAAATAAAGATTTAACACCGAGTAACTGATAGTCAATGTGATTAGAAGCACATAAACTCATGAAACAACGGGTGGAAGAGGAAGCAGGGGAGAAGGAATATGAAGATTTCTAGCTATGAAGTAATAAACAATATAAGCATGGGTTGTGATGGATTGTATGCATTCCTAATAGATGATATGAACCTGATCATGACAAAATTGCAGAGGAAGCAGTTGTGACAGATAAAAAATGTTTCCTCTTTCTGAAAGCGCATAGCAGTAAAGAAGTCTTCATGGACTTGCAACTTATATTTAAGAAAAAACTGTACTGATAATAGCATTAAAGAAAAATACCCTTTTCACGACGAATGAGGTTTTCCCATACTCTCTGAAGAGTCAACTGCCATGGGAGATTAACTTGAGTATCTTTAGGTGGCACAGCAATTGACCCTGACCCCACCTTGTTATACAATGATACATTAGGAACAAAGACTGCCTTTCTAAAGTAGACTCCTAAAAGATCAAACAAAAAGTCAAGTTAATATTAAATAACAGGGATTATTACATATACAGAAACATCACCTGCAATAAAAGATACAATAATTTTGATCCAGATCTACTGAATTAACAGAGTCGACTAGATCGAGATCATAATCTGAATTATCGAGATCTTCGATCACATAAGCTTATGATCGAAGCCTTTTCAATAGAAAGAAAGTGAGTGAGCCCAGGAGGCAAGGCCCATCTGCTAACTTTCAACTTACACGGTTACAGATCAGTCTGCTGGAGAACGTACCATGACTAGCACACATACTCATCAGGCGTGAAAGAAGTAACTGAGGGTCTCTCACTGACATACAATTGAACAGCAATATCTGTGGAATTTCCAATAATAAAAAATAAATGAATTCTAAGGAGATCAAATATTGAGGAAGAAGTGACCAAATTAGATAACATCACTATTCAATTATGGAAGACAAAATCTATGAAACTGTTCCTTAAGCACAATAGCAAAAAGTCATGCATGACCATCTATGTGAAGGTATACATATGAACCAAGCTAAGCCAAACCAAGCAGAGCCATGCCTGTGTTTATTTTTGCTTAGCCACTTATTATTTGGGATGCTGTTGGTCAGCTTGGGCTGGTGATTAGCTTTATTGTGATCAACCAAACATAGTTTACAAGATCGGGCTCGTCTCCACTCCGCTCAAATTACTCCCCCCAAACTGAACATCCACTTAGTTTTCATCTAATAATTGCTTATTAAATGAAATGATAAATAGATTGAATGCTTACCTGCTCAGACTTTTTCATGAATGTTTCAGGATGGTCCATCTGAACTGATCCATGCGAAGTTCTCAATTCGTTTTGTTCCTGATTATTCAGGCAATATTTCTGTACATAATCTTCTTTTATTGCTCGGCAAAACCAATTTGCACATACATCCATGCTTTCAGGACTATGGGCACCGTCCAAGTAGAACGTCAAGTCCCCTGGGCTCTCACTCTCAATGAAATCATCGGGAACAATTTGAGCCCGACCTAGCAAACCGGCTGTTGTTAGCCCTTTGATAAACTGCTCAGGCAGAGTCTATTTCCACCTCACCAGAGATTGATAAAAAAAGGGAAAAAAAAGAAGAAGAAAAACAATCAAATAATTGAGCAAACAAAATCAGAAAGGCGAAATATGCATCTTCTATAACTTACATTCAGGTCCAGATAATTTGTCTCAACATGCCCAGTCCTATTAAGCCAAGTGGAGCACAAAGCAGTAGCAAGACCAGCATTTTGATACTGGTGCTCACCCTCAAGTCCAAGATGTAGACCATTCAGCAACTTGGGATCCAATGCTGCAGCTACTTGAAGATCTATCTGTCAACAGCAAAATTTTTCAATTCAATTAGAGATATATATTGTGGTCTTTACGCTTATCTGCAACAAGATACCTTAGGCTGATTAAGACAGATCAACGTGAAAGTTACCCTAATTCTGTTTCATATACCACTAGACTCAAATGCAAGGTCATTAGATAGCAGATATGTCTCACTTAAGTGTATTTATGTCCCAAATATCTCCAGTTGGGAAGTCTTGTGGTTATAATGTTAAGAGTATCTAAAAGAAAAACATATGCTATAATAACTTACTACTCCCATCTTCAGTTTTTACTATCTTGACCCTTTACATCTTCTTGGACAAGGGAATGTTTGAAAAGTGGAGGTTCTCGCTACCAGCACATATGAGTGCTATACACTTGCAACTTCACTAATTCAGAAGGGTATTAAGCCAAGTCAATATTACCATTTGTCCTGTTGAATGCTGTGCCCAACCATCAAGTTGCTATAAGTAAACAAACTCAATAGCTAGCAGTTTGATCTCAAGCTACACAAATTTCATTCGAGCAGAACTACAGTTTCATGTTAAAGAATATTCAACTCACATCCAACTGTGAAGCCTTTTCTTCAAGTACACGCATTGCTTCATCAGGCTGAGGCACAGTAAAAGCTGGCACTCCGCGCTATCTCCAATATAATAAACAAGAGACATCTCATTAGAAAGAAGAAAGAAATAAGATCTGAAGAAAGAACAGAATCAGAATGAAATAAGAAATTTTCAAATTATCTAAGCGTTGAATATATTCTGCTTAATATCTATATGAAATCTGACTTTTTACGATACCTTAAAGATCCCAGCCTTCTCTGCAGCAATTTGTCCAAGAGTATTTCCTGCCCGCAGAGCATTCAAAAAGGATCATTGAGTCCTAGTAATATTCAAATTAGGGGAAGCACAGTTCTTATTTGAAAAACCACGGAACGTCTAATATGAGCTGTCATAGTTAGATGGAAAGTTATGCGGGTAATCCCTTTGCAGCATCATGCAAAATTGTTCATGCTCAATATGATCCAAATCTTACAGCTCAGTCATGCTTCCTAGTTCCCACCTTACAAATTACATATTTGGTCACAGAAAGCTAATGCGAGACTGACATCCTTATGACAATTGTATATTATAGTCATATCTGTGCTAAGTTATTACAGACCATACTGACTTCACATGCAGTCTCCCATTAAAAAAGAAAACCTAGAGAAACATGCTATGATGCACATTGGATTAACACATCCCACAGGAAAATTAATATAAATTGTAGATTTTCCAAGCAACAACTTGACCACTTTAAGGAACTGGTCTTTATTTCCCAATCATAGTCTTCACAATTTCTCATCTCTTCCTACTTCCTATTACGTTTAAAGTGGAGAATCATGGTTATTTGTGTTAAACTGTTTTACTTTACTTAAAGATGACATATTTAAGTTGGCATCTAGCACAAACTAGAATGATATCAACTGTTATATTGATTAATCACTATTTCAGCAATTGATATCTTGCATGTAAATTCCCACATCTATGAGGTCTAATAAAATGGGGCTGTCAAGAGGCCTAACATATCTAATGTAAACATCCTTATATCCGCATTTCAAAACATATCTATGTAAACAGGTATGTACCAAAAGAGTCCAGTAAAAAGGTTTGTTTCTAAAAAGTAATTTTGAAAACTACTTAGTTTCGAGTGTTTGGGAGCAATAAGGAACAAATGAGTTCGAAATTGCGAAGATCAAATAAGCCCACAAAAGTTTAGAGCTTGCTTTTATATTGTTCGTTGCTCGAAAATCATTCACTATTTCAAGACGATGGAAATACTGAAAATCATAAGAATGACAACCCAAACATTAACACAATATGGGTTGCCAAACGGCTTTTAAGTCAGACTTGTACTCCAAACATGAACCGAGAGTTCAAAATGCTTGCCAAACGGCCCCTAGTTCCTTTTAGGTATTCTCAAGCATTACAACTTGTGTTTGAAACAGTGAAATAGTTGAATCCAAATTTAAACCAAAAACCAATAGAAATGCCAAAAATGGAATTCTGTTGTAGATAACAGTAATATTATACCCCAGAATCTCCATTATATTACACAACAGCCTTCACAAGTTACCCTTACTAATATTTTATTATTTACTTATCTCTTTGGACATTTAATCAGATGTATGTGCTGACAGCAGTTCTCTTATAACAGAACTTGATAGTGATCCAACCTACTGCAGCCGTAGAATAAACTAGAATATCCAGAATAATTGAAATTCATATTGGCAGCATCTTCCATAATGACTAGTCAGTTACCTAGAAATAATGGAGAGAAGACACTAACCAAGAATTTCCATGTGGTCATACCCAAGGGAAGATATACCACAAACAATTGGTGTCTCAACCTGAAAGACAATAATATGCATCCATCATGTAAAAGACCTGATTACACATATCACTTCACCTATCTAAAACACAAGTTATCTGGGCAATCAACTTATGATCAATAATAATAAGAAAGGACATTGTCTCCCAAAATGAAGTTTCTAAAGCATACCACATTTGTTGCGTCAAATTTTCCACCTAAACCAACCTCCAAGATAGCAACATCCACCTGTGCCAAATTTAAACAAAAATTCATTGATAAGGATCACATCATTAAAAGAAACTTTAAGATCAAATAGATTTGCATCAAATCCAATGTAGGGAAACTTAATTGGACATGCCTGCTCTGCTACAAATATCTTAAAGGCAAGCAACGCAAGGAAGCGAAAATAAGTTGGCATCGGTACTTTGTCAGTGGTTTTCTCCTGCTAAAAAACAATAAGAGAATAATAGAATTGTCAAAATTTGAACTATGAAATCCATTAGAGTGACTATATGAAGCTCTTCATCCTGGTGTACATTTGAGATCATACTGTTCAACCAAATGTCTAGATCATTTCCAACTTTTTTTCTCTTTCATTTTATCAAATTTATAGCTAAAAATAGACATGGAACAAGAATAGAGAACGAGGAGTTCTCAATTGAAAAAAAAAAACGAAAGAATAGATGCAAATAACCAAAGAAAAGTCAATAAGCACTCTCCAGCAATGTTGCTAAAAATCTGAGCCATAGAATATCTCAATTATGACACAAGGTACTTATGAGATCGATAAGTACATTCGATCTAATACAATGATTTTGCTGTATCCAAACTAATACCAATGCAAGCCATTTAACCAAAGAAAAGCCAATAAATGCTTTCCAGCAATGTTGTAAATCTAAAAGGCCATTGCACAAAAGGATTCGGTATATACCATTAAAAATTAAGGGTAGCAATGGTTTGAAGAAATCTCCCACTTCCTCTACCCTTTGGTTCTGACAACTATGACTCAGAATACTATGTTGCCAATCACTTGACCACTAGAAAGGTTGAATGCATATAATGCATATCAGAGATATGGTTCATATCTATTCCTCTCAATTTATATGAAAGAAACAATGCAAGAAAAAGGGTCTAATTAAAGAACGATAACATCACATGGCTACAAGGATAAACTCGACTTGTTCAATCACAATGATCTTGTCCAACAAATTGGTGTCTTTAGCCGCATGACACCAAGATGGAGCACATGTAGGCATATTTAGAGCTGCAACCTCCAAATCATTGTGAGAGACCATGCAACAAAAGTATCACCATGCAATTTCAGCAGGAAACCTTACACAACAACTTCTAGACATGAATACTGGACCTCCTTAGAAATTCTAATCCAAATCACTCCATTTTTCTTGAAGAATTAAACTGTAAAGAATTTGATACCAAAGGCCAAACGAATGAAATGCTTCACCAATGGATACGTTGTTCATGGCCATATGCCAAAAAGTCAAATAATTTTTCAGATGTAGACTTTTCCTGTTCAAATAATGCAGATAGATTGTAGTGTTGATATCAAGGGAAGAAAATTCTGTTTGCACGGCAAAGAGGTAAATTACGAGAAATTTTATCTGCAATGCAGTATCGATCAACAAAAATGGAAGGCAAGAAAGATAAATATTATGCCAAAGAAGCATGTTTTGCAGATAAATTTTTTTTGCAACATTTCATAACACTGCAAAACAAATATATATTTGAAACAAAATAAAATTACTTTACTTGCCTTCAATCTATCCCAACACCACCAGAAATATGCTAGAAACTTCTCTTCACCAATGTTCATGCTGAAAGAACCAAATCGAACTAGAGAAGTCAAGATATCTCTTTGCTTTTATTAATAAAAGCTAATACATTAAAGGAAACTCTGAAAAATTGGAACTGCAAAAAGGAAATAAAAACCATTCGAGAGACCAACCGAATAGTACGCACACCTTTGCGGGAAAAGTAAAACAGAAAGAACGAGAATCTCTAATATATGGCTATGGCCATAGCCAGGGCTGATTGCATGGAAGCAAAGAGTTCATCCCAGTCAACCCTCACTTTTAGTCATTCAAGAAAAGGAACAATAAGTGCACAGCTGAAGCAAGGCAAAATGACAAGAAGGCCCCAATTGGCTTGTGCTGATTGGCAATGACATTAATCCATCATATGTGAACAAAATGAAAATGAAAACTCACCCATCCAGTCGAAATCTTTCTCGAACATCAATGAGGTGTGGAGATGTGAAAAGTCCAGTACGGAAGCCACAATTATGTAATATGGACTCTGCAAAGGTGCAAGTTGATCCCTTCATAGCCACAACAAAAAAGTGAATCAATGTTGTAACTCATACACAAAGACGGCTTTATTTTATGCTAGTAGAAGGCGGGTGGGAGAGTGTCACGCCCCCAAAAAATAGTCCAAGTTAAACTCAGGGACGCAATGCCGCGAGCTTAAGAAGATTTCTCCTCCTACACCCGCAAGGCGCTAACACCGCAATACATAAATCTAAACCCACAAAATAATTCATCAGAGCGTCTAAAACTCTTAATTAAATCAAATCACATTTCGAATTATCTATTACAAGATTTACATATCGTATTTCTTCCAAACTATCTTTTTCGTAATAATATTTAACTGCAAGGATTGATCTCATAGGGTGGCCTCTAAACCCATGTAGCTTGGACAGCTCTATAACCCCTGCCTCTACATAATTATAATAAAATAATATAATGAGCGAAACAATGCTCAGTAAGAAGAACACCCAGAGTCAAGCTCTGAGGGTTATCTGAATAAAAAGATGCGATGTAGAAATCGGAATTAAATCAAAGACGCGATACGAAGTCAAAGTACAAAATGGACGAAAATAGCTAATTTACATTAGACCAGAACTGAACCATAACCTGATCAATATAGAATATACACTCAAAGCTAATACTAGAATTTACGTAACTGGGTATCACAAAACCTGTGCAACTATCTCACAATCCTATCTGTACTGAAGTATCATAGAAACTTAACTGTATTCTTAAAGTATAAATATCTCAAAATCGCATAACACATAAATATCACCTAGAGCCGTGATAGTCATAGCTAAATCACAGAATGGCCACCTGCGGCCTCCGTAAGGTAGGGCGTCCCCCACCTACGGTACAAAGCGAAGTATACGCGGCAGTTTCACCCGCTGATGGGTGTCACAGCTCTAGAGATAACACATAACAATTAATACATTCAGTCATCAGATAATAACATAATTAATACTTAGACATCATAGTCCCTCACTTCGAGTAGAGTACAAGATTCTGAATGACAAGCGGATCGGAATGGAATCAACGAATTTTTAGAATATGAAACATTAAACTGAAACAGTAGGGATAGAAGCAAAAGGGATCTAGGCGTAAAAGGGTTGTCCAACTTACCTCCATCAGGCCTTAAGCTAATTCAACATTTCTTTCGAACATTATGATTCAATGCTAACTTTTGGCTGCAACATAAGAATTATAAACTATAGTTTTATACATATTTACGAATAATAGGCTAAGAGGTTTCAACAAATATATAAGTAAACTACGAAATATAAATTCTGAATAACTTTTCGAATGCTGTAACATTTATTTAGCAATTAATCAATTTTCATCTAAGTTCTTTATCTTGTATTGGTTTTCCTTGTTTTTCTAATTACTTTTAACCATTCTTCTTACTTTTCTTCTCTTCAGTCACAAGGCTGACGTATTTGTTACTACATATTACACACATGCACCACCACTACACCAACTTACTTACCCATCCTCATATACAATTATATACACAGCTGCCACACACAAACATACTACCTTCTTCATGAATGAACACACATGCTTGCACTCATCCAATACATCTCTAAGGCTATGATGAACACACACACACCCACTTACGGACACCATATACCGCACATATATGCATACATACTCGTCCCTATAATATACATACATATGCAGATATAATTATATTTATGGACCTAGTTACAGCTCAAGCTATATTCTTTTAATTCTTTGGTAGTTTAGCCACATGATACCAACCGGTTGTGTTTCAAGCTAGTCATCAAATTTAGCATTTTACAGTGCAAAACTTCTTCAATCCAAACTAAACCATAAACTAACTAGTTTTAGACTAACATGAAAATAAATACCTCAAGCTTCCTTACCTTCATTCGAGTTCAATTCTATGCACAAAATTATGTTTTCCATTCTATCTTTTCTTCTTTGCATTGTTTTCTTTACTACTTTCTTTTTCCTTCATTTTTATTCATTCACCTTCTTTATTTTACTCACACCTCGATCCATCTCTTTTGTTTCTTTCTTTTATTTACATCTTAGACTTTTCTTTTCTTATTTTATTCTTACACTGGTTTGTTCATTTTCCACTATTTTGCCTTATTTTGGATTTCCTTTACATACATTTATTTTAACTTTTCCTTTTCTTAGCTGACTGTTTCTTTTCTCTAACTGTTTATCTTTCTTAGTCTTTCCTTTTATTTCACCACCTTCTTTCTTTTCCTCTTTCGTTGTCTATAACTCTATACTAACCAACCTGAGCACAACTTTATATTAACTACTCTAATGCATGATATATTATATAACACGCATACTAGCACACAAATATATGTACACATGCACCAACACCTCACAGCGCTAGCCCGTCACCCTCATAAACTCATACGACAAACACACTCTGCATCATACCCCTTTCATGTTTTTATGCTTTTGTTCTTGAAATCTCCTGATAAGCTAAATTTATCGTTGTTCTTACATTCAAAGTTCATCATATGTTAATAAGTCTCCAGTTAGAATCAGAATTAATTAAGGCTAGGTAACTACCTTTACACATGCATATATATATACTTCTATTAAACTAAGATAAAGTTTAACAAAAATTAATCCTTACTTGAATCAAGTCTGAGATGCTATTGAATTATTTTTCTTCTCTACTTTCTCTCTATTTCTCTGTTTCTCGGTTCACTCTCTCTCTCTTACAGATCTTAGATTATTTCCTTTGTTTATAGTTCTCATATGTTCTGATCTTCTTAAAGTTCTCTCTTTAGTTTTATATTTCACCTTCTTTATCTTTCGTCCTTGTCATTACATGAGCAGCCAAGTTTTTGCCATGCAGCAGCTTAAAAAAAACAATGCCTAGCTGACTAATGACCTTTGTTTCTATCCCTTTTCTTTTCGTTTTTATGGATAACGATCAGGACCACTTATCCTTATATAGAAATTTTGGCTAACCAAGGGACCCACTATTAACCTTAATCGAGGTACAATCTAAACTGGAATAAACTTGAATCCAAATAAAATAATTCTGAGAACACAAATACGCAACCCGTTGGTAGTTCAAGCATATCTTTCAAAAACAGTTATAACTTCTTTGAAGAAATTGCAATTGATGTACCATGTGAAATATTAAAAACTAGACTCGTAAAATTTTTTAAACATATATTGCTCATTAGCTAACTCTTTATCAATCACTACAATTTTAATTTTGAAGTTGGCCCACAATTGATTCGTAACTTTTAAATATTTCAGACTTCTTTAATTAATCTTGTAATTAAGCTTATTTGCTTAAGCTTGGCATCACTTTTAATCAATTCTAAATTTACACATGAACTCGAATATAATGAAACACAATATATAATTATTGTTAGCGGATCTTTCTTTTACAATTGCATAATTTATTTTTAACTCGTATTTTGTCGGGGTATCACAGAGAGGGTTGGGGAGGAGGGGGAAGGGTAGTTCATTCATGCAAATATGAACTAAGCATAGATAGATTAATACTTTCCCCAACGGAAAGTTGCATTGAGAACGACATGGCAAATCACTTCCTATTTTTCATCAAGAAGTCAATCTGTTTCCATCAATGTTCAACTTCCAAGCTATTCTTGTCATGCATTATTCCTTATCTTTACATATATAGATGCCAGAAACCATAATAAAAATTACAAAATTTCTTATTGACTTGTACGTATATGTACACTCTGAAAAAATGTTGATATATTAGAAACATAAGCTGGGTATACCAAGAAAATTTACCAAAATCTTCTATTGAAACAGGACATGGCGCGATAACCAAAGGTTTGCCAGTTTAATCTAATGGGAGTATAGGGACACCATGCACCTTAAAGCAGACAACCAACACATGCCACATCAAGGCAAAAACTTTTAGTAGACCACGCAATGAACGAAGCACCCACTATGTGCGAGGTCCGGGTTTGGATCCAAAAATGCCTACTGTACACAGTCTTAACTTGTATTTTTGGCATACACTATTTCCATAACTAAACCTGTGACATCCAGGTCACACGGTGACAATTGTACTCCCTTTACGTAAATATTTTTGTTAAACAAAGCATTTTCCTAACTGTTTTGATATATGCATCTACAAATTCCAGGAAAGCTTGTAGACATATAGGTATATAACTTCCACGATCAATGGCTCTAAATTTAGCAAGCACAAGAAGCAAACAATTCGATATAGAGCAATCACGTCAAGCCACTAGATATAAACTTTAACGAAAATCAACGAAAAATATTCGATCTTAAAGGAATTCTATTAGAAAATTATGTAGTGATTAGTTACCTTTCCTTTGGTTCCAGCAACATGGATAATTTTCAGCTGCCTAATTGGTTCCTTCAAGTCCAGCATCTAATAATAATAATAATAATAACAATTCATTTCAATTAATACATTATAAAGAAAGCTTAAAAAACAAAAATTTAAATCTACATGAAATCAACATTCAGCAAAAAAAAAAAAAGAAAGATGGCTACATCGAGATAATCAAAGAGTAAATCGAATCTATCGCCCGTGTTGCTCTTATCAGCACGACTGCGTTTTGTAATCAACGAAGATAAAGCCTCCATTGCCTCCTCGTACGATGTCTGTGTCGTCGATTCATTGTCCTCACCTGCACCACCACCGCATTCATAATTCAGTTAGAAACAAATTCAACTTGCATAGATACATGCATGATTATAGGTGATTGAGAAGTAACACTCATAAAGAAGTGATGATGTGAATTTTGGACTGTTTACGTGCTCAGCACTTAGCTCAGTCAATAAAGTGGACCCACTTTGTCATAACTTTTCGAGGAATCATTCATCATTACACTCGAAATGACTCAAATTTTTTTTCAATATTTTCGACCTTGGTTCCGTAAGTAGGAGCGAGTAGAAAAACTGATAAATACAATCCCATAGAGTATGAAAATAAATGTATGCACTTCGATTAGTGTCGTATTTCATATTTAAAATTTATAATGATTCCTCTAATATTACGATCCCGAGTAATAACAGAGCTAAGACCCGACCATACAAGCGGGGTTCCAACATGTGCATCATCGGAAAATAAGATGTACCTTGTGACATGTTGAATTGGCGAGCAAGTTGGAAGATTAGAGGAGTGGGTTGTAACGGTTGGTGAGCGGAGAGGAGGGATAGATTGCGTATTGCACCAACGCTTTTTAAACCAATAAAATTAATACTATTTATATTATTGTTGTTCTTTATTTTTCTTTTTATTTCTTTGTTTTTTGTTTTTTTACTCAGAATGAGACGTAAGTAAAAAAAAAAATCTAGATTTGTTGAGGAAATATTTACCCCTCATATCTTTGTCAAGTAAAATGTCTAGTGTTATTAGTTAGTGGAGTGTTAATGAATGTCTGAGTAATGCTAAGAATATTTGGAGGGTAGAGCATGGCGAACTAATATTTGTCACCTGAGAAGAAAATGATTATTAGAGTTGTTGCAACGCCAACAAAGGTCAAAGTCAATTTTTTTAATTAAAAATTATAAGTTTTGATTCTATTCTTTGTTTTTCGAATATTTATTAATAGTTGAGGATATTATAATTGCATATTAATTGTTAAATTTTCTATCTCCTTAATATGAAATTTGATAAGAAAAAATGGTGAAAGATAGAATAGTTCATCCTTGAGTGGTTTAAGGGAGAAGTTTCAAAATGTGCAATATTTGTATAGATACTTGTTTTAAGAGGTCTAAAACCACAACAACTTATAATGGTATGTTGCAGTTTGATATGTGATCTTGTGATGCTTTGAATGAGTAAATAGAGCATTTTTTATTTCAATGTTCATATAATCATAGATATTGCAGTAAGTTTTGAGTTGGTTTAAAATCATGAGAGATAATTAATATTGACATAATAAACTTGAATAGTTTGTGAATCATTTTAAGAGAAAGTTTTCAAGCAAGACTGCAATAGATAACTGTTTCAATTAATGTTTATTAGGGTATGACAAGAAAGAAACTCTAAAATTTTAAAACAATCTGAAAATGATCCCTCAACTACATGAAAACATGATGGGGAAGAAAATATCAATTAATAGAGAAAGACATAATCTACTATGACATCATCTTATGTTTCTGGAGGCCCAATCTTGAACGTAGGCCTAGACCGCGTACTATTGTCCACATCCATGAAAATATAAGATCGGTCATCAAGTTTAGAAGAATGACAAAACGTGGATTTGGGCTTTGAAGCTCAAAGGCCCAAGCCTAAACAAAACTGTCTACCAACAATCACACATTGGCTAAAAAAAAAAAAAAGAAAGAAAGAAAAGAAAAATGAATGCATTCTTGCACCGACTGTAGAGATTTAAGAGCAGTCGAATGGTGGATTATTCTCTTAACAGTTGGGAGATCAATATTCGAACTTATGGGGGTGAGAGATAGGTGGAGGTGAAAAAAACCAAAAAAAACTTCAGCACCCATAAGGCCATTTGTTAATATCCTCCCAACGTTTCTGAAAAGGGAAGATACGCTGATCAGACTTGGATGTTAATTAGACTGAATAAATGTTTTTACCTAGACTTTGTTTGAGCAAGCAATCGAGAAATGATTTTATTCTATTGTGTTAGTATATGCAACTCATTTAGCATGTGATATCCCATCCTATATCGATTTTGTAAAAGATATATGTTTAATTTACAATGACTTAATTTCACTATTACAGTCAACATGAATTTAAGTATTTTAGATTAGTTAATTAAGTTTAATATATTAACAAGCCAGTTGGATATCATAAAGATCATCATTATCCTGTGATGCACTTGCTAGTTTTATAATCTGCCTGGTCGATTGAAAATTGCTTCCATAAAGTTGACTTCCAGTACATTCCCTTTTCCTTCATTTCCCTCTTAACGACATAGGTTCTATATATTTTCACTTGTGAGTGTGAGTTTTAGAACTTTGGTGAATTGTATAAAACCACAGACAAGTAGTATCAAGTAAAATAAAAGTTGAAATCACTAAAGGAGATCACATCATGCTATAGTGTAATTACTAAATAATGAGTAATGTCTTATGTCACAATTTTTTTTTTTTTTTTTTGTAAAAATTCGTACATTGAATGTCATCTCAAGTGAAGAAATAATGTATAACAATGTTTCGACGCAACTTTGTATACCAACAAATGACAATCTTTGTTGTCATCCATTTCGTTATCTAATAATTCTTTTTTAAATGAAAAAAAAAAGTTGATAATGTTTAAACAATATTCTTGTGATGTTACACCCTTTGTTCTCGCTCTACAAAGACTTGTAGAGGAGTCGGGGAGGATATTTCGATCTATGACTTCTCATTAAACAAAATTAACTATCTCACTCTGCCTCTCTCCCATTGATCGATAGATTCAAAGAGATGATTGGCCGATAATTTGTTGCCGGATTCTTAAAGCAAGCAGAAAATGTTGGTAATTGGTATTTCGTAAACGAGGAAAGCCAATTGACTTGAGACTTTGTTGCTTGGTGGCTTTAATTACACAACTACTTGCCTTATCAAACTAATTTTGGAGCTATCAGCTAGACCTGGATAGTACATCGAGGTTTAAGTTAGTACGAAATGCTTAGTAGATTTCGAGTTGACATTGACTTGGTAAGCATGTTAGACTAAGTGATCCAAAAACCAAATAATTATAATTTCATGACATAATTCTATGTATTATATTATTTTGTTAATGAATAGTTTATTTAATTACTTAATATATTAATTATATTTAAATAAAAGTCTTTAGGATGATCTTATCGATCTTATTCTTAAGACGTTAAGAATATATACGAGTGACAAAATCTATAATTGGCGATATATTATAGTTTACGTCCTTAATCATAGGATGAATTAATTCATCCGGATAGATTGACATACAATCTACTACTTCGATTAATATGGGATACTAATAATGGGGATAATGAGTCTTATGTTACATTGGAAGATATATAGTGTTTGTTAAGAAAAAGTGACTGAACATGACTGATCATCTAACAAATTGTATGAATAATCGATAATTTGTTATATGCTGTAATTGTGTAATTATTCCTTAGACTTAAGACATAATGGTTGTCTTGTTTATGGAATATCATAATTTATTAGTGCAATATTATCTAGTCCTAATTATGGATTGGATCATGTACTCAGAGGTTATGGTTTAGTCCTGCACGGAGACATATGAGTTTGTGATATGAAATTCATCAATTAGGGATCCTATGCGATCTATTAATTAAATAACCGAAAATCCTTGAATGAGGTGGAATAGTCGTTCCACAATTCATTGATGAATTACTAATTAATTAAATTTGGTCATATGATTAAGTAAGAGAGTTTGACATCCCTATCCATAACTTTGACTTAATCGTGATAGTTTAGACGGAAGGAATCAATTACATGAAAAATACATATTACATGGTTCGGATAATTTTACTTCATTATTAATTGAGTAGTTATGATATATTTCTAAGTGTCACTCACGACTTATACGAAAATTAATTTAAAAAGTTCTAATTAAATATTAATTGAAGATTAATATTATTTCTCTTCTATCGACAATTACAAGTTCCAAAAATACTATGAAAAATCAAGGGCTACTAGACTGAGAATTAATCAATTTTAAATTCTATTTTTCTTAATATGATATCATAACTAACCACCGATTCACTTTTATTCATATACGTATAATACCATACTCATGCTTTCTTGTTGATTCTATTTGCCATTGATTCACTTTTATCCATTTACTTGTAATCTCATATACCTTTTTTAGGTATATTGCTACATATATTGATCAGCAAAACCAATCTCTTAGTGCCTAAATGGCTACTAGATAATTGCCAACTAGGGTTAGTTTTCCTTTTCTTATTCTCTAGATAATACATTAGACAATGTAATCATTGAGTAAAATATTAAAGTCATAACCATGAAGTAGAACTCCCCAAGGAAAGATAAATACTTGGTCCTGGAGAGAGAGAGAGAAAAAGAGAGAGAGGATTTCAGAGATGGCTCCATTGCACATGAGAGCTCCATCTTCAAGAGCCAAGACTATACAGCACCCAACCCATCCAAAGCATCCACTTGAAGAAGTTTACATCGCCACAGAATACATATGCAATGGCTGCAACGCTTTAGGGTCTGGCACAAGGTACCGTTGCTCAGCATGTGATTTTGATCTGCATGAACACTGTGCTAGATGCCCAACAACGCTATCATCATATCTGCATCCTCATCATGCATTAATCTTGCAGAACAAACATGTCAATGACCGCTTCTGTGATGTTTGTGGCGATCTTGTTAATGGCCTCTTCTACTCATGTGAAGCGTGCCTGTTTGATGTTCATCCTCTTTGCACTCTTCTACCCTTGAATGCTCAACTTGCTCTTCATCCTCAACATCTGCTAACACTTGAGCCTGGAAACTCTAGCTGGTGTGCAGTGTGCCGCCAAGTATGCAATTTCTGGCGATATAGATGTAACTCATGCTGCCTTGATGTCCATCCCGAATGTGTTTTAGGACGTCCATCTGATGTTCCTAGTGGTTCTACCGGCCAGTCTCCAGCTACACGGGGCGCACTGCCACCACAATACGGTGGTTATGGTGTTGGGATTCCTTGCACTATTGGGTACCCTGTGCCCATGAACCAGCAAGGTTTCCACATGGGAATGAGTCAAGCACCCATGTATCAGGGGCAGCCTTGTTTTGTAATGGGAATGAACCAAGCTTTCCATCAGGGTCAAGCTGGTTTTGGAATGGTTAATAGTCAATCTTCCAATGAGGGTCAAGCTAGTAAAGGGAAAAGCATGAAGAGAAGGATCTTCTCTGTTGTTGGGAGATTTGCGGTTAATGCTGCAATTACTTCTTTGATTGGGGCTCCCATTGCCTTTGCGTCTTGAAATCAACGCAATTTAACTGAGTGAAGATTCTCTCATAATATTATAATATTGTGAGCGAAATTTTAAAAATACTTGTATATATATGTTTAAATTACTTCTTTCATAACTGTATAAATAATTCAGAAATGTTAGATCTAACTTATTACGTTATGTGCTAGATCGATTCCCTTGGTCCATGGGGATATCTTCTAATTTCTTGCAAGGTTTATTGATTTTGTCTTTCACTTCCCAAAGATTTACGTGATGTGCTGTTGTATTGGAATGTTATTGTTCTTTTGTTGTCGGAGTTTTTTCTATGATGATCAGTACTAGTCTGAAGTTTGATATATTCCTCTGTGGATTTGATGTCAAATGTTCAATTAAACTCCTTTGTTGTATCACTACAAGAAAAATGGTTTTGACGAGAGACGATTCTCCTTGCTGGACCGTCGCCGCAAGGGTCCCGGAGAGGACCCAGTGAGGGGAATCGTCCCTCGCCGAAACCTTCGTCGGTGATTTGGGGTTCCTCGGCGACCCCACGCCATTTGGCGATGGCTCGGCGAGGGACAAATTTGGCGACTACTATACGAGGGCAAGAAGCCCTCGCATTTTTGGTCCCTCGCCGTGCCCTCGCATTTTTGGTCTCTCGTCGTGCCCTCGCCGACCTCTTGCACAAATGTAAATTTATATTTGTAGAAATTTTCATTATAATAATAAGTTGTTTGACCTGTCAATTAATTATTTATTACTGCAAAATAATTTTTAAACCACATATTTGTAGAATTATCTAATAAATATCTAAAAAGATTGTTCAAAGTAAACCCAAAAGTTATTACAGTCTGATTGTAATGAAGTTTTATAATGTCATAACATTAAAAAAATTGGAAATTCTATTCCCTTTCACCATCATTCGAAGATGAAGACAAAGACGACGAACACTGTTGATGTGTATGAACAGGTAACCTTGAAGCAAGTAGTGCTAGTTGTGCTTGGAGATCATGTAGCTGCGATGAATTTTCTTGTTGGAGTTTGTAGTACGCCTCGTTCTGCTTATCCAGCTTCTCTTGCAGATGGAGTACGCCTCGTTATTCTTATCCAGCTTGTCTTGCAACTTGCAGTACGCCTCATTATTTTGTTCCAGCTTGCTTTCCAAAGATGTTGTGGCTCGAGAAACTGCCTCTAATTTCCATTACCTATTTCAATACTATCGCTATAATTCTGATTATCATACCACTCTAATATATCGGACTTAACTTTAACTTAGTATCAAACAAAAATGTAAGATTACTCAAGTTTTATCCATTCAAAACTTGAACCTAAGTTCAATAACACCTTTGACATCATTACATTTCATATAATTAAGCTTGTAATCAAGAATTAAAAAATTCTCTTACAATTTTCGGAATCGACAAACGGACAGAGTCTCCTCTGCATCGTGAAGTAACCAGTTACCTGTATTATCTGAAGAGATAGCCACATTGCAATATACAAGCATTGACAGTCAAATACAATAAATATTAAACAAGTTCCTAAGACCATCAAACTGTTTTTACTAAACAAAATTAGATATTCATGCATGCATTTCCATTTGCTATTGAAATACTATGTCTATATTTCTGATTTTCATACCACTCTAATATTTGACACTAAACTTTCTTAGATATTAAATCGTTCAACCAACTCTAACTTAGTATCAAACAATCATGCGAGATTACAAGTTTGTTATTTTGGTTAAAATCTAACTATTTGGTTACTCCAATTCCTAACATCGAACGTTAATTATTTCCTATGATTCCTACGATTTTTCAAAATGTTCGGGAAGTCCCGAAATTGCACGTAAAATTAGAATTATGCACATTAACTAATTAAATGTGCCTAGTAGATACCCAATCTACCATTCAATTGCACCCAAATTAACATTTTACACGAAACCCCTTTTTAATTTTAGCCAATTATGCATTTTAATTCATCAAAACTTCTCCGAATATTGTCATTTCTTAGATAATCACTTATAACCACCTAACCAATCAATTTCAATCAAAAACTTAGCAAACAACCCAACTTTATTTCAAAAGTCCATTTGTAATCCCAACTAACAAGCTAACTTCCGAGCAACGGGAGGACCCTACGAGCATTCTAGTCATTCAATATTCACTACCCAACCATAATGAAGTTCTACAAAAACCGAAAACACTAAAACGAACCAATTGCCTGAAATGTCCCATTTATGTTCCAATTCAAATTTACCAATTCAAGCCATGTAATACCTATTTAAACTTCACATTTAGCCTCCTCAATGTCTATGACACCTAATAGAAGCGATAAAACGCAAATCGGAACAAAACCCCCAATTTTCACAGGTTACTATTCATCTTTACTATTCATCATCTTCAAGAATTGAACCTTTGCAATAATTTCATAAACAAACTGTTAAACTACACAAATAAGGTCTCCTCAACATGTAATCAACATATTATACAAGATTTAAGCTTTAGATAAACATATATTAACAAATCTAAAAAATCATAAACTTTGACATAAACATCCAAAAACAAAATTGCATATATATACATATAAAAATGTATAAATGTAAATACATAATGTATATATATGTATTTATACATATATATATACATACATATACATATAGGATATATATACTTATATGTATACATATAAAATGAAAAACAAAGTGTAAAAACAAGAATATTACCACTTAAATCAGAGGTGAAATACATATGAGGAGGGGGGGTAGTAGTATAGGATAGGGGGTATTGGCTTCGTTGAGGTGAAATGGGGGTAGGGTTTTTTTTTTTGGGTTTATGTTTTTCAAATGAGGGCAGCAGCTGCTGCCCTCGATTTGTGTCAATTCTCGGCGAGGGCCCAGCGGCGGCTGGCCCTCGCTGAAAAAAGTTTGTTTAAATTTTTTTTTTCTATTTGAATTTTTTTTTTTCAATTTTCGGCAAGGGTCCAGCGGCGGCTGGCCCTTGCCGAAATATATTTTTTTTAATAATTTTTTTCTATATTTTTTTTTCTGTCTTTAAATATATTTTTTAAAATTTTTGGCGAGGGCCAGCCGCCGCTGGGCCCTCGCCGAAATATATATTTTTAAAATATTGTTTTTCTCTGTTATTAACTGTAATATTTTTCCTTTAAGGATAACTTAGATTTTTTTATCAACATTTCCCTATTAAGTAGATATTTCTTTGTTTTGTCAGTACTTCACGTTTAAGTACCATATAAGAATTGCTACTGCTTCGGAAAAAATTTCAACACTTGTTGTTACTCAGTGTTTGAAGGCCTTGTTCGTTAAAAAAATTGTAAATGACGAGAGACGGTGTTGTCCCTTGCTTGACTCGGCGCGGAGAAGGGTTGTCCATCACCCAATCGGCGAGGAAACGGTATGTACCGGCGAGGGAAGGGCATGTCCCTCGCCGAAACAGCGAGAGAAAGGCCTGTCCCTCACTGAATCAACGAGGGAATGGCATGTCCCTCGCCGAATCGGTAAAGGAATAGCCCGTCCCTCGCCGAATTGGCGAGGAAAGACCTTGTCCCTCGCCGAAACGGTGAAGGAATGACTTGTCCCTCGCCGAGGCGAGGGAAGGCCTTGTCCCTCGCCGAATCAGCTAGGGAAGACCCTATCCCTAACCGAATCGGCGAGGAAACGAACTGTCCCTCACCGAAACGGTGAGGGAACAGCCTCCCTCGCCCAGTCCTCGCCGAAAAGCGAGGGCCGTTGTCGAAACCGATTTTCCTTGTAGTGTATATTGATTTGTGTTTCAACCATCTATTCTTTTAGTCCAAAAAAAAACCATCTATGCTTTTACATAGTCACATCGCGTTCAATTTCTTAGCAAGTTGATATAGTGGTGATCTTTATGATATATATTTTACTAACAATAATTGGTAAATTACACTCATAGCACGGCATAAATAAATTGAGGCATGGAAGACATTTTTTTTTGGAACGGAGATTTAGCTAATGATTATGATTCACTAAGAAGAGATATTTTTTCTCTATTTTCTTTCTCAAGCAAAATCTTCAGACCCATTGGTACATGATCAGTATTTTGTTCCCCTAAGAACGGCCCCTGTCCCATATAATAGTTGGCTAACCAATTTATACATTGATTAGTTTCACGATATATATATATATATACACACGTGGTGCGGGTGATGGCAACAAGAGCCAACAAATTGCATGCGAATCTGTTTCCAATTTTAATTTTAATCTTCAGTTCTATTTGGCCTAATTGTGATTTTTTAGCTTTTGAATGGAAGAGCTTTCAACGTTTGGCTTATGTTGGGTAATATTAGACATTTAAAAATTTTGAAGGCAATGTTAGGATTTCAAAAATATGGAGGGTTGCCAAAGACCCTTTGGTCTAACTGCATGACACTCGCAGTGTTTGTGAGAAGTTGTGAGTTCAAGTCTCGTCAGTTACATCTGTATATATGTATGGCCTTAGGCCTCCCTTTGAATAAAAAAAATATGGAGGGTTACATTTGAGAAAGAAAAAAAAGAACAGTTTTATCAAAGTTTTTTTTAAAAAACTCCAATATAGAGCTCCTTACTTTTTAGTTTTTTATTTTATTTTAATTTCAGCTCTTAATTTTCAAAAATGAACTAAACAAATTAGTTTCAACTTTTAAACTCAAGGAAACACTTTTAAGTGTTGAAAAATTAGATCAAATAGACCTTTCTTTTCCTTTCTCATCACGATTAGTCGTTAGGATTCATTCTTAGAGTCTAAAAATCAAAACCTAATAGTTCTATGTGACTAATTATAAATCTCTATTTTCAATTTAATAATATACATTCAATTATACTCCCAATTAGTCCTAAAGCTTCTTTGTTATAGCTTTGATTATGAATGAAACCACTACAAGAAAATAGGAATAGTAGAGAACGTACAGTTTTTTTCTCGAAGTTCTTTTGAGTTGAAGGCCATAATTCAGCTTAGTTGATGGTAAAACAAACCTTCCACTATAATGAATTAAGGCTTCTTGTGAAACTCCTACCCTTCGACTTTGTTTCAGTTTAGGAAAAACTACACAAATAGAATTATTTTTTTAAAAAAAATTAATTCGTATTTATTGTTTAAAATTAGCTAATTTAGTTCTTATTATTTAAAAAAAAAATCAAATTCGTCTCTACTGTCAATTATCCAATTTAGATTCTATTATTTTCAAAAAAATCAATTTTATCCCTATTGTTTTTATATGAGATTCAAATTAATCTTCAATGTTTAAAAACAATTGTGACTAAATTAATTTTTTTTGAAAAATAATAGATACTAAATTGACTAATTTTGAATAATACGAAAAAAATAATAAGAACTAAATTGGTTGATTTTAAACAAATTTTAAGAAAATAATAAGGACTATTTGCATAATTTTTCCTTCAGTTTACTTGGTGATTGCATTGACCACGGGCTATGCGCACTATGAAAAAAAACAAAAACAAAAAAATAGCAAAAATTGGTAGGAGTAAATAGTAATTCCCGCCATATAGCATTAGTAAAGGATCGTTCTTCTTTGTCGAAAATTATACACGCCGTTAATAATATTTTAACTCGCATTTTAAAATTGCTAACTATAACCTAAAAAATTGTCGACTATAACAAGATTTCTTGTAGTGACCAAGGACTAACATTTATGAAATTATGGAACAAACATTGCTTTGCAAGCGTTTTGTCATGTCATTTATCTCTCTTCTTTCTCGATGTACGTTAGTTGTCTAACGTGTGCATCTATCATTTTCCTTCTTTTTCACTCTCCTCTTGGTAGACGATAGTCCTGCTATCGTGAGCAGCTTCTCTTCCTATTCCAGGTTGCTTGTAGCCTAGAGCTTCATTTTCCTTGATTTCTCTCGTTGTTCCATGACAAAACATAAACCGAGTAAGAACCTGTCTTTGAGTGGTGGTGGGTCCGGCAAGGAGGTATCGGATTGTCCTGGCTCTACATTGGAGTCTGGTCCATCTGCTTCTTTGGTTGAGTATAACCTGGTGGATGTGGAGGTTAAAGCTGCTGGTGAGGTAGGTTCGCCGTCGAAGAGTGATTTCCCTCATGTACCGTCGAATGAGGTATCATCTCTGTTGGGTAATAGTAATGGGAGTGGTAGCCTGGGTGGTGAAGTGAGTGGTTCAGATGAGGTGGCTCTTGTTGATGTTCCGACGGTACCTATTCCTGTTGGTTTGGATATTGCTGATGCTGAGAGGCCTGTTGTGGAGCAAACTAAGGAATGGCGTGGTCTATTTGGTAAGGCTAAGATTTCCGAGCTTGTGTATCACCCTCCTACTATTGTTGATGGTAAAGTAGTGGTTAAACCTCCTAAAAAAGTTGTGGAAGAAGGGAGTAAGCTTTGGCAGACTTGTTTGGTGGGTCAATTTATAGACCAAGATCCACATTTCTTCCAGGTAAAGGCGATGGTTGATAATCAGTGGAGGAAGTTTGGTAAAGTGGAGGTGATGTCCTATGAAGATGGGTTGTGGCTGTTTAGGCTAGGTAGTGAGGAGGTGTGTGAGTCCATTCTGGAGGACTTTTGGCATGTTAATAGGAGACCGTTGTTCCTTCGTGAGTGGCAACCCAAGTTGTAGCCCGTTCACCTGAAGCTTGACTGCATCCCTCTATAGGTGAAACTCCGCAACATTCATACGGAGTACTGGAATGATGAGGGCTTGAGTTATCTTGCTAGTGGTATGGGGGTTCCCATTCAACTGGACAAGTTCACGAAAGCAAGAACCCGGTTAAGATATGCTAAAATTTGTGTCAAAGTTAATCTAAAAAATGAATTGGTGGATGAGTTATCCCTGGATATGAGTGGTGGTTCGTATGCAATTATCCCTGTTGAATATGCTTGGAAGCCGAGAATCTATTCCAAATGCAAATAAGTTGGCCATTATGAAGCTGATTGTAATGTAAAACCTCAGTGGAAGGCTATTCATCCTCAGGATAAACCTGAGATTTTGGATAACTCGCTAACTGAGGGTGAGCAAGGGAAAGTGGCTGGGGCTGATGAGAGTTTAAGTACAGTAAGAGGTAAATACCCTAGGAAGGAGGTTGGGCCTGGTAGTGGTGATGCTCGCTCAAATAGTAAGATGGAACAACCTGGGTCTTCCTCGAATGGTGGTAAAAATAGGCAGAACACTCGGATTTCTGGTAGTTCTCCTGGATGTGGTACGAGTTTGGGTAGTCAGTATGAGGTCTTTGATGGTGATGTTGAGAGCTTGAGCAGTGCAATCCAGGACTTGGTTTTGAAGTCTAAAACGAAACCTAAGGATGCGGGGACTAATAACCTTTCCTTCTCTCATTAATAAAAGTAGCATGCTGGAATATTAGAGGGCTTAATACAGCCTTCAAACAAGTAGAAAATGTTCATTTTGTAAATAAAAATAGTATTGACCTTTTTTGTATTTTGGAAACTAAAGTCAAACAGGAAAATGCTTCATCTATCTTGAAGAAAAGGTTTAAAAACTGGGATTTTGTTAACAACTATGACTACTCCCCAAGTGGAAGAGTTTGGATTCTTAGTAAGAAGGAGGTTATTGGAGTGACTCGTTTGTAAGCTTATGATCAAGCTGTCCATTGTCGTGTTGAATGTGGCAGTCATTCCTTTTTTCTCACTGTTGTGTATGCCGTCAATGATGATAATACAAGGAGCCGGCTCTAGACTAAACTGGAAGAGTGGAGCAGTGGGGTTGGTTTATCTCCTTGGGGAATAATTGGAGATTTCAATGAGATCTTGCGCATGAAGGATAGATTGAGGTGCAGTTCACTGAATCAAGGTGCCCAAGAGTTCATCCAATGTACTGAAAATATCAATGTGTTTGAAATGAACAGTTCTGGGTCTTATTTCACTTGGAGTGCAGGCTGTTCGGGTCCTGGGAGACGTGCTAGTCACTTAGATAGATTATTGATTAATGTTGCGTGGGTGTCAGTCTTCCCTTATTCTGATTTGCATGTGGATCTTCCGAGCGTCTTTGATCATCATCCTCTCATTTTATCCATGGGGTGGAATGCCAGGTCTTACCCGAAACCGTTTAAGTTCTTTAATGTTTGGACTGAGTATGAGAAATTCCTTGAAACTGTTCAACGTGTTTGGGATAACTGTGTTGTTGGTACTCCGATGTTTATACTTTTCCAAAAACAGAAAGCATTAAAGAAAGAGCTTAAGAAGTTTAACTCACTGTACTTCTCGAATTTGTCGGTTAGTATTGTGGAGTTGAGGAAGCGGCTGGACACGGTTCAATCTCTTATTGTGTTGTGTCCGAGTGAAGAGCTTCATGTTGAGGAGAAACGGACCATTGGTGATATTGTTCAAACGGTGAGCGATGAGGAGGCAGTGATGAGACAAAAATCAGGGGTGATGTGGCTTGATAAAGGGGATGCAAACTCTGGTTATTTCCACAAATGTGTCAAGGGAAGGTTTGTCAGGAATAAAATCTCGAGATTAGAGATTAATGATGGAGAGTTTACTGAGGATGATGAGAAGATCCGGAATGAATTCATTGAGACTTATCATGGAATTCTTGGTACTACAAATGTTCCTTATGATTTCAAAGTTAGTGACATCAAAAGTATCCTTGGTAAATCAATTGGCAATGAGGAGGCCAGTGCGATTTGTGCTAACTTTTCAAATGAGGGAATTCGTGATACTATGTTTGCTTTGAATGGAGATAAGAGCCCGGGGCCGGATGGGTACACTACTCACTTTTACAAACATGCCTAGTCTATTGTTGGTTCTGGTGTTGTGAAGGCGGTTAAATCATTCTTTCAGTCTGGATGTTTGCTTAAAGAATGTAACTCCAACATCGTTACGTTGGTGCCTAAAGTACGGAACCCTTTCAAGGTGGGAGATTATAGACCTATTTCATGTTGTAATGTTGTTTATAAATGCATATCTAAGCTTCTTGCAAACAGAGTTAAGACTTTCCTTGAAGCAATCATCTCAGATAGTCAAGCGACATTTGTTCTTGGAAGGTCTATTGCTTTGAATGTGTTAATGGGGTAGAAGTTGATCCGTGGATACATGAGGAAACATATTTCTCCAAGTGTACCATTAAAGTTGACATTAGGAAGGCTTATGATTCAGTGAACTGGGATTTTATTATTAAGGTACTTCTGGCTTTTAATTTCCCTGCGAGGTTTGTTCACTGGGTCAAGGCTTGTATCTTTTCTACAAGCTTCTCTGTGGCGATCAATGGTAGTCTGGAAGGGTATTTTTATGGAGCTAAGGGATTAAGGCAAGGTGACCCGCTTTCTCCATATTTGTTTGTGATGGTTATGAAGGTATTTGCTTGTTTAATGGATAAAGCTACTGCTAGTAATGAGTTTCACTTTCATCCTAAATATGCTAAAGGGCGCTTATCTCATCTTAGCTTTGCTAATGATGTGTTATTTTTTTGCCGTGGTGATATTGGCTCATGTCTGGCTATAAAAAATGGTCTCAGCCTTTTTGGTAAGATGTCTGGTCTGAAAGTGAATGAAGAGAAATCTATGGTTTACTTCGGGAGGTGCAATGTTGAGTTAAAGTCTTCGCTTCTTCATATCCTGAGGTTCAAGGAATGCAGTCTTCCTTTCACGTATTTGAGTGTCCCTCTTTCGTCAAGCAAATTGAGTAAAAGCTCATTTGATCTGTTGATTCAGAGAATGAGTAATAGGATCGAGCATTGGACTTCTTGGTTTCTTTCCTTTGCAAGGAGATTGGTCCTTGTTAAGTTGGTGCTTGTAAACATCCAAGCTTATTGGTCTTCTATCTTGGTGCTTTCGAAGTGTGTCTTGAAGGAAATCAAAAGAAGAATGGCTAGATATCTCTGGAGGGGCAAAAATGATGCTCCTAGTGGTGCTAAGGTGTGTTGGGAGTTAGTGTGCAGGCCTCCCAAGAAGGGTGGACTTGGCATCACAAGACTTGAAGATACCAACCTGGCGAGCTTGATGAAACAGTTTTGGGCTCTTCTCTCTTGCCCGAATTCTGTTTGGCCTAAATGGGTGAGATACTATTATCTTAAAGGCAAAAGTGTTTGGGATCATTCTCCTGGCATGGATACCTCATGGCATTAAAGGAAGCTTATGAAGATTCGACCTATTATGAAACAACATTGTAGCATAGTTATTGGTGATGGGGCTAATACTTACTTTTGGTTCGACCCCTGGCACCCTTGGGGATCACTGGCAGATTGTGTGAACATGGATCAAAATTGCTTGGCATTGGTCAACCGTTATGGTAAGGTGAAGGATGTGATTGACAATGGTCAGTGGAGTTGGCTAGATAATCCAACGCTAAGGAATATTGGTCATCAGGTCTCCTTTTACCCTAATACTAGGCATCATGACAATTGGAGATGGAAGCCTGGCCGTAATGGTTCATTCTCCTCTAGCTCTGCATGGGAAGTGGTAAGGAATAAGTTTGGTTGTGTTCGGTGGCATTTTATTGTCTAGAGCAAAGTGAGAATTTAGAAGCATAGTTTTATTACATGGTTAGCCTTCCTTAATAGGCTGCCAACTAAGGATCGCTTGGTCTCTTGAGGTGTGACGGGGGATAGTATATGCAAGGTGTGTGGTATTGCTGTGGAGGATAGAGACCATTTGTTCTTCACTTGTGGCATGAGTAGGAGGATTTGGTCTGGGGTCTTAACTTGCTTCTTATTAACGAGACCGTTGCGAATTGGGAAGAGGCGGAGGCCTGGGGTATACGGTTTTACAAGGGTAATAGTCTCCAAGCTACATTGGCGAGATTGGTCTTTTGTGGAACTGTTTATGCGATATGGAAAGAGCGTAACCAAAGGATTTGTTGTGATAACTACGCTACGGAGGAGGATATTGTTGCTAGCATTTTTCAGTTTATTAGACTTAGAATTTACTCATGTAAAAAGTTTACTGATTCAAATGAAAATAGACTAATCAGTAGAAATTATGGCCTTGAAGGCATCCTTAGATAAGAGTTTTTGTTCCTTGGCGTTTTTGTGATTGTTGAACTTAATGAGAAGATCTTGTTTTCCCAGCAAAAAAAAACATTTATGAAATTATACGAGATAATTGTAGTTTAAGAAATAAGGAGAAAGATAGAAGCTCGTACTTAAGAGCTAGAGTTAGATTGAATAATTTAATAACAACCTAAGATTCTAAATTTGAATCACGTTTTTAACTTTTATTATCCCAAAAAAAAAAAAAAAAAAAAAAAAAAAAAATATATATATATATATATATATATATATATATATATATATATATAAGCCTATGGTTTATTTGGTATAAACAAAGTATGCACATGAGGCATCATAAGACCATCTCTAATCGATTCTCTACTACCTTAATTCCTTTCTGCACATATATGGAGGCTATTGGAGAAAATTGTTTCTAACAGTTTTCATAAGAGATTCCCTGTTCCCCTAAAACTCTCCTAAACCCCTAGATCTATTTTGTTTATAGAAAAGTAAAATGAAAAATAATATAGATAAAAAAATTAATATTAATAATTAAATATTAAATATTGTCATAAATAATAAATAAATATAAAGCTATTGAAAAAATTTAATATTAAAATAAAAATAAATTAGTAATTAAAAAAAGAAAATTATCATGAACAATTGACAACTATAAAAAAAAATTAAGGCTATTGGGAAAGTATATTATAAATCAAATGAAAAATAATATTAGTAATTAATAACAAAATGTTGTCAAGAAAATATACAAATATATGTAAAAATATTAAAATAGTATGTTTCATTAAAATAAAATAAAAATAAAGGGTCTTTAAAATAGGAAAATTGTTGGAGTAAATTGAAATAGAAAATTTCTAAAATAATGGATTGATTATAGGAAACTGAAACATGTATTCCAAATATAGAAAATTCGTTAGAGTTGGCCTAGAACAAAGAATAGAAACTAAAACCACTCTTGGGTTGTACATATTTTTCATAAAACCCTAGTTACAGCATCACAAAAATAAGACAAAGAAAAAAAAAATTGACGTTGTGGCTGATGAAAAATTTCGCTCTTTTCACGTTGAATTTTCAAACAGCTGTCAATTGATCTTTGTGGTGATTCTCTCAATCAAGATCTTTCGTCACATCAAATTTTTGTAGTTGGAGTTTCTTCAAGCCAGGTGTTTGATGTTTCTTCCTTTGCTTGAGTTTTCATTTTTTTTCTTTTGCTTTTCTTTTTTCGTTTTTTCGATAGCTAGTTGGAAATTAAGACATTGTTGATTTTGCTCGTCTTGCTGTTTTTTTGCTTTGAACTGCTTGTCTTATAAAAACCGTTTTTGTTGATTGCTTGCAAACGTTTACAAAAATTAGATTTGTTTGACAAGTTTTCTTATTGTATTGGTTTTTGATGCGGAACCCGATGTGAGAAAATTTAAGAATAAGAGTTATCAAGTCAAACACAAGTGAAGATTAAATAAATTAGGACTCCATCTTTATTTTAAATTAATTTGGACTGCTTTACATTATCCTACTTTTGTTAGGACTAAGATTACCTACTCTTAGATGGATTAGGATTAAATTAGCTTGTATAAATAGGTGGCTTTGTAACCTATTTAGTACCCCTTTCAATTTATCTTCTTCAAAAATTATTAGTTTACTCTAGCATCTTTAGAGTTTTCTTAGTTTAATAATATACTTGTAGCGAGGCGTTTCTTTAACTAGAATTGCTTTCGTTTTGCGTCAGTTTCACCATGACTGACGTTAACCAAAACCTTTGTCTTCCAATGGAGAAAGACGTCAATCTTGAGTTAAATGACACCTCCATGATTACAATGGGAAAAGGAATAGGCGAACAGGAGCAAGATAGGTCTGGAAAGAGAGTAAAATTGGAACTAATTTTACAGAAAGAAAATAATAGGAGCCAACTCAAACGGAAGAGGGCTTTCGAGAAGGATGAAAATTCACTTGTGGAAGATGATTGCCCGGATTTTGACAAAGAACATCCAATCGTTGAAGAAACTCTTTCAGATGATGGCGTGGAGGTGGATTCTTCCATTCCCCAGATTTGCTTTTCTGCAATCGAGCTACAAGAACTCCACAAACCATGGAAAAATGCTGTAATCATCAAGCTGATGGGAAAGACAATAGGAAACAAATGCCTCTCGTCTAGGATAAAAGATTTATCGGCTGTTAAAAGCGAAATGGGAATTGTTGACATTGGTCGGGGATTTTTTGTGGTGAGACTCTCGTCGTGTAAGGATTATGAACACGCGCTTACAGGCGGTCCATGGCATATAGACGATCACTACTTGACCGTACGAAAATGGGAGCCAGAGTTTCGTGCATCAGTTTCTCTCAAAACAACGATGTGGGTGAGATTTCCGGAGCTTCCAGTTGAATACTTCGGAGAAGATATGCTCTTCAAGATGGGTAACATGGTTGGCAAGACACTAAAGGTGAATAAGCTCACTGGAGAGGTTGGAAAAGGAAGATTTGCTAGAGTGGCCGTGCAAGTTGACCTTGACAAGCCTTTTGTTTCCAAATTCAGACTTGGAAAATCAATCCAAAGAGTTGAATATGAAGGAATTAAGATGATTTGCTTCAAGTGTGGCCTCTATGGTGGCCACCAAAAAGATCAAGGGTAAATAGCGTCTCGACTCCCTGTGGTTTACCATAAGTGCAAGTCGGGTTCCTGTGGTTTCATAATTAGCTTATAGCCCCCTGTGCTTTTCAAAATTGAAGCATGCATGCCCCCTCCGTCAAATAATCTGTCAATTTTAACAGAATTTGTTATGCACGTGCTAGTAACGCAATTGTTTGTGTTTTTTACACGATTGACCAATATGTATGAGGTGAACAATGGCCCCTTGTGTTTTAATGATGGTGCGCAATAACCCTCTGTGTTTTTAATGATAGTGCGCAATGGCCCCCTGTATGTTTAATGATGGTGCGCAATGGCCCTTTGTGTTTTTAAAGATATTTGATATGCTGACATTACCTCGGGGGCATTTGTGTTATTTTGATATTGCCGTTAAAATTTTAAACGGACTTGGACCAAAGGGGCACGTGTGCTTCAATTTTCAAAAGTACAGGGGGTTATAAGCCAATTATGAAACCACAGGGACTCGACTTGCACTTATGATAAACCACAGGGGGCCGAGATGCTATTTACCCAAAGATCAATGCCCAAAATGTAAACCTACAGAGATGCAACCTAAAAGCAATGCTCCACTAGAAACAAGGACAACATTGGTAACCAACAAATCGGAAAGAGTAATGGGCTTGGATTATGGTGAAGAAATAGCTAAGTTCCAAATTATTCGTAGAAAGGTCCAAATTGGTTGGAAGAAACCTGAAAAAGGATGGAAGTTAAATGTTGATGGATGTTCGAAAGGCAATCCTGGGTTTGCTGCTGCTGGAGGTTTATTCCGGAATGAGAAGGGAGATTGGATCACGGGTTTCACTATTAATCTTGGGACTAACACTAGTACTGTAGCTGAATTGATAGCTCTGTGAGAGGGCCTTCAACGAGCTAAGGAGTTTAAGTTAGATAGTTTGGAGATTGAGACTGATTCTCAGGTCGTTCTTAAGTTAATTGGAGGAAAAACCTCTCTAGATGGGCCACTCAAAGGATTCGTAGATGGTTGTAAAATGACTTTATAGACAAATACTGAATTCCGAGTTAATCATATTTACAGAGAGTCAAATTTCTGTGCGGATTGGCTTGCGAACTATGGTCTTAAACAACCTTTGGGGAGTTCTACAATATATTTCGTTCCACTAGAACTTCTCCCTCTACTCGAGAAAGATAAAAGAGGTGAAACGTACCCTAGAATGATCATCGAATAACCATTAGGCTCTGCCATTTTTCCTTCTTTTCTAACTCGGCTTCCGTTGGGACCCAAGAAAACTATACATATATCTTTTCTAGTTGTCCTAGAGAAAATCATAAGTAGCTGTCATAATATATATGTAGAATCGGTATGTTTGTTCACCAGATTAAATGCTAAAGGAAAAAAATGCCAAATTGCTCTAATCTTATTTGTCCTTTTTTTTTGGCCAAAGCTCATTATGTCATGACAATAATGATGTTTAATTATAAATGAAAATTATGTCAATTATGTAATATTGGCTGTCAGTTGGAAATTTTTTCTCAATTGCTCAAATTTCATATATATTTTAACTTTAATGATGTTTATATGTAACACATTTTCCATTGATGATAAAAAGCCATCTGCTTATAGCTTAACGGTCGCACAATGATCGTCAAGTTTTCTTATCGTAGACTAAAGGGTCATGAGCGGGAAGATTATGTCTGAATTGAAGCTAACTTTCCTTATTTACTCCATTTTACCTATTGCTCCTCGAAGATCTCCAAAGGTGTTCACCAACCCTTGGACCTAAAACATGATGTGCTTGATCAACACAAGCAAGAATGGAAAAGCAAACTACAAGCAAGTGCAAAAGAAAACTTACAACAAAGGTTAATATGAAAGTATATCCAATAAAAGAAGCCACAGCTCCCACCTCCTTCAAAAAAACATAAAGCCTACCATCAGTCTCCAGCTGTTGGGGGCGATCTGGGCAAGACTGATCTGGTGATGGTTGAAAATTTTCACTAAGTAAGAAGGGAAAGGTAAATGGCCTATGAGGAGCTGCTCATAATAAAAGGTAACCTCCCATTTGCCAGGTCTGCACGCAGATGCCGGTGTACCATTGTTGCGGATACGGACCTCGAAATTGTGGGGATTGCCCTGATATCCCTAAGGTGGGTGATAGACCTCTCACGAGTGGTCATTTCTTTCTCCAAAGCTTATCAAGGGCTTTAATCTGTCATTTTATGTGCAGACTGAATTCATTTTGAGTCATGAAAGTATAAAGTTTTATTTTTTTACTTTTTGTGCTTAAATGAATGACTATAAGAATTGAACTTAAGATCGTTTAATTTTGATATCATTCACATTAGCTTAAAATTTCAAAAACAATATCTAACTATATACGTTATCAACTTGTGCCCACGCCCCCTTCTTAGAATTAGAACCCATTGGGAGGGGCAAGAAGGTTGATACGAGTAAATCAATTTGGAAGACTGAATGACAGTTTTGTCGCATGCAAGAATTTTGAATCGACATCTATGTAATTATACTACATTCGGGTTATGTATTTTTTTAATAAATAATCATCCTGTCCACTAATAAATAAATCGACCCCACCAACATTTGAAAGAATTTCTTATCACTACATTGTCATGTTTATGTCCACGAATATAACTACTGCACATGGAAAATGTAATACTTGTATGCTCACAAAAATAACAAGAAAACCTTTTTACTAAAATCGAGAGGACAACAAGCATACTAGAGTTAATATATAGCGACGTCTGTGATTTTCATAGCACTCCTAGTATAGGTGGAAAGAAATACTATGTTACTTTCATTGATGATTTCTCGAGACTATGTATATTTGTTAAATTACAAAGATGAAGTAACAGAGAAATTTAATGTGTTCAAAGTCGAGGTTGAACTTCATTGTAAAACAGTCATAAAACGACTAAGGACAGATAGAGGTGGAGAATACTATCAGTTGATTATAAACTTTAAAAACGGCATGCCCTCTTGAACATTATATAAGGGACATACTAACAAGAATTTGTCGATCTACAATTGTAAAAATATCTTTTTGCTCTATATTTCAATTGAGTAATAATTCATAATTAAACATAGTAACTATTATCTTTCTGAATAACCTGGTATTCTCTTTCACCATTTTCAATGTGTTCTAACCTTATTATAGTGGTATATAAAGTTCTTAAATTTCAAGTAGCAAAGTATTTTATGATAGTTGAATGAAATTGATTTGCTTGTTGACCTAACAAAAAAAAAGTAGCAAAGTGTTTTACTCGCTTAACTTTTTAGGCATACAAATAGCTTTTTAATTATCAGCCAATTCGTGTGTTATCTGTGTCCATACAACTTTTAGTATTACCCTTCCTTGACCGGGGGGAGAGAATGATTGGAAAGTTGACCAACATCCTCTCTATTATTATAGGGAAAATTCTTCAAACATCCCCACATTTTGAAAGTCCAAGTGTAATATCTATATAGCATACAAACCTTATACGTGTATGTGTAAGGTCTAGGCGTCACTTATAAGTGGGACAATCCTGAAATTTACCATAATCATGGCAACACTTTCTTTTTGCTTTGGTGGGAGTGGTAGTCTGCGTGAGCTGCGGTTGTGGAGGTGGTGGTCAGCGTGTCGTGGGGCTGTGGGGTAGTGGTCTGCGCAGGGTGGGGCTGTGGTGGATAAAGTCTACGTGGGGTGGGGGTCATCAGATTTTGGGGTTGGGGTTTTGGTTTAGTCATGGGAGGGGGTGGGGGTGGGGTTGGGGGTGTGTGGGGTTAGGTTGGGATTGGGAATGAAAGGTGTAGGGTTTTGTTATCCCATATTGACAAATCAAATACTTGTAAAAAACTCTACTAATGAGTTCATAAGACATTAACTTGTAATGCCATATATGTCAATGTATTTGTTAAGGTAAAAATAGGGGTATTTATACTGTTTTTAGAAAGGGATCCCTGGGAAACTTCTCTCTCTCTTCTCTCATTGTATCAGAGCCTACTACATATAAAGAGGCTTCAAAACACCCCTATTGGCAGCAGGCCATGGATGAGGAATACAAAGCATTAATAGATCAGCACACTTGGGATCTAGTACCCCTTCCTCCAAATAGACAACCAATTGGTTGCAAATGGATGTACAAGATCAAAAGATCTATAGCCAAATATAAGGCCAGGTTAGTGGCCAAGGGTTATCTACAGGAACAAGAAATAGACTATACCGAGACCTTTAGTCCTGTGGTCAAAGCTCAAACTATAAGACTAGTTCTTAGCCTAGCATTTCATCATAATTGGACTCTCAAACAATTGGATGTCTCAAATACATTTCTTCATGGGCATTTAGAGAAACAGTCTTTATGAGTCAACCCCAAGGTTTCATTGATAATGATCATCCAACTCATGTTTGCAAGCTAAGAAAATCACTATATCGGTATCACATGTTGTCTTCTTTTTCTAATAGACCAAGGCTTTCATATGAGTTCAGTAGATTCCTCCCTATTTATTTTTAAAAGAGTTCAGTAGATTCCTCCCTATTTATTTTTAAAACACCAACACGGTTTACTATTATCCTAGTCTATGTGGATGATATAAATTGATATCAATCTCTCATATATTAATAGATTCACACATGTAGATCTCACCTACTATGTGAGAAACTGATCCATCAAACCAAATTGATTGAAGTATTTTCTGTTACTTGTTTTACCTATATTAATGAGTGGTAGTTAATTCGGTTTATATTTCGTAAGTTGGTTGAGTTGATATTTTTCAAATTTAACAAAAAAAAATATGGCCCCACCAATTTTTTTTATTTGGTTTGGCCCCCATTTGATTAAGGCTCCGTTTGTTTGCCGAAAAATATTTTTTTAATTTTTCAGTATTTGATAGCATCGAAAAATTAGTCAATTGAAAAATATTTTTCAGTCAACAATTGCGGCTACTTTTACTTAATTTTTCGGTGTTTGGTAACACTGAAAAATTAGTCAATTAAAAAATATTTTTCAATCAATAATTGTAGCTAGTACAAAATTTGAGAAAATATTTTCATATTTTTTGGAAGAAAAAAATATTTTATGAAACTCACTGTATATCCGAACACTAAAAAATATTTTTCAATATTTTATTTTTTTTAAAAATATTTTTTACAAATAAATTATTTTACAGCAAATAAACAGAATCTAAAAAAATATTTTATTTAAAAAAATATATATATTCTGTTATCAATACTTTCTAAAAAATATTTTTTACAAATAAATTATTTTACGGCAAACAAACAGAGCCCTAAATATAAAGCCTTTTTTCAAATGTAGCAAATGATATCAGGAGGTTGACACGGATAAGGACGCCAACATACTCATAACATGCTTTAATAATTTTCTCTCTTTAATCATTACACTCTTTACTTTCAAAAAAAAAAAAAAAAATTATTCTATCTTTCCCGAAACCCCTTCTCCATTCTTCAGTTATTCTCCATTAGACCATCCTCTTAATCGCTTCTCATTCTTCTCCATCTCCCCCTAATCTCTTCTTCCTAAAATTTTAATTTTCACGAAATAAAATGCATACTAATATAAACACACAAAAATAAGGTAATATATCATTAAAATTATGTTTATTTATTTATTTATTTTTGGTTATATAATTTATCCATAATTTAGTTTGTTAATGTTTTTTTTCCTTCAGTGAGTAACCATCTTAGCTCTTGAGGTAAGAGACCAACTAAGGTAATTAATTTCATTGAAATACTCTTCCTAATAATTTTTTAGTATATATTATTTGTTAATTATATTTCAATTGTCAATTTTATGTTAAATAGATTATTGATTTTTAACAAAATCTACACATGTATTCCAAAGATGAAAACTAAAAGAAATTAATAATTAAATGGTTGGGATTTACGATTAAAAAAAAAAAAAAACAATGCAGTGGTCAACGTCAATGGTCACAAACTAGTAGAAGAATTATGTTGAATATTAGAAACACTGAAACACTACTTTACTTTGAAGAGTTAGTTTTTGTTCCAACTTGGGTAAATACTTCTCATATTATTTTCTAGTGTACATTTTTTGCTGCTAGATGAGATTTTAGTGGTCAATTTTCTGTAATAGATAGGTAATTTTAGGGAATAAATTTTAATAATATTTTATTTATTCATTTATTTATTTGGCTACGTAATTTATAAATTATTTTAGGGTGAAGTGCATCATTGTACTTTAACGAAAGTGCACAACACCCCCTATAGTTTAAAAATCCCCTAAGTTAGTCCTTGTAATTTTTCAAAAGTGTACAACACCCCCTTACCGTTAAAAAATTCGTTAAATTTAACGGAAAGTGTACTTCACACTCATTAAGTGAGATTTTTTTTAATTTTTAACGAATTTATTCATTAAATAATTATATGAATTGACCAAATTACCTTTTTTTTTTTTTGGCCTAAACAAAACAAAAGAGAGAAATTTAAAAAAAAATGAGGGTATTTACGTCTTTTTTACAAAATCCGTTAAATATAACGGATTTTATAATTGTAGGGGGGTGTTGTGCACTTTTAAAAAACATAGGGACTAGTTCAGGGAGTTTTTGAATTATAAGGGGGTATTGTGCACTTTCGTTAAAGTATAAGAGGGTCTAGTGCACTTCACCCATTATTTTATAAAAATTTTAGTGTATTTTTTTTTTGCTAAAAATATTTCTGTTGATACGGTAATTGATGAATTATATATTTAGATGAACACAACTCCATTAATTGAATCTGTAAAATTTACTGTATATAATTTTTTTGCTATTTTTACTTAAAAATATATTCAATCTCCTTAACTAAATCTTGGCCCCCAACATAATAATCATGGCTCCACCCCTGTGATCAATAAGATTATATTGTGTTTATAGCGCAGGTTTTGATTCTCTTTCTGGTCTTGTTTTGCTCTATGCCCAAAGCTTGCTCTAGAAGCAGCTGCTATTAAATTAATCAATCAGCTGAAATTATAATGTAGTGGTACAAACATTAAGTAAATTAAAGAATCTAATTTCCATTAGCTTGTAGAAAATACAAATTATTCTTAGCCGAAACAATCTCCTAAAACTCTCCCTAAACCCCTTGATCTAGTTTGTTTATAGGAAAGTAGAATGAAAAATAATATTGCTAAAAATTAATATTAGAAATTAAATATCATCGTGAATAATAAATAAAATATATGAAGTCATTGAAAAAGTTTTAGTATTAAAAAAAATAAAAATAATATTAGTAACAAATATAACTAAAAAATTTAAGGCTATTGGGAAAGTAAATTAATTAATTGAAATAAACAAATATTAATATATTTAATTGAAATAAAGAGAGATAGCAGAGTAAAACATAAATAAGAGAGCTAGCTGTTGGAAAAAAATTTAAATAATTTAAAAAAAAAATAAAGGATTGATTAAATATAGAGAAACTAAAATAGTATCTCTATATGTAGCAATGTATTCCAAATTTCTTGGATTAAGAAAAAAAAAAAAAAAAAACTGTTAGAGGGGGCATAAAACAATGAATAAAAACTAAAACCACACATAGCTGTACATATTTTTTATAAAACCTTAATAACAGGCTTCCTAGGCTTGAACTAAGGACTGAGATTGATGCCAAGATTAAATTCACTAGGTAGCTCCTAAACTCGCTTCGCGCTTTTGTTCAATTATAAATAAATAAGCATGTTGTATGATGTAGGTTCAAACAGCTTTCAATTGATCTTTGTGGTGATTCTCTCAATCAAGATCTTTAATCACATCAGATTTTTGTAGTTGGAGTTTCTTCATGCCAGGTGTTTGATGTTTTCTTCTTTGATTGGGTTTTCTTTTTCTTTTCTTTTTTTTTCTTTTTTGATCTTCACCATGCTGGTTGGAAGTTGAGACACTGTTGATTTTGCTTGTCTTTTATTCACTACTTGCCGTTTTCTTCGCTTTGATCTGCTTGTCTTGTAAAAATTCGTTTTTGTTGATTGCCCACAACCTGTTTGATAAAGACGTCAGTTTGCTTATTGCATTCGTTTCACCATTACCGACGGTGACCAGAACCTTTGTCCTCCGATGGAGAAAGACGTCAGTTGTGAGTTAAATGACACTTCCATGATTGCAATTGGAAAAGGAAGAGATGGAGAGGAGCAAGATGGGTCTGGAAAGAAAGTAAAATTGGAACTTTTAGAGAAAGGTGAGGCTGCACAGGAAAATAATCGGAGCCAACTCAAACGGAAGAGGCCTTTTGAGAAGGATGAGGATTCATTCATGGAAGATGTGATCGTTGATGATGATCGCCCAAATTTTGGCGAAGAACATCCAATCGTTGGAGAAACTCTTGCAGATGATGCCGAGGAGGTGGATTCTTCCATTCCCCAGATTTGCTTTTCTGCAATCGAGTTACAAGAACTCCACAGACCATGGAAAAATGCTGTAATCATCAAGCTGATGGGAAAGACAGTAGGAAACAAATGCCTCTCGTCCAGGATAATAAATTTATGGGCTGTTGAAAGTGAAATGGGAATAGTTGACATTGGTCGAGGATATTTTGTGGTGCGACTCTCATCGTGTAAGGATTATGAACACGCACTTACAGGCGGTCCATGGCATATAGCCGATCATTACTTGACTGTACGAAAATGGGAGCCAGAGTTTCGTCCATTAACAGCTTCTCTCACAACAACGATGTGGGTGAGATTTCCGGAGCTTCCGGTTGAATACTTCGGAGAAGATATGCTCTTCAAGATGGGTAATATGGTTGGCAAGACATTAAAGTTGAATAAGCTCACTGGAGAAGTTGGAAGAGGAAGATTTGCTAGAGTGGCCGTGCAGGTTGACCTTAACAAGCCTCTAGTTTCCAAATTCAGAACTGGAAAATTAATCCAAAGGGTTGAATATGAAGGAATTCACATGATTTGCTTCAAGTGTGGCCTCTATGGTGGCCACCAAAAAGATCAATGCTCAAAACGTAAAACTACAGAGATGCAACCTAAAAGCAATGCTCCATCAAAAGCAAGGCCATCATTGGAAACCCAAAAACCGGAAAGGGGAATGGACTTGGATTGTGCCATAGAAATGACTAAGTCGCCAATTATTCGTAGAGAGATCCAAATTGGTTGGAAGAAACCTGAAAAAGGATGGAAGTTAAATGTTGATGGATGTGCAAAAGGCAATCCAGGGCTGGCTGCTGCTGGAGGTTTATTCCGGAATGAGAAGGGAGATTGGATCACGGGTTTCACTGTTAATATTGGGACTACGACTAGTACTACAGCTGAATTGATAGCTTTGTGGGAGGGTCTTCAACGAGCTAAGGAGTTTAAGCTGGAAAGCTTGGAGATTGAGACTGATTCTCAGGTTGTTCTTAAGTTAATTGGAGGAAGAACCTCTCCGGATGGGCTAGTTAAACTCAAAGGATTCATTGATGGTTGTAAAATGACTTTACAGGCTAATACTGGATTCCAAGTGAATCATGTTTACAGAGAGTCAAATTTCTGTGCGGATTGGCTTGCGAACTATGGTCTTAAACAACCTTTAGGAAGTTCCATAGTGAATGACATTCCACCGGAACTTCTCCTTCTACTACAGAAAGATAAACGAGGTGAAACGTACCCTAGAATGATCACCGAATAGGTGTACTAGGCTCTGCCTCTGTGCCTTTTTTTGGCTTCCATTGGGAGCCAAGAAAATTTTCCTACTTGTCCTAGAAAAAATCATAAGTAGTTGTCATGATATATATGTAGAATCGTTATGTTTGTTCAACGGATTAAATGCGAAATAAGAAAAATGCCAAATTGCTCTAAGCTCATTTATGTCTTAATAATAATGATTTTGAAGATTTTCTTCTATGTCTTTGTTTATACCATTTGGAGGGAATGAAATCATAGGATCTACGGGCAAAGTTTTAGCTCGAAAGAGAAGATTAAAAACGATATTGTGCAACGGGTTAGGTTGAAGATTTGTGGGGGCAAGAAGTTTAGGAGGAACTCTTTGAACAATGTTATTAGTATGAATTAGAGCCTTGGGGATATTTGTATGTAATTGGTTTCAGTTTGGTAGTTTTGGGTAGGACTTTGTACATGAAAGTTGAGTTTTGCATTAATAAAACATTTTGCTTATTTAGCAAAAAAAATAAAAATAAAAATAGCTTATTACATTAGTTTAGAAGGGTAAGAGTCAGGTTCTTTTGTAGTGTGGCTACTTGCAGGTTGTATATATTTTTTATGATAGAATACATCTACTTGCATACTTAGCAAAAATAATAATAATAATGATTTTTATATATGACAATTATGTCAATTTTGTAATTTGGGGTTGTCAGCTGGAAAATTTGTCCTAACTAGGTTAACGTTTCACTCAAGAGATCGGTGGATGGGTAACTACCTGTTCTAATTAAAGGTTCAAGTTCGAATCAAAGTTTTGACTTCTATTATACCACTAAAAAAAAAAAAAACTAGCATTCCTTATTTGCTCCATTTAATCATTATAATGTATGATTACATTATTAAATACTGGTAAAAATCAGTATATAAATTGGAGAATCTATTTTTATTAGCTTGAAAAAAAAAATTCTAAATATTTTTAGCAGGCCATGTTAGTTTTTTTTTTTTTTTTTTTCTTTCTTTTGGTGAAGCCGGCCATGTTACTTGAAATGATGATAAAGGTCTTTAATTATTTTAACATCTAATTTAATTTATTTTCTCTTTTCTAGTGCATCAACCCAACTCAAGGCTTTGTCTATTCACACCTTAGTGTAAACCATAATCAATTAACCTGGATGGATCTATATAAAGATATGGAAACATTATTGCGTGCCTATCTCTCCCTTCTTAATTCTTGATCTACCATCACTTGTTTCTTTTGCCTGCACTCAGTTCCTGGTCGCGCTGAATTTTCAGAAGTCAAACATTGGAATTTCATTGACTCCTACACCAATATTTAGATTCCTTGTTATTGTTCATAGTATAATGCTATGATAGAGATTGACGATAGTGAAGTGTTAATAAAGATATTTAGTTTTAGATTTCTTGTTATGTATTAATGCATGTGTCAGTCTAATATAAAAAATTAATTTAGTCTTCAATGAACAAAATAATCCGTACATAAAATTTTAAAGTATGTGATTTTAAGCCTCACAGAACAAACATTCTAAAACCTCATTAATTTTTTTCATAGCATTTTGATAATCTGAATTCTTTAGACCTGTCGTAAATTACAAGTCCCAAGTGAACTATAAAATGAGGGTGTAAAAATACTTTATTTTCAAAAGTTAGTCCAAAGTGACTATAAAATAGGTGTGTAAAATACTTTTCTTAAAAAGTGTAAATCCTCGAATTAGCAATTTTGAAATTCACGCTCTAAATTTTATATTGGACTAAATTCAAACTCTAAATTTACCGTTTTTACTAGAAACTAAAACCACACGTGGGCTATACATGTTTCTCATTCTCGTTGGACCGTTTGTGAGACTTGAATTTGAAAAAGAAATTCAACTTTTACAGTGGAAAAGTGGATTGCATTGGCAAAGTAAATAAGTAAGAAAAAAAAAAAAAAAAAGACGTTTGAATTTGCAAACAGTTTTCAATTGATCTTTGTGTTGCTTCACTCAATCAAGATCTTTCATCACATCAGGTTTTTGCAGTTTTGAGTGTTTCCAACCGTTTTTGTTGATTGCTCACGACCTGTTTGATAAAAATCTTCTACGAAAATTAGCTTTGTTTGGTAACTTTTCTTACTGTATTGGTTTCACCATTACTCTTGGGGACCAAAACCTTTGTTCTCAAATGGAGAAAGACGGTGGTTGTGAATTAAATGACACTTCCATGATTGCAATTGCACAAGGAAGGAATGGGAAGGAGGAGCAAGATGGGTCTGGAAAGGCAGTAAAAGTGAAACTTTTAGTGAAAGGAGAGGCTGCAGAGGGAAATAATCTGAGCCAACTCAACTGTAAGACGGTTTTCGACAAGGATGAGAATTCACTCAGAGAAGATGAGATCGTTGGAGAAACTCGTAGGGATGATGACGAGGAGGAGGTGGATCCTTCCGCTCCCCGGATTTGGTTTTCTGACATCGAGTTAGAAGAAATGCGCAGACCATGGTGGAATTCAGTGATCATCAAATTGATGGGAAAGACAATGGGATACAGAAACTTCTCAGCCAGGATAAAAGATTTATGGGCTAGGGATGTTGAAAGCGAAATGAAAATTATTGATCTTGCCCTGGGATATTTTGTGGTGAGATTCTCATCCTATTAGGATTGTGAATACGTGCTTACAAGCGGTCCATGGCGTATAGCTAATCGTTACTTGGCTGTACGAAAATGGGAGCCAGATTTCCATCCATCAAGAGCTTCTCTTGCAACAACAGTGTGGGTGAGATTTCCGGGGCTTCCAATTGAATTCTATGACGAAGAGTTGCTCTTCAAGATGGGAAATATGGTTGGCAAGACAATAAAGGTAGAAAAGGTCACACGAGAGGTTGTAAGAAGAGGTTTTGCTAGAGTGGCAGTGCAGATTAACCTTGACAAGCCTCTTGTTTCAAAGTTCAGACTTGGGATTTTAATCCAAATTGTCCAATACGAAGGAATTCATATGGTTTGCTTCAACTGTGGGCTCTATGCCCACAAAAAAGATCAATGCCTGGGAAATAGAGAGCAGCAAATGTTGGAAACTACAAAGATGCAACCTAAAAACAATGTTCCGTCAGATTCAAGGACATTACTGAAAACCCAAGAATCGATTAAGTTTCAAGTCATTCGTAGAGATGCACAAATTGGCTGGAAGAAACCTCGACAAGGATGGAAATTAAATGTTGACGGATGTGCAAAAGGAGATCCAGGTCTTGCTGCTGCAGGAGGATTATTCAGGAATGAGAAGGGAGATTGGATTGTGGGTTTCACCGTTAATATTGGGATTGCAACTGGTACTAAAGCCGAATTGGTAGCTCTATTGGAGGGTCTTAAACAAGCTAAGGAGTTAAATCTAGTTAGCTTGGAGATTGAGACTGACTCTCAGGATGTTCTCAAGTTAATTGAAAGGACAACCTCTCCAAATGGGCCACTCAAATCTTTAATTGATGATTGTAAGCTCATTTTACAAGCCAATACTGGATTTCGAGTTAATCGTGTTTACAGAGAGTCGAATTTCTGCGCTGATTGGCTTGCGAACCATGCTCTTGAACAACCTTCAGGGAGTTCCACAGTGGATCGCATTCCACCAGCACTTCGCCCTCTGTTAAAGATAGATAAACAGGGTAAAACATTCCCTAGAATGATCTTTGGGTAGTCTTTCTAGGCTCTGCCATCTTTTCCTTGTTTTCCGGCTCAGCCTCTACTGGGACGAACAAACTAGTTGTCATAATATATTTGGAGAATCAATATGTTTGTTCACCAGATTAAACGATGCCAAATTGCTCTAATTTCATATGCGTTTTAACTTTAATGATGTTTATATATGAAAATTATGTGAATTATGTGACATATTTTCCATTGATGATGAGAAGCCACTCGTCATTACCCTTTACGTCTTCAGATGAACGTGATCAATGAGATTACATTCTTTTTATAGCGCAAGTTCTGATTCTTTCCTTGGGCTCGCTCCGCTCTAACTCTATGCCCAAAGCTTGCTCTAGAAGAAGCTGTTATTGAATCAATCAGCTGTAATTACAATGTACTGGTATAAATCAGAGAAGCTAGTTTCTATTAGCTTGAAGAAAATACAAATCATTCTTAGCTGGCTGGTCATGTTAGTTGTTTGATGATAATGGTGCTTAATTATTTTAACCTATAATTTAATTCCTTTTCTCTTTTCTAATGCACCAACCCAACTCATTTTTTGACAATGCACAGCTTGTATACACCATAGGCGCACGTCTTGGTGGACGGAGCTTTAGAAAAATATGGAGAAATTATGCGTGCCTATTCTCCCTTCTTAATTCTTAATCTGGCATTTCCTTTGCCAGCACTTCGTTTCTTGGTCACTCAGAATTTTTAGAACTCAAAT
The DNA here is from genome assembly GCA_037974665.1 of Ehretia macrophylla. Classification (NCBI taxonomy): domain Eukaryota; kingdom Viridiplantae; phylum Streptophyta; class Magnoliopsida; order Boraginales; family Ehretiaceae; genus Ehretia; species Ehretia macrophylla. The sequence goes on along the minus strand of CM075769.1, from coordinate 48,957,481 downwards.
TAACTTTGGAAGCTCATCAAAACCTAAACCAAGATTTAGATTCTCTCTCGTAATGTTCATTACTTTGATGGAGATGACAATAGTAAAATAATGATATGTTTGTCTAGTTTTAACACTCAATAGTTCAGATTATTTCATTATAATTGAATTATCACTTTACCATTGATATGGGTAGAATCTTGACTCGACATGTTATGGACAAAACTCTGACCTGACCTCATCAATGTGTTAAGTGAACACATCATTTAAAAGTTTAAACTGTTAGAGAAAACTTTATTATATTATTTATTATATTCAACATGCTCCTGCAAGTGTGGACATAGTTAGTTTTTTTATTCTTGCACTTTGACAGTTTTAATATTTTCAAATGGGTGCCGTTGATTTTTGAACCCATAACTTTTTAGTATTAGGTTCAAATATTATGTTAAGTGACCACTTCATCTAAAAGTTTAAGCTATTAAATAGGAGTTTATTATATTATTTATTATTTTCAACACAATAAGAGAGCACCCCACATTTTGATTCAACCTTTATAATGAGGCTAAGCCTTGACATGATTGGCTTGGTCCGGAGAAGCCCGACTTGAACGAATACTCTCAGCATGACTATATCAACTCCATTAGAGGACAGGTAGAAATCATGAACGTTTCATCGCCCATAGCCTTACCCATGCTTGTGTTTGGTACATGGTGGAGAGGGTGAGATGTCTCATCGGCCCTGCCATTTGGTCTGGAAAAATCGAAAGAGTTGTCGGGTGAGAGTAAATATCATCTCCCAATGATGAATGAATGTAATTAATTCGTAAACACTCATATTCATATTCTTTCTGTCTGAAATCTTTCACCGAGTCGTATTCATCAACGCGAGCTTATTATTTATTTAACGTTTATTGATTTGATCGTCGAAGACTATGTCATGGTGTTGACCCTCATGCTTTCTTGCAAGTCAGTTGTAATTAGAACTCTGTCGAATACCAACATTTTTACCTTCCCAATCATCATTATCACCTTTGTAATGTTATGATCGAATCTAAATTTCGTGTACCAGGATCAATTACAAGTCCCAAGCGACTATATGATGGTATCATAAACGAGAGTTTAACCAAAGATAGTCAACCTCAAACGTTTACTCCATGGTATGACACTCTCTTCTAAAAAATGTGAGACATGCAAACCAAAACTGTTTTTCCGGCCCGCATCAAGCGGCGAGCAACCACCGCTCTCGGCTGTCTTATGGTTGACCTTAACCAAAACAAATCAATACTTGATTTAGGTTCGCTTGCAGGCTGACATCATTATTATTATTTTTTTATTTTGGAAGAAATTATTTGTTTGGTTCTTCATTTGTTTATGTATGCGTAACTTGCGGTACTCATTGTTATGGTCCCATGGATAGCTTGAAGTGAGCGGTAGGTACAAGTTGACGTTGACTTACGTTCATTATTATTATTTATAATCTTGAGAAATATTCTCATACCAATACCAGTTATATATGAACCCTGCGATTATTTTTTCTCTGCATGTATTGTCCTGATTTTACAATTGTAGTTGGTTAAAATTTTAGAAGTATAACGATACATTCTAATATATGCACTAAATTAATTAAAAATTTAATTTTAATAACAACTAAAGAAATTTTGAACCGATACTTTAATGTTAAATCATTATTGTCGTACTTTACCCACATGATAAACCTCGTATCAAATAATAGATTAGGTAGGTGATAAGAACTTGTCCAAAATGATGGATAGCTTGAGAATATATATTGATATCTCTTATCAAAACTTTTCATCAAATTAAATGGTGTTAAATACATTGAGTGACGTACATTTTTCGTCTAGAATTTGAAACGAAAATACTGAAATAAATAATTTTTTCATCTGAATTTTTTTTAAAGAAAAATTGAACTTATTAATTTGCCAAAAAACTAATAACTCTCAAATTTTAAGTGTGTGAAATTAAAAATAAATAAAGTAATAAGTGCAAGATAGACATAAGAACTGATTATTAATGTTCACCGTAAATTGTTTTTGACCAACCGAGGGAATTCTACTTAATTAGGTTCTAAAGGAATTAATGCAATTTTAGAAATCAAAAGAGAAAGAACATTGCAATTGCAAAAAGCAGCCCCACCACAGCAGGCGGGTTGTTTCCTCTGTCGTCACCTGGAAGATCTTGGCAAGGAGACCTTAATATAAATAAACAGGAGAGGAGGATGGACTCGCTCGGTATAATCCTAAGATAGATATTTGTGTATATATATCACTAATTCACCCTTTACTATTTCATAGTACTTTTATTATATAAATGAGCGATTCGACATTTAATACATAAATTCTTATAATTATACAAAAGAGCAATGAAAATGAAATAACGATATAAAATATTATTCAATTTTTTTAATATTTAAAAAAAATTACGTCTCCCCTCTTTCTTTCTTTTTTTTGTGAACGATCCCCTAATTAAATCTTAGCCCCTAATATTAAATTTATCATAAATATAATGATTACAAACTTCAGGAATGTTGTCACTATAATTAATGAAACAAGAAAATGGGAGTAATGGTTTTGTCGCAAGGAGGCCTGACGTGTATTGTATTTGTATATATAGCTCATCACCTTGATCACTTTTGTTCATCACAAACATAGAAAATGAGCCATATAAAGAGACACCAAACATGGCTTCATCGCGCAACAACGCCACCAAAGCCTCATGACCCAGACCTTTGATGAAGGGGTCCTGAACTGAGGTAAGTTGCCGATAGCGAGCTGAGGTAAGCCAACCTAAGCCAAGGCCAGTCCATTCAACTAATGTTCAACTTAGATGTTGATCCGACCTCATCCCGACCTAGGAAAACCCCGACCTCTGCGCCAACTGTTCTGATGGGATATAAAGACTTGATTGGACATAAAACTGCGCCGCATTAAATGCTGTCAGATTCGAATTTAGTATAAATAGAGCTCCACCCCCATATTTCAGAGGTAACTCGTCATTAAATGCTCTCAACTAGTTCGCCAGCTCAGACATACTAATAATTAGCACGCGTGAGGGGAAAATCCAGGTCGTCACCCCTCATTTTCCTTCCTTTTCCTTGTGCTGGTCAAGCAGCTGACCCGAAAATCTAGGGTAGGTAGTAGACCTAGAAATCCAGCTCGGCAGGAGTAGCCATCTAACTTCAACTGCGAGATTCCCAACCTCAACAGTTTGACGCCGTCTGTGGGAAAGAAGTTATTTATATCACTTTTCTTACCACTCATTGAGAAACCATCATGGTATAAACTAGAAGCCGCAACACACTGATAGAGGACTCACCCAACCTGGATGAGGACCTCGAAACCAACCAAGCGCCTAGCCAAGGCCTAACCCAAATGTTAGAGATATGCCCTAATGCTATATTTGGATGACATATATTGGGGCATTTTGACATTTACTTATGGCATTAGTGTTTATATGTTCGTTTACATATTGACATAATTAGGACATTCATATTCTCCTTCTTTACGTGTATGAATGAGTCCCTAGTATTTTCATTAGAGGAATGTATTCTAAAAGCGTTTAGAATATATTGGCGTATTTTCTTAATATGATAAATACTTAAAGCGTTCATAGTCCTTAGATTATTCGATCGGGACTTCAATAATCTATTATGGACTATCACATGTGTTGTTACTTTTGATCAATATAAGGATGTTGATGATAAAGGATGGTGAGCCACGTGCCATAATAGCATAGTGATGCGACTAACAAACATGTGGGTGACTATTAGTTGAATAGTTCTCTGAATGTGACGTGAATAACAAATTACATGACTTCGGATTAATAATTTGTTATCCGTTGCGATTGTGCATGTAATCCTTAGACTTGAGGCATTACGGCTGTCATATGTATTGGGGTTTGATTCAAGCGTTTGGATAATGCCTGTCTCGACAAACGAGATGAGATACGTCCTTTCGCAGTTTCATTCGTTTAGTATAGTGATTGACAAGTAGTGGTCAAGATAGAATCCATTAACCTCCGTCGTGAGGCGATGTCCTATGTGATCTAAGCTTGGTTGTTTAATGAGGAAATCCTTGGCCAAGGTATGAATGATGGAGAAATGGTTTTCCATGTGTCATCTCTCATTACACCAATTAGATCTATGCATAGTATCGAGTTTATGAACTTAATCGAATCATGGTTCTTGCTCGACGGGACAATTAATGGAAGGATTGGATTGCACGGTAATCGGCGACTATAAATAGGTTCATTACGTAATTACTTCATTGCCTTATAAATTGTCTTGATATGTTGCTAGACGTCACTCAAGACTTTAAGGGTGTTTCAAGAATTAAAGGAGAAATTCTTGAAACAAATCAAGAACCTGATTGACATTAAAGGTGTTTAATGTTTCCTTAATGCTATTTGGCTATGAACCTAGAAAGTCACACCATATTAGCAAGGAGATTAAGTCTTGCTTAGACTTGAATTATCTTCTCTAAGAAATTATTAAGAGTTAATAATTATAGTCTCAACCATTAAAAGTTAATGGGGCAAATTTGTAAGCTTGGGAAAGTTTTAGGTGCTTAGTGCAAATAGGTAAAATCTGATTTTTCCTATTGGTTGCCAATATGTTGATGTGGCAAAATATTAGCCAATAAACACAAAGTACCAAGATCAAAATCCTAGCCATCCATCTATTAATTCAAGGGTTAAAATTGGTCAACAATTGTAGGCTTTATTTAAGAGTTAAATAATGGGTATTTTTGACTGACACCCCTTCATCAAAAGTTATATGAGACTTAGACCCCTTATTTTTTTTAAAGTGAGAGACAGACCCCTTCTGTTAGGAGTCTGTCATATTTTCTGTTAAAAGAGTATAAAATGACTATTATACCCTTCATTTGATTTCTCTTTCCTTTCTTGCCCTTACCTTTTCTCTCTCTATCCCTTCTCTTTTTTTTGCAAACTTTCCACCCTCTCTCCTCCCTCAAATCGTTCTTTCCTCTTTGTATCAGCATCAACACCACTAAGTTTCTCTTCCATCACAAGGCATGTATAGAGCTCAGAAAGAAGAAAAATGAGGCGACGAAGAGTTTAGCAATTTCTAATAGGGTCGTTGTCCCTCTCTTTTTTCCTATGATTTCTCATTTGCGCTAAAAAAATTAAAACTGCCCATTATCTCCTTCTAACTCTATTATGTATATATAGGTTTGGCTCCTGTAGCAATATTTTTTTCATATATGATGAATGTGTGGCCTTCAGCTTCATATTTGTCTTTCTTTTTCTTTTGTTGTGCTGCTCTTGATGCTTTCGGTGATGATTTTTCTTTTCATATATGGTTAATTTATTATTCTAGATCCTATGGCTAATAACTGCGTGTGTGTGGTCTTCAGGCCTTCAGCTTCATATCTTTCTTTTTCTTTTGTTGTGCTGCTCTTGATGCTTTCGTCTTGGTGTGGATAAATGCATAAGGTTGTGATGATATTCCTATTTTTTAACAAATATCTTTCTGAACTATCTTTATGAGAGTAAACAAGAAGATCCAACCCGCATCTTGGCTTAGCAACTTGATTGGGCATTTGAGTTAGCAGCCATGGCAGGGAAATTGGTTGTATGCAATGTTTAGAGCAAGAATGAGGCAGCAGAGATGTTACGAATTTTCCGAAAGGGTCGTTGCCTTTCTCTGCAACAGCTCTTCTCTTGGGAGAGGAGAGAAGGGCAAAAAAAGAGAGGGGATGGAGAGAGAAAAGGTAAGGGCAGGAAATGAAAAAGGAATCAAATGAAGGTTATAATAGTCATTTTATACTCTTTTAACAGAAAATATGACAGATCCTTAACAGAAGGGTCTGTCTCTTACTTTAAAAAAAACAAGGGGTCTAAGTCTCATATAACTTTTTATGAAGGGGTGTCAGTCAAAAATACCCGTTAAATAATAGCAACTTGTCTTGTGATGACAACTTGCAAGACAAATGTATTTGTGTGTGTTGTGTTTCACGGAAAAACCAAAGCAAAAGAAGACAAAGTTATATATTCAAAGTCTTGTGTTTTGCATGAATCAAGGAAAAGAGAAAGACAAGAAAAAGCCTTGTCTCTTGGTCTTGTGTCTTCTCAAGAGAAAGAAGACAAAGACTTCTTCAATCCTTAAGCATATACACGGCCAATTGAAGCAAATATAGAGAGAGAAAATTCTGCTCATTTTCTCATGCTTATACATGGCTAAGTGAGTGAAGTAAAAAAGGCTTTTGGTCTTCTTCTTGATTCTGAAAAATCAGCAACACATACATACACCATAGATGGTTATAAGAACACAAGTGTTTGTTCTTCATTTAGCTTTGTCATGTTGGATTAAATTGAGACTAAGAAAGATATCTAAACTAAGTGTAGTTTTAAGTAATCTTTCAAAATAAGAGAAGTATTCTTGTTCATGAATCTTCCAAGGAGTTTGCTAGCACTACAACTCAAGGAGGAGGAAAGGCTTCTTCAAATTACTAGGTGGACAATCTAGGACTTCTACACTTGTGGAAGGTTCAAGGAGTTCTCAAAGCTTCACCAAATGATTCTAATATTTGGTCTTCAAGAGTTATTATTCTCTTCTTGTATTACCTTTGGTTTGACATGTATATTGCATAAATATCAAGTATTGGGATTGACTACACATATGAATGTTATATATGTTATGAAAAATTGTATTTCATGCTATCTTCCGCTGCAAACTTTTTATTCTATATGTGCAATCCTGGATATCGTTCCTTCACCAAACCGATGTTGGAACGAGCCAACGTATACACTTAGCCTCACAAACTAACCCTTCTACAGATGGAGACCTCAACTCCAGCTTTTCACCAGAGATGAGAATGATGCTCGGGATATTTGAGGAACTTAAGGAACAGGTAGCCTGGCTAGCTACGGATCCCCCGGATCCTCAAGCAGCTGCGCCGCGGCCCATGCGTCCACAGTTCCGTATTCCAGCCCCAAGGCGGAAACTCACGCAAGATGAATAGGGTTTCCTGGAGCCGGAGGCAAGGCCCGAAGAGGCGAGATGAAAAAGGGCGGCATTTGCCGACCCCGAGCAGGCTAAGACCGCGGCTGCCATAGCCAAGGTCATTAACCAACTCGGTGTAAGCCCGCTCTCCCTTGAGGTACTGGCCACGCCGTTGCCCACCGGCAATCGGATGCCCAACCTGGCAATCTATAACGGGGACGAAGACCCAGCCAGCCACCTACTCAATTTCGATCACCACATGACTCTGCATGACATGACCGACCTCATGAAGACGAAGACATTCCCGACCACACTGGTTGGCAATGCCTTGGATTGGTTCCAAAAACTTCATCCCGGTTCTATTGCAAGTTTTCATCAGCTGACGGAGGCTTTCCTGTCCCGCTTTGCGGGGAACCAACGGGCAACCCGTCATATATCAGCGCTGCTATCGGTGAAGCAACACAGAGGAGAAAGTTTAAGGGCTTATACCATCCGATTTAATGAAGAGTCCCTCAGAATTCCCAACCTGGAGGACTCCATGGCATTGATGGCTTATCAAAGTGGGCTCAGGTCGGGTCCCCTCACATCCTCCTTGGCCATCGACCCCGTAGATATTGTAGCTATGAGGCCCGACGCCGAATAACGTGTCTTACCTCGATTTACGTGTCTTAGACCCAGAATTATATAACCGACTTTAGAATACGTGTCATGTCTTGGTTTTCGTGTATGCCTCGTCATACGTGTCTTAACTTAGGTTTAAGAGTCGTACCTTGATTTACGTGCATTGCATTGAATTACGTGTCTTGTATTGGTTTACGTGTATTACCTAGGATTGCGTACATTTGTATTAGAATCTGTGCATTTACCTTGGAGTACGTGTCTTAGTCTTGAAGTACGTGTTTTACTTCGTAGTTCGTGTCTACCTCGTGATTCGTACCCCATATTAATTTTTGTACGTGCCTCGTAGTGCGTACCCTAAATCTCAAACTGCGTGCCTACACGTTAACCTAGAAGATTCCTGCATAAAGCACAAGACAATAAAACAATCCTACACAATCTACTAACTATTAAAATAATATTATACTAATCCTACATATTCCACTAACAATATTCTAATCCTAATTCAAATTCTCTACAAAACTCATTAACTATTGAAATATTATATTCTTTCCTACACACTCAACTAACCAATAAATTATTATAAACACACACAAAACACAAGACACTCAATATTCTTCACAAAGCACAATAATACATAAAAATGCACCTACACATTACCCAAACCTTTCCCTTTCTCGGCCTACACACCACACACACTACCACAATTCAAAAATGCTCAAAGATGACAAAATTTCAGCCTTGTACACTCCCAAGGCCGACACACTCATGCTTGTACACACATAACATCTTCAAACTCCATTTTTCCTCTCTACTTTTTCCCTCTCTCGGCCTTAGTTAAATCCCACACCCATACAACACTTCACAAGAAATAAATCAAGAAGAAAAAAGCTACATAGGCGGCCAAGCTAGGAGAAAAAGGGTGCATTTGCATTTCAAGCCATTTCAAGAGGTTCTTGGTTAGATTTTGTCATTTCTTCATCAAACTCGCTAAGGTGAGGGTTCTAAACTGTTTTTAAAGTATTTTCAAAGGTTCATAAACATGATATGTGATTATATAGCCATGCATGTGAAGATATATGCTAATACTTGCTAGTATAACTTTATTGAGGTCTATGTTGCACATTGTTCTTGTATGGACGATTTAATATAGTAAACATGCTTAGATATGCATGATCTCTGGATATGTTGTAGTTAAGAGGTAGAATAACAACTTTCATGTTGATAGCATCCTTGGATTTTGAAGTTTATGGTGGTTTTCAAGCCATGAAAGTAAGCATTACTAATCTGCCGAGTTTATTGACCCTTCTATTCGGAGCAATTTTAAGATAGAAAACGATGTTAACAACTCATGAAACTTGGTGAGTCACTATATTTGTCAGTTATGAACATATTTTTAAGAAATAGGCTAAGGATAATTTTGAGTTTAAGACCCCCAAAATTGGAAAATATTGTAATGTGTCTAAATCTGGATAGCTTGGAAATGTGAAATATGTTTCTGGCAGGTTTCTAACCTTGTAGAACGAAACATTTTTGGCCTAGTAAATGATGATAAGAATGCATGAAATTTTGTAGGTTACTATATGTTTCAGTTTTGAACATATTTTGCAGAAATAGACTAAGGCTAATTTTGATTTTAAGACCCTCAAAAATGGAAAACATCGTAATGTGTATGAAATTGGACAATTTTGCGTAGTCCCACGGTTTTGGTCATAACTCCTAAGTCTGAACTCGGAAAGCAGCGAGGTTTATTCCTAGATTTAAAGAACTCATTAAGCTTCAATTTGATATTTGATTCACTGAATTTGGAGGTTAATTGCTTGGCTAAATTAATAAGGAAAAACAGACCATTGCAGTAGGGTTTTTGCTTGGTACTGTGCTTTAAATCATGTTGTAATTTTACTTGAGGTGTTGAATGCTTGGAATTGTGGGAATTAGAAGTTGTGTGGGCTGTTTTGGTGGGTTGAAGTTGCTTAAATTGGTTGATGCATGGCTTAGGATCATTACATAATGAATTGTTGCTTAATCGCATGTGTAAGCACGAAATTGAGGCCCTATTGCTTATGAATGCTTGCTAAGTGATGATCCTATGGTTAAATGTGTTCAATTGAGTGGTTAGTAGGCTATCCAATAATTTCTAAGTATGCTTGAAATGGTTTAAGTGTTTCTTGTGGTCCTTAGCAAACACAATCAACACCCGAGCACAGCCTTGTAAACCCTAATAGCCACGTAGACTCCCAAGTCATAAACCACTCTTGTGTGACTTATAATTGATGTTGAGGATTGTTAATAGGCTGCCCAGAATTGTCTTTATAGCTTTAAACATGATTCTCGATGATTCCATGTTGATAAGTAAATTATTCTTGCACCCGATTTTGTGTAAGTGTCGTAGCATGCTTGTATGATCTCAACACTTGATATGTGAACTACAATGAGTTATATGACTTGTTTTATATGGTATTACTTGGCTTTCCGTTAAATGTTCACATGCTCCTAAGTGTTTTACAAAGTGAATTTATATGTCAAAGCATGCCTCATATGTTTACTTGTCAATATGTGATCTTATACTTGCTCGGAGGCAACTTACTTTATTGACCTCATAATGTGAATTGTTAAAAGATATTCTATGGCTTGTTTGAACATGATTACTTGGCTGCCTGTGAAAGTTTAACTGCTTTCTTGCTCGGAGGCAACCTATTTTGTTGACCTCCTAATGTGAAATGTTAAATGGTATAAATGTACATTGCATACAAGGTTGCAACCGTTCACTGTGGCATGGTAGCGTTTCACGAACGCCGGGTGACATAGGGCTTGCCGGTACTCCCGTGACTACCATGGTCCAATTCCCTCTCTCGCTTGACATTCCACCATCGGAGAGTTGGATTTTAGGATTTGGTATATATCCGGAGTACACCCATTTGGAGTGATAAGTCGATGATTGATGCCGACTACAACAATGGTTATTAGAAATGATCTTGAGAGCAAATGCTCATCGATTGATCTTGAGAGCGAAAGCTCACCGTATCCTTTTCACTATGTGTTTAAGTAGTCTCGCTTGCTTCCTAGAGGACCTCGGGGAGGAAAAACGGGTAAATGTGTTCATTTATATTTATGTTATGTTATGAACTTACTTATTTTATATGACATGTTTCCAAAGGAGTTTTCATAAGATTAACCGGAAAAGGATTTCAAAACCTTGTCACTTGTTTCCCTCCTCGCTGAGTTCATAAGGACTCACCCTTTTTTTTGTCACAGGTAAAGCAGATTTGGAATAGGTACCCGAAGAAAATATGCTAGTTGATGAACCTTTGGAACGACTATGTGCATTGCATGCTTTTCGTGAACATGGATGTTATTAGGGATGTTGTGTTTGTTTGCGGACTCTTTATTTCATTGATGTAAATGACTCTGTTGTAATTTGGGTCTAATTTTGGATTGTACTATCTATAACCAGATGAACTCTTTATTTGGTTATTTGTTTTCATTATCTTGAATAGTAGTTATCGTAGGCGTTTAAACCACTAGGTGATTAATCCACTAAGTTAACTCTATCTAATTTCACTTAGGTGCTCACCCATAAGCTAAAGGATAATAGATACTTGCATAATAGGAAATTGACAAATAAATGGAACATAGTTATCATGCTAAGCTTATTAACCAAATGAGACTTTCAAGATAAATTAGTAGGCATATCGGTTGATGACAAAATAGGAACTTTAGTTGGAATCAGATTTATGATTGAAAATTTTGAGGTATTCTAGAAATTAGGTCAAACCAAAGGTCCTAAATACAACCGTTATGCTACCGGTTTTTTTCGAAAAACTTTTGGAGTTAGAAGACTAACGAATAAGCATTAATCTCCATGAATCGGTTATATTTGTAAAATAACAATAATGATTTAGGTCATACCCTAGTCTAGCCTCCATAGGTCGGGTTGGGGCGTGACAGTAGCCGAGCTGATGGTACGTATAGAAGGGTACATACACTCGGAAGAGATCCATAAGGCGAAGAGGGACGATGACAATGAAAATGAAGCCGGTAAGAATGGGGAAGTCTCCCGAGGCCAACCAGGAGCAAAAGCCCAAAACGACCGAGGTAAGCAGCCCTAACAGCCAAAGATGAACCCCCGGTTCACCATGTTCACTCCCCTCAATACCTCGAGGGAACAGATCTTGATGGAGATCCAGCACCAGAACCACTTACCTCCAGCACCCAGGATCCAGCACCTAGGTTTGAGAATTGTGTTTAGTTTTGTGTGCTTTGCATTGAATTACGTGCATTCATTTAGGGTTGTGTGCGTTTACTTGAAAAACATGCGTTCGTCTCGTAGTTCGTGTCCTACCTTGTAGTGCGTGCCCTAGACCTAGGAAAGCGTGCATTCACGTTAATCAAGAAAGCACCTTACACAAAGCACTAGACTACTAAATAATCCTACAAACTCCACTATCAATATTAAAATGCAAAAATCAACTCGCTAGAAGACGAAATAGCACCAAAAGCTAGACATTCATATTCTTTATTCCTTATTCTTTTTACACTTTCAAGACACAATTAAAATAATGCTCAAAGATCACAAAAAATTCAGATTTGGAGCTAGCTTGGCCGACCACTTGCTTGCATTAGACTTGCCTTGCATGATTTTAAATTAAACTCAACATTCCATGACACAAAGGCATTAAAAAATTGCTCAAAAACCCTACCATTTGTACACCATTCTCGGCCACATCACTCTTGCCCATCCTAGGAATTTCAAATTACACCTTGAAGACACAAATGCTGAAATTTTCCTGCCCAAGGCTGAGCATGCCTCATCAATAGCAAGGCTTGTGCTTTTTTTTCATTTCTCTCACTTTTCTCTCAATCTTTTCTCTCTCCCTCTCATTCTCCTCTCTCATTCTCGGCCTTGGCTGAGTTCCCTACCTCCATAGCTTATCTTCATCACACCTTAGTTGAACAAGGCAAACAACCATCAAAGAAACTCAAGCAAACAAGCTAGGATGCGAAAATCACACATGCATGTCCTTTAAAGTCTTCTATTCGGCCCTAGGTAAGCTTCTTGGCATCCATTTCTTTTCTTCAAGTCCTAACTACATGCATGTACTAAGAGCTTGGTCACTAAGCTAGGAAAAATAGAGAAAAGCTAGTTGGGATTTCGACTAGGCAAAGGAGAGGAAGAAAATTGTGCTTCAACAAGCTTTTGTTCATCTTTGTGGTTGATTGCTAAGGTGAGGGCTAAAACCTTTTGAAATTCCTTCAAAAATTCACATGCATGCTCACAAATGTATGTCTTTGCTTCTGTACTTGAGTTTTATGTTCGTTCATGAGCTTAAACAACCATGCATGGCAAGATCTTGGCTTGAAAGTGATGCTAGGTGGAGTCGGATTGTTAACAGCTCTCTGACTAGTCTATTTTGAGGTAAGTTTAGCTAGGCAAATGATGTTGCAAATGCATGAAAATTGGTAGGTAACTAGTTTGGACAGTTTTGAACATTCTTTGCAGAAATAGGCCAAAGCTAATTTTGACTCAAAGGTCCTCAAAATGGCAAATCTTTAAAATGTGTCCAAATATGAAAATCTAAAAAAAAATGAAGCAGGTTTTGGCAGTTGCACTGATCTTGTAGAACAAACCAGATTTGACTTAGTAAATGATATCAAAAATATATGAAATTTGGTGTACTACTATATTTTTCAGTTCTGGACAATTTTGTCAGAAATGGACCAAGGCTAAATCTGACCCTAAGGACCTCAAAAGTGTCTATTACTGAAAAGTGTGCAAATCTGGACAGTTTTGTACTATTCCACTTTTTCAGCTATATCTAATGATACCGAACTCCAATTGATGCAAGGTTTGTTTCTGATTTTAGTTAACTTCTTAAGCTTTAATTTGACATCTTATTCACTGGATTTGGGGATTGTTTGAGTATCCTATTGATTGTGAGAAAACAGCCTATTGCAGTAAAGGTTTCACTTAGTTATATGCTTGGAAAATTGTTGTAACCTCTCTTGTGGTACTAATTGCGTGAAATTGTGGTGTTGGGATGTTGTGTGGATTGTTTTGAATGTTTAAGGATGTTGAATTAAATGATGCATGGTTTGAGATTGACTTTGAGTTGGGTTGAGGCTCAAATTGCACGAATATGCACGAAATGAAAACCCTAATGACTAGGTAGTTTTGCTAAGTGTTGATCATTTGGATATTGTGTGGAATTATATGTTTAGTAGGCTGCTCGTAGTTGCCCTTATAAACTTAAATGTAATTTTGATTATTGCATGTTGACAAATAGGCTTTTCTTGCATCCGAACCCACGTAGATGTTGTTGCATGTTGAATAATCGTATCACTTGATTACATGGATTTCGAAATGAGTTATATGGCTCAACTTGCATGTGTTACATGGCTGCCCGTTTAATGTTCATATGGCTCTATATGCCTTTCAAGTGAAATTACTTGTCTTATCGTGCCTCGTTTGATTACTTGACAACGTGCGATCTTATAACTGCTCGGAGGCGACCTACTTTGTTGTCCTCCTAATGTGATATGTTAAATGTTATAAATGTGCATTGCATACGAGGTTGCAATCTTTCAGTGTGGCATGGTAGTGTTTCACACACGCCGGGCGGCATCGGGCTTGCCGGTGTTACCGTGACTACTATGGTCCAATTCCCTCTCTCGCTTGGCATTTCACCCTCGAAAAGTTAGGTCATAGGTTTCGGGGTACATCCGGAATACACCCAATTAGGAGCGATAAGTGGATTATTGAAGTCGGCCGCAACAATTGTATCGAAATTGAAATTGAGAGCAACTGCTCACCGTATCCTTGAAATGATTGGTAAATGTATATGTTACTCGATTTGTTTCATATATTTGCGTACCTTATTATTTGTAATACGTGACATGTTTCAAAAAGGATTTCATAAGTTGAACCGGAAAATGAGTTTCAAAACTTATTTCTCGTTCCCCCTCGCTGAGTTCATAAGGACTCACCCTCTTTTATCATTTCAGGTGAAGAAGATCCAGAATAGGTACCTGAGGATGGTGTGCCTAACGATGAATCTTTGGAGTGATTGCCTGTCTAGTTTGCTTTGCGTGATTGTGGCTACTTGTGAACTCTGTGCTACTTGAAGACTATTTCTTTCATGTTGCTTGCTATATCTAATGTAAAAAGACCCCCCGTTGTAATTTGGGCTCTAATTTTGGTTTGCACTGGTATTAAGTAGACTGATGCTAGACACTACTATGATTATTTTTGGCTATTATTACCGCTAGTATCTATCATAGGTTATGACGTACTAGTTAGGGACTAAGTAAATGAACTTATCCAATCTTAAACAGATACTCGCTATTAAACTAAGATCAACAGGTACTCTTGTAACGAGGATAAACAAACCAACGAGACATAGTATCATGCTAGGTTATAAATCGAACGAGACATCGAGATAACCAATAGGCATTTCAATTGATGTTAAATAGTAATCCTAGTTGGAAATAAAAATTGAGATTAGAGAGATTTGATGCGTTTAGAGAATTAGGCCAAACCAAAAAGCCCAATTATAGCCGTTATGCTGTCGATTTTCTGAAAAATTTTGGAGTCTAGGATAAAACGTTAAGTGCTAAACTTCCTTGAACGATTAAGTACGTGAAAGGACTTGAATGTTTAGATCACACCCTAGTATAACCTTTATAGGCCTGATTGGGGCGTGACACCCAAGCAGAATGGTATCAGAGCTTAGTTTACTAACTAGGCATTAGTCGGGTTCAACTCTCGGATCATGGGTAGAATCCCTAAGGTAATTATGATATCTTGTTTATACGTGTGAATGTGTGCTAATGTGCTTTAATTGCTTTGAATATTATGTGCCTTTGCGGACCATATGTATTATGTGTCATGAACACCGACACGTTAGTGACCTCGATAATGCATGCATGCTTTTATACTTCTTCCTTGATACATGTGCATGTTATATAACCGTGAATGACTGTTTATACACATAGATAGTTAGGATTAGGACTTTCAGGGAAGTGAATTTGTGCAGGACGAACGAAAAGGCTCGGTTAGAGATTTCTGGCATCTTTACAGGTACTCAATGGATCGTATGTATTATGGGATATGTATATATATATAAAATGCGTAGCACAAGTATAATTGTTGAGGTAAAGTTATCTCCTTATCTTTGGAATACCCATACCTGTAATTAAGTTATCAATTTTGTAGCCATAAAGTTCTTGATTCTGTTAAACCGTTCTTCTAATTGTGGTTCAAGAATAAATGTTAAGGACATACAACTTCCCTTAAATATAAGAATATACTATTGGACATGTGGAGTAGTATATATATATATTCATATGCTTATGATGGAAGTTTGACTTAGGAGCTGCTTTTGAATCAAATTCTTATATCTTAAATTGGTATAATAGACTATTGATATGATTGAATCCTTACTTGATTGGAATTAAGCATCGTTGAACCTAATAAGGTGTATACTAGCGAGTTTCAAGTTCACTCAATGGTAAGATTGTGACCTAGAAATTAAGAGATGAACTCGTGGAAGTGGACGATAGGGGTTAAATTATTAAGGCGTGAATAGTATGTTTAAGTAACTTAACAATGGATAACCTCAAGACATGTAGGCAACTCTAGAGACTAAGTTTAACAAGGTTGATGATTCTTTAGTATAACAAGATATAAGGACATTGGAATCGAGAAATTCACGTAACTAGAACTCATGTTCGGAAGACTATGCCTAAATGTTAGGTCGAATAGAAGTGTAAGGTATTGAATTATGCATTAGATGACTAACATTGCTAAAGGTCCTAAGTTGGATATCGGTGATATTTAGAATCATGGTATTAATTTGGTGCATCTTGGATTTAGTTGTGATTATGCAAAATAAGTCATTCTATACACTCGTTATTTGGATACTCTAAAGGATATTAGGAAGCCTATATCCCTAAGTATTACCGATGGACCTAATATATAAACCATGGAAATGAGATTAAAGCATTCGGTTACAAAGTGGAGTCATTAGGGTATGATTAGTAATCCTAAATAGCTAATAGTGAGTATGCATGATGATTCATGGTGAACCCTAGGACCTAAGATCGATGAGTCTTGATGCTCTTAGCTAGTTGAACATGTAAATGAGAAGAGTAAGATTTCATAGAGTTAAGATAGAGATGAATTAGAGTCATAATGACCCAAGAGACTATTGTTGAACCACTGTATCTATGTGCACCGTTTCACATCTAGAAACTAGCGATTGGTAGACTTCGAATTGTGGTCGTTGAATAAGAGGGGTGAATCTTGTAGTGATAGTTAAATAAGCGGTTGATTACTTTTGAAGTTCTATTAGGTTATTTTGAAGGGTGCCTCTTGGTCATAATTCTTATATTGATACAACCTTAAAGTTATCCCGTGTAAGTATTTTATGAGCTCGGTCATTTCGGTACCCATTTATAGTCCTAGGATTATTGTTGTACGGCCGGTAACCTAGTAGAGCATTGATATCACTTACATGGCGATGAACCCAGCTTAGTAACATTAATGTCGAAGATATATTGGCGGGCATTAAGTGTTCGAAGGAATGACTAGGTCGCTAAGTGAGCAGGACCATTGTCTTTTTAAGTATGACGTAACCTTGGATTGAGGTGAGTGAAATTTAATTGAGGTTGAAACTATTCGCCTTAGGAGTCTTGGTTAAGATTAAAGAAATTCTAAAGCCTCGTGACGTGAAAATAGATATTTGAATAAGAAGATAGATTGTGGATCATAAGCTGATGAAATTTACTTGTAAGAGTTGAACTAGTACAATATAATTAGTTTACCCATGCAATTTCGATGGCAATTTGTTGGTGATACTTAATAAACCTTAGAATTCGAGTTTAATGAATCTCAACGGTCTTTCTCGTTGATTATGAGCGTGAAGGTTAACAAAGCCGGGAAATGAGATTAATGAATAGGAGTCTGTAATCGGGAGACTAGTCATTAGAAGATTTACTAATCCAATATACATTCAAGATAAGAACTATGATACTACCGATAGATGACGACTTGAGGTGGATTAGTTTGTTTGGTGAGTTCAACTTGAAAATAGGGTCGTATCGTGGAAATGATCCGTAACTTGTGTATGACCTATGTGATAACAGTTTTGAAGCTAGTAGATAGAGTATGTAAATCGGATATAGATCTATCATCTTGAAATTAGCGTATGTCACCCTAGGATCATGGAATTATTGTGATATTCCTTTTGAGGTATAAATGCGAGATTGACACAACATAAGTCATGATTTTGGAGTTATAGTTCTATTGTTAGAATACCGATGCAACTTTGATGACTATGTTTGAAGACTCTAACCTTAGTTAATGAACTTGACCTTAAGATCAAATGGAGAATAGAGTCGTTCAAAGGAAAGAACTATAAATGTAGAGGTTACACCGAACCAAATGATTGGAGAAACATAGGAAGTGAATTGGTTGTGGTAAGAGATCACCAAACAAAGGACGAACCGGAGTAGGAAGAATAACAAGAATCAGAATCCGTCTAAATGACCTCAATAGGCAAGAATGAATTTCGGGACAAAATTCTTTTAAGGAGGGGAGGATGTGAGGCCCGACCCCGATTTGCGTGTGAAACCTCGCTTTATGTGCCCTAACCTAGATTTGCGTGCCATGACCTAGGTTTGAGAATTGTGTTTAGTTTTGTGTGCCTTGCATTGAATTACGTGCATTCATTTAGGGTTGCGTGCATTTACTTGAAAAACGTGCGTTCGTCTCGTAGTTCGTGTCCTACCTCGTAGTGCATGCCCTAGACCTAGGAAAGCGTACATTCACGTTAATCAAGAAAGCACCTTACACAAAGCATTAGACTACTAAATAATCCTACAAACTCCACTATCAATATTAAAATGCAAAAATCAACTCGCTAGAAGACGAAATAGCACCAAAAGCTAGACATTCTCATTCTTTATTCCTTATTCTTTTTACACTTTCAAGAAACAATTAAAATAATGCTCAAAGATGACAAAAAATTCAGATTTGGAGCTAGCTTGGCCGACCACTTGCTTGCACTAGACTTGCCTTGCATGATTTTAAATTAAACTCAACATTCTATGACATAAAGGCATTAAAAAATTGTTCAAAAACCCTACCATTTGCACACCATTCTCGGCCACATCACTCTTGCCCATCCTAGGAATTTCAAATTACACCTTG
Source organism: Ehretia macrophylla (assembly GCA_037974665.1). Classification (NCBI taxonomy): domain Eukaryota; kingdom Viridiplantae; phylum Streptophyta; class Magnoliopsida; order Boraginales; family Ehretiaceae; genus Ehretia; species Ehretia macrophylla. Next base: position 48,938,694 of record CM075769.1, on the reverse strand, counting down.
AAGACACAAATGCTGAAATGTTCCTGCCCAAGGCCGAGCATGCCTCATCTTTAGCAAGGCTTGTGCTTTTTTTCATTTCTCTCACTTTCCTCTCAATCTTTTCTCTCTCCCTCTCATTCTCCTCTCTCATTCTCGGCCTTGGCTGAGTTCCCTACCTCCATATCTTATCTTCATCACACCTTAGTTGAACAAGGCAAGCAACCATCAAAGAAACTCAAGCAAACAAACTAGGATACGAAAATCACACATGCATGTCCTTTAAAGTCTTCTATTCGGCCCTAGGTAAGCTTCTTGGCATCCATTTCTTTTCTTCAAGTCCTAACTACATGCATGTACTAAGAGCTTGGTCACTAAGCTAGGAAAAATAGAGAAAAGCTAGTTGGGATTTCGGCTAGGCAAAGGAGAGGAAAAAAATTGTGCTTCAACAAGTTTTTGTGCATCTTTGTGGTTGATTGCTAAGGTGAGGGCTAAAACCTTTTGAAATTCCTTCAAAAATTCACATGCATGCTCACAAATGTATGTCTTTGCTTCTGTACTTGAGTTTTATGTTCGTTCATGAGCTTAAACAACCATGCATGGCAAGATCTTGGCTTGAAAGTGATGCTAGGTGGAGTCGGATTGTTGACAACTCTCTGACCAGTCTGTTTCGAGGTAAGTTTAGCTAGGCAAATGATGTTGCAAATGCATGAAAATTGGTAGGTGACTATTTTGGACAGTTTTGAACATGTTTTGAAGAAATAGGCCAAAGCTAATTTTGACTCTAAGGTCCTTAAAATGTCAAATCTTTAAAATGTGTCCAAATCTAGAAATCTAAAAAAAAATGAAGCAGGTTTTGGCAGATGCACTGATCTTGTAGAACGAACCAGATTTTACTTAGTAAATGATGTCCAAAATGTATGAAATTTGGTTTACTGCTAGATTTTTCAGTTCTGGACAATTTTGTAAGAAATGGACCAAGGCTAAATCTGACCCTAAGGACCTCAAAAATGTCAATTACTGAAAAGTGTGCAAATCTGGACAGTTTTGTACTATTCCACTTTTTTGGCTATATCTAATGATCCCGAACTCCAATTGATGCAAGGTTTGTTTCTAATTTTAGTTAACTTCTTAAGCTTTAATTTGACATCTTATTCACTAGATTTTGAGATTGTTTGAGTATCCTATTGATTGTGAGAAAATAGCCTATTGTAGTAAAGGTTTCTCTTAGTTATATGCTTGGAAAATTGTTGAAACCTCTCTTGTGGTACTAATTGCGTGGAATTGTGGTGTTGGGATGTTGTGTGGACTGTTTTGAATGTTTAAGGATGTTGAATTAAATGATGCATGGTTTGAGATTGACTTTGAGTTGGGTTGAGGCTCAAATTGCACGAATATGCACGAAATGAAAAACCTAATGACTAGGTAGTTTTGCTAAGTGTTGATCATTTGGATATTGTGTGGAATTATATGTTTAGTAGGCTGCTCGTAGTTTCCCTTATAAGCTTAAATGTAATTTTGATCATTGCATATTGACAAATAGGCTTTTCTTGCATCCGAACCCACGTAGTTGTTGAATAATCGTATCACTTGATTACGTGGACTTCGAAATGAGTTATATGGCTCAATTTGCATGTGTTACATGGCTGCCCGTTTAATGTTCATATGGCTCTATATGTCTTTCAAGTGAAATTACTTGTCTTATCGTGCCTCGTTTGATTACTTGACAACGTGCTATCTTATAACTGCTCGGAGGCGACCTACTTTGTTGTCCTCCTAATGTGATATGTTAAATGTAATAAATGTGCATTGCATACGAGGTTGCAACCTTTCAGTGTGGCATGGTAGTGTTTCACGCACGCCGGGCGGCATCGGGCTTGCCGGTGTTACCGTGACTACTATGGTCCAATTCCCTATCTCACTTGGCATTTCACCCTCGGAGAGTTGGGTCGTAGGTTTCGGGGTACATCCGGAGTACACCTAATTAGGAGCGATAAGTGGATTATTGAAATCGGCCGCAACAATTGTATCGAAATTGAAATTGAGAGCAACTGCTCACCGTATCCTTGAAATGATTGGTAAATGTATCTGTTACTCGATTTGTTTCATATATTTGCGTACCTTATTATTTGTAATACGTGACATGTTTCAAAAAGGATTTCATAAATTGAACTGGAAAATGAGTTTCAAAACTTATTTCTCGTTCCCCCTCGCTGAGTTCATAAGGACTCACCCTCTTTTATCATCTCAGGTGAAGAAGATCCAAAACAGGTACCCGAGGACGGTGTGCCTAACGATGAATCTTTGGAGTGATTGTCTGTCTAGTTTGCTTTGCGTGATTGTAGCTACTTGTGAACTCTATGCTACTTGAAGACTATTTCTTTCATGTTGCTTGCTATATCTAATGTAAAAAGACCCCCGTTGTAATTTGGGCTCTAATTTTGGTTTGTACTGGTATTAAGTAGACTGATGCTAGACACTACTATGATTATTTTTGGCTATTATTACTACTAATATCTATCATAGGTTATGACGTACTAGTTAGGGACTAAGTAAATAAACTTATCCAATCTTAAACAGATACTCGCTATTAAGCTAAGATCAACAGGTACTCTTGTAACGAGGATAAACAAACCAACAAGACATAGTATCATGCTAGGTTATAAATCGAACGAGACATCGAGATAACCAATAGACATTTCAATTGATGTTAAATAGTAATCCTAGTTGGAAATGAAAATTGAGATTACAGAGATTTGAGGCGTTTAAAAAATTAGGCCAAACCAAAGAGCCCAATTACAGCCGTTATGTTGCCGATTTTTCAGAAAATTTTGGAGTCTAGGATAAAACGTTAAGTGCTAAACTTTCTTGAACGATTAAGTACTTGAAAGGACTTGAATGTTTAGATTACACCCTAGTCTAACCTTTATAGGCCGGGTTGGGGCGTGACAAGACCGACCTGAGAAGCGCAATAAGACCAAGTATTGCTGCTACCATATGGATTATGGCTACACCACCGAGGAATGCCGAGACCTCAAATAGGAGATTGAGGCACTAATAGCCCGAGGTCACCTTCGGAGGTACATAGAACAACAGCCAACCCGGAATCACGATCAGAAGGAGAGGGAGAGAAGTCCACCCAAGTGCCAGACTAGGGGAAAACGTTTGGCTGTGATTGAGACCATTGCAGGAGGATTGGTGTCGGGTGGGGAGACCTCAACTGGCAGGAAGGGTTATGTTCGGGCTGGAAGAGAGTACGGGCTGGTGCAGGGTCCGATCTTGGAGATGGAAGAGCTCACTTTCTCCTTAGAAGACTAGGAGGGGATGATACTGCCCCATGACGACCTATTGGTGCTCAGCGCTGAAATAGCCAACTTCACCATAAAGAGGCTAATAGTGGACACCGGGAGCTCAACATAAGTCCTATTCCTGAGTGCATTTGAGTAGATGGGGTTGGACAGAAGTTGACTCAGACTATTGAGGGGCACATTGGCTGGTTTTACCAGACATGCCCACTGAGCTGAAGGGGTCATCAACCTTCCTCTGAAGCTAGAAGACGGAGACAAACGGGTTTCAATGCAGGCCAACTTCATTATAATGGATTACAACTCCACTTACAATGGGATCCTGGGATGAGTGGCCCTCAACCATTTCAAGGTCGTCCCCTCGACGTACCACCAGGCTTTGAAGTTCTCGACCCCGAGCGGCACAGCCACCATCCGAGGAGCTCAGTTCTCGGCCCGAGAGTGCTATGAAAGTTCTTTCTGCCCCAAATACCAGGTCGGCTGGGGACCAGATTTGTCGAAAGAAAAGAGGGTTGCTAAAAGAGGGAGCCTAGCTGAAGACCTTCAAGAGGTGGAGCTTTCTGATAAGACAAAGAGAGCGAAGATCGGGAGTGAGTTCCCCAATGACCTCAAGAAAGGTATAAGCCAATTTCTCTTGAAAAATGAGCATATATTTGCATGGTCTGCTTCTAACATGACAGGTATTGACCCAGGTGTGATCAAGCATCACCTGAATGCCAACCCAAATCACTATCCGGTAAAGCAAAAGCGCTGGCACTTCCAATACCCGACCTGGTTGTCCAACGTGGTACTAGCGGCCAAGTCCTCAGGCGGATGAAGACTGTGTATTGACTTCACCTAAATAAGACGTGTCCCAAGGACTTGGTTATAACCAAATGGTGGATGTCACATCCGAGTTCGAACTACTCTCTTTTATGGATGCCTTCAAAAGCTATAACCAGATCAAGATGGCTCCCGGAGACAAGAAGAAAACTGCCTTCACCACTGATAAAGGTCTCTACTACTATGAGGTCATGGCTTTTGGCCTTAAGAATGCTGGAGCCACCTATACTCGGATGGTGAACAAGGCCTTCAAAAAACAGATTGGCCGAAATATGGAGATTTATATAGATGACATGTTGGTCAAGAGCAAGAGGGCGGAAGACCATGTGACCGACCTGGTTGAAGCCTTCGCCGTAATGGAGCACTTCGGGATTAAGCTAAACCCGAAAAAGTGTGCATTCGGCGTCAAGGCAGAAAAGTTCTTGGGGTTTATGGTCACAGCTCGGGGAATAGAAGCCAACCCGGAAAAAGTTCAGGCGATTCTAGACTTAACGCCGCCGACCTATGTGAAAGACGTCCAGGTGCTCACAGGTAAGGTTGCGGCGTTAAGCAGATTTATATCCAGGTCGGCCGACAAGTGTGCTCTTTTGTTCAAGATATTGCGAAACCCTAAGAATTTCGAATGGACTATGGAATACCAGAACGTCTTCCAAGAGCTGAATAGGTATCTAGCTTCGCCACCCCTGCTATCCTGACCTGAGGTGGGGGAGGAACTGGTACTATACTGATAAATCCGTATTTTTAGTAACTTTAACCTATTAAATCATGTATATTGCATTATTATTTCAAGCTTAATTGTATATTTTATACAAATTTAGTGCAATATATGTTTTAAAGAAAAAAGAGCAAAAACAGTCATAAAAACCAATTTTTGAAGTGAATATTCGGCGCAACACTGAAGGAAAATGGTAGAAAAACTACAAAATGAGTAATTCGAGATTGAATTTGGTCAAACCAAGTGCGAAAAAGGATTCAAGACGCTGAAAAATCTTGGAATAGACCCGGTCAAAGTCAACGGTCAATGGTCAAAGTCAACAGAATTGGTCAAAGTCAAAGTTCACTTATCACAGCCAGAAAGGAGCTTGAGCACCCCTTTTCTACGCTCGAGCGCCACTTTTTGAAAAAGACTGACAATTGAGCGACAGAGTATAGACCGAAAATGACAGAAAAAATAAAAAAAAATCAAAAGTGCAGAAGAGCGCCCCCTGCATTTTTGCCTATAAATGTCGCGATTTTGCAGCAACGAAAGGGCACCAATTTTTCTCATCTTAGCCAAGTTTCAGCCTCTCTAGTGGGAAGAAGCGATTTTTCATCTTTTTCTTTGTATATACTCAGTTTTCTTCATATTTTAGCTTAGAAATAGGTTAGTTTAGTTTAGTTAGGGTCCTAAATTAAGGGTCGGGCTTATGGATTAATGCCATAGTTTTGGAGAAATCGAGCCAGCTAAATCAAGATGTATTTAAATTTGGTAACTTTTATTCTTGATTTCGATTTTCATTTTGTAAATCTAATTATGACACTTTAGACCCTTATTTTTGGAATGATAAATAAGTGAGGATATTTTTGTAAATATTTAGATTTAGATAAATTAAAGTCTCGCATTCTTTAATTGCTTAGTATTATCAATTAATTATGCGTATTCTTGTAGTTATGTTATAGTTAATTGAAAGTATATATACGCCCAAGTTTTGTAAACTAGTGGCAATACGAGACTACCTCGGACGGAATTAGCTAGGTTGTACTAGTACCTTCGGGGTACGTAAGTAAGAAGATTAATTGAGAGGTTGTATTTTGTTAGGTTGTACCAACACATTCAATCTTGTTAATTAATTAGTCATATTACTTACATATCTAAGGCTAACTTCAGAAGTGGGAGCTTGTAGCCTTATTTCTTGAATGATTTATTCTTAGAATTTAAATCTATAATATTACACTTAAATACTCTGATCTAATTTATCATTCCAAATCATGGACCCATTAAATTGAATTAACCACTTCTTGACTAAATTATTTTAGTTTACTACCGTACTTTTGGACGTTTGGACTTAATTTACCGTATCTTTGGACTTTTAGATTTTTGGACTTAATCAAAACTTATTTGTGATGGGAGATAGTCAAACAAATCATAAACTAAATTCTTAACTTGAAACTGTTAATCTCAATTTCCGTGGATCGACCTTCTATTCGCCACAACTAGAGGTAATTCAAGGTAAGTACAATCATTTAACCTTACTATTTTTTAGTGCAAAAAGACGCGATCATATACTTAGCATGCTCGGGGACAGTAGTGGCGGCGGCAATGGTCCGGGAAGAAGGAAATGAGCAAAAGTCGGTCTATTATGTCAGCAGAACCTTGCAAAGGGCAGAGGCGAGGTACTCCTCCTTGGAAAAACTCACCATCGCGATTATCACGGCGGCAAGAAAGCTGAAGCCATACTTTGATCCCTATCCAATCAAGGTCACGACGGATGCCCCACTTAAATCTATCATGCATAAGCCGGAGGCGTCGGGCAGGCTATTGAAATGGGCAGTTGAGCTGAGTCAATTTGACATCACTTACCAACCCAGAACAACCATTGAAGCCCAAGTCATCACGGACTTTGTGGTAGAATGTACTGGCCGAGCCAAGTGAGACCCCAACGATGTGTGGAAGGTCCATGTGGATGGAGCCTCAGGGAAGTCTGGAAGCAGAGCTGGAGTGGTCATCTCCGACCCGAACGGGCATGAGCACCAATACTCCCTCAAATTCGCCTTCCTGGTGTCCAACAACGAGGCTGAGTACAAGGCAGTGATCGCGGGGTTAAAAATTGCAGCTCAGTTCAGGGCACAAGCAATCGACCTGAATACCGACTCTTAATTGATTTCCAGCCAGATATCAGGAGAATTCGAAGCCAAGGACAATGCCATGATGGCCTACCTCAATAGAGTTAAGGATTTGCCCTCGGGGCTCAAGAGGTTTACAATACAGTAAATTCTGATAGAGGAAAATATCAAGGTTGACGTTCTATCCAGGTTGGCCTTAGGAGAAAATCGACCTGCACTAGTTCATGTGGAAGAAGTCTCTGAACCTAGTATCCAGTTGGGAAGGCAAGCCGTAGCCGAGCTCAATTTAAGCCCAGATTGGACCAAACCAATAGTGGACTACTTGGAGGGAGGAATAATCGCAGAGGATGAAAAGGCAGCTCGAAAACTCATGAAACAAGCCTCAAGGTTTGTCATAATAACTGGGCAACTCTACAAAAGAGCTTACACTTGGCCTCTCTTAAAGTGTGTTGGGTCCGAGGAGGGAAACTCTGTACTCCGAGAGATCCATGAAGGGGTATGTGAAAACCACTTGGGTGGTAATGCTCTGGCTCGGAAGGCATTGAGGCAAGACTAGTGTGATACCTATCGTTCGCCAACGTATAGAGAAAACTAGCGGTAGACCTGACTGTGATGGTAAGCCCATGACTATTCTATCAATGGGGGCTAGACATCATCGGTCCATTACCAACTAGTGTTGGTCAGAAGAAGCACGCTTTTATAGCGGTAGACTACTTCACCAAATGACCCGAGACTAAAGGTGTTGCTAGAATAACAGAAAAGGCAACTTGAGATTTCGTGTGGAAGAGTATCATTTGCCGATTTAGGGTACCAAAGGTCATCATTTCTGACCACGGCAAGCAATTCGACAGTGTATACTTCGAGGCAAATATGATGAGATCGAGATCAACCTCAGATTCTCATCTATTGCTCATCCTCAAAGTAATGGCCAAGTTGAAAGGACTAACCAAATCATTTTGCAGGGTATGAAAACCAAGCTGGAGGAAGCGGAAGGCTAGTGGGCATCGATTTTCCCTGAGGTGCTGTGGACATAACGAACCACCACCAGCTAGGCAACGGGAGAATCGCCCTTTGAGCTGACCTTCGGTACTCAAGCAGTGCTGCCAGTGGAGATCGGGTCTCCGACCAGTAGAACCCTCCATCATGATCCAACAATAAACGAAGCCCTAATCCGTGAGGAGCTCGACCTCGCTGAAGAGCTTCGAGCTAAAGCTCAAATCAAGATGTTGGACAGCAAAGCTGCCATGCAAAGAGCCTTTGCCAAGCAGGTCAAGCCTAAGCCTATTAAGGTTGGCAACCTCATCCTCAGAAATGCCATCTTTTTGCCGCGCTCGGGTAACAAGCTCTCTTTGACTTGGGAGGGGTCGTATGAAGTCGTGAAAGAAGTTCGACTTGGGACCTTCTACCTCCGTGACAAATATGGGAAACGACTGAAGAATGCATGGCATACAGAACACCTGAAAGGATATTTTGTCTAACGGCCCCCGAGCTAGAAACTTTTCCAACGGCCCGCGAGCCGAAATCCCTTATAAAGGCCCCCGAGCCAGAATATTTTGTCTAACGGCCCCCGAGCCAGGATATTTTGTAAAGGCCCCGAGCCAAGTACTCCATGTACAACTTCAATACGATGTATTTTGAATACCAGTGTGAAGTTTAACCTGGGCCTAAGCGACTTAGCTACTCAGATTTACCAACTCAGATTAACGCAGTGGCCACGCTTAATTACGCGGTAAACTAGCTCAAATTAGGTTCTAGCTCGGTTATAATCAATAACGATGTAATTCACATTACTAGTTCGGATTAAAGTCCAACTCAGTACTAATCGACTTCAGGTCAGCATGTTAGTTTGGGCCTAAACTTGAACTCAACATTAGTCAACATTAGTTTGACCCATTTTAAATCGGACTGACAAGTCCAGGTCGGCAATAATAAAAGTTGTCCAATTAACCAGCTCGGATTAGGATGAAAGTTCATTAATCGCGTCCAGCTCGGTTATTTACATAAAGATCAATTACTTAAGTTTGAAAGGCCTATTATGGTTGGCCCGACCCCACTTACTTAAGAAAATTTGCGAAGGGAAAAGTACATTTATACAAACTCGAACAAAATGCAAATAAACATCAAGACATTCATTTCATTAAATTGAGAATACAAATTATAAAGCCCGACCCAGGCGATATTACAAAAATCATTTAGGTGCAGGAGTAAAGGTAGCAGCCTTGGCTTCTTCCCCAACCTGGTCCATGCCCTTTTTGATGAAGTTCATCACCTCCTAGGCTTGGGACTTGAGATCGGCTGGAAGCTCAGGAACTTCCCAGAATTCTAGCGGTGGAGCCTCCAAGATTTCGATGTAATCATTCTTGGGGGCGGGAATGAAGGTCCTCGCTCTCTCTCGCACTGTGACTTGGCCTCAGAAGTAGTACTCCAACTCGGCGCACTTGGCCATTATCCAGCCTTCTGTTGCCACCTAGTCTACAACCGCCTCATTGGACTTGAAGGTTTCCACCGCCTTCTCCCAATAGGGCCCAACCCGATCCAGGAGCTCTTAGAGTTTCGCCTTGGTATCGCACATCTCCAGCTTGTAACGCTTTTCTTAGGGTATAGCAAATCAACTACTAATATACATACATATATATAGCATTTGAACTTTCAGCAATATCAGTACCAACATTCATACATATTATATATATATATATGTGTGTGTGTGTGTGTGTGTGTGTGTGTGTATATGTATATATGTATATTAGTAGTTGATTTGCTATACCCTGAGAAATCAATTATATATATATACATCTATATGTATGAATGTTGGTACTGATATTGCTAAAATTTAAAACGCAAAAAGAAAGAGACGTCAAACTAAATGCATGGAAATAGAAGGCCTACCTTCTATTACTTATTCTTTGAAGCAACTCACACTCGTAAATTTGATGGTAAGTTGCTGTCTGGCGTCGGGCTTTCCCTGTCTCGAGCTCCTTATCCTTGGCCACGAGCTCTGCCTTCAACCTGCTGATCTCGTCCGCATCCTCCTTGTACCTTTTGGAGACCTCCTCATTTTGGGACTCAAGCTCGGCTCGGGCATTAACGCATCGCTGCTCGAGCTCGATGCAGTAGGCCTGGGCCTTGGTTAGGAGGCTGGGTACTAAAAGAATATGGGACTCCGTCTGCACAAAGGGTAACAAACACGGTCAACCAAGCCGACAAACCTTACAATACACATAATTGAGTACAACTCACTATGACGATGGCCGTCCTCAGGTTGAGTGAGAGTTGCTTTGCTAGGACCCCTGCCAGCTTGGGTCACGGGCCACCTTGGCCGCCTCTATAAAATCCTTGTTGGGGGAAGTCACCTCCGTAACCTTGCATTTTCTTGAATATTCTGCCTGAGGCCGCTTCCTATTGTCAGGACGGGTAGCCAAACGCTCCTGTATCACTACGCCCGAGCTCAACCTCTTGGGCAAGGGAGACTCCGAGGTCCTCTTGGAAGACACCTCGGTGCCAACCTCCCGAACTTGGCCACTGCCTCTGCTTTTGAGAAACGACGGGACCAAAACTGGACCGAGCCGAGCCGTCGCCGCTAGCCTCGGCCCCCCTCCTCCTCCTCTGGGCATAAGCGAGCTTTTCAGCCTTAGTCATATCTGCAAAAGAAAAGAAAAAGAAGTGAGAGGTGTCCGAGAACCGATTTAAGACGGTGGCAGGGGTCAAGATGATGGGGAGGTCGGGCATTAATCTTGCGGACTAACCCTTTTCTGAACTGGACTCCGCATCTTTTCTGAGCTCAAGAAGTAAGTTGGGATGATTCTTTGAGAGGTCAGGTTTTCTCCCAAATAACTTCGATTCTCAGATCCTATCCTATCTGAGCACACTATCAATATTTATCAACATTCCCAGCTCGGGTCTTAGTACCCCGACCTCGACGAGCTCCAAGTCTGAAAGCTTGGGGTCGTTATTCACATTCTTCTTTAAAGAGGGATTCCAATCCACTCTGTACCCCGGGTTCACAGCCGGCTCCACCTAATAGTATTCGTTGTGCCAACCTTTGTTGGAGGAGTACCACTTGGTGAATATGGCATTACTGGCCTGAGCTGCGAAATAGAACTACTCTGGTTGCTTCAGGTTGGGTTTACACACAAAGAACTACCTAAACCGACACAGGGTCGGCTTTACTTCCTTTTCAAGGCAGAATACATAAAACGCCACCACTACGGCCCAACCATTGGGTGACATCTGGCCCGGGCTAAGCTCAAAGTAGTTCAAAATACCGGTGATGAAATCAGGAAGTGGGAGCCGGATGACATCGAATGCGAGGTCATAGATAGTGAAGTAGTCGGGTGGAGGATAGCAGGCGAATTCGTGCCGACCTAGAACCTTCAACTTGTGGTGTTGGTCCACCGACCAATTCTTTAGCCTAGCATTGGCCATCTACACAGTGGAATGACACTCGCGCTTACAACAGGTGAATAGCTGCTCGATCATCTTCTCCCGAGCCGAAGAACCACTGGATGTAGTCGAGCTCCGGGGTCGGACTTCCCTCACCGGGACTGCTTCAATCGGTTCCACCGTGGATGCTCTAGCTAAGTACTCCTGTGGTATTTCGACCCCCTTTAACCGGTTCAATGGCGACCCATCTTCTTTATCTCCCACTTCTCCCAGGTCGGCCAAAGGATCCACCTCAGCCTCCTCCTGCACTCGCCTGACCCCAATGACTTGGTAATCATCATCACTCTTCCTGGGCTCAGATCGCCGAGCTGACCCTTGAGGTGCATTGGTGTTATCGTCATTTTGACCTCCATCCGATGTGGACTCTGAGCTCGGAGGACTCTCGTCCCTACCATAGAATCTCCCCTCCATCACTTGGGAATCTTCTGACTCCGACCTCCCTATCATATCTACAAATTAAAATATATGTACAGGAATATCTAAAGGGATTCGGGACGTACCTACGGTTCTAGTTGTGGAAGATGACTCGACCTAATTGACTCTGAGTTAGTGGATCCCGTGCTGAATACCCTGAGTGGATTGCTTGCCGAGCTAAAATATCCGACCACTCTGGTTGCCGACCTAAAGCTCTTGAAATCTTGTAAGCAAAGTGTGAAATGAATCTCGGACATCAGGGCCCTATTTATAGGCAACTACTGTAACAGCCTCGGGAATCCCAAACGTCGCGTCTTGTCATAATTATCGGGTGACGCGTCAACCATCTAAATGACGTGCTTTGCTGACGTAGCACCCATTCCCTAATCGGGTAGGGAACCTCCAGCTCGGGAACAACTCCCAAATTCAGATCTCACCCTCTCGATCTGACTTTGGGAGGGATTGACGAGGGGGTCTCGAGCTGAGGTAAGCCAACCCGAGCCAAGGCCAGTCTATTCAGCTAATGTCCAACTTAGATGCGATCAGACCTCACCCCGACCCAGGAAAACCCCGACCTCTGCACCAGCTATTCTGATGGGACATAAAGCTGCGTCGCATTAAATGTTGTCAGATCCGAATTTAGTATAAATAGAGCTCCACCCCCACATTTCAGAGGTAACTCGTTATTAAATGCTTTTAGCTACTTTGCCAGCTCGGACATACTAATCATTCGCACACCCGAGGGAAAATCCGGGTCGTCACCCTGCATTTTCCTTCATTTTTCTTGTACAGGTCAAGCAGCCGACCCGAAAATCCAGGTCAAGTAATCGACCTAGAAATCCAACTCGGTAAGAGTAGCCATTCAACTTCAACTACGAGATTCCCAACCTCAACAGCCTTAAAGCATTTCACTCATCGACAACACCCTTTACAAGAACTCAACACAGACGACGAGTTCACCTGCAATAGTTGCAGCGCTTTAGGTTCTGGCACAAGGTACACTTGCCTTACCTGCGAGTATGATTTGCATGAACATTGTGCTACATGTCCTAAAACCTTAACCTCTCAGTTGCATACTAAACATCCATTAACGTTGGTTAACAAACCTGCAAAGAATCGCTTCTGTGAGCTCTGTGGCGACCCAGTTGATAGTCTGCATTACGTGTGCTTTGAATGTAAGTTCAATGTTCATCCTCTTTGCACTCTGTTGCCTGTGAATGTGCATCATCCGATTCATGCGGCGCACCAGTTAACGCTTCAGCCTGCGAAGTCTAGTTAGTGTGCGATTTGTCGTCAGCAATGCAAGTATTGGAGATACAGATGCAAAATATGTAAAGTGGATGTCCATATTGAATGTGCTCATGGGAAATCAGTTGATGCTGCTGCTGCTGGTGCAACATATTCTTCGATGAGTACTGCATCGCCACCAACAAATCTGCCCCCTCCGCAGCCGCCTTGTGGCGGCCATGGAGGTTATGTGTCTCATGGCATGGCGGTTGGCCAACCAGTTCCTTATTATCATGGCCAGCCACCTCCTTACTATCATATCCATGGCCAACCACCTTATTATGCAGGCCAGGTTCAACCAAGGAGAAAGAAGCAGCATCACTCCAAATGGGCTGCCTAAGAGAAGGATATACTCAGTTGTCAAGAAAATTGTTGTTGGTGCTCTAGCTACATCCATTCTTGGAGTTCCAATTTTTTAAATTAGGGTAAACAACACTATACCCTTATGTGCTTTGTCCAGTTGAATTTGAATACTCTCCTTTACTTATTCTCTTTATTTTTATAAATGAATTGTATTATGAGTCTATCAAATGATTTGATTCTTAACTATTCGTAAATTTGAAATAAATTATTGGGATTTTAAAAAACTAATATTAATAATTTATAATATATCTCATTTACTAAACTTGGAAATAAGTAGAGGAGTTAATCTATTTCCCAAGCGGATAGTGTATATTACTTTTTTATGGTACCATAAATACAGTTTTAGTCTACAAATTCTTTTAAAAGTTTTGCGTATCACTACCACCAAACACTAACTGAGGGGGTAAAATGATGTGCATTACTTTTAAAAATTTTAGAAACTAAAACGGCAATTGCGGTACTGTATAAGTAATATATACTTTTAACAAAACACGTAGTGTGTAGTGCTATTTACCCAATTTATACATGAGATTCCTTCTTCTCCATAAAATTTAATTTGGAGTGCGTTGCTTAAATAAAATGAAAGCACGGTTTCTTTCAAACGTGTTTTGGAAATTTGAACGTGATGATTGGTCCAAGGCCTTATTTGCTTGCTTCCTCTTAATAAAATCTTCTTATGAGGTCTGATGGCTCATAAGGTAGTCGTGCTTCGTGTTTGTTGTATTCAAAATGAAGATGTAATGCTTTTTTATGTTTATCAGATTTCAAATGGTTTTTTTGGTTAATTTATGTATAGTGATCTTTTGCTTTTAGTGGCATTTTTTATTTTTAACAATTGATATTGAAGTTATAGTTTAAATTTATAATTTTTTATCACAATTAACAATTACTCATTTCACTCAAATTTCAAGGATAGTGACATATTATGATTTAATGCTGGCACAATCTAAGTGCACTTATTACATGTTGGCCCAAGTACAAGTCTAAGCTGGATTTTGGTAACTTCATTACTCTTCTGAGCGTGAAAGGCAAATTTAATTCTTTTCAAACATCTAAAAGACGTGCACAAAAAAATATATAATTTTACTAAAAAATAATACGTGTTACCATTAACAATATCAAACTCAACCGTTTGTATAACTAATTTCCCTAAACATAAGGAACTTTGACTATATTTTTCACCTCTCCCCCATTGGTTCAAATATTTTAAAGGACGAGAGTAAAGAGTTTAGAATAATTATTAAATGATTTCAGCTAGAGAAATCAAGGAATTGTAGTCACTTAGATTATATTATAAGACAATTTACATATTTATCTTTTCAAACTCATCATGAAACAACAAATTAGGAAAATTCAATATGAGATTTTAAATATATATCAAGAGGCAACAAATATTTTTTTTTCCCTTTTTTTCTTTTGGTCAAGGAAACAAAGAATTCCCCCATTGGTTCGAATATTTAACTGCGAGTGATTGTTTATGCAGCTTCAAGTGAGACGATGTACATATTCATTGTATATTAACTCAAAATAATATTGACTAACAAAATCTATGTTATATACATAAATTTAACGCGTTTAAAAAATAATTTTTTCCAACGTATTTCTCTCCTTTTTTATTTGTGAAACATTAATCCTAACTAAGAAAAAACATTAATAATTATTGCTTGGTAAATAATAATTAGTTTGACACGTGGCTAAAGTCACGCATTCTTACAGCTTTTTGATGGGTTTTTTTTTTGGTTATTTTTTTGATGGGTTAAGGATTAAGAAAACGTGGTTCAGGGGCTAATTACGGCTCATCTTAGGACCATTTCTTCACTCTCAAAATTTTCAACTCCTCAAAATCAAAATCCACCAAAAAATAAAAAGGAAAAAAGAAGAAATATACACAAAATATTGTATACGATTTTCACTCTCATCAAAATCAAAATCAAAATCCACCAAAAAAAAAGAAAAAAAAAGGAAAAAAGAAGAAATACACACAAAATATTGTATACGATTTTCTGAGGCAACACTGACATTTGGCATCTCTCTCTCACTCTCTCTCACTGCAATGGACGACTCTGTCTCCAATCTCCCAACTAGCCACTTGCTTGGTTCAGTCCCGGTATACTCTTTCTCAATATATATGTGTGTGTGTGTGTGTGTGTGTATGTTTGTGTGTGTATGTACGTTAATCATGATTTTTTAGCTCTAATTATGTGAAAATGGGATATTGATTGCTCGCAATTTATACTTCTATGGCATTGTGATCTTATAGTAGTCAATATGGGAAGAGTACATTTGTTGAGTTAGGGTTGAATTAAGTATTATTATCGAATAGGATTTAATTTGCGAGATCTAATTTAAGGAAAGATTTAGCTGTATAGAAACTAATTGTTGGATTAATTTTGTATTTAGTTGTTTTGCCGGTTAACAATTCCAATTATGGCGTGGAATACGCAAGATTGTTTGCTGAAGAGGATGAAGCAAGCTAATTTTGTTAAATCGCGTGTATTTACTTATCATTAGGGTTTTTGGGTTCTAATAATTTCTCATCATATTCAAGTCTAGGGGCACCCGGGTGCACAAAGCCTGTGCATAGGTTTAGGAAAGGGAACAATGACCCAATATGGGTTTATTATGCAACCTTACCTTGTAACTTTGTAAGTGGTTGTTTTCATGAATCCAATCCATTACCTCCAGTTCACACAACGACAACTTTACTGTTGTGTTAGGGCGCCCCTTAATCTTTTTCAAGTCTAGGTTGCAGGGAAAGAATTGTTATGGCAATTTGTGCACCTGTATCCGTAGGCCCGAAATATATGATGTTGGAACAGATTTCTTGTCGTTTTAATGTAGTTATGCTGCAAGAAGAAATGAGAGAGAGAAAACACAGCCACCAAATTAAGGTATATGCTGATATGTGTTGACTAGATGCTTATGAAAATAATGTGTTTATGTATAGGCTGTTGTCACTGACGAAAAGAGCACGAGTAATCAGCAAGGTATGGGGCTCGTACCAGAAATCCTTATTTATTTAATTCTTTCTCTTTATGAGTTTTAAGATCATGGATATCCTTTGTTTACATTATAACTGTTCTCCTGAGGAGTTCAGTTTGTTTCACATACCGTGGGCATTGTATGCAGTGCCTGGAGCAAATTTGCAGATATTTCCTCCCAATAATAATGGAAGTGGAGGCCGGGGATATCAGACGCTTGGAAGTACAGGTGTTATATATTTCTTATGATCTTTATCATGATAGCATTCATTAGGAACCTGGGAAAAATTTAATCAAATTATAGTATCTGCTTATTCTCATTTAAGAACTGGTTAATTCTCTCTGTGATGCGGAACATGATTCAATGGAGTTGATGAAAAAGATTGACAAAATCAAACCCAAGAAGAAGAACAAATAAACCTTCATATTTTTTTTTCTTATGTTATGAATAGTATTGCTTTGTTATGAATAGTATCCTTTAGTTTGTTTTATCCCACATAGGAAGTTTAGCAAATTTTAAGGCCTAAGAGCTCCTATAAATAGATAGCTCTCCAAGCTCATTAAACACACTTCAATCAATACAAAACTAGTATTGTATACTTCCTCTCTAGCATTCTAGAGTTGTAATATTTAAGTTTTCCTTGTATCAAGGACGTTTTACTAGAACGAATCTAGTGTTTCGCTTCCGTTCTGCGTCAGTTGGCACCAGAGCCAAGTTCGAGAGTCCTAGTTTAGAGGGTTGTAGTTGTAATTGAGCCGTATGCTCTGCACTTGCCACTAATAGTGGACCCTGTGCATCAGAAAGCTTGATTGGTCGATTGAGTCGTATGCTCTGCACTTGCCACGTATAGTGGATCCTGTGCATCAGAAAACTCGACCGATTAAATTACAAACCTATAAGCCGGAGAAGATGGCGTCCAAGAACAACAATGGTGGTGGAGATAGTGGCAACGTCGACATCAACATTGCTGGTAGTAGCCATAGCAGAGGCGAAGGCGGCCATCCTATTGACGATGATCGAGGGATTGAGGCCCTTTGGGCGACGATACAAGCCCAAGAAGAAAATGTGACCCATGAACTCCGAGAGATTCGCGACATCCTTTCCAACTTAAGCCTAAACGCCAACAGGGCTCGTGACGATGGTGGGATCAACCGTGCCAGAGAAGATGCTCGTGGCCAACCTATCAATCAACGCGACCTTGCAATTCGTCATAGGCAACCAGCCTATGAAGATGAATCTGATGAAGAGCTCCTAAACTACCGAGGAATCAACCAAGCACAACCACGAGCTAGAAATCAACCACAACATCCTCATCAACGTGGTTTTGCTCGACATCGTAGACCACCAACATATGAGGAGGAATCTGACAGTGACGAAGAAATAAATCAAAGGCATCAACATGCACCCAGGAGAGGACAAGGCTTTGACGAATATCGTCCTAAAGCCGACATTCCCAACTTCAACGGCGATCTTAATATTGAAGCATTTCTTGATTGGTGCTATGAAGTTGAAAAATTCTTTGACATGATGGATGTACCGGAGAACAAACAAGTAAAATTAGTCGCCTACAAATTAAAGGGCGGTGCAGCTGCTTGGTGGGACACCTTGCAAAACAATAGAAGGCGACAAGGAAAGGCACCCGTTCGGACTTGGAGAAAGATGAAACAACAACTGAAAGGAAGATTCCTTCCTCCAGATTATGAACAATACTTGTTCCAACAATACCAAAACTGCAGCCAGGGTCATCGATCAGTGAGAGAATACACTGATGAATTTCTGCGCCTTACTGCTAGGTGCAATATATCAGAGTCGGAGGAACAGCAAACATCACGATACCTCAACGGCTTGAAATTTGCAATCCGGGATAAGATGACATTAGCTCCAATATGGACCGTTGATGAAGGTTACAACATGGCATTAAAGGCAGAAATGCTTTTGGCTCGTCCTTCCACTCGACAAACTCCTTTTGCACCAGTCCGTTCGAATCCTGACAGAGGCAAACAAGTTGCAGAAGAAGCAACTCGTCCTTCTACTCACAATACTGGCACTAGCGATCAAGGGGTGGCCAAATCAATCAGACAGACGTCGAATACCACCCGACCCAATAATCCATATGCTAGGCCAACCATTGGAAAATGTTTCAAATGTGGAGAACCTGGTCATCGTTCCAATGAATGCCGAGCTCGCAAGTCTGTCAATCTAGCAGACTATGATAATGAGCGTGATGAAGAAGTTGAGTACAATAATGATGATGACTTGGAGGATGCTGAAATTGCAGACGAAGATGGAGAACAAGTGACGTGTGTCATTCAACGATTATTGTACACCCCGAAACAAGAAGACTCATCCCAGCGCAAACGCATCTTTCATTCAAAATGCAGTATTCAAGAAAAGGTATGCAACCTTATTATTGACAACGGGAGCTGGGAGAATATTGTTTCAAGAGCTTTGGTGAATCACTTGAAGCTGCCCACAGAACCTCATCCAACACCGTACGAGATTGGGTGGGTCAAGAAAGGACCTTCAATAAAGGTCACAGAGGTGTGCAAAGTTCCTATTTCTATTGGAAAATCTTACAAGGATGAAATCATGTGTGACGTAATTGACATGGATGCCTGTCATATTCTACTTGGGCGACCATGGCAATATGACGTTGATGCAACTCATCGAGGAAGAACAAATGTCTACTTTTTCTGGTGGAATGGAAAGAAAATAGCAATCCTCCCAACCAACAAAGATAGACCCAAAACTTCTAAAGTGGAGGGGAAATCTTTCCTTATTATGGCGGATTCTGCAAATGAATTCTTCAAAGAATCAAATGAGACCGGAGAAACTTTTGCTCTTGTAGTCAAAGGAGAGAAATCGCATGAAGAAGAAGTCCCAGAGGAGGTACAACACATATTGGAAGAATTTAAAGAAATTATTCCGGATGAATTACCTGATGGACTTCCACCGATGAGGGACATCCAGCATCACATTGACTTAGTCCCTGGAGCAAGTTTGCCAAATTTACCTCACTACCGGATGAGCCCAAAGGAGAATGAAATACTAAAAGAGAAGGTAGAAGAATTAATGCGCAAGGGGCATATTAGAGAAAGTATGAGTCCGTGTGCAGTACCAGCTTTGTTGACACCCAAGAAGGATGGAAGCTGGAGAATGTGTGTGGATAGCCGAGCCATCAACAAAATCACAGTCAGGTATCGTTTCCCTATACCTCGACTGGAGGATATGTTGGATCAATTACAAGGGTCAACAATCTTCTCGAAGATTGACTTGCGTAGCGGCTATCACCAAATCTGTATAAGACCGGGAGATGAATGGAAAACTGCTTTCAAAACACGAGAAGGCTTATACGAATGGTTAGTCATGCCATTTGGACTATCCAACGCACCAAGTACATTCATGCGCCTTATGAATCAAGTCCTCAAGCCATTTATCGGAAGGTTTGTCGTGGTTTATTTCGACGACATTTTGATCTATAGCCACAACAAAGAAGAGCATGTGGACCACCTGCGTCAGATTATGAAAGTCCTTCAAGACAACAAGCTATTTGTTAATTTAAAAAAATGCAGCTTTATGACAAATCGCTTAGTTTTCTTGGGCTTCATTGTAAGTGCTGAAGGAATCCATGTTGATGATGAGAAAGTTCGAGCAATCAGAGACTGGCCGACTCCAAAGACAGTCACTGAAGTCAGAAGCTTTCATGGCTTAGCCACATTTTACAGGAGGTTCATCAAGAATTTTAGCAGTATCGTTGCTCCTATCACTGATTGCTTAAAGAAAGGGAAATTCCAGTGGAGTGAGGCAGCTGACAAAAGTTTTGCACAAATCAAAGAAAAGTTGACAACTGCACCTGTCTTGGTGTTGCCGAATTTCGATAAAGTTTTTGAAGTGGAATGTGATGCAAGTGGAATTGGCATTGGGGCAGTATTATCTCAAGAAGGCAGACCTGTTGCATTCTACAGTGAAAAGCTTAGCGAGGCACGTCAAAAATGGTCAACCTATGAGCAGGAGTTATATGCTGTGCTTCAAGCTTTACGACATTGGGAATATTACTTAATTCCACGTGAATTTGTAATATATTCTGATCATGAAGCCTTGAAGCATTTCAAGAGTCAAAAACATTTGAACAAGATGCATGCAAGGTGGGCTTCGTATATGGAGCAATTTCCTTATGTTATTAAACATAAATCAGGAGCTTCCAACCGTGTTGCCGATGCCTTGAGTAGAAGGGCAACTTTGCTGGTTACTTTAAGTGGCGAAGTTGTAGGATTTGAATGTCTGAAGGATCTCTACCCAGAGGATGAAGATTTTAATGAAGTTTGGCATAAACACTTGTCAAAGCAACCAACTGGAGACTTCCACGTCCATGATGGGTACCTATTCAAAGGTAACAGACTTTGCATCCCGAGGACATCCTTAAGGGAGAAAATCATTCGAGACTTGCATGGAGGAGGACTTGGTGGACATCTTGGACGAGATAAGACTATTGCAAGTGTGGAGGAAAGGTATTTCTGGCCACAAATCAAAAGAGATGTGGGCAAGTTCGTGAGACAATGTCCAATTTGTCAAACTGCAAAGGGCCAGACACAAAACACGGGACTCTATATGCCGTTGCCTATACCAGAAGATATTTGGGAAGATTTGTCTATGGATTTCGTCTTGGGATTGCCAAGAACCCAAAGAGGAGTAGACTCTGTATTTGTGGTCGTGGATAGATTTTCAAAGATGGCACATTTCATCCCTTGCAGGAAAACTTCAGATGCAGTGCACATTGCAAGACTATTCTTCCAAGAGATTGTGCGACTCCATGGAGTCCCAAAATCCATCACTTCTGATAGAGATTCTAAATTTCTATCTCACTTCTGGCTCACATTATGGAAGCGCTTCGATGCAAGTTTGAAGTTCAGCAGCACAGCTCATCCTCAAACTGATGGTCAAACCGAGGCAACCAACAGAACCTTGGGAAATTTGATTCGTTGTATTTGCCAAGATAAGCCGAGACAATGGGATTTTGCACTTGCACAAGCTGAGTTTGCCTATAATAGTGCAATCCACAGCTCAACTGGAGTTTCACCATTTTTCATTGTCTACAAGAAGGTACCAAAGCATGCTCTAGATTTGGTTAAACTGCCGAAATTCTCTGATAAGAGCATTGCAGCAAATAAAATGGCAGAACAAGTGCAGTCTATTCAAGAAGAGGTGAAACAGAAATTGGAAGCCTCAAATGCCAAATACAAGGCTGCAGCTGATAAGCATAAAAGGGTGAAGGTATTTAAAAAAGGAGATATGGTCATGGTCTACTTGAGGAAAGAAAGAATTCCAGTGGGTACCTACAACAAGCTGAATCCGAAGAAGTATGGTCCCTACCAAATTTTAAAGAAGATCAATGACAATGCTTATGTGGTTGATCTTCCGGATGATTGGGGAATTTCATCAACCTTCAATGTTGCTGATTTATATGATTACTATCCACAGGAAGGTTCTTTATATCCGGAAATTAACTCGAGGGCGAGTTTTTCTCAAGTGGAGGAGATTGATGCGGAACATGATTCAATGGAGTTGATGAAAAAGATTGACAAAATCAAACCTAAGAAGAAGAACAAATAAACCTTCATATTTTTTTTTCTTATGTTATGAATAGTATTGCTTTGTTATGAATAGTATCCTTTAGTTTGTTTTATCCCACATAGGAAGTTTAGCAAATTTTAAGGCCTAAGAGCTCCTATAAATAGATAGCTCTCCAAGCTCATTAAACACACTTCAATCAATACAAAACTAGTATTGTATACTTCCTCTCTAGCATTCTAGAGTTGTAATATTTAAGTTTTCCTTGTATCAAGGACGTTTTACTAGAACGAATCTAGTGTTTCGCTTCCGTTCTGCGTCACTCTGGTTTGGCAGTTAGATCCTGTGCTATAGTTTTATTGTCAAACTTCTGGTTTTTGCATTGTTAACCATGAGGCATTGTTTCTAGACTTGTTGGCCACTTTAGAAAGAGAGGAAGAGAGGGGAAAGGGTGAGAGGACTGCTAGTAGAAATCCATCTTGCCATAGATTTCTCCTATTTCCTAGCATTGTTTCACTCTTAAAATGAATGTATATACTAGTATAGAAATCTACCTATTGGAAAGAAAGAACGAAAAATGTAACTGCTAAAGTATTAATGAGGAAAAAGAAAGAAAAATTTTAGGGAAAAAGAACTGGCTAAAGCTAGGAGATTGCTGATCATTAGTAGCTCTGTAATGCTAGGTGGCATTTTGTTTTGTCTACTCGCTCTCCCATCCCAAAGAAATTTGAGAAGTCTTCCTCAATGAATATCTGGCATGTTTCTTTTGAGCATTATACTCAATGTCCTTACTGTGTCCAATTTGAAATTGCTGCTATATATCCATATCTGCCTATTTATGCAGAAGGAGAAGGAGGAGAAGGAGGAGAAGGAGGAGAGTCATCAAATAGTTGGAAGGGAGTATTCAACATCTCATCATACACGCAGTACTTTAATGTAGATACAGACATAGTCTTGAACCGGTTGATGAGTTCTTTGTATCCTATTGGTGGTGATTTTTTTCGCAAGATTGATGTCAACCCAGATCTGTAAGTTGCATTTATTCTGGTTACATATATAATTAGCTACGACAATTAGTATGGGAGCTTTGACATTTCTCAGCAACTTCTTCTTTTCTTTTGTTGTGTGCGTGTGTGTGTGGTTGGGGTGGAGGGTTAGCAAAATAATGAAGCTTCACATGCACAATTAAAGTTCCCCTCCTTCCATCTAGAAAACCACCCCCCAACCCCCGCAGAGGGGGGAGTAGGGCGGAGCGGAGGAGGCCAAGGGTCCTTGGGACCTGTTTTTTAAATGGGATAAATTGTAAATTTACATAATTATTTGATTTCTGAACAGAATTATCGTAAAACTAACAATTGCATTTCCTGTGTTTTTCATTTCTATATTTCTCTTGCTAATGTATGTTTATGTAAGGCGTGTTTTGAAGTCCCTTTTTTATGAGCAAGAATGGTGATAAGTTACAGAAGAACCTAATAAAAGGCTATCCATCATGGAAAATTAGCCATCCTCTTGGGAACTTATGAAAAAGTGACCGTAATTAATGAAGATTGTGAGCTGAAGTTCTTTGCATGCGATTTATATCAGAACCAGCCCGTCTATTAGTTTTGTTCAATATTCTGTTTCTTTATATTTGTCAATACAGAAAGACTATAGTTTTCAGCAGATGCTGTAATTGCTGTTGTTATTCTCTCTTTTCTTATCATTTTCATTTTTTTCTTTTAAAAGAAGCATCTCTCAACTAATTATCCCCTGACTTCAGTTTTTTTTCCCCCCCTTAAATAATCATTATTTTAGTTATGGCCCTGTTTGGATCTCCACAACACTTGTCTTTGTGATTGCCTCCCTGGGAAATTGCGCAACTTACCTAATGCAAAGAAAAGGTGATGGCAGCTCTTGGAGCTTTGATGTCAGCTACATGAACATGGCAGCTTGTTCAGTATATGGGTATGCATTCATCGTGCCACTGGGTTTCTACTTCTTGCTTCAGTACATGGGTTCAAATGCCAGCCTTATTCGCTTTTGGTGCCTATGGGGATATTCTCTCTTCATTTTCATTCTCAGTTCTGTAAGTATCAGCCTGTGGCTTTGTTCTTTCAATTTAGATTGCTCATCATATGGCTACTTAAGTCAGGTATTTGCCAAAATATATGTGCAACTCAACAAAAGCCTTGCGCTGAACTGGCTTGGTTGGCTTCTTGAATTCTTTCTCCATTCTGCTCTAATTGGTGCATGTTCTTTGTTAAGGCGTATTGATCACATCTCCTTGTCTCATAGTGAGTCAATATTGGTCAACCGTATGTGTTGTCTTTCCATGAACCACATCGTGTCACTCTCCTAAATTCTTACACCTGTCAATAATCTCAAAACATGGCGTGGTTATCAATCTCTTTATTTTGTATTCTATAGCTACTGACTATACAAATGAATATGGAAATGTTAATCTTAATCCCGTTATTTTATCGAGTATCCATCTCCACTTATTTCTTAAAGTTTTTCACTCAAGTTCTGCTTATAGTCAACCCCAAGGAAACCTTAACCTTAAGTGACACCATCTCCATGGTTTTGCTCAGATGTCTGAACCTGGAATCTAAAGTGTCAGTTTGAGCATTAATTTGAATGAACTCACTGCTTTATGAGGAAGAATGATTTTGCTGCTACTAAATTTTGGAAGTTACTGGAGTGTAATTATGATTTTTCTGCTACTAGCTTTTGGAAGTTACTGGAGTGTAATCACTTATGACGTTTATACCTAAATGAGATTAATAATGTTTTTCGTTCAATATTGATTAAGCAGGATTGGATATTGCTTAAAATTAATTTGATTTTGCTAGTGTGGTATATCTTGGTCCCTTCAGAGTCCATTTTTGCATCTGAACGTGTCAATTTCTTAATATGACTTGGCAGAGATTTTATCCTGCGATGTCCTGATAATTTGTTCCTATGCGAAGATCACCACCCCCCACCCCCACCCCCACCCAAAAAAATTCTCGTCGGCCCCTCTTTTGCAAACTGTAGAAAATGTGATGTTAATATGTACTTTTTCTTTATGCCAGTTTCTCTTGGTTATCCCTGTCGAGTTTCTTCGATGGACTATCATACTAATCACTGGTGCTGTATCAGCTAGCTTCATTACTCTGAATCTCAAGTCTTATATAGAGACAAATGATCTGTCAGTAGTACTAGTCGCTGCATTTCTCCTGCAACTGGCTCTGGCAATCTTCATCAAGACGTGGTTCTTCCCTTAAGCATACTTGTGCACCAGTTCCTCTGTTGATGCTTAAAAAGATATAGAATTGTATTGACCCAGCCAGCGTTTTGTGGGCAGCAAAATTTCTGTTTGGCTTGTATGTTAGTGCAGCAGTGAGGAGTTATGAGCTTTCAAAATCTCTAAAATGGAGTTGAAGTTTGAGAGAGTGAAATTTTATTAGCGCGTATTGAAGAGTTGACGTTGCCCATTTGAACGGGTAGGGGCAAGTTTTAGGTGACTGAAATTTGAAGAAGAGAAACAAGACATGGACATAAGAAAGCTATAGCAATCTGCTGAAACTTTAATACTTGGCCAATTTTCTCTACTTGTGGAATTTTCATTTGTAAATATTGCATTGCTTGTTTAGTGACTTTTCCAATATAAAGTTTTTGTTGCATCATAGAAGTTTGTGCGTTCGCAAACGTATTACTTTGTTGTAGTTTTACACTGTAGAAGTATCGTGTTGCCGAGGTTATTTGTGGGATACGGCTTGGCTTGGTTTGGTATATAGGTTTCGTGTTCGAGTGTGAATGACCCCCAGGTATGCCTTTAGCTATTTGATCTATTTAGTTTCATTTAAAAGATGACCTATTACTTCCTATCAATGAAACATATTCACAATCTTGCAATATGAGAGAAGGGCATGGGATATTACTACATGCATCTGATGACAACATCGATACGAACTGTGCTTCTACATGCCTCTTGACATTAAGAATTATTTTATGAAAAAATGTTTTTAATTACAGGGAATTCTTTTTCGAAAGCTTTTTTTATGTCAAGAACATCAAATCTTGAGAAACATAATTTTGGTTGGGGTAAATTGTGCAAATAGTCTTTATTGTTTACACATTTTTTGAAGTTAGTTCTTAATATTTTAAAAAAATTGTACTAGTTCTTAATGTTTATAAAAGTAATTCATAATAGTTTTTTTTGTTTAAAATTAGTCAATTTAGTTCTTATTATTTTTTTAAAATTTTAAATTAGTTTCTAAATATAGTTACATGTAGGGATTAAATTGAGTTTTAAAAAAAAATAATTGGGATTAAATTTATTTTTTAAAAAAATAATAAAAATTAACTTGACTAATATTAAATAATAAGAGTTATTTTGAATTATTTTTATAAATATTAATTTTTTTTATGAATATTTTAAAATATTAAGGGTGGTATAAATCATACTTCTGTAAGAACTTTGTGGATCTTAGCAGCCGAAGTCTGGGTACTAGGTTCAATGAATACACCTTTTCAAAGTCTCCATTGGGTGGAATGACTGCCATCGTGGTTCTACATGAACCACAAATTCTTGTCCAATAAAACGAAAACCAAAAGTTATATGGACCCTCAGTTAGCTCTAATTTCAGATTTTTTGCTTGCCTTTTTTGGGGATTACGTATGACAACGTTGTTTTTCCACAACCACCGAGGCACCAAAGGTAAGTAAATCGGCGGATAATATTTTTTGGATTCGTTTTTTGTTTTTTTTGGTGTATAAAAAGATTAGAAGTCGGTTATGATATAACTAGTAGATTAAGGGATGTCTTATACCCCTATATTATGATCTAACAGCTCAATCAACTCCCCTGAGACCTACATGAGAGTATGCCTATCAAGAGAAAACTCTAGTCCCAAATTTGTCAAAAAATTAAAACATTGATTGACTTCTCAATTAACATAGTTCACTTAGAACTCTAGCTTGGCATACAAGATACGCCGAGAAGTGGTTTATACAAAATATTTCTCATTCTTTCATTTAATTTTAGTAATATTATTTTTTATTAAAATAATTACTTTACATTATTTTTCACTCTATGGTTCAAATTATAAAATATTTGACCTATTTAAATAAAGAATGGTTCACGTAGTTAATCACAAAATATATTCAATCTCTCAATGAGATTTGAACAATTTTTTCAAGCCATACTCCAAACGTTTGTTACTAAAATATCTCTTAAGAGTTTTTTCCTTTATTTATCAAAATATACTTTATAAAGTAACTTTAAAAAGATTAGCTTCATTCAACGATTGTTACACAGTGATTTCATAGGATTGGCCTAGGCATCAAGAGTCAAAAAAATCGACGCCTTTGTCGCAATGGAAAAATGTCCGTGGCAGACATGTTATCTTTAAATCATCATTATTAAAATTTTAATAATAAATAAAAATCCATTAATAATATGAAAATACTATAATGGAAAAATGTCCGTGGCAGACATGTTATCTTTAAATCATCATTATTAAAATTTTAATAATAAATAAAAATCCATTAATAATATGAAAATACTATAAATAAAATTACGATGAATTATAACATTCATAATTGTCAAATCTCTTCCGGTATTTAATAACCCTCACGGAGAAGCGTCTTCGAGTGGTTGAGTTAAATACCTCTTCCTCCTTTGTTTAACCAATTATTCCTGCAACACAACAGACGCTCAAGCGTCACAGATGGGCCAACATGAAAACTCCGAAACAGACAAGAGATCATGAATGCTTTTCGTCGTCACGTGAGTTGTTTTCTTTTGCGGTGTCTGATCGTCACATGGCTTTGAAACGACATGATCAGAACCTGAGCGCCACGTCTCGTGGACAAATCCGTCATTTCAGGAACCTTTCCCTGATTCGCGGACAGATTCCTTAAAATTACGAATTTGGACATCATTCGACTTTCACGCTGCCCTTATAAATACTCTGTAATAATACCTCTTAGATCACATATGCACAGATAGATACATACATACGTATCATCTGTATTTGTCTCTAAATAACATCTGCAAAAAAAAAACACACACACACACAGAGCCACACATTGTGTGAAATCTTCTGCATTTCTTCAATCTCTGTGCTGGTGCTGGTGCTGGTGCTGGTGCTGCTGCAATGGAGACTGTAGACTCGACACGATTTTTTCTTCAAGACGTGAAGCGAATTGTCATAAAGGTGATATTTTTCTTTTGGTTCACTTTCTTAATATTCATGTTTTTTTTTTTTTCCATCATTTCAGTTAGCGGTTATGTTTGTTGATTGTAATATACAAAAATGAAGAAATGGCTGACCCCAAGTGGTCGCCCCAGTGGTAACTGGGAGAAGACAAATAACTGTAGATGAGGGTTTGAGTCCTTTTAACTGCCACAGGGATCAACTTGGGTCTGGCCACTGTATTCCGAGTTTTGGTTCATATTGAGCTGTTAGGCCATGCGGTGGGATGCTAAGGTGCCCATCATAATGTTTTATGGTGGTGGCTAATTCGGTCTATGCATCGTGAGTTGATTGGAGTTGAAATATTTCTCAAATTAACAAAAAAAGATGATGGGGAAATGGCCGAATGAATATTTATTATATCCGACATTGGCAGGAGACATGATTGTGGTATAAGTTAGCATGGTCGATTTAAGTAATAAATTAGGTTAATTATTTTAGTTTAGTGAATTTGAGGTTTTAAAATAATTTATTTTTAAGCTTATCACGCGAGCTCAGAGGCTTGGGACGTCGGCATGACCGATTCATGATTATTGTTTAGTGGGGGCTAAAAACATATAATCTAGTACTCATATATAATAACTTTTTCTAGATTGATTTTTTTAGCTTAAAAATATATTAAAAATACTCAATAAAAAATGTAGTCTAACTCACTCTTTAATAACTTCACTGTTGAGCCCAGTGGAGGCTATAGCCCCCGCTGGGCCATCAATGTATCTGCCATTGGTCATGGGGGCGTGACAGGTCCCAATGATGTAGCTCTTGACTGTCCCAATGATGTAGCTCTCGAATTAGTCAAGAATTGGAATATGAGTATTCGTTTTTTGGCTCTTTTCTATTATTTTTGGGCTGTTTAAAGATCCTGCCTTTTCACCTCTAGTGCATGATGTTTTACAATTACTTCGTTTTTTTTTTTTTTTTTTTTTTTGTTGCTAGTTCTAAATGCTGCTAACAAGGCCCTGTAGGGTTGCAGATGAATCTTTTATGAATATCCATCATTGGTTTTCAATGGTACTGGCAGCTTTTAATTGTGTTATTATTCTCTCTTTTTTCTTTTTTGGGTATTAGTATACTTCTGGGTAGGACTAGTGACAGATTTTCTTCAGATTATAAACATTTTTCTTCAGCATTTTTCAAGTTTCACTATTTTGGTGGAAGCTGAGTCAGATGAATATACCAAGCTGCAACAAGAAAAGGGGCTCAATCGTGGGGATAGGCTCTGATGATCAAGTCATATCATTTAATGTATGAAGATAACTTTTAGAGAGAGGGACAATAAGTGTGTGGAGATGAGTTACCCTTGATTGATACTAATAGAGGGGTATATTTATACTCACCAGGTTACTTCTCCGGATTATCTGGGTTTGATGGCGTGGGGATGGGTCTTCTGACAAAACACAGCTGCTCACCTCACACAGGCATGGGGCACATTAAATGTTTAGGGGACGTCGGTCGGTGATTTCCGGCAATGCCATGCTTAAGTTGGTGAAGATGGCATGTCTGAGTGGACATCATCCGCTCAGATCGGTATGGGCGAGTTGGAGATACAATTTTGGCCAAGTGCTGACTCTTCTCTGAGCCCAGTTTTTCCCACTGAGTTGAGGTTGGGTTGGCCAAATGCGCCATGTTGGCTGGAATTTTTATCCTTATCAGAGTGGTTAGATCACGGGATTCTGAGGTAGTGGTATATTAAAAATGCCTCTGTATCTGCTGCTAGGGAGCTGGAGTACAGATAGATATAGGAAAGCTGATAATGTTTAGTTGAATTTGTGTAATGCCTTTGATCTTGTTAGGGCGTAGTTTCTCTGTTGCTTCCTGAGATGTGTATCCCGATGAAGAGAATGGAATCACTTGTTATGGATTATTCAATGAAGTCTTGGTCCATATAGTGATTATGAACATTTCCTTTGAAAATCTGTCTCATGTTGGGCATGGTTTAGCTTCACTTTTTGTACCTAGCTAACTCTTGCGGTGAGATTAAGCTTTCATTGTTCTGGCTCTGGCCAAACCTTGAACTATTTTTATCTCATGAAGCTTACAGAGTCATCAAATTTGATCTGATTTCTTTAATTGGACAGAATTTGAAAAATTGATCCCCTGAAGTGGGTAGGAAATTTTTTATCAATTGCTTTGTTCTGCAAAATAGAGGAGGGAAATACATACTCTCTGCGGTTCTTTGATTAGTGTCATGATTCGTGTAATTACAAAACTATTGCAGCTCCAGCAGGAGTTTTTCTTGAAGCATGCAGGTCTTTTGGGAATTTTCAAAATGTATAATCATGTCTTATTGAAGATCTGCCATTGGTCTGAGATATTTTCTCTTGGTATATGTTTGACTTAAATAACTCGAATTTGAGATGACCAAGCGTTCATTGCAACTGTCATATTTCTACATTCTCAAAAGACCATAAGGGATTGATAATCCCCTGGTTACAGCAAAATCACCCCTTTTCAGGGTGTTATAATCCAAAGATTCATGTCAATACTCATCAATAGCTTATATGCTGTTCACTTTAGATGGTAACATGCTTCTTTTTGCAAGTTTGTGATGTTTGTGGAAGTTTCATAATTAACTGATGATGATATGGGTGGTAGTTTTGAGAAAATCATTACAAGCAATTTAGTGAAGTAACAACCCCAATTTCCTCTTTTTTTTCCATCCCCTCACCCCCAAACGGTCACACTAAAATTGATCCCCTGAAGTGGGTAGGAAATTTTATATATACTGCTTTGAACTGAAAAATAGAGGAAAATACATACATCCTGCACTTCTTTGATTAGTGCATGATGAGTGTAATTGCAAAACTATTGCAGCTTCAGCAGGAGTTTTTCTTGAAGCATGCAGGTCTTTCGGGAATTTTCAAAATGTATAATCATGTCATATTAAAGATCTGCCATTAGTCAGAGATATTTTCTCTCAGTGTGCGTCGACTTAAATCACTGAAATTTGAGAGGACCAAGCATTCTCAACAGACCATAAGCGGTTGATAATCCCCTAGTTGCAGCAAAAGCACCCCTATTCAGGGTGCTACCTCCAAAGATTCATATAAATACTCATTCATAGCTTATATGCTGTTCACTGTAGATGATAACATGCTGATTCCTGCAAGTTTGTGATGTTTGTGGAAGGTTTCAAAATTAACTGATGACAATATGGGCCGTAGTTCTTAGAACGTCATTACAAGTAATTTAGGGAAGTAACAACCCCAATTTCCTCTTTTTTCCTTCCCCTCATCCCCAAACTGCCAGACTAAAATTATGCTGATACAAATCTGCGATATATATGCAAGCTTGAAATGTCATTAAATACCAAAGCAAAATGAGTTGCCTGGATATGTTGTTAAAAAGAGAAGGAATTGCTTATTAATCAATATAGCATGAACACATTTGCAATGTATATGCAAGCTTTGTCAATGCACTTGTGGCCATCTCTTGCTCAAATTTTAGTCCGAAGGACAGTTTTTTAGGATGCTCAGATATACTTGTTATGGAATTTTAAGTGTTGAGACATTTATTTATATTACTTTCATATGACTGAAGGTTGGGACTGCTGTTGTCTCACGTGCTGATGGACGACTAGCACTTGGAAGGTTAGGAGCACTCTGTGAGCAGGTTACTTCTGGAGACTAGGCATTTGCTTGAATTCTACATCATAATGTTGGACCATAACTTTGTGTCTTGAAGCTTATAGCTTTCTTTTGAATATATAATGCAGATTCAAGAGCTAAATTCTCAAGGATATGAGGTTATTTTAGTGTCTTCGGGTGCTGTTGGTGTTGGCCGGCAGCGACTTAGATATAGGAAATTGATAAACAGCAGGTTCTCCCATTGTCCTTTGTCATTTTATTTTGATGCTAAGCTTTCTCTCAATATGAATTATGCATCTTGGTTAGCTGGTCTTTGCCCTTTTTTGCATGCTCCAAATTACCTTCAGGTGTTATATGAATGTCGTTGATAGATACTGATGTGTTAGGTAAAAACTAATCAATCTCATTACTAGATTTTTGGTTCTAGCTAACAAAACTATGATCCAAGACGAAAGTTAAAAACATTTGATGTGTTTTTCCTAAATTCTTTTTGTCCAAAATATTTCCTTTCAAGTTGTCCATATTACATTGGCAAATTTGTATTGTGCAGCTTTGCCGACCTCCAAAAACCACAAGTTGAGCTTGATGGGAAGGCTTGTGCAGGTGTTGGACAAAATGGTCTTATGGCTCTGTATGATACATTATTTAGTCAGGTAGATACAATTTGAGTACTACACATTATTTATGATTATTTGGTTTTGCCCTTGGTTGAGAATATTAAAAGAATCACCTACCTGTAGCTGACGAGTTATTTCTAATATACTTGCACATTGGTTCTGCATACAGTTGGATGTGACATCAGCTCAGCTTCTCGTAACCGATAATGACTTTAGGGATCCAAATTTCAGGAGGCAACTCAATGATACAGTAAAATCTTTATTATCTTTGAAGGTTATACCTATATTTAACGAAAATGATGCAATGAGTACCAGGAAAGCTCCATATGAGGTATGCTTTTATCCTTTACTTGCTCAAGTTGCAGCTTTTGGTTCACAAGTGCATTCTATATATGCATGTGTATATATGTTCTCTGAATGAGATGCAGATCTGAGTATAGGACCTTGATACACACGTATGTTGGTGCAACACTAATGTGTGTATATATGTTCTCTTACTTTTCCTATTCTTGTCTCTTTCTTTTCTACTTCTATTTACCTAATCTTGGTGCCACCCGCACGGGGGGGGGGTTGTTTTAGGAGATGAGGAGTTGGGGAGGAAGGCTAACAGTGTATTTGGCAGTTAGTCGTCAAAAGAACCACTTTCTAAGTCTTGTGGAGTGTGTGAATTTCCCTATTCTTGTCTTTTCCTTTTGTACACCTATTTTCCTAACCTTGGCGCCACCCAGGGGGTTTTGTGGGGGGTGGGGGGAAGGGATAACAATATATTTGGCAGTTAGTTGTCAAACAACTACTCCTTAAGTTTATTTAGTAAACTTGACATAAGCATTTTTCAACTTGATTCCTCAACTACGTGACATATTAAGCTTGTCATCTTTTTCTTTTTTTGTTTCCCTTAATGAGATGAAATTCTTTCTAAGGTATCTGCTTATTATTGTGATTTGGATTTTAACCTAATTGTTTGTAATCTGGTAGGACTCTGGCGGTATATTTTGGGACAATGATAGTTTGGCAGCTCTTTTAGCTTTGGAGCTAAAAGCTGACCTTCTTGTTCTGTTGAGTGATGTAGAGGGTCTTTACAGTGGCCCTCCCAGTGATCCACAATCAGAGCTGATTCACACATACATTAAGGAGAAGCATGAAGGATTGATTACTTTTGGAGACAAGTCCAGGGTGGGAAGAGGTGGAATGACTGCCAAAGTGAAAGCGGCTGTTTATGCAGCTTATGCTGGCGTTCCTGTTGTTATCACCAGGTATGCGTCCATGATATGCATTTTGTAGGTTATTGGACATATATTCCAATTTTATTTTTTGAGTAGAATATATTTAACACACATCTCCAGCAAAATGTACAAATCAATGAAGTAAAATTAGAAAGGCACAGGTCTCCTGCCTGTCTAACATGCTTTTCGGGTAATTAGTTGCCTCCCCCTTCTCTCCAATTTGCCTAAACTACTTTTCCTACTATTGCTCTGGATGAAGTGGCTGTGCTCTTGACAATATCATTAAAGTACTTCATGGCGAGCGTATTGGTACCCTCTTTCATCGGGATGCTAATAAGTTGGCCTCAGCTGGAGTGGTCACGGCACGTGATATGGCAGTTGCAGCCAGGGAATGTTCCAGACGGCTTCAGGTATTATCACTTCACTCCAGATAAAGATTTCCTCTCAAATAGGACGCATGCTGTTTATTATTCTGGAATATTTTTCCTTACAGGCAATCTCTTCACAAGAAAGGCGCAAAATTTTGCTGGATATAGCCGACGCATTGGAAGCAAATGAAAAACTGATAATATCTGAAAATCAGGCTGATGTAGCTGATGCACAACAGGCTGGGTATGAGAAATCTTTGATCGCTCGGCTGGCACTTAAGCCCGGAAAGGTATTGCGCTGCTTGACTAACATGAGGGGTCTTAGGTGCCTGTTGCCATGTAATGTTGTTTCTCTTCTGTTCTAAAGTCCTAGTCTTTGTTTTATGTAGATTTCAAGTCTTGCAAACTCGATTCGTGTGCTTGCAAACGTGGAAGAACCAATCGGCCGTGTTTTAAAGAGAACAGAGGTAAGAAAAATGGGCTATTGAGGAGTTCTATTCTGAGTTCTGAATGTGATATGAATATAGATTATACTTTTTTTTAAAAAGTGATATGAATATAGATTATAGACTATAAAAATTTGAAGTATGTGTTATCTTCTGAACACCACATTGGACATAAGCAGAGGCATTTTTGAAACTTTTGTGGGTTTTATCATAAACAACAGTTAAATTGCACAAACTTATGTCTTGTGATAAACCCTTGGCTAAACTTGACATCTAAAGATTTTATCTAGTGGAAACAATGTGACAAACTGGTTATGTAGAAAATTCCTTCATATGCAATCTAATCTATAGATTGAACTGCATTGTTATCAAGGGAAAGCATTTCTTACTTTATTAGGTTGCTTAATATTGTTAAAATTTGTGTGATCTTATGATGGTTATTATTGTATCCAGCTTGCAGATGGGTTCATCTTGGAGAAAACATCATCACCCTTGGGTGTTCTTTTAATTATTTTTGAATCCAGGCCAGATGCTTTAGTTCAGGTAAACAGAATATACGGTAGCACCATATGTTTATTTTGATACGATTTTTGTCAACTGCTTTGGTTGGTTCAGATTTTAATGTCATTTTGTGTACAAGCAAATTCATATTTCTATAAAAAAACTTGCGTTGTCATATTGCACACAAAGCTACCAAACACATTTGATCCACTAATATGTGGCCCTTGTTGTGCCGACTCCTAATGTTCTTCTAAATATGCAATCTAACCATCAACTTATAGGCCTATGGAAGTATGTTTTGGATTATCAATGTGGGAAAGAGAAAGGTTTACTATCCAGTTATTTCTGGATATCAAATCATCCTTGTATCGTACATTTATTTAATTTATAATCACTTTTGATCTGGCTAATTGAGCTATGCATGTGACCTTACTTTCCATTTTCTGAATCAAGTTGTTTGTTTGCTAATAGAACCCTTTTACTATTTGGATGGTTTTGAACAGATAGCTTCATTAGCAATTAGAACTGGAAATGGACTCTTGTTGAAGGGGGGAAAAGAGGCCAAACGGTCCAATGCAATTTTGCATAAGGTTTGTTCAAGCACATACTGTCTTTTTGTCACGTTAGCCATATTTTTCTTTTGATAGCATATTAGTTCTCATGATCTGACTTCTAAGCTTGTTGGTGTTTTGCGATTGCTTCAGATTATCACTTCTGCCATCCCAGAAAATGTAGGTGAAAGACTTATTGGACATGTGACTTCAAGGGATGAGATCCCTGAATTGCTGAAGGTAGTTTAATCTGAAGATTTACCTAATTATCATGTTTTAGTATTATGCCAAATTGGAATTGAGAATTGATGCTTCTCCAGCTTGATGATGTGATTGATCTGGTGATTCCAAGAGGAAGCAACAAACTTGTTTCACAAATCAAGGCTTCAACAAAGATACCTGTCCTTGGTCATGCTGGTAGCGTAATCTCACTTTCAATGATTATAACTTGAAACATAAAATTGTTTTTATGAGGTGATTTAGATAATAAACCTTTTGTTTCTTGGTAATGCTGGTATTTTTGCTTCCCAGATGGAATCTGTCATGTTTATATTGATAGATCTGCAAATATGGACATGGCAAAGCGCGTCGTTTTAGATGCAAAAACAGATTATCCAGCTGCCTGCAATGCAATGGTAATATGTCTCTATTTTAGTTGAAGATAATCTCTAAGTCCGATAAAACTCGTTATAGGTGCCTTTATGCATTATTTAATGCTGTTTTCTCTGTGTAGGAAACACTTCTTATCCACAAGGAGTTGGTGAAGAATGGGGTTCTTAATGACCTAATTGTGGAACTTCAGATTAAAGGTAGGGCTTTTCATGAGTCTTCCTCTAGCCTGTAAAATTTTTCCACATTCCCCAACTGCCCTTCTCACATCCCAAAACTAAAAACGAAAGAGATGTTGTTTAAATGTTAAGACTATTGCACTCTTGTTTTAAAGTGAATGCTTTCAGAGAATTAGTATTAGTGCAAAATATGCAGAAATCTGAAAATACGCTTCATCTTTACTGTTACGAACTTAACATCACAATTTTATTTGAGCTATTCAGAAATTAAAATAATGCTGCATCACAAATGTGTTTCTATTATCTTATGTCTTTTGATACTTGGGAAGATTTCTTAATTTGTGATAAGAACAACTTATAATGTTGTCATCAAGTTTAGTAAATCAATTTCTTTTTCTTTATGCTCTGTTATTCAATGAATGGCAACCTTGTTGGTTTCATAAACTAGCGCCAGAGACAGTCATCTATGACTGATTAAGACAGTGCCCAAGGACACCTTACAAGTGGTCTATTGGTTGGTTTAATATGTTTGATGGGGTAGTGATATTCTCCCCTTCCAGATATAAGTTTTCGTTAGCTCAATGCACTCAATTGTAATTTCTGAAATCCTGTTTGCCAATTCCAGGATTTTTATTTTCTTTTTAATCCATTGTTCTCAACATTCTTCACTTGCAATGAGGTCATCTTGACTTTCTTAACTCTCTCTAAAACTTTTCATCATCTTATTCAAATACTAAGATTTAATCTTTCAGCTTGTGTAGACAATCCACACCTCTAAGGGCTTCTAATTTTCAAGTTTCCTTTATATTCTTGATGATCTTTCTTTGCTACTGGCACCCCATACCAAGTCTTTATTCTGTTTATGAATAGGTGTTCCAACAATTATACGAATTCCTATTAGTACTATCAGAATATGTGCCCTGAAACATGGAATAATTTTACCCTAGAAGTTACAAGTAATATCTATAAGGGCTCTCTGTGGAGGCTTTGCTCTTTTTCATTTGGCATCGTTTTGTTGGTTGGGGTGGGGGAAGGAGGATGGATGAGTTCCAAGAAAAAAAAAATCATAATATAAATTTGTTTCTGGATAAACTACTTCTAATTAATTGCCCTACAGACTCTAATTGATGTCTTTGAATAAGATTCTTGCATATAACACATCTGAGACTGAACATGCCCATCCTTATATGACGTCAGTCTGTGTCCTATCTAGGCAGTTCAATTATCCAAATTGTTTTAGAATGGCATAAAAACTTAATAGAGAAAATAAAGAAAAAAATATTATCTCAAAAGAAGGGACGATGTAAAGGGGGTTTTGCTGAACATGGTAACAACATGAATCTGGCACAGGTGTTTCTGTATATGGTGGACCGAGGGCAAGTGATTTGCTGAAGATTCCAGAGGCACGTTCGCTTCATCATGAATATAGTTCTTTGGCTTGCACTGTGGAAATTGTGGAAGATGTGCATGGCGCAATTGATCATATACATCAGCATGGAAGGTATGTTAAGTTTTGTAATTTTGTTGTCATCTCAATGTTTATTGGTCTGTGTTTGCAGATATGTATTTTCCAAGTCTTAGTATAATGTAATGATGCACATAACACTTAGTGTTTTCTGTGTTTGACAGTGCTCACACTGATTGCATTGTTACAGAAGACCATGATGTTGCAGAAGTATTTCTAAGTCAGGTGGATAGGTATATTTGCCATTTCTTGTTCTTCATCCTATATCAGAAAGTGTCTTCTTTTCTTGATTGCTATAGTTGTCTGAATTTTTCAAGTTTTTCATGTCGTTGAACCTATAGGACTTTATATTTTTTTTCTGCCTCATTGGTGCTTAATCCTAACTAATTGAATAGTTATATATAAAAATTATGACATTTATGTTCTTCATTGAACTTTATCTATCTGTGGTGCAGTGCTGCTGTATTTCATAATGCAAGCACAAGATTTAGTGATGGCTTTCGTTTCGGACTAGGTGCTGAGGTAAATAGTTTGTCAGCTCCCATTTGTATTGCAATTAGATGATTTCAGATCTCATGTGTATTGTTAACGATTGTCTTATCAGGTGGGAATTAGTACTAGTCGAATTCATGCTCGTGGTCCAGTTGGAGTTGAAGGATTGCTCACAACACGATGGTATGTCTGTTATTGATCTTTTGGCATGTTTCTAACAATTTCTACCTTCTATACACAGAGAAACTCTATTGCCCGTGAACCTTTTGACTGTATGATATTCTATATAAATGGAAAACTAGTGGAGTTCTTGTATTTTAACACAACAAATGGAAATTAGATCCCATTGACACGAATTAATTTTACCCGCCACTAGGGAAGTAAATGTTGCCTGCTGGTCCGCCCGAATCAGTCCTATGTCTATCAAACTTTAGCCCAAGCACAGTGGGTTGGACAAATTTGTGGGCCATGCTGTGCTGGTCTTGGGCTGCAAACTCAAAGGCCCAAGCACTATCCTTGAGGCCTTGCTGTGTTGCAAGACCCCTGGCATAGCCGCATAGGTACGGCCTGGGGGATCTGAGCTTGGCTGTGCTAGCCTGAAAATAGCCTGCATGTCAGGTTGGGCCCTATGGACTTGTGTTGTGTTTGGGTTGCAAATGGGACTTGGGCAAAGTTTACATCCACAGCCACTTGTGCACCTTCACATGTCTCTCAACTGCTCTCTTCAGAGGTCTTATAACTCCATATATAGATACTAAATTCCTATCCAAACCGTGATTCAAGTAGGTCACACTAGCTTCACTCTGCTAGACTGGTTCTCTTCAAGCTGCTTGTGTCGTAGTTTCAGATGAAGAATTAATGCATCAGCACGAATATCCTTCTTTCCTAAGACTAAAGTTGTCTCCTTAGAATGATAGTACTCTCACTGGGTAAAATCAGCTCTTGGGACATTAGGCTTGTTACATTTCTGTTCTCAAAGGGCCTGATCGTGGGCACCAATGAGGAGAGGGAAAAATTTGCGCACAGGTTTTAGATAGTACTCAATAAATTTGCGCGCAGGGTGTAGATAGTACTCGATTACTAATATTTGTTCATCATTGTATATCAGAAGTTCTAAATTTCCAAGAAGGATGTGGTATTCTAGTATAGTTTTAACCAGCAGATTATTTGAATAATCAAAATACCCTGATAATCGTTCCTACAATAAACATAGCAGCTGTTAGGTAGTACCCCTTTAGTTTCGGGGTTACCCCCCTCCCCTCTGGAAAAAAGGGTGTGTTATACTTATGTTCATAATGATGTCATGCTTGCCTTTGGCACTCCAGAGAAGCAAATCTTGATCGAACTGATCTCATTTCATAATTATCCATGACTGCTTCCGTCTCTAGCACGACCACTTCATACTTTATCTTCTTAGTAGTTATGTTGGAGGAGATAACATCGTGCACCATACTGTCTTTCATTTTATTTCAGCCGTCTAAATTTTGATTCTTGCTGAACTACTGCAACGCAGGATCGCACGAGGGAGTGGACAAGTGGTGGATGGAGATAAAGGGGTTGTTTACACCCACAAGGACCTTCCTTTACAGGCATGAGATATGTTAACTGGAATATTACAACACCTCTCTTCGAGAGCTTGGATTTGGCTGCTACTGGCATGTTAGAGATGCAGATTTCTTGAAGATTGGTTATGACGACGCTCCTCATTCAACGTACGAAGTAAAAGTGACCAGAGATCATTATCCCCACATATGTTGTAGTATTACATTGAAAGAGCATTTTAGCTTACAAGCATCATTTTTACAACTAGAGCGAAGATTTATCTTGTAGCATCAATAAATGTACTTCTGAATTTTGCTGATAATTAAGCTTTAATGGAGTGTTCCAATCAATCGTGTTGCACACTGTGTTAACAGGCCAAAGTGTTCGTTCTATTGCTTTGTATTCTTTTGATAGTAAATCAATACTCCATGTCCATGGGAAGCAGCTAGAATTAGCGTACTAGTACACGTATAACTAATATACGATAGTAGTAATAACAACAAATCAACGATAATAAAGCTTATTATAAAAGTTATAGCAGATGAATGACAAATTTCAAGGACTTTGTAAACACTAGACTACTAATGCTTATAAAATTTGCGTGAGCAAGAAAAAAAAAAAATCACTTTAATCTCTTATTTCGAAAAAATAAGTGGTTCACGAGTTACTACGGCCTACTCCACTTCCTCAGAATCTTCACATTAAAGTATTCATGCTTATGTACTCCTGCCAAGCAAAAAAATTAGTCAACTTGACTGTGCTGGTAGGGACTTAAATCCTCTTACAACGGTAAGAGAAAGTAATAAAACAATGATACAGTTATTATTATATTAGGCTGATTCCATCAGCCTTTTTAAAATGACTCAAATATTTAAATAATGATTCAACAGCCTCTTTATGAGAGATTTTTTAAAATTGGGAATCCCTTTTTTTTTACTTGACTCTTTACATGTAGAGAGTCAAAAGTGACTCTCTATATCTGTAAAATTTAAACGATTTTTTTTTATAGTTGCAAAATCAAATTAATTTTATTTCTAACTTATTATAATATTTACGAAATTTTAAATTTTAATGACAATTTTCTAGTCGAATCGATACCAACTTTTTCGATTGAGACAAAAATATAATATTAATTGAAAATAGAATAAGATAATAAAAATTAAAATAGAATGTCATCATTAACAAATAAAAAATAAAAAAATCAAATAGTGTGTATAATCAAAATAAAGATATATTAGAATAAAATAAAAAATAAAGCCTCTAAAAAACGAATATTTTAATTTTTTTACTCTAATATATCACTAAAAAGTTTTTTTAAATAAAAATGAAAAAAATAATAATATGAACAATGAAAAGAAAAATATTTATTATAAACTATAATAGAAAATAATTATTAATAATTAAAATAGTATGTCATCATTAAAAATAAAAAATGTAACTAAAAAAATTAAAATAGTGTGTTTGATCTAAAATAAAAATATATTAGAGTAAAAAAAAAAAAAAAATTGTTAAAATAAAACTGAAATAAAAAACCCCTAAAATAAAAATAACCCCTAAAATTAAAAAAATAAGCCTAAACTCTTATATGTAGAGAAAAAAATAAAAAATCTGTTAAAATTAACCTTAAACTCCCCTCCCTTGTGACATTATATGTTATAAAAAGATCTAAATCCACACCAATAGTTCACCACCATATTAAACTTCCCAACACCATTATATATTATAAAAAGATTCAAATCCGCACCAGTCTATTAAGGGCTTCAATCAAGTCCGTGGTACCTATATTTGAAGTTGAACTTAGACAAGGGCTCATATTTTGCAATTGCAGAGCAGAGAAGATTTTATTGATTAGGACAACTTCTGTCAGATTCATGATCATGTAAGAACAAACTCCCAACACTCACAAGTGCTTCACTCCTCTTAAAACTAGATGATACAAAATGGGTTTTAATGAATTCACCACTCCACAGTTGAGACTAATGTTTTCCAATCCATGGTTTTTTAACTGCCAGATGTACTAATATTATGATATAAGCATGAAGACTTAGTAAATTCGATAGCACAAATTTCTCCAAAATAATTCTATCAGCTAGCTAACATCTATGCCTCTATAAACGTCTTGAGATTCTTGAGCCACATCAAGTA
Source organism: Ehretia macrophylla (assembly GCA_037974665.1). NCBI lineage: Eukaryota > Viridiplantae > Streptophyta > Magnoliopsida > Boraginales > Ehretiaceae > Ehretia > Ehretia macrophylla. Next base: position 48,896,768 of record CM075769.1, on the reverse strand, counting down.
TTCTTTGCTGTCTTTGTTTATCATGTACTCGTGCAAGAAGTTTGTCGTGCTAGGCTTGATTCCCCTAATCTCCAGATACTTGTGGAATGCCTTCTGCAAATTCTCATCCAAATCCCTGTTCAAAAAGTGACAAACATTTTTCCATATTAGCATGGAATAAGAAAACAAAAGGAATTAAGGAAAAATAAGGAAAATACAGCATGAACACAAATTAGACCACCAAATACGCACCCAAAGTCGGGTCCTTCATAGGCAATTTGATCCTCTGCGCTATTAGGATCCTTAATTGATAAGCTGTCAATTGCAATTTCATCAGGATAAGCAGTGACACCAAACTCCAAGCAGGGTCCACCCTTCTTGGAAACTCTTACAACCATAGGAGTTTGTGACTGATTCCCAGTTTCAGTATCATCATCATCATCATCGGCATCCTCATCATCTTGACCTGTAATAAGATCAGTCATATGAACTTCAACAGTGATGCTTTCACCCTGATAATCTCTGGTGAGTGTTACAGTTTGCTGCCCAGGATTGTCTTCAATTTTGAAAGGGAAGCCCTGCGGAATTTCCTCAACCTGTAAAATAGATAAATAACACGAGTGTTATAAGCATGTGTCTGAGACCATCACAATGACTTGGCATTTTCTACCAATAACAACATGCGCAAATGTCAGCATATGGTGGAACCAGCTCCAGTTAGCATCAAAAGACTAGAAAACAATTACACAGTGTCATATTAACAAGGGACAATATTAAATGATCACTGGGGCCACAGAATCTCAATCACACGAGAAAATGGAACTCGAAAGTTCAGAAGCTCAATTTACACAATTTATCTTTAGCATAAAGCATGATAAGAAAGGCTAAATCAAATACATAGCGGAGCATATTATCTAGCAAACATTGTCCAAGAAGACTGGGGCTCAACTTTTAGCAAAGAGTTTCTTTAAACTCATACATACAAATAGCACAAGCAACAAGCCCTCAAAATCCTGAGGCCAAGGCATTAGTATAAAATCTCAAATACTGTGATGCTCACATCGGCATCAGCCATAGTATGAGATTGATTTATAAGTTAGTATTGTAGTTTAAATAATAAACCGGGTCAACCATTTGGGGCTACCAGTAATAAGTCAAGGTAACCATTTTGAACTTTAAAATGACTCTTTTTAAGCCTATGACACTAGTCTCATGCAAACTCAGGATTCTATTCTTGAAATGTGCAAAATACAAAGTAAAAAGAAAAAAGCAAAAATTCCCATCAGATTACCTATACACATTATAAACAGATAGCGTCTCTATTTCTCAATCAAAAAGCTAATCAACAAATAACTTCATTACCACGCTAACGCATTAAAGATAAATGAATAAGTAACGGAAAACTACAATTACAATAATAAAGCAGCAAAGAATATAATAAGAACAGCTTCGGCCCGCATCAATATCTCACATAATAATGCAATATAAACCCTGATATTTCCTATTTTCTAACACAGCCAAACAAATAAATAAATAAAAATTACAAGGCTAACCGAAAATGCTTGAAATCTTGGCTTTTCATAATCATTTTATGAAAGCAGGCAAAAATAAGAAAAGATGATGCTATATTATGTCACAGCACAGCCCAGAACCCCAGGATCGCAAGACTAGACACGTGTCAGATATATAATTATCTGACAGTGTCATAGACCCGAGAAATAACTGTCTTGAAACTCAAAAGTAATTAATTACTTATTACACGATATTTTAACACTCACTTGTAAACGAATCACTAGTTTTTGGTCAAAGAGATGAAAGTAACCACCTTATCATGGTCATCAGACTCTAGAGCGCACTGGATCTCTGACTCGATGACTCGGACAAGTGACTCGTCGGACTTGGTCGAGTAGTGGTGGAGCGCCGACGGAAGTGAGCTGCGGAAGACGTCGAGCTTTCGCGAGAGAGTGCCACCGGTGGAGCCGAAGAGAGTGGAGCAGTGGTGGTGGTACCTTTGACTTCCGAGGGCTCGGAGGGCCAAAGGTACAACACGCGAAGCTGTTCTGCGAACGATGTTGGTGAAGGCCATCTGAGAAGTAGGAAATGTGGAAGAGGATTTAGGGTTTTAGGAGGGTTTAGGGTTTATATAAGGTCGAAAATGATGGGCCGGGTTTATTTTTTATGGCGGTTGTGATTAAAGACTTGGTTTTTAAATACGAATTTTGGTAGGGTTCTGTTTGGAAAAGAGGCCTACCTCTATCTTCTTTTTCTTTTTCTTTTTTTTGTTCATGACGTGGTATACTTAATTGTTTGGTGTCTTTTTCATCTTGAGAATTTAGTTGATGTAATTTGATCATTAATTGATAAATGTTCAGATAATGTCTCCGTATATGTACTAGGTCAAACAAAGATAGAATTCAAAGTAATGAGATTATCGAATTCACAATCTCTTAAAAACAATTTCACCTACTATTGCTGAATCTTCTTTTTAAAAAAAAATTCAAATAAATTCTATAGCCAAATTAGTAAATGTTACTGATTGATTATTCAAAAGAATGTTCCACTCATTTTATTTTTTCTCAAAAGTTACTGGAGCTCGACCGAAAGTATAGTGAATTCACCTTGTCTAATGACAAAAAAGGAATTCGTCTTGTCTACTCATATGGCCCTAACATTTTGTAATTAACTATTCTGACTTAATTAGAAAGTTAACAGAAAAGGTATAACATGTCTAATTTAGTTTGTTTATAAAAAAAAAAAAAAATGTAAAGGGTTTGAACAAAATTACCCATAAAATGAAGCCTTTTGTGCATTATTCTGGGCCTTCTAAAAGTGGCCCACAGACAAATGTAAATTTGGAGATAAAAATATATAAGAGAAATTCAGTGAGAAAAGTCTTGGTTGTGAAATTATTAACAAGATCTAGCAGATAAAAATATATAAGAGAAATTGAGTGAAAAAAGTGTTGACTGATATTATGAGTAAGATTTAACAAATATGAATTGTTGATATATTTATAATGAAATATAATGTGAACAATTCACAAGCATTAGATTCCGCTCTTAACAGTATATATTATAAGTGGTTTTTTACTCGAAAAAAAAACGAAGTGTTGTATGATCTTTTATTATTTTCTCTCTCTTTTTGGTTTTCTCTTTCTTATTCTTTTTCTTTTTTCTTTTTTGTATTAGGAGAAGGGTGTAGTAGTTTTAGAATTGCAAGCCAAGATTGCCAAGACAAAGTATATTGGAATGATGATGAAGTTGGTGCTTCAACTTCCAAGATCAAATCTTTTGTAGTCTTACTACATTTATTCATGTGAATTTTGGGATTGAACACCTTCACATGCTTGTAGTTGAAGGCAGCCCACCAAGATCAAGAGTTAACATCTAGTAGGCTCAAATCCGTTGCCTGCATGTAGAGGTTATTTCATCTAACAAAAATCTACCCTTTATTTTCTCTTATTTTTCTTTTTGGATTTGCCCAAACAAATATTTAGATTAGTGGCAGACCCAAATACTCAAGTTTAGAGTATGCATTCGTGTAGTAAAAAAAGTCTGGGTGTGCACTTATATAGCGAAAATGTCCAATATAATAATTATCAAAAAAAAAGTATCCAATATATTTTTTTTTTTTTGAAAAAAAAATCAAAAAAAAATTATTTTTTTTCAAATTGAAGGTGTGTACCCTAGATCCGCCCCTGAATCAGATTAACCAGAAAAAAAAAAAAAAAAAAAACCCAAATTATCTAATCCCATTATAGGTTACATCGTGAGTAAAATTGATTAGGCATGTTGCTAAAGTCAATTATTAGGTAATTGGTTGTATTTAATCATATTTGCTAGCCAATCCGCAACTAAGTTCGATTGCCTTTTGATGAGAGAAAGGCTAATTAAAGATTCAGGTGAAAGGATTTTCCGAACCTCATTGATTATTGGATCAATTTTACAATTTTTGCCAACTTGTGCTTGATATGCAGCAAGAAACACCTCTGTGAAGTCCTTCTTCTAGTTTTGCTAGCAATAATCCACGAGAGGCGTTACAATTGCCTTTTAAAGTGTCCCGATAAGTAGGGATCGGCTACCAATGGCTTTTATTATACCAAAGTTTGGATTGTGACTCATTGGTACTGCTTTTATTTATTACTTATTTTTTTGTCGAAGGCTTTTATCTATTATTAGAGTAAGGTGTAAAATGAAATGTGAGTGGTGCAAGTGTAACCGAGAATAAACATTAGAAATGCAAGGTGGATTTAACACTATAAATTGTGCACATTTATGACATTGATTCCTAATCAAATACAAAGAATAATCGCATTGATTAAATACAGTTTATTCTCTATATGATGTATTGATTCTCTCTCGTTATATGTTGGTTATTATGTAATATTATCTCTTAAAAAACATGCATTGATACATTGATCTTCACCAAAATTGTAACCTACTTACACATTTACGAAGCAAAGAGATGCTCCAAATATTTGTGATGCTTGAAATTAAGGAAAAAGTACGAAGTAATAATTAGGAAAAAAAACTTATACTAAAATTAGGATTTTGAAAATGATGGTTATGTTATTCTTCTTTCCATCCATTTTGTAGTGCATAAATAATGAAAATAACAAGTATAAAACGTATTCCTTTCAAGGCAATGTAACTGATCTATGTTAATTATTAGGCAGATAAAATTACAGTGATGATGAAACCTTCAACACAAACACTTACAATTACCTAAATGAAAGAAATGAAACTTATACTACCATTATTGGTTTGTATTTCAAATTTGTAAACTTATAAATAGAAACGGGTTACCAGAAAAAAAATATTCATATATCATTTTATAAGATTCTTTATTAATTTCAAAAAATTTCAATCTCTATATTCATATATCATTTTATAAGATTCTTTATTAATTTCAAAAAATTTCAATCTCTCTTAAAGTTTGATATAGACAGTAAATCAAGTCTGATTAAAAATAATAGGAGGAAAGAAATGAAGAAAAATTACTAAAGCAAAATCCCCTATGATTGTCATCATATCTTATTTGACTCGAGTATAGTTTTTGAGTCTTGAAGATTCATATCCCTCATAGGAACATACCTCTTCCTAACCCTATTCCCACCTAAAATGAAAATTGACTCAAGGGCCTATTATTATAGACAAAGTCATTTCACATATCTCTCGGAAAGCCAAATTAGTGTATGAGTTAGTTGTCTAATTTGAGCCGAGTTACCCGTTAAAAAGCCACATTGTTGAGCTTGTCCCAACCCCTTTGATGGTGCTGCTCGAGAAAGATAAAAGGGGATAGTCAACCACTTGATGGATTAATGCATTGTTTTAATTTTTAATTTCGACTTCGTCCTCCATGTAAACTAAAAAAGGTCTATTCCACTAAATAAATAAATAAAAATAATAAATAAAGTTTAAATTTATACCCTTCTGTTACAAATATTATATAATCTTTGATTGATATAGAGTATAAGGTGGCGTATATCGCTTCACTTTAGAATTTACATACAAAGTATATTTATTGCGATCGCACTTAAAGTAATTAGCTTGGTATAAAAAAAATCAAATAAAGAAAAGGAATTAGAAAAAGAAAAAGCCAAAGAAAAGTCCACGTTTCAACTATGATGTATCTCCTTTTTTTCATGATATTTATTTACGGGATTGAATAACTTTGTATTTTAATTCTTGCTTTAATATATCGTTATTTGACCCTAAAAAAAAACTCTGATATCTGATGAGTCAGATTGCAGAACACACAACAATCAACTCGTCACCAATTCAATTACTTTATATCACTTTGCACATATAATAAGCAACCCCCATCAAAAATAAAAAAATAAAAAAGAACATAAAATCATTGCTCCATTTCATCACTTTTTAGGCCTTTCCTTTGTTCTTTTAGAGCACCAAAATCTCATCTAGTGAAAATGTTCTGCAAATTCTGAATCAATCTCTCTTGCCCAGTATTAAAAACCACTTAAAGATTCAATCTTTATCACACACACACACTCACAGTGATATAATATTATATATAAATATATACCCAGTATTAAAAACCCAGTAAAGATTCAATCTTTATGCACACATATACCCAGTACTGAAGACCCAGTAAAGATTTAATATTTATTATACATACACATTATATATATATATTTAGAGAGAGATAGAGAGATGAAGGAGTTGTTTGGTAGCCCAGGAAAGGTGAGTGGGCTAGTATTGAGGATAGGGCAGTGTGTGTTTGCAGCAGCTTCAATTGGGGTCATGGCCTCTGCTTCTGGTTTCTCCACTACCACTGCTTTCTGGTACATTTTTATTCTTTATTTGTTCAATTTTATTTTCCCCCTTTTGTTCTTTTGCTAGAGTCTCATCATTTATTTTTTATTGTGACATTTGTTGCATTAAATATAGTGATAGTATTAGCAAGATTGCTGCTTTTTACTGTTATCTTATTTTTTTGATGTGTGTTTCTATTTATGGAATGGCATTGTTTGTGTAATTGGGTTTTTGTTCGTTTGTTTCCGACCCTAGTGGGAGCTTTGTGCACCGAGCTTTGGTTTGTTTATCTCTGGGTTAGCAGTGAAATTGTGCTGGCATTTACTGTTATTGTGAATGGTATCTTAATTCGGGAAAGCTTTAAGGGCTTTGAGATGCTACCCTTAATGTGTTGTTGGCTTGAATCTGCTGTGGATAGTAATGGCAGAGATTTTTCCACCTACTTTATTGAATGCATATTGATGGACATATGGAAGTTGAGTGTAACACATAAATAGGTATTGTTGCTTTCAAATTCTTAGAATGCAAAAGAATTTGTCGTAAAGTGAAGTAGTATGCCTAGAGAACAATTAGGAACCATGGATGTCTTCTTCTTTTATGGGTTGGGGGAGGGGGGTAAAGGGGAGAGTTTCGATATAAAATTCAACAGTTCCTGTATAACGGATTCAACTGCTCATCATGACTGCATGTAACTCTACTGTACCGTGGTCTATGGTTTGCTTAAGAGCTAAAGTTTGGAAGTTCAGCAGTTTGTTGGAAGTAAATGAATATAAATTCTGGAAGTATGATGAACTGGGTTTGACTGTGCAGATTTATATCTGTCTCCCCGTTAACCCCCATCTGGTGTCATGCTCTGTCTTTGTCTTTCTCTTTCGTTTTTGTTTTCTGTAGAATAATATTGAGGTGTTCGTTGCTTGCTAATGCGATCAGCTTAGAGTTCTCTTTTGAATTAACATTGTAATGGTCTTATTGCATGGTATAGCACATGCTCTAACTGGTCTAGTTTCCTGGTTCAGCTACTTAATTGCATCTATGGGGCTTCAGGTTTTGTGGAGTTTTGGACTTGCCTGCCTTGATATACATGCCTTGAGGTTGAAGAGAGACCTGCACAATCACATCTTTGTGAGCCTGTTTGTTGTTGGTGATTGGGTAATTTACTAATTTCTCAAGCTTCCTTATATTTTCAATTTCCAAGTTTGAATAAGCATTGTGAAATCAAAGATGAGATTAATGTAGCATCCCTCGGTAAACTAGGAACATCTGAAGAGTGTAAAGATATACGTTACTGCTTTTTTTTTTTTTTTCTCCATTCTTTTTGTGAACTTTTCCTTTTTTCATACTCACTAGTCATGCAGGAGGGAGTCATTACATTTTCTTCTATATGACGGTAATAATGTTGCTCAATCTTGCAAATTGTGTTTAAGCTTTATGACTTTCTTATTCATATTTTATACTTGTGTTTTTTCTTTTCACATCTGATGGACCATCATTCATTTTGGTCAAACCTCACTAATGATACGTTGGACGCTTCCAGTTAAAATGGCTGGAAATTTGTATGTCGAGTGTTAGAATATATAATCCCTTCCACATAGAAAAATCATAACCACCAAGTCCGCTATATGAGATCCTAAGCTACTCCTCTTGGCACCAATTAGTTTTAGGATGGAACTCCATGATTCTTAACATCAACTATCAGTGAAATTGGTGTTCACGCTTTGTCAAGAAACTTTTAACTGTATTATCACAGGGAAAAAACCATGTCTCTAATTCATACTTTATGGTGTTTTTATTTTCAATGGGAAATATAATTGATCTAAAGCTCTTATTGAAACCTCAACGGTGCTTTTGCCACCTCATAAAAGAGAAATAGATTACTGCAAGGTGCAGAGGCTCTGGATGCCTGCGGTTTGGCTATGGAAGTGGCATTTTAAATATACTTCCATGCTGCTTCTTTGTGCACTGTCCAAAATAAACAACAAAAAGTAGAATGAACACCATTCAGTTCAGTTGACAAGTATCATCCATCCACGTGTGCAGAGTTGCTACCATCTTTCAGGTCCGGCTTGACATGAGTTATTCCAGGCATCTCTGAAATGATTGATATTTGCTGAATAGTATTTTGGACCTCAGATAATTTCCAGCAACACTCTATCACACAAAGCATCCTTATGAAGTAAATGCTACTTTACTGGCGTAATGATGCATAATGACTTTCTATATTTTGGTGGATGTATATCTTGTGATGATGATTGTGCACTGACAAGAAAGAAATTAAACTGAAGTTGCAAGAAATGAATATTAATGTGAAGCATTTCATTTTTGAAATATCTTGACTGGAGCTCTCTTTTGTTGCCTTCTTGTTCGCCTCTCCTCTTTTGTTCCCATTGACAGAGTAAAGTAGAGTTCTAACATTATGGGCAGTGGTGTAGCTTGGAGGACTTTCTCAATTAATCCATTTGCATATTCCATTCAGAACTTAATTTCATAAAATTATTATCGTCTGTTATCACTATAAATATCAGAAAGAGTGACTCCGATTGTAAGAGATTGCAAGCTTTGTAGATGAATTAGAGGGACACTTATATGAGCATTCGGAAAATTTGTTCGTTAAGAGAGACAAAAACATTGTATTTTTGAACTTATTCCTACTTGTTTAATTCTGATGATTGTGGGGTCAATGGCTGAATTGCTCCAAGTTTTGAATGATACTTCATGCAAATCTTTTGACTTTTGAAATGGCTGCTTTTTAACTCTGTTTAGCTGTGTCCATGATCATAGATTATTTGGTTCAGGTTGAATTAAGCAAAGCATAGATTTTTTCTATGTTCCGCTTCCCGTGCTCTCCTCTATACTGTACTCCAGTGTACAAACTTGTAAAATCTCTTGCAGGCATCTCCATTCCTCATTCTGCAAAGATAGAAAGTATAGATACTATCCAATATGTCATATCTATTGTAGCTTTCATTATGTATAACTTGATTAGCAACCTTGTGATGGTTGTTATATAGAAGGTGGTTCTTATTAATCCTTGTTTGTGGTTCTCTTTCATATAAAGATGAAACTGTGGCTAGTCTTTACCCTTTTGTCATTTCACTTTCAACTCAATCCACTTTGTTATGTTTTACATTTAAAATATGCAGGTTACAGCTACTCTATCACTTGCTGCTGCATGCTCATCAGCTGGTGTGGTGGTTCTATTAGTCAAAGACACAAACATCTGCAGAGTAGATACTAAATTGTCATGTACTACATTCCAGATTTCCATAGCTTTGGCTTTTGCTGCATGGTTCCTTCTTGCCATATCTTCTTATGTCATGTTTTGGCTTGTGGCCTCACCTTAAACGATCCGTTATCGACACCATGAATGCTTGTCATAATTTTTGACTCATGATGTATATTTTCTCAATTCCGACATGTGTATATAGGTGGTGGTTAAGTTTCTTCTCACCCCGAGGTAACTTGTGCAGAGAGGGTAATATATGTCGCCATGGTGTTCTCGTCCCCTCTCCCCCAGTCAGTTCTACGTAAAGAAATGCATAGATATGTTTGTGAATTGAGCTGGGCTTGCCAACAACCAGCTATAGGCCCCTAGTGTCTTGCTTTCAATTTGTCAGCCAAAGGACCAAGTCTTAGGGGAGGTTTCTTGTGTGGCCCATAGGGCTTCACGTGTAGGTGAAGCTCACACCCACAAACACATCAATTGCAGGCGTTTTGAAACGTCTAAACTTTTTGAAGTTTTTTTCCAAGTTTTAGTTAAACTGACAACTTCATTTACCTCATTAGTTCTTGTCATCTTAATAAGTTATTTTATTATATAAACATTTTGGGTTTTGCTAAATGCTACCATCTAGCGCATCACTTGTGATTGTTATCAATGGACCACACGCAATGGAGGGGTAGTTTTTCGCCAATCAGCTCAAGAAAAATCTTGAAAGCAGTGGACATTTTGAAACATTCACCGACAGCTGTGGGTTTTCTCAGTACGTGATCACAGAGTCAGAGATGTATGTGGGGCTTCTTATCGTTTTTAAGCATGACTCATCATTTTTTGGTGTTGTTTCTTCCTTGATTGACTATAATATGTTGTCGGTAGGGTAATCTCTAGTCTAAACATTGGTCCAGATATGGAAGGTTGGACCACATGAAGAACTACAAGTGGAGTCTTGGAGGACTCGAAACACTATGAGAGAACAGGAAGAAACTACCAATCTCAATATAAAAGACGCGAAACTAAACATTATCTAACTAGTTGAGATCAACTCTATAAAATAGATGGTGTTAGTTATTTTTGTTAAGAGTCATCTCTTCTTTTAGATCTCATCTGAATGTCTTTATTTAACTCATTTTAGATTTTTTTTTCTTCTCCTAATTATTTAATCCGAACCCAAAAGAGCAGCAATACAAAGGGTGAATGCTATTTTGTTCAATTCTCATATTCACCCATTTAAAAACAAAAGTGAAAAAATTGTCCACGTACAAGACTTTTAGATTAGGCGGTAAATTAGTAGTAACTAAACAAGGCCAATCAACAACGGATTATAGTTGTTGACACTTAAAGGACGAATGGTATTCTGTTAAGATGAAACAAACATTAGGTTCCCTGGATTTTCATAAAATTGTAGAAATGAACTAAGAATTTATTCATTTATTTATATTTTATAATGAAGGTCGAAGTTGTTGTTCAAATTTGAAATCTTTGATCATAACAGGTTAGTTACTCGACCGTTCCATCCAACTATTCTATACACATTAAAGATTACATCATTTCACACCAGTGACCATATACAACAGAGAACAGCAAGAATGCGAACAACAAAGGAAACGAACGAATGCATAGGATATGGAACACTTTCAAAGGTACTATACGTGCTAATGCTAAGAGTTGAGAGATTCACATAACTATCTCAGGCTTCAAGATGCTAGACTTGATCTCCTTGTGGGGCAAAACTACACCTCCATTGCTGTATATTTCATCACCAACATGAACGTCTTCCCCAAGAATGGTCATGTTCTCTGCACGAGCCCATTTGCCAACAGTGGAGTGCCAACCGATGATGCTACTCGAAACGCATGCGTGCTTCTTGATGCGAACTCCACGCATTACAGTGCAGCGCGAGAGTCTAACACCTGACTCGACAACACAACCGGGGCCAATTGCAACGTCAGGTCCAATCAAACAACCTTGTCCGATTTTGGCACTCTCATCAACTAGGACATTGCCCAAAATGTGAGGCCCCGATGCCAATTTAGAGGGATACTTCTTTCTCAAAGAGTCCAGATAGAGTCTGAGGCCAGTGATGTAATCCCTTGGTTGTCCAATGTCCATCCAGAATCCAGGTAACACCATTGCAAATAGCTTATTTTCTGCCGCAATTTTAGGGAACACCTCTTTCTCAATGGATGTGGGCTTTAATTGAATTCGATCAAGCACAGAAGGATTCAGCAGATAAATGCCAGCATTAATCATGTTACCAACAAATAATTTTGGTTTCTCGACAAATCTCTCCACTTGGCCAGTGGATTCTTCCATGACGATGACACCATATTTTGATGGCTCGTCAACCTGTAGATAATCAATTTTCTTATCATAAATTAATGTAGAATTCAAAGAAAGCTAGTCTAGGAAGTTTTACCTTGGTTACCATCAAGGACGCCTCACCTCCATGTGATTTGTGAAATTGAATCATCTCTCTTAGTGGGTATTCAGTGATAACATCACTGTTAAGAACAAAGAATGGCTCACCAGATCCATCGACCAGCTTATCCCTGGCCAAAGCAAGGGGACCTGCAGTCCCCAGTGGTTCAGTCTCTTGAGAGCATACGATCTTCATCCCAAGTTTTGCCTCAAATTCTTTTAGAAAGTTCAGCATCACCTGCACAGAATTAAACGGATGCTCTTAATAATACTAAAGAGAAAAAGAACAATCTATATTGATCATGAGAATTGAACAAGTATTTTACTACCATAGAGTCTTACTTCTGGCTGGTAATTTATCGCCAGGACCACTTCACTCACTCCAATAGCTTTTAGAGCCTCAATCTGATTCAACAACTGAGATAGTTAGCAACCACACCCAGTAAAACATACTTTTCTTATGATTTCATCATCTTTGGAGGAGTGTTTTGAAGAAACTGTAATTCCAGTTTTTTTAATCTCTTCCTTTGACTTGAGGTTGGATAAGAATGGTGGTTATCAACATGCATAGACGTGAGTGAATATAATATATGTAAAAAGCTGAAGGAGCAAAGATATACTCAAAAAGTATATATACCTGATGCAAGATCATGGGTTTGTTGGCAAAATCAACGAGTGGCTTGGGGACACTAAGGGTTAGAGGCCTCAGCCGAGTACCAAACCCTCCAACCAGAATAACTGCCTTCATCTTGAGAGGACTCTGATTCTCCTGCGACCCCATTCAATACACACACCAACAATTTCAGCACAACAACTTTATAAACTATTAGAGAAAACGTGACGAGAATAAGATACAGTCATAAAATGCCTCACGCTCATCAATAGGGGCAAACTTGTTGCCAATTCATGCCAGTTGGCATAATGAGATTGACACGAAACCATTGATTAAAAGTGATGATCATTGTTATAAATTATTAATTCAATTGTTCAAATTTTTGACAATGTTATCAAACAACCAGTGATACGATAACGATATAAAGAGATTCAAATCCATTTCAGCATCACGCGTCTATTAGAGATTTTGTAGATACAGCTTTTATGCATGTAGTAGAATGGCAAACGTATGCTTTTTATGCATGTTTATGTCAAACTGGGACTAGACCACCTATGACTTTTTCGTTTTCTTAATTTTTCCTTTTATTTCTGAGTTGACATTGTGGGGTAAGGGGAGTTGGTAGCTTGTGTTAATAGGACAATAAATTAGGGTGGGGTTAGCTCAAAAGATTGATGATGGTTGAAATTGTGGTCTACTAATCTCTATCAAGGTTGTTTCCCATTAGCTCAATTATTTTTGTAAATTGATGACATTTGACTTGCAACTTTTCTTACTAACATTACTTGATAATTGATTAATATGGAGTATGCATTAGGATGCACGAAATTTGTTTATTATAGTGGTTTATATATAATTCTACCTAAGTTAAATTTCTCGTTATAAGTAAAAGATATTCTCTCACAGCAAAAAAAAAAAAAAAAAAAAAACTTGGAACATTTTGTTCTCCGATTTCTATCTCTATCTTTAAATCAAGGCTGCTTATAAAGGTTCATCATATGAATAACACATGAACATTTATCACGTGGTAAGTGAAACAAATGGATGCTGTTTATCTTGCGATTATTATGAAGTATGGTGCCACACGAGCAATAAGACCAGGTAAATTTAGATGAATTTTTCAATTTCACCATGCATAGATGAAAAAACATTATACAGAGAGTTGCTTGTTGCTGTTATATCAAGTAATAATGGCAACTCTTGCCAAGATTTGGATTCTCTCGTTATGGTGGTGAAGTAATAATAGAGTTACTTAATCTTTCATTCAACGATCTAAATTATTTTATTATAATTATATTATCATTTTATCACCATTGACCTCTAAAACCGAGAGCCAAAAATCATCTTTGCACAGATTCCATCCAAAACGAGTCAATCGAGCTGGCTTCCCAAGGAGCTGTTTATCTAGATCTGAACCATGTATATATAGAGAGGGAAAACTTTATGCAAGTATTAGAAACTATGAACATCTAATTCTTTCTGTTTCAGGGTATTTAGATAACGGATTTTGCTTCAAAGCCATTCAACCCTTTTTTCCCACATGGCACGCAGAATTCACTCGCCACTAATAAAATGATCGTTCAAGAGACGGACCATTTGGATAAGTTACTAAATAGCAAAATCCAGTCGTGTTCCAAATATGACAAAAATTTGCTTGGGAATTCTGTCTAAGAAGACCTCCATGCACATAATTAATGATTTTGCACCAAAGCTTTGCATATGTCCATGCATAAAAGAATTCTCTATAGCTTTAGTCGTCAAACAATCCATCTTCTAAATGTTTTAGACTTAAATTTTCTATATATATATATATATATTGTGCACCGTTTTGGGGAGGATTAACCCCTAAGGTTTCATGTGGTACATAAAACCGCAAGTCCAGCCACAATCAAGAACGATGTGTTTGGTTTTCATGCAAGTGGGCTCCGCGCGTGGGTAGAACACACATTCATACTCTCTCCCAACATGATCAATCATTTCAAAACAATGGACCGTTTTCTAATTTTTTCCACAGCAAGTCACCCCCTCTCAATTTTCTGATGGGGGGAAACTGATCCCTTTACCCTTTACACACCATTTCAAAAGAAAAATGCAGTTATAAACACCAAAACCAATGCAAACAAGCAATTGTGTAAGAAATCCATTCTCTGGATCGATGCCTACCTCTTCCACGAACAATTTTAAAGAAATAGTTAGATGAGTTCATGGTTACACATTAGTTGTCTGGAATCAAAGCAAGCATCCACAAAAGTACCCTAATGAAAAACTAATAGTCTGATGGATCTACAAAGCTAACACATTCAAGGGGTTGAAAAAAATTCCAGACCACGTAAAAGACTTGAATGTACAGAACATTTGTCACCTAGTTGTTCTTTTAGCTTGAGAAACAACCTTAGCATGACAAGCGAATTGGAGCAAACTTGGTGATTTTCGCCAACTTCTCGGCTAACTCCAATGCGAGATCTCACAACATCCAACCCACTTTGTACCTCATCACTTTCTCCCACATTGGGAGAAAATCTGAACAAGTGACTTGTGTCATAGAATTCAAGTCCAAAATAGAATACTAGCAACTTCAAAAAATCCTTTAAGGTAGATGGTAAGGGCCTGTTCTGAGTGATGACTTTGATGAGATGCGCGAAATTAGCTGGCCCTTCAAAACTGATCCATGTCAAGCACCCACGGTTTTTCATTAATAGATATCCTAAGAACACTCCAAAAGTATTAGAATCAATCCCTTTAGAAGAGTGTTTGTCGAGATCAATCTTAGACTCAAGCAACTTCTCAAGAGCAAGAGGATCAAAAAGATCGCGTTCTGGACTGAAGTTCCTAAAATTGAATTGCCAAGCAAAACACGAATTCGTGTTCAATGTTGGAAGGTTTCCACAAGCATCACTCAAAGTCAATCCAACTCGAAGCAATTTTGTGTTGTCCACATTTATTTTTATCCATAAATATAGCGCATCAGAGACTAGCAGTGAGCGAGGCAACACAAATTCAACAGGAAAACCAGGAAACTCAGTGTCGAATGCAACATAAGGAAAATCCCCAATCCCAGATTTAATTATCTCAAATTCCTCAATCAAATTATTTTCCCAAACATCCCTTATTTGTACGGTTGGTGACGGCCCGGGCATCTTTTAATTGCAAGTGCTGCCTACGAGTTTCACTATATCAGCATTTATTGTATGCCAAAATATAACAGATATAACATGTTCAAAAACACAAAAAAAAAAAAAAAAATTAAAAAAATTAAAATTCAGTAAAATTGCCAACAAAAATTGCCCCAAAAAATATCAAACATATACTGTAAAATAATAGAAGAATCTATTAAGAAAATTAAAATACATTCAACTAATGTGTGTGCATTGGTCAAATAGAGTTTTTATTTTTTCGAAAAATCATATCAAAACATCAATTAATTTTTTCTGCAAGTTTGATTCCATCAACACTAAAATTTCATCGACATAAAACTTGATACACAATAATAAAGAAAAAAAAAAAACAGCATGTACAAATAGATATGTACAAGTTACAGAGTAATAGATAAATCAAAGTGGTTACTAAAGATTTTAAAAAAGCTTTACCAGAGAGGTGAGATCTTCAAGAGGCGTCTCTGATTAAAGTGAAAAAGAGAGCTAGGGGTTTTGGCTCTATTGAGAGTATATAATAGTTTGAGTGGCCCCACTTTGTATAGCCGCATGAGTATAATTGTACTCGTGGACAGAGTATATAATATTTTGACAAAAATAAAAATAAAAATAAAAGAATAAACCTTTACTAATGCCTAGCAAAAATCAATTATATCTTTACTAATTTTTTCTTTTTTTGGTTTAACCCCGACATACATTCTCACCAAGTCAGTCCATATTTTTTTAATTTAACTATATATGAAGTTTAATTGTATGTCAAAATTAAACTTATATAAGAATATGAACCCATAATTGAGACTCTTCTTATTATTTAGTCTCTTAAATCGAACATCTTTTTTTTTTTCCATAGATTAAAATTTTTTTAAGTCTTTAGTAATTGTTTTCTCAGTACTTCAAATTCGTGCATTGTTACCGATAATAGTTTAAACTTTTGCTTCTATCTTGCATGCAAATTGTTTGATAGCCTTTTGAGAGTAATTATGAATTAGGGTTAATCAATTGAAAAGCGTAGAATATAATATCATGTAGGAATTGAAGAGAAAAAAAAAATGCCACTTTGACAACGCAGAAAATTAAATCAATGAGATGAAACGTACTAACAAATAAAGTACGCAAATGGTCGACCAAAAAAAAAAAAAAAACGCAAATGGACTAACAATAGAGGGTTTTTTTTTTTTTTTTACCTTTTTTTTCCTTCTCTAGTGTGAAAGACGATAAAAAGAATTCATTCTTGAAGAGAAGAGATCATGCAAAAAGAAGATTAATATAAAGAGTAAATTCTTCAACTAGACTTTCATTTTTATAAGACAAGTCACCGGGAATGATCCTCCACATCAGAAACTCTTATGCCTAGAGAAAACAGAAACATTAAAGAAGTAATTTAGGCAACTTTGTGGGTTGTGCGCCTTGAGACTGTTATATACATGTTAATAATGAAATGAAGCAATAGTTCAACCAAAAGAATGATTTTTAATGCATAGAATTAGTATACAATGAAAGCGTCCGCAGCATCAGTATAAACTAAACAAATGCCAGCATTAACTTCTGTAAATACAAGAACTGAGGCTGAGAATTCATTCTAATGTCAGAATAGGAAAAGCTAGTATTAATTCCCTTACATCATACACGCGGTCCTATACTGTATGCTACCCACGAACACATTATGTCGCGTGGTGGAAAACTTTCCTGATCGACTTCAATGTCACATTTGGCATTGATCTGTTGCCCCTTTCACTGCAGAACTGTGAGTTTTCAAGATATCTATCCACAAAATCACTGGGATAACCATGTCAGATAGTATTCCAGAGTATCTGATCTCCTTTGTTCACACAAACTTGACAACAATTTACCCTTATACCTCAATCACTTGGGCAGTTTCATGGGTTTTCTCATCGACAAGGCCCTATAATTTGAAGTAGGCCCCTCTTCTGTATATTTCCATCTTACATTCCAATACATAGCCTTTGCAATCTCTTCAAGTTCACTTAGCACAGAAACAGTATCGCGGACATATGCAAGTCCTCCAGGCCTCAGGATTCGATCCATTTCAAGCACGATGGTAGAGATGTTGCATCTAAAACAAAGATTGCAAAGCAGAGGCACGATATATAAATGGCATATACGAACGAAAAATGGTAGGAATTGCTCAAAGCAGATTATGATCTGCATGGAATGGATATATCTAGTCATCCTAAATACACTCTCAAGTTAACAAAAAAAATTTCCAAGATTCATATACTGTTCACCATAGCATGCTCAAAATAATTATACTTCTCAAGTGTAAATAATCACCCGTCTCATAGTCTATAGGGCTCCCTCATCATCGCTCATACACATTCAAGTCAACCTGAAACTTCCCAAATTTTTTATATCCCATGTCGTGTTTTAACCTACAACCCCTCTCATATCTCCATTAATTTTTAGGTCTCAGAATCCTGAACTTGTCACTATAGTCTAATTGCAATGTAGGTGCTAGCAAAGTTATAATTAGAGAAAGTGAGCATACCTTTTCTGTTCAATCGAGAAGAGTCCGGCTGCATGCAATAAGTCATAGGTCCTTGGGTATGTATCAAATGATTCACACCTAAAATTTCAATGCAATTCATTATGCATGTCTGCTGAAATGTGCTTCACATAATAATTGAATAATAACAATTCAGGTGTCTTTTGAACAGTAGGATAGCAGTATTAGTGAAGAAATTCAACTTCAGCTGAAATGGTAACATGCAATGATGTACATACTTGACAGACAAGTACATAAAAGATAAATAGATCCGTAGCCTAGAATATTACCAGAATAAATATGAATCAACAACAAAACGATGAATTATACACTTCCATATTTTCTTTATCCTATCCCTTTTCCCTTTCTTATTCTCCTTTTCTTTCTTCTTCTACTTTCCTTTTTTATTTTATTTTCTGTAGAATGGATGGTTGGCAAGAGTACTGATTTGAGCCTATAAACAAATATACACATGGTGTATCTGTATGAGTGTTTATATATACATAGTGTGTGTGTGTGTGTGCGCGCGCGCGCATGGTGTGTGTACTATGCGTGCATGGCGGGGGTGTGTGTTTGATTGTGTGGAGGTAGGCGTGTGAGAGATTGCTTGAGGTGGAGGAGGATGGGGAAGAAGGAGAAGGAAAAAAGAAAGAGAAAAAGGAAACTTTTAAATGTTTTAAGGGTGAACAAGTCATTTCATAATTAACATGGGCATGTTTGAAATTTTACTTAATTAGTCAAGGGTGAAATGGTCATTACACATAAATATGTCCTTTTTAATGTCTATTCTGACGGCAGGACCAATTTTGCAACCTTTTAGTAACATTTAGGACTAGTTGCATAACCTATGCAACATTGGGGACTCATTTGAAAAACTGATAAAACATTGATGACTACTAGTGAAGTTTACCCTTGCCCACAAGTACATGGTAAAACAAAATGCACTATTACAAAGAGGATTGACTCTTAAACTTACCAATCGTGCATAACTCCAATAAGTCCACGATCATATATAACGGGCAATGTATTGGGCCCACTAACAGGGACAACATTGAGAACCCAAGAGTCCATCTTATTTTCAATGAATGACGCTGCAAATCTGTCAGAAAGGAATCACAAAAACAAGGAACAACTGTGTGAAACTCACCAAGGGGCCATATATATGGGAAAAAGGAACAGAAGTAACACAAGTAAGAAAAATACCCTCCAAAACCAGCTCTCATGTCCATCACATTTCTAAATTTGTACTCCTTCCATTGCCCAAAAGGGATATAACTAGATCCAACAGTTTGATTCCAGAAATTGAACTCTCCTGCGTAGAGTTCCTTTCTAGATGTGTAAGCATCAATGTTTATACTCTGGAGCCTGTCAGGAGGGCTCAGGACGCGTGCAGGCCACGTTGTAACGTTTGCACCATATCCATTCTCAGGCAATCGTGTAATACATGTCTTTAAATTGACATACCTAAAATGAACGTTGAAGTAATATTACCATCAGTAAGATAATAAAGAATTTCACTCCTCATGAGAAAGGCAATGACATCTGAAATGCATGCAAAACTATTACAGATTTATTTGCCATAATATATTGAATAGTCAAAGGAATCCATCAAGCAAAATTGTATTATATAGACTTTTACTTATGAATGGGCAAGTACTTTTTTTTTAAAGAAAATGAATGCACAAGTACTACATTTAATAACTAAACATTTATGCTTATCACAGTCGAGTAGGCGGCAATATCAATGAAGTATTTGATCATAGCATGTGACATGTATTATATCATTTATCTGAAAGGAGAAACTCTTACAAATGGACGAAAGGAGAGTAGGATAATGATTTCCAACCACAGGACCTCCGATTGGTGGGTTTATACCAGAGAGCAGTGAAAGAGTATCTCTACCATATTACCCACAATCTTTTTCATCAGGTTGATTAAAAGGAAAACATTTCTCAGTTCAATGGAAGACGAGTCCAAGGTGCAAAGTATCAAAGAAATCCTCCATGTGACTATCCACTATTAAAGTAGATAGCGACTCGCCCATAACCATTGCCCAATGAAGAAATGCTAAGATTAAGTGCTTATTGTAGACATAATCAGAACAAATAGTAAACAGAAGTGGGTGTGATCCATAGGATTGCAAATGAAGGTGCAAGCTATCCATGGCCTAACCTACAAGTGAACTGTGGAGACTTTTCCTAACAACTGACTGGTGGATAATGAAAGTTATATACATCAAAGATAGATAAGAATTTGTTGCTAGTACAAAATTTTTCCTGTTGTTCAGCACCCCTTATACATGAAAGCAACTAATATATCTTCTCAACCTATTAAAGTAAGTTTGATTGCCAGACAGTTTATTTCTGAGATCCATCCACAATTTAAACCACTAAAAAAAGTTCATCACCTAGTTATATGACTAATTCTTGATAAAGAAGAAACAAAATATGTGCCCCTCATAATCTAGCAGGAGCAAACAAGGCCACTGTAAAGATTTGTTACACTACAGAAATATGCACTTAGTTTCTCCCAACATATACAGTCTTGCTTGCCCAACTCATGTCGTGCTGTACACCCTAGCTCTTCAACTGGCCAGGGAAAATAATAAATTTAAGAAAGGTGCACGAGACAATTATTTGGGAATGAATCTTGTCAAGGCACATCAGCTGTGAACACTAGCAATAAAGTTCATCACTTTAAGGATTTATGCCAAGGAAACTTTTAATATGAGGAAACAATTCTAACATTGCTTCCAACACAAACGCGATGCTATCTGTGAACTAACATCTTCCCTGTTCCCTCCCTCTCCCTCACCCACCATCTTTTATATAAATAATCCCCATCTAGAAAGTCTTGTGCTACAAAACTTATCTTTGGCCAGGGTAGCATAGCTAGAGGATGCATAAGGTAATGCAACAGAACTGAACAATGCCTCTCTCCTCTAGCAGTTAATGGTCCTTTTGATGTTCACAACCAAGATGCTAAATAATGCAGGACATAAGTTTATACCCCTTTTTTTCCAGTTGTAGACCAATGCTCTATAAAATTCAAGTTCAACTCGTATACAAGTGAGCAGCATAAACAGACTACCTATTTTTATTACAAAGAGATGGAAAGGAAAATTCCTGTGAAGTTCAGAAAACGGATGAAAATCAAATTCTTATTCAACCATATATCTGAACTTCAGTTTCTGATTCAACCATATGAAAAATCATACAATCTTATGATCAAAACAACACATGTATACACATCATCCTCGATCAATTTAGCTAAGAAATGCACTCTGGATGACATGGCCTCATAAGATCTATATAAACCATAAACGTTGAGATTTGAGAAGTATCTGAGCTAAACTTCAGATTTGTAAGGTTCACATTAGATCATTTGTAAAACATTGGCTGCTTTTTGGTCGGCAACATGCTTAATTGATAGTTATATAATAATAATATTAACAGAGCATTTAAATTCGTGTATCTTATGCTAAAAGGCAAATGCTGAGTTCTATCAATAATCATTCTCATCCATAAGCAGGGGGAAAAAAAGAAGTTCTGATTGCAATTCAGACTGACCTGTTAAAGGATGATAGATTCTCCTATCACTATCATGATCAGGAAACCCTACCGTGTGAGATGGAGATTAAAATTAATTTGCCACTAGCATTATGTTGGATTTTCTTATTTTGGCTCCTTTTTGCTCTACTTCCAGTGAAGACATTAGCATGTGAATGTGAAAGCATAACTGAGGGAAGCAATAACTAATTCAAAGTCGCTAAACCCACAGAAAAGCTAAACTACCAAGATTGATAGAAAACGTACCAAACATTGTCTGGGTCATCATCTGGACCACATAGGGGTGGATTTGTTCCCTCAGGACGACTTAGGTAGCAACTGTTGTTTAAGGGTTTCTGCCAAATTGCAATGTAACCCTCCTTCTTCAAAAGATTCCAGCAAAGACGAGAGGTAAGGTCAACCATCTCTGAGAAACGTGGAAAAGAAATTAATAGCCAGTAGCGTAATCTAATAACTTCTGAAAATAAATGGATGTGACGCAAAAGTTTTACTCTCCTAGCTCTCGTATATACTACATTGAGTAACTGAAACTCTTGCAATTTTAAACATTATATCATCTACCCAAAATTTGCACCGGATAGAAAGCTTCATCGCAAATCCAGGCTTGTAATAGCACCACGTGGCAAACATAAATCAGGATACCAAAATCAATTAAGGTCTATTGACAAATAAAGGAGTAGATAATTGTCATAAAACTTCAAAGATTTGGTTGTGCACACTTTGCAGTGGATTTACCTTCCCATTGATGTTCAAGGAGTGGTTCGTGCTTATATACAGGTTGTGCTGCCCATACAAAGTATCCTCCTGCACGGAGAATCCTGTTCACCTCAAGTAGCAAAATTCCATCTTTGCACATGCATAAACAGATATGGGCAAAAGTTAGTCTAAATAAGAAATATAATTCTAACATCAACAACAACTAGTATTATGGATAAAGGATTCAACATTAAGAACTAGATTTTGAACCTATAAGGTTCACCAAAGAGTTCCATAATTACACGGAGAGTATTCCTATAAGTAAATGTTCATGCTGTTAATCCTAAAACAAATATATTCAGTGAATTTGTAGGAACTATTGATTAGTTATTACAAAGAGTTTCCAAAGGTATCATGCTTTGTGCAGGGCAGTAAAGATATTGGATCACATACAGAAATAATTTGGGAACTTTAGGATAACTGTCTATTTCATTCAAAGGCTAATAATGGAACTCTTAAAGAAAGTGGCAAAATCAATCCATATTACGACTTATTACTACCACAGCTTCTTTTAGTTTTGGTGTTAGAAGTATATGAAAATTTTCACGTTACAGTTATCATGACTTTTTAAATAACTCAAAAATGTTGTGAAACTGCAGGAACCACTTAGAGGCGATAGAGAAAACCAATAAACTTCAATAAGTTTGTGGCTCTTCATTCCGACAAGTAACAAATAAACCAAAAGAACATGGGATCAATATGCATACCATTACGAGTCCAATTGATTCGACACCTTGAACAGTGTATCAAGTCAAATGCCTGACTAGGATATAGTAAACGCCGGGTTGCAAAAGCTGCCACCATTGCAGGCACACCACGCTCAAGTGCAAATTGAATCTGGTTCTCATGAACATCTTTTGGGGCTACAGACAGGGTAAGCACATCGCGGGACAACAGATATGCTCCAAAACTTGCAACACCACATCCCGCATCCAACACAACCCGAGTATGTTGACCAAATGCAATCTCAGGGACCATCTACACAATTATGTAAAATGAAAGACCAAAAACATTCCTATCCTTCAGACTTAATAATTAACTGCAAAGGAGAAAATAATGATAATAATAATAATAAGAAATTTGATATAAAGATTAAATATTAAGAATTAACCACCTTTTCAATTTGATTCAAATACTGATCTGCTCCATGAATAAACTGTGTCCCACCTCCTGGAAACTTAAACTTGTTTTTGTCAATGGTAATCCAATTTTGACCCCCTTTATCTTCAACTAAACGAGCATGGGGCACATTGCTGAACCAAACCTGCATTTCACCGCATAAAGCTTAAAACTTTTCACTTATAGTAGTTCAAATCCTAGGTTCTCATTTCCAATACCTTAACCAAAAAGCACGAACAGCCAAGCAAACCTACATTTCTGCCTAAAGATGAAAAGCTGCACTAAGAAAGTGTTAGAAAATCTTGATTCTCAACTCCAATTAATCTTCCAAACAACCAAGCTTCACACAGTATTCTTTATATGTTTAATCATTTATCCACAAGTTCAAAGCAAACAAAGCTATCAAACAAAAGCATAAAAAATTGTTGAATTTCGAGCGAAGAACTAGACTACCTCGTCGCGACTTCTGGGCCATGGGATTGGCTTTTGGTACCCTTTAGGAGGAGGAACCAAGCAATTCAACGCGTGCCCCTTTTCTGGACAATGCCGCTCGAATTTCTCCCCTTTCTCAGTCGAATTCAACTTCTTAATAGCCTCCTCATTGTCCAAACACGGTATATAATCCTTCATACTCATCGGACACACTTTGAACTTCTCAATTGTAAACCTAGGTTTATCCATATCCCCACCACCACCACCACCGCCTCCATCCCCCCACTCCGCCGTAACATTCGTCTTGTTCCCCTCCTCCCAATTCTCCACTTCGCCCGGATCAACATCCCCCACCTCAAAATCGTTCGCCATCGCACCATTCTCATCCACCAACCCAGTCCTCTGCACCGCCGCCTCTGGGGGCGGAGGCGGCGGAAATGAATTCACCACCGCCACCGGCTGCGAAACTGAACCCGAAGCTTGAGCTTGGTTTCCTTGTTCATTTTCCGGAACGGTGCCGTTTATGAGGGAGGATACGTTGAACGTTTTGTTGAAATTAGGGGAGAGGGAGACAGCGGCGGAGTCCGCGGCGGAGGAAGGTTTTTGGCTTGAATTGAAGAAGATGAGCTGCTGATAACCATCGCTCCAGTGCTTGCCTAAGTAAAATAACCCAATTGATACGAAAATGAAGGCCGAGATCTTGATTAGAGTACCAGATTTCACTAGATCTCCATTGCTCATCTCCTTCATCTTTCAAAATTTCCCTCACTTTTTAATCCAGATCTAATCTTCCAAATGTATGTTATATATTGTAGATCCAGAACTCGAAAAAAGATTTACAAGTCTAAAATAATTATCACATCATTATCACTTAAACTCACGACACTATCCCATCAAATGTGGAAGCAAAAAGAGGGAGTGAGATCTTTAACTGTTAAAGAGAGTGTTCTTTCTCTTTCTTGTTCTCAATTTTATCGGCATGTATATATATATATATGTTTGTGAATTTGATGTAATTACGGTTGGGGTGGACACGTGGGATCGTACTATTAGTGGGTGACAACGAAAAAGTTTTTAACAGGTTATGATATTAACGTAGCATCCAGGTGTATATGTAGTCTAAACCCGATAATATTAACATGTTCGGATAATCTAATCGTAAAAAATAATAATATTATAATTAAAATTATTTAGTAAATTAATAATTATAATCGTAATCAAAATTTAACGATTTTTAAAATTAGTAATTATAACAGTAATTGTTAAAAATTTAAAAAACTGGGATTAACAGTAACTATAACTATTTAATTAAAAAATAATTAGTTTAAATAAAAAAACTTTAAAAAATGTAAGATAAATTAGTTTAAATGTAAAGAAATCAAAAAAAAAAAAAAAATTCAAGCCAATGACAAAACTTAAAATAAATTACATAATAATTTTATAAGCAAAAATCAAAATCAAGAAGTTATACAAAAATAAATTTATTCCTAAGTAACGAGCGAGAAAAACGTCTATTCTTTTGTTTCGACAAGTAAAACTGATAATTTTTAAGACTATAAGTATTGGTCTAATAAGATTAGTCCATCTCTTTTAATTGAGCTCAGTTCACTTTTTTTTTAATTGAGTTTAGTTCAAATTTTTATTTTTTTAATTACTAATTTTAGTTAGTCTTCTATTATTATTTTAAGTGTATATATATATATATTAGGATTTTATATTAAATTAATAATCGGGTTTCAAATTTTGATTTTTTTTTAACGTCAAAAACCAAATCCTAAGGGGTTTACCTGTCGATTTCTTTTTATAAAATTTAAATCCTAACGAATTTCCCATCAATTTTTGTTATCGAGTTTTTATCAAACAGTTACTCGTCGATTTCAAATAAAACGAGTGCCCATTATCATTCCTAAATATAACTTGAATGAATAATCTTATAACATAAAACTTCATGAGCGGGATCAATACTTACAAATTATTCATATCATTTTTTCATAATTAAATTAGTAGATTATAATTATTAAATATTATTATATTATGAGTAGACATATTCCCTAGTTCAACAACCAAAACAACATTTTGTACCTTACCCAAAAGGACGTTGTTATATATATATATTTTTATTTGTTTATTTCAACGACAAAGGGGCATGATCTTTGACCAAAAGAAAAGGAGCATGATAGACTATTTCTGGAAAGTGATGATTCACTCATAACATCATACGCAATTACTAAAATCCAATAGTTGTGAATAATTAATATTTTTTTCATAGTTGTATAAATAATTTAGAGTCGTGAAATCTCACTCATAATATCATTCGTTATAAACACATCCATTCTTTATCGGTAGACTAGGAAACTAGCTTGTAACATTTGATTTTGTTTTAGGGAAAATTATAAAAATAGTTACTATTATTTTATCAAAATTTTAAATTCGTTTCTATTGTTTAAAATTAATCAATTTAGTCATTATTATCTTTTAAAAAATTTCAAATTTGGCTCTATTGTTTCAAAGTAACCAATTTAATCCTCATTGTTTTTTCCAAAAATAAAATAAAATTTAATCCTTATTATTTTCTAAAAAGTTTTAATTTAGTCTTTGTATGTGATCTCTATTTAGGGACTAAAGTGAAATTTCCTAAATAGATATTTACTTATTTTTTTTAATGTTCTCTAATTAAACTCTACCATCCAACCAACTAGCTTGGTGTATTAGTTGGTTGGAAGGTAGGGCTGAAGTTAAACTAAGTTCATGAAGTTTAACTAGTTATGCTCAAGCTCGACTTTTAGTACTTCAGATTGCTTTCTTTTCTTTATCCGCGATTTGAAACTATCCAAATCATGAAGCTGAACAAATTCTGCATCATCTAATTAAGGAAATGATAAAATTCCATACATGTTTGTAGATAATAATGTATATATCTTCTCGATATAGAGATATCTTTTTCAATGCATGGACTGTATCTTTTCGATTGTGATTAAACTAGATTTAAAGTAACTGGATAAATTATAAGAGTCCTACGTGATTTTACTGTTATGAATTAAATGCATGTATGTTTGAATCAGCTTTACAAAGAATTTGTGGAGCTAGTTGACAGGGAAGAAATTTGTCGGGTTTAAATTCTTTAATAATATATTATCATTATTAAAAATATTATTGATCTTCTAGTAATGTTATCCAAATCCCCATTACTATGTAGCAGTTACATGAGATATCTATCGCAAGTTAGCCACACCAACTTTGAATGATCTGGGGGATTAAGAGTGATACATGCCAGATGTCGTTACTGAAAAATGTTTTACAATAAAAATAGACGATTAATATTACTGGAAAAATGGCACTCGACCTATTTTGGTAAATACTGGACAATTAGCACTCCTTGAAATCAGTATAGGGTTAATTTTTGGAACCTCTGCATGATTAGTGGTTTGTGAACACAATGCTCATTTGACAACTACACCCCACGGCCCACACCTACATTACTTTTCAAAATGCTAGGACGTTTTCAATTTTTTTTTATCATATGCGAAGTCTTTAAAAGATATTTTTTCACTAGCGGGGTTTGAGATCGTGTGGATGTAAAATTTACAACTCAAACTCGCATAAGTCTAGATGTTTCGAAAATCATGATACATCGCGCATGAGTAAGATGTTTTACAATGTGAAAAGAGCAAACATCTATCAAGCACCAAAGAAGGAAAAAGAAAATTATTATACAACCTGCATATATATATATATATATAAAATCAAACTTCAAAATAGAACCATCACAATCTTCATTAAGCTGGACGTAATTAATTAAACATTTTTCTTATGAAGAGCAGACGACTCAAGACTTTCAAAATGAGAAGACCTAGCGCTAGGGCATGAGGAGACTTCAACAATCTTAGGCCAAATAAACGCACCCATTGCGAACTCTCTCTTATAAGCCAAGTCACCATGCGCAGTGAATCCATATTCAGCAAGAAGCCTGTCAAGCATCCATTCAGGCATGTCCTGGTAGTCTTGCTTTGCGTACCTCGGGTAATGCAGCGGCATCTGAAAGAACTTAGAACCGCTCTTCCTCGTGTTATTCATGTTTCGATTAAAATCACTACGTATGAAATATTATTTGATCTTTGATCTTCCTTCTTTAGAATTTTTTGATGTTTGGGGTTTTGAGTTGCTTGGCTTTCTATAAATTGAAATGGTGATGCCTTTTTATATATATGTGTTTGTTGTTCTACGATGTGGGTTCTTTAAGCATGTTATATGTCACAAGGACGAGATGATATACCTTCTCATGCAATTTGTATACGTACGCTTTTGTGCCATGCTTTGTTGAGCGCATTTGTGTGCGTGGATGTGGTTTCAATTGAGAAAGTGTTTAATCCACTAGCTCGTAGCTTGCTTAGAGCATGTGTGATTTGTAATCAACTAGTACTCCCTTCTTCAAATCACTATATATATATATATATATATATATGCGCAAAAATGTAAGCGTACTTTTAATTCGTAATTAAAACTCTATTTATAATTTGATGTAGAAGTTCTTCATTTTTATTTGTATTTATTAATGGAGCGCTACTAGAGTCACTTCATATTATTGTCATAGAACACTAATTAAAGACAACTCACTCACTGCATTCTTTTACTTTGTAAGTGTACGCATTAGGGCGAATTAGATAGATCCCTTAGAAGCCTTGTGAAGGATATTTATAGGCCACAAAATGAATAGTTGTGTCTTTTAAGTGAAAGTATATGCCTATTCTTTCTATGAGGTTATCCTTACCAGAGTCTCTATATTAGAGACTCCTGAGTCGTATAATTATTACGTAATATAGTTCATTTGGTAAAACAAAAATTCATAAAGTAGATATCAAAATCACCAAAAAATGGGTCCGGGTCTCTAAAAAGTACAAAGTTTATAGAGACTCTTGTAAGGATAACCTGACTCCTACTATTTGGAGCCCCATACGGTTGAACTTAGATCAAAATGATCCATTTGCCAACAACAAGCTTAAGCATGTGTATCAGGATTCGAGAAGCGAACAAATATGCTAATTAATTAACCAATTTTGGCTTAAACCAACCCCTATGAGATCATGTACATAGAATATCTCCAGACTCCTCTATAAAATTTTATAAATCGTAATCAACAAGGTGTAACTTCCTCTCATTTAATTAATTAGACAATAATAGACTTAATTTACTTCCATGTAAGTACCAAAAATTGGAAAAGAACAATTCTATGACGGACTATGGAGTGATTCCCGGCTAAGGGAGTCGCAAGTGGTGAGATAATATACAAGGATTCACCAAAATATGTGAGGACTTACTACATCATTTTCTTCTTTTAACAAAGGAAACAATATATAGTTGCTCAACCATGTTATTACAATTATGCAACAAGTACATTATTTCGTTAAAATTTTATTTGGTACCACCACTATTTATCTTTTATATAGACATATGAATTTAGAGTATTACGTTGTCTAAATTTAAGTACAATTCGTACTCAATTTAAGTACAAGTCAAATCCTTGATAATAGTTATATAGGTCTTTTTTTTTGGGTAAATACCCAATTTAGTCTATATCTTTTAATGTTTGTCTCGATTTAGTTCATATCTTTTAAAATGTATCATTTTAGTCCAATATCTTTAATATTTGTCCTAATTTAGTTCATATCTTTTAAAATATACTCTTTTAGTTCACTATTTTTATCATTTGTTCTAATTTAGTTCAAATCTTTCAAAACGTATCATTTTAATTCACTATCTTTGTTATTGTGATCCATGTTAGTCCTCCACCATTTTTTCATCCAAAAATCTGACAGAATAAGCACGTGAGTGGGAGTTGTAGGGGCGAAGTTATTTTGGGAGCATTTTTTTTTGTAAAAGTTTTGAGAGCATTGATCGATGCGTTTATTATGAAATAATAAAAAAAAAGATTTTAGTGTGCAGACAGTTTTGCCCCTACAAATACAACTCATTTGCTTATTCCGTCAAATTTTTAAATAGAAAAATGGTAGAGGACTAATGTGGATCATAATGATAAAGATAGTGGATTAAAATGGTACATTTTAAAAGATATGAACTAAATCAAGACAAATAATAAAGATAGTGGACTAAAATGGTACATTTTAAAAGATATGGACTAAATCGAGACAAACATTAAAAGATATGGACTAAATCGAGACAAACATTAAAATATATGGACTAAATTAAGACAAATAATAAAGATAGTGGACTAAAAAGGTACATTTTAAAATATATGGACTAAATCGAGACAAACATTAAAGATAGTGGACTAAATTAGATATTTATCCTTTTTTTTTGTTCAAATATATAGGTCCAACTTAGCATTTATGGCTTGATGGATATTTTTTTTGCGTGTTTGATAGTAATTGTGGGCAGAGGTGGTGGTGTAGGTGGTGGCGATAGAGAGCTTGATAAATTAGTACTTTGTAAATTTTATACTAAACGATTATAAATAGTATTTTTATTCGATAATTAGATAATTCGACTGACATAGAAGTGATTTTGTAATTATCCAATCTTGCCAAATAGAAAAATTACAACTAATTATAGTAAAATACAATAGTGATTGTGTTAGTAATACGTGACATACTACGAGTTGATATTCTCCTATTATAGATTTTCTACGTTAACTTAACAACAACAAAAACAAAAAACAAAAAAAAAAGACATTAACTTAACATGTGGTTTTACGGATCTGTACCGGACAGACCACTAGAAGAACAAGTGGCACAGAAGTAGATCGAATATTCGATGCTTTTTTTTTTTGGGTCGCAATGTTTGATGCTTATGATTGTGTATTCATTTTTAAATTGCTTCTGTCAATTGAATTTGGGCCGCGAGGTCGAGCTCTAGGCATGTTTTCCAGGTGGGCCAAGCTAGCTGATTGTGACACAACAAACTGGTCGTGCTAGGTTGCTCTCAAGTTCCATTCCAAAGAGAAACAACGTTTTGCGACTAGCGCTTCCATCAAATTGATAAGTTATTCATTTTATATGCAAAAAATTGTGAATTCAATTTTTACTAATTATAAATATGTATTGTCAAATTTTTCGGTTTCTCTTGAATCAATAAAAAGAAAAAAGTCAACAACGTTTTTCACTTTTAATTGTTTGAATTAAATAACTCAATTTATATTTAAAATCTAAGATGAGTTAAATATCATCTTATTTTTTTTTATTTGATGTCATGTTAATAATTATAAGATTCTATTTTAATATCAATTTGTGTTAAAAGTAGTAGTTTAAGATCTTATATATTGATCTTGAGGTTAATGATTTTTTGATGAGGGAGAAATATAAATTCCAACACTAACTAAACACATACATAAGAAGTGATATGCAAATAATAAAAATAGATTGACATCTAATAATGCTCTAAAATTTATTATAATTGAACCCTTCTTAACGTTACAAAAGTATCAATTACCATAATTTCTTTTTTTTGGCACAATAAAAACTAAAATCATAGTCCAAATTTATAACATTTGATTATTTAATACACAATGGATATACCTTTTAGTTGAAATTACTCGAATGTTTTGAGACAATTGGTTTAGTATGAAAACCACTTTAACTTAAACCTTTTTCAAGTAAAATTCTTTTGGAGAACATGTCAGCAGCATCATAGAATATTCTCAATTATTTAATAGTTCTAATTTCATTATAAGCTCAAAAATGCCAATGCCGAAGCCACTTTCCTCGACACGTGTCTATATCACCAACCACCATTAAGGGCAATTGCGTCAACTTCACAACTTCTCTCTACCCACCACGTGGCGCCCACGTAATGATTGATTCTATAGCTTGACAAGACACGTGTCAAGAGATAACATAGACCACGCCACCCCACATACATGGCCGACCTTCCAGAAACTTCTTGGGAACTCCTGGTCGAGAATCGCCCATCGAGATAGCGGTTCAAATATCGCCACGTGTCTAACCGACCACGTGAGCATCCTACGTGGCATCCCCATTGGCTCGAAAATGATACGCCCTCTTTTTTCAGTCGTTTTAGGGCACACAAATGTAAGTTTTATAGTCCACCAAGCTTAGACTAATTTTTACTTTTCTCAGAAATTCCTATTTTCCATTTTCTAATATCTGTGCTCAATTTGCTTTAATTTCTACTTCTTTTTTTTTTCGTTTTTATTTTGTTATTTTTTTTTGGCATTTTGTTGAGAAATAAAGTAGCGTAATGAACGGAGATGGAGGAGAAGTGAAAATGGAGGAAAGGAAAGAGAAGTTAGTACATATGTGGGGATATTTGCCGGGAGCTTTGCCTCAGAGGTCGCCGCTGTTGTCGCCGGTGGTAGTGAGGCTTCCGCCGTCTATCGACGCCTGGAAGGATGTTTGCGGCGGTGGTTGCGGTTTTGCTATGGCTGTTTCAGGTGAATTCATTATGGCAATGTAGTCTAGTTTTCAGCATATTAACAGTTGATTAACAAAAAAATGTGTTGAATTAAGTTAATTGGTTTACTGTCTGGCAAACATTTTGGGAAATTGATGTTGAATATGAAAGTTTTCCGAGTAATTTGAGTTGTGAAAATAGCACCTCACCAAAAATAATGTCGGGTAAGGTTGCGTAGAATGGACTCTAAGGTTGGTTCAGTGCTTTTACTGACACGTACATCGAGCTTTGTGCACCGGTCTTTTTAGTGGAAATTATGAGTTAAACACCGGCCTTTTTTAGTTGAAATTACATGT
Organism: Ehretia macrophylla; assembly: GCA_037974665.1. Lineage (NCBI taxonomy): Eukaryota > Viridiplantae > Streptophyta > Magnoliopsida > Boraginales > Ehretiaceae > Ehretia > Ehretia macrophylla. Next base: position 48,864,015 of record CM075769.1, on the reverse strand, counting down.
TGAACTTTAAATTATTGGTTCATACAATGAGTCTTTTATCTGCTGCAAATGATTGTTTTTTAAATTATTCAATCTGAATTTTCCTTAAGATTTTGTTTTGTAAGACCTGAATATTGTTGTTAGAAGTAAAGATTTGGTGCAGTTTCATTAAATGGTTTTCCAATTTGTAGCTTGAGACTTGAGAGAGCAGCAGATATTTTTTAAATTTAATTTGCATTGTGAATACACTGAATGAATAAAAAGAAATCAATCGTGCGATTTTTAATATTTTTTTCATCAGACAATGGGAAGCTTATTACTTGGGGTTCGACGGATGATTTAGGTCAAAGCTATGTGACATCAGGGAAACATGGGGTAAGACCAGCACATTTCAATACATTTTGAATTTCCGGAGTTCTACTAGCCCCATCCTTTTCAAAATTAACCCGTCTTTTCTATTAATGGAATTGTTAAGGAAATTCCAGAGCCTTTCCCGCTTCCAACTGAAGCCGCGATTGTGCAAGCTGATGCAGGCTGGGCACATTGTGTTGCAGTCACAGGTATGGTGGTTGACTTTCTTCTATGCAAATTTTAAGCTGGAAACAAGTCAATGTGAAGGACAGCTTTAACTTTGGCTTTTTCTTTTACTTGATTTACTAAACTTTGAACTGGAAAATTTGGAGTTGTGTCTCTGTGGCATCAAGTGTTCTCCAGTACTTAACAGAAAAATAAAGTTGACGTGAGGCTGTTGGTTACAATTGTGTTATGCCTTGGTTTATCTACTTGCAGCCTCGTGGCTATTTCTGTTATTTTTTCGTCATGCATTCTTTAATAGAATGCCTTATATTTATTACAGAGAATAAGGAGGTCTACACATGGGGTTGGAAAGAGTGTGTTCCCTCAGGGAAGGTCTTCGGAGACCCATCAATAGGTGTAGTAGAGAAGGACATATTTGAGAGACAAGGTTCCTTTTTGACAGAGCAAGGTACTTCTTCTGATTGGCCATCAGTCATATCAGAATAGCCAGTTATTTTCGCAGACTAATATGTTCCAGAGCGACCTATTACAGTGAGCCCTCGCTCCCAGGGATCGAGGTCCAGTGGTGGAGCGGTGTCCAGTACAGAGAGTAGAGGAGGGGAGGATAGTGCGAAACGAAGGCGAATATCATCAGCTAAACAACCAGCTGAGAGCTCATCGTCTGGCGATGAAACTCTTTCAGCATTGCCTTGTTTAGTCACACTGAACCCTGGCGTTCACATTACTACTGTTGCAGCTGGTGGCCGCCATACCTTAGCATTGTCAGGTAATTTAATATGTCATAGATTTACTTGAACCTGGTCATGGAAGAAATGATCAGTTCATTCTTCACTCATTATATCGCACTGTCTTTCTGCTATCTCTAGCAATGTAAAATAAGACACTTGACATATCCTACTTTTCTGAAGCTTCAGATATAGGACAGGTGTGGGGTTGGGGTTATGGAGGTGAGGGACAGCTGGGTCTGGGATCACGCATACGCATGGTGTCTTCTCCACATCCTGTACCTTGCATTGACTCCTCTTTGTTGGGGAAAGAAAGATCCATTCCTCGGGGAAGCATGGTCTCCGAAGGACAGGGAGTTAGAGTTCCTGGAACTTATGTGAAGGGAATTGCCTGCGGAGGTCGGCATAGTGCAATAATTACAGGTACTGATTTCATAACTCACTTGATCAAGATGGTTCCAATTCACCTTTTTGAGCACTATGCAACACGATTTAAAGATTGATGCTAACTTTTATGTGCATTAAAAGAATTATGTGCGTCCCTCTGTTATCCTGTTTCTTCATCTCTAGACTCCTCTTCCCTTTCTCTTCTCCCCAAGTCCAACCCTCTCTTCATTTCCTTCACCGATCTTTCTGGTATGATGTGGTTCAGTTTTCTAACGCATGTCTCTTCCTTTATAACTAAACTAATGTCACTTGCTAATGACAAATTTGGATATAGATGCTGGAGCTCTACTCACATTCGGCTGGGGACTGTATGGACAGGTAAAAATTTTCCACGACAGTTGATTTTCTTATATAATTTGAACATGAGCATATATCTGGCATGTTTCTGTCATGATACAATAACGAGTATTAATAATGAGTACATAGAATTTAGAGGCTAGGACAGAGATAACTTTGGTGAGTTCATTGTTTCCTCTGTTGTCCAGAACATAAGTTCATGTGCTGTAACATAAACACTTTAACGCAGGCACAATTAGTCCACTTAACTGCTTTAGAGCAAAACTGATACTTTAGTCACTGAATTGTTCAGAAATTACTGAGTGTGTAAGGGATAGGATAAAACAGTCTATCGAGTTGGTGTCGCACTGAAAATTGGATTGCAGTATATGTCCTGCCTATAAGTCGTTTTGGAACTCACCTACAGACGTTTCAGAGCAAGTCAGTTCAGAGTTCTAGTTTCCTGGACTTTGTGATACTGAAATTGTTGAAGTTTCAAGTGCTTTAAGCTATATTAATAAAGAGATGAGAGAGAAAGGGAGAGAGAGCGTGTGTTGGCTGTAATTAGTCATTCCTCGCCTACATTTTTATTGTTGACTATTGGCCAAGCCGCTGTTCGTTTGAGCATGTTCATGTCGTTATGAGCAAGTTGAAGTTGAATTTTTGGTACAGGTGGTGCCTTTGCGTAGGACGAGTATAGTCATTTCCTACTATTTGTCCTTCCTATATTCTATATATAATTTTAGTACCCAACACTTCTTACTACAAAGTGTAGCCAGCGGTATTTTAGTTAGATAAAATTTTTATTTTGGTTTTTAAGTCAACATATAGGTGAACAAAAAGTGTAAACATTTGCTGTGTTTATTTTTGATCTTTAAGGGATGATTGACTTTCTTGAGGAGAAAAAGAAAAAGAACAAAAGGAAAAATCAGGTGATGGTATTACATGTTTGTATAGCACAAATACCCATCCATTTCTTTTTACTTTTTCAATAAGGGTTATGCCAAAAAGGTAAAGTTAGTGTAATCTTACTAACACTTCAACTTCTCCATAATATGCCACCAAAATTGCATTTTTCTTGTTCTAGTATCATTCCTTCAGTCTCAGGAGTCGAATGCTGTATGAAGATGGTGTAAACTGTCTGTTATGTGAAGAAGGATATAAGTTAACTATTCCTGTCTCTAATGATGCCGAGTTAATCTGACTGACATTGGTATTCATTTTGGGTGTGTTATTCTTTTAACCTGAAAATATTTGAATTGTCAAGATCGAAGCATTCTGGTTATTCCATAATGATACGGATTTCCTGTTTCTCTTGGTCTAGTTCTGCTAGTGTTTCCGTTTTGTGAGATGATAACAAATCATGTGTATTCTTGTTGAAATAAAAAATGAGTTCACTCTGAGAAATAATTGATTCGTTTGCCTCCTCGTGTGTTTTCTGTTTCTTTTCTTTTTTCATTTCTGTAGTTATTTTAATTTATTCTAAATTTGTATATAATATCATTTTAAGTGTAATTATGTTTTATTATCATGTAGTGCGGCCAAGGAAGTACCGATGACGAGCTAAGCCCTACTTGTGTATCTTCTTTGCTTGGCATTAGGATTGAAGGTGTGGCAGCAGGACTCTGGCATACTGTCTGCATTTCTGCTGATGGTGATGTTTATGCATTTGGGGGAAACCAATTCGGTCAATTGGGAACTGGTTCCGATCAAGCTGAGGTACAGTTCTATCTGCAATCTGTCTACATAATTAGTTGAATCAGATATAGTACCGAAATGGCAGTATTAGTGAGGCTCTGAACTTCCAAAAGACTTGGAACGAATATGATAAAGTACTGGCGAGGCCAAAAGAACTTTTACTTGTTCTCATGGTATTGTAATCAATGTCCTGGATTACTCCATGGCTTTAGCATGGCTTCTGATTTTCATTGAAATTTTACTAGTTTTGTTTTCCTCAAATCCTGTACCAGACTCTGCCACGGCTTCTGGATGCTCCCAGTTTGGAAAATGAGCATGCAAGAATTGTATCTTGTGGGGCTCGCCATAGTGCCGTAATTACAGGTATTACTCTCAGCAAAAAGTTATGTTATTAGAAAGAAGAGAATATAGCGGAGAAGACGTGAAATCTATAAAGCCCAGAAATAACTCTAGATACCTTGGCATATCATTCAATGGTACATCTGATACCGTTTTCTAAAGCAAGCGTTGCTGATTAATTATATATCTTCTATGCAAATCCCACTAATGATGTAAGAAGATCCCCATGGAGAACCTTCTGTGAAACAAGATAGATCAAAATCGGCATAACAAGTTGGAAGGCAGAATGCAAACAGAAATCACCTAAATTAGGATGTTACTGAGTGGAACTTCATTAGATGCTAGCTGATGAGATAATCGCCCTACTGTATGCCATATAGTGGTCTTTGCTGTTGGTGCATTGGCCAGTTCTGCTCACTAAGTAGTAGTGATATATTAATTATTTCAAACTCATTTGCTTAATTCAGAAGAGACACAGAGCTTTTTTGCTTACCAAGACTATATAAACCTCGATAGAACGTGACTGGCTGTAATATCCCTTCTGAATCTCATCAGAGAAGTCGTATAAAGTTGGAAAATTGTCCTACTTTATAGGTAAATTTTACCAGAATATATGTTCATTTTCTGTTTTCCGTTTCTGTAGGGAACTGTAAAGTATTTTGCTGGGGTTGGAACAAGTATGGCCAGGTATAATCATCTAAGGCAAATCTCATTAGTCTCTTCTCTATTGTATAACCATCTCTCATCTGTCCTTAAAATTTGCGTTATACCTTCATCTTATCCATGAAATATTGCTGATTCATTGGTTTTGATTGCAATGTATAATCCTACTTGACAAATCAAGATTAACTTTGCATGACTCAGCTCGGCTTAGGTGACGTGATTGATCGTAATATCCCTTCTGAAGTTACAATAGATGGCTGCTCAGCGAAAAATGTGGCATGCGGCTGGTGGCACACTCTTCTACTGGCTGAATCACCCACTTGAACGTGCAACATTTGGGACGTCGAACACAATTTTGTTAGGTTGGTAGCCTCTATTGGTATTTGACTAGAATTCATATTATATGTACGTATATGATTATACAACAGTTAGTATACATACGCATGTATGGCTGTAATCATTCATTCACGGTTGATGTTCCCTTGACCGGGGCTTCTGTGTCGCAGAGCGCTGCGAAAGAAGCATAATTATACTGTTCTAGAAAATGATGATAGGCTATTTGTGTATATCTTATTTAATAATTAACTATTTAATGTATAACATATCTTCTGATGCTAGGTGACCGTAGAGGAGCTTATGTATAACATGTAATGTGGATCATTTATTCTTTGAACGAACGTGGAATCAATATTGGATCATATCTCCGTGGAAAATATTTCTCCCTTTTTTCTTTGTTGTTCGTGCGAGATTTAACGGTTATGAATCGTTGATATAATTACGGTGAAATGAGTGCACAACTGCTGAATGTTGTTATGTGAGCATCCTTATTTAGGACTCTTGAGGTTTGAAAGAAATGGGGAAGGCGCACCATTTTGGGCTTCTGGAAGAACAAAAGATGAATATATATGAGGCACTCTTGTATTTAATGTCCTGGTGGTGGATGTGTTTTTATATATTTAATCCAGTTGCAAACACAAGAGGTGTGGGTTACAAATAAAGCAGTTCTATATGCAGATTCTATCTTCTGTGTTGTATTTTATCCTTCTTTTTTTTTTAAATCAAGCAGTATTGAAACCCCTTAAAGCGAAAAAAGATAGTAAGATAAGGAGGTCTTGTTTGAATGTCTGTCTTTGAAGTACAAGATAGGAGAACAACTGTAGGTTTTTATAGTCGAGATTGATATTATTCTATTCCAATTTTTTTTCGATACCTTTTAAGAAAAATCTCGAAGTGAATTTTAAATTAAAATGATGTAGAAGAACTTAAATTCCAACTAAATAAATTTGAACTTGAAGATCGATCTACATCTTTTCCCATAACCTTGAGGCTGTGTCTCAATCTCCTATGTGCAAAATCTAAGGAGAATGTTACCAGGCTTAACATGCTGTGAATCTTGTTTAAGTTTCACTCTTTAAGTTAATAATGGGATAAAAGAGAGGGGGATTTACTATTGGCTCCATTTTTCAGTTTATTCTTTAATGTGATAAAAGTAGCAAAACTAGTCTCGAATATTTGCTAAGAGTGGTACAAATGGTCCCTTCTATTAAAAATGAATAAGCTTACCGCTTAATTAATTAAGTAAAATCTAAGTGTGCCCTTTTAATGATGAAATTAACATTTAACTTATTTTAGATAATTCTTCTAGTCATGCATTTCCCTCTTTTACTTTTTGTATTTCAATATGCAATGATGGAGATGGTGGATCAGTAAATTGATTGTTTTTTTTCTGGAGTGAGCCATAGAGAAGAAATGTAGAGGAAAAGAAAAAAAAAATAGAGAAGAAAGAAAAAAGCAAAACAAAAAATTTGCAATCAGTGATGATTTTACCCCTCAAAACAAGGTCATGTGTTGCATACATTATCATTTTTTTTATCAATTTTAACTGACTGCATTACTTTTTGTAAATATTGAGAGACCATTTGTGTCACTTTTGTAATGTTTCGGTACAAACTAACAAAATTGAGTAAACAATAAAGACTATATTTGAAATTTTCCCCATACATGAATATATTATTTTTCCTTCACAATATATATGTTTTTACTTTTTGGTCCTCCAATACTCAAAATGTAGATATTGTGGAGCTACTATCACACAATGCATTGATCAAATCCAACCCACGGATGATTTTCACAAAACTAAAAGATTGTGGGATGCCGATTAGGCTGGGCTGGGCCAACCCGATTACTTTAGCCCAGTTAACATATTGAGCTGCCAATTATGGTTAGTGAAACTGAAATTAATTAATTTGACAAAAATAAAAAGAAACTGAAATTAATTCATGTGCGTTATTGCAAATGAAATACAGATTTGAAGAGTCGAAATAAGAGAAGGCTGACAAAGAAAAATAAAAACAAAAAGAGATGTCAAGAGTATCATATTTTTTATTTATTGCAACATTTAAATAAACTATTGTAAACATGCGAAAATCATTGCATATGGTCTTGTTATGGCGTTACATATGGTATTATTACAAATTCTTTATTACAACAGTCGTTTTTATAAATAATAAGTAATATTTTAAAATCATTGCCAAAAAATAATTTTATAGCAATTCTTAGCAAAAAGTGATTGAAAAAAATTTAATTCTTGCAAAAAGTTTTAGTTTATACAATAGTTTTTACGTTTCAATAAAACGCTTATTGCAACAATTTTTTTTTTTTTTTCAAATAAAACGTTACAAAAGATCTAAAATGTTATAGTGTATCACAATGCGGAGCAGTATCCGACATGTACATTTGTTTTGATGTTTAACCATGAATGCAAGACGAAAATTTTGCCAGTCAATTTGTTTAGCATATGTCTTCGGGGTTTTCAAATGTACCATCTATAAAAAAGATTTTCAGGGTTTATCTATACTTATGTAGAAAGTTTTCTCTTCAAACATTATATGAAATTAAAAACCTTATGGTTCTTTTACAAGAAGACCATATAAATGGGAAGATAGAGTGCTTGTTACAATCGCTAATACTAAAAATAGGATCAAAGCTCTAACTCATCACTAGAGTCCGAAAAAGCTATGAACATTTAGTGTAAGGCAATAACATCCATTACTTCAGAAATCATGAATACCAGCTAAGAGTATAAGGTATTCAACAGGCCAAATACAAAATTACATTTGAATGTAGGAGCTCAATAAGACAATGATATAAACACTGACATTTACCTGCGGTATAACCACTTTTAAGAATTATGTCCTTTTTTCGTTGCCTATTCTTCTTAACTGGTCTATTTTTCCGAATGACAATGATTTGGATAATCGTGAAAAATAATAAAATAGTAATCAAAATTGTTTATCAAATCAATACCCATAACCATAACCATAACCATAATTAAAATTTAATGGTTTTTAAAACCAGTAATCATAACCGTACCGTTAAATATTCAAAAAATCGTGATTAACCGTAACTGTAACCATTTAACTAAAAAATAATTAGTTTAAATATAAAGAAACCAAAAATAAAAGAATCTAAACCAATGATAAAACTTGAAATAAATTAGAGAAAATATCATGTTATCCCCCTATGATATGTAAAAGTATTATTCTATCTTCTATGTTCGTAAAACTTCAAGAAAAGTCCCTATATTATTAAAAAGTTATTACACTCTCCCCTTCATGCCTTTTTTAAGTTATTATATATTTTGTTTAATTTTTTCTTCCTTCATTTTTTTTTTTCATTTAAGGGATTCTTTATATTGCGACTGGAGACACATCTCCCCTGTCTGCAATTCCTTATCTTCCCTATCCACTATCTCTGGCTACTCTCCTCAGCATATCCCTTGGTCGGTCAATCAAATAATAAATTGAATTGCTTATACAATTCGAATAGGGTCCTTACCATTTTACTTGACTACAACACTAAATAATAAATTGGATTGCTTATACAATTCAAATAGGGTACTTACCATTTTACTTGACTACAACACTACTCCTAGAGCTCTTTAAACTTCTTCCTCGACATGCTAATCCTACAGAGATAAGTTAATGTATCATATTGTAATATCAACTCTTATATGATATATATATATATATATATATATATACCTACCTGACAAGAAAAAACCACATCCACTCGAATAATTTAATCGCTTTAGTTTCCCGCAGATGAAAGAATCAAAAGCATGGCATTTTTCGCCACTTCCCATGGAAGGTATACATCAACTGAGCCAGCAAATTTGCACAAAAGCAGGTGGTACACGTATAGCTCACAACTATATCATGTGGTTTTGCCTAAAATATTTGACAAAAAAAAGGTCTAGCCTAAAATAGGCTTGTGATCTCACACCAGTAATCATCCACTATCAAAACTAAGCTCGACATTAGATAGTGACACGTCTACTCACCAAAAGCTGTTCATTTTAATGACGAGAACATATTCGATAAGGGTCAAATTGAAGATTATTTCTTTAATAAAGATTGAAAAATATATAATTTAATACTTCTTTATGAATAATTTTTTTAGTAGAGATTAAATTAATTTTTTAATTTAAAAATATTTTAAGGCACACAAGTTTAAAAAAAAATATAATCTCAACTCATTCTTTGATGACTCTATTCTAAGTTACTCAACTACAAAAATTATTAGAAGTAGCGGCAGATGTGTGTGTTGCAGCGCCCACCGGCTAAAAAAAGTTAAAATGTTTATGTATTTATTATAAAAAAAAATAGTTAAATATATATTTAATTTTAGTTTTAAAAAAAAAAGAATACACCTTTACTAAAAAGAATAAAATTTTTGAATTCGTCCTTAATTAAAATTGACTCTTAAAATTAATTCAATTTTAAAATATAAACAAATCTTTCATCCTCTACCACTAAACTATTACTCTTTAAAAAATACGTTTTTACTTGTTAGAGTTGAACATAATTGAGACGCTTTCGGTCACGTAACTTGCACTAGTAACATTCAACAATTTGCAAGATCAATTTTTAAGGCAATGATGTCACAGTCTAATTAGGTCTGAGTCCAGCACAGAGATGGCGATGCCATTACCTGGGCCAACAATTTACGTGGCCGCATCTATTGAATTTTCTTAATCGTTCATGTCATCATATGCTTTCACGTCCCAGTCTCGATGGGGCACTCGTATCACAAGTGGAGCCCCAATATCTTCACCCACTTGAAAAAAGAGTTGACTTTTATCTGTCCACCAAATTATTTATGCTCCAATACTCATGTTGACATTAATGTATGTTTTTTTTTTTGTAGATATACTATAAAAGGAGAGAGAGGACCCTAAGGTTAGGATTTATACAATTAAAGGTTTTTACTTTTTTGGTCAGGTTAGAATCAGCGTTTCATACAGTAAGATGAATCAGGAGAGGGGTTCAGGATTATGAATTTGTTTTTTTTTTTTTTTTTTCAAAATAAAAAAAATCACAAGCACACTCCTCATAACGATGTAACTCAATCACTTCTTCCATCTTAACTATAGTTGGAGTTTGGCTGAGAAGGAGAGGTGTACCTCAAATTTTTATAACATTAGATGGCAGCTGCCTTCAACTAGTGGATGCGTCAACCTAATTCTCTTTTCCAAGTAATTTAAGCTAATCACATCAAGATAAACTTACTTTCATATTTAATTAGGATAGCATTTTGTTCTTTTTTGAGTCTCGAAATTCTACTGTAATCAATCTTTTTTGTCCTCTAATACTATTTAAAATCTCTTTATTTAACAAATTCTTGTTTAAACTAAGATTATAACTTTGCGTGTGGTCTCAATCAAACAAAAACGTCCTACTATTTACCCATAATTATAATTTTTTTTTTGGTGAAAATAATAATAATAATTATTATAATTATACATGGCATAATTATACCAAAATTTTCTACTAGGAAAATACAACACAAACAAAAGACCTTTACATGACAATTTCAAGTTGTCAAGTGCTATGCGAAATAAGAGCCATGCCCAAATTCAATTCTTGTAAACATTTTCTATGGGAATCTCCAGCACATAGCAATCATCATTACGACAATTTTTTTTTTTTGTTTGGTCGTAATTATCATTACGACTTTAGTCTATAGAAACAAGATTAATAATGTCTTCTCTCTTAGACGTGTCGCATCGCATTAGATGTTCGATCAAATAAAAGAACGAATCCACCAACGCTGCCAAGTAAAGAATGCTGCTACGTGTCGCATTGTTTCTCAACTCAATTAAGAATGATTTTTATCATGTATGCCATTCTAAGACCATCATTACCAGACTTTTCAAAATATAATTATAATATTTTTTAGAAACTCTAACAGATAAAAATTTAATCATATTAAATAATTTGAAGACCTAAAAAGTTTTTTTTTTTTTTTTAAGATTGAAATAACAAAAAATAGCAAGTCTACAAAAAAAATAACAAATTTAGAGACTCACTGTAGTAAAGTCTCCAACATATCTGTTAGATGACAGACTTGTTCCAAAAAAAAAAAAAATTCAGCCACACATTTACTAGTCGTTGAAGGTGAACGTTGGCAACGTTCACCTTCAACATTCAAATACTCAGGGAAAAAAAAAACAAAAAAATGACATTTGCATCTGTGAAAAATAAAGGTATGTTTTCATGGGTGCCATGGGAGGTGATTGGGTGCTATGGGGGGTGGTGATGCTGTGGGTAAGGGAGTGGCGACGCTAATGCCTTAGGGATAGGTGGGGGTGGTGATGTCGTGGGGAAGGGGGTGGCGACGCTGATACCTTGGGGAAGGGTGGGGGTGGTGATGCCGTGGGGAGGGGTAGGAGTGGTAATGGTGGTGATACAGTGATTGAAAAAGGGAAAGGGGGTGCAGCGGTGGTGGAAGTGAATAAAAGGGGAAATGAAAGTGGGGCTGGGGGGTAGGATTTGTGTATATATATATATATATATATATTTTAAAAAAAACATATTGTTTTTTTTGTAAAAAAATATTTATTATTTAAAAAAAAAACATATTTTATGTTATTTAATTGTTGTTTTTTATTTCTAAAAGTAAGTTTTTTTTTATAATTTATTAGTAATCTTATTCATTTAATTTTTTTATTGAATATATATTTTTTATATTATTTAAATTTATATTTTCTGCATTTTTAGTCATTTAAAATAATTTTTTTAAATTAAAATATTTATTAAAATATAATTGTTATCGAAATTAATTAATTTTTAAGTTAAAATATTCGTAAAAAAAATTTATGAATTTATAAGTATTAAAAAAATTAAGTACTAAAAATACACAAAAAAGTAACACAAAATTAAATTATGTTAAAAAATTAATAGTCTCTAAAATATAGTCCCAAAAACCGATATGATTAGAAAAATTTTAAAGACCCAAAAAATAACTATAATTTTTTGTAAGAACTCTATTTTGTTAAAAGTCTCTAAATTATAATATAGAGACTCATAATTTAGAGATTCTGATAAGAATAGCCTAAACAAAGAAATTTTTAAAGATTGAAGTAACAGCTTATTAACTTATTATGAATCTATGCTCGAATAATAATTTATTATAATAAAAAAAATTAATTTAAAACGAATATTTTCATATCACAAATATATTTAACCTTTGTTAGGATTTGAAACATTCATTGAGATGGTCACGCCACCATAGAATTTATATGACAAATCAAATATATTAATAATTTCTCATGAAGAAAACAAAAAGGAAAAATATTAAAATTGTGTAAATAGAAGTTAACAGGGGATCGAATGATCGATCCTCATACTCATCAGCTTTATTGTAGCTAATTTTAGGCAAAAGTATTATGGAGCTTCGGTTTCAGAATGATCAAATATTTTTAGTCTCGTGGAACACTGAAATGGACAGGCCATTCAAGCTTTAAAATGGAAAAGAAAAAAGAAAAAAGAAAAAAAGAGATTGAGCTATTTATACTAAATATAACATAAAAATAAAAGAAATAAACATACGTATTATCATTCATATTATGAAATGATACAATTGTTCATTTCGTGAAGAAAATTTTTACAGATATATATATTATCTCTATAATCAGAAAATCATTTGAAGTTGTACTCATTGAAATTAGACGTTAGAGATGGACATATTTCCTTGCCATCAAATGTATCCCCACTTCTTGCCAAGATCGTATAATTATAGAGTAAGATTTAACAGTGATGATATGGCTCGGAACGGATCCACGCCCTTCCGGTAAGGCCTATAGACTTCTGACCAGCTGCTTCGTCTGATTTGAAATCAAATCTTGTGACTACAGGTTTCTCCTCAAATCAACTACAACAACACTAACGTTATCCGTGCTGTTTCTAGCCAAGGCCAGCTTGGTCAACAGAACCGACGCATCTGAGCAAGCCTGATCGGAGCTCACCCCGGCCGCGGTGACCGTGACATCATTTGTAGGCGACCGCGGTGGAGAAGGAGGCTTTCTTGATTGAAGGCACATACGCGCCACGTCACACGCGGTCTTATTAGATACAACATCCCAGAGCCCATCACTTGCTAATATCAAGCATTCATCTCCTCCGCTCCGTTCCGTTACGGTCACCTCCGGTTCGGATATCACATACGGTTTCAAATAATTGTCCCCGATTGCTCGAGACATCGCTAAAACTCCAAGAACTCTCGGCCCGTCCCAGTATATTACGCGCCCGCCCGCTTCTTGTATCCGGGCCAGTTCATCCAACCGATCAGGCTGCAAATCAGAAAAAAACATACCAAAAATGAAGTTAGATAAGAATTCACCATAACAAAATCTTCTTAACTAATCATAGCCAACAAATGAAATCCAAAACTCCACCTTATGATCGGAAGAGAGCGGAATTGCGACGCCATTGCGACACAACACGGCACGAGAATCACCACAGTTGGAGACGACGATCTTATCCGGTGTTACCAAAGCCACAACAGCAGTAGATCCAACAGCATCACACTGAGGAGTCTGTAGCTCGCATCTACAATTTGAGCTGGAAACACCAGCTTCACTTGACCAATTGATAACCTCTTTGTCCATCCGCGAGAAGCTTCGTACCATCATTTCTTCAAAGGAAGCTTCACCGCTCTCGACCTCATCTTTTACTATCTCATGCATCCGATCCTTGCACCGCGTTGCAACCTACAACCACACAACATGCAAAACCCATTAGTATAATTAAGCCTATTAAGTATTCAAAAAAATATACATAATTGGATAAATTCTCGATTAATTACATGAGAGCAGCCATGGCCATCATACACTCCATAAAAGTGCAAATCGCTTGAGTTCTGATGATTCAAACGGCAAAAAGAGGGATGAATCGCCACCGCGTCTTCCATATCCCTCCGTCTTCCACAAACCGAAGTCGTCCCAAACTTAGGCTTCTCCGGAACAACCTCCAGCTCACTCGTCATGGACGATGATGGAGCTGTGTAAAAATTCAACGCCTTATTCGTCTTGGAATCTTTATCCCTAACTAGCTCATTTTTATTCACCTGATCATTAGCCTCCACTGTTTTTTTCTTACACTCACGCTGCGTCGAGACAACCATCTCTACCCTCTGCCGTTTCCTTCCTTTCCCCAACGGCGGAGCCACCGTAGCATCCGCCGCAACAAATCTAAACTGGTGAATTTCCATCCTCCGCCTTCTCGCCGACTCCGTGCTCGGCTCAACCGGGGTAGCTGTCTCAGTTTCCCCCATATTAACTCCATAACACATCCCAGCCATTTGCATAAGATTAAATTAAGCAAACCCTTACTACCTTGCAAAACTGAAAATATTTGTTGCTGCAGATGAAGAGAAGAATATCAATATCGAAGAGCAGAAAACAAAAGATACGGAGATCTAATAACGAAGCTTTTTGGACAAAAGGGAGGAGAACACACACCATTATACTACTACCTGATGGTGGCGGTTGATGTGGGGCCCAGGGTAATTTCGGGCAGCTTGCCCGTCACCGCCTGGGCAGGGTAGTATTTACATGTACAAAATTGTTTTGGTGACGTAGAAACTATTGAATAGCATGAAAGACGAAGATCTTGACCGTTGATTTGTTTAGCATCTGTTTTGTGTACACCACGTGTAGAGAAGAGCATTGAGGGTTTACGTGGTCCAATGTGAAGTGAACACGGGAGTTGGTACAACGACCTTTCTCTTTTCTGACACGCATGTGGTACAAAGACATTATTCGCTTTTTCTAGTTTGATTTGTAAATGACTTTTGTTTAAGGATCTCACCACGTGTCATGATCATACAATACGAGATTCTTGTTCCATTTTTTTTCTCTACTCTCCTTTAAGCGTTTGAAACTACCTTCTTGGTTGACCAAATAACAAAAAAAAAAAAACCTTTTTGGCTCTTAGTCCTTTCTTTGATGAATTTTTTTTCGTCAATGTTTGATTAGTTATTGGAATTTTGATTTTTGAATATATATGTTAAATTTGACAAATATATAATTCAACACGTTATTTGAGTTGAGGTGGGCCAACCCGACTCGTGAACTCATCTAATCTGGTTAATAAATGGTTAGGTTAGCCTAACTCATTATTATTTGGGTTGAGTTGGGCTGGGTTAAGATTGAAAAAAAATAAACCCAGCTCGATCCATTAACTTTATCCGGGTTAATTGGGTTGGGTTCGGGCCAACCCATTTTTTTAAGCAAAAAAATAAGCAATATATATCAATGAATTGCAAAATCTTGAGGCAATACAAATTTTTTAAAAATAACATAAAATGTTACTAAGTTAAAAATTCAAACTTACAAAAATTAAAAATTGATATGAGTAATCATACAAAAATAAAAACAAAAACATTATATTTAAACTAATTTTTTTAGTTGTAAAATAAATAAAACTATTACAAATTAATGTTTTAATTTCTTTTTTTCTTCAAAAATATTGTTCTTCCTATAATTGATATTGGAGATCTTTACTAGGTGACCTAGATCCCTCAGAATACATATCTTCTTTAGAATCCTCTTCCATCTTTGACTATCCTTGTGTACGTCTTTCAGTGCCAGTCCAATCCTTCATGCACACAAGTACTTCCAACGTCCTACTTGCCAATCTGCTTCTTCGTTCTAATAGTTATTTTTTCCCTTGGTAAAAGCACTTTCAGAAGCAACTGTGGACACAAGAACCATTAGTATATCACAAGCCATGGTGGCGAGAACGAGATATTGACGCTCATGTGTTCGCCACCATTTTAAAACATCAAATCCTTCTTCATCGTCCTCAGTATTAATTTGTAAATAAAAAACTAATTCATTAAGTCCAGAATAAGCTGAACTTGAAGCTTTATTTTTTTTTAGTACCTCATAAACACTTTTCTTTGAATTACTAGATGAAGTATTGGAACTATGAGTTGGATGGCGAGATCCAACATTAGCATTATAGTATTTATCCTGATAATGAGTATATAAAATATTCAATATTTTGTTAATTTCATTCATAATTTCTTTAATTTCATTCTCATTCTTACGCCTATTACCATATTCAAACAATAGTTTAATAAAAACTTCTACTCCACCAATTTTAACTCGAGGATCTAAAGTTGCACCAATACAATACAAATATGGAAAATCTTCATAATATTTAAAAAACTTTTCTTCCATGATTGGTATAACGTTGGTGAGAAGATTATCTTCTCTATATGAGTTCATATGTTCAACAATAGGAACCAATTGAGGAAGACAAATATTAGAAGTTGGATAATGAGAACCAGGAAACAAATAAGTTGCTTAAAAAAATGGTCCTAGAAATTCTACTACCTTTTTTCACAATTTCCCAATCCTCAATTGCTAACCAATTTATTCGGTAATTTTTATTATTTAAATCAGTAATTTCATCTTCATATGTAATGACCCTTTTTAACATGTTATATGTAGAATTCCACCTACTTGGAATATCTAATCTCAATTTTAGTGGTTTCTTCTTATTAGCTTTGCTTAAACTTTTAAATTCTACTTTCCTATGGGTTGAGGAATTAATAAAATAAATAGCATCTCTAATATTGCTAATAGCTCCATTTATTATGGTTAAGCCACTTTGAACACACAAATTTAAAACATGGCATGCACATCTATTATGAAAATTTTTACTATTATATGTGGCTTGAAATTGTGCCATTAATGGCTTAATAGTTCCAGACATGTTACTAGCATTGTCAAATGATATGTTAAGTATTTTATTATCAATTTGATATTCACATGCAACTTGAATAATGCAACTTGCTATACATTCAGCACTATGTTTATCTTCTACTAATTCAAAACTTATAATTCTCTTTTGCATATTTCAATCTATATCGATCCAATGACATGTCACACAGGGAATACTCAAACTAGTTTTTGTTGTCCACATATCAGAAGTTAAAGCTACTCTAGTAGGAAGAGATGCAAAAGTGGAAATTAGAATATTTCTATAATTTTTTTGTTGATTAAAAATATATTTTCTTAGTGTGCTTGTAGGAATAGATTTAAAAGCATGATCTAAAGCATTTTGACAAAAAGATCTTACTTGATCAGTTGAACCACGTGTAAAAGGTAAGCCTAAGCTACTAACCATATTTGCCATTTCCCGTCATGTAGTAGCGTGTGAATACCGAAAAAGTGACCAAGTGGTAGGATTAATAACTGTTTGTTTTATTTTTTCAAAATTTTTAAGAGTTTGGTGCTTATCTCTAACGTGTCTAATCATTGTACTAGTACCAATATCAGACTTAAATTTATAATTCATGTGACAAATTTTACAAATTGCCTCTCATTTATCCGGAAACTTATCAAAATATTTCCAAACTTTTGAAGTTAATTCACGTTTACGACGTTTATTAGATGTATCTGTGATTGTAGTAGATGTTGGTGTAGGCATTAGAGGGATATTATAAAGTCGTCAAGTGTTTCTGTTTCATCTAAGTATGAGTCACTTAAAATAGAAAAATTACGAAAGTTGTTCACATCTTCAGTATCCATAAATCCCATATGGTATGATACATGAGAAGATTGATGTGAAGATCCTATTCCATCCATTATAATGCAACAATTCAATAAAATATCAATAGAAAACTAAAGAAAATATTAAGGGTTTATTACCCGATTAGTCATTTATCTTTGCCTCTAGTGTCTAGTTGGTCTCTTATTTTCAAAAGGACCATAGGTTAGTCCCTTATCTTTTTATTCTGTGCCACCGTTGGTCCTTCTATCTATTTTTTAACGGTTTGATCATATGCTAAGCATGTGACCCATTTTTTTAAGGCAAAATCGTCAAATCAGCCTTAATTCTATATTATCCTCCTCTTTCATGTAGTCATCAACAGTGACGGAGTCAGACACCAGAGGTTAAGTACATAGTTAAAGGTGCATACGACGAGTTGAGATTTTTGTCGGCGTCAACGTTGCAACAAAATCGGTGGACTTGATTTGACGATTTGGGAGAATGAGAAGAGGGAAAGAATAAGGGTTAGGGATTTGGGGGTTTTGGTTCGATTTAGGGATTTGGGGTAGGTGGGTAATGAATCAGGTATGAAAGAAGGGAAGAATAAATTAAGGCTGATTTGACGATTTTGCCCTTAAAAAAATGGGTCACATATTTGGCACATGATCAAACAGTTAAAAAATAGACGGAAGGACCAACGGTGGCATAGAATAGAAAGATAAAGGACTAACCTATGGTCATTTTGAAGATGAGGGACCAACTAGACAATCCGAACAAAGATAAGGGACTAACCAGATAATAAACCCAAATATTAAATAACACAAAGAAGACAAACAAACAAATAACACAAATGATGCAAGAGTTTATTAAATTAAATGTCAACGAGTATTTAAAGAGAAAAGGAGATAGAACGATTATACCAATATATACCGCTAATGTGCTTTAAATTTGATTATTTGAGCCTCAACAATAAGTCCACCAATAAATCTATTGAAGAATATTTTTATTATTTGTTACTAATAAGCATATATAATGAGAATGTTGAGAATTTTGAAAAGGAGTTGATAGAGTTGTTGTGTAGTAATATTAAAAATGAATTGAGTGGTATTTATAGTTATTGGGAGGATTCTTTAGTCATTTTGTTTTCTTTTTAACATTGCCATAAGTTAGGAATTTGTTTCTTTTTTACCGTTGCTTTATGATCTTTTATAGTTGATGTGGATACTGATAAAAAAAAAAAAGAAATCGTTGCTTTATTTGCTTGTATAGTTTATATAACTAATGTTGTGCATTGTGATCAAAGCATGACCAGGTCATGCTCTGATAAAAAAAATATATATTGTGATCCACTTCAAAAATAAAATAAAATGTTGTGGTTATACACTATTTGACTAAAAATTATTTTTCTTAGAAAAATGGTTTAAATTGAATTGAACTGGTTTACCAAATCGAGTTGAGCTAGTTTACTGAATTGAGTTGGGTTGGGTTACTGAATTGAGTTGGGTTGGGTTACTGAATCGAGGTAGGTTGGGTTACCGAATCGAGTTGGGTTGGATTCTTATCTGAATTGAGTTGGGATGGGTTTATAATTTTTAAACTTGAATTCAGCTCAACCCGCAGTCTTGCATGGGTTATAACCCAACCCAGTATTGTAACAATTGGATTGGGCTGAATTGGATTATTATTGGATTAGACTGGGTTGTAGCCCGACAAACCCAGCCCAAATAATTTATATATATTTTAAAAAGTCATAACTCAACGAAAATATACCAACCGACAAGTTTGGGTTCAAAACTTCTTGCCTTCTTATTAGGTTCATCTTGACTGATTTGAAGTATATGTTGCGGCACGCCGTTACATCCTAAGTTTATCAGTTGATAGTCAGTCTTTGTCGAACCCAAACAATGATTGAGTTCCATAAATTAAGTTCTCACATTAACTAAAAAAAAAGTATCAAAATGGACTTATTGGGTTCATAGACCCTAATGAAATATCTGTATTTTTTTTTTGTCAACATTCTTTATTAATGACATGTTTTTGGACAAGTAATTTTATTTGGAATTAGAATAGATCTTGTAATTCAGTCTTTATTTCGATTCTTCACTCATTAATTTCGGTAATGCAATACGATTCAAAAAAAAAAAAAAAAAGGATTCAATCTCTAGAAATACAAAGGCAATCCCAAGCTAGAAGTTATGCCTAAAAATTCTCCATTTGTTTGCGTCTCTGCATAATAAAGATAATTAGAGATAAGTTAGTGAAGTCGTTGAAAAAGATAGCCAAATTAGCATAACTCTTGATATATTTTTTTTCCTCTCCTCTTGCAAAAGTCAACTCTTAATTTATAATTAAACAAATACTAGTTAATATTGCATATGTTCGTACTCGAGAAAATTTCAAGATCCAACATTCGATTTTATGCATTTATGGATTTGTATTAACTTCCAAAGTCAAGTTGTTGAATAAAACGAATTATTTTTCATTTTTTTTCATAGTAATGTATTATTTTGACAACAACATTGCCCAAAAAAAATAAAAATCTAAATTATAATCTAGAATCATGATTAAGTATTTTTCAGAAAATAAAAATAAAAATTTAAAGTTTGTCTTATTGCAACTTTAATTGTCCGTTGATTAAATCAAGGGGAAACAAAAAAAATATTCAATTTTTTTGACCATTACGCAAAAGTGGGAAACAAAGGAAAAAGTTTCAACACGTATAGAGTGTGAATAGCACGATCACATATTGAAGTGGGGACTGACTTGAATTCTTACAATTATAAAATAAAAATAAAAAGGAAAAAAAGGAGGTGTGCAAAATGCGAGGGTGTCTAGGTTTTGGTTCGGGGGTGGGTTGTGTGTGTGTGTGTGTGAAATTGGGACAGTTATGCGACCACATGTCAATGTCATTTTGACGCTTGCAGAATAATCTGAGGTGGAATTGGGTGTCCCTCTACACTGACACGCGTCGATTTTGTGACGTGGAGCTGAAGCTGCATCCCCTCCTTCGCCGCCTCTCTACACGTTTGGTGCATCGATTGTAGGTATTAAATTAATAATTTAGATCCATCTCCCCCTTCTTCTTAGAACCAACACGTAGACTCATAGTGGGGTGAATATAATACCTCTTATCAACACTTGTTATCTTGTGCTTTGTCTTGTGTTGAGTAATTAATTTGTGTTATCAGTTTATAGTTGTATTTCAATATTAGTATATGCATTTCTGACCATAAAAGATAAGGCACACCGTTTTTAAAATAGTAATGCTATGGGTTTTACAGGTACATGTCCCATTTTTGTGTTAAATGGGAAGGAAATTGGAATGAAAAATGAGAAATAGAGAATAGGCTGGGTATTACTTTTTAATCTCCACGTGAGGGCGGGTGGTATGGGATGCAAAAATAAGTATTTTTTTGCTCTACATGACCCATTTCGTATATATATATAACAATTTTTTATTTTTTAGTATCTCATGTATGATTTCACCTCTGAGGAAGTTGTTAGAGTAAATTTTGAGTATTTGTCTCCCAAAATAGGTAGAAGAAGCACTTTAGAGAGGGGATTAGAGTTGGTCTTATGGCTAAAAATTGCTAATTTGAACTTATGTCGTGTCATCGCAATTATTGTTTGGTCCACGACTAGTTATGATTAAAGTTTATAAGTTTGAACTTATATTTTTTCATCACAAATATTATCTCGTCTTTAATTAATTTAGAACATGCATTAAAATATACCGTTGTTTCATAAAATTTATAATCTTAAATTTAATTTAATGTAATATGAGTGAGTTAGTCGTCGTTAAAGAGATTTAAAATAACAGAAAATGACAAACATTAGAAATGATATTTGGTTTAAGAAATATCTTTGAGCAACACAAGTAAGTTTGTAATTTACACCAAAAAGAAAAAAGTAAGTTTGTAATCTAACGAGATTACATCAACTAACGTGAAGACTTCGACTTAAATACCAAGTCACAAGATTCGTTACGATATCTTTTGCTAATAGTATAAGCCTTGTCTTAACGTCATAATCAAACACTTTTTGTTAAACAATCGATTTTGACTTCATATTTTCCTTATTTAGTTTACCAAACTTCAACATTTCCTGCTGACACAAAAAAAAAGAAAAAAAAAACTTGAACATTTCCTAAACCTAAAAATGAATGGTAACGTAAATTTTGCTTTTCTTTATCGGTAATATGAAAAATTTCTTTAAACTTTGCTTTTCTTCATCGGTTTTATAAAAAATTACAACCTCATTTATCATAATATATTCAAAATTACAAGTTTTTGGATGATGTGAGAACCTAACTGATAGAGCCTGATTATCAAGTTATCTTACAGAATTCGACTATCAATTAGTAAATTTCAAGGTGCAGCGTCTCCATACATGTATCAGGTTAGTAAAGAACGGAACTCTAAAATAATAGAGAGTGTCAATCCATTATCTTGTAAGAGTAATTTCACTCTACTTCTATTAGACCATGTTTCTGAGGGCGTAGTTACAAGTTCGAAGCATGATGTTTACATTGTAAGCATAAATGAATGGTAATTGTACTTCAAAATCCAATTATTCTCATTGAGTTCACTTCTAACTTTTACTGCATCCATTCTTTTATCTTTTGCAAGAATAAAAGAGCTATTGATAATAATAAAGAAATGAGACAATACTTACCTCTGGTGGGATTCTTGGCATCCTCTTGGGAGATTAGCGCAGACTGTTCAACATAAAATAATAAAGAAATGGTTTTGCCATAATTTTTGATTAGTTGAATGAAATTTCTCCTTACTAATCTAACAAATAATAATAATAATAATAATAATACTAATAATAAAGAAATGAGAGAGTTATTTTTGGCAACAGAGAAAATTAATTAAATATAATTAGAAACAACATAAAGTCGTTGTTTTATTAAAAAATTAAAGTCACGAGAGAAAGATTTAATTTACTTTTATCTTCAATACAAAACATATTTCATACTAAATATCTTTCATCTTTAAGTTATTTGAAGATTTTAATCCAAGAAACCTCTAGATTATGGTTGAACCTACGGGTTTCATGTATTTATTCATGAAATTAAATTAATATCTATGTGTCTCATTTACATTCGTATTGTTAGACTATCTAATTATCTCAAATGAACAAATTAAAATATTAAAAACCAACATGTAAAACCTTGAAATATTCTATCAATTACCAAAAATACTCAATTATTTATTATAATATTAGAGCTGAGTTTTGATCCAACTTTATACGTCAACGTACAACTCATTCATGTTTCAGTTTGCTGCTCTTGTATCATATTATTAATTAATTATTCGTTAATAATTGACTTTAGTATACAACCTTTTCAAATTTATTGTTACTTCCATAACATCAATTAGTTAATCATGACTTACATCTGAAAGGGTTGTAAAAGTATTCAATTGTCCCCAATGAATAAATAAATAAAGATATTGAAAACCTATATATAGCATTTTTTATTACTACACTTGGCACCAAACGATGATTGGAGAACTAGTGTAATCCTTTTTTCTTTTTCTATCAAGAAGAACTAGTGTAATCCCGTGAAAGGAAAAATTGCACAAAGAGTTCCAATTATTTTCTTAAATACGTTTTTATTATTTAAAATTATTTAATTTAGTTTTTATTATTTTTTAAAAAAATTTAAATTTATTTTTATTATTTAAAATTAGTCAATTTACTCATTATTATTTTTTTTAAAATTTTAATTTAATATTTTAAATAGTGTTCACGTGTAGAGACTATATTATTTTTTAAAAAAAATAAAGACTAAATTAATTAATTTTGAATAATAAATATAAATTTCAAATTTCAAAAAGCAATAAGGACTAATTGTATAATTTTCCCTTCCGTGAAAAGAAAAAGAGAGAATTTTCGTGAGACACGTAAAAGGAGGTAAGGGGGCAAAGATGATTTGTAGGGACCACAAAATCAGCAAGTTTTAAAGCAAACCAGTGAGGAGAGGGCACGTATGGAGGCCTAAGCTGGCAAGAACATGATCCCGTGCCCGCTTGAGGTGACCCAACAGCAGGCAGCGACACGTGACCTGTCTAGTGAATATTCTTGCACCTCTTCGGCTGGCTGGCTGGCTGTGTAATTTCTTTTTGTTTTTAGAATAAATTTATGATGACAACATAAAGTATAATTGAAGCAAGTTGTATTACCTTTTCTGAAATACAGACAAAAATATCAGAATACAGAAAGCACTATTTTGTTATTTTTTGAGTTCGTTTTTAACTTAGTTCTCAAGAATGCTAGACTATGTAGTAATACGCGTAGTGAAAACATACTTCTCATCCAAAATAAAGATCCGTTTAATTTATATTTTAAATCCTCTTGAATCTTGCTTATATTATTTTACTAGTAATAAAGTGCCACTTGTAGATTTTCATAATTTACAATTAAGATTACAGGAGATTTAATTTTTTATGATTCCTTTTCAAGTGAACACTAACAGCTCGTCGAGTCGGAGGATTATAACTTGCTAAGTGTTAAGGGCTGATACTCTAGTGAGTGGGTGTCTGTGTATAGGGTTTAGACTAGTGATTTTCGATGCCTAGAGGGTGGCTAGTATCTTCATTTTTATGGGCTAAAGGTCGGGCTTCTCGTGATGGGAGGATCTTCCTTTGATCCCACAGATGTGTGGATTCATCTCCTCAGCATTTGCCAACAGGTCTCACCTTCCATTCTTAGCTTTGCATTGCCCTTGACCATTGCTTTCTCTCTAGAATATCCTCTTATTCTAGATGTACTTATGTTGGCTTATGCCAAAAGATATAATTTTGATTATAGCAAATCAAGTATAATAAGATTTGTAAGTGTGTTTGTGTAATGTGTTTACATGCTTAATTACACACTTGTTGGCTTTTGTGCATTAAATGTATGTATCTAAATATTTTGGCTTGTGTGCATTATATTGTACTATTAATTTTGTAAGCCAAAATATATTGTGGATGCTTGGTGTTGAAAGAGGAAGAAGATCTTTTACAAAGAAGATATGTGATTGATCAAAGAAGTGATGCAAGATAGAAAAGATACAAACTTATGTACGCCATTGAAGAATATAAAGATCAAGATCCCCACAAGCATGAAGAATTGAAGTCTTGAAGAGTTGAAAAAATGAATATTATATTTCAAGAATCAGGACTTGAAGACATGAAGACAAAGTAGTATTATAAGGTTGAAGACATGGTGACATAAGAGGTAACGGCTTAAAAATGTCGTTTGCTTTAATTTTGCATTTTATGGTTCAAGTTATTGGTAATCTTCCAAAAATGTCTTTTAATATTTCTTCAAGAGTTTTGACAAAATTTTAAAAGGTTAAATAGGTTGGAACATCCTTTAAAGAAATGTTTTTAAAAGGTTTAAATAATTTATCTTCAAATGATTGAATTTTTAGATGAAAATTTGTTTTAAACCCTTGATTATAAAAATTGATTTTAATATTTCCACAAGAGTTTACAAAATATATTGAAGTGTTAAAAAGGTTGAAAACACTTTAGAATAAGTATATTTGAAGTGTCCAAGTGTTTAGCCTTCGAAAAAATAGATTTCAAGCCTAATTTTGCAAAGCTGAATATATGATACTATTCATCCGGTCGTGATACAAGACCACCAGTGAGCATTGCAAATTAACGGGCTTGAACCGGTAACACAACCGGAGGTCTGTTAATTTTGAAAACTAGTCGTTTTATGACCGTTCAAACATTTTCTATAAATACCAAACCAACCAATTTTATCAAACAACTCTTCCAAGACTTTTCCAACATATTTATAATATGTCTAAACTTCAAATTTCTTATCTTTATCAAATCAAATCAAGTTTGAGCTTAAGTTTGCAAATCTATTTAGCATTCAAGAACTTTCAATTGTAATATCTACTCATTGAGGAGTTTTAATTGTTCTTCATTGTACTATCATTCAAATACTCAAATCTTTATATTATATACAATCTTGGGCTCTAGATTAGGATTGAGAGAATCGTTGTAAAGATAAGAGTGTGGGAAAATCCTTTGTGGATTCAAATGAAGAGAGATTGTAGGGTTGAGCTTCACCTACTTGTGAAGAAACTTGGTTGATCTCTTGTGCGTTCAAGAAATTGTTGTTTTTGCTCTTGTGGATTCAAGAGTAGATTGCTCTTGTGGGTTTAAGAGTGGACTTGTAAATTGGTTTATGCTCACCAATATTTGAAGAGGCATTGATTTAGTGGAGTTTAGAAAATCTTAAGGAGGAAGACCTTAAGTAGTAGACTAGGCATTCGGGAGTTTGAACCATTTGAAAATATCGAGTTTGATTTCTCTTTTCCTAGTCTTTACATTCATTGTCATATTTATTGCTTAGAGTAATTATTTTGCTCTTATGTCTGATTTTATTTATCATAATATCTTTTATCAAGTTGTCCACACAAGGTGTTTGATAAATTATCTCAAAGAGATTTTTGTGGGTTGTAGTAAATTTTTTTAAATAGCAATGCCTTGCTATAATTTTAATTCACCCCTTCTTAAGATTATTTACCACTAACAAGTGATATCAAAGCTAGGGTTCTACATATAATTTAACCGCTAAAAGAATATACGATGACAAATAATCTCTTTTTTTTAAGTTTTGAAAGATATCCAATTGATAGACCTCCGCTTTTCACACGTACAAATTTTATTTGTTGGAGGGAGAAGATGCAAACATATATTCAATATGTGGATTACACTTTGTGGACAATTGTTGAAAATGTGTCATATAAAGTTGATGATTAGCTAACTGAGCAAGACATTGCCAAGTTGACCAAAAGTGCCCAAGCCATGGATCTTCTTTATTGTGCATTAAATAATGAAGAGTTTAGCCAAATTCACAAATGTACATCCGCTCATGAGATATGAAAACTTGTTTAGGAATTATATCAAGAAGAAGAAGAAAATATTACATGTTTCATTGCATTGGATTAAGAAGTATGTTCAACATCCACCTCAAGTTATTCTTCATCTAGTAAACATAATTTTACATTTGATGAATTGGAAGAAGTCATCTCCAAAGTTTAAAATGATTTGATGTGTGTATTTTCTAAAAATAACAATTTTCTGTGGATTGTAGTAATTTTTTTTAAATAGCAATACCTTATTATAATCTTAATTCACCCCCTCTTAAAATTATTTGTCACTAACAACTTACTTCATTCTTTTATTTACAAGTGTGTGCAAGGTGGATTGAATAAAACCTTTCACAGTGTTTTGACGGATATTCATAAAACCTTATTATGAGCACAAGATTGCAGGACAACTACAAAAAGGTAAATTTCACACTTAATCCCCTATTGTTTACAATTTTTTTTAAAAATTGGTCTTTAATGTTCTAAAACAATCATATTAATCCCTAATATTTACAAAATGATTCAAAATAGTCTCTATTGTTCAAAACTAACTAATTTAGTCCCTATTATTTTCTATAAAATTTAATTTAATTCCCAAATAGAAATCACGTGGAAAGATTGAATTGAATTTTTTTAAAAAATAATAAAGACTAAATTAAAAATTTTTAAAAATAATAAGAATAAAATTAATTAAATTTAAACAATAAGAACAATTTTAAATAATTTTTATAATCATAATGACCACTATAAATCTTTTAAAATATTAACAACTATATTAAAAAAACATACAAACAATCGTGACGAAGTGTGAAATTTATCCGCTACAAAACTTTGGAGTGCAATATCAGCCCTCAATGAAAAATCTCATTACTTATCGTCCTTCTAGACTGGCAGCGTGAACCGTACATAATGGCAGCCAAACAAGAAATTATCAAGCAAGTGTGATCCAACACTATTTTTATCAATTTAAACTGACATTAATTTTTAATAAAAAATAAAATAAATAAATTTTACATGTACTAATGTCAATTTAAACTAATTATATAATAACATTGACTAAATTGGGTGTATGTTGCACCTTACCTGATGGAGGATTTGTGACCCAAAAAATCATTTTTAGGCGAGAATAAATTTCACATTTAGTACTTATTCATATTTTTTCAATATTCTCCTTAATATTTTAAAAAATTTATAATAATCTCCAATATTTATAAAATAACTCAAAATGATTTTTATTATTTAATACTGGTCAATTTGATCTTTATTATTTTTAAAAAAATTTAATTTAATCTCAATTATTTTCTTAAAAAATTCAGTTCAATCTCTGCATATCACTCTTATTTAGAGACTAATTTGAAATTTTTAAAAAATAATAAAAATTAAATTAATTAATTTTAAATAATAAAGACCATTTTAAATCATTTTCTCTTTCAGGATTCTCCTGTTAAATCGTGGCCGATCTTTTGCTTCTGATAAGCATGAATCAAGGCTGGTAAACTAGATGTGAATGCCATATATGCCCACATTGAAACACAAAACCCAAGGGGAAAGAAAGGAGGAAGATGGAGAACAAGGTTATCAAATGCCAGAAAATTATCACAAACTTTTCCAACTTCAACAGAAAGAAAACTGAAATTTGCAGGTGTTACGACACGAGCAGTATCAAGAATATCCAAAACGCTAAGCAACTGCTACTCGGGGACAGTTACTCTTACCCTTTTCATAGCACATAGACATGATCCTGCTGATTGAAACGATAGGGAAAAAAATGGTTTCGGTAATAACAGAGCTATTTCATAGTAGCTCTTCAAGGCACTTGGTCATGCAAAAGTTTAGCCGTGAAGTTATAACAACTCAGAGATAGTAGTAATCGCGGGTGGGGACTTAGAAGGGAAGTTGGTGGTTCTTTTACTCAAATCCGTTCACTGACAATCCTCCATCAACAACAATAACCTGACCAGTTATGTATGAAGCAGCAGGAAGGCAGAGGTATGCCGTCAAA
Organism: Ehretia macrophylla; assembly: GCA_037974665.1. Lineage (NCBI taxonomy): Eukaryota > Viridiplantae > Streptophyta > Magnoliopsida > Boraginales > Ehretiaceae > Ehretia > Ehretia macrophylla. Next base: position 48,835,620 of record CM075769.1, on the reverse strand, counting down.
GATGAGACTTCTCTTGGTTCCCCGACACGCCTTAGAGGAGTTCTAGATATTACATTATCCAAGTATTCCTTGTCCTTAAGAAACTGCAAAAGAAAGTTGGCCGAGTGAGAAAACAGAAAATGTCCTGGATGAACTACAAAAATTAGTAATCCTAACAATATTCTGAGAAAGTATATTATATATCAATTAAATTTTGATAGGCGTAAGTTAAAACAACATATAGCGAAAGAGGTAAGATAGGCGAATGGCATCTATTTTGGTAGAAGAACGAAACAGGATCCAACATCAATATATCATCTCCTACGCAACCTCTATTATAATTGGAGATAATATCATTTCCTGTGTTGATCGTTTAAAAGATGAGGATTTCGGTTAACACACGACTAACTATAGAATTGATCGACACTATTTCCGAATTCATGAGAGCATTGGGTGTTCCTACTAAAAGAAAGGGTTCTTACATTTTGTACATGTTCTTACACAAATCATATCGTTAAGTTGATTGCTTGATTTTATAAAACTAAAATTTCCTGAACATCATAATTTTTTTCTGAAGTTCTCTCTTTAAAATGAGAGGAGTCATTAATTCGGGTATTAAGGACGTATATTAGAACACATAAGGCAAGTTAGAAGAGGGGGGATATATGGATATGTATCAAGTTCCTTTATTCCTTCTATTTTACCATTAATTTTGGGTTAAGCATCAGCTCCGTGTAATTGAAACATAAAACGGTCTTCCTATAGGGGACGTTTATCAGTTCCTTTATTATACCTTTCATTTAACCATTAATTTTGGAATAAGTGTCAATTTTATGAACTTGAAACCTAAAAAGTCTCTACATAGGCTTTCCGGTGCTACATCTGAAAAATCTACTCAGTAGATTAACTAATTTAACAGTTCATATCAGAAACGGTTATAAAATCTTGAAAGTCATGAAAATGGATGAGTATTACCTGTTCCGAAAGCGAGGTTCTGATGAACCAAGGTGCAACACAATTAACTCGAATGTTGTCTGTTGCCCACTCGCAAGCCAAATTCTTTGAAAGCTGATTTATCGCACCTGCGAGTGGGAATGATGCAAATCAAAATGCTTTTCATCCTTTGTTTCATCATGTACCAGTAAAAAAAAAAGTAAATGTATTGCAAGAGTGATGTACCTTTAGCTGCTCCATAAATAGATCCAGACTTTGTGTGAACCACCCCACCAACGGAGGATATGAACACAACGCTTCCAACTCCAGATGCTTTCAGAAATGGATAAGCAAGTTGACAGAAATGGTAGGAAGAATCTAAGTTGGTAGACATGAGCATCGAATATTCTTCAGCAGAGTATTCAACAGTTAGCTTGAAGAAGTTCATCCCAACATTGTTTATCTACAACCAGAAGATCATTTAAGGTAACTTCCAAGGTATCAGAAATGAGGACACTTCCAAGGAGGTGACATATGTTGCTAAACTGTTTCTATGTGCCAAAGGTTCAGACTTAGCAATCATCCCACAAGTACAACACAGAAAAGAAAATTCTGAAAGATGAGTATTAACATTAGTAAGTAGCAACTCCCCAACCTGAACTGACCAAGAAATTTAGTTTTTTCTGATATAATGATGTCACAACAATTTCTTTTATTGCTCGTAGCTACAATTACAATGCTTGCTGGAAGATATAAATTGAAAAACGTTGCTTTACTTGGTATACAAATCATGCTACATTTTTTATGAGATAATTAGAATTTCTGCATATTGTCAATAGTGATGAGGTTAGAAAACCACGGACCAAAACTTTGTTTACAGTTCATAGATAAAACAGTCTCTAAATAGTGTCCAGAAGCTGTTCTTCACTGCTGTTCGTGGAAGAATTAAATTCTTTGAAAACAAATTCAGCAGTTTCATACTTTTACAAATATGAAAGTTTGGACAAACAGAGAATTTCGAGCTACAAACAGCTTCGCTACTGGCTGAATGCCAATCAAAATTATGTATTTGTATCTCGAATCAGGATCTCACTTTCTAATAAGAAAAGAGAGAAAGTAACAGTTCCTGGAGTCCCGCACAGGTTACTAAAGAAGCAATTCTAAATCAAATTACAACACAGCAGTTGAATTATTCAGGATCCTGATTGATTGAATTGCATTAACCATTAAAACAATAATAAACAAAACTTGTTGTAAACCACAAGAAAATGGACTTACATGAACAAAACTCGACTTAATTCACAGATGGGATTAACTAAAGGAACAAGCAGGATAGTACTCCTTTAAGCATAGCTTGCATATTTATGACAAAAACACAACGAATCCAAGTTGCTTATGAATGGTAGCATGAGAATAGCATAGAAAGTTTAAGACATAACTACATACATTCTATAAGACTAACAATTACACTTGGGCTCCGTTTGTTTGCCGTAGGAAAAATATTTGTCCGGATAATAAAATATCTTTTTGTGTTTGGTACCATAGAAAAAAATATTTTTCGATAAGAGATTTTTGAAAAACTACATACACACACACACATACATACATACATACATACATACATACATATATATATATATATATATATTTCATTTTACATATATATATATAAACACACATCTATTTAGGTTATGAAAATATTTTCCACACCACACATCACGGCCCCAACTCCCCGTCCCCAAAGAACCACCCATGTCACCCCCTATTTTAAACTCATAACTATTTTTTTTTTCACATTGTTTGAAAATAAATTTCGGTTGAATTATTTTACAATGTTACAAAACATCGAAAAATTAGAAAAATATTCTTCAGAAAAATTTTTTACAACAAACAAACGGATCCGAAATTGCAAAAAAAAAAAAAAAAAGTGGAAAAGCCAGTGATTTCAACAACATAACTAACACAAAATAGTATGGGGTTACTTACAAGAATATTGAGCATGCCATCAAAAGCAATGGACACCTTTTCCAAGAGCTGTTGTCTTTGTTCTCTGGATGATGCATCACAGACCGAACCTGTGATCTTAAGGCCTTTCGAGGCCCATTCTTGCAAGCGTTCATTTAGCTCTGCCTCATTTCTTGAACATGTGTACACTGTTGCACCCAGTTCAGCTAGTTCCTCCACAATTGCATGCCTAAAACACATAAAATGATCATAGCTTAATTGCACGTGAAATTGTGTTATCGTAATAATCTAATATTACGTGGCAAGCTTGAGTTTCTCTATCAGATTATTATGTAACTACAGGTATAAAGTACACATTCGGTTAGATTATTACGATATTACAAGCATAACATACAACTTCTGCAAAACACGAACTAATTTTTATAATTTATCCAAAAAAAGATGAAAATATTGAGAGGGAAAGAGAGAGACCCAATGCCACGTGTGCCACCGGTGACTAGAGCGGTCATGCCAGAGAGAGACCATCTCTTTGAACTGCTTTCTCCAGCCTTCTCCATTGACCCTGTATGCTTTCTGTCTTCTAGGCACGCGCACACACAGCGAGTGAGTGAAATGCTTGTTGCAGCGTGCTACTGATGGAATTCGATTAGTAGTAGAAATGGATTTTATAATAGGGATTTGTTTGATAATTGGGGGATTGTTTTATAATAGGCATTATTATATGATATAAATGATATGAAGAATGAATATTAAATGCGATGCAAACTTATCATTATTCAAATGGCTTGGCTTACATCGTTTCTGCTACAGCTATTTGTAGTTGCAATATGATACAAAATGTTCTGATACTTCTACAATTATGCCATTAAATAATCACATTAATTGTAGACCACAACTTTTGCATCATTATAGATTTGTCCACTTAGCTTTGTTCATTAGTGGATTCCATCTTTTATGATAACTTGTTAGAAAAAGCATTTGTTGAGATGATGGAATATCAATTTTCATATCTGTCATCCAATGAAAAATATCTTGGACAATAATTATAATCTGACTACAGAAAAAAAAAAGGTATATTATTATATCGTATCACCTTGGGGTCTAATCCATTGATACTTCGCTTAAAGGTAAATTATACGTATAATTTCTCTTGTTTGTATATTTTTTTAAGTTGATTTTTAATATTTTAAAAAAAATTATAATAAATTTTAATATTTCTAAAAAAAATTTAAAATAATCTTTATTATTTAAAATTAGTTAATTTAGTCCATATTATTTTTCAAAAATTTCAAATTAGTCCTTAAATAAGGGTGGCATACAGGGATTAAATTGAATTTTTTTTTTAAACAATAGAGACTAAATTGAATTTTTTGAAAAATAATAAATACTAAATTGACTAATACTGAAGAATAGGTACCATTTTGAATTATTTTTACAAATATTAGAGACTACTATGAATCTTTTAAAACATTAAAGATAATATTAAAAAAAACATGTAAACAATAAAGATTAAATGTGAAATTTACCCTCTCGCCTAAAAATGATTTTTAGGGTCACAACTCCTACATCAGGTAAGATGCAACATATTCAGTGCACTCAATTTAGTCAATGTTGCTATTTAATTAGTTTGAATTGATATTAATCTTTTTAAATGAAGTAGACCTCACACACATATAAAATTTATTTACTTGATCGGAGATTGATATCAGTTCGAATTAAAAAAAATAGTGTTGAATCACACTTGCTTGATAATTTCATTGGGAATTCCATCTTTATGATAACTTGTTAGAAAAAGCATTTTTTGAGATGATGGAATATCAATTTTCATATCTGTCATCCAATGAAAAATATCTTGGACAATAGTGATAATCTGATAGAAAAAAAGCGTATAGTATTGTATCGTATCACCGTGGGGTCTAATCAATTGATACTTCGCTTAAAGGTAATTATACATATAATTCTTGTTGTTTATATATATTTTTAAATTAGTCATTAATATTTTTAAAAAATCATAATAATCTTTAATATTTATAAAAGTAATTCAGAATAATTCTTATTGTTTAAAACTAATCAATTTAGTTTATATTATTTTTTAAAAATTTTAAATTAGTCCCTAAATAAGGGTGACATGCAGGGACTAAATTGATTTTTTTTTTAAAATAATAAGAACCAAATTGACTAGTATTAAAGAATAGGAATCATTTTGAATTACTTTTACAAACATTAGAGACTACATTCTTTTCACGGAAGGCAAAATTATACAAATAGTGTTTATTATTTTTTGAAAATTTAAATTCATATCTATTGTTTAAATTTAGTTAATTTAGTATTTATTATTTTTTTAAAAATTTTAATATAATCTCTACAAGTGAATACTATTTAGAAGACTAGATTAAAAAATTTTAAAAAATAATAAAAACTAAATTAACTAATTTTGAATAACAAAAATGAATTTAATTTTTGTTAAGAAACAATAAGAACTAAATTAAATAATTTTAAATAATAACAAGGATTACACTAGATCTCCAGGCATCGATTGGTGCTAAGTGTAGTAATAAAAAATGCTATATATAGGTTTTCAATATGTTGATTTATTTATTGGGGACAATTGAATACTTTTACAGCCCTTTTAGATGTAAATTATGATTAACTAATTGATGTTATGAAAGTAGCAATAATTTTGAAAAAAATTGCATACTAAAGTCAATTATTAATGAACAATTAATGAATAATGTGGTACAAGAGCAGCAAATTGAAACATAAATGAGTTGCACGTGGGCGTATAAAGTTAGATTAAGACCCAACTCTAATACTATAATAAATAATTGAGGTTTCTTGCTAATTGATAGAATATTCCAAGATTTTATATGTTGGTTTTTAATATTTTAATTTGTTCATATGGAATAATTAGATAGTCTAACAATACGAATGTAAATGAGACACATAGATATTAATTTAATTTCATGAATAAATACATGAAACCCGTAGGTTCAACCATAATCTAGAGGTTTCTTGGATTAAAATCTTCAAATAACTTAAAGATTGACGAGAGGTTCTCGAGTTGAGGTACGAATCCATCCCGAGCTGAAACGGGCTAATCAGCGCCAAGGCCAGTGCGTTCAATTGAATGTCCAACTAGGATGACTGGCCTGACCCTGGAAACCCCGACCTCAGTTCCAGCTGTTCCGATGGGACATAAAGCACTGATGTGACATAAAGTTGCGCTGCATTAAATGCTATCAGACTAGAACTTAGTATAAATAGAGCTCCACCCTCTTCATTTAAGGAGGTAACTCGTTATTAAATACTCTCAGCTACCTTGCCAGCTCGAACGTACTAATCATTCGCACGCTCGAGGGGAAAATCCGGGTCATCACCCCGCCTTTTCCTTATTTTCCTTGTGCAGGTTTGGAAGCCGACCAGGAAAGTACAGCTCGGAGGCCGACCTGAAAAGTCCAACTCAGCGCAAGTAGCTCCCAACTTCAACTGTGAGGTTTTCGACCTCGACAGTTTGGCGCCGTCTGTGGGAAAGAGACGAGTTCTTTTATAGCTCTCTTCACCACCCATTGAGAAACCATTATGGTGCAAACTAGAAGCCACAGCACACCGGTAGAGGATTCGCCCAACCTAGAAGGGGACCTCAAAACCATGCAGGTGCCTAGCCAAAACCTAATCCAAGCCGACGTTGGAACGAGCCAACGTATACACTTAGCCACTCAAACCAACCCTATAGCAGAAGGAGACCCCAACTCCAGCCTGTCACCGGAGATAAGGATGATGATGAGGATGTTCGAGGAACTTAAGGAGCAGGTAGCCCGGCTAGCTGAGGGCCCCCTAGCTCCGCAAGAGGCTATGCCACGGCCATCGCGTCTGCAATTCCACATCCCAGAATAAAGGCGAAAACGGACGCAGGACGAGGAGGGTTTTCTAGAGCCGGTGGTGAGATCCGACGCGGCAAGAGGTAAAAAGGCGGCTCAAGCCGACCCCGAGCAGGCCAAGACCGCAGCTGCCATAGCCAAGGTCATCAACCAGCTTGGCGTAAGCCCACTCTCCCCCGAGGTACTGGCCATGCCACTACCCACTGGCAACCGTATGCCCAACCTGGCCGTCTACAACGGAGATGGAGACCCAGCTAGTCACCTGCTTAATTTTGATCACCACATGACTCTGCATGACATGCCAGATCTCATGAAGGCAAAGACATTCCCGACCACCCTGGTTGGCAATGCCTTGGACTGGTTCCAGAAACTTCATCCCGGTTCAATTGCAAGTTTTCACCAGCTGGCTGAGGCTTTCCTGTCCCGCTTCGCTGGAAGCCGGCGCGCCACCCACCATACTTCTACAATGCTGTTGGTGAAGCAACATTGACGGCCTACACGGCCAGATTCAATGAAGAGTCCCTCCGAATTCACAACCTGGAGGATTTCATGGCATTGATGGCTTACTAGAGTGGGCTGAGGTCGGGCCCGCACACGTCTTCCCTAGCAATCGACCCCGTGGACACTATATTCGAGCTGATGGTACCAGCAGAAAGGTACATACACTCGGAGGAAATCTATTTGGCGAAAAGGGATGATGACAAGGAGAAGGAAGCCAATAAGAAGGGAGAGGCCTCTCGAGCCCAACCTGGGGGTAAACTCCAGAATGACCGAGGCAAGCAACCTCAACAGCCAAAGTAGAACCCCCGGTTGACCATGTTCACTCCCCTTAACACCTCGAGGGAGCAGATCCTGATGGAGATCCAACACCAGAACCATCTGCCTCCAGCTCCAAGGATGAAGGGCCGACCCGAGAAGCGCAATAGAACCAAGTATTGCCGCTACCACATGGACTACGGCTATCCCACCGAATAGTGTAAAGACTTGAAACAGGAGATTGAGACATTGATAGCCCGAGGCCACCTCCAGAGATATGTAGATCTGCAGCCGACCCGAAATCCCGACCAAAGGGATAGGGAAAGGAGTCCGCCCAGGTGCCAGGCTAGGGGCGGATGCTTGGCCGTGATTGAGACCATTGCAGGAGGATTGGCGTCAGGATGAGAGACCTCAGCAGGCAGGAAGGGTTATGTTCGTGCTGGAAGGGAGTATGGACCGATGCGAGGACCGGCCCCGGGGATGCAGGAGCTCACCTTCTCCTCAGAAGACTTGGAGGGGGTGATATTGCCTCATGACGACCCACTGGTGATCAGCGCTGAAATAGCCAACTTCACCGTCAAGAGGTTGATGGTGGACACCGAGAGCTCAACAGAAGTCTTATTCCTCAGCGCTTTTGAGCAAATGGGGTTGGACAGAAGTCGACTCAGGCCATTGAGGGGTGCTTTAGTTGGTTTCACCGGGCAGTCCCACCGAGCCGAAGGGGTCATCAACCTCCCGCTGAAGTTGGAAGATGGAGATAAGTGGGCGTCGATGCAAGCCAACTTCATTGTGATGGATTGTAACTCCACTTACAATGGGATCTTAGGTCGGGTGGCACTCAATCACTTCAGGGCCGTCCCCTCAACTTACCACCAGGCCCTGAAATTCCCGACCCCGGTCGGCGTGGCCACCATTCGTGGAGCCCAGCTCTCAGCTCGGGAGTATTATGAAAACTCACTCCGTCCCAAGTATCAAATCGGTTTGGGACCATATCTGCCCGAAGAAAAGAGAGATGCTAAGAGAGAAAGCCCGGCTGAAGACCTTCAGGAGGTGGAGCTCTCTGATGAAACCAAGAGGGCAAAGATCGGGAGCGAACTCTCTGTCAACCACTACAAGAAATTTCGGAAATAGAGGCGGCTAATTTCCATCTCCTTTTCGTCTCCATTTCTTGATAGGAGATGGAACGGAGACGAAAATGTGCCATCACCGTTTGCAGCGTCTCCAATTTTGGAATTCGTCTCCATTTCGTCTCACACGGAGACGAAATTTAAAATCGTCTCCTTTTCGTCGACAATTATATTCGTCTCCATAATATCTCCCTTTCAGCTTGTCTCCATTTCATCTCCAAACCGTCTCTGCTGTTGTGTTGTCTCTATTTCGTCTCTGTTTTCATATCGTCTCCTTTTCGTCTCCGTTTACATGCCGTCTCATTTTTGTCTCATTTTTCACGTCGTCTCCTTTTAATCTCCTTTTCCATGTCGTCTCATTTTCGTCTCCATTTTCGCATTGTCTCGTTTTCGTCTCCGATTTCACATCGACTCACGTTCCTCTCCTTTATTACGTCGTCTCCTTTTCATCTCCTTTTTCCATGTCGTCTCGTTTTCATCTCCGTTTCCATGTCGTCTCAGTTTCGTCTCTTTTTTTTATTTTTACAATTCATCTCCTTTCTGTCGCAGTTTGGGTTTTTTTTAAATATATATATATATTTTTTCATAAATATAATTCATAATCAACATGTTATACATTCCAAAATTTTTAACACGTTGATTAAATTAACGTAATTAGATTGTAATGTCCATATTTTATGTTCGAAAGTTAAAGTACACATCATAAAACATTTAGTAATAGATATAATACATTATTATAAAGTTTGAACAATTATCAGTCGGGTTGATCATCTCTTCGATCACCAAGATCAGGTTGTTGTGGATGAGTATCGAACTGTTTCACGAGTAGCGCAATCTTGTCTTCAAGCCGTTGGAGATTTACGTTATTTTCTTTCCTAAGTTTACGTATCTCCTCTACCTGTTCTTTTTTTAATTTATGCACCACATCGTCTGTCGCTTTGGCAACAGCTGATTGGATATCCATCTCTGTTTTATGGCGTCTTGAAGACGGGACGCTGTGTGCGGACCCTACAGAAGCTTGAGAGCCCATCCCGTACACGCGGCCTTTGTTGTTCCCTCCAACAGCCTGGATAAATAGGGCATCATGATCAACAGGTGTGCCCGTCGAACCTTCCTCCGATGGCTGATTTGCCTGCTCTACCAGCTCAAGATACGTAGCCTACAATTTATTACAAAAAAGGGCAAGAACATCAATTGTTTTGATTTCGTATAGAGGAATAAGACAATGTCTTTCCCCAACTCGCGATGTTCCTATAATCAAGTTAATACATAAAAAAATTTTGGCATTATAACGGCTGTAATATGGCTTTTGGATAAAAATTAAACCTGCACAACATTATTCGAAAAATCTGGATATACACCCAATTCATCATCCAAAAACCGACCATGAACTTTGTACAACCAAATTATTATTCAAAAACCAACCAATCACCATATACAACCAAATTATTATTCAAAATCCAACCAACCACCATATACAAACAAATCATTATTACAAAACCAACCAACCACCATATACAACCAAATCATTATTCAAAAACCAACCAACCACAACCAAACCAACCACAGTTTAATCCGTCTGCCACAATACAACTACATACTTGAAATCTTTTATACGCATAATATAAATGAATTCATAAGCCTAACCAACTATACAAAACAAAAAATACTTATGATATTACAAGGCAAGACAAAAAACTTTAACTAAAACTTTAAATTTTTAATGTTTACATAAAACCCACCCAAAAAGCTTCAAATCCAATGACTAGAAAATTCCATCCAACACCACCCGCTAAATTAAGCATTTCAATTGCAATTCTAAGCCATTACGTGATGGTAACATGACATAATAATGATTATGAACATCTTAGTTGCGCTAGGATACAAGGTTTTGAATAACTTCAACCAAATAAGCCTTTAAACAACCTACAATTTTCAAATACTTCAAAAGATGATATAAACTAATTTCAAATAGCTAAAAAGGTTCTCTCCGGCGTAATTACTGAGTTTTAGAAGCAATAATATAAAAAACGTCTCGTGCATATGTATCCATTTTTAGTAATGAAGTAATTAACTTTCAATTGCGTATCAAAATTGCGTACCGCGGTTTGTTCCGCCAGGGGGTCTGAAAATGTACCTTCGGGACCCTTGCGATGAGCCTTTATGAACACATCAAAACGTGTCACAGGTTGCCCACGTTCCTCTTCCTGAATTATTGGGGCACAAAAACATGTAATTGGCTAATTGAAAAATAAGTGTTATGTACTTTTCTGATACTTAGAATGTATTTTGATGCATAAAGAAAAATTCAATACATACCAATCTCCTTTAGCCTCCGGGTATGGGATACAACCTAAAAATTGCGGTGACGAAGAACTGAGGTGATTTTTTTAATTTTGCTCAGAAATCGCCTTCCATTCCTGAGTACCCCATTTCTCATGCAGTGCTTCCCATACAGCATTGCCGGTCCATTTTGGCTTCTTATCTTTGGCATGCCACTTGTTCAAATTATTTTGAATGCAGTGTTGGGCTCTAGCGTTGAACACGCATCGAATAGCAGGTTCATCATAAGGGAACCATTTGTACACTTCTGTAATATAATTGTCAAAAGCTAATACATAGATATAACTTCATTATTAAAGAGTTGAACTATAATAATCATGTACAAGATACCTTAAATGTAAAGAACCATCTGTCTCGGACATCATTTGGAACATGTTTCTAACTGGGCCAAGCCTCGGTATACGCGATAGTTACAACATTTGTCATCTCTTTGGAGGCTCCATAAGGAATCCATCTACAATGTTAAAACAAATATATGTATAAGTTATGGATTTGTGAATAAAACAAAATGGACATATAAAATGGTATTAAGTCGATACTTACGCGGTACCATCAACCTGCAGATGCGTGCGCCAATCAATCTGCCACGCAATATAGGCATCTGAACAGTCAAAACCATATCTTTACCAATCCTCAAGTCGCTCATCCATCCTCTCAGAGGCGCGCGATGACTCTGGTTGCTCAGCAGATGCCATAGGCTGGGCCCTAGGATTACTAGCGGTCTCCTCGACTATAACTTCCTGTAATACATTTTCAAAAGCCATATCTGTGGAGGCGGCCGCAGGGGATCCATCTTCTGCTTGTATCGGCGAATTAACAGGCATCCCGTGGCTCGGTCCCACGGATGTTGAGAATGATCCATGACCAGTTGACGTGTTTGTTCCCGTGGATCCATGGCTAACTGATTGATGTACTCCAGTTGCTCGACGGCCAGTCGGTGCGACTCCTGCAATTGATTCCCCTCCTAACCGGCTACGACTAGCCGACATGCTTTGTCCAAATGAATTCCTACCACCCCGTAACACCCCAGGAGGAATAAATTTTTTAAGCTTGGTTCGTTGTTTTTCTCCTGTCATGTGTGTGTTTGACAAAATACATATTCAATTTAACATATAAAATAATAAAGATACATGTAATTTGGAAACAATCATTCGTCTAGTACATAACACATATATATCTAATGCAACAAAATAACTAACCATCATATGCAGCATTATCGTTAGCGTCGGTGTCAGCATCATTCTCATCATCGTCATCACCATCGTCATCATCATCATCATTATCACCATCAACATTTATATAACCATCATCATCATCATCAGAATCCTCATCACCATCCTCATCATCATCATCATCATCATCTTCTTGTATTTCTTCTTCTACTTCTTCTTCTTCTTGTTCGTCGTTGTCGACTTCTAACTCGTCTTCTAATAGTTCATTGTCTCCCAACTCATGACAAAGTGAAGGTAAAATAGTATCAGTAGGTTGTACTTCAGCTACATTCAATTCATCTGTCTGGAAAGCTGATTGATCATTCCCTTCTCTTACCAATCTTGACACGTCTGAGAAACTCTTCCCACGTATTTTAACCACACAGTGCCAATCCACTCGATCCCTCTTGGCCCCTGGATATTTACAATAGTATACTTGAGATGCTTGCTCTGCCAACACAAACGGTTCATATTTCTGATATTTCATTTTCATGTTGACATCAACCAGCTGGGACTTCCTATGGTACTTTACACCTCTATCCTTTGTAGAATCATACCAGTCACATTTGAAAAGAACTACTCTAGTGTGGTGCACCGTTGGATTATGATATTCCAGTTCAATAATGTCATTAAGCATTCCATAGTACCCAATACCCTCATTACTACCAGCAGCAACCCCTTTCACGCATACCCCGCTATTCATTGTGGACTTGAATTTCCCAAATTCTAATGTGTGAAATCTGTGTCCGTTTACTAAATATCTTGACCATGTGCGTACCCTACAACTTGGCCACATAGAAAGGCATTTCACACGGTCGTCTATTCCATTAGTGCCGATTAGCTAGAAAAATCACAAGTCGTTAATGGTATAATCCAAGTTCATAGGATAAGATTAATTAGTTGCATAGGTACTTACATGGTCATATAACCATTTCGGGAACCAACTCTCAATTTGATTTTGAATCTGTGCGGGTGTCAATGGGGGAAAGTTTCGTACAAGATTTTCCTAAAACAATCTGCAATCAAGATAAATTTATTTGTATTGGGTTTTCCGTATGACTATTAACAAAGTATAATAGACATAGCAAATTACCACAACCTTACCTGATATATGGGTCGACCTCTGGGCAAGTCATCAATACATATAAGTGTGCTGCATTCAGTTCTACATCCTCCAATGTTCGTACTGTTTCCTTTTCAATTGGACAACCCGGGTAAGTAAATATAGACAAACATCCTTCAGGGTAGTTCACCTCGTTATATTGGTCATTCCTACCAACCTTTCGCGTTCTAGTTACCACGTGGGGTTCAAAATAATATGAACAAAAAGTTGACGTTTCAAGGATATGGTATGCTTCACATATGGATCCCTCAACACGTGCCTTATTTTTAACTTTCCTTTTCAATCGCTGCAAGAACCTCTCGAATGGATACATCCATCGATATTGTACAGGACCACAACATATTGCCTCATACACCAAATGGATTGGCAAATGCTCCATTGAATCGAAGAAGGCAGGGGGTAAGATCTTTTCCAAGTTGCAAATAATCACAACTATATTTTCTTGCATCCTTTCCAACTCGTGTCTTTGAAGAGTTGTGCAACATATGTTGGTGAAGAATAAGCTTAGTTGCGCAAAGGCAACCCAAACGTTTTTCGGCATTAGCTTACGTAATGCAATAGGAAGCAATCTCTCCATAAACACATGACAATCGTGACTCTTCATGTGTGACATCTTCAACTGTTTCATATCCGCACACCTTGACAAATTGGAAGAATACCCATCAGGGACTCGTAGATCTTTAACCCATTCAAGAAGTTTTCTTCTGCTTGCCACAGGGAGTGTGTAAACACCCATATTCAGTTGGTTCACACCACATAATTCTGGACGATCGCAAAATTCATCCATATCAATTCTCGCTTTAAGGTTGTCCTTTGTCTTCCCCTTGACACCCATCACGGTGTTGAAGATGTTATCGAAAACATTCTTCTCAATATGCATGACATCCAAATTGTGTCTCACAAGATGTGTTTTCCAGTAAGGCAAATCTCAAAACATCCTTCTCTTGGCCCAATTGTGTCTCACCCCAAAACCAGGGTCCTTATCTTCTTCTATTTCATTGATTTTCGGGTAACATTTCACATTATCCCACAGTTCCTCACCATCTAGTCTTGGCGGAGATGTATCCATTTCAACTCTTCCCTTAATAAAATTCTTCTTATCACGCCGTAGAGGACTATGTCGTGGTAAGAATTGACGATGACAATCAAAGAAACAAGTCTTCCTACCCGCTGGCAATTGGAAAGCTTTTGTCTTTTCCATACAATATGGACATGATAGCTTACCATGGGTACTCCACCCAGACAGCATACCATATGCTGAAAAGTCTTTAATTGTCTACATTAAAGCTGCCCGCAACTGAAAATTCTTTTGTGTTGCCACATCATAGGAAGGTATCCCTTCTAACCATAACTTCTTCAATTCATCAATTAGAGACTCTAAATACACATCAATGTACTTTCCAGGACTTTTCGGACCAGGTATAAGAAGTGTCAAGAACATGACAGGGTCTTTCATACACATCCACGGTGGGAGGTTGTAAGGTGTGATTATTACCGGCCAGCAAGAATAAGGTATAGCATTTGAACTGTGAGGGTTAAAACCATCCGAGCACAAACCAAGCCGAACATTTCTAGGTTCAGACTCAAAATCAGGATAAGAGCTATCAAAGTGTTTCCATGCCTCACCCTCAGATCGATGACATAGTTTACCATCTTCAAGTAAATGTTTCTTATTCCACTGCATATGTTTCGCTGTAGCCTTTGACAAGTATAATCTTTGCAACCTAGGGGTCAATGGAAAAAACCTCAAATGTTGGTAGGCTATAAGTTTACCCCGTTGATTACCACGTGTTGATGGCTTGAATCGGCAGTGACCACAACGAGGACAATTCTCCAAGCGATTTCTATCCTTATAGAATAACGTACATCCATTTATACAAACATCTATCTTCTCATATCCCAACCCTAACGGTTTTATTACCTTCTTAAATTGGTGCAAATTTTCTGGCATCTTATTAGTATCTGGCAACGTATCCCTGATTTCAGCAATGAGTCTGTTAAAACAATTTTCACTTATATTCTCTTCAGATTTGATATTCATATAACGACACACGGTAGATAACACAGTGCGATGTTCACATCCATCCCACAATGGCTCATTAGCAGCCTTAACCAGATCAAAAAACTTTTGTGCATCAGAATTAGGTGTTTCACATGTTTCGTTATTATCCATGAAAAAATCTGGTCCAGCAGCATCAAATACCATTCTCATATAATTATTTTGTTCTGTCACCCCTGGACAATTCTCATCTACAACATTATGTTGAGACGGACCATGATAATTGGACACATGTTCCCCATGTGCAATCCATTGATAATAATCTGACATAAACCCCTTCTTACAAAGATGGATCTTAACATCATCAGGTATGTGAAATTTGCGATTTTTGCATTTTGCACATGGGCATCTTATTTTTTGACCATCCATGTAATACTTTTGACTACATGCAAACGCAACAAATCCATTTACACCATTGATAAATTCATCATTAAGTTGTCTGTCGGGTATTAGTCTGTGGTCCATCCATGCACGATATGACTCCATATTATATTTGACTGTAGTGAACCTAAGTTTTGGATAAGATTTTGGAGAATTAAAAGTGAAATAATATTAGGGTATTATTAGGTCGCAATAAAATGATGCTAATGAACAATATAATTAATAATGAACCATATTACAAAATTATCTTTGGACTTGGGACTTGTACAATGCCAAGCGAATTTATCTTGACCAATAACTTCCTATGTGATATACAGAATGTTGTTGATATAAATAAATATATGTTCTATCAAAGTTAGAGGTTTGACAAAGTTATAGACTTCCTGTCGACCGAATTAACAGTTACGATGTATGTGCATGGATTACACATGAACTTTGAATTGATAACTCATATCCTATCTCGTATCCTCTATAATATATTTGTCAGTATATCATTACTTCTTCAATTAATGGCAAGTGGTACCAACATAATACAAAACAATAATAATAATTTATACTATAAATATGAAAATATCAAATAACTCAAAATTTTCAATTATTCATCTTAAACATTAATATTTATAAACTAAACATTTATAAAAAAGAAGTGTCATAAATGAAAACACATTAGAATACTAACCTGAGACGTATTACGATTTGTCCAATAGTGAAAACCTGAAATTAATAATTAGTAAAAAATTAATAAACTTACAAAAAAGGAAAAAATAAAAAAAAATATATATAAACTAATGCAAAACAATAAAGAACATTGCAATTACAAAATAAATAAATAAACAAAAAATAACTAAATAAATAAAAACTGGAAAAAAAAATAATAAACTTCAACATAATAACAAAAAAAATTACAAACTATATAAATAATGAAAAATTGATAACATTGAAAAAAAACAAATAGAAAAAATAAATAAACTTAAACAGGAAAATAAAAAATAAAAACCAAAAAATTATTTAAAAAAATTAACAAAAAACGAAAAATAAATAAATAAATAAAAGCTGAAAACAACAATAATAAAATAAAATACAAAATATATCAATAAAAAAAAATTAATATCAATAAAAAAAAGAAGAAAAAATAAAAAAAAAAAAAAAAACAAAAAAAAACCAAAAAATTATTTTAAAAAAAATGAAAATTAAAGGCAGACATAAAAAATGAACAAAATGAACAAAAACCCCAAAAAAATTAAAAAACATGTTCACCATCAACATTTGAGAGTATATGTAAATATATATATACATATATAAACCTATATATATACACATACACATATGCATATACATATATAACTACAACTACATCTACAAATTCATATACATCTACATCTACATCTACATATACATATACATTTCATATACATATATATACCTTAATGTGGTTTGAAAAATGAAATGGTTGGGGGGAAAAAAAAATTTAGAGATAGGATGTGGTGTAGAGGGGTGGGGGCAGAGTATTATGGCCTGGGGTAGGGTGTGTTGGGCGGGGGGGGGGAGGGGGAGGGGCGGGTGGCTGTTAAAAATAAAAAAGAGTGATTTAAGTGCTGAAGGCAGAGATAGGGTGTGTTGGGCAGGGGGGGGGAGGGGGAGGGGCGGGTGGCTGTTAAAAATAAAAAAAAGTGATTTAAGTGCTGAAGGCAGAGCCTTCAGCACTTAAATCGTGAATGGGAGACGGACCAAATGGTCCGTCTCCCATTCAAGTCAAATAGACAGATAGCACATGCTGTGCTGTCTATTAAAAAAAAAAAAATTGGACTAAAGTCCAAAGGAGACGGACCGAATGGTCCGTCTCCTTGGGACTTTTAAAACAAAAAAAAATTTTGGGCTTAGCACAGCACTTTAAGTGCTGTGCTGTTACAAAAAATTAAAAAAAAAGTTGGACTAAAGTCCAAAGGAGACGGACAACATGGTTCGTCTCCTTTGGACTTGAAATAAATAAAATAAAAAATTGGACTTACTGTGCTATTATAAAAAAAAAAAATTGGACTAAAGTCCAAAGGAGACGGACCAAATGGTCCGTCTCCTTTGGACTTTAAAAAAAAAACTGTGCTGTTATAAAAAAAAAATGGGACTAAAGTCCAAAGGAGACGGACCACATGGTCCGTCTCCTTTGGACTTAAAAAAAAAAAAAAACAATGTGGACTTAGCATAGCGCTTAAAGTGCTGTGCTATTATAAAAAAATAAAAAATAAATAAAAAAATTGGACTAAAGTCCAAAGGAGACGGACCACATGGTCCGTCTCCTTGGGACTTTTAAAACAAAAAAAAATTTTGGGCTTAGCACAGCACTTTAAGTGCTGTGCTATTACAAAAAATTAAAAAAAAAAGTTGGACTAAAGTCCAAAGGAGATGGACAACATGGTCCGTCTCCTTTGGACTTGAAAAAAATAAAATAAAAAATTGGACTTACTGTGCTATTATTAAAAAAAAAAAAAAAAATTGGACTAAAGTCCAAAGGAGACGGACCAAATGATCCGTCTCCTTTGGACTTTAAAAAAAAAACTGTGCTCTTATAAAAAAAAATGGGACTAAAGTCCAAAGGAGACGGACCACATGGTCCGTCTCCTTTGGACTTAAAAAAAAAAAAAAACAATGTGGACTTAGCACAGCGCTTAAAGTGCTGTGCTATTAAAAAAAAAAAAAAAAAAAAATTGGACTAAAGTCCAAAGGAGACGGACCACATGGTCCGTCTCCTTGGGACTTTTAAAACAAAAAAATATTTTGGGCTTAGCACAGCACTTTAAGTGCTGTGCTATTACAAAAAATTTAAAAAAAAGTTGGACTAAAGTCCAAAGGAGACGGACAACATGGTCCGTCTCCTTTGGACTTGAAAAAAATAAAATAAAAAATTGGACTTACTGTGCTATTATTAAAAAAAAAAAAAAAAATTGGACTAAAGTCCAAAGGAGACGGACCACATGGTCGGTCCGTCTCCTTTGGACTTTAAAAAAAAACTGTGCTCTTATAAAAAAAAAAATGGGACTAAAGTCCAAAGGAGACGGACCACATGGTCCGTCTCCTTTGGACTTAAAAAAAAAAATAATAATGTGGACTTAGCACAGCGCTTAAAGTGCTGTGCTAATATAAAATTAAAAAAAAAAAAAAATTGGACTAAAGTCCAAAGGAGACAGACCACATGGTCCGTCTCCTTGGGACTTTTAAAACAAAAAATAATTTTGGGCTTAGCACAGCACTTTAAGTGCTGTGCTATTACAAAAAATTAAAAAAAAAAGTTGGACTAAAGTCCAAAGGAGACGGACCACATGGTCCGTCTCCTTTGGACTTTTAAAAAAATAAAACAATGTGGACTTAGCACAGCACTTAAAGTGCTATGCTATTATAAATAAAAAAAAAATTGGACTAAAGCCCAAAGGAGACGGACCATATGATCTGTCTCCTTTGGGCTTTAAAAAAAAGATTTTTTTATAAACGGAGACGGACCTAATGATCCGTCTCCTTTGGGCTTTAAAAAAAAGATTTTTTTATAAAAAAAGGGAGACGGACCAAATCGTCCGTCTCCAATGTGGGTATTTTTTAAATTTTGGAGACGGACCACGTAGTCCGTCACTACTTTGTCGCCGAATGGAGATGAAAAGGAGACAAAACACGAGAGTTTCTGACAAAAGATCGCGTGCACGCCATCTTCAATTGATGGGACAAATCCATGGACCATTAAGAGACGGATTGGAGACGGAAATCGTGTTCCATCACTAAAGCCCCTCAGACTGACAATTAGTGGCGTGCACGCCATGTTTGACTGATTAGACAAATCAATACAAATATATGTAGACGAATTGGAGACCACAATCATATTCCGTCTCTTTTTCGTCTCTGATAGGAGACGAAAAGGAGACGGAAAATGCAAGGCTGCGTATCTCTTGCTGTCTATTTAAAGAGATTTCATTTGGGTTGAATGAGTTGCATTCATCTTGTAGCTATCAACGTTTTTTTTGAATCATGAGTGAAGAAAAACAACAACAGTCACAAAATCTTTGTGTTACAGGAGATAATGACAACACATTTGAAGAAATTGAACGGAGCTTGAAGAAAGATGTGAAACCAAATATTGATCTTAATGCTCCACCAAAAGAAGAAGGCTATATTTCAGAAGCTCAAGTTCGTCAAAAAGTTTTACATGATATGCTGAAAATTTATTTCCCCAAGGCCTTGGGCTAATATTTCTACTAAGTTTAGCATATTAAGGTTATTATTAGAAGTATGTATTTTAGTTTTCGTTAAGTAGATGATGCAGAATAATCGTTAATGTGAGAATACCATTTCTTGGTATTTTTCATGTGTGATTATGTACGTTGGTAGGTTTTATGTACATACAAAATGATGTATTTTATTACCACTAAGATGTAATCCTTAATTATCAATATATGGGTTGAAAGTTAATGTTTTCTTTTATTCATGATTTAATTTCATGAATTTGTCATTCAATATATACTATTTTTAGATAATGAAAACACTATGAATAATATGTTTTAGTCAATAAGATTGAGGTTGGGGATGACATAGATAATCGTCACCAAACCATCTCTGGTTGGTGATAGTTGGAGACGAATTCTAAAATCGTCACTAAATCGTCGCAACTAGGAGACGGTTTGGTGACCATGTAAATAAAGCGTCTACAAACCATCTCGGGTTGGTGACGGTTTAGAGAGGACTGTCCAAACTGTCTCCTAATAGTCGCCAAAGGAGACGGTTCGGAGACGACAGATCTAAGTCGTTTCCAAACCGTCTCGAAAGGGTCACTAGTTCCAGTGACGACTATTTCGTCTCTGTTTCGTCGCTTTTTTGACGACGAAAAGGAGACGGACCGTCACCTTTCACAGTTTTTCTTGTAGTGAACCTCAAGAAAGGTATAAGTCAATTTCTTTTAAAGAATGAACATGTATTTGCCTGGTCTGCCTCTGCCATGCCAGGGATTGACCCGAGTGTGATTGAGCATCCCTTGAATGCCGACCCAAATCACTATCCGGTAAAGCAACCGCGCCGACACTTCCATTATGACAAGCAACAA
Source organism: Ehretia macrophylla (assembly GCA_037974665.1). Lineage (NCBI taxonomy): Eukaryota > Viridiplantae > Streptophyta > Magnoliopsida > Boraginales > Ehretiaceae > Ehretia > Ehretia macrophylla. The sequence goes on along the minus strand of CM075769.1, from coordinate 48,814,788 downwards.
ATCATAGCAGAAGAAGTAGACAAGTTAGTGGACGCCGGCCACATCAAGAAAATACAGTACCCAACCTGGTTATCCAATGTGGAGTTGGTGACTAAGACCTCGGGTGGAAGGAGACTAAGGATTGACTTCACCGACCTTAACAAAGCCTGCCCTACGGACTGTTTTCCCCTACCACGGATCGATCAGATGGTGGACGCCACCTCCGGATTTGAGCTACTTTCTTTCATGGATGCCTTCAAAGGCTATAATCAAATCAAGATGGCTCCCGGAGACAAAGAGAAGACCGCCTTCACTACCGATAAAGGGCTCTACTACTATGAGGTCATGCCTTTTGGCCTCAAGAATGCTAGAGCTACCTACACTCGGATGGTAAACAAGGTCTTCAAAAATCAGATTGGCCGAAATATGGAAATCTATGTAGATGACATGTTGGTCAAGAGAAGAAGGGTGGAAGACCATGTAGACGACCTAGCTGAAGCCTTCGTCGTAATGGAGCACTTTGGGATAAAGCTGAACCCGAAAAAGTGTGCATTCGGCGTCAAGGAAGGCAAATTCCTAGGCTTCATGGTCACAGCCCGCGGAATAGAAGCCAACCCGGAGAAGGTCCAGGCGATACTCGACCTGGCGCCGCCGACCTGCGTAAAGGACGTCCAGGTATTAGCAGGAAAGGTCGCAGAGCTGAACAGATTCATGTCCAGGTCGGCTGACAAGTGTGCTCATTTGTTCAAGATATTAAGGAATCCTAAGAACTTTGAATGGACTGAGGAATGCCAGAACGCCTTCCAAGAGCTGAAAAGGTACCTAGTTTCGCCACCCCTATTATCCCAACCTGAGGTGAGGGATGAGCTAGTACTATATTTAGCATACTAGAGAACAGCAGTGGCGGTGGCACTAGTTCGAGAAGAAGGAAAGGAGCAGAAGCCGGTCTATTATGTCAGCAAAACCTTGCAAGGGGCCGAGGCGAGATACTTATCCTTGGAAAAACTCGCCCTCGCGCTCATCACAGCAGCAAGAAAGTTGAAGCCATACTTTGACGCTCATCCAGTTAAGGTCATGACGGATGCCCCACTCAAGTCCATCATGTACAAGCCGGAGGCGTCGGGCAGGCTACTGAAATGGGCAGTTGAGTTGAGTCAATTTGACATTGCTTACCAGTCCAGAACAGCCATCAAAGCCCAAGCCATCGCGGACTTTGTGGTAGAATGCACTGGCTGAGCAGAGCATGAACTGGAGGACGTGTCGAAGGTCCATGTGGATGGGGCCTCAGGGAAGTCCAAAAGTGGAGCTGGGGTGGTCATCCTCGACCCAACCAGGCATAAGCACCAATACTCCCTGAAGTTCACCTTTTCGATGTCCAACAACGAAGCAGAATACGAAGCAGTAATTGCAGGACTGAAAATTGCAGCTCAGCTCGGGGCACAAACAGTCGACCTGAGCACCGACTCTCAACTGGTTTCTAGTCAGATATTGGGAGAGTTTGAAGCCAAGGACAGTGCTATGCTGGCCTACCTCAACAGAGTCAAGGATTTGACCTCGGGGCTCAGAAGGTTCACGATACAGCAGATTCGCAGGGAAGAGAATATGAAGGCTGATGCCCTGTCCAGGTTGGCCTTGGGCGAGAGCTGACCTGCCCTGGTCCATGTTGAAGAAGTATCTGAACCCAGTATTCAGTTGGGGGTGCAAGCCGTAGCCGAGCTCAATCTAAGCCCAGATTGGACCAAACCAATCATGGACTACTTGGAGGGGGTATGACCCCAGAAGATGAAAAAGCAGCTCGGAAGCTCATGAAACAGGCCTCAAGGTTTGTTATAATTGCCGGGCAACTCTACAAGAGAGCCTACACTTGGCCTCTCTTGAAATGTGTTGGACCCGAAGAGGGAAACTATGTACTCCAGGAGATTCATGAAAGGGTATGTGGAAACCACTTGGGAGGCAAAGCTCTGGCTCGGAAGGCATTAAGGCAAGGCTATTTCTGGCCAACCTTAGAGCAGGATGCCAAAGAGTATGTAAAAAAGTGCGACACCTGCCAGAGGTTCGCCAATGTACAGAGGAAGCCTGCTGTGGACCTCACAGTGATGGTAAGCCCATGGCCATTCTATCAGTGGGGTCTAGACATCATCGGCCCATTGCCGACTGGTGTCGGCCAAAAGAAGCACACTTCGTAGCTGTAGACTACTTCACTAAATGGCCCGAGGCTGAAGGTGTTGCTAGAATAACAGAAAAGGCAGCTTGGGATTTCGTATGGAAAAATATCATTTGCCGATTTGGGGTGCCAAAGGTCATCATCACTGACCACGGCAAACAATTCGACAATGCATACTTTCGATGCAAATGTGCTGAGATTGGGATCGACCTCAGATTCTCATCTATTGCTCACCCTCAAAGTAATGGCCAAGTTGAAAGGACTAACCAAATCATTTTGCAGGGCCTGAAAACCAAGCTAGAGGAAGCGGAGGGCCAATGGGCATCAATTCTCCCCGAGGTATTGTGGGCTCAGCGGACCAACACCAGTTCGGCCACGAGAGAATCGCCCTTCGAACTGACCTTCGGCACTCAAGCGGTGCTGCCAGTGGAGATCGGGTCTCCGACCAGTAGAACCCTCCACCATGATCCAGAAACAAACGGAGCACGGATCCGTGAAGAGTTCGACCTCGCTGAAGAGCTTCGAGCTAAAGCTCAAATCAGAATGCTGGCCAGCAAAGTTGCCATGCAAAAGGCCTTTTCCAAACAGGTTAAGCCTAAGCCTATTAAGGTTGGGAACCTCGTGCTCAGGAAGGCCATCTTTTCATCGCGTTCTAGTAACAAGCTTTCCCCAACTTGGGAGGGATCCTATGAAGTCGTGAAAGAAGTCCGACCCGGGACCTTCTACCTTCGCGACAAGAACGGAAAACTATTGAAGAACGCATGGCACTCGGAACACCTGAAGAGGTATTTTGTCTAGCGGCCCCGAGCCGAAATACTTTGTAACGGCCCCGAGCCGAAATACTTTGTGACGGCCCCAAGCCGGAATGTTTTGTAACGGCCCCGAGCCGAGAAATCTTGTAAAGGCCCCGGGCCAAGACATTGCTTGTACAAACTCAATACAATGCATCTTTACATACAAGTACAATTCCCAACCTGGGAATAAGCACTAAAACCAGCGCAATGGCCTACCCGGGTCCAAATTGCCTCAGCTACAAAACTACTACCAACTCGGATTAACGCAATGGCCACACTTGATCACGAGCTAATAATTTGTAAAACCGTTTCGAACGAAGTTCCAGCTAGGGTATAATCGATAACAATTTGTTAAGATTTGCCACGTCGGATTGAGTTCCAACTCGGTTTAATCCGGCTTCAGGTCGGTATGTTAGTTTGAGGTCCGAACTCGAGCTCAACATTTGTCAACATTAGTTTGACCAGTTTTAAATCGGACTGACAAGTCCAGGTCGGCGATGATGAAATAGTTGCCCAATTAACCAGCTCGGATTAGGGTGTTAATTACTAGTCGCGTCCAGCTCGGTTCATTATGCTTAAGTTTGTATAGTCCATTAGATTGGCCCGACCCCAGTTACTTAAGAAAAATTTGCGAAGAGAAAGATACACGCGTACAAACTCAACTAAAATGCAAACAAACATAAAACAGATATTTCATTAATACTAAAATCAATTACACAAGCCCGACCTGGGCAGAATTACAAAAGCTCGACCCGGGCGACTTTACAAAAAGAAATTATTATTTGGGAGCAGCGGTAGAGGTGGTGGCCTCGGCTGTGTCCCTGACTTGGTCCATACCCTTCTCGAATAACGCCAGCACCTCTTTGGCCTGGGACGTCAGGTCGGCCTGTAGCTCGGGAATTTCCCAGAATTTCGGGGGCGGGGCCTCCAAGATCTCGATATAATCGTTCTTGGCGGCAGGGAAAAAGGTCTTCGCCCTCTCGCGAGCTGCAACCTGGCCTCGGAAGTAGTACGCCAACTCGGCGTACTGGGCCATCACCCCACCCTCAGTGGCTAGCCAGTCCACAGCCTCTTGGCTGGACTTAAAGGCCTCCACTGCTTTCTCCCCTCGCGGGCCGACCTGATCCAAGAGGTCCTTATGCTTTGCTTCGGCCTCGGGCTTCTCCCGCTTGTAGCGCTCAACGTCCTTGGTCGCGGCCTCGCGCCGGGACTTTTCAGCCTCGAGCTCCTTCCTTAGTTGGGCGATCTCCGCCTCATCCGCTTTATGCCTCTAGGCCGCATCCGTCCTAAAGGACTCCAGCTCGGCTCGGGAATCTGTGTAGCGCTGCTCGAGCTCCACACAGAAAGTCTGGGCCCAGGCAAGCAGGCCAAGCGCTGAAAGGATGTGGGACTCAGCCTGCGCGAAAGAAAGCAAAGTGGTTAGTCAAAGTAATCAACAAAAGAAACCATGACAGCACGTCTGGGTATGTCTTACCGTAACTATGGCCGTCCTCAAGTCAAGTGAAAGATGCTCCGTCGGGACTGACCCTAACTTGGGATCACGGGCAACCTTTGCAGCCTCCACAAAATCCTTATTTGGAGGGCTCACCTTCGCGGCCTTGCCCCTCCCGGAGTACTCGGGCCAGGGCCGCTTCCTGTTGTCAGGACGGGATACCGAGCGCTCGGGGATCGCCACACCCGAGCTCGTCTTCTTTGTCAAGGGAGATCCCGACGAGACCTCTGCGCCAACCTCCCGTGCATGGCCCCCGGGCCGCTGCCTCTGCTCCTGAGGGACGGAGCCAAAATCGGACCGAGCCGACGCCTCACCGCTGGCGTCGGGCTTTCTCCTTCTCTGGAGGTATGCGAGCTTCACCGTATCTGCCATGCCTGCAAAAACAAAGAAAAAGAAGGTGAAAAATAACCACTTGCCAACCGAGAAGAGCAACGACAAACAAGGAGACGGTGAGGTCGGGCATTGATCCTGCGGACTGACCCTCTTCTGAGTCGGAATGAGCACTCTCTTCAGGCTCGGGTCGCAAGCGTGGGTGCTCTTCGCTCAGCTCGGGTTCTCTCCCGAATAACTTGGACTTCCATATCCTGTCCCACCTAAGGACACTATCGATGTCGATCAGCATACCCGGCTCGGGCCTCACCACGCTGACCTTGGCGAGTTCCTCTTTGGAAAGCTTGGGGTTGTCATTCAAAGTCTTTTTCAGTGAAAGATTCCAGTCCATCCTGCACCCCGGGTTCACTGTCCACCCGACCCAATAGTAGTCGTTGTGCCAGCCCTTGTTAGAAGAGTGCCACTTGGTGAATATGGCATTGTTGACCCGAGCCGCGAAGTGGAACCAGCCTAGCTACTTCGGGTTGGGCTTGCAAACGAAGAAATGCCTGAAACGGCGCAAGGTCGGCTCTATCCTCCTCTTGAGGCAGAACACGAAGAATGCCACCATTATGGCCCAACCGTTTGGTGACATCTGACCCGAGCTGAGCTCAAAGTAGTTCAGAATGCCTGTAATGAAGCCGGGAAGTGGAAGGCGGACGACATCGAATGCGAGGTCGTAAATCGCAAAGTGGTCGGGCGGAGGATAGCAGGCAAGGTCATTTCGACCAGGGACCTTCAGTTTGTGGTGTCGGTCCACTGACCAGTCTCTCATCCGAGCGTTGGCCACCTCGATGGTTGAATGACACTCACGCTGGCAACAAGCGAATAACTGCTCTATCCTCTTCCCCCGACCTGACGAACCACTGGCTATAGCTGAGCTCTGAGTTCGGACTGCCCTAATCGGGATCGCTGCAGTCGGCTCCGAGACGGAAACTCCAGCTAAGTACTCATGTGGTATCTCGACCCCCTCCAACTTGTTCAATGGCTCGTCGTCCTCTCCATCCCCAAAGTCTCCCAGGTCGGCCAAAGGATCTTCCTCGGCCTCTTCTTGCGCCATTCTAACCCCTATAACCTGGCAGTTATCATCGCTCTCCCGGGGCATGGATTTCCGAGCCGACCCTGAAGACGAACTTGTCCTCTTTCCACCATGGTCCCTATTCGAGGTAGACTCCGAGCTCGACGGACTCTCGTCTCCACCGTAGGACCTTACTTCCATAGCCTGAGAATCTTCCGACTCCGACCTCCCCATCCTGTCTACAGAGTAAATATAAATGAACAGGAATGACTAAAGGGAGTCGGGACGTACCTACTGCTCTTGATTGAGGAGGGCAACCGACCTAGCTGGCTCCGAGCTGACAAATCCCGAGAAGATTCCTTCCGAGCTAATTGCTTCCGACCACTCTGGTGTCCAACCTAAAATTCTTGAGGGATTGAAAGTGAAATGTGGAATGAATCTCGGATGTCAAAGCCCTATTTATAGGCGCCCTTGAAAGTCGCATCGGGAAGCCCAAACGTCGCGTCTCGTCAGAACCGCCAGGTGACGTGTCAGCCATCTGTTGGGCATGTACCGCTGACTTGGCCATCCCTGCTCTCTTGGGGTCGGACACCTACAGCTCGGGAGGAACTGCCTATTCTAGATCTCACCCTCTCGATCTCGACTTGGGGGGGGGGGGGGAATTGACGAGGGGGTCCCGAGCTGAGGTACGAATCCGTCCTGAGCCGAAGCGGGCTAATCAGCGCCAAGACCAGCGCGTTCAACTGAATGTCCAACCAGGATGACTGGCCCGACCCCGGAGACCCCGACCTCAGTTCCAACTGTTCCGATGGGACATAAAGCGCTGATGGGACGTAAAGCTGCGACGCATTAAATGCTGTCTGACCTGAACGTAGTATAAATAGAGCTTCCCCTCTTCATTCAGGAGGTAACTCGTTATTAAATGCTCTCAGCTACCTTGCCAACTCGGACATACTAATCATTCGCACGCTCGAGGGAAAAATTCGGGTCATCACCCCGCCTTTTCCTTCTTTTCCTTGTGCAGGTCTGGTAGCCAACCCGAAAAGTACAGCTCAGAGGCCGACCTGAAAAGTCCAGCTCGGCGCAAGTAGCTCCCAACTTCAACTGTGAGGTTTCCAACCTCGACAATTATGATAAATGAGGTTGTAATTTTTTATAAAACCGATGAAGAAAAGCAAAGTTTAAAGAAATTTTTCATATTACCGATAAAGAAAAGCAAAATTTACGTTACCATTCATTTTTAGGTTTAGGAAATGTTCAAGTTTTTTTTAATTTTTATTTTTGGGGTTCAGCAGGAAGTGTTGAAGTTTGGTAAACTAAATAAGGAAAATATGAAGTCAAAATCGATTGTTTAACAAAAAGTGTTTGATTATGACGTTAAGACAAGGCTTATACTATTAGCAAAAGATATCGTAACGAATCTTGTGACTTGGTATTTAAGTCGAAGTCTTCACGTTAGTTGATGTAATCTCGTTAGATTACAAACTTACTTTTTTCTTTTTGGTGTAAATTACAAACTTACTTGAGTTGCTCAAAGATATTTCTTAAACCAAATATCATTTCTAATGTTTGTCATTTTCTTTTATTTTAAATCTCTTTAATGACGATTAACTCACTCATATTACATTAAATTTAGTCTAATATTATAAATTTTATGAAACAACAGTATATTTTAATGCATGTTCTAGATTAATCAAAGACGATATAATATTTGTGATGAAAGAATATAAGTTCAAACTTATAAACTTTAATCATAACTAGTCGTGGACCAAACAATAATTGCGATGACACGACATAAGTTCAAATTAGCAATTTTTAGCCATAAGACCAACTCTAATCCCCTCTCTAAAGTGCTTCTTCTACCTATTTTGGGAGACAAATACTCAAAATTTACTCTAACAACTTTCTCAAGGGTGAAATCATACACGGGATACTAAAAAATAAAAGATTGTTATACATATATGCGAAATAGGTCACGTAAAGCAAAAAATACTTATTTTTGCATCCCGTCCCACCCTTACGTGGGGATTAAAAGGTAATACCCAGCCTCTTCTCCATTTCTCATTTTTCATTCCAATTTGTTTTCCATTTAACATAAGAGCGAGACATGTATCTGCAAAACCCGTCCCATCACTAATTTAAAAACGGTGTACCTTATATTTGTTTGTCAGAAATGCATATACTAATATTGAAATACAACTATAAACTGATAACACAAATTAATTACTCAACACAAGACAAAGCACAAGATAACAAGTGTTGATAAGAGGTATTATTAATTTTTAATACCTACAATCGGTGCACCAAACGTGTAGAGAGGCGGCGAAGGAGGGGATGCAGCTTCAGCTCCACGTCACAAAATCGACGCGTGTCAGTGTAGCGGGACTCCCAAACCTTAATTCTGCAAGCGTCAAATTGACAATGACTTGTGGTTGCATAAGTGTCCCAATTTCACACACACACACACACAACCCACCCCCGAACCAAAACCTAGACACCCTCGCATTTTGCACACCTCCTTTTTTTCCTTTTTATTTTTATTTTATAATTGTAAGAATTCAAGTTAGTCCCCACTTCAATATGTGGTCGTGCTATTCACACTCTATAAGTGTTGAAACTTTTTCCTTTGTTTCCCACTTTTGCGTAATGGTAAAAAAAATTGAATATTTTTTTTGTTTCCCCTTGATTTAATCAACGGACAATTAAAGTTGCAATAAGACAAACTTTAAATTTTTATTTTTATTTTCTGAAAAATACTTAATCATGATTCTAGATTATAAGTTAGATTTTTATTTTTTTGGGCAATGTTGTTGTCAAAATAAAACATTACTATGAAATAAAATGAAAAATAATTTGTTTTATTCAACAACTTGACTTTGGAAGTTAATAAAAATCCATAAATGCATGAAATCGAATGTTGGATCTTGAAATTTTCTCGAGTACGAACATATGCAATATTAACTAGTATTTGTTTAATTATAAATTAAGAGTTGACTTTTGCAAGAGGAGAGGAAAAAAAATATATCAAGAGTTATGCTAATTTGGCTATCTTTTTCAACGACTTCACTAACTTATCTCTAATTATCTTTATTATGCAGAGACGCAAACAAATGGAGAATTTTTAGGCATAGCTTCTAGCTTGGGATTGCCTTTGTATTTCTAGAGATTGAATCCTTTTTTTTTTTTTTTGAATCGTATTGCATTACCGAAATTAGTGAATGAAGAATCGAAATAAAGACTGAATTACAAGATCTATTCTAATTCCAAATAAAATTACTTGTCCAAAAACATGTCATTAATAAAGAAAGAAAAAAAAAAAATACAGAAATTTCATTAGGGTCTATGAACCCAATAAGTCCATTTTGATACTTTTTTTTTTTTATAGTTAATGTGAGAACTCAACTGACGGAGTTTGACCATTATTTGATATGGTACGCCCCAATATATGATCCAAATCAATCAAGATGAACATAATAAGAAGTCAAGAAGTTTCGAACTTAAACTTACTGGTTGATATATTTTCGTTGAGTTATGATTTTTTAACATATATATAATAAGAAGTCAAAAAATTTCGAACTCAAACTTATCGGTTGATATATTTTCGTCAAGTTATGACTTTTTAACATATATATATATATATATATACTATATATTTTTCATATTTAACATATATATTCAAAAATAAAAATTCCAATAACTAATCAAACATTGGCGAAAAAAATTCATCAAAGATAGGAATAAGAGCCAAGAAGGTATTTTTTTTTCTTATTTGGTCAACCAAGAAGGTAGTTTCAAACGCTTAAAGGAGAGTAGAGAAAAAAAAAAAATGGAACAAGAATCTCGTATTGTATGTTCATGACACGTGGTGAGATCCTTAAACAAAAGTCAATTACAAACTAGAAAAAGCGAATAACGTCCTAGTACCACATGCGTGTCAGAAAAGAGAAAGGTCGTTGTACCCACTCCCGTGTTCACTTCACATTGGACCACGTAAACCCTCAATACTCTTCTCCAATATTTTGCAACCCCACTTTTTTTTTTTTTTTTGGGTCGAATGCAACCCCCTATTTGCACTCACAGGATTTGGAGGATCGCCATTTTCACATTCGTTCGAGTCGTGTCAGAAATTTAAAATTTATAGTTTATAAGCCAGATTAGAATAATTTTGTTTCCCGTTCCGATTTTATGGTCTATTTCACTTTTCAATGGAGATTTTTTTTAATCTTTTTTTTCACAATACTGATTCACACAAACACATAATTTTATGTGTCACATACTACTCGGTTAGAACATGAACTAGTTATACTTTCAACTACTATGACAAAAAAAACCTACTAGACTTTTGTCTAAGGTGCAACATTTGGACTTTGCTTAACAACACAACGATTAAATTGTTCTCCCACAATCATTTTTTCATTTTAAATAAATGAGACTCGGACTTCACATATTTTAAAATATGAGAATTATACCTCTCCTGTTAATTATTTTTCATTGAAAATAAAGGTAGAATATTAAATTATAAAATCATAATAAATCAAAAGAAAAATAAAAATAAAAAGATAATAGCATTGGTAACTTAGACTAAAACCCTCTTGCACTTTAATTAATAGAAAAGTAAAATCTCCAAACTTCAAGAAATATAAGGAACACGCCATTTTTATTAATGATCTATCACTTTTTCCTGTTAGAAGTAAGAGTAAAAACATGAATTATTAGTGCTAAAAATGCATGTGCCTCAAGCATGTCTACATCTCCACCCTACTGTGTTTTCTTTTTTCTTTATCACTTTTCTTTTCTCCAAATAATAAGTCCAACCGAATCAGGTATGGAACCACATGCCAGTTCTATGGAGTCCAAATAGGGGATTGCATTCCACCCAAAAATACATACGTATATATATATATATAGAAACCCTGGAGGCCTAGGCAACTACAATAAAAACTCTGAAGCTCCGTTTGTTTGCCGTAAAATAATTTGTTAGAAAAAATATTTTCAGTAAAAAATAGAATACTGAAAAATATTTTCTGATATTTAGATGTATAATAAAAAATATTTATCGACATGAGATTTATAAAAAAAAATATATACATATAAATATATATCTATCGTGAGGGTGGAGGGGGTGAGTGGGTAAGGGAGGGGGGTGGGTGGGGGTAGGGTACGAGGTAGGGGTGGGGTAGGGGTGATTAAGTTTTGAAAAATATTTTTCTCTTCTAAAGAACATGAAAATATTTTTTCAAACTTTGTACTAGCCGTAATATTTGACCGAAAAATATTTTTCAGTGTTACCAAACACTGAAAAATCTCCAAAAAGTAGCCCACCATTTTTGACTATAAAATATTTTTCAGTTGAACAATTTTCTGATGTTACCAAATACCGGAAAATCTCCAAAAAATAACCCACCATTTTTTATTGAAAAATATTTTTCAATTGACTAATTTTTCGGTGTTATCAAACACCGTAAAATTAAAAAAATATTTTCCAGAAGAATGTTTTGTGACAAACAAACGGAGCTTAAGATTGGATAATTACCCTTAAGGCCCCATATCTCATATAAGCCCACGACTTGTTCAAGTTGACTTCTCAAGTGACAATAATTTTTATTGGGCATTACTATAGTGAGATTTCAAAGAAATGAGCTTAATTTTTTAAAGATTTCCTAGTGTAGTCTTAAGGCTCCATTTGTTTGCCGTAAAATATTTTTTGAATTTTACGATGTTTGATAATACCGAAAAATTGATCAATTGTAAAATATTTTTCAATCAATTGTAAATTTGTGAAAAATATTTTCCAAAAACAAGTTATTTTACGGCAAACAAACGGAGTCTAAATTGAGATTGCCTTGGTTACTCTACCAGTAGATAAAACCCAACTCAAGAACAAATGAACCTATGGGCGGAGAATTCCAAGGACTACATCTGATTCTGGCCATTTGGCCTAACATTGAGTCAAATCTGTCTAAGCATCGTCCCTTCACTTGATCAATTTTTCTCCTTAGTTTGTGAGTACTAGGGCTGCTATGCAAGGACGTAGCTGACCAATTCATTCCCCCATCCAGCAATTAACTGATGAAAGTGAGGAGGAAGACTAACAAGGATTTTTTTTTTTTCTTTCATTTTTCGTTTCATATTTCTCATCAAACAAATAGGGAAATTCTCATTACTCCACCGTCACTCATTCTTATTTTTTTAAGAAACCTAAAAGATGTACAATCCATCTAATCTTACGAAATCGAATTTTATAAAATCCCGATACAAGCCCCTCGTTCTATTGATCAGAAGTCTCCAACAACATCAAACCAAAAGAGGTGAAGTTCTGCTTTCTTACCCGAGAATCTACGAGGAGGACTAGTTTTGAAGCTTTGAAAAAGAGAGCTTGGAATTTTCATTTGGATTCCAGCCTTGGTACGATATGAAGTCCCTTTAATCCCGCTCGGCATTCCTTTGCGACCTATCTAGTCAAGTACCAAGTTAGGGAAATGGGTGATGCTGCATCGAAAAGCACCTATGCATTATGCTCCGATTCACTGATAAGGAAGATAAGAGTTGGGGTGAGAGTCTACGATATGATACTCAAATATGACCCAGAGAGATACATGTTAACTATTGAAGAAGAACATAACATAAAAGACATAACCTTCTAGGAAATCTCACCCATGCGATACCTTATTTCTAACAACTGTTACATAGGGGCATCAGCCCGGGCTTATCTTCCATCTGTCTATTTTTCTAGATTCTCATGTTAAATCATGGCCGAACTTCTGCTTCTGATAACCATGAAATCAAGCCTAGTAATTTGATGTGAATGCCACATATGCCACACTGAAACACAAAATCCTAGGGAAAAGAAAGGAGGAAGAGGGAGAACAAGGTTATAAAATGCCAGAAAATTATCAGAACTATTCGAACTTCAAGTGAACTCCGGGCCAATTATTGACTCTAATCCTTTTTACAGCACATAGACAAAATCCTGTTGATGGAAACGATAGGGAAAAGAAACCTTTCCGAGTAATAGAGCTATTTCAAAGTAGATCTTCAAGGCACTTGGTCATGAAAAAGTTTAGCAATGAAGTTGGAAAGTGGTAAAACCTTAGTTGCTGCATGATGGGGGTCTTTGTGAGGCCCGACCTCGATTTACGTGTGATACCTCATTTTGTGTGCCCTAACCTAGATTTGCGTGCCTTGACCTAGGTTTAAGAGTCGTGTTTCGTTTTGTGTGCCTTGCATTGAATTACGTGCATACATTTAGGGTTGCGTGCATTTACTTGGAAAATATACATTCATCTCGTAGTTCGTGCCTTACCTCGTAGTGCGTGCCCTAAACCTAGAAAAGCGTGCCCGCACGCTAATCAAGAAAGCATCTTACACGAAGCACTAAATCATTAATTAATCCTACAAACTCCTCTAACTAATATTAAATTGCTAATTCAACTTGCTAGAAAACGAAATTGCACCAAAAGCTAGACATTTTTATTCTTTATTCTTTATTCTTTTGCATATTCCAATCACTCAATTAAATAATACTCAACCAAGACAAAAAAATTCAGAATTTAGCTTGCCTTGGCCGACCATGTAGGAGCTCTTGTGCATACTTTGCATAATTCAAATTAAACTTAGACAACCTATGGCACAAAGCATAAAAAAAAAAATAACCCAAAACCCTACCCAATGCACCCAAAATCTCGACATATGTAAATGCCCATGCTAGGTGATTCAAAAACATGCTCTTGAAGACACAAAAATCAGAATTTTCAAGGCCCTAGGCCGACACAAGCATCAAACCCTTCAAGCTTTTCATTTTCTTTCATTTTTTTTCTTATTCTCTCATTTTCTCTCACTCTCTCATTTCTTCTCTCTCTCTCTCAGCCCTAGCTGAAATTCTACTCTCCATAGCTTAAGTTCATCATCCAAAGGTTCTTCAAGACATGCAAGTTACTTAGGACCTCGACCAAGCAAAGCTAGGAGCAAAGAAACATACATGCAAGCTCATAGAACCTTCATCTCGGCTTAGGTAAGTTTGATAGCTCCTATTTCATTTTCTTTTTGTTCTAACCATATGCACATACTAAGAACATGGTTACTAAGCTAGGAAATTAGAGAATCTCGAGTTGTCTCTCGGCTAAGCAAGGAAAAAGGACGACCTTGTGCATCATCAAGAGTTTTGTGCATCTTCTTTGTTGTCATGCTAAGGTGAGGGCTAAAACTTCTTTGAAAAGCTTTCAAAAACCACATGCATGCCTTTAAATGTCTATTTTTACTTCTGTACTTGTAATATATGTGTGTACATGAGCTTTTGTAAACATGCATGGCAAGATATTTGGCTAGAATGTGAAGATAGGTGAACTCGCGTATTTGGCAGCTTTCTATTCTGTTGGAGCGAAGTGAATTTGACCAGGTAAATGATGTTGAAAATGCGTGAAAATTGGTAGGTGACTAGTTTTGCCAGTTTTGAGAATTTTCATAGAAATAGGCCAAAGCTAATGTTGACTCTAAGGTCCCCAAAATGGAAAAACATCGAAAGGTGTCCAAATATGGAAAGTCAAGGAAAATGAAGCAGGTTTTGGCAAATTCACTGTCCCTGTAGAACGAACCCGTTTTGACTTGGTAAATGATGTCCAAAATGCATGAAATTTTTTATGCTGCTAGATTGTTCAGTTCTTGACATTTTGGTCAGAAATAGACTAAGGATAAATCTGACCCTAAGGTCCTCAAAAACGACAAGTATTAAAATGTGTGCAAATCTGGACAGTTTTGCGTAGTCTCACGGTTTTGGTTATATCTCTTGAATCCGAACTCCAAATGATGTGAGGTTTGTTTTTGGATTTAGTTCACTCCTTAAGCTTTAATTTGAAATTTTATTCACTGGAATTGGAGATTGTTTTCTTGTCTAAATGATTGTGAGAAAACAGACCATTGCAGTGAGGTTTTCATCTAGTGATATGCTTTGAAAATTATTGTAACTTCTCTTGTTGTATTAAATGCTTGGGATTGTGGCACTTGGATGGTGTGTGGACTGTTTTGAATGCTTGAGAGTGTTTTAATTAATCGATGCATGGCTTGAGTTTAATTACGAGATAACTTGGGGCTTAATCGCACGGGTAAGCATGAATTGAAACCCTAGTGACTAGGTAAAATCGTGAAGTGTTGATCCTATGGATATCGTGTTTAATTATGTGATTAGTAGGCTGCCTGTAGTTTCCCTTAAAGCCCTAAATGTGATTCCGATGATTACATATTGACAAGTAAACCTTTCTTGCACCCGGTCCCACGTAAACGTCGTTGCATGCTATATGACCTTATTATTTGATTACGTGAACTTCGAAATGAGTTATATGACTTGATTTACATGGCTGCCCCTTTAATATTCATAGAACTCCATGTGCTTTACGAGTGAAATTACCTGTCATATAGTGCCTCGCGTGTTTACTTGTCAATGTGCAATCTTATGACTGCTCGGAAGCAACCTACTTTGTTGTCCTCCAAATGTGATATATTAAATGTCATAAATGTGCATTGCATACAAGGTTGCAACCTTTCATTCCGGCATGGTAGCATTTCACGCACACCAGGCGGCATCGGGCTTGCCGGTGCAACCGTGACTACCATTGTCCAATTTTCTCTCTCGCTTAAGGGATAGACTTCCTCGGAGAGTTGGGTCATAGGATTTCTGGGTACATCCGGAGTACACCCATTTGGCGTGATAAGGGGAAAATTTGAAGTCGGCCGCAACAACTGATACTAGAAATGAACTGAGAGCAACAACTCACCGTATCCTTTTCACTATGTGTATAAGTACTCTCGCTTGGTTCCTAGAGGACCTCGGGGAGGAAAGACGGGTAATTGTGTTCTTTTACTTTTACATTACATTATATACTTACTTGTGATATATGTCATGCTTGCAAAAGGGTTTTCATAATTGAACCGGAAAAAGAGTTTCAAAACTTATTTCTCGTTCCCCCTCGCTGAGTTCATAAGGACTCACCATCTTTTATCATCTCAGGTGAAGAAGACTAGGAACAGGTACCCGAGGACAACGTGCCTAATGATGATTCCTTGGAATGATTGCTTGCCCTACGTGCCTTGCTTGACTATGTCCATTTTGTGAACGATATGTTGTTTGAAGACTTTTTCTTATGTTGTTGTATTGTAAATGACCCTCGTTGTAATTTAGGGTCTAATTTTGGCTTGTACTGATTATAACTAGTTAGATACTTTCATGGTCGTTTTGCTATCGCTACTGGTTAGTATCTATCGCAGGCTTATGAAGTATCAGGTAAAGGATTAAGTAAAATGAATCTATCCAATCTTAAGCAGGTACTCATTGTTAAGCTAAGATCAACATGTACTTTGGTAACTAGGATTAACAAATAAACGAGACATAGTATCATGCTAGGTTATTCGTCAAACAAGACTTCGAGATAACTAGTAGGCGTTCGATTGGTTATAAATAGTAATCTTAGTTGGAAATGAAATTGAGATTGAAGTTTTGAGGCCTTTAAAAAATTAGGTCAAACTAAATAGCCCAATTACAGCCGTTATGCTGCCAGTTTTCCGGAGAATTTATGGAGTTTAGGCTAAACGTTAAGTACTTAACCTTTATGAACGATGAAGTACGTGAAATGACTCGGAAGTTTAGATCACACCCTAGTTTAACCTCTATAGGTCGGGTTGGGGCGTGACACCTTATCTTAATGGTATCAGAGCTTAGATTGCTTAAGCCGGGTTTAACTCTCGGACTATAGGTAGAAGCCCTAAGGTAATTGAGATGACTTGTTTATATGTGTTATTGTGTGACAATATCAATTGTGCCTTCTCTGTTTCTATGTGCTTATGTGATTAACATGTCTTAACTGTTTCTAGAATTGTGTATCTATATAAAATTGTATGTTGCATACCTTATTCATTAAATTCTTGTTTGTCGTATTCCAATAAATTGTGCATCATAATCTGTGCCTTTAGATGGGCGGCCCTAGTACCCGTACTACTAATAGGAGCGGTGAGCCCTAAGAGACCGGAGATGCTTATCAAACTAACCCTGGCATGGCTATGTTTAACATGATGGCGAATGCCATGGATCGCATGTCGCGAGTGATAGAACGTCAAGATACTCGTGAAGCAAACAACAACAACAGGAATGATGGTAACCATGGAAAAAATAGCAGAATGCGGGAGTTCCTTGACTTTCGCCTGTCCAAATTTCACGGTGAAGCTGATGATGAAAAGGCAGAGGCTTGGCTGTCTAAGATTGAAAGGATTTTCAAACCACTTGACTATACTGATGAAGAAAATGAGGAGTTCGCTGTGTTTCTGTTACACGGGGATGCTGAGCACTGGTGGCACACTGTAGAGGCACTTTGGGAAACTGATCAGACACCTCGCTTGTGGGGTAATTTCATTAAGGCATTCAAGGAAAAATACATACCTGCAGTTTCCAAGCAGAGGCGGATTGAGGAATTCATGCACTTGAACCAGGGTAACATGACAGTGGCCTAGTACGAGGCTCGTTTTGACCGACTTTCCCGTTATGCTCAATACATGGTCAGTACCCCTGAGGCGAAGATGTGGAAATTTACGAATGGGTTGAGGCCGAAAATTCAAGACCAGTTGGCTTCGCATGACTTTACTACCTATTTTGCTCTCCTTGCGGCTGACTCCCGAGTTGAGAAGAGAAAACTTGATAGAGCCGGTTCGAGCCAACCAAATAAGAAACCATCCCAGCCTCCAGGTCACCAGAGGAAATTCCAAAGCCAGAGTCGTAGTCAGGGCCAGAGCCAGAACAGACCAGTTAATAACCGTGGCCCGACTAAAGCACCATCAGCCTCTTCCACCCGCGGATCCACAGGTAGTTCACCTGCTACTCAGTCTATCAACTGTTCTTACTGTGACAAGAAGGGTCATACCGAGGCCCAGTGCTGGAAGAAGTCAGGACGATGTGTGCGGTGTGGCAGTGATCAGCATCAGATCAAGGATTGCCCTAAATGGCAAGGAGGACAAAATCAAGTTAAACCAGTTGGTAGAGGCAAGACTCCAGTTCCTAGAGTTCAGGCCCGAGCTTATGCTATTGAGTGCGAGGAGCTTCCAGAGGAGACCGCTGTTGTTGAAGGTACATTCTTGATACTGAATCAACCTGTTAGGGTGCTAATTGATCCAGGTGCTACTCATTCATTTATTACTCCCTTATGTGTGCAATGTGTGAAACTATGAGTTGTATGTTTGCCTTACGAAGTAGAAGTCGGTACTCCGATGGGTTCTAAACTCGTTACTAGCTCAGCTTGTAAAGCATGTAAAATCCAAATTAAGGATAGGGAATTCTCAGCCAATCTTATAGTATTACCCTTTCGAGACTACGAAGTCATCTTAAGGATGGACTAGTTGGCAAAGCATCATGCCCAACTAGATTGTTGAACGAAAATTGTAACATTCCAGATACCTTGTCAACCAAAATTGGAGGTAATGGGTCGAAGAGACCTCACCGGGAGTTCCATCATTTCATCTACAAAAGCAGTGAAGTCCTTGAGAAAAGGGTATAGTGGATACTTAGCTTACCTCATCAACAAGCCGTCGATGTTGGAGGAGATGCCAGTGATTAAAGATTATGCGGATGTGTTTCCAGAAGAATTACCTGGTTTACCCCCAAATCGGGAGATCGAGTTCATTATAGAATTACTGCCTAGCACCCAGTCAATATCTAAAGCTCCCTATCGTATGGCACCAGCCGAGATACAAGAACTGAAAGACCAATTGCAAGGATTGTTGAAAAAGGGGTTTGTTCAACCAAGCTCTTCTCCGTGGGATGCGCCAGTCCTATTTGTAAAGAAGAAAGATGGAACGTTGAGGCTATGCATCGATTACCGAGGATTGAACCAAGTAACCGTCAAGAATAAATACCCACTTCCACTGATCGACGAGTTATTTGATCAACTTCAAGGAGCTAAAGTGTATTCGAAGCTCGACTTGAGGCAAGGGTACTATCAGTTGTGGATCAAAAAGGAGGATGTGCCTAAAACGGCTTTTAGGACGAGATATGGGCATTATGAATATATGGTGATGCCATTTGGCCTAACTAATACCCCTACAGCTTTTATGGACTTGATGCACAGGGTGTTTCAACCCTACTTGGACCAATTTGTAGTGATCTTTATTGATGATATTTTGGTATACTCGAAATCCGAGGCTGAGCATGAACAACATCTGCGGTTGGTACTGCAGAAACTTCGAGAGCATCAATTGTATGCAAAGTTTAGCAAATGTGAATTTTGGTTGCAGCAGATTGCAATTCTAGGGCACATCATATCCCAAGAGGGAATAGCAGTGGATCCAGCAAAGATAGAAGTAGTGATGTCTTGAAAGAAGCCGAAAAATATTACGGAGGTTCAGAGTTTTCTTGGACTAGCCGGCTATTATCGGAGGTTCGTGAAGGATTTCTCAAAGATTGCAGGACCGCTTACAAAGTTCATTCAAAAGAAAACAAAGTTCGTGTGGAATGACAAGTGTGAGAACAGCTTCCAAGAATTGAAGAAAAGATTGACTACCGCAACTGTTCTTACATTGCCTAAAAGGAGTCAAGGTTTTGTAATCTATAGCGATGCTTCGAAGGAAGGACTGGGTTGTGTGTTGATGCAAAATGGTAGAGTGATTGCATATGCTTCTAGGAAACCGAAGCCATATGAATTGAATTATCCGACGCATGATTTGGAGTTAGCGGCTATTGTGTTTGCACTCAAGAAATGGAGGCACTATCTGTGGGGTAACAAGTTTGAGGTATTTACTGATCACAAGAGCTTGAAATACTTGTTCTCACAAAAAGAGTTGAACATGAGGCAAAGGCGGTGGATGGAGCTTTTGGATGATTATAACTGCACAATCAATTATGTGCCCTGTAAAGCAAATGTAGTTGTAGATGCCTTAAGTCGGAAGGCGAGCATGGTAAAACTGGAAGTTAAGGTGCAGGAGTTGGTAGAGGAAGCATTTTTGTGCAAAACCACAATTGACTCAAAAAGGGTTACTATTTTCCACTACACAAGTTCAATCGACCTTGTTGTCTGAATTACGAGAGGCTCAACAGAAGGACCAACAGTTTTAGAAGATTAAAAAAAGCAACACAGATTTTAAGTTTCATGATGATGGTATTTGGAGGTTTAGGAATCGGATTTGTGTTCCTAATGAGCCAGAGCTGAAAAAGAAGATTCTTGAAGAAGCCCATAATTCAAGATATACTATTCACCCCGGCGGAACAAAGATGTACCGGGATTTGAAGCAACACTATTGGTGGAATAACATGAAGAGAGAGATTGCGGAGTTTGTGACATGCTGTTTGACTTGCCAGAGAGTCAAAGCAGAACATCAACGACCAGCAGGTTTACTTCAGCCGTTGGAAATTCCTCAATGGAAATGGGAACATATAACTATGGACTTTGTCATGGACCTGCCCAGGTCACGAAAGGGTCATGACACCGTTTGGGTTATAGTGGATAGATTGACCAAGTCAGCGCACTTTTTACCGATGAATAAGGAAGATAGCCCTGAGAAATTGGGAGATATGTATGTGGCGGATATTGTAAGGTTGCACGGGATGCCTGTGAGTATTGTATCGGATAGGGATCCTCGTTTTACTTCCCAATTTTGGAAAAGATTGCAAGAAGCTTTGGGAACGAAGTTGAGTTTCAGCACGGCTTATCACCCTCAGACTGATGGACAATCTGAGAGAACTATTCAGATTCTAGAGGATATGCTGAGGGCGTGTGTTTTAGACTTCGGAAAAGGTTGGGAGAAATATCTGTCTCTAGCGGAATTCGCTTATAATAACAGTTATCAGGCCACTATCGGGATGGCCCCATTTGAGGCATTGTATGGACGTAAGTGTCGATTCCCAATTTACTGGGATGAAGTAGGTGAGACGAGGACTTTTGACCCGACCCTTCTACCTGAACTTATGAAGACTGTTGATAATATCCACCTCATCCGGAAACGGATGCTTACCGCCCAAAGCAGGCAGAAAAGTTATGCAGACCGACAAAGACGGAGCCTAGAGTTTGAAGTCGGTGACAAGGTGTTCTTGAAGATATCACATCGGAGGGGACTGATTAAACACGGCAAGGGTGGAAAGTTAAGCCCGGGGTTTGTAAGACCATTTGAGATCATTGAGAAGGTTGGCAAATTGGCGTATCGCCTGGAGCTACCCCAAAACCTCTCCAATAATCATGACGTCTTTCATGTTTCTATGCTACGGAAGGATCACCCTAATCCATCGCATATCTTGGAGCTAGAGCCGTTGCAGTTTCGGGAGAACTTGTCTTATGAAGAGAAGCCCATTCGGATCCTAGATCAGCAAAATCGGGAGTTGCGCAGCAAATCTATACCGATGGTGAAAGTGTTGTGGGATCATCATGGAGTTGAAGAAGTAACGTGGGAAAGGCGAGACCAGATGGAGAAACAGTATCCAGCATTATTTCAAAGGTAATATTAAATTTCGGGACGAAATTCTTTTAAGGAGGGGAGGATGTGAGGCCTGACATCGATTTGCGTGAGATACCTCGTTTCATGTGCCCTAATCTAGATTTGCATGCCTTGACCTAGGTTTAAGAGTCGTGTTTCATTTTGTGTGCCTTGCATTGAATTATGTGCATACATTTAGGGTTACGTGTATTTATTTGGAAAACGTGCATTTTTCTCTTAGTTCGTACCTTACCTCGTAGTGCGTGCCCTAAACCTAGAAAAGCGTGCTCGCACGCTAATCAAGAAAGTATCTTACACGAAGCACTAGATCATTAATGAATCCTACAAACTTCACTAACTAATATTAAAATGCTAATTCAACTCACTAGAAGACGAAATTGCACCAAAAGCTAGACATTTTTATTTTTTATTATTTATTCTTTTGCATATTCCAAGCACTCAATTAAATAATGCTCAAGCAAGACAAAAAAATTCAGAATTTAGCTTGCCTTGGCCGACCATGTAGGAGCTCTTGTGCATGCTTTGCATAATTCAAATTAAACTTAGACAACCTATGGCACAAAGCATAAAAAAAAAAAATAACCCAAAACCTTACCCAATGCACCCAAAATCTCGACATATGCAAATGCCCATGCTAGGTGATTCAAAAACATGCTCTTGAAGACACAAAAATCAGAATTTTCAAGGCCCTAGGCCGACACAAGCATCAAACCCTTCAAGCTTTTCATTTTCTTTCATTCTTTTTCTTTTTCTCTCACTCTCTCATTTCTTCTCTCTCTCTCTCGGCCCTAGCTAAAATTTTACCCTCTTTTATCATCTCAGGTGAAGAAGACCAGGAACAAGTACCCGAGGACAACGTGCCTATTGATGATTCCTTAGAATGATTACTTGCCCTATGTGCCTTACGTGACTATGGCCATTTTGTAAACGATATATTGTTTGAAGACTTTTTTTTATGTTGTTGTATTGTAAATGACCCCCATTGTAATTTGAGGTCTAATTTTGATTTGTACTAATTATAACTAGTTAGATACTTTTATGGTTGTTTTGCTATCGCTACTGGTTAGTATCTATCGCAGGCTTATGAAGTATCATGTAAAGGATTAAGTAAAATGAATCTATCCAATCTTAAGCAGGTACTCATTGTTAAGCTAATATCAACAGGTACTTTTGTAACTAAGATTAACAAACAAACGAGACATAGTATCATGCTAAGTTATTCGACAAATGAGACTTCGAGATAACTAGTAGACGTTTGATTGGTTATAAATAGTAATCTTAGTTGGAAATGAAATTGAGATTGAAGTTTTGAGACCTTTAGAAAATTAGGTCAAACTAAAGAGCCCAATTACAGCCGTTATGTAGCCGATTTTCCGGAGAATTTATAAAATTTAGGCTAAACGTTAAGTACTTAACCTTCATGAACGATGAAGTACGTGAAATGACTCGGAAGTTTAGATCACACCCTAGTCTAACCTTTATAGGTCGGGTTGGGGCGTGACAGTCTCAATTTCATGCTCTTCTGTTGTGAAGGAACACGGTAAAAAATATAACACACAGATAGTAATAGCATTGGACTAAGAAGGGAAGTTGGCGGTTCTCTACTCAAATCCGTTCACTGTCATTCCTCCGTCAACAGCAATAATCTGTCCAGTTACGTATGAAGCAGCAGGAAGGCAGAGGTAAGCCACTAAAGATGAGACTTCTCTTGGTTCTCCAGGGCGCCTTAGAGGAGTTCTAGATATTACCTTATCCAAGAATTCCTTGTTCTCAAGCAACTGCAAAACAAAGCTGGCCGAGTCAAAAAACAGAATTGTCCTGGATGAACTACAAAAACTATTAGTAATCTAAAAATAGATCAAAATATTCTGAGATAGGATATTATATATCAACTAATGTTTGATCGCACAAAAGTTGAGACAAATATATTTAGTAGAAAAGGTAAAATGTTCTATTGGCATCTCTTCCGATTCAAAATTATCATAGGATCACAAGGCAATATATCATCTCCAAGAAAATTGAATCTGGTCCCTCAATAATTAACTTCTATTGCTCTCACAATATCCAGAAAGGGAAAAAGAAATGATATACACTCCAATGAAGAAGTAAATTCTGTCATTTTACAGTCATGGCATGTGTTGTCAAGGGAATAATGTGCTGAACACTAACTAAATTTTGATAGGCAAAAGTTAAAACAACATATAGTCAAAGAGGTAAGAGGGTGATTGGCATCTATTTCGGAAGAACATATTCACATGACCATACTTCAACATATAATCTCCTACAAAATAGAATGAAGTACCTTATTGATCAACTCTTTTTGCTCTTCAACTATATCTAATCATAGACATCCCTAAACCAAGTAAAATCTGATATATTACTCATTCTATTTGTTATCAAGGGACAATCTGCTGATGCAAATTGGACTCAGAAACTTTAATACCTTTCAGTGCCAAAAAACTTTCTTTAGTTATATTAATACATTAACCATGATCAGAAAAAGTGGCATCAACGTGTTTGTGCTTTATCACATGAAAATTGACTTTGAAAGGCACATAAAAATTAAGAGAATCAGTATGGAAAAGAGAAAAAGGAGGTGGGTTGATGGTCCTCAATGCTCCCTCCCTGGAAGAGACCCTCTACAGGCATCACAGGCTTCAAGCAACCGTATGCTTTTCAATTCATGCACTGAATCAAATCAAAACAATTGGAAATTTTCAAATTTGATTTATACCAAAGTTTGTGTTTACGGTTATTTAGTCTCATGAAAATAAGGCATGTTATCAGTTGTTTGATCATATTTGTCATCATCCGGTTTACATTTACCTTTACAATGTTAGTCCTAGAACAAGTCATACATTTACTAATACATGACTACATGAAGACAGGAGGGACAGGAAAGAGGATGACAGGAAGACATTGTGCAGTGGTAGAATGTTTCCACCATCTATTTTGTGGCTTAAAGTTCTTATACTATATTATAATTTTGCTTCTCTGGGAAGTCAGACTCAGGTTATCTCAAATTTGCAAGCAAACTGTCAATTTTGTACAATGGTACTAGTCTTGACATAAATAATTAATTAGCTGCAGCATTTACATTTTCTAAAACGATAATAATCACTTCAGAAAGACACAGTTCTCAACAAATCATTATCTATCCAGTCTAAACACATTTTACTACTATGTATCTATTTTCATAAATTTTTCTATACTCAATGGAGATCTATAAGAGCTACTTCCTATTAGAGAATCCAATTGCCCCACATGGATAAATTAGGATATTCAAGACCAGTATATAAAATTTTGGACTACTCAACCCAGTGTATGAAAAGGCAACGCCTAGGCACTGAAGCGCACCCTCAACGCCTAAGGTGCGCCTTGTTGCACCTCACCTCAGCACAATAGCAAAGTTACCTACGGTGGGGCCTTTGCATGCAAATTTGTTTCCAAATTTGTAATGTAGTGCTTTTTGATGAATATCTACATCTTTTAGATATTTTTTGGTTAAAGTATTATGAAATTAAAGTTTTTATTTTACATAATCTTTGATTTCATAGTTTATTTTTCATAATATAGAATGCGCCTCACTTCGCTAAGGTGCGCACCTTAGCCTTGCGCCTTGCGCTTTGCACCTAGGCACTAGGACCCCCTAGCGCCTCAGTGCGCCTAACGCCTTTTTATACATTGACTCAACCACCAATTGGTTTTAAGATAGAATTACAAGCTATTCTAACACTTCCAACTCATGCTGTGATCCTTATGGAAACCACACTTCCCCATGCCCCAAGTGTGGCTTTTTTTTTTTTTCTCCATGTTGGAGATCCGTAAGTTAAATCTTACGCTCAATAGATTTGGACAGTGTTAAGTCCAAAGCAACATTCTATAAGGACTGACAAGATTTTATAGTTCATTTGGAGAACCGTTTTAGCTACAAATCACACAGAATGACAACACCATGATGGAGTTGAGATACTTGAGTAGATACGCATCATTGCAAATATTTTCAAATTTTGTTAAACTATACAATTCACAGATGTACCAGCCCTTTAATAGTTCAAAAAGTATTACCAGATTTTAGAAAAAAATAACCATGCACAGACTATATTCTCCTAGATGAATGAGAAAGATAAAAAGGGGCTATAATTGGAGATAACATTGTTTCTTGTGCAGGTCATTTAAAGTTTAGATTTAGTTTAACACAGTACTGAGTATAGAATTGATTGACAACATTGCCCAATCTCATGAGAGCATTGGATGTTCCCAAAAGAATGGGTACTATAGGGACGGGTGAATTCAATGGTAGATGCCTATTGGCATTCCAGCAGTCTAGCCTTAATTTTCGTTTGAGGAGCTATGTGAAAATTATTGGACCTAAATTATCGACAGGATCTTCAAACACGTTGAAAATTCATGTCAAAGTTGCTCTCCCACTGAAATGCCTGTATACTCCCCAACTTGAGAAAGTACAAAAGAAATCTTTTTGATACATCAGCTACTCCTTCAATCAAGAAATAATTAACTATCTGGCCGCACTACTATGACCCAACAAGATTTGGTCTCTGCTTTGGACAAGTCAAAAGCTATTTTCCTCTTACATTTTGTACATGTTCTTACACAAATCATATCGTTAAGTTGATTGCTTGATTTTATAAAACTAAAATTTCCTAAACATCATTATTTTTTACTAGGATCTCTCTTTAGGATGGAGAAAGTCATCAGTTCCAAGACTGAACAAGCATAATGTTGCTAGTATAGAAAGCTCAGTATATTATATGATGATTGACTTGCAGGTGCTAAATTCGCTTAACAACCCATATTAGAACACATATGGCAAGTGTATATGTTAGAATAGGGGGCTACAGCGGACATGAATCACTTCCTTTATACCTTTTATTTTACCATTAGTTGTAAAAGTGTCAATTCCATGCCCTTGAAACCTAAAAAGGTGTCTACATAGGCTTTCTGGTGCTACATCTGACCAATCAACTCAGTAGATGAACTATTTTAACAGTTCATATCAGAAACAACTATAAAATCTTGAAAGTCATGAAAATGGATGAACATTACATGTTCGACAAGCGAGGTTCTGATGTACCAGGGTGCAACACAATTAACTCGAATGTTGTCTTTCGCCCACTCGCAAGCCAAATTCTTCGTAAGCTGATTTATCGCACCTGCGAGTAGGAAAGATGCAAATCAAAATGCTCTATTTTCATCATCATGTACCAGTAGAACAGAAGTCAATGTTTTGCAAGAGTGATGTACCTTTAGTTGCTCCATAAATAGATCCAGACATTAAGTGAACCAGCCCAGCAACGGAGGATATGAACACCATGCTTCCAACTCCAGATGCTTTAAGATACGGATAAGCAAGTTGACTGAAATGATAGGAAGATTCTAAGTTGGTAGACATGATCGTCGAATATTCTTCAGCAGAGTATGCAACAGTTGGCTTCCTGATGTTCGTCCCAACATTGTTTATCTACAACCAGAAGATCATTTAAGGTAGCAATTATTGCAAAAGTACAACACAAAAATATTCTGAAAGATGAGTATATTAACATCCGGTGAAGATATTATTAGGAACAAGCAACTTCCCAACCTAGAAAGAAGTTTGCACTAGAAAAACTCAAGTTCAAGATAGACTAGTCAAATGACTAAGAGTTTTAGTTTTTTCTGATATAATGATGTCCTGACATTCTCTTTTTATTGCTCATAGAGACAATGCCTTCTGGAAGATATAAATTGAAAAAAAACTGTTTTACTTAGTATACAACTCATGCTACATTATTTATGTGACAATTAGAATTTGCAGCTTGCCAATAGTCATGAGATCAAGAAACCACAGACCATATCTTTGTTTATAGTTCAAGAAAACTGTCTCTGAATAGTGTCCCAAAGCTGTTCTTCACTCCTTATCGTGGAACAATGCTTGAATTCTCAGAAAGCATATTTAGCAGTTTTGTACTTGTACAAATACGAAAATTTGAATGCAATGAAACGGAGAATTTCGAGCCGCAAACAGCTTAACTACTGGCTGAATGCCTCTCAAAATTATGTATTCTTATCTTGAATCAGAATCTCACTTTCCAACGAGAAAAAATTAAAATTCCTGGAGCGTTACATGGTTTACTAAAAAAACATAGCAGTTGAATTATTCAGGATCCTCATTGATTGAATTGCATTAACCACTAAAACAATATCAACACAAACTTGTTGTAAACCACAAGAAAATGGACTTATATGAAGAAAACTCGGCTTAATTCACAAATGGGTTAACCAAGCAACAAGCAGGACAGTACTCCTTTAAGCATAAATTGCATAATGATGACAAAGACACAACAAATTCAAGTTGTTTAGTAATGGTAGCATGACAATAACATAGGCAGTTCAAGTACATAATTGCATACATTCCATAAGACTTAACAATTACACTTAATTGCAAAAAGTGGACAAGAAAGTTGTTTCAACGATATAACTAACACAAAATAGCGGGTATGCCAGGGTTGTAAATGACATCGCGTTCAGAACTTATGGGGTTACTTACAAGAATATTGAGCTTGCCATCAAAAACAGTGGACACCTTTTCCATGAGCTGTTGCCTCTGTTCTCTAGATGATGCATCACAGACCGAACCTGAAATCTTAAGGCCTTTCGAGGCCCATTCTTGCAAGCGTTCATTTAGCTCTGCCTCATTTCTTGAACATGTGTACACTGTAGCACCGAGCTCGGCTAGTTCCTCCACAATTGCATGCCTAAAACACATAAAATGATCATAGCTTAATTGCACGTGAAGTTGTGTTATCGTAATAATCTAATAACTATATAACACGTGACTCAAGCCACTTCCTGTGTCATGTAGGAAGCTAGAGTTTCTCTATCAGATTACTATATAACTAGAGGTATAAAGTACATCTCCTGTCAGATTATTACGGGATCGCATACAACTTCTGCAAAACACGAATTTTTGTAATTTCTCCACACAAAAAAAAAATGAAAATATTGAGAGGGAAAGAGAGAGACCCAATGCCACGTGTGCCACCGGTGACTAGAGCGGTCATGCCAGAGAGAGACCATCTCTTTGAACTGCACTCTCCAGCCTTCTCCATTGACCCTGTATGCTTTCTGTCTTGTAGGCACGCACACACGCAGTGAGTGAGTGAAATTGGTCAATTCCGTAAGGGACTTGGGGAGTTACGTTCGTCGGCGGTTGAGATTACGATATTGTATGTTGAAGCCACGCCGTATTCTTTTGTCACCTTCGAGGGTTCCAACTTTGTAAATTTTTTTTGAGAGGGTCGTCTCTTTTACTTTTGTAATGTAATGTTGTTTTAATGTTATGAAATAAATTTAATAGTTATAATATGATCGTGTAATAATTGAAAGCTAATATGTTAAAAGAGTTATGATAAAATAATTTAAATTTTATATGATATAAGAAGGTTTAAATTCGTTGTATCATGTTTCAAATTTAAATTAGTATTATATATTTGAAGATAATTATCTTGCATATCAAATTTACTAATTTAAAATGGTTTGATAAATTATTATTTAAAAATTTACAATACTTATTCATAAACCCCTCTCATATCATATATATCTCATATTAATGTCTAACATTACAATTTTTTCCTTCCTATTGACATATTAAGTAGGCATACACATGAAGAATGAATGATGTTTTGCGTGGTGATAGATAATGTTAGTGATTAATTTGAGAATAAAAACGGGGTTAATGATAAGGTTAAGATGGTCCCCTCGCCATTTGTAGTAAAGATAGGGTGACAATAAGAGGAAAATGGTCCCTCCCCAAGTGAATGTTAGCTAATTTTAGTAGGAGTACTAAGGTCTCAATCTAAGGTTTTATTGTGATTATATTTTTTCCATTAAATATTAGTGTTGTTCCATGCTATTTTTGAGTATTAAGTTGTGGTAGTTTTGTCATCAAAACCAAACGAATGACTGCACAGAATATGTTTGAAAGATGAGATGCGAGTTTACCACACAATGCCTTTTCCTTTTCTATGTAATCTAAAAATTGTTGGTTATATGGGAATCAATAGAGATTACCAAAAAATTGGAAGCATAGAATATGATTTAAGAGGGTGTTGTCAACATAAACCGTGAATGCCACAAGGGGTGTAGAGTTTAATAATAGAAATGAATAATAGATCTGCCTTTTCCTACAATTGATTTTTCCTTTTTTCTTATGTAAGTGTTGGGAAAACATAAAAGAGATAAAGCACACGTTGCAATAGAAAAAAAGGTGAATTTTACAAGCAATTAGAAGAGAGGCCCAACGGATTGGATTGTCCAGTCCTGACCAGTTTAGTCTATTTACTGTAAAAGAATTAAGGAACAACTGTCACCGACCCGCAAAACGGGATCTGGGCATGTACGGTTATAGTGGGCTGGGCTATGGATATTTGGTATCTGGGCTAGCCACTTTTTAAGTAAATCCCTTCTATTTACAGTGGTCTAAAGAGTTTACTATATAATTTTATTTCGTGTGGCATCATTTATTCTTATTTTTTACGTCATAAATATTATACCATTTATTTCTTTTAAATAAATAAATATAATTTTTATGCGATGCGTTGTCTTATAAGATGCCCGATAAGGAGTAAATTAAAGTTTAGGTAATATATCGCATTAGTGAATTATAATACATGGAGCATATATTAGAACTCGAATCCACATCACAAATATTTATAATCTTGGATCCAATTTAATCCTATTTGAATGAGTTTGTCGTCATTAAAAAGTAAAAACTCCGTACTCTATGATTTTCTACGTCGCATAACTTCCGGTTTGCCTGATTCAACTTCGATTGGACATATTTAGTTCTCTCTACAACAACCCAATCTTAATCAATCCATTTTAATAATTTTAAAAGAGATTATATCATAACAATGCTTCAGTCACTTCATAGAAAAAACAGTTAATCGAAGTCCGATCTGAATCAAGAATTGTGTTCTCATCCATAAACTGTTGTGCATCACATATTTAGTTCCTCAAAAGCACATAAATTTACCAATAGTCTTTCAGTTTAGTAGTATGACTCTTGTTGTGAATGTGAAATATTGCGAGATCACTTTTCGTTTATGAATTCTTTAATATTTGTTGTAACATCATTTGAATAAAAAACAGAAAAAAGCACATAAATTCATTAAATTGAGTGCACTCAATCCTATGATTAGAATTCAACGAAAGCGAAGGATTAATTACTTGCATGGGCGCAAATAAATATATTAAGCATATGCCAGATCTGGCTTAGACTTTTATGGATCATCAACTAGATTTTATCAACGCTTGAACCAATTGATGTCACAGCTAGAATTTCAGCGACCACTAATTTAAATTCTGCTCATATCTTTGAAACAAATGTAGGGTTTGAAAATCTAATCGGTGCATGGATAATAATGGATTATAATTTGTATTCTTCACAACCATGAGCTCATCAAATTGACCTTCAATTCATGTCTAAAGCTCACACGTGCTCTGTCTCTTTCTGTATTACGTACACACCATATTGCTCAAACCAAAGAAACACTATACCACGTAGGTGAGAAAACTTTACTTTTTTTTTTTCCTCACCCTTGATAGAATTATATTAAATTTACTTTAAAATTATAAATATCGTGATATCTCAACGCTTGTTTTAGATTAGTCAAGAGTCAGGCACTATTTGTGATGAAAGGGTATAAGTTCAAACTTCTAACATTTGGTTAAAACGAGTCCCAACTCAACGACGATGCATGTTTATGTGTTCTTAAGGTATTTTTAGTCTAAAAACTTAATTTAGCCTCTACTAAATAAAATTATTTATACATAAATTTTATATTATGTGTTTTTAGCCCCACTAAATAAAAATAATATAAATTTATTAACCGCTACTCGATTAACCTACCTAAGTCTAAGATTTGGTGAGAACACTCTTATTGAATATCTATAATTCTTTGATAGTTACAGAGAAACTGACAATTCATGCCCCCCATGTGCCAATTGTCAGTCTGCTGTTTAATAGTACTGTTCCAATGAAGCTCAACTCATTAAACCCTAGTTCATAAACAAACCTTACACAGATGTGATCATCAGGCACTTGATGGAAACCAAATTGAGCAATCTTCACTTTCTCTCCGTACCTTTCAAAACCCCTCTTCTAAACACTTTACAACCCGCGTGGAATAAATGGAACCCAACTCCAGAATCGCATCAAAAGCATGAAAAAGATGTCTTTAATATGACCACCATTAACGGAAGATAGTGAAGCAGTAACATTAAATCTCTCTATATATAGCTACTTCTCAATATCTATGCAAAATCCCTTTTTAAGTCAAAAGCCATGTTTCACCATCAATATTTTATCTTCATAAAGAGTGAAAAAGAAAAACAATTCTCTGCATCATGATCAGCAATCGCCGTGTATTCTGCAAGAACCTTCGGTACCAACCCAAAGGCTATAGCTTAGCTATTTCTAGGTTCTCTACAAGTGTTGTTAAACAATCTAGGCTTGTAGCTTTTGTCGTTTGAGATTGGAACACTTGTTTCTGGCAGTACATAAGCTTTGCTTCGCCTAATAATGCCTGCTAATGTTTTCATTTAATGCACATATATGTACAAATGTAAAAACAGAAGAGGGTAAGATGTTGCCAATGATAGGATATATTACTTTATAACATAGTTAAACTATAGTTTTTTCGATGTTTGATTATTCTATTTTTTGTTTTTTGATAACTAGAATTTAACTTAGGTAAAATCTTTATATTAGATCTGCTCGTAGGATTACAAATCATGTGGTGTAATAGTGTGTTTGAACGCATGTTTCAGTGAGTCGGGTCTTTTACCAGTGGCAGAGCCACTCTTATATCTATAGGGGTTGAGCCCCCACTCAACTCAAATTTTATCTCACAATGTGCGTATTTTTAAGATATTTTTAGGTTAAAAAATATAACCAATTCAGCCCCTACTAAAATTTTTTATCTACATATGAGTCTTAAATTGTGTGTTTTTAGCTCCCACTGAAGTAAATCCTAGATACTCTCCTGTCTTTTACTATTAGATCTATTAAATAGCGCAGTAGGAGGTGATATCACCTTATTTTTATCACTTATTTATTACCTTATATGTGAATGATTAATTGGTATGCTAAAAGAATATATAAAGAGGAAAAAAATATTTATTATTTTAACATGTCAATTTAACATCTATATACGAAGTTATAAACGGATGATGAAAATAAGGTGTTATTAAGTTAGCCACATTCAAATGAGGGTGTATAGCAACTAAAAAAAAAATTATTACATTGAACCTTTTTCATTGTATGAGTACCACATCCCCTAACTCTTAATTATGAGTTTACGAGAGTACCCCCTAATTTTATGTGAGTGCATACACTTAACTTCGGGTTGTCGTAGCAATGCTCATTGTTGAAATTAAATCTATAAGAGGGAAAAAAAAAAAAAAGGAATGAGAAGACATGTACAGAAAAGGCTGTGAACCGCTGCAGTTAAGATAATGGTTGGTAGAAAGGGATATCTGTGTCCTGATATGTGCTTTTAACTGTAAATCCAATTGGATGCAGTATCCAAAATTGTCACTTCTTCAGTTCTTCTCATTACACCCACAAACGTTACGAGTCCCTTACTTTGTCTCACGTTCAATCTTGCTGCTTACTCATGGTACCAAGAGTGCACTGTGTAATTACATGAAAATTCTGAAGACTAGCTCAAGCTCAAGAAGAAATGCAGATAATTACTACAGTACAAATATTTGTGGAAACACTTCTGCACATAGTAGAAAATGTCACTTGGTTTCAAAATCAGGGTTCATTGATACTAGATAATGGTTAATTGTCATGCAGGAAAATAATGGTTCATTACACACCATCAAGTTTCAATATTCTATGTGAAAGATCTTCCGAGAAATTGGCGGAACCATTAAATGGTGTGTGGGGATTTCCTAAAGTTTATTGAAAATATGTGTTTTTTTAAGATCTTTTTAATAAACTTTTTAGCTTTTATAGAAAAAAATTATCCGTATGGATATTGAATTGTGTCTTTTAACCCTTACTGAATAAGATCCTGAATCCACTCCTATTCCAAGGGTCTCTACAAAAGTCAATCTTGTCAACTTGATTTACAAGTTTCTTGATGGAAATTTTTAACTTTCGAGAACATGTCTAGTTTGATGAGACATATTAAAAGTAAAAGTTAGTTAGGTATAAGAGATGCAAAGAGAGATGGAATCCTTCAAAGTAGCAAGTCTGAAGATAAAATTTTGATTTCATTCATGTAATTTAATTAAACTACAGAAAAGTCATTGAAATTGTGCTTGCTATATGCTAATACTAGGTCAAAGATCAGCGCAACTTTTCCTAAATTGTAAAAATACATTTTTTCTTCTTCACCTAAACATAATGAATTGCCTTCAAGGATGTAGCTCTACTTGACTGCTGGTGGATCACCCAGCCTGAGCTCAAGATCTATGTCTTCCATGGAGTTGATCTTGATTCGAACAGCATCTTCCTGCATACGATATCTATCATTTGAACATGGTTTGTGCAAGAGTGGCAATGGTGAAACAGCAGTGGTTTTGTGTCTTTTGCACTTAATTGTCTCTTCATGATTGAGCACCATGGATTCTTCTATCTTTCTATTCTTTTCAACGGTGGTGTTTGATGAATTTGAGATGCCAAGAACTCTAACACCATTGGAATCAAAACTAGGCGGAGACAAGGAAGAAAGAAACCGTTTTGAGCATTCTTTATCAATTAAAGATGAGGAAAAGGGATGAGAGATGTAAGCATGTTGATCACTAGAGCTCTCTTGTGAAAAAATGGCGGAAACCCTAGAACCAGATGAGACAGATGAGGAAGATGAAACATAGCTAGGACCTAATATATTTCTAATATGGGACTGATTTTGAGCCGCCATTGATTGACCATGGAGTTCTTCAGTTGCTGAGCTAAGAGATTGTTTCAGTCTAGCTCTATCTCTTCTGTGGACATTCATATGACCACCTAGAGCTTGAGCTGACCTGAATTCTCTTTTACAAAAGCTACAAGAATATGATCTTGGAGGCCATACAAACCCTCCAAGAGGACCAGCTGCATCTTCTGCAAAAGCTTGTTCTTCCCATGATGAGTTGTTGATGATCATTGAATTGAGAACATGTTTGCTCTTCATCCACATCAAGTAGTGTGTGTATGGCTCCATTGAACTTACAAGTGAAGAGGGTTGAAGAAGAACTTTGTC
Source organism: Ehretia macrophylla (assembly GCA_037974665.1). Taxonomy (NCBI): domain Eukaryota; kingdom Viridiplantae; phylum Streptophyta; class Magnoliopsida; order Boraginales; family Ehretiaceae; genus Ehretia; species Ehretia macrophylla. Next base: position 48,780,260 of record CM075769.1, on the reverse strand, counting down.
TTTGGTTGGAGAAATTCTAAGTGAAGAGCAACAGATACATATAGATGGATGAGGAGAGCCTTGCCAACTTCATAATCAATGCATGACAGCAACTACAGAATCTATTAGGAAAAGAAAAGAAAAAAAAGTTGAGCTGAAGAAGTCTTATCATTTTGGAAGGTGCAATTTAGAAGCTAGTTTGTCTCATTCAGTGTGTTAACTCCATTGGATCAAGCAGGTTGCTCAATAGACATTCTTTTATTATTTGTTTTTGTTATAATAGAGTTTGAAATCGGTGGTTTAAATTCAAAATTTTGATAATAATATATCGTTATCTGACCATCTCACTCAACAATTGGGGTATAGGCAACTTATCAATTATTACTATCTATTTTGGCAATTCTTTCAAGAGAGCTATAGTGGTTAGCTTATGAAACTGTTGTATATTTGAAGCTCATGTAGGTTAAAAATAGGGTTATCTATTGAATAATCAAAATGTGAGATCAAGTCAAACAACATCAAAACAAGATTAGTATTCTAATTATAAACTTATTATTATTATTTTTAATTCTAATAATAAAATTCAAATTAAAAAAATGTTTCATAGGTAGACAAAAGTCCATCTACAAATGTTAAAGATTATGGACAAAAAAGTCATGCATGTGAAGCTTAATTAAACATGTTTTGCTAAATTAATATCTATAGAACAATCTGATGCAAGTTTTCCGTTGCAAAGTCATTGCTAATTCATCACGAATTAGTGACTAAATATTTTTTATCGATAAATTTGTCGCTAAATAATAACGGACTTTTTACCGTCACTAAAATTCGTCACTCATTTCAAATTTTCTCGTCGTGTCTCGTAAATGTTGCCATCAATATGTTTAGTTGCATGTAAACAAATGAATTGAATAATTTTTATGATAATGATTTCGTCACTTCAAAAATTTCAATTTTGTTTGCGTAGTGAATGTCTCGAGAATCTTTCTAGTCTTTGCTTCAATATCACGTTAATTTAAAAGTCAGACAAACCATTAACGTCTCCTCTATCTCTCGTACAATTCTTTTGCTTGATCATACATATAGAATAAAATGCACCATATTTTCTGTATTTTTATAAAATTATATTATAAACTTTATGTTTAAAAAATTATGTTATAAATTCTATGTTATAAAAATGTTGTACATGAGGTACCCCATGTTATCTATTTTTCTGTTAATTTTAACGTGGTGTATAATACGCACGCCTATGATATAAGTATGACATTTATCAGAAAGGGTATTTGTAACTTTTTTAATATTAAAATGGGGTATTTATCACTTTTTAAATATCAAATGGAGGTATTTACAACATTCTTCATTTTGTAATATGATTGAGAAAATACCTTAAATAAGGGGGAATCAAAATGAAACTGATTATTGCACGATCTTTTATTGTGCCCAAATTGCAAACACTTGTGATAAGTATGTATAAGAATTATAGGTGTGTGTATTCCATTCCACGTTAAAATTAACAGAAAAATAGACGGAGGGAAGGGGGAGGAGAAGTCATATGCAACGTTTTCCATAATATATGGTTTACAACGTGACTTTTTTTGAAACATAGAATTTATAATGCAACTCTAAGAAAACACAGAGGGTATGATGCATTTTACTCTATAATGTAAATTTATATTGAGGGTAAATAACTAATTTGGTCACTTATTTTTAGGGTTTGTGTCATTTTAGTCTTTATCTTTCAAAATGTACAATTTTAGTCCTGTATCTTTACCATTTGTCCCGACTTAATTCTTATCTTTCAAAATGTACCCTTTTAATTAGTTTCGTATGCTTACCATTTGTCCCAACTTAATTCTTATCTTTCAAAATGGTGGAGGACTAACGTGAACCATAAAAATAAATATAAAGACTAAGTTGAGACTAAATGGTAAAGATACGAAACTAAAAGAGTATATTTTGAAAAATAAGGACTAAGTTGAGATAAATTGTAAAAATATAGGACAAAAATAGTACATTTTAAAATATATGAACTAAAATAACACAAACTTTAAAGATAAGATACCAAATTAAACATTTCCCCTTATATTTTTGTACTGACTACGTATATCCATATGGCATTCTAGTTTGAGGAGACCATGTTGATTACTCTCTTTATGTTAAGCCGGCTTGTTTGTACTAAGCACTAAGATGATTCAAGACGTAATCTTTCTTTCCTTTTTTTATTTTTTAACGAAAATGAACATCCATTTTTTCTTTTTTCTTTTTTTTGCTAAATAATGAATATCTTACGAAGCAACTTTTCAAGATCTTACGGTTGAATCAGGACCCAATCAACATGTAAGACGATGATTCTAGTCTGTTTGAGAACCCCATTAGCACTTTGTTGAAGTTTCTTTGAACCCACTTGAACTTGATCATGAATGCAATTTTGGAAGAGAAGTGTTGTGAGTACAATATTTTAGCTCTTTTATAATATTTTAATTGAGATAAATGGCTTTGCAATAAATTTTTATAATACTTTAATTGAAAAAAAAAATCGTTGCAATATGTCTTGTTACAATAATTGTTTAACTGTTTATAAAACTAAAATTTTTTACAATGGTTTTATTTAATTGCAATAATTAATATAATATTTTTTTATCACTTTTTGTTAATAGTTACTTGTGAGATTAATCTTACTCAATGATTTTGAAATTATAGTTAATTGCAACGGTTTGAACTTTTCTAAACTGTTGTTTAGTGTTTATAAAAAACTGTTGCAATAGAAAATTTGTAACAGAACTATATATAATGGCTAAAGTCATTTGTAATGGTTGTTAATCTTTTTGTAACAATTTTAAGTGTTGCAACATGTAAAAAATATGATAATAAAAATAACATTGGAGCGTAACACAATTATTAACTAAATATCACACAAGTTCTAGCTAGAAGGTAGACTAGCATACGAAAGAACTCGTGCGCAAATAATAGAAATTGCAATGGAAAAAACATATAAAAACACGACTATCAACCGGATACAAACCAATTAACGAGTAAAAATCACAAGAGCATCATCATATAAACTTGAAGAAGAAGCTTAATTACCTTAAGGTCAAAAGAGAGATAAAGATGCTTTGACTTTAACCCCAAACTAGAATTCTCCACGTTCACACACACACACACACACACCCCACCTCATGCTAGAGGAACGAGGAGGAAGCATGATCAATGTAGCACACGCTCATCAATGAGGTAAGAATTTTCCCTAATCAAGTAAAAAGTTGCGCTCTTTGGCTATTTGGATGGATATATAGGATAATTCTCTTGTATTAGTCAGGTGTGTGATAATTAATTAGATATTCTACCACAAAATTGAAATTTCCTTAGGAGATATCAAGAATCATAATTTCTTTTGGATCAATTTCTCCTACGCATATTTTTGTGTACTTACCAATATACATATAGTTATACTTGATAATTTATGCGAGATTTCTCTTGCTTCATGTGATTTATCGTTGGACTTCATCGAAGCTTTTTTCAGAAAAAAAAAAGCTCTATAAAAGAATTTCATAAAAAAAAACATTATTTATTGTCTTCTCTTTTTTCTCTCTCTCTCTCTCTCTCCCTTCTTCCTTCGTGGTTTAACTTCTCTTTTTTCTTTTTTCTTTTTTTGCAGAAAGGATGCTCCAGAAAATTTTATTAATTTAAAAAAGGAAAATATACAAGGAGTGGAGGAGGACATAAAACCTTACCTCCACAAGAGGACGGAAAACTTACATATCCCGTTGTCCAACTACTCTAGAAGAGATACAGGATCCTAGAAAAAAAATAAAAAGATCAGAAAAACATTTTCACATCGAAACTTGTTTAACTTGTGTATAAAGCATTTTCATATCCGAGTTAGTTAATAGAGGCCGATTTGCACTACCAATCACATCGAAATTATAAATCTTATAATAAGAGCCTTTTAAATGACTAATGATTTGTCTTCACTAATAGCTACTAGTTTTTAATTTCAAAACGTTATTGTAGCCATGAGACGTAGAGCTAATTAAATCATTGAATACTGAAGCCGAATGTATATTAGTTATACCAAATACATATAAATAAATAAAAAAGTATTTGTAGTATTAATATATTAGCAGATTCTATCTATAAGATCATAACATTCTAATAAACCCAACTTGTGTATTAGAAAATAAAGAACCAAGGTTATTACTTCTTAAAGTATTTAGTACTGATTGCAACACAACAAAGAACTTAATAATATAAAATTTTGCGATCGCATTATTAGCTAATAATCGATGCATTCTTGCCGACATATGTGTCTAGGATGGTTTGAGCTATGTGTGACGTGCACTTGGTGGTATTTGACGGGAAAAAAAAAATCCGATATCTTTAATTCATAAGAGGTCAAATTCTGATATTTTTCTCTTTAAATAAAATCTTAATTCCAACTACCGTTTTATTAGAGATCTTACAATTAGAATCCCTTCTTTTTCCGATCCAGTTCCTCCACCACCATAAAAACACTTGGTGGCATGGTCCTATTAGTTAATTTAAAAACAGTATAGAAAATTTAGAAGCGCTCATTGTTATTGTAGATATAACTCATCTAATTAGTCTCTTATACATATATTACATATAGATATATTAGTTTAAGTGCACGTGACATATATTTTTCTTGAATCAATTTTTAATGAAAAGGTTCAAAACTATGTCATTTTAGAGTTAAATAAAAGTGAGTAGACAAATGACTCGAATCTAGCCTTTTAATTTAAACATAAATGATTTGTTATAGAAGATTTTTTAATTATCTCATAATTATTAGAGAGCATCCAAATTCGAAATTATTACACATATATAGACACATATATGTAGGTATAAAGAAACGTACATATATACATACATACACACATATATATATATATAAAGAGAGAGAGAAGAGAGAGAGAGGGGGAGAGAGAGAGATTGGTTTGGTTAAGGAAAATGGCAAGTGTAACACAAGCAGAAAAGAAATAAAATTGAAGCGTCGCATGCATTTAGACTTCAAGAAGCTTATAACTGATGCATTAACAAAAGTGTTAAGATATTACGAGTTTTATATTTATAAGAATATAGTTGGAGAACTAGCCTAGCGATTACTCTTGTTAAAATATTTGAAAGGACTACGATAAAAAAAAAAAAAAAAAAACAAATGATGCTAGATATTGATATTTAAACTAAACCCTAATATAATAGAACATATTCTTTAGTTTGAACTCGAAATGAAAATATCTTGGCCCAAATTTGGCGTTCACCCAAATCCTGAAATGTAAATATAATTTACCATACAAATCAATCATAATTTATTTTCATTAGTTAAACACATTTGATCTGAACATTCTACCAACTATTCTTTAAGAATTTCATGAAAGGAAAGTATTAATCATTTGGATATTCTAGTGGCGTGCTATTTCTTATGAGACACTCGTCTTTTATAATGTTCTAAACTACGTACTCATCCTTTGCATGCCACCCTTTGCCTTTTTGTGTCAAAGCATATATAGGTTTCTTATCATAGTAGATACTTTGACCACAAAAAATTCATCTTAGGTATTAAATGAACAATTTATTTTTAAAAAATAGATGTTTGGATTAGTATTTTTAAAACACTCAAATCTTTATCTTAATCAAACATAAATTAAAATTATCAAATTGATTGATTAAAATTTTTGATATAATCAGTTAAAATTAATCTAAGCAAATCACACCCTTAGTGAATTCTTAATCATGTTCCTCTTCTCATTAGACAAGTTTAAATAAAAGTTCAGTAAGCTTGGGCCGGCCCAGAATCGATGACTATCAGTGTGAATTGAGTCTTGCCCATTTATTTGGATTCTGAGATTGTCCGAGGTGATGCTTCATAGTGAGCTTTTAAAAAGCCCAAGCCTGAAAGGATCGAAGCTCAATTGTTTTAGCAAACCTCATGTATTTGTCCAAGTATATATACATATACATATATATAAATAAGAACTTTTGATCTTCTATAATAAAGAAAGTAATTTTATTGATACACAAAAGATGGACAGCATTAGTGCTTCAATTGACCCCTTTTTTTTCGGGGACATTTTTAGATTCTTTTCTCTTGACAATATGTAGAATTTAGTACAATCAAGACTTAATCCAACACTAAAAACAATGTAATTGGAACCGAGAGTTGTGATAATAGTCAAATAGTAATCTGTTAGAATAAGAATTTTCAAATTGAAATTACGACTTCAACCTCCATTGTAAAAAAATAAAAAAATAAAAAAACAATGTAATTGGGCTAACGTATGACACCTAGTCGTAAAGAGAACAAGGGTAATGTAATATACGAGTAGCTGGGTAGCCCACTTCACTTGTCCAATCAGAGAAAGGTTAGGATCATTCCACTGTATGCCCAGTTTAATTCTTCTGAAGTGTTTTATCTACTAATGAATGAATCTGAGGGCGTGTCGATAATTGAAACCTTTTTTTTTAATCCAAAAAGATAAATTTTAATTTACTTATATAACAAAATAAATAGTCAAGGTGGAAATGGGCAAGAGAATTTTACTTGTGATGTGATTTCTGTTTGATTAATATATCAATCTTATTAAAACTTCGTCGAAGATACTTCGATTGGCTCTATTTATTGTGACAAATCAAAACTTAGAAAAAATAATTCACCACTGAAACAAGCATTTGTCAATTAAAGACTTTATACACAAATGTATAAAACGCGTATGGTTTATGGAATGATTAAAATTATTTAATACATTAAAAAAAGTTAAAAATATTATCAAATTTCTAGAAATATTATATTGTTATGTTTGGTTTAAACTCAATACTTCTTAAAACATTGAGCAATTTCTAACATTGCTCCTAACTCAAAAAAATAAAAATATCATAAAAAAATATACAAGTCACGATACACTTTGTACTTTTTTATTTTTGAATTTTTAGAAATTAAACTTTAAATTTAAAAAATATAACATAAGTACTCATTAACTTTTAAAATTAAAATAAGTTTATTTGTATAATTTTCTAAATTTAAATTTAAACTTAAAATAATTAAAAAGTTAGATTCAATTTAAAAAGTTAATGAGTACTTATGTTATATTTTTTAAATTTAAAGTTTAATTTCTAAAAATTCAAAAATAAAAAAGTACCTATTAGATTTAAAAAATTATTTTAAATACAAATTAAAATTTATTATTGAATATTTTCTCTATTGTTTTATTTTCTTATTTTCATTTTTTATATTTCATATTTTATATCTTATTTATTTCATTCTTTTACTCCTTGTAGTGTGGTTATTTCTGTTTTTTACTTTTTCTAAAACATTCCAACTACTTGGGAACGTTAAATACCCACTCCTCATATGAGAATAAAAATTAAGCAAATGACATTTATATTGTATTTTCAGTAATGTGATATATTCATAAATATTTTTTATTCTCTCAGGAATCCTGTAAGATTTCGTGAACCAAATGCCACCTAAATTTGTTAGAATAATGTATTGGAGGTTTTATTAACTGTGTGCCTCAAAGAGTTGAGTGAAGTGATCGAGTAAGAAATAGAGACTTCTTCTGATAAAAGGTTTTCAAATTTGGACCTAAGTCTTTTAATTACAAATATTATCTAGCCTTGATTGACCTAAAACACAGATTAAAATACAATACTATACCACGAGGTTTATAGTTTTGAAGTGAATAAATGTAGTTTTATGAAAGGTAAGTTTCCCGTCATAAAAAAAGACAAAAAAAAAAAAACTGTGCATTAAAAGTTTGCCAATACTATAGAATATCCACGTTACCAAATCTTCTTTTGTTTTTTTTTTTCCACCATGAATGAAGTGTAAGTCTTTTTCGATACGATTCCTAAGTCTCATGAATCGAAGTGTAAGTCTTTTTCGACAGCAACTAGTGATGGGAAAGATAGCTAATCTTAGAAATTGAATCATCATTAACTTAACAATGATTTGAAAGTCAATTGTTTTGTTCCACACAAATTTCCATGTTCTTTCTTAGAAGACGTACAAAACATCATATCTTGGTAAGCTAACAATCACTACTCTCTGGCCAGTATTGTCCGAAAAATCAGCAGAACGAGGCACACCAAGCAATTAAGAACATGGGTAAAATTTACATTTAATCCTTATAATTTACATAATTTTTTGATGTTGTCTTTAATATTTTAAAAAAATTATGATAATCAATAATATTTACAAAAATAATTCAAAATATGTCATATTATTCAAAATTAACTAATTTAATCTTTATTATTTTTCAAAAAATTCAATTTAGTCTCCAACTAGCGATTCATGTATGGACTAAATTGAATTTTTAAAAAAAAATAATAGGACTTAAATTAAAAGTTTTTAAAAAATAATATGAATAAATTGATTAATTTTAAATAAGTACCATTTTGAATCACTTTTATAAATATTAAAGATTAATATAATTTCTTTAAAATATTAAAAATTAATTTTTAAAAAAATATAAATAATAAGAACTATATATATGATTTACCAAGATTATGGGTCCACGAAAGATACTGGAAAGAGGTGCCATCTTATTCAAGACAGCCATACAACTGTATAGTTGGACCGCACACGGTAAAAGAGGCATATACTTTTCAACTACACCCTTTGTTTCTTAGTATTCAAATTATAGGCTGCAAATTCTAAGCGCCACAAGAATTTCGAGAGATTTTTTTTTTTTTTTTTTTTTTTTAAGAATTGTGAAGGTTAAAGCTCTGATTATAACAGATAGTGATCTGATCGTTTCTTCCAATTTTTAGGTACAATTTCGAGAGACTTGTTGCATATGCAACAATTGAAGCATGAGCTATGCGGATCAGAAAGGCGGAAGAAAGCGTCATGTTGCTAGTAAAATGAATAGCATGAGATATCCGACAAAAAAAAAAAGAATAGCACTGAGATACCCAACTTTTCAATTTTTCTTTTTCAAACTTGAAAGACGTGTTCATGTTAAGACTGTTTTTCGAAGTCATCCTCTCTAAGTTTGCTATTGACTGCTTGAACCGTTTATATGCATGGGCAAATCGACACGTAGTATTTCTGGACAAAAATCTCTACTGACATCTTAATATATTTGATAATAGTTTAAAATTTTAATATCAAAAATCACTTCTTACAAAATTATAAGTTTTGATTTTTAAATTCGCTTACACCCACTGATAATTTATCTTAAATTCAACTAGGGTCAGTGATAGATTCAGACATTTAAGTTCAGGGTATGCATTCATATAGTGAAAGAAATCAGGATATAAACTCATATAATGAAAAATTTTAATAAATAATTTTTTTTATAAAAAAAAAACTAAAAAAAAGGAAAAAAAATATATTTTTTAAATTAAAAATTTGCACTTACATATGTTCAAGATAATATAGATTCGTCTTTGACTAGGACTAACGAATGTGATAGAATAGAACCATACTAGAGCCCAACTTTTAATTTCTTTTTTCCTTACCCTAGTAGGACGCGCAACATAGAATGGTGTGTGTGTGTGTGTGCGATTTATTACCAATCAAGTGCGCTATATTATTCTTTCCTTTTTTTGAGGTGGGTGCGCTATATGGAAATCCAAAGCATAACAGGCAAAAGGGTCCATTAGTAATGAAGCCATCAGGCCAAGAGTAGCCAGTATAATAATATCTCAAATACAAAGTTACAAACTCTATTCTGCCCCACACTTCATCTGTAAGGAAGAAATGATAAATATGGATCAGCAAGCAAATTAAGAAAAAAATCAAAAAAAATTTTGGATGTTATCACAGATAGCATTTAATGCACCAAGGAAAAAAAACTAATGACTTTAATTTCAAACGTTAAGGAGACTCAATTGACCATGAATTGCTTTGAATAATTTAACTCGTAATTTTATAGTATAGAAACTATAAACGTGGAAATTTTTTTTGATGATTTAGTTAATTTTTTTTGGATGAATTAGAGGATATATCAATCGGTGAAGAGAATAAAAAAATCTCATATGACCTAATATATCTAACAAGTCGCACTATACGTCAACTCAATTAAATACATTTTTCTCTTTAGGACTTGAGAGAAAATTATAAGAAAATGGAAACAAATCCTCTTTTTTCAGTATAATAAAAATCAAAATTATAGTTTTAACATAAAAAATTTAATTATAAGATATTATTATTCAATTATTCCACCAAATCCCACACGTTAAAAAAAAAAATGTTGCCGTCGATTGTTACAAGTAGTACTTCGTTTATCTCGAAAATGTAATGTGTGCAACCAAATATTGTTTTGTTTCGATGGATCCCAGAATGTAGACAATCTACGTTGAACAAACGACAAATAAAGCGGCAGATATCAAACTTTTAAAAAAGTACAAAAAACAAAGCTCCAACCTGAACGAACGGCTTCAACCAGACATCACGCTACACTTATACACGCACAACACACACCACACTCACAGAGAGACACATGTATATATCAACAATGAAACCACATGGTACAATCTTTACTCTCCCATTTCATTTCACACTTTTGCGTATCCAACCAAACCATATTTACTTTCTGCGTTTTGCTTCTCAAAAACACACACACACACGCAAACACACACTGGCTGAAAAAACTCAACACCCTTAACACCAAATTCCATCACTTTTTTGAATTTTTTTTGCTGATTGTTTTTCTTGGCTTTAAAAATGTCTCAGACCCGAGAGAAATCGGGTCATGACCCGTTTAAGTTATCCAGAATCTTTCTCTTCTCAACGGACAAGAACAGTGACTCCATAACGACGTCGTTGAAGTTGTGCCTTCTAGTCTTGGCGGTCGCCTCCGCTTCTCTGGTCTTTTACTCACTCTTCACAACCCAAACCCGCTGGTTCCAATGCCCCGAATGCTCAAACCCGACCCAAATTTGCAAAATCGGGTCATTTAGCGGATTCGATACCACTTCCAATTCAACGCCTACCAACATCTCCCATATCGTGTTCGGAATCGGCGGGTCGACCCGAACGTGGGCCCACCGGAAACAATACTCGGAACTCTGGTGGCAACCCAACACCACACGCGGTTTCGTTTGGCTGGACGAGAAACCCGACCCGGATACCCAATGGCCCGAAACCTCCCCACCTTATAAACTCTCCTCAAATTGGAAGAAATTCAAATACTCAAGTTCGCAATCGGCGGTCCGGATCGCTCGGGTCATAACGGATTCATTTCGGGTCGGGTTACCGAACGTGAGATGGTTCGTGATGGGTGATGATGATACGGTGTTCTTCACTGACAACTTAGTTTCGGTGTTAGCGAGATACGATCACAGTCAAATGTATTACATTGGTGGAAACTCAGAGAGTGTAGAGCAAGATGTGATGCATGCGTACGACATGGCTTTCGGTGGTGGTGGTTTTGCTATTAGTTATCCATTAGCTGCTGAGTTGATCAAGATCATGGACGGTTGTTTGGAAAGGTATTATTATTTCTACGGCTCTGATCAGCGGGTGTGGGCCTGTGCTGCTGAGCTTGGTGTTGCTCTCACTATGGAACGTGGGTTCCACCAGGCATTTTATGTTGTTTGCTTGTTATTTTATGAACATTTTTCTCCTTTTCAATGTTTGGTTTTGGTGTTTATAAGTGTGTTTTTATTTGTTTATTTTGAGCTTTGATAAAGGAATACATGTAAGTAATAGTGACTCACTAGATTTTGTTAATGAAAACGATGTAGAGGATTAACGTTAGACATTTCTTAGACCAGCGCTTCTACTCCTCTACTGAGGAGTCGTTGGCAGCGAGTAGCAAGGAATATCGTGTACGATAGATAGGAAGGTCACAGAGAATATAGTTATTCATAGAGTGATTTTATGATCGATACCACTGGCGGAGGCACATTGTTGCTAGTGGGGGGCTGTAGCCTCTACTGACCTATAAAAATTGTTAAAAAATTATTGTTAGTGGGGATTACAGCCTTCACTGACCCATAAAAATCGTTAAAATTTTTATGTATTTTTTATAAAAAAAATTAAATATCTATGTATTTTAGTTAAAAAAAATTAATTAGCCCCTACTGAAAAATAAAAGTACTAGTATAATTCACAAATTATGAATTTTAGCCCTCACTGATCCATAAAAATATTAAAATTTTTATGTATTTTTTGAAAAAAAAATTAGATATCTATGTATTTTTAGTTAAAAAAAATTAATTAGCCCTCACTGAAAAATAAAAGTACTCGTATAGTTCGAAAATTATGAATTTTAGTCCCTACTGACCTATTAAAACGTTAAAATTCTATATATTTTTTGAAAAAAAATACTCGTATAGTTCAAAAATTATAAATTTTAGCCCACTGATAAAAATTCCTAGCTCCGTCCCTGATCGATACAAGATATAGATTATCTCTTTCTTTATACTCTTACCTTATTATTTGAGAACGGGGAATAAAAATTGAAATCAAGCGAAGACATTAAAAAAAAAAAAAAACACAGGCCGATGAGCTGATTTTTATATGCATTCAGGTGAAAAAAATAAAATAAAAAAATGTACGTGAGACTCAAAAGATGGGTCTAGTGTTTGTCAGAAGCGATTTTAGATGGGTCGAAATGATTTTAGATTTATAAAATGAGGTTAAAAATGTGGTGTCTGCTTGTGTCAACGATAGTTGGTTAGAAGGAGAAGGAATTCAAATTTTGACATCCTAGTATGGTGGGTGTGTTGTGGTGATACATTATTGGATGGGTTTCCTAGAAAATAGCAAACCTTATCATCATGTTAAATTTCAAAACTCGCCGAAAAATACTAAAAAACAGCGGAAATATATATATATATATATATATATATATATGATTTTTCTGGCTTTGTTTAGCTGAGGTGTCAATTTTGTGCTCGCACTTAGCAAATCTCAATTGAGAACTGTTATTGTTTTTATCGAAATGAGACTACTTTACAATAGTCAATGAAGCAAGAGTCATGATTTAGTACTCGCTTTGCATCATCAAACATAGAAAATTGCCAAGTGTAAAGTGTTAGATAGGGGAGTTTTAGTGGAGATTGAAGTTGGTCATCTAAACACTAAACACGCTCCGACAAGTTCAAATGAAGTTAGTGTTATAATTTCAATATTTTTTAAATGGGTGGCGACAAGACTTGAACTCAGAATCTTTTAGTACTTAGACTCTGATATCATGTTAAGTGACAAATTCATCTAAAAATTTAATAAACTATTAGAAATGACTTTATTATATTATTTATTATTTTCAACACAAAATGAACAGCTGGGCATTGACACTTCTTTATGGAACTTGATTTATGTTTTTGTGTTTTCTTTATTTTTCATTTAAATACTAGTAATACTTTGGTGGTCACGGGTTTGGATTATAAACGTCCTTTACCAAAATGTAAGGTAAAGCCATATGCAATAGATCTTAAGTAAATTCAATCTTTTTCTTTTCATGTGCATAACAAGAGTTTTGTACATCTAACTACCATGTCTATTCGAATACTTAACTAATTAGTGAGGGAAAAAAAAAAAAAGAATACTTGAGTGATTGAGAAGAGCAAATCACGGTTTTCTTTTTAGTTGTTATGAGAATTCCACCTTTTGCTGATTGAGAAAAAAAGAAAGAAGAGCAAACGACTGTCTTCTTTTTTCTCTTGAAAAGACCTTCGGTTCTAGACTGAGTGACTGATCCATTAATTTCTTCTATGATAAATTTTACACGTGTATATCCTACCAATATATAAAATACGAATATCAATTTAGAGTTTTGCTTTCCCCTTTCCTTTTTCTTTTTGAGTTCTTTTAAACTATTCACTTGTTAGCTTAACAATCAGTAAATAAATAAAAAATAGTCGACAGGAATATGCGGCTTAACATTCGTGGAATTAGATACCAACCCATGTTCTTGACCTACCTCTGCGTCGAGTGTTACAACAATGTGCCACGTCTCCTAACACTTTATAGTTTTGTACTTTTTGTCTCCTTGTGAATTTGGCAACATGACATTGACCACATCATAGGCCTGTCATCTGTGGAAGATCTTTTTTGTTGTAGTTGCTTAGGTTGAACTAACAATTAGAGATGGCAAAAAGTTATATTACCTTGCTCAATATTTTAATCGTACCAAGTCTTATTTTAATAGGTAGGATCGAGAATTTGAATTCAATAATGTCATGTATTCCTACTGAGAGGTGTATATATGTGAAATCTCATATGAGTATGCCTATCAGTACCTTCTGTTTATCTGAAATTAGGACTAATAATACCGACGATAGAAAACCGACACAGAAAGAGATATCATGCTCGATGTACCAATTAATTTTACAGTTTATTGCTTCTGGCCACAATTCATTGCTTAAATTAGTGTGAATATGCATAGTAGGGTATTTAGACTTGCTGTCTTCAGCATTTCATTAATGTTAACATGAATTGTGTTGATTCATTTGTTGGCAACGGGCATTGCTTAAAGGAACATAGGAAGTATTTATTGAAAACTTAAGACAGCTGAGAATTTCATCTCATTAAGAAATTGGTAGTAGAATGCTTACCGAGATGTCGTTTTTATCTGGTTTAACTTGAGCAAGATTTTACGCTGTAGCTTCATATGCTTTTTATTCCGTGGTTCTTATGATTCTAGGTCCCATCTTAAGCCTATACCTGCAGATGATATATCTGCAGTTTGTATGGCTTTTACATTGCTCCTGATCAATTTTATTGCTGAGATTACAGTACATGGAATAACATTTCTTTTAGACTCCTGAATGGTAGCAGACACTGATTTTTTTCCTCCACGATGTAAATTTTCAGTTTGATATCAGAGGTGACCCCTATGGTCTACTGGCAGCACACCCTATGGCTCCTCTGGTATCGCTCCATCATCTTGACTCTGTGAAAGAATTGTTTCCGAGTCAGACTCAGATGGAGTCACTAACTACACTGATCCATGCATCCCATTTGGATCCAGCCCGAATCATGCAGCAATGTATCTGCTACCATCGGAAGCGCAAATGGTCCGTGTCCATCTCATGGGGTTATACGGTGCAACTATACCCTACATTCTTGTCAGTCAAGGAGTTAGAGACACCAATGCAGACTTTCCAGACATGGCGGACTTGGAGGAATGGACCTTTCACATTCAATACTCGACCTTACCCTGACTCATGTAAGCGACCAATTAGCTTTTATTTAGACTCGATGAAGGAGGACAGAAAGGGAGAGACTGTCACTAGTTATAAGAAGCTTGTGGTTGATCCAGAGAAGAAATGTGACGAAGCCTATCATGCCTGTGCAAATGCTGTCTACAGAATTGTTGTTTCAGCACCAAAAATGGACCCCATGGAGTGGACAAAGGTTTGTTCTCTATTTTCTCTATAGCTTTCCTAGTTGAAATTAGTTGATCTATTGATCTTGATCTAGGTCAATCATTTGGTTGGTGGCGACGAAAAACATGAAATCTTTATCTTAAAAGTCTGGCAACAACAGAAGTTATTGAAACCAAAAGAACTAGTTGGAAAAAAATAAAAGAAAATGGAATCAGTAACACTCGGGGAAGGGCTGGCTTAAGGTATCGAAAATTAAGACAAACTTGATAATAATTAAGGAAAATACACGTTACATTTAAAATATAGATATTCTGCTCTTGCTGGGTATTCTAATAGCTATACAACTATCTTTGTAGTGTTAACATAGATCAATTCAAAAGCAATCCAGAAGTCTAACAAAATTTCATAGTTACAGTTAAAACTCTATTTTTGTTCTACCTAATATCTGAAGAACTCGATAGCATAGCTTGAAAAGATTGAAAATGACTCCAAGTGTAAGCAAATGCTTAGTAGAGATTTTTGCATTAACCAACCAAACGAGTGTAAGATTAATAAATGACTTATCACTAGTTTCAAGTGCCTGAAACAATTGCTAAAATGTAAAATGAAAAATCAAATAGATGAATATAAAGTAACATTTCAGGTTATGGAAACGTAAGGAGTATGGTATGTCTATTTATGCCCCTATCCACCCATAACAAAATCCATGAGCGACCGTTTACGGTGTTATGCTAAAGAATTCTTGTTGGGGTAACATCAAGTCATTGGAAAAATTAGGGAGAATGCAAGATGTATATATCCCAATATAAAGGAACTGGTAATATGGCCCCGGCCGCCTCACCTACCAAAAAAAGGGGAGAAAAAAAGTTAAAAACCTTAAAGCAACTAATGGAATTAAAGAAAAAGGCACTTGGCCACTAAAGGCATTGTGCAATACACAAAGCTACCGTCAAATAATGGGTTCACAACTTTTAGTGTCCACTTATGTAATGCGTGATACTTGATAGCAATTTTGGAAATTGAGATGTCAAAGGTACATAGAGATATTCATCTAACATATCTTTTTTAAGTGGTTTGGCTTGTAGCCACTATGACATCTTCCAAAGTGGACTTAATCAGAGCGTTGTTGAATGAAAACAGCAGTTTCACTTGGCGATTATGACTCGTTTGAGTCATTTAATACGAAGTGACAGGGATTAACAATTGAAATTTTATATATATATATTTATATATATATTTTTTTTATCATCGTTTCAAATGTTACGACGAGTGTGCTAGGTTAATGCATATGCATGGAGATAGTAGCATACGGAAACTGAATCATTCAGCCCTTAGCTTTTGAGTTTTGGCACTGAAGCACTTGGTACTAGTGGATTCTGATTCTGCATCTTTATGTATGTGACTGTAATTTGAAGTAATAACCAACAGAATCTATGTTAAAATCTGCAGGCACCACGAAGACAGTGCTGTGAGATCAATCGAACGTTGAGGAATGGTGTTATGAAGATAAAGATCAGAAGATGTAAGCACCGGGAGACTATCACCATGTGAGCTTAAGCCCCCTCTTTCTGGATTATGTATATAATCGACGTGTTACATAGTTTCGGATTAATGGAAAACAGTACACATATTGATTCATTCAATAATGGAAAGTATTACAAATTTTTATCTCGAAAACAGTAGAATTTCATCTAGGTATTTTTTGTTTTTCTGCTGCACACATATTTCTGTTAACAGCAAAGGTGGACTCAATATACTCCTGGTGCTATAGCCTATGTCAATGCCGGCCCTTAGTTCCATGAGGACATCTTCAACACATCATTTTCGTTTTCTCTCTCTCTCTCTCTCTCTCTCTCTGTTATATTGCAGCATCCTAGGTGTAGTTTCTCCCCTTATGAAGTTCTTCACCCATTTCCTCTGCTTGATACAAGCCTTCTGTTTGTGTGTGTGTGTTTTTTTTTTTACGAGACCTGATTTCGAGACCTCTCGCATTTAAATCGATAATCATATCACTACATCAAATAGCCAGTGAAGCCTTCTACTTTTCTCTTTACGTATGATGATTAGTTGACTTCGCGCCCAATCCCATCTACCAGCAAGTCAAAGCACTTGTGTCCATGGCTTTGGCATGTGTTGAATTGAAAGCTTCAAATTTATTTATTATTTTTTTTTGGTTTCAAGAGAGGTTTAAGTCATACAATATATATTAAAGATTTTATTTATGAGAATTAATTTTGCAATCTCTCACACTCACAATAAGGAGCATACTAATAGACCAAAGGCCCGGTGAAGAATAAAAATTTTTATTTCGTGAACAATCAGTTTATTTCCTACCCCAAAAGACAATTCACTGCCTTAACACTATGCTGGATTCGAGAGGGAAAAGAAAGGAAAGAACATTTGCTCGTTTGGACAGCAACAAACAAAGAAGGTAAAGGAAGGACGGGACTTCGATTTCTTGTATAGATTAAAGAAGGAAAGGAAAAAGAAATGATAATTTTAGATTTAAAATTATTAAAATATACGAGAGAAGTAATTAGAGTATTTCTCCACTAATCCTTAGGCTTGTTGACAATTACCATAATTTAATTGTGGCAGCTGAAAAGCAAAAGTAATCACTATGGTGAATTGCAACTTGAACCCAATCTCTTCCCTCACCCCCAAAAATCTTAAGCAAGTTGGGGGTGAAAAGGGCCTCGAAGATAGCTCTTCTTACAGCCACTTTCCCAAAACATGACTAAAATGAAATGAATCCGCTATTGGTGAGTCAAGAAGGCAATTATTAAATTTGGTAACATCAACTTATCCAAAACACAAATAAAGGGATTTTATTTGTAACTCAGTGGAGAGAGAGAACAAGCGTTTAAGTTAAATTAAGTTAAGGGTACGTAGATAGTACTTAACTCTTAAAAAAACACACTGAGCTAAGGACATGTGAATAAAATTCAAAATCGTTATCATTAGTTTTTTCCACCTCTCTTGACCTATAATATCAGATTCCAGATCACTAAGTGACCGTTAATTTTAGGCATAAGCAACTAACATTTTTTGAAACAATTATACAACCAATTCATAGACATACTCTTGCTAATATATTGCTTTAGCAAGCATAAAAAAAAAAAAAAGAAAAAAAAAAGACACAGTTAGCTCTGACACATTGGGGGAAGAAGGAAAAAATACTTCTATCATCATCACATATTAAAGTTTGCAGTAATTAAAGAGAAATAAAAGTAATTAAATCTTGGCAAATATTCATGCTTGCTTGTGGGGAAAAAGAAGAACATTTATTAATGCTTACTTTCCTATAAGGCCCCCTATCTGCAGCTAATTTGGTGAACTGGCCGGGCCCATATCTTCCAGAATTCTGAGCCTGGTAGTCTCCATTTCTCACTGACTTGAAGATTCCCCTTGTATATATTTCTCCATAGATTTACACATAATATAAATTTATTTTTTTCTTTTCAATACAATGAAATTCGAAATCGACATTCAATATTTCTATATACAATAAGTAATTATCTAATTATTCAATCCAATTAATTATTTTATGCTTATATTGATTTTATACAGAAAAATAGGACATCGGTTGAGAAGAATGTTGTTGTATTTTTCTTTCACAACTTTTCATCAAGAAGTAGTTAATACAGATTTACCTTTAAGAAAAACATTGCTAGATATTATACAAATGCAAATAAGACATTCAGTAGACAAATTCTTACCATATAAAAAGACTAGTGACATAAAAAGTCATGGTAAATTTAGTTAGGCCAACAACACAGCTTAGCTGCTACCAAACCAATAGATAGACATCCACCTAAACCTAATACCAACTAAAAGAAATCATGAAGAGGAGAGAGAAAAGAAGAGAGATAAAACCGTAGTCAATACAAAACAATGTTTTTTTTTTTTTCACTTAGAACATATAGTGATTAATTAGCGATTAAAGCCTGTAACCCAAATTAATTGCTGTTTCATGACGATATAACTAGCTACTATAACTGTATCAATATTTCATAACTATTAAATTTCTTTCAAATATCATAACATTATAAGTAGATACATTCTTCGACTTGCGACTCTAATTAATTGTTGTTCCGAAAAGAATATAGATAGCTAGCATGTTTAAAAGCTTACACTAACTTTGAGTCATGAATCAACATATGGTGCAAACGAAAAACAAATAGAGTTATAAGAATTAGAGAAATTCCGTGATTGGAGTTCCCGAGTTTTTCCTTTTTAGTTTTTTTTTTATTGGTTTACTCATGTAAGCCATCCGGAATCCGCCTCTTTAGCAAACAAACGAGGGTGGTCTATGATTAAAGAGAGATGTTGGATAAGTGTTGGTTCAGAACCTTTGGGGGTGGGGGTGGGGGTGGGGGTGGGGGCGGGGGTTGGGAGAGTGGCGGAGTTTTTACTTGTCCCTAAAAAATTAATATAGTATCATTAAAAAAAGTTATTAATCTTCTTTAATTTTTTTATTTAAATTTTGACCACCTAATTTTAAATCTCTGATTCCGCCTTAGAAATTCAGGACAGACCCTTACTTATGAATAAATTATTGTTAATATGAGTAATGAGAAATCTTGTGAAAAACATAATTTTCTGTCAGTGAAAGCAGATATCCCTTTATTTTGAGAAAGCTGGTAGCCGCAATTTTTTCGTTGTTCTTAACCTCAAGTCCATTTTCCATTCCCAATCATCTCAAACGTTTTTATTTTTGCAAGAATATTAATGTATTTTAAAGATTTTAGAAGATATGCAGAGTGCAGAGTGCAGAGTGCAGAGTGCGGACTGCATTCTCACAACACCAAAGTGTATGGATTCACCCCTTGATGGCACGCATGAGATGACAATCTCAGCAAAAAGCATACCCAGCTACCAACTAATTAAACTAGTGCGTAACCGAAGGAAAAAATTTAGAAATGTCCAGTCGTTTCGAACTGAATGAAGACTACGACAGAAAAAAAAAAAAAAAAAAACTGATTGAAGACACATTTGTAATAATGATGACACGTGTTTTTGACCTTTCGTAAGTTTTACAATTTTTTTTTTAGGACAAAAACCATTTTAGTTCTTGAAATTTGGCATAAAACTCAAACTAGTCCTTGAAGTTTGTAAAAAGACCAAATAGGTCCCTCCAATTATTTATAACTTAATAGTCAAATATTTGACCAAATAAAAAGATTTAAATGCTCTTACTTTAGTGGTTGAAGATTTGGAGGGAAGAGAAAAAAAAAAAATTAGAACCATGTAACAAACACAACTATTTAAGCACACAAGTCATTTTTTTCGTCATTTGAAAACAAAAAAGAAAAAAAAATAATAGATGAAAAAAAAACAAATATTAAATGTGAAAAAATAATTTACATGTAACGAATTCCTCGTCTATTATTATTTTTTCTTTTTTATTTTCAAATGACGAGGAATTCATTACATGTGAATTATAGTGAATTTATTACAAGGTTATACATTTTATTGTCTAATATTGCACTTCAATATATTTTTCAAGTTAGTTAAAAATCAGACAATATTTATAATTGGAGGACATATATCCAAAATTTAAGACTTTAAAAGCCACAATTAGTGGCTACCCGATACTAAATTCTACATTTGTTATCGTTGTTCTTTTTTTTTTTTTTGGGGTGAGAAAGAGCATGAATTGAAAGTGAAAAAATAAAAATAATAATAATTTGAGTGCTTAAATAATTGTGTCTGCTGCATGGTCCCAATCTTTTTTTTTTCTTTCCCTTCAAATATCTAATCACTAAAGTAAGGGCATTTAAGTCTTTTTATTTAGTCAAATCTTTAAGTATTAAGTCATAGATAATGGGAGGGACCTATTTGGTCTTTTTATAAATTTTAGGGACTAATTTAGATTTTATACCAAACTTCAAAGACCAAAATAGTTTTTGCCCTTTTTTTTTAACGTTTGTTTTTATCGATGTGAGTTGGATTCCACTAACCCACAGAGTTTACGCGCTAAAAACATATTTTAAAAACGTTCTTAAAACTCAAATCCAAGAGTCAAACATTGTGTCAGGGACCTTATGCACCATAAAAAACAAACAAAATAAACAAGAATAAAAAATAGAATGAACGGCGGGGGAGTGTTCTTCGTTTTCTTGGTGAATGGGGAGATGTTCCAGACATTGGCCTTCGCTACTTTGTCGGGATTTGTAGACAGTGACGAATTTCCACTACCCACCTCCCTCTCTCTCATCCGCACGTTACTGCACAACATTAGGAAGAAGATAATATGTAAAAAAGTAAAAGTAGTGTAGATTGAAGATAAAATGAGAAAAAATTATTTGAGATAATTTAAATATATTAAAAAATGATTTGTTGAGACATATATTAGAAAGTGTGAAGGTTTAAAAATAATAAATTAAAAGAAAGGTAGAAGTAAATTTAAGATGACTTAGACGTAGATAATTAAATGAGACCTTGTGTATATAAAATTTATAGAGGAGATAACTCTCGATAAAATAAATAACATCACATGATTTATATAATTGATTTCACATAGTAAAACAAGACTTAATTTAACTTGATTTGATTTGATTTATTGTGCTCGCTCTCAGTTTTGGAGGATAAAAGAGGAAGCTCAACTTTTTTCAAATACCAAGAGCTAGCAAGCTAAGACTTTAATTTCTTTTTTCTTTTTGGTTAGACTTTTATTTATATTTGCTTATTATGATTTGTGAGGCTCTTGAACCCCGTGGTATCAGAGCCATATCATTTTACTCCGACAAGTGAGAGAGAAAATAGATAATAGCTTAAGTAGCAGTTAGGTAATATAAATAATTCATAATTATTTAATCTTGTCATAATTTTAAGATGTTATGAAAAAAATCCTTACTATATCATACACACGTATGCATCAAATAATACATGTAGGTAGTATAAGCTAGATAATATGATTTCATCTAAATTTGGGGGTTGCATTTGCAACATATTTTTTAGTGGCAACCACCAAATAATTTTAGCGATTTCTACTCCAATAACATATGTTGTTATGTATTTCGGAGGGAGGAATTTAATTCATCTCTTAAGATCCTTGATATAATGTGATTCATCTAACATCAAATGCAACATACCACTGAAACAATCAATTAAACAAAAGAAAGATTGCTTCAAACTAATTCCCTCTAGATCTGTTATAAAGAGAAATATGTGCATTAATTTGTAAAATTTTCGTTAATCCTTTATGTTAAATTCCTTTGCAAATGTAGTTAGCATACTAAGTTTTTATACAACAATATTAATGCATAATTTATATAGATACTCTATTAAAATGTCTAACAAAAAGTGAAATAATGAACATAAATATTCGTTACCTAACATGGTAATGTTTCAGCTAAAAAAAAAAAGAAAAAAAAAAAACCACATGGCAAGCATATTGAAATTTACAATTTTTCGGTAACAAATTGAATGCCATTATAACCACTTTTCTCAACTAATTTTAGTAGAAAAAGTTTTCTAGAATAAATTCAAATGCGACAAGATGTTTAGTTCGTTTTAGGTTACCATCATGTTTTCAATCAGTTTGTCATTAGGTTTTCATTTTGTTTTTTACTCAACCGTAGACCTTCCATCACACTTTCACGCAAGAAACCTTATCCTACTTCATTAAATTATGACATATATTCTCATTATTTCAAATCCATCAGCGACCGTTAATAATCATTAAAAACAAACAAAACATATTTTCTAAAAAAGCTACTATAAATAGATATGTTATTATGATATATAACATTAAATAGAAGTCATTCATATTTATTCTCGTAGTGATCCTTCGACGTTACTTAACCTAAAACTTAAATTGTCTTTAACTCGAAGATCTAAGTTTTTTTTTTTTTTTTTTTTAATTTTATGTATGAATAACCTAGGTTATACTCCACGCTATGAACTGGGAAAGATTAGTAATACATTGAATACGAACAAATGACTCTCTTTTTCTTCCTCCAAAATTTAATATAATTAAAAGAAAATTTAGCGAAAAAAACGTAATAGATATTACACACAATTTATCCTTCTACTGTAGTGCCACTTGAACCTAAAACCTACAATTGCACCTTCAACTTGGAACCCTCACCCTTTGTTGCTATGAATTTATTTTGTCCATTTAATGTTGTCATAACAAAAAAAAAATGTTTAGTAAGAGATAGAATGAGAACTGATAACGGAGTGGATATCCTCTGAATTATTTGAATTACACTGGTAGCAATCTTCTGTTGTAACTGATGTAATCTTTGTAGGAGTTCACTGCACATAAGACTCTTTTCTATTGTATTACTCTCTGTATATAATTACACGATGGCTATCAATGAATGACACAACACAGTTCTGTAAAACTCTTCATGGTATTAGAAGTCCACGACCTTTGTCCTGGCACATCACTATTCCGCTCAACAATACACACTAAGTCTGCCTTCTAACAACTCCTCTTTCGACATGGCTACGACAACACCATTTTCACTACCATCATACAATGTTCGTGCCTTTGTGACTGTTTCACTTGATTTCAACAACTACTTAACATGGAAGACGTAGATGGAAACCTTTTTAACCTTTAATGGTCTCCTCGATTACGCGGATGGAACTATACCCAAACCATCCACCAAGACCTCCGACAACTCTGAATCGGCATCCAAACAACCTGCTGCAAGCTCTGCGTCGGCTTCTTCTGCTTCATCGCTCAGCTTAGATGACTGGATACGTTACGATAAGTTTGTGGTTGCTTGTCTTATGGCCATGCTCTCTGACTCATTGGTGCATCAGCCATTGGGTCACACGTCTACTCATCATCTATGGACATCTCTTGAAGAGACTTTTTTGCAACAGTCCATGGCACACAAGTCGTTACTTCGTGCGCAACTTCAATCACTCAAGAAAGGTGCTATGCCGGTTGCTGAATATCTCCAAACTATACACACTCTGTCATCCTCTCTTGCTGCTATTGGTGATCCCCTTAGCAATTCTAATCTGGTCTTGATCACTCTCAATGGACTGCCGCGGGAGTATCGCTCATTCGTTACCTCAGTGGAGAATTTATCTCTACCTCCTACCTTCAGTCAGATTCGTGCCAAACTTCTTGTGTTTAAGCAGAGGGTCCTCCTTGATGATGATAGTGCTTCTTCCTTGCAGTCCTACTCTGTGTCGGCTTTGGTTGCCCAGTTCAAAACTCATTCGGTTAATGACCAAGGCAACTCTTCATCAGCTGCTAAACAATCTGCACAACATAATGCCTCCAAATATAGTGGTGATCGTGGGTCTTCTAATAATAGCAAGCAAAAATGTCAAATCTGTCATAAGATTGGGCATTCTGCGGCGAAGTGCCGCTATCGTTATTCTCAGTCGCGCAACAGTAATGTCAATACACACTATGCTGGGGTTCATCAACAGTCCACTCCTTCTGTCTCTCCTATTCAGTCATGGATACCCGACTCCGATGCCTCCTCCCACATGACCTCTGACCCTGGACTCCTTCAGGCGCTTCAACCGTATGGTGGCTCGGATCAAGTGGTCATTGGTGATGGCACCTCTTTGCCTATTCAGAGTACATGTTTCTCTTCTTTTTTCTACTCCGTTTCATTCACTCACTTTAAATAATGTTCTTCACGTACCACGTCTTACAAAAAATCTATTGTCAGTTTCCCAATTTACTAAAGATAATATGGTCTCACTTGAATTTTTTCCATTCTCTTGTGTTGTAAAGGACCTCCGCACAGGGACGCCGCTTCTCAAGGGCCACGTTAACTTTAATCTATACATTCTGCCTTTGTCGTCCGAACTCGCTCCTCAGGTTGCTTTCACTGCCTCGTCTGTGTCGGCCTCTTTATGGCATCAACGTTTAGGTCACTCTTCAAAGGATGTTTTATCTATTTTGCGTAATAAAGCTCAGTTAGGTTTTACTGATGTTAGTATTTTGAATAAAAGTTATACCGCGTGTCTAATGGGGAAGAGTCATCAACTCCCTTTTTCACGCTTCGAAAGACAGGCCTTGTATCCTCTAGATGTTATTCATTGTGATATATGGGGACCTGCTCCAATAAATTCATTTTCTAATTTTCGATTCTTTATCATTTTTATTGATGAATTTAGCAGATTCACATGGTTTTATCTATTGCGTAACAAAACTGAATGTGTCAACTCTTTTATTCACTTCAAGCGACTTTCTGAAAACTTCTTTGGCGCAAAAATAAAATTTTTCCAATGTGATGGTGCTCCCGAATTAACCAAAGGCAAACTTAAACAACTTCCCGATGAATCTGGCATACAGTACCGCATCTCGTGTTCATACACGCCCTAACAAAATGGATTAGCGGAGAGAAAAATTCGGCATATCACCGAAATGAGGTTAACTCTTTTGTCTCACTCCTTTCTGCCTAAGCGTTTTTGGGTGGAGTCTTTTTCTACTGTAGTTTTTTTAATTAATAGACTCCCAACTCCAGTTATCTCTAATAAATCCCTGTTTGAGGTTGTTCATAAATTTCTTCCAGATTACTCGTTCCTTAAGGTTTTTGGTTGTTTGTGTTTTCCTCATTTGGGAGCAATACGTCGGGATAAACTTAGCTCTAAGTCGGTACCTTGTATTTTCATTGGGTATGATGATCACTACAAAGGCTATCGATGTTTTCATCAGTCCTCTGGCCGTGTCTTTTTATCTCGCCGTGTTATCTTTGATGAAACGTGTTTTCCTTATAACTCACAGTCTCAGACCTTACCTACCACTACATCTGCTTCTTCGTATGTGGCTCCTTGTACACGGTTCACGGGTTCTGTGCATCACACAATGCCAACTAGTGATAATGATATGCTTTGGTCAATTCCTTCTCAGGTTCCCATGTAGTCTCCCTGTGTTGATGTACCTGCTCCTATGTCTAGTCCTTTAATGTCCCCACCACAAAGGTATCATGAGTCTTCACCTGATGCCATCTTAGATAGTGATCAGTCCCCTAGCGATGTGTTTCCCAATTCTTCACCAAATGCGTCTGACTCTATGCCACCTTCTACACATAACGCGATAGCCATTGCAACTACTGAGGATGTGTCGGCATGTGCTATTATTCTTCCACTTCCAGCGTCTCTCTTGTCTCACCCCAGTATAGTGTTACACGAGTTGTCTCATCCTATGGTGATGCGTTCTCGTGATCAGACACACATTGTTAAGCGATTTCCTAATTATATTGCTCTACATGTTCTTATTAACCAGTGTTTGCAGAATGACTCCAAGGAGTTTGAGCCCTCTAATTTCACTCAGGCTTCGCGTCATGCTCACTGGAGGACAGCCATGGCAACTGAATATAATGCCTTGATTAGTAATGGAACGTGGTTATTGGTACCGAAGCCGGCGCATGCTAATATTATTGGGGCGAAATGGGTTTTTCGTATAAAGAGAAAGCAAGATGGTTCTATTGAGTGCTACAAGGCTCGCTTGGTTGCAAAAAGGTACAATCAGGAAGAAGGGATTGACTATACGGAGACGTTCAGTCCAGTTGTTAAGCCGACCACCATTCGAGTTGTTCTCTCCGTGGCTATTTCTCGGCATTGGCATCTTCGACAATTGGATGTCAATAACGCATTCTTGCATGGTTTATTATTTGAGGAAGTATACATGTCTCAGCCGCTGGGGTTTGTAGATCCATCTTGTCCGACACATGTATGTAAGCTCCGTAAGACATTATATGGTTTAAAACAAGCGCCCCGAGCTTGGTACTCTCGGCTTACTTCCTTTCTTCTACAACTTGGTTTTATTGGTTCTAAGTCTGATACATCACTTTTTATTCTAACTGATGGTCCGCATCCCATTTATGTCTTGGTTTATGTTGATGACATAGTGGTTACCTATGCTGATCTTAATGCTATTGAGTCACTGATATCTTTGTTTAACAGACAGTTTGCGTTAAAAGACTTGGGGCCTCTTTCATTTTTCCTGGGTTTGCAGGTGCACAAGGTCTCCAATGGCATTTTGCTCACTCAAACCAAGTATATTTTGGACCTCCTACAACGCACAAAGCTCACTGATGCAAAAATAGTTGCCACTCATATTGCAGCTAATCATAACTTATCTCTTACTTCTGGTGAGCCTTTTGATGATCCAAGTCTGTATCGAAGCGTGGTTGGTGCCTTGCAGTATTTGACTGTCACTCGTCCTGACATAAGTTTTGCAGTAAATAAAGTGTGTCAATTTATGCACTCTCTTACATAAATTCATTGGTCAACAGTTAAGCGCATCCTCAGGTATTTGAAGGGCACGGCTCTACATGGTCTTTTTATACAACATTCTTTGGACCTTGCGTTACATGCCTACTCTGACTCCGATTGGGCTAGGTGCCCATATGATAGATATAGTGTTGATATATGTCAATATCCACCTCTTCATAATAAGTATCGTTAATTATATGGTAGCATAAATTAATGATTCCGACTTAAACGTCGATGAGGTCAAAAGAGATCGCGATGGCTACAAGAAAGAAGTTCAGGAATTTGGAATTACCTAAGATGACGTCGGGTTGATGCAATGCTAAAGTTAGCCAATTTGACCAAAGGAAACTTCTTAGAAGTTGACTTAGATGCTAGCCACCCATGTGGTCAATTGTAGCCACCCATGTGATAAATATGGGTGGCTAATACTTTGAACATGGTTGGTAAAGCCAACCAAGATTGAAATGTTTGATAGGAAAGTCTCCTATGGCGGGCTAGCTGAATTCTATAAATAGGCATGCATTAGTTCATCATTTTCATCCACAACACAACTCCAAACACAATCCTAAGTTAGTCTTTCTTTCTTGTATTCTTCTTGTAAGTCCAGAAGCCATTGAAGCTCTAATCTTGAGAGCGCACGGTGGGACAATTATCTTGTAAGTGTTATATTGAATTGTTATAACGAGTAGTGTTGTCTTTCTACTTGATTGTTGTTAAGACGTTTCTGGGAAATTGGTTATATTCTTACATGGTATCAGAGCTTAAGGGGCTCTTAACAACAATCTTGTCTAGTAAAGCTCAACAACTATGATTACTCAAGGTGCTAGTTCTTCTTCTACCAGTTCTAGTTCCGGTTTAGTACCGACAATTCGTATCCGTCCCCCTACCTTCACAGAAAGAAAGCTTGATGGCACGAACTATCTTTTGTGGAAGTTCAAAATCACTACAGTTCTGGACTCCTACGAACTCCTTGATACAGTGTTAGGCACAGATGCAGAACCAGTTGCAGTCCGTGCTGAAGATGACACAAAAAAGGTCACACCTCCAAATCCTCAGCTTGTCAAAGAATGGAGGAGACGAAATGCTGATGCACTTTGTGCAATTGTAACAAGTGTTCAGGATTCTGTCCTTACTCTAATTCAACACACAACCAAGGCAACTGAAGCTTGGAACATACTGAGAAATCAGTATGAAACAAGGAACCAGACTCGCATTCAGAACTTGGAGAATCAGTTAGCTGCTGAGAGATTAAGTGAAGATGAAGCAGCTGAGTCATTTATCAGTAGGATGAAAAACCTACGTGATCAAATGGCTGCAGTTGGTATTGCCAAATCAACTGAGGAACTAGCTCGAAGGTGCATTAGAGTGTTGCCTCCAAAATTTGACGGCTTTGTGACAGCACTCAATACACAAGTTCGCATTCCTCCTTTGACGTTTGAAGAATTCACTGCCATGTTGATGGAGGAGGAGATGAGGCTGAGGAGCAGAGAAAATCAACTTGACTCTGCCTTTACAGCCAAGGCGAGGAGTAACCAAGAAGAAAAGAAGAAAGCAAAGAAGAAGACGTTCTCTGGATCGTGCTACTACTGCAATAAGAAAGGTCATGCTATCAAAGATTGCAGGAAACGAATCCATGACGAGAAGAACGGAACTTTAAAGCCAAATTGGAGAAATAAAGAATCTGCCAATACGGCTGAAACGGAAGTGCATCTGTTTACTGTAACAGATGTATCAGAGAAAACGTGTACTAACGCACATGTACATCAAACAAGTGCATGGGTGTTAGATAGTGGAGTTTCCCGACACATGACCAGCAAGAAGGAGTTATATGACTCTATAAAACCTCTACAAGAACCAATGAATGTTATCGTCGGGAATAATGCGAGGTGTCCCGTTGAGGGCACTGGAACCATCTCGCTCGTGTCTAAAGATGGAGGAAGCAAGAAGCTGTCCAACGTATTCTTTGTACCCCAGATCACCAGAAATTTGCTATCTGTAGCTGCTATTACAGATAATGATCTAGAAGTGCGGTTCAAGAAGACGGAAGCTTTGATTCTTGACAAGGATCAAAATATCGTAAGTAAAGGTATTCGCAAAAATAATCTTTACGAAATCAGCTCTCTTTCTGCTATCGTGGATGCCAAAACAAGTCAACTTTGGCATGAAAGGTTCGGGCACATTTCCTATCCTGTGTTAAAGGAAATGCAAAAGAAGAAGATGGTGGCCGACTTGCCTTCAATTGAAAAAATTGAAGGACCATGTGAAGCTTGTATGCTGGGCAAGCAACATAGACAGTCATTTCCCAAAGAGAGTCATAACCGATCAAAGGCTCCTCTAGAGTTGGTACATGCTGACCTCTGTGGAAAAATGACTACAACGGCGTTGGGAGGATCTTCCTACTTTATGCTGTTAGTCGACGATTATAGTAGGAAGATGTGGGTGTACTTCCTTCGGGACAAGGCTGATGCTCTTGAAAAATTTAAAGTGTGGCATAAACTTATGACAAATGAGAACACAACTCAGTTGAAGAAACTTCGTACTGATCGTGGAGGGGAATTCTGTTCTACAGAGTTCACCAACTACTGCAACAAGCTTGGGATTAAGCGCCAATTGACTGCTCCATACACACCACAACAAAATGGAGTTGTGGAACGAAGAAATCGAACAATTGTAGAAATGGCTCGATGCATGTTGAAAGGTGCTGGCCTACCTGACACATTCTGGGCTGAAGCAGTCAACACAGCGGTATACATCCTCAATCGGTGCTCAACCAGGGCACTCAACGATAAGACTCCTAATGAGGCTTATTATGGTATGAAACCTTCTGTGTCTCATTTAAGAAAATTTGGGTGTGAGTATTTTGTACACATTCTAAATGAAAATCGAAAGAAATTGGATGACAAGAGCAAGAAGGGCATTTTCTTGGGATATAGTGAAGAGTCTAAAGCATACAGACTCTATGATGTAGAGGCCAAGAAGGTGATCATAAGCCGAGATGTGGTGTTTAATGAAATACCACACTCGATGGAGGATAGCGGTCCTGCCATTTCGTCATCAACCGATGAAGTAATCCACCAAGTGCCTGAACAACGACCGTTGAACAATGAAGAAGTCTCTAATGATGAGGAGACTGAAGACCAACCTGTTGTACCCACAAGGAAGCCACAACCGAAGTGGTTCCAACAGCTCTTTGATGGAAGAAATCCAGGAGTTACTGATGATAGTCCATATCCTGATGGACTCAGACGATCAAAAAGAATAGAGGAGCAGAACAGATCAGGACAACAACTAGTAAACATGGCTTTGATGACCCAAATCATCAAGACGGTAAAAGAACCTGTAACTGTGGAGGAAGCCATGTCAGATCCAAATTGGAGAGCAGCTATGCAAGCCGAGTATGATAGTATCATGAAAAATGATACTTGGGAGATCGTTGAAAAGCCACCGAACAGAAAAATTATCGGCACCAAATGGATCTGGAAAGTGAAGTACAAGGCAGATGGAAGTCTTGAAAAATACAAGGCACGCCCTGTAGCACAAGAATTTTCGTAAGTCGAAGGTTTTGATGTATATGAAACCTTTGCTCCAACAGCAAAAATGTCAACAATCAGACTAGTTGTTGCAGTTGCCGCGCATTATGAATGGATTGTACATCAAATGGATGTCAAGTCAGCTTTTCTTAATGGACAACTTGAAGAAGAAGTTTACGTTGCATAACCCCCTGGCTTTCAAATACCAGGTGAAGAAGAAAAAGTCTGCAAATTGAAAAAGGCTTTATATGGGTTAAAGCAAGCACCACGAGCTTGGTACAAATATATAGACTCTTTCTTTTTGCAACATGGTTTCTGTAGAAGCAAATCAGAGGCCAACTTGTATGTTCTAAGTGAACAAGGAAATAAAGTAATTGTAGTCCTATATGTGGATGATCTTGTAATTACTGGTGACCATGAAGATAATATTCGGAAGACGCAAGAATGGTTGAGCCAAGAATTTGAAATGAAAAATCTTGGTCTTCTTCATTATTGCTTGGGAATCGAGGTATGGCAAAAACCTCATACGATCTTCATCTCGCAGCAACGATATGTTCGTGAGCTTCTGACTGCATTTGGTATGTCCGAGTGCAAACCAGTTGTCACCCCGATGGAAGTGAATACAAAGTTATCAATTGACGATCCTTCAGAACAAGTTGATAACAAGCTCTACAGAAGGTTGGTGGGAAGTTTAATCTTCTTTTGTAACACAAGACCTGATATTAGTTATGCTGTGGGAGTTCTCAGTCGGTTTTCAAATAAACCGAAACAAAGTCATTGGCAAGCAGGGATGCGGATCCTCAAATATCTCAAAGGCACGTTGGAGTATGGGATATCATACAAGTCTGGAGATACTTTATCTGGGTACTGTGACTCAGACTGGGCTGGTGATATTGACTCAAGAAAATCTGTTACAGGTTACGTATTCACATTCGGTGGTGGAGTCATCTCATGGGCTAGTAAGAAGCAACCCACCGTTGCACTTTCTTCAATGGAGGCAGAATACAAGGCTGCTTGTGTAGCATCCTGTGAAGCTGTTTGGCTACGACGCATCATGACTGATATTGGCATTCCAATAGAGGAAGCAACAATGTTGAAATGTGACAGTCAGAGTTGTATAGCCATGTCAAAGAATCCGGTATTTCATGCTAGAACAAAACACATAGAGATTCAGTATCACTATGTGAGGGAACTGATCGAGGAAGGTAAAATCTACATGGAGTACTGCCCTACAAAAGATAATTGTGCAGATATCTTCACTAAAGCGTTAGGGAGCATCCAATTGAGCAAGCATCTTCAAACATTGGGTGTTGGCCCAATAGCTTAGTCAACATGAGGTGAACATTGAGGGGGGGTGTTGATATATGTCAATATCCACCTCTTCATAATAAGTATCGTTAATTATATGGTAGCATAAATTAATGATTCCAACTTAAACGTCGATGAGGTCAAAAGAGATCGCGATGGCTACAAGAAAGAAGTTCGGGAATTTGGAATTACCTAAGATGACGTCGGGTTGATGCAATGCTAAAGTTAGCCAATTTGACCAAAGGAAACTTCTTAGAAGTTGACTTGGATGCTAGCCACCCATGTGGTCAATTGTAGCCACCCATGTGATAAATATGGGTGGCTAATACTTTGAACATGGTTGGTAAAGCCAACCAAGATTGAAATGTTTGATAGGAAAGTCTCCTATGGCGGGCTAGCTGAATTCTATAAATATGCATGCATTAGTTCATCATTTTCATCCACAACACAACTCCAAACACAATCCTAAGTTAGTCTTTCTTTCTTGTATTCTTCTTGTAAGTCCAGAAGCCATTGAAGCTCTAATCTTGAGAGCGCATGGTGGGACAATTATCTTGTAAGTGTTATATTGAATTGTTATAACGAGTAGTATTGTCTTTCTACTTGATTGTTGTTAAGACGTTTCTGGAAAATTGGTTATATTCTTACACATAGCACTCATGGCTATTGTGTTTTTCTTGGCCCAAATCTGATCTCTTGGTCCGCAAAGAAGCAGACTACAACGGCAAGGTCTAGTACTGAGGCCGAGTATCGTGCAATTGCTTTTGCGACAGTTGAACTGTGTTGGCTCAAATCACTTTTGTCTGAGTTAGGAGCTTGTTCCATCACTCCTCCAGTTCTTTGGTGTGACATATCTCACAGCAAACGCAGTGTTTCATGCACGTACCAAGCACATCGAAATTGATGTGCACTTTGTGCGGGAGAAAATGGCGAGTGGTCAATTACACATTCGGTTTATTTCTACACTAGACTAGCTAGCCGATATCATGACTAAAGGGCTCTCAGCTGCTCGTTTTGCAAACCTGCGATCCAAGCTAACTGTTCAATCACAGGCTGCGCTTGAGGGGGGGTGATAACGGAGTGGATATCCTCTGAATTATTTGAATTACACTGGTAGTAATCTTTTGTTGTAACTGATGTAATCTTTGTAGGAGTTCACTGCACATAGGACTCTTTTCTATTGTATTACTCTCTGTATATAATTACACGATGGCTATTAATGAATGACACAACACAGTTCTATAAAACTCTTCAAGAACAAATAATTTTTTTCTACAAGTACTCATGTAGAAATGTTGAGAAAAAACTAGACATATTTTGCTTTGCCACAATCTTGTGACTTAAACCCAAAACTTTAACATTGCACTTTTTTCCCTTGCATCCTACATCTTTGCTCTTTAAATTTAGAAAAAAAATTTAACCAACTTTTTTTGCTATAAATCAACTCTAGCTCAAACACATCAGTGAAAATTTGTTTCATAATCTCTATAAATTTGTGACTGGAAAAAATCTCCGTAAATTAATAAGCCCTTGTCATAAAAGAGCCTTTCTTTTAAATAATTGCATTCAATTATTGTATTAGAACTTAGCCCCCCAAAAAAAAAATTTATTGTATTAGTGTATCATCATGCTACTAATTAACGATGTTCTTTACAACTTGGCACATTTGATTTTAGAAATTTCATAACCACGAAAATAGTGGTTTGGAGTCTCCACAAACATTTTTTGTAATCTGTTCTAACACTTAACTCTCTAGGGTTTGTTTGTATTGAGTGATTTGGGGGGAAGTGATTGGATTTGGGGTGATTCTTTTTTTTTTTTTTTCTCTTGTTTGGATTGGAGGGTTTTGAGGGTGAATGGTTTTGGAGTGATTTCTAAAATCACTTAATGAGAGCATTTTGTAATCGCCCCAATTTGGGGTGATTTGAGGTGATTTCATTTAAATTATCACAAAATGTCTATATTGCGCCTTTTATTTATTACACATATATCTTATAAAATGATAAAAATGTAACTTTGGTTATAAAACTTATCATTTCTTTCCTTTTACTCTTCAATCCAAATAAAAAATACACATAATTTTTTATGAACATTTCCTTTATAAATTTACTCAATCCAAACAAGATGTAATCCTCTCCCTCTTTTTTCTTTATTATTGAATCCTTTCCTTTCCTTTATTATTTTTTCCTTCCGAATCCAAACAGGCCCTTATTTTTTAAACCTTCATACTGTTGGTTTAAAGATTTCCTGTGAGAAGATTTTATGTTGTGTACTTGTGTCACTGGGCTTGTTTGGATTCGGAAGGAAAAACATAATGAAGGAAATGAAATGATTCAATAATAAATGAAAGAAAATGGGAGAATTGAATGTTGTTTGGATTGAGTAAATTATAACGGCATGGTTCATAAAGGATTATTTATTTTTTATTTGGGTTGGAAAGAAAATCAAAGGAAAAGATAAGTTTTATAAATAAGTTGATATTTTTATCCTTTTTCTAAATGTAGAAGTGTAATTTTAAAAAATTAAGAAGGGTAATATAGACATTATTGAACCATTTAATTCAAATGACCTCAATTCACTTTTTTTTTTGGGGTCGGAATCCCAAATCACCTCAAATGATCCTAATTTGAAGGGATCAAAAATTAATTCAATAAATAATTTTTCAAAATTCTTTCTAATCCAATCTCTCCTAAACGTCAACCCCTCCAATCTAAATAAGAAAAATGATTTGAAAATTCTTCAAAATTCAATCATTTCTTCCGAAACCCCTCAATTCAAACAGACCCTGACGTGAGGATTCGTCCAAGCGATTGAAAATCTTCACATCTTTTGTGGGCAAAATTTGTAGTGGTTGAATAGAACCCACCACAGATGATAGGAACTGCAACCTTGAAACTTTGTCAGCACAAAACCATTCACCAGCAGACAACAAAATACTAGGCCCCTGCAAAACCGCCTAGATTGTAGAAGATGCAAGACATATACTGCCACTAATTTACTTATTCTGGTTCCTCAACAAAGTAGAGGAAAATAAATTTATTCATAATGTTATAATATTATTAATAAAATTTTAATAAAATTTAACAAATTTAAATTATTGATAGAATTATAATAAAATGAAGTGAACAGTTCATAATTGTAATAATATAAACATTTTGAGTGGTCAAATCCTACTTATAAATTATTGATATAATTATAATGTAATAATAAGACAATTTATAACTGTTAAATTCTACTCATAATATCATGATAGAGATCCTTACTTTGGAAATTGTGCTCTGTATGCTTTCACGACTGAAGCAGGAGAAAAAAGAAAATAAAAAATACCCAATAAA
This sequence comes from Ehretia macrophylla, assembly GCA_037974665.1. Lineage (NCBI taxonomy): Eukaryota > Viridiplantae > Streptophyta > Magnoliopsida > Boraginales > Ehretiaceae > Ehretia > Ehretia macrophylla. The sequence continues at coordinate 48,744,601 of CM075769.1, read as the reverse complement.
GTAATTTTGAATTTGAATCACCCCGAACTTTATTCAAAAAATAAGGATAAATTTCACACTTAGTCCCTATTGTTTACATATTTTTTTAATGTAGTCGTTAATATTTTAAAAAATTCATAGTGGTCCTTAATATTTATAAAAATTATTTAAAATGGTCGCTATTGTTCAAACTTAGTCAATTTAATATTTATTATTTTTTAAAAAATTCAATTTATTTCCTATTATTTCTTTAAAAAATTCAATTCAATTTTTACACATGACTCTTATTTGGGGACTAAATTAAATTTTATGAAAAATAATAGGAATTAAATTGGTTAATTTTGAGCAATAAAGATCATTTTAAATCACTTTATAAATATTAAAGACTAATATAATTTTTTTTAAATATTAAAAATCAATTTAAAAAATATATATATAAATAATAAAAATTAAATGTAAAATTTACCCAAAAAAGTAAAAAGGAGAAGGAAATCTGGAAGTACAATATACTAATAATACTACTTATAAAAACTGAATAAAAAACCCTCAAGGGTCTGATATGATCCAAAACCCTACCCAGTACCAACTGAATCCATTGAGGTAATAAACTATTTTTCCTCCATATCTTTCTGCTCAGAAACATCAGATGACAAAAGTTTTGTACTAATGTACTCTTATTATTGTCCTCCTTCAACTTTTGCCTTTCTGGGTACTACTTCTACCACTACTACTCTAGCTTAGCTTCCTATGACTTAAGGAAGCAAAGTCTGAGGTGACAACTGATGTACTTTCTTTTTTGGTCAAAATAACTGATGTACTTCTATCGTTATTCTTTCCTATGGAAACAATAAGGTTTTGTTTTGTCTTATATCTATTACTTTTCTTGGATTTTCCGAAACTTTACTTTATTTTCTTTGACCAAGTCAATTTCTCTAGGAATGCAATTGCAAGGTTCATCCACAGGCAAGTTAAAAACTTAAGATAAGGTCGAAAGGCGTAATCAATTTGAAAAGGTTTTTGGGCAAAGGATAGTGGATAAGGGTTCAGAATTTTCCATTTGGGGTTGTCTTAACTTCAATTTGTTGGTGGATTTTATTTAGCATATCAAACAAGTGAGGGAAATAACCTGGTCAATTCTATGTTCTAAGGTGAGGAATTGCCTTAAACTTTTCGACACTGTAACGGAAGAGAGAGCTGGTTGGTGCATTTAAGAGTGGTTTTTTGCTGTTTGTAAGTGAGCGAAGTCAAAAAAGCGAGCAAGAAAGTGTTAAAGACTGGTTCTTCAGGAGCTCTATATATATTGAGGTGGTATTGTTGATTTGTACACAGTGAGAGAACAAGCTATGGCTAATCGGTGGTGGGCTGGAAACATGGCGATGAATCCTATGAGTTCATCCCCACCTGCTCCATCTCTCCACCTGAGAAACAACAATGGGGAAGAAAATGTAGGCACCAACACAAAAAGCAGGGGAAGCAACACAAAATCAAACCCTAAACCCGAAACCGAAAACCCTGATGAGGAAGATAGCCGTGAAAATGAGCATGAACCGGAAGAGCAAAATCCTGGTGGCCTCGAAATCTCGGAGCCGGCTAGTAGTACTCGGCGTCGGCCCAGAGGGAGGCCACCCGGTTCAAAGAACAAACCTAAGCCGCCAATTGTGATAACAAAAGAGTCTCCAAATGCTCTCCAAAGCCATGTTTTGGAGATAAGCAGTGGCAATGACATTGTTGAGAGCATTGCTAACTTTGCTCAGCGGCGCCACCGCGGTGTCTCGGTGCTGAGCGGTAACGGCATTGTCAATAATGTGACACTCCGCCAACCGGTTGCGCCAGGTGGTGTGATAACGCTTCAAGGAAGGTTTGAGATACTCTCCTTGTCCGGTGCGTTCTTGCCCGCGCCATCGCCTCCTGGAGCGACTGGACTGACTGTGTACCTGGCAGGCGGACAAGGGCAGGTAGTGGGCGGAACGGTGGTGGGTGCTTTGGTGGCATCAGGGCCAGTGATGGTGATTGCAGCAACCTTTAGTAATGCAACATATGAAAGGTTGCCACTTGAAGATGAACCAGCCCAAGAAGGAGCGCAATTGCAGACAACCTCAGGGGTGAATACAGGAATAAGTCCTGCTCCAGCTTCTTCGCAGTCTCAAAGTTTGGTTGATCCAACATCTTCTGCAATGCCCTTGTACAATCTACCACCTAATTTGCTACCCAATGGGCAAATGCCCCATGAAGTTTTCTGGGCTCCTCCTCCACGCCCTCCACCATCTTATTGAGTGAAAACTATTGCGTTGCCCCTTATTGAGACCTGAAATCTTAAGAAAGTGGGCAAAGGGGAAAATTGTAACTATAGTAACTAGTTTATCAAAACTTCATCTAGTTAGGCTCTTTGTGAATCAAATCGTAGTTGGGTTCTTAGGTTCAAATTTTGTAACTTCTTGACTTGTTGGTTTATTGTCTTCCACCAACTTCTTGTTATGTACTGGCTGTTTTGTTGAAAATGGTGTAGGCAACAGGGAAGTAAATCACCAAGTCATGGAGATGAACCCATTGAAATATAACTATGGAATAAAAGAACATTTACTCCTTTTGGTAAGCTCTTCATGATTGTTCTTTAACTAATTTGGAACTTTTTATTCATGGTGATGCTTGATCGCTTTGGATTTGCCAATGGAAGTCACTGGAGGATACTGGAACGCCACTAGAAAGACGTTCAGGTGACGATAAGGTAGTGAGATATCTAATTTAAAACGTCACTAGAAAGAGAGAGAGATAGTGACCGCGAATTGTGGATCAATTAATGATCAGCATTAGAAATTTGTTGTTTCAACTCAGATTGCTTTTCACCAAAAAAAAAAACTCAGATTGCTAAAGATTGTGCCACCTTTAAGAGACAGTGTATTACATGCTTTCACATCATAGTTATATTCATCAAATTTGGCTCCAGTAATGGCTTGTCTTTCTGCAACTTGATGTGCGAGGCTTTCTTTTGCTATAGGGCCATTCTCCAAAATTAGTAAATCGACAAGCTTTAAGATCTATTTTCATTGCGAGTTAACTCTTTTAAGGTCAATATATTGAAGAAAATTGGGGAACTTTCAAACATTTATTGCATGCTACTTAACGTTTGAAACTAAACTTTAACTTGGGAAAATGCATGAAGATACTGTTTTATTGCAGGAATCAATAATTTTATTTATTTATTTCTAGTTGACTTTAATTTGAAGACCTTAAGAGAAAAATGATGATTTTGGTTAATTGTCCCTAAGTTTATGTTTTCCTTGGAAATTGATATTTTTCATGCATAAATTATTTATACTTCATCTGAAATTCGTGTTGCAGAATATGTAAGTATAGAATCATTGTCTACAACTAATAGGAAATGAATCAGAACTAACCACTTGGTGAGACTTGTTTTGTATATTGCAGAAATGTGCTGTAGTGTAAATTCATTAGAAAATAAAGAAAAGCCTACGTTGTTAAGTTGTCGAATTAGCGTGCATTCTCGTATACGGTGGATAACCAAATTTCAATTGCTTCTCACTCAAAATGGACATAGAAATATAACTGTCACAATTAAGGAAAAGCATACACTGTTGAGTTTTCTAAGCATATTTTGCAGTGATAATAAATAGTTCTTAAAAAATTTAATGTAACTCTGTGAACATGATCCACAGTGTGAATTGTGTAAAAGATGCAATTTCTTGATATTATGATGACATTTATGAAGGTTGTCATAATTATGATTGCTTCGAATAGCTTTTATGAAAGTTCTACTGTTTGTAGTGGATTTACTAGTAGAATATCAGTTCTTTATGTCGAGAAACTCTTTAATTAGTTCGAATTGATATAAATTTCTTACGTATTAATGAAATTTATGTGTAAGTCTCACTAATTATGTGAGAGACTAACTCATTAATTTGAACTGATGTAATTTTTTTTTTCAGTCTCTATTCAGACTGATTAACAAAACAATGTATTTTAATAGTGAAAGCCTAAAGTTATTGCTCCGATTTTTCACAGTTTAATAAGACTGATACCTTGGAAGAAAATTTTTGTGAACAGAAATCATGTTATAAGTCTAGGTCTAAATCTATGTATTTGGATTCTCTAATAACACACAATGTTATGAAAAAAATTCAATTGTAGTGAATTGTTTAAATTATTTTATCATACATATGGATAGTGTTAGAAGTTGTGCAATATAAGTATGGATTAATCTTGAAGGAAACTAAAAACGAATGCAATAACTTGGTATAAACTGATTATGTTACAACTCTATTACAGGTGATGTTGCAACACTAAACAGCAGCGGAAAGATAAAGCTTGTAAAAGAAACAAAGACACCAAGATTTAACGTGGTTCAACCATGCAGTATACGTCCACGGGACCTCCCTTGGTCCAACAAACCTGTTTATTAAGCAATATAATAAGTTACAACATCAATGAACTTACATAAGTAAAGACTTTCTCTTAACCTTTGACGCCTTGATGGTGAACTCTTCAATAAACTTCGGTTTAGCGAGCTCCCCTCGACTTGCAGCATTCTCTCCCGTCTCTCGAGAACTACATATTTTTCTCCCGAAGAATGAATAAAAAAGACAGTAATCTAATCACTCAAAGACTCATACAATTCACTCTTGACTCACTGTCAAAACAAACGCAATTACAACACTTAATACAATCAAAGACTGAAACACAGGTCGTGTTGCAACACCACTTGGAACACTGGACATAAAATTCTCTTGTATTTTTTCTCTCGTTGCACTCTGTCTGCCTCTCCTTTTTGTTACAACCTCTGCTTTATATTTATACTCAATCGCCTTCATATCAACACGTCTTGGGTTGCAAGAAAAACCTCCTCTCACAAACCTTATTCTTCATTTCCTTGTGAATATGCAATAAATGACATTCCTTAATCAACACAAATCTTCTTCTCATATAGTAAGTTACCATAAGATTTTTCCTGCAAAATATAAAAGGTAAAAACACAAGAATGGAAATAACAAAAGTTTTGCTAAAACATAGCCAATCAAATCGCAATCAATTTAATTGTCTAACAATCTCCCCATTTGGCTTTGTTTTGGCAAAACCCTTTTAGCACAAGAATAACCTTCCTTTTACTACACAAGTGCATAGGGCACGTTCCAGTACTGAGGTTCCTGTTGTTTCTGTTGCAACAGTAGGAGTAACACAAGTACAGTAGTACCCCAGCAGTAGGTAAAGAACAAGGTAGCAGAACAACAGCACAACATAAGTTATCTCCCCTTTTTTGCCAAAATAAACCAAAGTACGAATCTAAAGTTCCGTCATTTGTTCCAACAATGTAGCCCCGGGATCTTTACCGGTATTTATCTCAACACACAATTAGATCATAAATAGCTGAAGCAACATCAATAACAATAATCACTAGTTCATAGTGAAAAAATTTCATCTCTTTTTCTTCCCTCTGAGTTGTTGCACATCATTGGAAGTAATGAGAATGTTCTCCCCCTAAATATCTACTTTGTACTCTCCCTGCAAGAACTCTAGTCAGTCATTTGAAAAACTATCACAACAATTGAGATTAACTTTTGTATCATAAAGTGTCAACACAATGTTATGAGAAAAAATTATGATAAACATGATTGTTTCAGATGACTGTTGCAACACAATTTAACTAAACATAGTATTTTAACTTTAGCACCCATTCTCTCATAAATTTGTGACTCAAAAAAAAAATAAAAACTTCTTTTTTTTCATAAGTAGTTTAGGAAAAAATGCATGATATGAACAGGATTCATGAAGTCAACATAAAAAAAAATTACTCATTCAATAGTTAAACCAAACAAGGATTTATAACTTGAACCATGTGTGTGTGTGAAAAACTATATAAAGATCTTTCTTGAAATTCCTCAGAATCAGGATTTACAATATTTAGAATTCAAAGCAACGTGTTCAAACAACCTGATCATCTAATCACATTGCAAAATTTTTATTTTCAAAAGAATATTAAATTTGGTAGCTTTCACTCTAGAACCTTCAATCTGATTTAGGTAGCTTTTTCCAGTCTCCAATTTTCTTTCTCTTTTTTTGTGTTTTTTTTTCCTTTTTTTTTTCTTTTTTCTCATTTTTTTTCTCTTTTCATGAGTGAATAGAGTACAGGAATGGATAAAGAGACTTCTCTTTATATCCAAAGTCACTAGGAAGTTCAAATTCCTACACTTGCAAACCATTAAAATCAGTTTCTCAATCAGATCAAAATATTGTGTGCTCAGTTAATATGGTTTAAGAAATAAATCACAAGCTGATTTTACTATTAAACTTTCACATCTCTTGAGTCTTTTCGCAATCATGTTTCAGTTTATGATGCAACATTAAAAAACTATAAATTTTTAAATTTTTTCTCAAAGTCTCATATCTCATAGAATTTGGTGCCTTAGTAATAATATATGTTAGTTAATTTTTTGTTGCAACATAGTTTAAAATAACATTTTTATGCTCTACTGGACAAGGTAAAACTGATTTTCTTATTCAAATTTGTTTCACTTTTTGTTGCGACAAATTCGCTTTCATTTGAGGTGGCCTCCTAAACTTATCATGAACAAATGGTTTAACAAACTTATCTCTTTTCAACATGTCAATGTACCTGTAGCATCGTGATCTGATGTGTCCAGGAGTGTCGCAAAAATGACAAACTGGCACAAACTTCTTTTTCTTAAATTCTAGAATTTTGCTCTCTGTTGTAGCTTTTGTTGCAACATCAGTTACGATATCAGTAGTCATGTCATTTTGTTTTGTTGCATCATTTGATTCCAGCATTGGCCCTCCATTTTCTCTAACAAAGATTGTTTTTCTAGATGGTTCACCTCCATAAATTCCAAGTCCCGTGTGATTACCGCTTGATTTTTGGATTGATAGCACGTAATCAAGTTTCTCAGTCCCACAATTTAGCATTTTTACATTTCGCTGAAGTTGTTTCAGCTCTTGTTGCAACATTTGAGTTTCCTGTAGTCTTTCAGCAGCCAGATCTTGATGAATTTTTGCTGTCTTTTTCAGATCAGATTTTTGCATCGAGAGTTCTATGATCCTCACCTCCATGTCACGATTTTTCTTGCACACGATCAACCATTTTTTGTACATCTCTTTGTAGGCTTTCAAGACGTCTTCTACATCCAAATCATCATCACTTTCTGACTCTAAGCTGCACGTTTCTTCATCTGTTGTAACACTGTTTACACTATCTTCTATGCTTACCTTATCATCACGTTGGACTGTTGCGACATTTAATGCAACAATGTTGTTGGTGTACTTTTCATCACTCTCCGTATATTCCTCCAAGTCTTCATTAGTCGAGGTGATGTTCATGGTCTTTTTCTTATTCTTTATAATGTTTCCATATTCAGATTGCATATGTCTAAATCTTTCACATTCATGACAGTGTATTCTTTTTTTCTTCTTCAAGATTTCAGAATTTGACGAGACATTCTGCTTCTCCAATATTTTCAGCACTTTGTTGACATTCTTTGTGAGTGAGGCCAAAGATTCATTGACACCATCAGAAGAGTATTGATCATCTTGATTTTTGAAACCTGTTTGTAAGACAATGCTATTTTCTTTCTTCTTTTGTTTGAACTTCATTTCAAACATCTGAAGAGAGCCCATTAACTCATCAATCTTGATTTCATCAACATTTTTGGACTCTTCTATTGCTGCAACTTTGATAGAAAACCTGTATGGAAATGATCTTAGTACTTTTCTTTCCAACTTCGAATCTGAATATTTTTCCCCCAAGGCAAAGACCTCATTCGCAATATCACACAGTCTGACATTGAACTCCATGATAGTTTCATCTTCCTTCATCTTCAATTCTTCAAATCTTGTCGCAAGAATTTGAAGTTTTGATACCTTTACAGCTGCAGTGCCTTCATATGCCGTCTCTAATATCACCCATGCATCTTTGGCTGATTTACATGTTGAAATCAATTTGAATTGGTTTATGTCAACGACATTGAAGATAGCATTCAATGCTTGGGAATTGTAATTTGCTAATAAATCTTGTGCTTTGGTCCATTGCGTTTCAGGTTTTGGTGCAACATTGCCCTGTGCATCGGTAATTGTAGGATGCACCCAACCTGTTAGAACTGCTTTCTAAGTTTTTTCATCAATGGACTTGATAAACGCCATCATGTGTGCCTTCCAGTATGAGTAGTTTGAGCCATTCAACAGCGGTGGTTTAGAGATAGAACCTCCCTCACGTAAGGTGTCCATACCTATTCCTGCAAGACATCAACTCAAAAACTCCCAAGAATCTAACAGAATTAGTTCGTAACCTGCTCTTGATGTCACTTGTTAGAAGTTGTGCAGTATAAGTATGGATTAATCTTGAAAGAAACTAAAAACGAATGCAATAACTTGGTGTAAACTGATTACAACTCTGTTACAAGTGATGTTGTAACAGTAAACAGCAACGAAAAGATAAAGCTTGTAAAAGAAATAAAGACACCAAGATTTAACGTGGTTCAACCGTGCAGTCTACGTCCACAGGACCTCCCTTGGTCTAATAAACCTGTTTATTAAGCAATATAATAAGTTACAACATCAACGAACTTACACAAGTAAAGACTCCCTCTTAACCTTTGACGCCTTGATGGTGAACTCTTCAATGAACTTCGGTTTAGCGAGCTTCCCTCGACTTGCAACGTTCTCTCCCGAGAACTACACTTTCTTCTCTCGAAGAATTAATAAAGAAGACAGTAATCTAATCACTCAAAGACTCATACAATTCGCTCATAACTCACTGTCAAAACAAACGCAGTTGCAATACTTAATACAATCAAAGACTGAAACGCAGGTCATGTTGCAACACCACTTGGAATACTGGACAAAAAATTCTCTTGTATTTTTTCTCTCGTTGCACTCTGTCTGCCTTCCCTTTTTGCTACAACCTCTGCTTTATATTTATACTCAATTGCCTTCATATCAACACGTCTTGGGCTGCAAGAAAAACCTCATCTTACAAACCCTATTCTTCATTTCCTTGTGAATATGCAATAAATGACATTCCTTAATCAACATAAATCTTCTTCTCATATGGTAAGTTACCATAAGATTTTTGCTGCAAAATATAAAAGGTAAAAACACAAGAGTGGAAATAACAAAAGTTTTGCTAAAACATAGCCAATCAAATTCCAATCAATTTAATTGTCTAACAGATAGTTCACTATCGATGGATCTCTCTCATATCGTTATAATATTATGAGATTATCTAACTCTGCTACAAACTTGGTGGGTAATAATATTTGGTTCTAGATAAACTTCTTTTCTTAAATAATACGACGTTCTCATCGCCAACATTTTTACCTTGTAACTTACTCTGATACCACTTGTAACGATCTTAGACCAACTATATAACCTACTAACACATTGAGTCTAACAAATTGACTCAAAATGTTTAAGGTTGTGCTAACAATACTAATCCAATCCAAGTATTATAAAACCAATGTGGATGTCACAAGTACAGTATCACAATTACTTGCTATGATGATCATGCACAAGTTTAGATTAATTCAAAGCAAGGATGTTGTTTTTCTATATGCAGCTTGGTGCATGTGAGCTACATCTTGCTTTTGCTAAAGCTAGCAAACCCATATTATTTGCTCCATGATCAAGTAATTGAGAAGTCAAAATTGGAGCCAAAAAAAAAATAGTAGAAATAGCAAATGGACATTTGTCTTTTTTCACATAGAGTGAGACCCACACATATCATTAATTGACTGACCACAAAAAAGAAAAAAAAATCATTAACTACACCTCAAAATTTTATAAATAATCAATTATAGACTTGACTCAAGACTTTTCAGTACCTAACATCTGTACAGTCTCAGTCTCGTCTAAAAGCTTTTGATATTGTTTCAAGTAAATTTTTTTTTACCAAAAAAAAAAAGTAAAATTTTTTGGTCGGTGTGTCAAGTAAAGTTTAGAGAGGCACTTACTATCTGTATTTAATGTATTTAACAGCTTGTCTTTGCACGGTTTGTATTTTTTTAAAGGAAAAACCTTTGAAATGGAATGACATTAGTGATAATAATAGTAATACGTGTCTATTTTAATAGGATATGTATATTTGATGTGTGTTTTACCTGTTCTTTTGAAACGTTTTTAAGTTCAATTATTTTTCAAAAATCCAATTTGACTTTTGAACCATTTTTAAGTTCAAACGTTTTCAAAATCCTATTGACTTTTGAAATTTAATTTTCTTTTGAAATGCATTATAACAATTAAGGTAGAAATTTTAAAATTAGAGAAGCTAAAATGTGGATAAAACGGTGGAGTCAGCAAATGGAATTGCTTCAGATTATCTTGCCACGTGTAGAGAAGATTCTTGCAGGAACAAGTTTTTCGCCTTGAGCAAATTAACTAGAAAAAACTCCAACAACAACCTGTATTTCTACCTGTTAAGGCAAAAATTGGCAGCCCCGAACTTCTTCCGGGGCTGGACGAGTTCCCTTATCCAAATGATATTTTGTATGCTCTGTCCACTTTGCAGTTCTCGTAAATCCGGGACAGACTATTAGCGGGGTTGTTATCATCCCCATGGGATAACATTACCCAGGGCTACAGCTCCGGTCTTTCATTCTTGATAGGGCTTAATGGTCAGGGCTGGTATGTCTGGCCTGCTCCTTATCTTTGTCTTAGGGGTTTACCCCCTCTTGCTAGGTGCTATACTAGGTCCCTGCTCATTACCATGTCAGCGAGGGCCGCATCAGATTTGTGCATCAAGACCTGTTGTCCTAGAGCTCCAAGGTCTGACCTTCTGTCCTTGGTCGGTGCTCGATGACCTGGGCTGACTTGTTTGGCGGGGCTGGACGAGCCCCGTCAGCCTATACTGTATGGACTGTAGGAGTTGGAATCTACTATTTGAAGCTCTATCAGCTTATTTCCTGCAAAACAAGGACCCTTGGAGGGTACCCGGGGGCTCCCTCCGACGCTCAAGTCAGTTATAGGAGCAAGAGATTGCTTAATAGCATTAAAGTATTGCGTGAGAGCAAAGTGGTTGTTTAGGAGCAATTAAGAGAGAGCTTGTAAGTGTTAAAACGAGATACCTGTACTTTTAATGTCTACCTGGATATATAGTTGTTGAAATATGGAGTTGTAAGATAGGATAAACATAAATCCCATGATATTAGGCTTAAGGAGATAATATCAAAGGAGATAAAACAAACCCCTTATCTTTAGGCTCAAGGGGATAATATCCATATCCCTTATCTTCAGGAATCCAGCAAAATCATTGTGTACTTATCCTTATCTCAAAACTCCCTTGTTATTCGTCTGCTGCCTAGCACTCCCCGTGAGCCAAGGTCAGGACATTGACAGGACTACCCCTTGTTAGCCGAGGTCAGGATACTGGTGGGGCTACCTCTTGTAAGCCCAGGTTAGGACACTAGAAGGGCTATTTCTTGTGAGCCCAAGTCAGGACGCTGGTAGGGCTCCCAACTCCGTGGGTTGGATCTTTCTGTCTGTTGCCCAGAGCTCCTTGTGAGCCCAGGTCCGAACAGTGGCACAGCTACCCCAGCTCCATAGGCCAGATCTTTCTGGGGCTCAAGATCTACCCCTATCAATTATTCCCCCAAACTCCTGAGCTCTGCAAGAGGTTAGGGGATTATCATGTGGGTGAAGCTCCTTTGTTCTCTCATCAGTTTAGCTATTGTAATCGCCACTTTGCAAAACTAGATATACCACCATCTCAGCTAGTCTACGTACTTTGAGATTCATACCTCCTACTTCACGTCGTCAAAAAAATCTCCTTCATGACATGGTTTTTGCATGACTCGGGCTAATGACCTTATTTTTGAATTCAGCTCATGGCTTTCTTTTTCTGGTCTGGTCAGTGAGCCCTTAGACCCTCATATCAGTGAATTCAATTTTGAAGTTGCTTCTACTGATATTTTGGTGGAGCTTTGGTATGCCCCCCAAGTCTCTTTTAGAGAGGTTGGAGAGCTTGTTGCGACTATTAAGGTTGGATGTAGAGGCGCTGTGAGTTCGAGAAGAGAAATCGACCAATGGAACAATTCGAGGCGCAGGCCTCTTCAGTGGGAGCGCGCATTGCGAGCCTATAAGTACAAGTATATAATGTTAGGGCTAACTTTTAAGCTTGATTTAGCCCTCATCCCATGTTTATCTTGGGCTCTTACGGTCCCACCTCTGGTATTTTATTACTCTTGCAACGCTCGAGTGTTTGGCTCGAAATGACATTCGACATGTGATTTCTTTTTTAGCTAAGGGTAGTTTGACTTTGCAATTTTCGGCTCAGCCCTGGCTTTTTGGCCTCCGGCATATGTCCAACCTGAGAATGGTACTTTAACTTCTCCCTTGGCTATTCTTATGTTTGACATGGCTCTTGGCCTTGTCTTGTGCTTGAGTTTGGTCTCGACTTTCTCGAGCTTTCACTAGGTTCCACTTATACTTGAGCTCTTTGAAACTTTTTTGAGTTGGTCTTTCTTGATGAGAGGAGAGCGTTGAACACTTTGCTCTACTTAACTTGATTTTGGTTGTTCAGCCCTGGCTCGTTCGGAGCTCACCACCGGGCTCTATCTTCAGTTAAGTTTTCTTAGCTTTTGGGACTTGTGGGAGCCCTTTAGGTGGTTTTTTCTGAAGTTACCTTTGATTTCGAAAGTCTAAGGGGTTTTTGGGGTCCATTCTCTGACCGTTGGCCTAGGCTCATTTTGGCCTTTCTTGGGTCTCGACATGTTCTTCTTAGCCCTCGAGATATGTCGGGATTCGGCCTTGGCCATGTATGGATTGGCTTGGTCATTGTGCTTAGCCTTGGTCTATCGCAAGTTGGTTTCCAACTCAGCTCGCTTCAGTTAGCCTTGTGTCGACTTTATTTCAGTTCCTTCCGAGCTAAGAGAGGTTTAAGCGTCTCATGGAGGCCCTTCTTCGATCTCTTTCTAAGTTCTCCTTAAGGTTTTAGGGAATTTAAAGGTCTATTCCAACCTTCTTGCTAGCTTTTTTAAGGCCTAGGGACTTGCGTGGAGCCCTTCTTCGGCCTTAAGTAAGCTTTTCCGAGGTCCAGGGACTTATAGGGTCCCCTTTTTATGACCTTGAGTTCATTATATTTTTGTTGCAGAATCCACCTTTTTAGCGAAAGGCCTTTGTGCAGTGGTTCAACTCCTTTCATCTTGGGCTTCGACTCTTTCTTTGATCTCTTTATTTAGATCTCAATTGCCCCCCAAACCGCATTGGCTGAGATCCTTTATGTAATTCTAGCTTTGATAGTTCCAACCTCTTCGAGAATGTGCTAAATTTTAGCCCCTCTTTAGTTTGAGACTTGAGAAACATTTTGGCATGTCTAATGGTCTTTTGGTAAGATACATCTCTATGGGCCTCACGTTACGCCCAATTTTTCTCTTGATGACCTTTAAATTGATGCCAATCTCTTTAAGTCTTAGTGCCTTTGACTCAAGTAGCCTTAATCTCTTACGACCTCGGGGGTTGACTTGATAGTTGGGGCTGTCGACCTTGAGCTTTTATGATCTCGGAGGCTGGCTCGAAAGTTAGCACTATTCAACATTTTGGACCATTATATGATCTCTTGCTTGTGAAATAGGCCTCCTTGATTTTAGACCAACAATTCGCAGGTCTTTGAGTGAGGATGCTAATGATCCTTTGATTTCGAACCTAGTTCTTGAGCATAGACTCTCAATTATTTAGCTTAGGAATTTCTTAGTTAACTTCCTGCATACTTGCTAAGGATGCTTTAGGCCTTAGTGGAGGTCTTTTCTTGCTGGTAGGACCTACGGGGTTGTGGTGCTTATCAAATGTTGCGACTTAAGTGGGCTGAAGCCAAGCTCCACTAGGTGCTCAATTGTTCCAGGCTATGCTTGACTTTTGGGGCAAAGAGCTCAATGAGCATTGTGACCTAAATGGGCTATGTCGAGCTCCTTCTAGTGTTTGGATGCTTCTGGTTATACCCTCTATTGTTTGGTCCTTTTGTCAGCCTCGATGTATAGTCCAAGGGATGATAACCCGAATAGTTGCTGGGAAGACCACGAAGGGTTCTTGTCTAAGCCTGGGGAATAATGACCCTGGTGATAGTAGTGAGAACTCGGACGATTCTTGTCTTAGCTTGGGAAGTGATATCCTCTGTAATGGCTTGTACGACCCTGGAGGGATATTATCTTGGCCTGGGAGTAATGTCCTATATGGTGGCTGATGAGACCCCAAAGGGTTCTCGTTTTTGCTTGGGGAGTAATATCCCTGGTAGTGATTGGTGAGATCGTAGAGGGTTCTCGTCTTGGCCTAGGGAGTAATGTCCCATATGGTGGCTTATGAGACTCCAAAGGGTTCTCGTCTTTGCTTGGGGAATAATGTCCCCGGTAGTGGCTGGTGAACCCTAGAGGGTTCTCGTCTTGGCCTAGGGAGTAATGTCCCCAGTAGTAGCTGGTGAGACCCTAGAGGGTTCTCGTCTTGGCCTAGGGAGTGATGTCCCATATGGTGGCTGGTGAAACCCCGAAGGGTTCTCGTCTTTGCCTAGGGAACAATATCTCCTGTGGTGGCTGGAGACCCCGGAGGGTTCTCGTCTTAGCCTTCAGGGTACTACAACCCTTAATAGTGTTGAGCTCTTATGGCTCGTAGGCCAGCTCTCATAGCCTGGAGGAGCTTGGGAGACTTCTATTGTGACTGGGCTGAGTTGGTCACCCATTTATTTATGTCAGAGGAGCTCTACTAAAGTTTAGGGAACTCTACTGAGTTTAGGAGAGTTGTTGCTTTTTGATCTAAGGAGAGCTCCGATAATCTTGGGAGAGTTCCACTGAGCTTAAGAGAGCTCCTACTTTTCATGCTAAGGAAAGATCTGCAGGTCTTGGACGAGCTCTAGTGAGTTTAGGAGAGCTCATTCTTTTTTAGCTAAGGAAAGTTCTACTAATCTTGGGAAAGCTCCATCGCTTCGCTAGGCTTAGGAGAGCTCCTATTTTTTGAGCTAAGGGGAGCTTCATTCATCTTACGAGAGTTTCGATACTCTGCTGGGATGAGGAGCGCTCCTACCTTTTGAGGTACGAAGAGCTCTGATGCTCGGCTGGGCTAAGGAGAGCTCTGATGTCACGACCCAACTTTTCAATCGCTAATATAATCCCTGATACCATAAATATACCACAAACATTCCTGGGATCGTGATGCCACGAGTTTAAGAAGATCGTTCCACCTAAGTCCGCTAAGGCACAATTATAATAGCCCGAGCACTATTATCATAATTCAATATTTCAAGACTTTTAAAAACAATTATTTTCCAATTGCTACATTCCAAATTTCAAAATTTCATTTACTTTAGTCGATGGACTAAATTTGGTTGTAACTTATTTGATTTAATTACCAATCCAAACTTAGTCAAATTTTCAGCCTATTATTAATTTCCTCGAAAATCAGGCAGCACAACAGTTGTATTTTGAATTTTTCAGTTTTAACCTGTAAACAGAAAAGTCATAAGCCACAACTCCAAATGCTTTACTACTGCTCCTCAACTCCAACTTCCAACAATATTTTATAATTCGCCCAACACATTTTAAAACGACAATCTAATTCCAAAGTATAACATATATCATTTGTATAACCAAAACTTATATATGTATAAGTACGACATCTAACTATTACATTAGTTCAAATACCACATATTATACAAACTTTAACACTAGAGATTAAAGTCACGAACATATATTCTCTAGCACACAATCACCAAATATCGTACTCTGGCTCACCTATACCTGAAAGGGAGAAAAACCAGGGTGAGCTTATTCGGCACCAAAGCTCGGTGAAGGAGAAATATGGGATGGGTTTTCACAATCATTGTATCTTTCAAAATCATTTTTCAAATCCATACTCGTGCAATGCACTTAACAAGCAAATTCAACTCGATAACAGTAAACTAGATATCCGTAATCAACAGATGATTAATGGAATGAGATAAACCGGTTCATCATAATCAATAGATTATCGATGAAACATTCATGTACTAATCTCAGTTAATAATTATCAATTAAACACAAAATTTCAAGCATGCAATATCTATATTCAAGAATCAATTCAAGTATATATATACAAATCATATGTCACACACTAAGTAAGAAATAACTTACTCTTTCCAACATCTCCGAGGAAGTCAATGCCCCCAAGTGAGAAGAGGATTATAAAACATATAACAAGCAGTGAAGGTGGTCTGCCTCGCTAATAATTGAGATGTTCAACATCTCATTCCTTATCTCCCCAACAGAGTATTCCGGACAATAGTCAAACCTACGACCCGATTCTTCAAGGAAATCAAAGTTCCCGAGCGAGAGAGGAATAGGACCATGGCAGACATAAGATCACCGACACCCCGAGGATATCCGGCGTAGTATGCATACTAATATGCCAAGACTAGGTGGTTGCAACCCCTTTTAACGCCAATTCCAATCCAAGTTCACATAATACGAGCATTTATAGCAATCAAATAAACATCGAGTTTAAAACATTTACATAGTTATACATTTATAGCAAACCGGGTAATTAACGAGCAACAAACAATATAATCCATATAAATGATCACACAAGTGTCCTAACATATCTAGAGGTCATATAATATCATTTCACATTAGTAGAAACAAGCAACTTAGCCATTCTATCAAATACGCTAAGCATTATAACTTAATTAATTCATCTAAGCCACTGCATTGTCCCAACTTTAGCAAATCAGTTAACTATCTTTCAGAATTTCAATTACTCTGTTTTTAGTATAGAATTAAATATATTCAAGTGTAGATAACTCTGGAATCAAGAAAAACTCAATTCCGATCTAAAATAACTGAGTTATAACCAAGTTAATGCATCTATGTCTTGACTGTCCAGATTGAAGACTATTTTGGGGTTATTTTGAAAATGGAAAATTCAGATATTTAAAACAATGGAATATGACATTTTGTAAAACACAAAAGTTGTTCTTAACTGTCTGATATAGCTATTGTGAAAGTTTTGTTCAATTCTGAGGTCGTTTACTATTTTTAATGCGCAAAAGAAACTTAAGGCAGTGACCTGTCAGATTTAACAAAAATGCCGTAACCTACTGTCTCATGTGTTTTGATTTCCTCATGATATGGCCAACTGAATAAATGTTCCTTTATGAGTTTTCTACATTTTCTTAATTTTCCAGATTTTTATAAAATCATCTAGCTATAAAAACAGGCTAAAATTTCAGATTTGTACAAATCTATCCAGTGGCAGTAAAATTTCTAATACCTACTGTCTTGTGTGTTGTCGGGCATGAAAATGATTTTTTCTCATGACATGGCCAACAAAAGAAATGTTCCTCTATGAGGTTTCTATATTTATGAATTTTCCAGATTTTTATAAAACCATCTAGTCATAAAAAGGGGCTAAACTTTTTGGTTGGACAAATCTGTCCAGTAAGGTCATTTCGAAAATCCTTGCATGTTCTAGCTTCTAAATCATCAACATCAACTACTATATAACCAAGCAACCTCTAGCAACCTAAATAAGCAATAGTCAAACATATCTACATATCTAGATACAAGTTTTATCATCAAGAAGATTCAAAAATTTCAGAACCATAACCTTGGTTTAAATCATCAATAAACATGCTTTCAACAATTCTAATCCATGTAATTGCAATTATAACTCCATACAAGTCCCATAAATCCATCAATATGCATTTATATACCATAAATATCAATTTTGAAAGAACCCTCACATTAATGAAGATAGATGCTAAGAATGATAGAAGAGTGAAAGGATTTGCAAGAACCACGCAAGTTAAGTTGAACACCAAGTCCTCCTTCTTCCTTCTAGCTATGATCAAGTAGTCCTTCTTTGCTCTACTAGTTTCTTGCTTTGAATTAACCTCTTGTGTGTGTGTGTGTTCAAATGTAGGAGAGGGAGAGGAAGAGATGAAATACCCTAATTTACTCATAAACAACTCAACTTGAGGGACAAGAAGACAACATTTTTTCCCAAATTCCTCCATGTTTTCCTCCTACTTTTGGCTAAAGCAATATTTCTTTTTCTTTCTTTTTCTTTTTCCCTCCTATGGCCTCCTATGGCCTCTCTTTTGTCCCCTAATCATCATATGTTTTTATCCAAGTTAGGTAGAAGAATAACTAAGGTAATTGGGTGAAAGACTAAGTCAAATGGTTAAGCTTCGTCAAACCCACGTAACAAAATAATTCTGCGACACTTTACAAAAACGACCATAACTTCTTTTAAAAAACTCCAATTCACGAACGGTTTGAAGCATTAGAAACTAGACTCGTAGAAATTTTTATCCATATATAATTTGCCACCTAACTCTTTCCCAATTGGTACAGTTTAATTCTAAAGTTGACCCTAAAAATTTATAAGTTTTGCTATTTGACTCCGAGTATTTTTCTAGATTTGTAATTCTTCCCCATGCATTTTCTTCCTATAGTCAGGTGTTTCAAGTGTAGTTTATAAGCTAATCCTAGTCCTATGTAGTTTAATTGGTGTCTAAGTCAAAGTTTAGTTAATTGCACTTTGGCCCCAAACTTTTTTAACATTTTCAAAGACTCTCTACTTAGTTCCTGTAATTCTAACTTAGTTTCCGACTTATTTCTATTGCACCTAATAAACATTTAAGATATATAGTGCATTAAAAGATGTTTAACTAATGTCTACTTTATCTAAAACACTTAATGTACGTAAAACGATGTAAATGTACACAAAAATCCGTGAATGCAAGTAAGATGATACAAGTGCACGTTAATACTCATAGCTCATATAAATAAATACATGAGTATGTGTGCGGGGCTTCACATCCGATACTCTGCTGGACTGAGGAGAGCTCATGCCCTCTGAGGTAAGAAGAGCTCCGCTGATTTTAGAAGAGCTCTGATACTCTAATGGGCTGAGGAGAGCTCCGCTGATTTTGGGAAAGCTCCGATACTTTGCTGGGCTGAGCAGAGCTCTTGCCCTTTGAGGTAAGAAGAGCTTCGATAATCTTGGGCTGAGGAGAGCTCCTGCCCTTTGAGTTAAGAAGAGCTCCGCTAATTTTAGGAGAGCTCCGATACTCTGCTGGGCTGAGCAGAGCTCTTGCCCTTTAAGGTAAGAAGAGCTCCGATAATCTTGGGCTGAGGAGAGCTCCTGCCCTTTGAGGTAAGAAGAGCTCTGCTGATTTTAGGAGAGCTCCGATACTCTGCTGTGCTGAGGAGAGCTTCACTAATTTTGGGCTGATTTGATTACCTCATTGTGGGTTGGTGTACGCATCAACAAATTATCTCATCACTGTTAGACTTACACCTGGATATCACAATGACATTTAGACGAGCTATTCTTTTGCTCTCTCTTTTAATGATAAGTCAATTGAGAAAAAAGTGTTAGGAGATGCATCTTGAGTATTTTAAACATAATTTTCAGATATTTAAATGTATCTCTAGCTCACCATGGCTGAAGTAAATCCAAATCAGAGTTAAAACAAGGCAAAAATGAAACAAAATGTTGCTGAAACTTCAGGTTCATCATTTCTGGACAGCTTAGACACATTTTACAAAAATGGTCATAACTTTCTCTAAGAAGCTCCAATTCATGAACTGTTTGAAGCGTTAGAACCTAGACTCGTAGAGCTTTTTGCCCATATATAAATCACAGGCCAATTGTTTCTCAATTGTAGTTGTTTTTTACTCAAATTCAGCCTGAAAAAATCTTATTCATAACCTTGCTATATCTCAGGCTTCTTTCATAGTGTAATTTTTTTGCCTCTTACACTACCTCAAAATGCAATCGTATGACCAGCTAGGTTGTCATTATGCATGTCAAATATATCCACAACAGGTCGAACCATAATTATAGGCATCATAAATTAGCTCAGACATATTGTTCCCTAAATCACTTATTTTCTTCAGGTGTTTTATCAAACACCTTGAGTACACATCATAACAGGCATGCATTTGTATAAGTTTTCTCATGTAAATTGCAAATTGACATTTTATCAAACATCTTCGGCACATAACATAACAGATATATACTTTGTGTCTAAGTTTCCTAATGCCAAGTTCACCTTGGCATTCTATCGAACACCTTAAGTGTTTTGCTAAGAACACATACTGATAGGTGTCTGCCAAACTAATGTTATTTCTAGATAACATCACATATTAGAATCAAAATGCAAGGATATTAACAAACATGCTGTAAGTGATGTTCTAGACATTATAATGCACATATATATGTCTTCTTTTAAGCTATGATACAAGCATGTTATGGTATGAAAAAATAGTAGCATGGACTCGGCTAGTCACATTGTGTAACACGAAAATCATTAGATATCTCGTCAAAACAACAAGGTTGAGAATTGTGAGCGAATCATGCACTTTAATTAGGCAGTAGCTCGCATAACATAAACATGCCGACTGATAAAGACAATATCAGTGCCTTATCATTGAACTTTAATGAAACATATAGTTAACATGAATGTATAGCATGTAAATGCTTAGCAAACTGGGTGATCAACTTAATGTAATAAGCAATCAATAGATGGTAGCTAGCACAGGGCAAATATTATTGTTACTTATCTTGCACAAATGTGGTTTCTCAATGGGATAATCCTTCGTTTCCCACAGACGGCGCCAAATTGTTAAGGCAAAAATTGGTAGCCTCGAACATCTTCCGGGGCTGGACGAGTTCCCTTATCCGAATGATATTTTGTATGTTCTGTCCACCTTGCAGTCCTCGTAAATCCGGGGCAGACTATTAGCGGGCTGTTATCAGCCCTATGGGCTAACATTACCGAAGGCTATAGCTCTGGTCTTTCATTCCTGATAGGGCTTAATGGTCAGGGCTGGCATGTCTGGCCTGCTTCTTATCCTTGTCTTAGGGGTTTACCTCCTCCTGCTAGGTACTATGCTAGGTCCCTGCTCATTACCATATTAACGTGGGTCGCATTAGATTTGTGCATCAAGACTCATTGTCCTAGAGCTCCGAGGTCCGACCTTCTGTCCCTGGTCGGTGCTCGATGGCCTGGGCTGAACTGTTTGGCGGGGCTGGACGAGCCCCGTCAGCCTATGTTGTACGTACTGTAGGAGTTGAAATCTACTATTTGAAGCTCCATCAGCTTATTTCCTGCAAAACAAGGACCCTTGGGGGGTACCCAGGAGCAAAAGATTGGTTAATAGCATTAAAATATTACGTGAGAGCAAAGTGGTTGATTAGGAGCAATTAAGAGAGGCTTGTAAGCGTTAGAACGAGATACTTGTACTTTTAATGTCTACCTGGATATATAGTTGCTGAAATATGGAGTTGTAAGATAGGATAAACATAAATCCCACGATATTATGCTTAAGAAGATAATATCAAAAGGAGATATGACAAATCCCTTATCTTTAGGCTCAAGAGGATAATATCCATATCCCTTATCTTCAGGAATTCAGCAAAATCATTGTGTACTTATCCTTATCTAAAAGCTCCCTTGTTATTCATCTGCTGCCCAGCACTCCCCGTGAGCCCAGATCAGGACGTTGACGGGGCTACCTCTTGTGAGCCCAGATAAGGACGTTGATGGGACTACCCCTTGTGAGCCCTGGTCAGGACGCTGGTGGGGCTACCTTTTGTGAGCCCAGGTTAGGACGTTGGAGGGGCTACTTCTTGTGAGCCTAGGCCAGGATGCTGGTAGGGCTCCCAACTCCGTGGGCTGGATCTTTCTGTCTGCTCGCCAGAGCTCCTTGTGAGCCCAGGTCCGAACAGTGGCACGGCTATCCCAGCTCCGTCGGCCGGATATTTCTGGGGCTTAAGATCTACCCTTATCACTGCCTATTAATATTAAATGACCATATTAGTTAAAAGTTTAAATGGTTTAAAATGAGTTATTATTTTTAACACACTCTGTCAGGATTCGTTTTGAACTAATTTGCACGTGAATATATATATATATATATATATATATATATATATATATATATATTATTTTTAAATGGGGAGAGTGGAAGCCAATAAAGTTTGGTGACTTGGCTCTAGTACTATATGAAACGATCACCTCAAAGAATTAAACTGTTAGGTGATCTCCTACAGTTTTTTTTTTATATATATATATATATATATAATAGAGAGTGAAATAAGTGCCTTCCAATTTTTAGAGGTTTCTTATTTCAATTTCATTCCAACATCACTCTCTATTTTAGAGACTTTCTATCTCACTTTCACTCTAACGTCACTTTTAATTTTAACTAGCACATCATTCTAATTTTTTTAATTATTAATTATTATGTATCAACATTGATTGATAATATTTATATTGTTTTTAATTATTAATATATTTTTATTTAAAACTTTTTTTCAATAATTATATCATTTTTCAAAACTTTTTAAAAATTATTTTTAATTTATTTGATTATTTTAATTAATTTTAACAAAAAAAAAGAGAGCCCTTTTAAATATTGGAACCAAATTGATCTTAGGGATAGATTTATTATAATAAATAAATCCGTGATCATTGGTACATATCATCCAATTGAAATTGATAGGGGTGGAACTCCAACCCTGGTAATGATAGTCAGCCCTGCCTTCCTTCAAGCCCGAACTCCAGCCCTGGTAATAATGGTTAGCCCTGTTCCTCGTAAGCCCCGAATCCAGCAGAGCCACTGGGCAGGCACGCGAACAAGAGAACCATGAGGATAAGGATAAGATTGAGGATACTGGATGAGAAATGATTCGTGGATGATATATCTCCATAGATTGCTGAGTAAAGGAGGACTCTTATGAGTCCTGATCTTAATAGAATTCTTATTCATTTAGGGAATCACGTTACTGCAATATAAAAAGGGAACAATTCCACGAAAATGAGGTATGAAATAACCATCTCTAATAACTCACAAGCTCCATTCCACAGTAACTAATTTGTGCATCGGAGTGGGTACCGTAGGCAACCCTCTCGGTTCCTTTGTTTTGCAGGTTCTGGTCCAGCTTGAAGTACAATTCAGGGCAGTGGAAGTTTTTCACCTTAACAGTTTGGCGCCGTCTGTGCGAAAGTGCAATAACCCCACTGAGATTCCGCGATGGTTCACACACGAAGTCAAGCCAATACCGAGGGGAATCAGAACCCTCCTGAGGAGCATCAGGTTCCTGAAGGTATTGCCCCTCTAGTGGCTCCTGTTCCCGTGAACACAAGAGCACCAGGGGAGACTACCACCACAATCCCCCTGATATTTGTTCCAGGAGATATACCGTCTTTATCCCAGCAGGTCGATTTACCCACCTTGGTGCAGTTATTCAATGATCTGAGATGAGCTTTTAACCAGTTTCTCAAAACCCTGGGGCTAGCATACCTAGAAGGTGTCCTCATCAGAGAGAAGATCCGATAGCAGGGAACCTGCCTTAAGTCCCGGCCCTTTCAGCAGATACAATTGCCTCGGCAGAACTACAAGGAAGGCTAGGGCAAGAAAGGCAAAGGAAGCCCCTGCGGTAGGAAAGGCTAGAGGATACCCGCAGTCACGGAGGACAACATCAAGTCTTGGTGGGACAGGGGAAACATCACCCCTTTGCCAGAGAAGTTATGTGGGAGCCAATGTCATATGGGTACAAACTCCTCAGTCTCCAGACTTATGACGGGACTGGGGATCCGGAGGATCACCTTACTATTTTTTAGCATCACATGACGTTTCAGGATGTCTCGGACGCCATCAAATGCCGGGCCTTTCCCGTAATGTTGGTGGGTGCGGCACGGAAGTGGTTTGCTAGCCTGCCAGAGGCTTCAGTTCATGGTTTTGACCAGCTTGCTGGGTTGTTCCTTGCACGATTTGCTAGTAGCAAGAGCCCTTCGAGACTCACTGCGTCTTTGCTCTCCATAAAGCAGCAAAGGGGGAAAACCCTCCGAGATTATACTCAGCGATTCAATCAAGCGGCCTTGGAAGTACCAGACCTCAACCAGTCAGTAGCCATGGTCACATACATGCAGGGCCTACACTTTAGACCCTTGCAAGTGTCCTTGGGAAAAAGGATGCCTCGATATTTGGAAAAGCTCATGACGCGGGCCTCCAAGTACATCAATTTGGAAGAGGTCATGTCTGCCAAGGAAGAGGAAGAAAAAGGGGCCGCTAGGAAAGGAAAGATTCAGGAAGCGGGCAGGCATAAAGGAGCCCTAGGTGGTCAATCCGAAGGGCAGAATAGTGGTAACCGATTGAGATTTTCTCAAAATTTATACCCCTTTAAATATGCCCAGGGCACAGATATTGCATGAGATGCAGACCTACTGCGAATTTCGCTGGCTGTCTAGGATGACCGGTAACCCGGATAAGAGGGCTAAAGATAAGTACTGCAGGTACCACAGAGACCACGGTCATGACACAGAAGATTGTAAGCAGCTCAAAGCCGAGATAGAGGTCCTGGTGAAGAAAAGGTTGTTGGATAAATTTGTCGCGGGAAATCAAGAGTCTCGGAGAGAGAGAGAAAGGAGCCCCAGGCGAGATAAAGAGCGCAGCCCCCGACGCGAGAGGGAGCGCAGCCCTCGACGTGGAAGGGACCAAGGTAATCGACACCTAGGGGTGGTGGATACCATAGCTGGGGGGTTTGCATCTAGTGGAACCAGTAGAAATGCAATAAGGTCCTATGCCAGGGCCGTGACGGAAGAGCCCTGGTACCAGGGACAAGAAGTTAGAGATCAGTTGACATTCACTGCGGATGACCTTAATGGTGTAATCTACCCAAATGATAATCCACTGTTGGTAGAGGCCCAAATCTTCAATTACATAGTTAAGCGCTTGATGGTGAATACCGGCAGTTCAGCGGAGGTCCTGTTTCTGAAAGTCTTCGACAGATTGGGAATAGGACGTGAGAGGCTTCGCCCTTTGAATGGTTCACTGTCAGGATTCACAGGAGAAGCTTTCCGTTCGGAAGGGGTTATAAACTTACCTGTAACTTTGGAGGAAGGGCAGAAGAAAGTGACGATCATAGCAGACCTCATTGTCCTTGACTGTGAATCGGCGTATAATAGAATCCTAGGTCAAGTAGCATTGATGAAGTTC
Organism: Ehretia macrophylla; assembly: GCA_037974665.1. Lineage (NCBI taxonomy): Eukaryota > Viridiplantae > Streptophyta > Magnoliopsida > Boraginales > Ehretiaceae > Ehretia > Ehretia macrophylla. The sequence continues at coordinate 48,719,639 of CM075769.1, read as the reverse complement.
TGGGCAGTGGCGTCGCCACTACATCAAGCCCTGAAATTCCCAACTCTTGAAGGGATGGCTACCATTAGAGGAGATCAGTTGGTCGCTCGTCGCTGCTATGCTACCTCCCTCAAAATGAAAGGCCCGGAGCCCTGGGGACTCGATGAATCAGAAGGCAAGAAGAGGAAGGAACTTACTCCAGCTGAGGAATTGGAGGAGATAGAATTTTCGCAAGGTCGGTGAATAAAAATATATTTCCTTTCTTATAACCTACATATATTTGCTTGGAGTATGACTGACATGACAGGAGTAGACCCACCTGTCATGGTCCACAAGTTAAACGTGGACCCAATGTTTCGACCCATCTGCCAGAAAAAGCAAAATTTTGGGGAAGAAATGAGCAGGAATATCAGGGAAGAGGTTCGAAAGTTGCTGGAAGCAGGTCATATTAGGGCTATGCAATACCCGGAATGGTTGGCCAATGTGGTTTTGGTGGCCAAGAGCCCTAAGAAATGGCGGTTGTGCATTGATTACAAAGACCTCAACGAGGCATGTCCTAAAGATTGTTATCCTCTGCCTCGGATAAACCAGCTAGTAGATGCTACCTCCGGCTGTGAGTTACTCATATTCATGGATGTATTTAAAGGGTATAATCAAATCATGATGGCCCCAGAAGATGAGGAAAAAACAACCTTTACTACGAAAATAGGGACCTACTGTTACCGAGTAATGCCTTTTGGGTTGAAAAATGCTGGGGCTACATATCAGCACCTGGTGAAAAAGGTGTTTGACAAGCAGATTGGGAGGAACATGGAAGTGTACGTCGACGATATGCTAACTAAAAGTAAGCACGCTCACACTCATGTAGCAGACCTGGCAGAAACCTTTGCCTCCCTGGAGTAGTACGGGATCAAGCTCAACCCAGAAAAATGTGTCTTCGGGGTCCGAGTAGGCAAGTTCTTAGGCTTCATGGTGACCAGTCGAGGCATATAGGCAAATCTAGATAAGGTTCAGGCCATACTGAATCTGAACCCCCTGAGGAGTGTCAAAGATGTGCAAAAGTTAGCCGAAAAGATAACAGCCCTGAGTAGATTCATGTCCAGATCTACGAATAAGTGTGCTCCTTTTTTCAGGGCGTTGAGGAATCCAAAAGACTTCCAATGGTCTGATCAGTGTCAAGAAGCTTTCGAGGAGGTAAAAAGGTATTTGGCATCACCTCCATTATTGTCAAGGCCTGAGAAGGGAGAAGTCCTGACCTTATACCTCGCTAGTTCAAGTAAGGCGGTGGCTGCAGCCCTGGTAAGAGAGAAGGATCGGCTCCAAAAACCAGTCTATTACGTGAGCAAGGTCCTATTGGGACCAGAGCTCAGGTACTCGACCCTGGAGAGGATGACGTTGGCTCTGTTAACCGCAACACGAAAACTTAGGCATTACTTCGACGCCTATACAATTCGAGTTTTGACGGATATGCCCCTCAGGCAAATACTACAGAAACCAGAAGTTTCTGGGCGCTTACTAAAATGGGCCATAGAGCTCAGTCAGTATGACATCATCTATCAGCCCCGAACAGCCATTAAGGCACAAGCCCTAGCTGATTTTATAGTGGAATATACGGGGGACCAGGCCGAGGAAGATGATATTCCCTGGAAGGTACAGGTTGATGGAGCTTCAGGATAGTAAGGGAGCAGGGCTGGTGTTCTAATCACCAGCCTCGATGGAACGGAAAGCCAGTACTCACTAAAGTTCTTATTTCTGGCTCCCAATAATAAAGTCGAGTACGAGGCACTGGTAGCAGGTTTGAAAACAGTTATCTCGTTTGGAGCAATGAAGGTAGATATGATTACAGACTCACAGTTAGTAGCGAATCAGGTACTAGGTGAGTATGAGGCGAAAGACCTGACCATGTTGGCCTACCTTAGCAAGGTCAAAGAGCTAGCCTAGGGGCTCGAGCATTTCCATATCAGCCATGTACCACGATCTGAGAATGAGAGGGCATATTCTCTCGCAAGACTGGCTATGAGTTCCTTAGGGCCGGTAGTAATACAAGTAAGCGAGATAGAGGCCCCATCAATTCAAGCCCCAGCACTGGAGGTTGAAGCCATAGCCATATGTAGAAGTTGGATGCAACCCATAAAGGCCTATTTGGAGGAATGTGATTTCCCCTATGACTGAGTGGAGGCTCGGAGCATAGAGCGACGAGCCTCAAAATTTATTATGCTAGGGGGGCAGCTATACAAGCAGGCCTACGCCTGGCCCCTGCTAAAATGTGTAACTCAAGAAGAGGGCAGTCAGGTGCTAAGAGAAATACACGAAGGGGTGTGTAAAAATCACTTGGGGGGTAGGGCGTTGGCTAGAAGGACCCTCCAACAGAGATATTACTGGCCCACAATGTAGAAGGATGCGTTAGAAATGGTGAAAAGATGTGATACATGCTAGAGGTTTTCTAGGGTACCCCAGCAGCCGACAATAGAGTTGACTATATGGTCAGCCCCTGGCCTTTTGCCCAGTGGGGGTTGGATATTCTGGGACCTCTACCTCTAGCCAAGGGTCAGAAGACGTTCGTGTTCGTGACAGTTGACTACTTCACCAAATGAGTGGAAGTTGAGGCCGTCCCTAGAAACTCTGAAGGGGCAGCTTGGAACTTTGTTTGGAAATCAGTGGTGTGTCACTTTGGGGTACCTTGGACCTTGATTACAGATCATGGTCGGCAATTTGATTCTAGTTACTTCAGTGGCAAATGCGAGGAACTAGGGATTAAACTAAAATTTTCTTCTGTAGCTCATCCCCAAACTAATGGGCAAGTCGAGGTAACTAATTGAGCTATTTTGCATGGCATCAAAACCAAGCTGAGGCAGGCAAAAGAACTGTGGGCGGACATGCTACCAGAGGTCCTGTGGGCTCACTGGACAACCCTAAATACCACAACGGGGAAGACCCCGTACTCGCTAACATTTGGCACGGAGACGATGCTCTAGGTAGATGTGGGTATTCCAAGTAGTTGGATGCAGCTCTATGAGGAAGAAATAAACGATCAGGGACTCCGTGAGGATCTTGACTTGATCGAGGAGTTTCAGCAGAAGGCACAGATAAGGATACTGGAGGGAAAAAGAGCCATGGCCAGATCCTTTGCCAAGAAGGTCCTACTCAAAGATATCCAATAAGGAGATTGGGTGCTCAGAAAGGTCATCTTCAAATCCCAACCTGGACAGGAAAAGTTGGGGCCAAACTGGGAAGGCCCTTATCTGGCGTCAAAGGAAATCAGGTCAGGAGTCTTTAGGTTAGAAGAACCTACTGGAAAGGAGTTAGCTAATGCATGGAATGTTGAACACCTTAGAAAATATTTCATGTAATATCCCCAGAACAATGTTAGTGAATAAATAGCATTCAATAGAAGTCTATGTAATGCTCTTTGAGATAATAAAGGCTCTGTTCCCTCTTAGAGATGTGATTTTGCTCCTGTGTTTTGTTTAAAGAACCCTCCTTGAAAGATCTAATGTCTTGTACCCAGAAAAGGCTGCGCCCTATGGATAAAATGACTCATCTCAGCTGACAGGGTTGTTCCTGAAGAGGACCAAGGGATCCAGGGGAAATACAAAAGAAAAAAGGGCCAGAGGTTCAAAGAACCTAGCGTACAAAAAGCAGAGTCGAAATACGACTAAGATGCGCAAACAAAACTCGTAAAAGGAAACGAGAAAGCGAACTCATAAAGGGTTTGCATATTAATAGCCCAGGAAGCCCTAGAAATAAAATTTCATTAAAAAGGGAAATAAGAATGTATAGTGAGGGGATCGAAGCCCTTGGATGAAAGCAACAACTAAAAGTTAGCAAAATATTAAAAGCAGGTCTAGGGAAGGCGGGCTTCCTCTTACTACACCTATGACTCGAGGAATATCACAGTTGAATCTCTGGGTCCGGAGGGGCTTCGCCAAAGAGGTCCGACAAATCAATCTGAATGCCCTGGCCTTGTAAGTAGGCCTGCACGTCCTCCATAAGGGCAACTTCAGCATCGTATTCAGCTTTGTTAATGGCAGGGCGAAGCAACTCTTCTAACAAAGCCTTGAAAGCATCACTTTCCTTATAGGCCACAATGGAAACTTCCCTATGGGAGTCAACAGCCTGCACTAATTGATCATAATTGGCCTGGGCACCAACGGCCTGAGCCGAAGTCTCTTTTAGCTCATTTTCGAGCTTCTCGCAGGATTGTAGAACCAGCTCTCATTTGGCAAGGATGCGGCGACAGGTCTCTTGAGCCTCCGACAATTGTGACCTCAGTGCTACTGTGAAGATGTCCCCAGAAAAGGATTGATAAAGTCCAGCCTCCTGAATAACAGTGCTTTGCTTCTCGATCAGGGTTTCCATTTTATTGAAGGTACCCAAGTCATTGTCGAAAGCCTTGGCACAGGCCCGGTGGTGTTCATCGAGCCATTGTTTATAGGCTTCAGCTTTTTTTTCAGCCCGGATCACAGCCAAAGAGGAGCTGATCTCGACCCTGTCGTAAACCACTAAGGCCTTATGGAGTATCCCGTGGAGGTGGTTTAAGTCTAACCAGCTCTGGGAAGATAAAAGCAAAGCGTTAGGAAAAAGCTGAGTGATCCGGTGAGGGAAAAATAGGATAAATGACCTCGTAAAAAGTTTTCCTGACTTCTTGGTCAGCCCTGGCAGTAGTAAAGCGACGAGCGAAAATGCAAGTGGTACCGCCCTGCCCATCATCAATTTATATCTCATCGTCGAAGCCATGGATGGGGCCAGGTGGAATGGATCTACCACGCTTGCGTAGGCATGGAGTGTTGATATGATAGGCCTCGCCAAGAGGGCAGCGTTGCTCATCTCGCAATGTGTCAATCTGAGGGGAGGAGAATAGGGCCCTGGGAGCAATAGGAGACGGGGGCGGAGACGGCAAACGCCTACGAGATGGGGCCGGTGGTGCTTCAGGTAAAGGTGGGGAACCAATAACCCCAGTTTTGATAGGCCCAGTGGTAGGCAAGCCAGGAGCGTCCAGAAGAGGAGCCAGGTGCCCCTCAATGGAGACAAACTTCTTCGGGGCAAGAACATGAGGCTCCTCGAGGATCTGCACCTTTGCATCACCTCCGGGAGAGGCTGTCCTTTGCTTCTTCAGAGTAGGCTGTCCGAAAACCTTAGCCAAACGCCTTCTGGTCACTCTTTCACCTCGGGGGGAAATGACATGCTCTGAGATTTTCATGTTATCTGCACAAAGGAAAGCTTAAACGAAGTTAGTAAGAACTTCATAAACAAATAAGAAAGTGAAAGTAGGTACAATGATAAAACTTAACCCTCAGTGTCAGATGACGAGTGAGAGGTTGGAGGCTCAAGTTTCTCAAGGATAGGGGTGATAACTGGATGAGGGGTGGTGAGAATCTTCCCTCCAGCCATGGTGCTGCGGTGTGAAGGGGTAAAAGGGGAGCCCCGACTCTTGACGCTGTAGGCAGCGGAAATAAGCCACTTGCGGCTACCCTCTCGGGAAAGAAAAGGTCCTCACATCTAACGGGGATGGCCCTCTTAAGTTCCTCGATGACGGATTTCTCAACTTCATCAAGGGTGGGAGGTCCTTGGCTGTCTCAGGAGGAACAACCTAGATACTCCTGACCTCCCAACCCTTAGGGGACTTTACAGAGAAATTTTTTTGGCTCCAGTTCTTGGAATTGTTAGGAATGTCGACGATTAGGGAGTGATGATGGGCGGAAAAATAGTACCAGCCGGAAGATTTGTCAGTAGTTTTAAGGTGGTAACAGAAGAGGAAACGCCTGGGAGTGGGGGTATAACCTAGCTCCTTCAACAAAACGTAAAAACCTACTATGAGCCTCCAGCTATTGGGGTGACCTGGGTAGGACTAATTTGAAGGTAGTTGAAAATCTCTACCAAATAGGGCGGTAGAAGCAGACAACCTATAAGGAGTTGTTCGTAGTAGAAGGTAACCTCTCTTGGGCCAGGCCCGCAAGCAGATGCTCGCCTACCATCACTCAGGACGCAAACCTTGAAGTTAGGAGGAATGGCTCCTATGCCCCTAAGGTGGGTGATGGACCTCTTCTGGGTGGTACGGACCTTACGCTCGGCATCAAAAACCAAGAGGTCATTAATCCTAGTAGGACCCGAGGGCGCCGTGCCTGAACGGTGGTGGAAAGGCTTAGACCTAGGTCTCTTAGAGCTCTTTCTAATACCTCTAGTAGGAAGAGGACTCTAGGAAATTGGGATGGCAACGATGGGTTTGGAACCTCTAGGGATACGAAGAACATCTTTGAGGCCATCGCTAGAGCCATCGGCGGTGCCTAACTGAGGGGACCTATCCATTAATGGAGGAGAGTGGAAAGAGCGTACCTAGACGGTGATAAGGTGTAGCGAGCAAGGATTGACAAAAGAGTAAAATAAAGATAGTGGAATGCGAATGGGGCACGAACCGGGAAGGGCTCCTTTTATAAAGGACCCCACAGGGCCCCACATACGAATGGGTCGACCCATGTAGGATCGTGGGGAGTGGCGACGTGAGTTGCGGGAAGCGTGCCTGCGAAGTAGCAACGAAATTGGAGAGACGTGTACAGTGGGCGGTTGTAACGGCTAGTAACTGTTGAGGAAGGTGAAGAGTCCCAATGTTGTAACAATCCCCAAACCTGTGTGCCAGCTCAGGGGATTGGGGGGCAGATGATAGGGGTGGAACTCCAGCCCTGGTAATGATAGTCAGCCCTGCCTTCCTTCAAGCCCGAACTCCAACCCTGGTAATAATGGTTAGCCCTGTTCCTCGTAAGCCCCGAATCCAGCAGAGCCATTGGGCAGGCACGTGAATAAAAGAACTATGAGGATAAGGATAAGATCGAGGATACTGGATGAGGAAGGATTCGTGGATGATATATCTCCATAGATTGCTGAGTAAAAGAGGACTCTTATGAGTTCTGATCTTAATAGAATTCTTATTCATTTAGGGAATCACCTTACCGCAAATATAAAAGGGGAACAATTCCACGGAAAGGGGGTATGAAATAACCATCTCTGATAACTCACAAGCTTCATTCTACAGTAACTAACTTGTGCGTCGGAGTGGCACCGTGGGCAACCCCCTCGGTTCCTTTGTTTTGCAGGTTCTGGTCCAGCTTGAAGTGCAGTTCGGGGCAGTGGAAGTTTTTCACCTTAACAGAACTGTCTCATAATTAACCACAATTTTTATGTTTTTGGAATGAAAGGTTGTTTTCTTTTCTTTATCCACGATTGAAAAATATCAACTAGATCCATTGAAATGTGTTTTTGTTTTTGTTCTTTTCCTTCTACTTCAGCAAATTAACCCAAAAAATAATTCATATGAGTAATGGGTCAAATTCACATTAATCATAGCACAACAATGAAAAAAGTGAGTGAGTTTAGCATTGGACAATTGGCAATGGGGAACAAGTTGAAATTTGGAGAGATTGGTGGCTACCAGATGGGAGGTTCTTGCAGAGGCCTCATAATATAGAGACTATAAAGGTCCAGAAGCTTATGTGCCAAGATGGAGAAAGATGGAATAAGGCAATGCTATCTTCAATTTTTGATAGGTTGGGACGGGTTTATGAATTTTTTTTTTTAGTGAAAACTAAAATACATAATTTTTTAATTATATGAGTAATTTTTTTTTCAATTAAGACTAATTAATTTATTGACTAAGAATACATAAAACTTTTAATGTTGCCTCCATTGACCTTAAAGTGTATCCGCCAGTGAATGTTCAACAGATTAGCACAATCTACATTCGAATGGAAGATGTGACTGGCCATTCACAAAAGATGGAAACTATACGGTTAAAAGTAGATATCACTTTGCCAAAGAACTTAGCAACAAACTAAATGCAGCAAAAGGTAGTAGTATAGCAAGTACCTCTTTTCAAATGCCTAAAGAGTTGTGGAAGAGAACCTGGAAAAATCAATGTGTCCTCTGTTAGAATATGTACTTGTCCCACATAGAAAAATTATAAACTCTTAGACCACTTAATAAGATCCTGAGCTACTCTACTTGGCACCAATTAATTTTACGATGGAAACCTAGTTGTCTTAACATGATATTAAAACTAGATCTATGGTCTAGTCTCATTCATCTTCCGCGTGCGACCCATCTCAAATCAGTTTCGCTTGTCTTCAATTTTTCACGTGTGTATAATCTACGCACTTTCAATCTTCTACATTTGTTATCTATCACATGTGTGTTCAATCTTTCATGTGTGACCTATCTTAAAAAATTCGGTCCACATGTATTCAATTTTTCAAGTATGACCATCTCAAAATAAGGTCCACGTGTGTTCAATATTCAACATGTGACCCATCTCAAATCAAGTCACACGTGAAGGAGAGTGTTAGAATATGAACTTATTCCACATAAAAAAATCATAAACTCTTAGATTACTTAATAAGGTCTTTACTCCACTTGATACCAATTGATTTTAAGATAAGATCTTGAGTTATTCTACTTAACATCAATTAATTTTAAGATGAAAATTCAGTTATTTTAACACTCCCAAAGAATTCGTAATTTTATTTGAAAAGCGTGTAGGAATATGCTCTACCCACTCAAAAGAATAAAGCAAAAAGGCGTTTTGCAACAAATTCTCTCTATACTTTATGTTTTTTTTTTTTTTTTTTTTGTCAAAAGGTTAAATTCATTGAAAAAAAGGATAAAGTTAGAAAATAAAATATGTAATAATATAGGCGTTATATTGGAATACCAATTCAGAAATAGGTTATCAGCCCTACAAACTTTAGCTAGTCAATTAGCGGCCATGTTGCCACTTCTCTCTATACAACTTTTGGAAAACATGTTGAAACAGTTGAGCACCTTCTTTTGACCTGTTTCTGGAAAAGGGCTGTATGGTTTGCTTCTATTTTCCAATTCGCCAACAACCCAACAAATATCACTCGGTTTGAAATTTGGTTTCTTAACTTTTTGAAGGAAGGTGAGAGGATGGGATACTTGATGGGGAATTGTTGGTGAAATTTCATATGTATATAAACTTTGCGTGTTGGATAATAATCGCATTAATCAGAATGTAAGTACTGCAATACAAATTTAATAGAAGACTTATTTGATTGCACAAAGGTTATACAAAATGCAATGAATAAATAGATTAGGTTGAGGTCCGAATTTGATTTAGTTTCTTTAAGACTTAATCACTTCGTTTGTTATGGTACTTATGGTCATTGACAATGGTCTCCCAATATACAATAATTATCATCTGACAGTAGAAACACTCAAAACTATTCAAATACAGTGAATCAAATAATGTAGAATTCTCTTTTTTAATTTTTTTTTAATGCAAAGTATAAAGTTGTGAAAAATCATAATTTATGCCAAAACAACAACTGCGGTATTTATAAAGTTTTCATGTCTGTCCGTAAAAGTATAAAACAATTTCTTACCAGTTATGTCCAATTGAAAGGATAACAAGGCATCTGTGCTCGAGAACATTTCTCTGGATCCAATTAAAACAATTTACCAAGCTGATTTTGTGCTCTCGGAATACCAAAATGCTTAAGAAACATCTAATGCTCCTTGCTGCAATGTGTTAATCAACGATGAAGAGTAGGGTAAAGCTTCCATTGGCCATTCGACCTCACTTCGGTATGTCCTACCGGAGCAGGGGTCACCATCTACAGAATTAATAGAATCGATTGAACCCAACTGACTCAACACACCAGTGGCGGAGACACATAAGGGTTAGTGGGGATTGACCTATAAAAACGTTAAAATTTTTATGTATTTTTTGAAAAAAAATTAAATATTTATTTATTTTTAGTTTAAAAAAATTAATTAGCCCTCACTGATAAATAAAAGTACTCATATAATTCAAAAATTATAGATTTTAGTCCTCACTGACCCATAAAAGGTTAAAATTTATATGTATTTTTTTTAAAAAAATTAGATATCTATGTATTTTTAGTTAAAAAAATTAATTAGCCCCCACTGGAAAAAAAAAGTACTCGTATAGTTTAAAAATTATGAATTTTAGCCCCATTGACAAAAATTATTGGCTCCGCCCCTACTCCTCACATACATGTAGACACTGGCGGAGGCACATGCTTGTCAGTGGGGGCTGCAGCCCCCACTGACCTATAAAAATCGTTAAAATTTTTATGTATTTTTTTAAAAAAAGTTAGATATCTATGTATTTTTAGTTAAAAAAAATTAATTAGCCCCCACTGAAAAATAAAAGTACTTGTATAGTTAAAAAATTATGAATTTTAGCCCCCACTAGCCCATAAAAATATTAAAATTTCTATATATTTTTTGAAAAAAAATTAGATATCTATGTATTTTTAGTTAAAAAAAAATTAATTAGCCCCCACTAAAAAATAAAAGTACTCGTATAGTTTAAAAATTATAAATTTTAGCCCCCATTGACCCACAAAAACCTTAAAATTTCTATGTATTTTTTGAAAAAAAATTAAATATCTATGTATTTTTAGTTAAAAAAATTAATTAACTCCACTAAAAAAAAAAAAAACTCGTATAGTTTAAAAATTATAAATTTTAGCCCCCACTGACATGAAATCCTGGCTCTGCCCCTGCATGTAGACTCTATATTTGTGGGGTTCACTTTTTCACTCACCGACCAAATACCCGTTGGCCAAATTGAAGAATTTTTTCTGAAAAGTGTCAACATTTGAAATCTTTTCTTTTGTCTGATTTTGATCCAGCTGAGATTGGATAACACTTGTATATGTGTTGTTGATTTTGATTATTAGTACTCTTTTAACTGACCAAAAAACAGAGAAGAGTGAGTTTAGCATGTGAGAAATACAATTCGATGCAATTGTGGTAAAATCGAATGTGTAATTATGTTTTATAGAAGTAGGGTGAAGATGATAAATTCATGTGATACAATGGCTTTTCCCCCCAAAACTTCAAAAGATTTAATTTTAGTCTATTTCTTTTTTTTTTTGGCCGGATAGTCTATTTCTTTCATTGTGGACGTATCATATATATATATATATATATTCTTTGGTAATCAAGCAAAAGAGCGTTCCCATTAAATTTCATAAATTCTTGGTATCTAAATTAGAAAAGTAAGTACCCGAGTGCATAGTTTGACTTTTACTATTTTTGTTAATCATGTCCTTGAAATGTCCATAAACCTAGTCAGGAGATCAGTTCGGAGCCAATACATCACTCTAAAAGTTGGATTAAGTGAATCGGTTAATAATTTATTATAATTAAAAATTTTATATATAAATATATATATTTTTATTATAAATATTGCATATTTTTTAAATAACTTAAAATATATATTAATGCACGTTAGATTTATAACTTTAAAGTGAATGTAATTAAATTTTATTAAAATAAATTCTTTGTCATAAAATAAATAAATAAATAAAGTGATGCCTCCCTTGCCAACTTCAAAGTCATTGTTATTACCACCACCGTTTCTATGCGGACGGCTGTACTGATTAAATAAATGAAAACTGAAAAGTAAGTCAAAAAGAAAAGAGAAATCGAAAAAAAAAGAAAAGAGAAAAAAATCTAAGTAGGGTTTTGGTCCGCTAATTCATAATCATAACCCCTAAAAAAAGCTTCTCCAAGCTTCACTCTCTCCACTGTCTTTCTTCTGTAAGCTCTCTCTCTCCTTATACATGTACGTGTAAAATTGCTTATAAGCATACTATATTTTTTTTAGCTTTTAGAATAAGCTAACTTTTTTGATGAATTTTTAATGGGTTTTTCCCCTATATGAATAAAGCTGTGAACTTTATAAGTACCCAGATTTTTTTTATTTTTTTTAAAATTTTTATAGATTATAGTTAATGAATCAAATTTGATTCTTTTGAGGTCTAAGTACAAGCATGGTTGTTGAATTATGATATGAAGAACCTTTATATGCTCTGTTTAGTTGCTCAGAAAAGTTCAAAACTTGCAAAAGTATGAAAATTTAACTTCTGGGTTTATAATCTTTTTTTCTTATTTTGGGTTGAATAGAGAATGCCTGAACAGATGATCGATGCGGGTCGTGTTGCTTATGATGATTCTTGATGTATATTCTTTCTCAATTTTGTTTTTTTTTGGTCCTGTAGAAAGTCTTGGGACGTAGGATAGACCCAAAATGGATCCGACCCTTGCCCGGACCTTGTGTATAGCCTTAGATAGTATACCGGTTGTCCTATTTGTAACGTCTTTGGGATATATATAATTTTTAGTCCTGCAAAAAGTTCTGTTTTTGTTAGCCTGAAATCTCTATGTTCTTTATCAATAGATTCTTCTATGTATATGTTCGTCTCTTTTGCATTATGTTGATTGGGGAATGCTTGAACAATTGATTGATAATAGATTGTGTTGCTTGTGATGATTCTCGATGTATATTCTTTCTCTATTTTTATTTTTTTAAAGTCCATTGCAATGTCTTTACTATGTATATAATTTTTGGTTCAGAAAAAAGTTGTGTTTTTGCTAGATGAAATTTCTATGCTCTTTACCAAGATTCTTGTATATGTATGCAATATGATAGTTAGGAATGCTTGAACAGATGATCAATATTGGATTCTGTTGCTTACGAGGATTCTGGATGTATATTGTTTCCCTATCTTTTCTTTTTTGTCCATTGAAATGTCTTCGCGATATATATAACTTTTAGTCCTGCTAAAAGTTGTTTTTTCAAACTGAAATCATCCTGCTCTTTATCAAGTACTGATGTATTAGAAAGAGTTCGCTTTGACTGTTAGAATTGGCCTGTTGACTGTCAATTTTGAATTTTGTTTTGTTTCAGTTCTCGCGGATTGAGGCAATGGCTGCTGCATTAGAAATTACAGCAGCAGACTTTTTACAAGTAAGGCTTCTTATGATCTATAAATACTTTTTGGATCCTGCGCAAATAAAGATTAAGTAGATATACTGATTGAATTTGGTCATGGTGTTGATGATCACAGGGTTCTCATAGGCAGACTTTGGTCTTGCCTAGACATTCACCAAGACAGACAAACTGTTTGCTTTGGGGTTCTCTTCATAGACAGAGACCTTTTGTGAAAATATCTAGTAATAATAGTAAATTAAGAACCTGCCATCCAGTGAAGGTCAAGGCTGTGGTTTCAGGAGATGTAAGCAGTTCAGTAAATGAGGAATCAAAAAAGGTTCAGACAGCTGATCAACAGGTTATACATTTTTATCGCATTCCATTGCTTCAGGAGAGTGCAACAGCTGAGCTTCTCAAGTTAGTTCAAATGAAGATCTCAAACCAGATAATTGGCTTGAAGACTGAACAGTGTTTCAACATTGGCCTTGATTCAAATCTTTCAAGTGACAAACTTTCTGTTCTTCAATGGGTTTTAGGAGAGACATACGAGCCTGAAAATTTGGGTACGGGGAGTTTTCTTGATGAAGAGAGGAAAGAAAGTTTGAATACAGTTATAGTTGAAGTTGGCCCTCGATTGTCATTCACCACTGCATGGTCTACCAATGCAGTATCAATCTGCCATGCGTGTGGATTGACAGAGATAAATAGGTTGGAACGCTCAAGGAGATACTTGTTGTATGTTAAAAATGGAAGTGATGCATTGCTAGAAAGTCAAGTGAATGAGTTTGTCGCAATGGTGCATGACCGAATGACTGAGTGTGTTTATGCCCAGAAACTTACATCGTTTGAGACAAGTGTAGTTCCAGAAGAGGTCTGGTTTATACCTGTCATGGAGAGGGGGCGGGAGGCATTGGAAGAAATTAATCAGAAAATGGGTTTAGCCTTTGATGAACAAGATTTACAGTATTATACTAAGCTTTTTAGGGATGACATAAAGCGAAACCCGACAAATGTTGAGCTGTTTGATATTGCACAGTCTAATAGTGAACACAGTCGACACTGGTTTTTTACTGGGAAGATTGTTATAGATGGTCAACCTGTGGATAGGACTCTTATGCAAATTGTTAAAAGCACTTTGCAGAAAAATCCAAATAATTCTGTCATTGGCTTCAAGGATAATTCTAGTGCAATCAAGGGTTTTCCGGTGAAGCAGTTAAGACCTATTCAGCCGGGTTCAACATGCCCATTGGACATGAGTGCTCGTGACCTTGATATTTTGTTTACGGCTGAAACGCACAACTTCCCATGTGCAGTGGCACCATACCCTGGTGCTGAGACAGGTGCAGGAGGCCGCATTAGGGATACGCATGCCACTGGTAGGGGTTCGTTTGTTGTTGCAGCTACAGCTGGTTATTGTGTTGGAAACCTTAATATTGAAGGTTCATATGCACCATGGGAAGATGCATCGTTTGTATATCCATCAAACCTGGCTTCTCCTTTGCAGATCCTTATTGATTCTAGTAATGGGGCATCAGACTATGGAAACAAATTTGGGGAGCCATTGATTCAGGGTTACACTAGGACCTTTGGAATGAGACTCCCAAGTGGGGAAAGGCGGGAATGGTTGAAGCCAATTATGTTTAGCGCAGGTATTGGGCAAATTGATCATGTTCACATATCAAAGGAAGAACCTGATATTGGAATGCTGGTTGTCAAGATTGGAGGCCCAGCATATCGCATAGGAATGGGAGGTGGAGCTGCGTCCAGCATGGTTAGTGGCCAAAATGATGCTGAACTTGATTTTAATGCTGTTCAGCGTGGTGATGCTGAGATGGCACAGAAGTTGTACCGTGTGGTTCGTGCTTGCATTGAAATGGGAGAAGAAAATCCCATTATTAGCATTCATGATCAGGGTGCTGGTGGAAACTGTAATGTTGTGAAGGAAATCATATACCCCAAGGGTGCTACAATTGACATTAGGGCTGTTGTGGTTGGTGACCATACAATGTCTATCTTGGAGATATGGGGTGCAGAATACCAGGAGCAAGATGCAATATTGGTTAAGCCTGAAAGCCACAGCCTTTTGCAGTCCATCTGTGAAAGAGAAAGAGTTTCAATGGCTGTTATTGGAACAATTAGTGGTGAGGGACGTATCGTTTTGATTGACAGTTCAGCTATGGAAAAATCAAGTTCAAATGGACTACCTCCCCCACCACCTGCAGTGGATCTTGAGCTTGAGAAAGTGCTTGGGGACATGCCTCAGAAAACTTTTGAATTCCATCGTATCAACAATGCAAGGGAGCCACTCGATATTGCTCCTGGGATAACGGTGATGGATTCTCTGAAGAGGGTGTTGAGGCTTCCCTCTGTTGGATCTAAGAGATTTTTGACTACTAAAGTAGATAGATGTGTTACAGGTCTTGTGGCACAGCAGCAAACTGTGGGTCCCTTGCAAATAACGCTTTCTGATGTTGCCGTCATAGCTCAAACTTACACAGACTTAACTGGAGGTGCATGTGCCATTGGGGAGCAGCCCATCAAGGGTATTTTGGATCCAAAAGCTATGGCACGGCTAGCTGTTGGAGAAGCACTGACGAACCTTGTCTGGGCAAAGGTTACTTCTCTCTCTGATGTTAAAGCTAGTGGGAATTGGATGTATGCCGCCAAACTGGATGGAGAAGGTGCCGCCATGTATGATGCTGCCTTGGCTCTTTCAGAAGCTATGATCCAACTTGGTATTGCTATTGATGGGGGAAAGGATAGTCTTTCCATGGCAGCCCATGCTGCAGGGGAGGTTGTCAAGGCTCCTGGAAATCTAGTGATCAGTACTTACGTAACTTGTCCTGATATAACCAAAACTGTAACCCCTGATTTAAAGCTTGCTGATGATGGCATACTGCTTCACATTGACTTGGCCAAAGGGAAACGGCGTCTTGGTGGATCTGCTCTTGCTCATGTTTTTGATCAAATTGGGGATGAGTGTCCTGATCTTGATGATGTTCCTTACCTCAAAAGAGTTTTTAATGGGGTTCAAGATCTAATTTCTGATGAACTTATCTCTGCTGGGCATGATATCAGTGATGGAGGACTTATTGTCAGTGTCCTTGAAATGGCATTTGCTGGAAACTGTGGCATTCGCTTGGCCTTGATGTCAGCAGAAAAGAGCGTCTTGCAAACACTTTTTGCAGAAGAGCTCGGTCTTATCCTTGAGGTCAGCAAGAAAAACTTGGATTTGGTAATGTCAAGGCTTGACAACAATGGCATTTCTGCTGAGATAATTGGACAAGTGACCTCTTCATCTGTGATAGAAGTAAAGATTGATGAAGTTACTCATTTGAATGAAGAAACTTCTGTACTTAGGGACATGTGGGAGGAAACTAGCTTTCAGCTGGAAAAGTTCCAAAGATTGACTTCTTGTGTGGAATCGGAAAAAGAAGGATTGAGGAGTCGGCATAAACCTTTGTGGGAATTGTCCTTCACTCCAACATTTACGGGTGAAAAGTACATGACTGCCAATTCGAAACCAAAGGTAGCAGTAATTCGGGAGGAAGGCAGCAATGGGGACAGAGAAATGGCTGCAGCTTTCTATGCTGCTGGTTTTGAGCCATGGGATGTTACAATGTCAGATCTTCTTAAAGGATTCATCTCTTTGCATGAATTCCGAGGTGTTGTATTTGTAGGAGGTTTTAGCTATGCTGATGTACTTGATTCTGCCAAAGGTTGGGCGGCTTCTATACGTTTCAATCAACCTCTTCTAAATCAATTTCAAGAATTTTACAACCGTCCAGATACTTTCAGCTTGGGTGTTTGCAATGGCTGCCAGCTTATGGCCCTTCTGGGCTGGGTTCCAGGGCCACAGGTTGGAGGTGTTTTAGGACTCAGCGGGGACCCATCACAGCCAAGGTTTGTACACAATGAGTCTGGACGGTTTGAATGCCGCTTCACAAGTGTGATGATACAAGAATCGCCAGCGATAATGTTTAAAGGGATGGGGGGTAGTACTTTGGGTGTGTGGGCTGCCCATGGTGAGGGAAAAGCTTATTTCCCTGATGACAGCATCTTGAATCATGTTCTTGACTCAAACTTGGCTCCGGTGAGATATTGTGATGATGATGGTAAGCCAACAGAGCGCTACCCATTTAATCTCAATGGTTCTCCCTTAGGTGTGGCAGCAATATGTTCTCCAGATGGCAGGCATCTCGCCATGATGCCTCATCCAGAACGCTGCTTCTTGATGTGGCAGTTCCCATGGTATCCGAAGCATTGGAATGTGGAGAAGAGAGGCCCGAGCCCTTGGTTGCGTATGTTCCAAAATGCAAGAGAGTGGTGTTTATGAGGTTAGTCCTCTTCTTTTATGAGGTTAGTTCTCTTATTACCCACTATTGAGCCTTCTTTTAATTCTTAACTGAGTTTCTTCTTTGTTTTTCTTCCATAGATGGTCAGATAAGTTGAAAGGCGCAAAACCTTGCTTGCTCCTAAAGGTAGCCCATAAAGGTTTAAGACTTCAACTCAAAGCTTTTTAGTGTAATGTATTTCTGATAGCATCATCCAATAAGTATTTGAAGCTAAGGCAGCAGATCTCTATAAACTATTTGTCAAAATTGCAGAGAGGTGGAATAGACAACAAACTTTTTCACTCTTCCTCTCTTCCAAATTAAAGCCAATGTTGTTCACTATTTGTAGCTTAGTGATATGTCAGAAATTTTCAGTGCGATGCCGGAAATTGGCATTTGATGCCTGATCCTTTGTGCTGTGATTTTGTGAAGATGTTTTCTCACAAAAAGGTAAACGTTATTGCGTGTTATGATGTGAAATTGAGCATTTTCATATTTTTCAGTTATGTTCTGTTGAGTTATTATACTGAAGCCTTAATGTAAAGATGGATCGGTTGACATGGGCTTTCTCATGCTGTTTGTTCGACTCCATTGCTTACATGGTGTTCTGATGTCAGCTCTCATATTCCACAAAAAGTGGATCCGCTCTAATAGCTCCGAATAATTTAAAATTTTCAAAATGTGTTGCATTTTTACACAAGAAACCAGAAAGCATTATTAACAAAAGTAAACTTAGGATGTGCTAACACTCAAACTACAGAAATATGAGGTGCAATCTAACTGAATCCCTATTTTGTTCCTTCCCATTTTTTATTTCCCCCTTTTTTATTTTCTTCTTCTTTGGAGGGAGGAGGAGGAGAGGAGAGGAGAGGAGAGGGAGAAGGGGGGGTGGGTGGGGCGGCGCGCGAGCAACACGTGATACATATTCTCGTTCAGACCCTTCTCAGTTTGAATTGCCGCAATTTGCTTCCCATGGATATAGCAGGTACGTACCTTGATCGATCCCTTCAAAGAAGATGTCTGAGATGTTTGAATCATACTTGTAGTGAGAGACATCCTCCCATACATTCAATGGGAGAAGGTTCTCATACACTTCACCATAAAATTCATGATTTTCTTGCATATTCTCTGTATATAGAAGTGAACTCTGGTGATTTAGATAATCATCTGTGTTCATTTTATCGCGCTCGGAAGACAATTGCATTCCGTTAATCGAATTCTGAGTTACTTGAGAATAACTTCTGCAGCTGGGCGCATCAAATGCAAGTGTTGTAGTTGCTATTTGAGTCTCTATAAGTTCTATTTCCTCTTTCAGGATATCCACCTGCAAGGTAGTAGTAAATTTTTATAGATCCTTTAGAGACTAAAGCAGACCAAGTTAAGCACCATCCACTAGATGGTATCCGCTACATGGATCTAACAGCATCATTCATTCTAAAACTGTTAAGACACTTATTGAGCAAGAAGAGATAGATGTCTGCATGGATTTCATAAAGTATTACCTGTTGTTGGAGAGCTAAGATATGAGCGACACAACCATATATCGGATCTTGCATTCGAGCAAGAGCTTCATAAGATATTGTAATTGCAGCTTCACTTCTGGTGTGCACAGGGAGGTGCAGCAACAGCTTGGAAACATTGCTGGCACCAAACACCTTATGAACTGCTGCAAAGTGGCTTGCTGCTTCATCATAGCAGAAATATGGAGCAAACACACATTCACTTGTGCACCTTCTTCTTAAGAACCTGCATGCTCCACATGAAGAGCCAAGTCCAGTCATTGTCTTAAGCTTTTTTAACTCACACAATACTAAAACTTGGCTTTTATAAGCACAATTTGAAAAGGTTCATGTTGTTCTTTCAACTTGTGGCTAAAGGACATTCTTACTTTTTGCTAAAAAGTAAATTCTTTTAGGTCTCCTTTGTGGCAAACATTTTCATACACAAATTGGGAAAGTTTTCCTATTTTATGCCTTGAAAATATTTATCTATTGCAGCTTTTTACCAAGTGATGGAAGACCTAATCATCATTTCTACATGTTGGGCTAAAAAAGGAGGTATTATTATTGATAGATAGTCTAAAGTGATCAATCTGTCATAGGCAAGTACAATATCCCTTTTCCCCTTTATTTGGCAATTATGAACTCATCATGTTCATGTGAACTACGGTTAAGCGTATGAAGTCATTGGTTTTAGACATTAATTTGGGTCTTCTTAATCCTTTCAAAATGGGAGTAATATGTCTTAAATTTTTTTTTTCCAGGATCAGTCCTGTTTATCTAGATATAGTAGTCAATTCGCTAACTTTCAAATAATTTTTTTTTTTGATTGGATGAGAATGAATAAGAAGTACTAAATCATCCATGTCAAGTATCGGTTTGGAGTCTTATCTTCTTAGAGCTAGAGAAGATCACCAAAATTTTACGATTCACTGTTGAAATAATGGTGGTTGTAATAAATGATCCATGAATATAAATGACGAATCAAAAACTTCTATACAATTATGAGAAACCAAAGATCCCTTGAATTTAATCATGCCATTCCATAGCATTGACAAGAGTTTAAATTCCCAACATTTTCTCTTGAGTATATCCGTTACTTAAAAATGAACGTCACTCTGGGACACATTTGCTTATGATGGCTTAATATTTTTCTTTTCAAATTTTGTAAACTTTTTGTTTTTACTGTTATTTATTAGATAAGAGGTTGTAAATCTATTTTTAGTGAGAAAAACCAGATTGAGACGATGGCAGAGTTCTCAAAGATGAAGCAAATTAGACCTATTTTCAAACAAAGATTACAAAGAAAACAATGATATACACAAACGATCCAATTTAGTTCATTTTCAATGTCCCTATATAGGTTTTTAAGCAATAGAAATTCAACAGATAGATTAAAGAACTAGTTGCATACTTACTTTTTCTGTCAACATCAGGTGATTACTGATCATTATTATAGATTTATCTGAGCAAATCCTTCCACTTAGGGATTGGATTATTCTGCATGACCCATTCTTCTACTTTTGTCAGGACATTGTTTATTCTGCATTATTATCTATATTTTACTCTCAAATTTAGTCTCGTTTTGGGTTGTTGGCCACTAAAGAGTGGGTCGGTTGTCATTACGATAGCTCCTATAGTTTTTGCCAATGGGAATATGTGAATTTAATCTCTGAAGTTTATGTTAAAAATTAAATAAGTCTCTGTATTTTGTGAAAGTATTATTTTCGTCATTGAGGTTTTGTTAAAAAATTATTTTCATCCCTGTCGTTAATTTTTATTTAACGGCCAATGGTTTGACTGAAATAAAAGACTAAAATACCCTTATATTTATCTATTATAGATTAGGTGACAAAGAAAAATAAAATAATATCAAATGTGCACAAAATATATTCTAAAAAATTAGTTATTATTGCACAAACTATATTATAAAATAAAAAATAAAAATAAAATGTAATCTTTATATACATAAATCAACAAAAAAAAAAAGATTACATTACAAAAAAAAGACGTCGACAAGGTGTTAGTTTTTTTTATAATTCTTTTTTTTCTTGATCTATGTATATAAAGATTGCATTTTGTTTTTATTTTTTATTTTGGAATATAGTTTGTGCAATAATAACTAATTTTTTTAAATATATTTTGTGCACATTTGACATTATTATTTTTTTTTTACCACCTAATCTGTAATAGATAAATATAAGGGCATTTTAGTCTTTTATTTCGGTCAAACCATTGACCGTTAAATAAAAGTTAATGGCAGGGATGCAAATGATTTTTTAACAAAACTTTAAGAACAAAAATGGTACTTTCACAAAACACAAGGACCTATTTAGTCTTTAACATAAATTTTAAGGACTAAATTGACCTATTTCCTTTTGCCAACTTAATTATAATGCTGCAAACAGGTAACTCCAATTCCCAAAAGGTCTTGACAAAAAAAAAAAAAAAATCCCTAAAGAATATGATTAGACTCAATGTATTTACAAATTAGTAGTTAACCTAAATCATCATTACAAATAGTATTAGAGTAGGCTTTCAGGCGGATACGAACTCTTCATTTTACTTCATGATTCTTGATTGTGATTATGTTATGTCTAGTGTAATAAGAACATCGTATATTTAAAAAAGAGTGGGAGGAAGAATGAACTTGTAAACAGTACCCCATTTAGTTTTTAATACTTGAATTATTTCCTCGAGGTTCTAGAAGTTCTAGAAGTAAAACAGAGAAAGAGAGTGGGTAGACAAAAATGCCATTTTTACCAGCACGAATTTTTTCGGAAAAAAAAAATATATATACTAACATGAGTTTTTAACTTTCCGTCTTGTCAAATGTGTAAAGCTTTTTATTTTTTGATTGAAATGCATGCATGAAGAACCTATAAAACTACAAGGTAGGGGAGGATCCTTTTTCCAACTTTCGTGCTTAACGATGAAAGTGTCTTTCTCCATCATGAATTAATGATGCATTCTCCCATATGCCATGTTTCTCATGTCCTGAACATATGGTGGTTTCTCATTTGTTTGATATGGTAATTATTAGACTTACATTAATTACTTGTGTTTCGGGTTCAAATTAATTAAAAAAATAATTTTTTAAGATTTTAGTTAATTTTATACTTAATTAATTTAAATCATACTTTTAAGGTCATACATCCTAAAGTTTAACACATTTAATGACCCGTTTTAAAGTTTAACACGCTAAATGTGATCTCAAAAAACTTCTAAAAAAAAAAAAAAAACTGTCATTTTAAAAAAGACAGTGACATTTAACTTCAGTTGATGGTATATTTGAATAATATACTATTGCTCTTCCACTAGCAATGTGAACAGTTAAATGCCACTATGTTTTGTTTTTCAATCCTGCTCTGTGCTTTCACGGGATTGATAAACTTGCTACTTGCTAGTGTACTTTTAACTTCTTTGCGTTGAGCCATGTAAAACATTGCTGGATGCATATTATCGATGACCTTTGTTCTCATGCATGCATATGGTCCTATAAGTGATCTCATATAAAGTCTCATATTTTCAGGCTCTTTTGACTACAAAATTGTACATATTTAGTTGGAAGCGTAGCAAGGAATTTGACATTGAGAGTTCAAGATTTATTTAAGAAGATTGATGATATTAAACATTTTAAATATAAATAAATGTAAAAAAAAATACTAGTTAGCAAAATAATATAAGATTATGTAAAGGAAGGTTCTAAAGCACATTTGTGTTAATATTAGATATAGAAGGTTATTCATTGTGTTCTTAATCAACATCATTTTTGTTTATCTCGAAAAAAGAATAAATTGTTTTAACTTATGCATACTTTAGTTTGAAAATAATTTCATCATCAATTAGTATAATTAAACACATGAATGTAGGTTAATCTGAACTTAATAAATCATGTATATACATATACATATACAAATATATAAATATGTATGTATATATTATATATTCATCAAAAGTTATCATGTATGAAGAAAGAAAAATTTGCGCAAATGGTCCTTATTGCTTCCCTAAAATTTTAAATTTGTCCTTATTGTTCAAAATTAGTCAATTTAGTACCTATTGTTTTCTTAAAAAATTTAAATTCATCCTAATTCTTCAAAATTAACCAATTTAGTATCTATTATTTTTTAATTTTTTTAATTTAATCCCCAAATAATGGTTACATGCAGAGACTAAATTAAATTTATTCAAAAAATATTATAGATTAATTTTTTTAAAAAATAATAAGGACAAAATTGACTAATTTTGAACAATAGGGAAGGATTTAAAATTTCAAAAAAAATATTAGTGTAATTATGCGATGTAATTCACTTTTTGAGGATACCAATATTTTTATTGTATTCTTAGTCCTTATTTTGAATTACAGTAGAACATCTTTAAATTAATACTTGATAAATTAATAATCTCTTTTAAATAATAAAAATATTCAGTCCCGACTTGGGACCAATGGAAAAAAAAACAATAATTTCAATAAAATTATAAGATAGTACATTTAAAATATTTCCTTTGTATTTTGTAGACCTAAATATTTCATAAATTAATAATTAGTTAAAAAAGTATACATAATACATTAACTATAAGATTTTCTCAAAATATGAATCAAGAGTAGCTTGTCTTTTGTTGAACTTCAAATCTAACTGAACGTCATTTTTAATTGCGCTCAATGTGCCTAAAAGTCATGGGATTGCTTTCAAAAATATGAGTCACTTTAAAAAAAAATACCATGAATATAATATGTACTATAAGCCAAAAAAACTAAATTATCTCGATAAATTAATATGTATTAATTTATCGATAAATTAATATCTCACTAAATCAATAGAATTTAATAATTCTAACGCTATTAATTTAAAAAGGTTATACTGTACTATGTTATATTATCAAATTAGTTGGATGTTATTTTGTCAAACAGTTGCTTATATGTTTTATGGATGATGATAGTGAAAGTATGATGGAGTTTACTTTGTTGGTTATTGTTAGTTTGCATGGTAATGGCTCTTTTTTCCTTTTATTTTTCAACCCATGAGCTAATGACTTGCTTATAATTGAATGATAAATGAAATTAACAAACTTAATTACAAGATTCAACAACAAATTATTAAATCAAGACTTAAAGTAATTTCACAATTTTAACACTGTATTTAAAAATAAAAATAAAAACTAGCATAAGCACAAAATGGACTTTCACTGCTGGTAAACTAACATAAGCACAAAATGGACTTTCACTGCTGTCAATAGCTTCTCTTGAAAACTAATGATCCATTATGGACTGGAGATGGTCATTGGTTGGCTCATTGTCCTAACCATATATCTACCTTGTTTTTTGAATTAGTTTTTCTTTTTAGGAACCCTTAACTCATCTTTTTACTGGGTTATATGTATTTTAAAAAAAAAAAAAATTCTCCCTTAATGAGTATTGAACTCCAACTATCCCCAAGAAGAAATCTATGTAATATAAGAACTAAGTGAAGCATCTCGAGATCTAGGCATCTATTTAATATAAGAACTAAGTGAAGCATCTTGAGATCTAGGCATAAACTAATATGATAAGATGGTTTTTCCCAAAAAATTCAAGAGGATATAATTTTAGCCCATTTCTTTCATTGTGGGCATACCATAAATTCTTGGTTTCTAAGTAGAGAAGTAGGAAAACCCATAAAGTAATTAATATGACTTATCTATTATGGTTGCTTATGTTTTTCGAGTGTATTGAACTAATTAATCCACATAAATTATAGCCCAATACATCACCAACTAATCTATTGATGTTATCATTGCGCATGTCTTAATTTCTAGAGTGTAAATAAACTAAATAGTCCACATAAAATAGCCCGGTACATCACTAACTAATCTATTCAATACTTAGAACTAATCTCCACCCATTGATGGGCTATGAATGTGCTAAGAAGAGGATTTTGAAAGAAGAAAAAAGACATAAAATTGATTTTTAAAATCCCCTTTTCTCTCTCCTCCTTTTGCTTTTAATGGAGATCAAAGTTATAGTTCAAATTCAAAACTTCTAATTAAAACGAGTAGTTATTCGATTATTTCATCCAACACTTTATATTTTCTCTCATCTTTTTTCCCTCTCTTTCTTCATTCAATTCTCCTCATCTAAGCCCCGTTTTTCTTTTCAATCTACTTGCCGAAAGAAAGATTGATAGACAACAAAATTTGTCACTCTTCCCTTATTCCAAATTTATGCCAATTATGTTGTTCACTATTTATAGCTTAGTGCTTGGGGCAACAGAAATTTTCAGTGCGATGCCAGAAATTGGCTTTTCATGCCCTGATCGTTTAAGTTGTGATTTTGCGAAGACTTTGTTTCACGAAAAAGGTCGAAGTTATTGCATGTTATGATGTAAAAATGAATAATTTCATATCTATCATTTATGCTTTATTGAGATATTCTACTGAAGCCTTAATGTGAAGATGGATCACTGAGCATGAGCTTTATCATGCTGTTCCTTTGCCTCCATTGCTTTTATGGTTCTGAAGTTGGCTAATTTTTCAAAATGTGTTTCATGATTTACAAAGCCAGAAAGCATTGTTCCAAATGCAAACTAGGATGTGCTAACTCTTAGAACTTCTTAAGCGATGATAAAAGAAAAACATGATCATCTGCATAACATGAGGCAGGGGAAACACATAATTTTTAAATTTTTAAAGTATATGAATACATTTTTTTTCTTCAGTGGGGGATAAATAATTTTTATAACTAAAAATACATAGAGCAGCTCCCACTGGCCCACTAATACATCCGTCCCTAACGTGAGGTACAACTAACTGAATGCTTATAAATTACCCACGTTGCAGTGTCCCGCTTGACGGGCCGGGGTTGGTTGCAACGAACGCTTGATATTCCACTTAATTTGGACCCTTCTCAGTTAAAATTGCTGCCATTTGCTTCCCATGGATGGAGCTGGCATATTGCTGGTTCAAAGAGGATGATGTCTGAGATGTTTAAATCATAGTTGTAGCCACCGACCTCATCCTCCCATATATTCAATGGAGGAAGGTGCTCATTCACTTGACCATCAACTTCCTGATTTTCGAGTATATTATTTCCTGTATATGGAAGTGAACTCTGTTGATCTACAAAATTATCTTTGTTCATTTTATTGCGCTCGGAAGAAAATTGCATTCCATTAATCGAATTCTGAGTTAGTTGAGAACTTGTACAGCTCGGGGCATCAAATGCAAGAGTTGTATTTGCCATTTGATTCCCTATAAGTTCTATTTCCTCTTTCAGGATGTCCACCTGCAAGGTAGTAAAGTTTTATACAGATTTGTTAGAGATTTATTCAATAAAGTTAGCAAACTTCTAATGAACAACAACCGTTTTTTGAATGACTGCATGTCACGCCCCCGAGTACAGAACATCTACTTATAAACTACACATATACACTATTTCTACTGATACACCCCGTTAAGAACCTGATGTCCTCGTCGGGACATACACACCCAAGACCAATCAGGTGTGTAGTATTTTATGTTGGATAACACTTACTTCTTGCACTGACTAGTGACTAACTCTAATGCCATTCTATTAGACTTCGAGTCCAAAATTCTAAGCCCGCAAGCGCGACTGAGAATTCTACATGAACGGCCTCATCAAGAATACACAGTGCCCGAACAATATCGTCATGAATTATCGTTTTTGACTTTCCCATAAAGTTAAAAGGAGCAAATAGATGTTTGCGTGAATTTAATGAAATATAACCTGTTGTTGGAGAGCAAAGATGTGAGCAACACAACCATATATTGGATCTTGCATTCGGGCAAGCGCTTCATAAGATATTGTTACGGCAGCTTCACTTCTGGCGTGCACAGGGAGTTGCAGCAACAACTTGGAGACGTTGCTGGCACCAAACACTTTGTGAACTGCAGCAAAGTGGCTTGTGGCTTCATCGTAACAGAAGTATGGGGCAAACACACATTCACTTGTGCACCTTCTTCTTAAGAACCTGCATGCTCCACATGAAGAGCCGAATCCAGTCATTGTCTTAATATAATCTTTTTTGACTCGCACAATACTAAAACTTGGCTTTTATAAGCACAATTTGAAAAGGGTCATGTTGTTCTTTCAACTGTGGCGAAAGAACATTCTCACTTTTTGCTAAAAAGTAAATTCTTTTAGGTCTCCTTTGTGGCAAACATTTTCATACACAAGTTGGGAAAGCTTTCCTATTTTATGACCTAAAAAAATGAATTATTTATTGCAACTCTTTACCAAGTGATGGAAGACCTAATCATCATTTTCACTTATTCGGCTAAAAATTAAATGAGGTATTGTTATTGATAGAATATAAGTGTCAACATTCAAATTATCATGTAACTTGGACCAATAAAAAAAGAATTTCACAATGTTGATTTAAGATGAGTCAGATAAAAATAATTAGACAAGATCTTACTATAGAGTTAATAAAAGAGAAAGCTTTCGACATGAGCCGTTAGATATATATATATATAACCAATTCAATTTAGTTACGTTATGGTTTAGTTTGGTTTGGTTTTTTTTTTTTTTTTATTATGTGTTTTCACTTGAATATATTTCTGAAATTTGTCCTCAGCTAATCAGCTTCTCACTTTGTTAGTATTACCTCAATCTATTCTGAGTGAATTATTCTTGCTTAGGAATAAAATTAGTGAACGGAAAATTTCACAAATAATCTTTATTGTTTACTCAATTTAATTCATATTATTTCCAAAAATTTGTCAAATTCATCCTTATCATTAAAATTTGAGTTAATTCTAACAGAATTTAGGGAAAAATTTAGAAAAAAACAACAAATGTTCAACTTAATTCATATTTTTTTATATAAAATTCAACATAGTCAGTCCTCAATATTTAACAAAAAATCCAACATAATCCCTCAAAACTTTGCATATATATATCATATTCATTCCCATTGTTCTACAAAATTTTCAAATTAATTCCTGTTACAGAAAAAAACACAAAGTCATACACATAAACATACACACAAAGTGTTGTTGTGCGTGTGTATATATATATATATATATATATAGTGTTTTATGTATGTGTCTATATGTGTGTGTATATGCACATATATGTGTATATATATGTATATATGTGTGTATATATGAATATGTATATGTGCTTTTTATATATTGGAGGAGCTTCACTTTGTGTTGCATGTGTTTGTGTGTGCATGTGTGTGTGTCGGTTTTTACATATGTGTGTATGTACTGCATCGCTGTGTGTGTTTTTGTAACGGTGATTGATTTGAATATTTGGTGAAATAATAGTGATAAATATGATATATATTTCAGGTGAGGAAAAAATTAATAATTTTTTTTTAAAAAATAAAAATTAAATTAATTAATTTAAATAATAAAGACTAAGTTAAAAATGGAAGAAAATAACAGGAAACCATCTGTGAAATTTGCTCCTAAACAAACCCTTTAAGGTCACCTATTCGCTGTCTTTTTTTCTTTTTTTTTTGTGTGTGTGTTATGCCATTTTCAATGTCCCTATATGCCTTATATTGGTTTCTAAGCAATAGAAATTCAACAGATGGATTAAAGAACTAGTTACATACTTTTTCTATCAACATCAGGTGATTACTGATCATTATTATAGATTTTTTTTTTTCGGTCAAAATCATTATTATAGATTTATCCGAGCAAATCCTTCCCCCTAGGGATTGGATTTGGGTGCATGACTCATTCCTTCTACTTTTGTCAGGACATTATTCATCCAACGTGAGGGTAAATTATTTTAAATCCCTCTGTAATTAAATTTAAATACACATAATTTTTTTATGGTCTAAAAATCTTCTTTAAATCTCTCTGTGGTTTTTAAAAAATGCGTATAACTTCTTTGTCATCAAGTAATTCGTCAAATTGAACGAAAGTGAAATTTTTTATGAATTTTTAACTAATTTTATAATAAAATAATTATAATAATTGATCAAATTAACCCTTTCATTAAAAAATAAATAAATAAAATTTAAAAATAAAAATAAAATAAAATAAAAAAAACCCATCTTCTTTCCCACCCTCCAACAACACAAAGATCGTCATCCCACCCCCACCCAGCACCTCCCACCCTTCAAACCCCCTAGGGTATAAAAGTCTTTTTATATTTTTTATTATTTACATAGACAGAAATTTGTCGGTAGGGGGGTCTTATATACTTTTATATGACCACAGGCGGGTCTAGTGGGGGTTTTTGGACCACAGAGAGGTCGTGTGCACTTACGGCTAATCACAGGGGGGTCCAGCATGCAATTCACCCCTTCTGCATTATTATCTATATTCTAGGCTTCGTTTGTTTGCAGTAAAATATTTTCGATGTTTGGTAACATGAAAAATTTGGTCAATCGCAAAATATTTTTCGATTAAGGAAAAATTTTATTTTAAACTTCGGGAGAAGAAAATATTTTTCGTAACTCACCCACTTCACCAGCATCCCCTACCCGTTACCCCAGCCCCACCCCCTACCCCCACCTCCACCCCTACCCTACCTTACCCCCACCCCCTAGCCCACCGCACCCCACCGCATCCTTCACCCTCACGGTTATATAACATATATATGTATTTTTTTTTATATAAAATCTCATGTCATAAAATATTTTTCACTATACATCTAAATATTAAAAAAATATTTTTTCCTAAAAATATTTTCTCCCAATAAATTATTTTAAAACAAACAAATAGAGCCTAGTCTCAAATTTAGTCTCGTTGTGGGTTGTTGGCCACTAAAGAGTGGGGTGGTCATTAGGATAGCTCAGTTTTTTCCAACTTAATTAAATACGGCAAACAGGTAACTCCAATTCTCTAAAGGCTGTCAACTTTATCTATAGAAAATAGAAACAGGTGCTAGTACTTAAACTATTGCTCATTTGTATTAATTCTACCATCTCATTTAAAAATTTAAATTACTTAAATTATTAGAAAAAGTTTTTTATTCTATTTATTTATTAACTCAAAACACCATCAATGGGAGACAAGATTACAGCCCACATATGAATGTATCAATGATGGTTGCGAGATTTAAAACTATATATGACCATTTCAGATATTTAGACTTTAATATTATATTAATTAATTACTTTATATAAAAACTTAAGTTAATATAAACTATTAAAGAAAGATTTATTTTATTAATTTATTAACTCAATAATTTGCCTCAAAGCTCTAGAAGCAAAAGACAGTGAGAAAGTGTGGGTAGACAAAAATGCCATTTGAACTAACATGAGTTTTAACTTTAAGCAGTCTTGTCAAATGTGAAAAAGGTTTTTCTTTTTTCTTTTTTCTTTTCTTTTTGATTGAAATGCATGCATGAAGAACCTATAAAACTACAAGGTAGGGGAGGAGCCTTTTTCCAACTTTCGTGCTTAACGATGAAAGTGTCTTTCTCTATCATGAATGAACGATGTATTCTTCCATATGCCATGGCAGGCTTGCTTTCTCATGTCCTGAACATATGGTAGGCTTGCTTTCTCATGTCCTGAACATATGGTAGGCTTGCTTTCTCATGCTCTGAACGTATGGTAGGCTGGCCACGGTAGTTTATAATTTAATTATACAAGAGTGGCATCATTCACATCTCATGGTCCAAATAGAGTCGTGGGTGTCAACATATGACACTAAGTAAATTGTTTGTCGTCTTCTATATTTTGTTCAAAATATTTATTTATTTCATATTTTTTTAAAATAGATTAATTATTTTTTTTGTAATTTTCAGAATGTAGTTGAACATCTTCTTTCTTTAAAAACTGTTTAATTTAACAGCAATTATAATGCATGCGCTTAAAATGTGATTTTTTGTGCTTTTGATTTAACTAAATTCATTACTGGACAAAAATACATTTTTAGTAAATTAATTGCTGTCCCCATGTGTTTTGTTCTAAATATTCATTCACCCCCTGTAATTTTAAATAGGCTCATTACCCCCCTGTGTTTTTTCGATTTTAACTTTATATAAAGGCATAACGATCAATTAACTAATTTGGTAACGTTTGTTAACGGAATAAGAGATTTTGGATGCGTCACCTTAATTAAAAAAACACAAGAGGATAATGAACTTATTTTAAAATTATAAGGGATAAATTAATTTTTCGAACAAAATATAAAAGGACGGCAAACAATTTACTCCATAAGACACAAATGATATAATTCTGAAGTATTTTCTAAGAAGAATTTTCTATCCTAAAAAAGATAGAGACATTTATCTTCATTTGATACAACAGTTGAATAATTTACGATTGGTCTTCCACTTAGCAATATGAACAGTTAAATACCACTATATTTTGTTTTTCACACTGTAACGTGCTTTGACGGATTGAAAAAAGTACCGCTTTGCTACTGTACCTTTTTTTTTTGGTAACAGAGAGGGACTTTCTTTCAGAATTTTATTAATCAACGAAAGAAAGATGCAAAAGTGAAGGGAAACAAATAGTCTGAACTTTCATGAGAGGATAAATAACTTACTTATCTCATTGTCCAAATCTAATCTAGAAGAGACACATGTCGCCTCATTTTACAAAAAAGATTCTAAAAGAGCTTAAAAGCGTTGTTGTTTGGAAAGTTATGATACTATCCAAATGACAACTTAATAAAGTGCATAACACTTTTGCTAGTGTACTTTTAACTCCTTAAAAATAGTTGTTTCCTATTTATCATGTTAATGTTCAAGGGTTGCTGTTTAATTCGGCTGAACTGATATCAGTTCTTTTACATGAGTTAGATCTCATACATATATGAGACTCATTTTCTCTCTCATAAATTGATGTCAATCCGAACTTATAGAAGAGTTTTTCAATATTCAATGAGGCTTCAAGCTTTCTCTCTCAGCTTGACGGAAAGAAAGTGTGACATCTTATCCCAAATCACTTCTGTATGAAATTTATGTCTTGTTTACAATAATTTGAGTTTATTATTATTATCAGCACTAGATTAAATATTTTGAATATTTATGCCACAAGCCCGAGCTTTAAAGACTTGCTTCTTGCAGTGAAGGGTAAATAGAGTGAAGTGAACTTGGACACGGCTGGTGTAATGTCGGTTCCTGTGAAGAAAGATACTCTAATTATCAAGTCGGTGATTGGGATTGAAAACATGAATGGAAGGTAAGGACATATAAAGAGAGTTTTTTTTTTTTTTTGGTCAAAAAGGTAAAACATAAGTTGATTAGAGTGCCTATAGAATAACCTAAATGGTAGCGGTAAGAGATCAGAGAGAATAGAGCAATAGTTTCTGAATGGCAAGTGTTGAATGTCCTAAGAAAGGCTTCAAAATACACTTTTTATACAGCCTTAAGCGTTTGAGATCACAAAAAATCAACCTCAATAAATAGTGTAAAAAAAGGTGTTAATGGGTATCACATAACGGTGACACTAGAGGAAAATTTTTTTATAAAGTATGTGACAAATTTGTTACAACCAAATATTAAGTTGTTATTTTATAAAACTAATCCACATTAGTCTGTATTGTACAGATATGTTATATCAGAATGTCTAAAATTTCTCTTTTTACTAATTTGGTCTTACAGAGTTTTAAATAAATTACTATAATATCCCACTTATAATAATTGGTTAACATTTATCAACTAATTGAATCACTTTTTGTCTATGTGCATGTGGTAAATTTGCCACATGCCTCATAAAAAAAGAACCCGACACTGGTGAAATATCCCACATCGGATGCGAAGGAAGTGAGAGAGCTGGTTATAAGGGGGCGACTCCTTGTAACAGCCAGGAGGCCTTTTCACATGGAGACACGTGAGAAACAAAACCGTGAGAGTATTGGTCCCATTGTGGCTTGCTCAAAGCGGACAATATCCTGGTAGTTGTGACTCGTGCGCCCCTTCGTGGGAATGTTAATCGGGTCATGACAAATGGTATCAGAGCCGACGTGTCCGTTGGCCAGCGAGGACGCTGGGTCCCTATGGGGGGGCGGGTGAAATATCCCACATCGGATGCGAAGGAAGTGAGAGAGCTGGTTATAAGGGGGCGACTCCTTATAACAGCCAGGAGGCCTTTTCACGTGGAGACACGTGAGAAACAAAACCGTGAAAGTATTGGTCCCATTGTGGCTTGCTCAAAGCGGACAATATCCTGGTAGTTGTGACTCGTGCGCCCCTTCGTGGGAATGTTGATCGGGTCATGAGATTCATATTTCTCATATTTGGTGAGTATGATGATCATTAGTAAGTACCAACTGTCTGCTAATGTGGACTACCAGCAGATAGATCGAGTACAAATTATGTGGGCTACCACTAGTTGGTACCAGCTGAGCCCAATTCATCAACTTGAACAATTAGATTTTGGTCCAAACCAGATTTTGACCAGTATACAACTCAAATTATAGTGAATCTGATGGTCCTTCTTTCATCCTCATTGTTATTTAAAATATCTGGTTAGTATTTATATTTTAAATGAAGAGTAAAATACATCATATTCCTCCTTTTTTTTGATAAAGTTACATTATAAACTCTATATTTTAAAAAGTCACGTTATAAACTATGTGTTATGAAAAATGTTACATATGACCTATCACCGTCTATTTTTCCATTAATTTTAATGTGAAGTGTAATAACACGCCTATGATTCTTACACATACTTGTCAGAAGTGTTTGCAATTTGGGCACAATAAAAGATCGTGCAAGAATCAGTTTCATCCTGATGCTCCATTGTTTAATGTATTTTTTCAATCATGTTACAAAATAAAAAATGTTATAAATACCTTATATGATATTCAAAAAGTGACAAATATTCCATTCTGATATTAAAAAAGTTACAAATATTCTCTCTGATAAATGTCATACTTATATCATAAGCGTGTGTATTATACATCACATTGAAACTAATAAAAAAATGGACAGCAGGAGGTTATATGCACCGTTTTTCATGATATAAAATTTATAACATGACCTTTTAAAACAACAAATTTATAATACAATTTTATAAAACCAGGAAGAGAGGGGAGAGGAATGGTACATTTTACTCTTCCCCGTCAACATAGACTGGAGAGCTCCCTGATCACATAAATTCCAGATTTAACAAGGTTTGGCCACGTTTATGCTTGCTCTCAACGTGTAATAAGACCCATATTGTGTGAACCTGGAATATAAGGTACTCTTCTTGAAATGGCACAAATAAAATTAAAGAAAGAAAATGACAAAAAGAAATCGACCAAGTGGTTTTTCATGAAACAGCAAGGCTTTAATGCCCACTCTTTAATGGGGCTCTAAAAATATAATTATTCACAAAAAATTATTATTTTTTATAATTTTTAAAAACTCAGGTTTTTATTTTTTTTTAAATCTCTAATGAAATCCACCACTTTTTAAAAATTTATATCAAAATAGAGACCCAATTACTTTTGAGTATCTAAATTTGGTATAAAAATAAATAAATTGGATCTCTATTTTAACTCAAATCTCTAAAAAATAGTGGGTCTTATTAGAAATTTGAGTTAAAATAGAGATCCGAGTCTTTAAAAATTACAAAAAATAATAATTTTTTATAAATAATTGCATTTTTAGAGTTCCGTTAAAAATACTCTAAAGTAACTCGTTGGACAATTAGAATGTTAAAATATTTTATGTTTATTAGATGAACAGATTTACACGAAACAGCTTGCAGAAAGTGCATTTAACTAGAAACTACAAGCTTTTTACTGTTCTCGTCTTTTGATATTTGATCTTAATTACACAAACAGCTGTCACAGAAATTTTCAGACTGCAAAGCAATCCCATTGAACTTTCCTGGCACAAATTAAAGTTCACCATTTTGGAGAAGTTTGTGAACTATACTCGTTAATTTTATCAACAATAGCGGAGTTAGGATCCCAAAATTCAGGTGTACACTCATATAATGAGAAGAGTTAAGTTGCGCACTCACACAACATGAGGGTTGAATATAATGATTTTTTCTTGAATAATTTTTTTGTTTTTTTTGTTTTTCAAGTTAAGGATTTACACAAAAAGGTGGTTCCACCACTGGTTATCAAGAGCTCAAGTCAGAGAAATTAAAGTGTCTGTTTGAGCACAATATTAGGTACTTATTTTTTTTTGGATGATAATATTAGGTACTTATGGATTATTGACACCGGCGGAGGCATTCTTCTCCGACTCACTTTAAATTTTTTTTTTTCTTAAAAAATATGTGTATTTTTAAAGTATTTTTAGTTTAAAAAATTAATTTAGTCCTTACTAAAATTAAAAATTATTATTATATGAGTATTAGATTATCAAGTTTGCATTTGACAAAAGTGAAGCCTACTTTTATTAATATTTGCCTTTCCTGTGCTTAATTTTTCGTTGGTGATATTGAGGTAACAATATCGTAATTAAACAAAAATTGACCATGGCAAAAGGAAATGAAAAAGAGATAACAAACCATTTAGGTCAAAAAAACCATAAGAAAATATTGCTTGTTTGAAACTGTTTTGAAAACGATTTTTTTGTTTTTGAAAACACAAAAACAGAAAAACTTGGTTGGCATGAGTGTTTTCAACAATTGTTTTCAAAAACTATTTTGAGAAATGTGTTTTCAAGAACAAGAAAACAAGAACATATTTTTTAATTTTAATTAATTATGTTAATTAATTATTAATTTATTAAATCTATTAATTTAAAATCATATTATTAAAGTTATTAATTACTAATTGTAAAATTAATTAATTATTATAAATTTTATTAATTATAAATTATATTTAATTAACTTATTAATTTTTAATTATCTAAATTTAATTAATTATTAATTTTTAAATTTAATAAATTATTGACTAATTTAATATCTATTAGTTAAAAAATTATTAATTATCAATTAAATTGAATTAACTTATTAATTTTTAAATTCAATAAATTATTAATTAAATTTTTTATTAATTATCAATTAAATTTAATTAATGTTAGTTTTTAATTAACTAGTTTAATTAATAATTTAAATTCATTTATTAATTAATTTTTTCAATTGTCACCTTAATTAACTAATTAATTACTTTTTTTTAAATGTTGTTAATTATCAATTTATTTATTAATTTTTTAACATTTTTTTAGTCAATAATTAAATTAATTTATTTATTAAATTTGAACTAATTGATTTCATTATTTAATTTATTACTTATTAGTTGTCCATTAAAATAATTTATTAATAACTTTAAAATATTAATCACTATATATTATTTATTTATTTAGATTATTTTAATTAATTGAATTAGTTATTTTAAAAATTATAGTTGGATAAAAGAAAAAAATTGTTCGTATAATTCTAAATGTATCTTTATTTTAAGAACTTATCCACAGAACAATTCTACGCAAACAAGTTTTCTTGTTTTTTTGTTTTTAAAAATCATCTTTGAGAACTGTTCTTAAAAATTATTTTAGAAAACAAAAAAATAAGAATACTTCCAAATAGGCCCTTACTATTATAATGCAAGGTTGTTCTCGGTTTTGTCCTTCTTATCCTCTATTTTGAGAATGAAAGGTGTTGAAAATAATAAATCGATAAAATATATATTTTTAATTTAACTGTTTAAATTTTTTAAGTGGTGAGATTAATTTATATAGTATCAAAAACCACCTCAATAATAGCAAGTGATTCATGAGGACACATTACGAGCTAATATAAAACAAGATAAAGCTGAGTATGAACCCCTCGAAAGGGGCCTTTGAAGTGAACATTGTGATAAGGAGAAAGAAGCTTATGAGCTATTGTCACTACATGATAATATTACAAAAAATTTATAAAAAAAAAAAAGAAAAAAAAATGGGAGGCAAAGGAAATGTTATCCCCATAAATTCTTTGAAGTCGTTTGTTTTTGCATGAAGAAGAGAAGAAAACATTAAGCAACAGCCTATGCAATTCAAGGGGTTGTGTCATGTGTGGTAACCATAAGGCCATAATTTAAGTGGAGAGGAGTAAAGCTAAGATGCTAACCTCAAGAATGTATGAGGATTCAAAACCATGCAATGTACGCTTGCCATGTGGCAGGCGGGTAATCTTGATTGTGTGGCCAATGAGAATTCAAAAGTCAGTACACTCAATATAGCTCATCCATGCTACTATAAGTCTTGTGTGCTACACTTCCATCTCTGCTTCAAAGCAACAGCTCTAGCCTTCACTTCTCAGTACAATTTCTATCTTCAATCTAAATCTCAGCAGGCCGATTATTTCCCCAATAATGGCAGCTGCTGTCTCAACTGTCGGAGCTGTTAACGTCGTACCGGTATGCTCCTTTAAGCCCCCTCTAAGGCTTTGTTAATTAGTGTTAAAGAATACAATTCTCCTACGTTGATTTTCTTGACATGTTACCTCGTCTAAAAATTATGTTAGTTGTATTCATGTTCGTCTCCAGTATTATTACCTTGCATGACTTATGAACTGCTTTAGTTAGAACTCTTGAAACTATATATACCACTACTCCTTTTGCTTTTATGGTCACGAATTAAATTATACAATAATCCAAGTAATATACGAATGATGCATCAAATATTGTTCCAAGTTTTATCTTATATAACAGTATCTCATATTATGCTTAGATCAATTTTATTTAGCTGACTCAATACTACTTGTCCAAAGTTAGTTACTAAGATAGTTGGCAAGTTTTAGACTTATTTGTCTACTATAATTGCGTGAAGTGGTCGGGTAGCGAGTTATTGTGGCCGAAAGTCCAAAATTCAAATTTATACTCTTTTAACACAAATATTTAAAGACTGTCTGACGAGTGTGTTGGGGCTGCGAGTTCAAATTTTCAATTTGTGGTCGTTTGTAGTCGAGGACATAGATTAGTAATGGAATAGTGAAATTATTTGATGCAGTTGAACTTGAATGGATCTGGTGCTGGAGCTGCAGCCCCATGCTCTGCCTTCTTCGGCAGCAGCCTGAAGAAATTGAACGCTTCACACAATCTCCCTAAGGCTTCATCAGGCAACTTCAAGGTTTATGCTGCTGCTGATGGTGATGAGAATGTCCAAACCGAGAAGGACAAATGGAAGGGCCTTGCCTTTGATACTTCTGATGACCAACAAGATATCACCAGAGGAAAGGGTATGGTGGACTCCCTCTTCCAAGCCCCCACCGGACAGGGAACCCACTACGCTGTCCTCCAGTCCTACGAATACATCAGCCAGGGGCTTCGCACGTAAGTATTCATTATTTTTTGGTACAATAGAAGTTAAAGTCGTGGTTTGAATTCATTCTAGTTGTTTCTGACATTTACGAGAGCACGGATTTAATCAGAAGCTTGTTTGTGATGTTACAGTTACAACTTTGACAACAACATGAATGGTTTCTATATTGCTCCTGCCTTCATGGACAAGCTTGTTATTCACATCACCAAGAACTACATGAACTTGCCTAACATTAAGGTGCGCAAACTATTGTAATCTTCCAACACTTTTTGTAATCGCTTTATGTTGAATCATAGCGAGAATAAAAAAATTTCCGTGATTTATCTACAGGTTCCCCTGATCTTGGGTATCTGGGGAGGTAAAGGACAGGGTAAATCTTTCCAGTGTGAGCTTGTTTTCGCCAAGATGGGCATCAAGTGAGTTTATGATCATATTGATATATCATAAATCTTCGAGAAATCACTTTTTAGCGATGGTTGTTTTTAACAATTTGATTTCATACTGATGATATTTCAGCCCCATCATGATGAGTGCTGGAGAATTGGAAAGTGGAAACGCTGGAGAGCCCGCTAAGCTCATCAGGCAAAGGTACCGTGAGGCTGCTGATATTATCAGGAAGGGAAAAATGTGCTGCCTCTTCATCAACGATCTTGATGCCGGTGCTGGTCGTATGGGAGGAACAACTCAATACACCGTCAACAACCAAATGGTGAACGCGACACTCATGAACATCGCGGACAGCCCCACCAATGTGCAGCTCCCTGGAATGTACAACAAGGAAGAGATCCCCCGGGTGCCTATCATCGTCACTGGTAACGATTTCTCCACATTGTACGCTCCTCTCATCCGTGATGGTCGTATGGAGAAGTTCTACTGGGCACCTACTCGTGAAGACCGTATTGGTGTCTGCAATGGTATTTTCCGCACTGACAATGTTCCCAAGGAAGACATTGTCACGCTTGTTGACGCCTTCCCCGGACAATCCATCGGTATGTTAGTCTCTTCACGGTTATTAAACCATGAAAATGTTCAATTTTCCATCCTGGATTGCTTCACCGATACTATTAATGCCTTGTTTTAGATTTCTTCGGTGCTTTGAGGGCAAGAGTTTACGACGATGAAGTGAGAAAGTGGATCTCTGGTGTTGGAGTTGATCACATTGGCTCGAAGCTTGTGAACTCCGCCGAAGGACCACCAACATTCGAGCAGCCTAAGATGACCCTTGAGAAGCTCCTTGAGTACGGTAACATGCTTGTCCAGGAACAAGAGAATGTGAAGAGAGTCCAATTGGCTGACAAGTATTTGAAGGAGGCTGCTCTTGGAGATGCTAACCAGGATGCCATAGAGAGGGGTACTTTCTAAGGTTAGCTTCCTTGGATCTCCGATGGCAGGATCGGTTTTTTTAGTCTTGCACGTGGACAGTTTACATATAGGCTTCTCGAGAAGCGAAAAAAGCTAAAATTAGATTGAAACTATGAGTTTAATTACTGACATGTTTTTGCTTCTTGCAGGCCGAGGAACTCAACAAGTGAATGCAACTAACTATGATCACAAGGATTGATGATCGTAGCTGCTTATACTGAATCTAGGCCTTGTCTAGGAGTTGTGTGGAAGTGTATAAGGATGTGAGGGAGTGAATATTTGTTGTTACCTCTGTTTTCTTGGATTTCTATCCTGTATTTTTGTGTCATATAATGCTTTCAATTTTCAATGCTTCTTTCTTCTTTTCATCAAAGTCATTGATGGAATTGGACAAAGTCATCTATTTGTTTGTGTTTCCTTCTTTGAAAAAAAAAACAAAAACAAAATAAAATGTTAAGAATAATAGGTTCTATCCTAAAATCAATTAGTGTCAAGTGGAGTAACTCACAATCTTATAAGGTAGTCTTAGAGTTTATGATTTTTCAATGTGGAATAAGTATACATTCTAACACTCCTTCTCACGTGTGACTTAATTTGGATCACACGTGGAAGATTGAATTACATTACACACGTGGAAAAGGTCGCATGTGGAAGATTGAACATACGTAGAAAGACTAGCACATGATTTGGGTCACACGTGGAAAGACCAGTACGTAGAAGATTGAACACGTGTTGGAGACACGCGAAAGATGAACAAGACTAGATTATGGGCGCCTAGTTCTGATACTATGTTAAGAATCATGGGGTTCCATCCTAAAACCAATTGGTGTCAAGTGGAGTAACCCATAATCTTGGTCTTAGAATTTATGATTTTTTTATACGGGATAAGTGTATATTCTAACACGCGAACACCTAAATTGGAAAATATCCAATTGATGGGACTTACCTGAACTAAAAAGTTCCAAAAATTATTATGTTTTTGTTAAGTAAAAGATTTTGTTCCACTTCAAACACTAAAGCGATACAAGAAATTAGGATTAGCAAAAGACGTCACCCAACTGTCAATTTACATGGATAATCCAATTGGTCCGAGTACTAGTATATTTCCTCTTTAAGGAGAACTTAGTCATAACATCAACCACGACCTTCTCAACAATTTGTTCTTTTGTACATGCTTTAGCATTGAAAATGCAATCATTATATTGCTTCCAAATATTGTAAACATAAGATATGAAAGCCAACCTCAGCACATCAACTCTTAAATCCTTTCCTCTGCAACAATTACTTAACCAAGCAATAATGTCTTCCCAAGTAAATTGCATGTTCTTAATTTTTGTCAGAATCATACAATGCTTCCAAATTCTCTTAGTAAAGGGACAATCAAAGAAGATGTGATTTCTAGTTTACTTGCAAAGATTGCACAGGTCACAGGTCCAAAATTATTGCTACTTCAACAAACCTTGCTGTAGTTATAGATTGACTATGTGGTATAATAACGTCTGCACATAATTTTGCACAAGTGCAGCTTAATATGTAGAATAGAATTAGGTGATGAAAAACTTGTTACTTAATACACATAAATTCTACATATTTATAATGGGGTCAATGGGAGTTGCAATCCTAACTCGTATTTACTAGTACTTGTAACATTGTATACGTACCAATTGATTAATCATTTAAAATATCAATCATTTTAAGAGTTAGATAGGTCAAATATGGTCACACGAGTGTAGTCCTATATTACCAAAGAGATAATTATGGTTCATGCATGACAAAGTTGTACTCGATTTCAATCCAATATTATTGTTGTTAAAAGCTCAAGAAATAATGTCTTAACCTGAAATTCATTGATTCATAAGACAATTGCTGAGTTATTATACAAGTCCCTAATACTGACTTAAGTTATCTTATGGTTGTCCAGTGTGAGATAAAGGACTATTAGTCTGTTAGACATGGCATTATCACCTTCTTACCATTAACATATTTTGAAGGGTAAATATTCAGTTTGATCCCTTAACTTTAGAGTTTGTCTCAATTTAGTTTTTATTTTTCAAAATGTACTCTTTTAGTTCCGTATTTTTACCATTTGTCCTAACTTAGTTTTTATCTTTGTCATTATAGTCTATGTTAGTCTCTACTATTTTGAAAGATAAGGACTAAATTAGGACAAATGGTAAAAATATGGGACTAAAAAGATATATTTTGAAAAATAATGACTAAATTGAGACAAATCGTAAATATATATGACTAAAATGGTACATTTTGAAATATAAAGATTAAAATGACACAAACTCTAAAGATGATGGACCAAACTGAAAATTTACCTTATTTTGAATATTCTCGTAGTCATTGTCTCATACATTGTCATGAGTTGATTCAGTTGCATCCATCTTGTGGTCAAATGACCTCTAAAATTTTCATGCTTTCAATAATTTTTTCTCGCTAAAAATGCTTGCTTCCAATATCAGACCATTCGGCTGATAAATAAAAAGGTGAACCCTATATTTTGGGGTCCACATTTTTAGTTCTGGCTGAATGGCAAAATTCTGGACATAAGACCTACATCTTTCTCACTTATTAATGTATCACAGTTTCATAAAGCAATCCACATTGATATAATAAAAGTGAACAACACAGCAATGACGGAACATCCTGAATAAACAACCCGTTTGCACCATAGCTCAATACTGCCGCAGACCCCACAACTTCTGGATGGCCACAAGTATTTTACTAGACAAAACTTCAAGTTCGAGGTTGAGATATAGCCACTAGCCAGGGGTTCGCATTCTCGGCCCACAAATTTTGGAGATGTTTCTCTGGGCTCCGCCAGCTTGACCTGCAAGTGGGCTTGATTGGGCTTCGTCCATTTTTTTTTTTTTTTTTTTTTTTTTTTTACGAGTGTTTAAACTTATGCTGGGTGCTACTATTTATTTCGTTTGGGTTAAAAGGAACCAGAGAATATTTAACAATGTAACCTCTATGGAAGAATAAATTTTTGCTCACATTAAGAATAGTCTACAAATTAGTGTAAAGTGTGGTACAACTTTTTGTAATACGTAGCATACTCAATAGATCTATTTGAATTGCTTGGGAGATAGATTAGGATCTCCCATCTCTTGTGAGTATGTCTTTGATCATTTTTGTACAGTTTTTGAAAATTAATAAAATTACTTGCTCATTTAGTCCAAAAAAAAAAAAAGCTAAATCTGCTCCCACAAAAATGATAAGGCATATATAGCGAACTCACACTCTCTTAACCCATTTTATACATCCCAATGTTGTTTTAAGTTGGAGTGAGCCTTGGCACTTTTACACTATTAAACTGATAAAACTATCCCAAAGTCTATTTTCATATTTTTTGTTGAAGTTTTAGTATGTGTTAATTACAGATTGGAAGAATTGAAGGATTTTATATAATTTATCGATAAAAAGATCTTATCTTAGCAATCCTTTTTTTTCCCTTCTTTTTCCATCTCAAAAGGATAGAAAAGCATGCATTTTTTTATTACGATCCCAAAGGTTGATTCAACAATCAACTAGTCAATATTAACTTAGATGGAGTACTGTCAAATTTAATACATTAAATAAATCCCAAAGGTTAGTTCAATGATCTATTAGTCAATATTTACCTAAATGCTCGATTGCTATACCTTTCATAGTATTATTGTGTTTAAATGGTCCCTCAATGCTTTTCATTTCTTCTTTTTCTTTATTGATTCGTCGTTAATAATCAATGTAAAGGCTCTCGTTTTTTTTAAAGTGGTTGTACCTAAATTCACTGAAGAAATGATTTTAGATGGGATGGGCAGAAAAATTTGAATGGGGCGTGAAGATGTAACTATTACATTGACTTCATTTGTACTTATCACGTCTTTGCTGGTTTTATATTTTCTGGAAAGTTAAATACAGGGATAGGAAATTATTCACCTGGCCAGTCAAGTTTAAACCATATGCAGCCAACTTTTCATTTTTAAATTTCATCAAGTAATTAGATACAGTAAAACTTTTTTAAATTAATAGCGTTGAGATTATCAAATTCTATTAATTTATCGATAAATTAATAACATTAATTTATAGAGATATTTTTTATTTTTTTTATTTTATAGTATACATATTATGATTTTGATATCTTTTTTTGAAAAATAACTTATATTTTTTTGGTCCAATTTAAAAAGATAAGTAATGAAAATAGAAGATAAAATTTAATTTAGTAGGATTAGAACAAAGTTTTTCTAATATCTTATCCAAGTTCTTGTAGAATTAGGATGAGAACTAATTTCTCTAATATTGTATCCTAATGCTTGTAGGATTATCTCAGTTTTTTTATCTTTAAATAATTAAATATGAGATTCAACTAGATTTGAAGTTCAACAAAAGACAAGTTACTCTTGATTCATATTTTAAGAAAATCTCGTAGTCAATTTATTTTGTACTTTTTAGCTAATTATTAATTTATGAAATATTTGAGTCAATAAAATACAAAGAAATTTTTTTAAATGTATGATCTTATAATTTGATCGAATTTAGCAACTTTTTACACTGATCCCAAGTCGGGATCAGATATTTTTATTAATTAAAAGATATTATTAATTTATCGAGTATTAATTTAAAGAAGTACTACTGTACTTCCTCAAATCGATCAATAATTTCAAAGTGATCATTACCTGTGAAAAGAAAATGTTATTAAAAAAAAACTTAAAAAGAGTAAGGGTCAAAGAAATCATAAAGGTATTGGGAATTTCCTTTTCAGTATCGCTTAAATAACATTATTCAAATTTCACTTCTTAATTGGTATCTTATATATGTGTTTTTATGTGATAAATATCATATGTAAATGAAACTTATTCATTTTAAAAAAATAATAATATGACTTTTATAACGTATGAGATAAAAAATAGATAATACTATGAAATAAGTGGCATATACATTTGTTTTTTCTTTTTTATGCTCAAAAGTAGTTAGTCTTTTTTTTTTTTAAGTTGATGACAAGTCTAACTTGGGAAAGTCAATAAAAGCAAAGGGGTTGGTTTATCTAACTCCACCAACACTACAGAGTCCACTCGTTTTCCAACTTTCGTCAAAGATACACTAGTATTTGAATAATTTTTTTAAAAAAAACTTCAACACTATCTAGAAACACGAAAAATATTAAATATCACTTTATTTTTATAATTTATTTTTTATATAAATAATTAGTTAACATACTAAAATAATTTTTTTTATTTATCTTTATTTTAATATATCAACTAAAAATTTAAACAAAAACTAATAAATACCTTATCAAAATATAATATATAACGACACTCGAGATTCCAAACACCACAATAGTTTCGACAGTTTTCAAAGGGACCCAGATAATTACTTGCACGTCAAAAGTGACACATCATTACGCAACATATGAGGCCATAATCCTTTCCGAGGCGAGTCTTAACCACTTTCTCTGCTTCATAATTAGTGAGAAGATCAATGAAGTGAAAAATGAGAAAAGAATTAATTGGGAAAGCCGAAAGCGAAGCTTATACCTTGCATTTTATATTCTGAAGATCAATGAAGTGAAAAATGAGAAAAAGTGTTCCATTTGGTGCTTTCCATTTATAGAAAAATAGATTGAGGAAAAACGTGAGTAATTTCAATTAGAATGTTAAACTT
This sequence comes from Ehretia macrophylla, assembly GCA_037974665.1. Taxonomy (NCBI): domain Eukaryota; kingdom Viridiplantae; phylum Streptophyta; class Magnoliopsida; order Boraginales; family Ehretiaceae; genus Ehretia; species Ehretia macrophylla. The sequence continues at coordinate 48,674,954 of CM075769.1, read as the reverse complement.
TAACGTGTTTAAATGAGAGTAGTAAATAAATAAATGATCTCGTCTTTGTTTTTTTCTTTTTGTTAATTACCAAAACATGTGAATAATTATTAGATTCTAAAATCAAAGGACGGCATGTAAACTACTTTGTAGAGAATTTGACCAAAAAGTCAAGACAATTACAAATATGCAATAGAATCACATGAACATTTTTGAGAAGCTGAAGATATTTCGTGGTGGACGATACAGTTTCCATGTTAACATCTATGAAGTTCATAAATGATGATTAGGTATTAGTGTGGTGCAAATACATAGCACCAAGTACTATGATTTAGTTGATATGTCTTCTCTGGTACTTTTTCTCTCAGGGTAGAAAAATCATGTTCAGAATAACAAACCAAAAGATATAAAACTCTACTAATTATAAATTAATATGACACTATCACTCTTTCATGGACTTCTTTTTGTAAACTTTTAGGATAGTTTAAAATTAGGAAAGAAAAATTTATTGAAAAAGCCTACGGAAATATGATGTACATGTTAGTGAGAGATATGAAAAAAAGGGTTAATAAATTAATATTCTTTCTGTTTATATATATATATATATATATATTTTATATTTTTCACTCCCCCAACTCCCTTTTTCACTTTTCCCCTTTCACCTTTTCCTTTTCCCCCACTCCCTTTTCCTTCTTTCCCCTTTTTTCTCAATCTTTTTCCTTGATAACAATTCTCTCACACCCTTCCTACAAGCCACAATCCTCTTCCTCTCTTCCATGGTGCAAGTGCACAATCTTTTTTCCTCAATTTTAATTTTTAAAGCATACACACACAAATGTAAAGTAGTAGATCATGAAAAATATTATATAATGTTTAATTTACTTATTTTTTTTTGGTAAGTTAATTTTATGCATAATTGTTAATAAAAAGATATTATTTTAGTGTGTTTTCTACAAGTAAAAAAATATTGTATAAAAGAACACAGAATAATAAAATAATAATAAAAAAAAATCTCAATTCTCCCAACATTAAGTTTCTGGATCCGCTCTTGGATAAATTTTATGTTTGACTGACTTATACATACATCCTCCGAATAATATCATTCATTTTAGAATTTAACACTTTAAAAATGAGAAAAAAAATTTATCAGAGAGGTCCCATCACCAAAAAAAAAAAAAAGTCACTTTTTATTGTACCCTCTAAAAAAGGTTGCCATTAGGAACATATTGTCGTTTTATATACCTTCCATGCACTCGACAAGACAATGTGGTGGAAGATGTTAACCCTTCGAAGCATAAACAGATCTGATCTGCTGCTCTTGGGTTACTTTCATTAATTGAAAAGAACAAAGAGATCACCAAAACACCAATTATATGAACGTGGATTGATAAGATTTCGCCGTGTATAGAGCGCCCACAAAATTGTGAAGCTCTTCATGTCTTGCTTTTTGAGACCTTGGACAAACAATACAAGACACTCAATCTTACAAGATTTTCAAAAAAGTGAATATTAGTGGAAGCATATTGTTTTTTCTTAGGACATGTTTGATTCGTAAAATTTTACAGAATTTTTAGAAAAGTGGTTATGAATTTGATAAATTCATTTTGTAAATCAAACAGTTTTAATCATATTCGTAAAAGAATGTGATTTTTGAGAATAAAAATTCTTTCTATGAACCAAGCACCTCTTTAAAAAAAATAGTGTACAATTTAAATATGTAAAAAAAGAACTGAATAATTTTCTTACTAATGTTGCGAGATGCATGCCCAAAGAACGAATAAAATCACATCTTCTATTTTTATCGTACAACGAATATAATTATAATTACGATGCTTGAACAAGAACAAAAGCGACAGCAGATCATGATGGAATGACAAAAACCATATTTCCTTATCAGCCAACTCATCTCACGTAGTTATATGATCTTTATCATATTTAACTAAACAGACAACATTATCTATGCGAATATCTTTGGACATTAATATATTCTGCAGCCGCGTCTGGCAGCTGCAGTTGAGAAAAGAAAAGTGAAAACTGAGAGCCATCCTCGTGGTAGCTAGTCATTAATTTCAGTGTGGCACTACTATCATCGTACTGGATGAAAAATTCTTAAATCCGTCTAACAGGGCGTATATTTCTTTTACATAAGATAAAATTTATATGTGTAGGACTCACACATATTTTATAGCCGGATATCCATTAGACAGACGCAGGATTTTTCCCTTAGCAGATTTATAGTAATAAAATTAAGTCACTATCTCATTATTAAATCGGATCTGGATAGTGGATAGTATTTGCAATAGGAAAATCTTGATTACAGAGGAGGTTAGGTATGGAGGTCATATAACAATCAATAACTTATCATCAATCCGAACCTTGTTTATTGTTTTCAATCAATGAATAGATTTCTTTATTTGTATGTCTTTAATGGCACTTATTTTTCAAATACATTATTCAATTAATGAAATTCTCCACCTTAACAATAGAAAAATGAATTAAACAAATTCTATTAAGTTTGACTTGAAGTATTTATGAATATCTCAGTTATTCGTTTCAAAATATACTCTAATTTAATCAAGAATTTGATCTCAATAAAAAACTAAGACAAATAACCATATCCGCAACAAATTTTAAACCCGCACCAACCACAAACTCCCATCTCAACTCACCAACTGAGCTACCGGCAATTGACCTCAACTGTTCTTAAAAACACTACCGTAGGGACTCAACAGTCGTGTTCAAGAGAGCAATGATACTGAGCGGACATTATTTAATTCCTTGTCCTTTGATTCCATATGTCAAAAGCAGAGTCGGTTGGACTCCTTTGGACCTTTTTTGTGGTAGTGGTGAGTTCACATCAAGTTTACTCTCAGTCGATATGAACATGTGAAAATCACCCACCACTTTTTTACAAGGCCTTTCATGGCTTCTTAATCCACCATATACTCTGCTCAATTGCTTCATCTCTAATCCCCGAAATACTTTTAACGCAAGGATCGATCGATATACCCACAACGCTTAGTATGCAAAGATGGCCAAAAGACTATTGATCTTCTCGGTGAATTTTTTGCTTTGTAGCATGGTTTTTTCTGAGTCTGATGAGTTCATCTTCAATGGTTTTAAGCATGCAGGCAACAACATAAGTCTAAATGGAGTGGCTGAGATTGAAGACAATGGAATTCTCAAGCTGACCAATGATACACGTAGATTAGTTGGCCATGGCTTCTATTCAAGTCCAATAAGGTTCAAGAACTCAACAAATGGTAGCAAAGCTTTCTCCTTTTCAACAGCTTTTGCATTGGCTATTGTTCCAGAGTATGAAAAGCTAGGTGGCCATGGTTTAGCCTTCACCATCTCACCAACCATGGAGCTTCAAGGTGCTCTTCCAAGCCAATATCTAGGCCTGCTCAATGCAAGTGATTTGGGTAACTTCTCAAACCATATCTTTGCTGTGGAATTTGACACAGTTCAAGATTTTGAATTTGGTGACATTAGTGACAACCATGTTGGCATAGACCTTAACAGTTTGGCTTCAAATGCATCTGTGAATGCAAGCTTTTACATTGATGGCAATTCAACAAGGCAAGATCTAAATCTCAAGAGTGGTAAGACAATTCAGGCTTGGATAGATTATGATTCAACCAGGAATGAATTGAATGTCACTCTTTCACTTTCTTCAGAAAAACCAAACTTTTCGATTCTTTCGTTCCCTGTAGATCTTTCACCAATCTTGAATGAATATATGTATGTTGGCTTCTCTGCTTCAACTGGTTTGCTTGCTAGTTCTCACTATATATTTGGATGGAGCTTCAAGATCAATGGAGAAACTCAATCTTTGGATCTATCTTCATTGCCTCGTCTTCCTCGTCATAAAAAGAACCATTTAGCATTGATTTTAGGTGTGTCTGTATCTGCTGTTGTTTTGATGGTACTTTCAATTCTGTTAGCCTTGCACATCATCAAGAAAATAAAGAATATGGATGTGGTTGAGGCCTGGGAGTCCGATATCGGGCCTCACAGGTTCTCCTATAAAGACCTAAAGCAAGCCACAAGAGGTTTCAGGGATAAAGAGCTACTTGGATTTGGTGGATTTGGCAAAGTTTACAAAGGAACTTTGCCTAGTACTAAAATTGAAGTTGCAGTAAAGCGAATAAACCATGAATCGAAGCAAGGTCTGCGCGAGTTTGTTTCGGAAATTGCTAGTATTGGTCGGCTTAGGCATAGAAATTTGGTTCAATTACTTGGATGGTGTCGAAGAAGAGGCGATTTGCTGCTTGTTTATGACTTCATGCCTAATGGAAGCTTAGATAAGTACCTGTTTGATGAACCTACAGTCGTGTTAACTTGGGAGCAGAGGTTCAAAATTGTAAAAGGTGTAGCTTCTGGACTACTATATTTACATGAAGAGTGGGAACAGACTGTGATTCACAGGGATATCAAAGCAGGCAATGTGTTGTTGGATGCAGAATTGAATGGAAGACTAGGAGACTTTGGACTTGCTAAGTTGTATGAGCATGGTGCAAATCCAAGCACAACAAAAGTGGTTGGTACACTGGGATATTTAGCTCCAGAGTTGACGAAAACAGGTAAGCCTACGACAAGTTCAGACGTGTTTGCCTTTGGCGCGTTGGTGCTGGAGGTTGTGTGTGGAAGGAGGCCTATTGAGTCTAAGGCATTGCCTGAGGAGTTGATTTTGGTGGATTGGGTGTGGGATAAGTGGAAGAAAGGTGATATACTTACAGCAGTGGATCCAAGATTAAGAGGACAATACGATGAGATAGAGGCGATTATAATGCTGAAACTAGGACTAATGTGCTCCAACAATGTACCAGCTAAAAGACCTACCATGAGGCAGGTTGTGAGATACCTGGAAGGGGGAGTATCACTGCCTGCAGTATTGGCAGCACCGAACGAGTTTGATAGGAAAAAGGGCGAAAATTATGGCGCATCTGGCAGCGAGTTTGAGGACTTTGTGCATTCATATCCATCATCATCTTATTTCGAGAAGGTCAGCACTTGGTCATCTGCTGATGATGGTGATCTTGAAGCCGGTTCGCCATCGCCATTATCCATTTCTGACACTGCTGCCATTAGGTAGACATCTCCGACCGGGAGAGGAAATTCTCTCCCTCTGACTTATTTTCTGTTTTCCCTTTGCCCCTTTTCTCAACATGAAATTGTATGGATTTTCTAGTTTTAAGCTTACTGTGAATGATACAGTTGACTAATAAGTGTATATATTTGTTGAAGCTATTGTCCAATTTTTTAGCAGCAGTCCTCATTTCCAGGGGTTCTAATGTAGATTGTAGACAAGGATTAAAAATACAAGTTTCATGATGCTCCATAGCTACAAAATTCTTGTAAAACTTAGTCATCTGATGATGCCAGTTAATAGATGGTCTATTATATTTCTGTTCTGGTCGATTTGAAGTCTTGCCTTGTTATATGATCAGATACTAAATGCTAAATGCCAAGTCTGAGCACTAAGTGTTATCGACGAGGCGAGTCTATTTTTTTTGTGGTTATGCGCTTAATGGGTTCAAGAGATTGTATCCTTTGAGCACATAATATGCCTGTCGGTGAGTCTACTTTTTGTGGTTGTGCGTGTTACGGGTATAAAGGATTGTATCCTTTGAGCATGCAACATGTCACATGTTGAGACTTGCCTTATCGGCAGTTTTCTTTAAGGGTGTGAATTGTTTTCTTATAGAACAGCTTACATGTATTGATGAATCTGCTTTTCTCCAACTTGTTCACTCAACTGATACCGAGCCATATGATAGTATCCAACTTTTCCAATTCGACCATCTGATCTATGATTTATCATTCACGTACACTGATAAGATCATACAATAAGCAGAACTTTAAGATGTTATAACCTAAAATTTAAGGGCGAGGTTCAATGAGAAAAGGCTTACAATGGATACTTGGGCACCCAAAGACGAAAAAAGGTGTAGTAATCGATAAAATACTTCGGGGTATGATCTCCAAATAACTGCATGACCTGATAAGTTAAAGCCTACTTTGCTGGTTATCAATTAAGTTACAGTTAATGAGTTACAGAGTCGATATATCTCTTGCAAACATTAATTACAATATACTCTTTTTTTCTCCTGAAATTTTCATCGTCATCAAATATTCTACAACATGAAGGCAAAGAAGGCAAAACATTATATACAACTACTAAATACATTACAGAGCATTAATTTCAAATGTTCATCATTTATCTCTCATTATATAGCTAGATGGAAAAGGGTCTTTTTTCCTTTTTACTCCAAAAAAAGGAAAAGGAAAAAAATTCTCCCCCGGATATTGTTACCTAACTGCATTATCCTCGACATTTTCTTCTTCACTATCTTTCGCCCCATCAAATATTTCATAGTCATCAAATCCTGCACAAAGACACATGAGATTAATAATGTAAAATGTTTCCTTAGATATATCTAGAGAGAAAAAAGTTCAAGTTACCTGCACCCAAGGCTTCAACATCGTCTACTGCTGGTCCTAGTAGCACCGTGTTGCCCAAAGGTAGGTCAATTGTCATCCAGTCTGAACTATGTAGATCCTCTGAGCAGAATTCTTTTTCGGTAACCCAATCTTCCACTATACTAATGTCCTCATATGATATGGGATCAACAACATCCTGTTCATTGTTCTTCCGATTTCTGTATAAATCAGTTAAAAAGGATGAGTCCCTTTCCTTTTCTTCTTCCACCAACTTCAGGCATTAGAAACATCAAACAAATAAATGCAACTACTTACATTTGCCTCAACCACAAGTTATACTGGACAAAAACAAGGTCGCTCAGCCTTTGACGCTCCAAGCAATTTTTAGTTTCATGCATCTGTTCAAGAGGGACCTGAGTTGGTTTACACCTTACCAAACTGCAAGTTTGACTAAGAATACGGATGGCCAGGCGAGCCAAATTTGGGCAACATCCACCATATGTTGTCCACCATTCAGCTACAGAAACAGAATTCGATAAAGGATCAGCTTCGCAAATCAAAATACATGCACATCCTACACTCATGTCATGGTTGACGAGCTAGCACCCTAAACAAATTTCATTCCAATAGTGCAGTTATCAATTTTTTGAAGTAGCAAGTTGCCCCTGCCTTTCTAATTCACTAATCAACCGAGCCCACCCACCCTGTCCCACACCCACCCCATTAAAGAGAAAGTCTGCTAAAGGTAGAAAGGTAAAAGAGAATATGAAAGGAGAGGGAGACGATCATAAAGGAAAAACTGGAATGTGTATAATGAAACCAAAGCTGATTTTCCTATTAATATAAACATTGCAATCGATCATAACAACCAAATTACGCGATTACCCTGCTTAATGTAGATGCCAATTACAACTGATATCAGGGTCAACATCATAGGAAATACATTGTCTATCCAGTCCTCAAGGTGCCTAGTGCCTAGTGCCTAGCCATTTATAATAGATTCACATTTTAATTGCCTTTCTGTAACAATGCACTACAAAATCCGAAGAAATTAGCAATCAGAAAAATGGCTGCCAATATAACAAACGAAAGAACTTATTGCAGATAGAGCAATACGCACCTGGAAGTAAAGTGTCTCTAGCTCTTATTGCCATCTTTCTTCCAAAATCTCCAGCACCAGTATGGTAAGAGGTTATTTCTTTCACAATTTTGTCTTGGACTTTTGGGTCAGGAACCAGTTTCTCTATGCAATCATATACAAGTGAACGAATATGAAGATGTGCATCTCCTTCAGTACTATAGAAGAATTTTGGGTTGAGGTAGAACCCTGCAGCATGAAGACGATGCCGGGCAAGTTGCTCCCACCTGCAATCTATAATGCTCCAATACTCGGTATAATCTTTCTTATTTACAAGTTCTTTCTTAATTGTTTCCTTAGCTCTATATAGTCCTGCATAAACATATCCCATTGCAGGCCTATTCTCACTACCAACTATCCTCAAAAGTCGCAAGAGTGGATCCGTTAAACGGGTAATTAAGGCACACGTGGACCAAAATGACTGATTACTGATATAATCTAGCATCATAAGGCCCTCTGGTTTCTTTGAGTATGGGCTTTCCATCCATTCCTCAGAAGTAACCATGGATTGCAGATTGTGTCTGATATTAACCATTCTTTTCAATGTCAAAAACTCTGTCGCTGAGCGAGTGATTCCTGGATCCACTAAATCAACTCCAAATGTGTACTGTCTGGTCATATTCAAAACTACACTATTATTGTAGATAAATCGTGATATGGATTTGGCTTGTTCTAGCAGTGTATTTATCCATTCAAGATTTCGGATGTCCTCAAGCATCAGATCAACACTATAAGCGGCACAAGGAGTCCAAAAAATAGAGCGATAGGTTTCAACCAGTCTCTGCCCAGCAACTACATATCGCTCATCACAATTAGTAACCACTTGCAAGACATTTCTAATTCCAACTTCTTCTACCACCTCCTTGAGCAATTCGTATATGGAGTCCCCAGAATCTCTTATGTTGGATATATCCATTGACCTCAGGAATATTGTCCGTTCTGGACTGTACACCAAAAAGTTTATCAAGGTTTTGCCCTTTTCTGAAACCCATTCATCAACTAAAACGGAACAACCACTATGCCCCCACAAGCGTGTGCATTGATCAATATCATTTCTCACCTCTTGAACGGAACTCTTCAAGATCCAGCTCCGAAGATCATGGTATGAGGGGCCTACGAACCCTGCTCCTTGTGAAGCAATTGCATCAACCATTGGTTGAAAATAAGCTGAATTTACAGCATCTAAAGGTATCCCAACATCAAACAAAAACCTTCCTATTGCCATATGAACATGATTGTTCACCCTTTTCATAGCTAAAGCTGCATTATTACTTGCAACAATCGCATTTGGATTTACTGGAACAGAAAGAGCTTTTCTAACCCTCCCCTTTTTCTTCCTACCTTCGGCTTTGTTCACAATAGCTTCTTCTCGGTTCAAGAACACATTCGCATTCTGTTCAAGTGTATCCGGCACAGGAAGCAAGTCAACCTCGGAATTTAAACCACCATGATCATTGATTAAAGCATTAGCCTCCCCATTGCCAGCATTATAACTCGACATTTCTTCAGCAAGCTTTTGCTTCTTCTTCTTCTTTGCCATAACCCCGTTTAAACTCTCTTGCATTAGAAGCCGAACATCGGGTTGTACTCTCAAACAAGTAGACGCATTACCCTTCTGACCCGCAAGATGTTCCTTTATCCTATGAATCCCACCACCCTTAAATATCTTCCCACAATACAAACACTTAAGCTGTACCCTATCCCCATTCTTATACATTTGACAATGCTTCCATGCCGGATCATGCTTTTGCGAAGTAACCGGTATAGGTTCGAAATTCGAAGCCATTCTTACATCTACCTCAAAACTTCACTTCTCAAACACTAATCCCAAATGCCAATAAAACACTTCATACCAACATTATAGGGCCTGACAACATATACAAGTAAACAAACTTCCACTAACAACCCTAAACATTACAAACATTCATAATCAAATGCTCACTCTTTCACGTGCGCAAAAATTCAAATCCCATCATCTGTTTATTTCATAACACATTCGTATTTATTTAGATAACACATATTAATTAGCACTTAGTACCCACCTTCCAGGCCCTGACAATAAATATAAGTTCAACTAACTCTACAAAACAACCTTAAACAATTCAAAATGTGCACGTCAGGATCTTTCTTTTTTTTTAAAATAAAAAATAAAAAATAAAAAATGGAAGGGAGGACTAAACCAATCTTACGTATGTTTCTATATTGCACACCTCGAGAATCAATCTCTCAGGCTTGGGTTCGGGCTGAGGCTCGGGCTCGGGTTTATTTGATATATTTATAAAAATAAATTAAAAAAATGTGAAAAACTGAGAAAAAGAACTTACTTGGGTTTGATTTGAATGCTTAATATAGAGGAACCGAGTTGGGGAAAAACGGGTTTGAGTTATTGGTTTGGTTTTGTTTATATAAGGTGGAGGAGAGTCGATGGAAGACCGGATGGACCGGTTAGGGCAGCGGTTTAGGGTATTAAAGAATCCGGGGTTGACCCGTGATCCGGTCAAAGTTAAATGAAAGGCCGGTTTATGAGGGAATGGAGAACCGGGAGTTTCGGTTGAAGAGCCGGACAAAACTCTGACGTCAGCTAAAAGAAGTCGGTGACCGCCGATTTCGGCTCTTGAACCGGCGAATTATTTCCAATTTTATTTTTAAAAAACTGAAACAGACCGGTTTATAACTGCCGATCCGCCACTCGAACCCGCGATTCTCCCGCCACTGAACTACACATTAATTTTTCTTTATGAACACACTTCTTTATATAAAGTAGTTTGATTTCAATTTCTTTTAGTTCTCTTTTGGATAATTAAGGTTTATTATTATTTTTGAATACAATAAAGTTCATTAGTAGTGACTATGCATTATTCATAATTAGCGGTGCATGAAAGCAAAGAAATAAAATCTAAAAAAACAATAACGTTTTTTCATTGATTATTTTTGGAAAAATAAGTGAAATATTTAAGAAAATAAGTCCTCGTACAATGATATGAATCTAATATTTTTCTCGTCATAATTATCGATGCATAAAGCAAAGAAATAATTTTTCTTTTTGAAAAAATAACATTTTTTCATTGATTATTTTTGGAAATATAAGTGAAAGATTTAAGAAAATATGCCCTAGTACAATGATATGAGTAATAATTTTCTCATCTTTTGATACTCAAAATGTTGTCTATGTTTGCATAATAATTTAGTATGTACGATTGTGGAGAAGAGTTAAACTTGTATTTGATACTTACTGTAAATTGGAACCATGGGCTCATTAATGCACATTGAGGTTTATTTTTCTTATATAAGAAAATATAAACAATTCCATGTATTTTCCCTCGGGCTTGAACCTATCCATTGATGAATCTACTGGTCTTGAGAGATGAAGGGCATGGGATATGTGCTTTTTCCATTCTGCCCTCCCAAGTGATATGAGCAAATAATTGCGTCATAATGTGTGATTGTACTTAAACATTTAACATTGATGATCATATAGAATTTGATTCTGCTAGGTGTATTGGTATTTAGCTTCTTTTTTTTTTATTTATTTGTCAAAATTGGTATTTAACTTTGACAATAAAATATTTAATTCGTTAGGAAAGACTGTGAAAACATGTATTAAAGTCTCAAAACAACCAAATTGTCTAATGCCTATCGCCTTTAATAAGGATTTGAAGACCTTATCGAATTTTCTGATACCCATCAATTTTTATCAAGATTTGACAACGTAATCAGCGAGACTAACTCACAACCTCTCACATACAAAGTGAGCTACATACCACTATACCAAAGCCCTAGTGACAAAGTGCATCTATTTCTTCTTTCTTTTCTTTTTTTTTCATACAATAAAAACTGAAGTTATAGTTCAAACTTAAAACTTTTTAATTACTACGTGATCATTTTTGGCATTTGGCGTAGCTGCCTTTCTTGGAGGTTATACAACCCCCGAGTAATAGCCGGTCCTCTTTTTTCACTTGTCTCAGTCGAGTAGTGTTTTAGACCAATTTACGCGTATCTCAAACTAATACATCTCCGAGAAAAACATGCACATTCCAAGATAACATTTGACATATTAAGAAGGAAAAGTTCTTATAAAACAGTAAAATTATAAGTTCATACGGTTAAAAAAAACTTTTGACACTCACTAGACCACAGGCTCTGCACATGGCAACATTTACTATCACGACTTCACTACTCTTTCCTGCACCTTATACCTTTAAACTTGTACAGTAACTCTATGAACTCCACAGGGGTGTGGTATGTTCACTATCTGAGCCCCAGCTAATAACCTGATTCTACGTATGTATCCTCGCGCTAACAATGTACAGTTCTAAAGTACAACCAAGTAGTTTTATGTCAAACAAGCTGGATCCATCTCAATGACAGATAAAACTAAAGCCGGTCAAGAAAACAAGAAGAGGCGCTCATTAACTGTACAATTGTCTTCCTATGCCATCTATGCAGAATTCAGCACGCTGATCCTCTTTTCTGCAAGAGATAGAACACATTATCAGAGCAACATTGGTACCAATTAGGGAAGTACAGGTTGCCCATAAGATTTGTTGGAAAGTGATGAGACTTCTCAAGAAAGTTAATCAGTGGCTAGAAATTGCATTAAAGAACTTCTTCTTTTTGGTTCACCAACGAAGACTTATCACAGAAAGTGCTAGCACAAGAAATGCTACAGCAAGCATATTACTTAATAACAAGCATTCGTACTTTGTAAAGACATTGCATGTTGAACTCCCAAACTGGATATTGTTACATTTGAGAAAAACGGACAGTGTTACCAAAAGTCCAATTGTGTGGTGATTAAGATACTCGCTTGCAAGAAAAAAGTGCACAAAAGAAAAGTACGACAGGAAAAATTCACGAAATCAGAAGTTAATCCCCTTGAGCAACAAGAGGCAAAGATTTATATGGCAACAAAAAGCACTAGATTGAGAGGAGCAGGTCAAGAGGAGAAGAATGAATACCTCCAGCTGCAACAAGTTTCTCGACACGAGCAACTATATGCTTTCCAAAAGTAAATTTCTTCAGTGCAGTCAAATGAACCTTTATTCGATTAAGAATCAGTTCAAGTTGCTGGTCATCACAGGTCTCCAGAACTTTCTGGACAACGTAGTTCGCAAACTGATCTTTCATCATCACCTATCCCCGCCAGAAACAAAGGAAAATAAGAAGTAATGAGAAGTAGTCCGCATTACAGCCAACAAATTGACCAGGAATAGGATTGCCATTTAAATACTTTTTCTCTTTTATGGATATGTATTGCCATCACTAAAGGCACCAAGGGGGTGAAAACCATGTACTTCCATTTAAATTTATTAAACTTTTCTGGTTAGAAAAGAGACCGGCAAAAACAGTGTACTATCTCTTCCACATAACAAAGTTACCTTTTGTTCCAATAAACAGTTCATAGGAATATCCAACAAACCTGAAGTGGCTCATTTTCATCAGTGGATCCAAGCATCTCATTCACAAGAGTCTTGCGTTCTTCAGGGGTTCCATAGGTTAAGCACTTCTCCACAACATTAGACGCAAATTTCTGCTGGCTCATCTGAACTATCTGCACAATTAACTTGTTAATTATAGCAGATCGCTCATGAGGCTTCCCGTGCTGCAGTACATGCTGTCATAGTAAAAGAAAAATCAGATGAGTAGCTGCCATTGGTCTAAAATCAAGGAAGAGAAACTGAAAAAGAAAAAAAAGAAAAAAAGGAGAAAGCAAAGACGAGGGGATAAGTGATGTTTTAGGAGCTTCTACTCAATCAGTTAATTAAAAGGGCAGCCAAGTGCAGCACTTCTCCCACTATGCACGGGTCCAAGGAAGGATTGGACCCACTTTGGGGTCATACTAATTCCTTCATTCCCACTTTGAATGTCATCCTTTCTATTTTAGGATACCCCAATTCAATGTCCACATCCGAAAACATATATTTCTTCTTTTTTTTCCCATCTTTCTTTTCTTCCTCATCTTATCTTATACTCATTATTAAATACTCATTTCTTGTTAATGACCATCTTTGTCTACTAATTGAGTGACAGGATAAGGGACATATGTAACTCAATAACAGTTCAGACCAATGCGTAAAACTAACATAAAGGTGATTTTTATTCATGAAAGGAAAATATATGCTTCTTCTGCTCAGCATCATTTTTGTCATTATGCCTCCAAAGAGGATTTTCTCAAATGTCGCATATCTTGTGAATTCCTCATCAACTCCACTTGGACAACCTGTTCTCTTGCCTTAGTATTTCTCTTTTCTTGTTTGCTTTTTTCCTTCCCCTCCCTCTTCTCTTCATTTTTCTTTCTTCTTGTTGATTCGTAGTATCTATGGGCCACTATTACATTTCAAGCAAAGGTTGGTAAAAGCAAGAAGCATCTTAGAAAGCTAATTTATGTCATAAAAACTCATAAGCAAATTATTCAAGTTTGTGCATAAAGCGTAGATCCTTGACTGCTAATCAAATCTAATAATATATGTCCAATACAGCCTTTAAGAAATATAACAAACCTGTACTACATAATTGCCATACTGATCCTGAGCCAACATGCAGACAGATTTAAGGATTTCAGTCATCATTATACTTTGAGTTTCGGGGCTATGGCAATGTTCCAGCACTCTCTGCCACATGAAAGCCAAATAATTGGAGACTTAAGTACTTGTTCCAATTTATCATCAAAGTGTCCATAGCAAAATGATATGTCTGTTGCACTAACCTGTATGACCCGACAACCATATGGATGAGTGGACAATGCTACAACTTGATCATAAAATGTTGACACAATAAATTGAATGGCATCTTCGGGAACACATTCTATACACTTCTGGATGACATGATTCCCATTCTGATCCCGTACACAGCGCATAACATGACCATCGAGCTCCACAACCATTTTTTTCTTTTGATCCAGTTCAACAACTTCAATTGCCTGCAGAATTCAACACTTAGTAATAAATCTAAGACTCTTGGCAATAATGACCTCTTAGTATTACAAACAAGGCAGTTCTCTTACCCATGTAACTGAAGTGAAAAACGAAGTTCAAAATCACTTATAGGTTGACGCCAATATCTAACTAAAGCATCACCTTTTTTTTTTTTTTTTTTTTAATCGAACTAAAGCATCACCTGGGACTTCGCATAATACTCATCTTCCTATGCTAGCAGAAACATATGCCAGCCATTTTAGGGGCACAGCCTCAACACAAAATAAACATAAAGAACCTTCTTTGGGGGGCCGGCTAGGAGGGTGGAAGGAGGTTTGGGGAAAAAAGAAAAGAAGAATAAAGGAAGAAGAAATATATATAAACAAGATAAGAATTTTATCAAGGAGAAGAGTCTCGTTTATGGAAATGGTGTGAGGGGTTGGAGTCGAAGGGAAATTCAGGATCTTCAAGTTTATGGCAGAGGAATCAGATAATTATGACACTCTTCAAACTTGATATATTCTTGCCCGAGACAAAATAGGGTGACTCGGACTCGAGACATAAACTGCTAGGTTTACCATTTTCGAGAATCCAAAGTGCTCCTAAAAGAGATGCTTTAGTCGTGTAAGATTGATGTAGATAATATTCAAGAATGTGTAGATACTTTACAGTGCTAATGTAAATAGTTTTTGGGTTGCACCCCCTTGGTGCATATTAATAAACTTTATTCACTTCTCTAAAAAAAAAGAGATGCTTTAAAAGAGCCACAATGGCTTACTGAGTTTTAATTAAAACAAGCACTGGAGGTATTAATCAAATTATAGATGCAACCAAGTTGAAGTGTGAAGCGACTAGAGAACATGGGGAATAAGCAAGGCAATATTACATAATAGAGGAGATCTAGCCATAATCCACAAAAGCAAGATATTTATTCCATAAGAAAACATACCTTCTGGATCACTCGGCAGCCATACATTTGAAGGCTGAGGGTCAGAACATGACCAATGAGCTGTTCCACGAGTTCTCGTATCTGATCTGCGCTACCATGTTCCAAAAACTGGAGAGGACAGGGGAAAAGAAAGAATAAATATATGTGAGTCACTCGTACAATTATACCCTAGTCAACAATTACGTAATTTTGGGCTGAACCATCACAAGTCGAGGTCAACGAACGCATCAGTACCTTCTGGATCACATAATTACCAAACACATCAGTCACCAGCGTGAGAGCTTGAGGCATAATTTCATAGAAGACCATGTTCTTCTCTTCTGTGCTAGCAGTCTCAAGTTTCTGTTGAATAAACCGACTTCCAAACTGATCCCCACTACTCAAACAAGGTTTAAACAGACAAATAAGTTCCTAAAGGCCTGCTTGAAATAAGAGAGAGGGATTAAAGGCCAGAAAAATATACCTGAACTCAACAACATGGCCTGCAATTTCTGCAAGCTCAAAACTCTTGGTTTTGTTGTTTTTGAACTCATCTAGAAATGAGAACACAAAACTTTCATCCAAGTTACTGCCAGATTCTAAATACCATGATCCCATGACACCGCAAGATACATTCCTTATCCCTGATGGAAATTGCATGTTCCATTCATCATGCCTTACAGAACTACCAGATCCAAGAGGAGAATTTGGAATAAGTGGACCTCCCAGAGGGCTTCCAGGATGTGACATACCAGGACCAAATGATGGATTCCCAGGGTAAACATGATTTACAGCACCAGATTTGTCAAGTAACGGAAGACCATACTGAGACTTCTGAGAGGAGAGTAGCATATCAAGGTAAGCTTTATGAAGCCCAAGCAACTCCATGTATGAACTAGCCAAAGCTTCCCTATTTATTGTTTGGTCGTTTAGAGCTGCAAGCTGTGCAGCAGTAAACTCAGCTGATCTCAAGTACTGAAGAGATATTGAGTCAAGCGGAGGCATCTGCAGAGAGCTCCCAGAATTATGATTTCCCATTCTATTAAGATTCTGCAGTTCAGCTGCAGCAGCTAATAAATTAGGCCCTAATGTCAAGCCCCCTCCCAATGCTCTAGGGTCCACTCCGGAGGCACCCATAGCCGTTGCAGCAGCTATATTCTCAAAAAAAGGAGGCAAATTGCCACCGCCAAGCTGGTTTGCTAGAGCGGATGGTGATGAAGGGTCGATTGCATAACCACCTAATCCATAGTGTGGAAATGATGAATTTGGACTACCAACATTTGAATAATGGGATGGTGAACTGGCACTACCTAGATTTGTAGAGAGGCCATTTCGGTATGGGTTTACAGACTTGTTCAAATACGAATGTCGATTAATTGCATTCGGATTGCCTTGCAAATGCAAGAGCTCATCCATCTCATGATGAGCTTGAGAGCTCAGATGCTTACCTTCATCCATTATGCTATTTACCCCAGATAAACTCATGCCTGAGAAAGCAGACACCATATCCGCATGCTGACCCATATCAGGCCCAACTTCATCAAATGAGTTTGATCTCCTTACGAGTGAGCTAACCCTTCCTCCTACAGGAGGAATGTGTGGATTAGGAGCTTTAGCTCCTAACTGAGCATCATGAGTGGGGCTTTTTGATAAAGAATCAGTTAAGACAGCAGCATAAGTATGGGAAGCTGATGATGAACCAATGTTCTGGAGAGTAGACATGCCCTGAACACTTGTGCCAGCATGTAATGCATCCACAGATCCCAATTCATGGAGATGGGTGAACCGAGACTCAGAAGATTCTACAACACTATCAAACACACGGCTGGCTGATCTAGATGGATGTGTAGAGACAGAAGAATGAATTGTATCATCCTGCATTTAGAAAAGGAAGTTCTAATTTACAATCACATCATCAAGTTAATGGGATGTGGGTGGGGGTGCGGTGGCGGGGGGCAGGGCGCAGGGGAAGTAATGTGTACCAATGTTAGCAAACGAGCAAGCGAAAAAACATGTATCCACCCACAATATATATCGCCAACTCAAGCATTCTTATTGTTGAGTGAAACACATCTCAATAATATTTTTTAAATGAACACCTCAACAAAACTCAAAATGACAGAACTATTTGCATTCTGAAATGATAATACACAGAGGACCAATTTCAGATATCTTTCTGAAAACCCAAGTAAGCATGATGAAAGAATAACTGCCAGTTTCAGTGGCTTCCCATCCAAGAAAAGAAATTGTGTGCACCGTTCCTGGTTCCCAGTGGTTCCACAGTCGTTTTGCTAAAAAATATGCATTGCGTGCATACAGCTTTACACGAGATGCAGGAAAGGAAGAACTAAAATGCCAACAAAAGAAAAAATCTAAAACTATGTATTAAGACAAATATCAGACTTTTGGAACACGAAGATGCAAAAGAGTCAGCATCTTGTGAGCTAAAAGTTCCTGTCAGCAGATTGATGCAACAATCATATCTGTAATTATTACAGCAAGGAAAAGACAGGAAACAAATTCTTCATCGGCACGCAATAAATGCTAAACGACAATTTGGGGAAAAAACATGCATGTACTTTTGTACATTGACATGCAGACGCCTAACTTTCAATACAAATATATCCATAACGAATATATTATGCACAAAAAAAACCAGTAATATATATCTGCACATTATTAAGTCATTTACAATTGAATAACAAGCAATACAGAATAGGAATCTTCATTCAGCACCAAAATCTAATTAACAGATATTAACTAATAATTTCAAATTAGCACAATTGGCTAATAACACAACAAAGTTCAAAGAGTCTAACACTTTTTGAGGAAACAACAAAGAAGGAATTTTTCAAACATGGACAGCAAAAAAGGATAGTAACACTTAAGCAAAATAGCATATCAACAAATTTACGCAACACTCATCTATGTAACTATCAATGCAAGGAAAACACGGGATAATTTCCATGTCGATATGTAATAAACGCTAAATGACAATTGGTAAAACAAACAAGGCGTGCACTTTGCTAGCAGATACATGTGTGCTTATCAGTAACAACTTTGAATGCTTGTTAAAGAAGGGAGGAGTTAACTTTTTCAGGACTGAATATTTGAACATGATCAGATCAATTAAATTCTTACAATGAGCAATGCTGATAAGGGTTCTTCAATGGGTGACAAAATCTTTTAACAGAAATTAATTACTAATCCCGAATAGATCAAAATCATATAGTAACACGTGTACACGGCATATAATTCCACAATATTTTTTTTTTCAAACCAAAACTAATTCAAAAAAAAAAAAAAAAACACAATCAAATAATAACACAGCTCGATATATAGCATAAAGATTTAAATTCTGAAGAACCAATAAAGAGAATATTAAATCAAAACAAATTTTATTTCTTTATTTTTTTCACCTGAATTATCTCAGCGAAGCTCTTCTTCCTACCCCCTAATCCCGACACTGGCAATCCAATAAGTTCTTCCCCGCCCCATTCCTTGCGCGCCTCCTTCCCATTCTCCTCTTTCGCCCCAGGTGAACCAAACGCAGGCTGCATGGAAAACAGTGACCTATCACTGCTTCCATCCGCGCCACCACCACCACCATTAGCTCGACTCACTTTTCGCCTATCTCCAATCCCTCCTACACTCACGGAGCTTCCTCCGCTTCCTCCTCCACCGCCTCCCCCGTGCATCCGCTGCGCCAACCGCCAGTCCTCCTTGGACAGCAGCGGCGGTGGGAGGCGAGGGTTCATATTCACATTCGAGTAGTAGTAGGAAACGTACGCTGGATCAGACCTTATCTCCTCCTCCGTAATGCTGCTAAGATTACTCACCACACCGCCGCCGCCGCCGGTGCCACCTCCGACGGCGCCGAGCGATCCTTCAACGGTGGGTGGTGCGGAGCCGCTGCGGAGAATGCTGAGCTCGCGCTCACGATCACTGGCCTCCTGCAGCCTTAGCTCCCGCTCTCTCATCACCAAACCTAGCTCCTCCTCTATGTCTCTATCTCCGCCGCTTGCCTCGCCACCACCGCCTAACACCGATCGCATTCCTATATCTGACACCATCTTCGAATAACTATCAATCATCTTCAAATACACATTAAATAAACACACCAAAAAATTAACTTGCTTTTAGAAAACTCCCAAAAATCACCGAAAATTCAAAACTTTGAAGTTAAATTAGCGCTAAAACTGTTCAAATAGCTCAAAAACAACATAAAAATCCAATATTTTCAATCAAACAAGTTAAATTCACTGATCTCCGCAGCTACAATTCGCAGCAATTTTTGTCTTCAAAAAACAAAGCCACAGCTTAAATCATTTTTCCAAAAAATAAATCAGTTTTTCTTTGTTTTTATAGGCTTGAATTTTACTCAATGAATAAATGATCAGTTATCGTAAATGTCTAGAGCCATTTTTTTTTAGAGAGAGAAAGTAAGAAACTGGGTTTTAGAGAGAGGAAGTAAGTGAAGTGAGAACAGTGCAGTGAGAGGGAGATGGTTTATAAAGCAGGAAGAGAAGGGGTGTGAGCCGTTGGATGAAAATATGAACGGTTGATATTGAAAGTTGTGGTGTAGGGTTTTTAATTTTCCAGGATTTAAATTTCTCAGAGTTTAGATTTTTTTTCATTTTTATATTATTTTCAGGGACAGATTTTTTTGGCTGTAGATGTAATTTAGTTTCTGACACATGAAGATTACCTAAATCTTATAATGGGATGCAAGAAGGGATGTAGTCGGAGTTTCATAAAATATACCAAATCTAACATCCTCTTTTTCGCACTTGGAAACTCTTACTTAGTATTTATGTATGGTTTTGGATCCAAACCATGTTGGGAATTCTTTTTCTATTTTTTGATTGGTTGATTGGTTTAACTCGAAACTAAAATGAATTTTGTTTTTTTTTCTGATAATGCTTTTTAAATAATTTACGTTAAAAAAATTGGCCAGAAATGCAATATAACGAACATTCTAACTAATTTAAAAATGACAATGGTGATTAAAAGAAATGGTATATGATACGTGAAAATAACAATTTTGTTTCATTTCAGTTGATAGCAGAAACGAAAATTTGTTTTTTTATGGTTGATATGCGAAAATGATAATTTGTTTTATAACGGTTGACACACAAAAACGACAATTTATTTCTTTATAAGGTGATACGCTAAAAGTATTTTTGTGTATTTAACTATAAATTGTGCCACGTGCAAATACGCCAATAACTAAATTATACTTTGCGATCATGAAAGGCCTCTAGGTTAAACCCGTGTTATCAATTTTAAGTTTTAACAAACAAATATGTAACTCAGTTTGAAAAAATAAATATGATTTTGTAAACAAATTACAACATTTACTAAAGTTCAATACAAGTGGAAAAAGAATTTCCTTGATTAACATCCTATTGTGAGACCTAAATTTTGTTGGAGACCATGGCTGATGATTTTCTACATAAAAAGATTCCCCAATTTTTCTGCATTATAGTATTTAAGATATTAATCGATGAAGAAATGAAATTGTTTGCCAAATTCTTTTCTTTTTTCTATTTCTAGATTCAAATGTCTAAATTCTTAAAGATGTTAAAAAGTGCATGCATTTTAACCCCAAAAGTCCATAATCACCAGGAATGGAACTATAGTATTATGAGTAAAATTTAATATTTATTAATTATTTTTACAATTATAATAATATTATGTAAATAATTTATAAACATTAAATCTTGTTCATAACTATTATGTTATGCAAACAACCTCGGGAAAAATCACCAACCATAAAAACTTTC
Source organism: Ehretia macrophylla (assembly GCA_037974665.1). Classification (NCBI taxonomy): domain Eukaryota; kingdom Viridiplantae; phylum Streptophyta; class Magnoliopsida; order Boraginales; family Ehretiaceae; genus Ehretia; species Ehretia macrophylla. The sequence goes on along the minus strand of CM075769.1, from coordinate 48,653,762 downwards.
AGTTTCAACTAAATACACTTAATGAAATCCTCCCTGGAGATGGAGACATATATAATAGTAATTAGACTAGGGATGGTAACGAGTAGGGTCTAAATTCGAATTCGTCGGATATCCGACCTTATTATAAATTCGTTTACGAAATTGATAGAGTATCTATTAGGGTTTGGTTTTTACAAGTGATTACCGACGGGTAGTCCGGTAGAGTTTGGTAATAGCAATTTAAAAAAATCCAAAACCCGATAACCCAATTAGTAATTTAGTAAAAATAAATTAATAAAAAATATTTATATATTTACATACATATACAAATAATATATTACTTAAGAAAAAATAATATTTTAATATTAATCTAAGATTAATAGTTGTGTGTTATAGCACAACTCTTATTATTTATGTTTATCTATTCTTTTTATCTAATTCAACTAATACAACCGCTCAATTACTGAATAATTCAAATGAGAATGATAATTTACAATTGTGACAATTTTTTTTATGTTATTTTTTCTTCAGGTTATTTCATATTATTATAGAAGGACGATAACTTCTCAGCATAAATATTTTATTGAATATTTCTATTAAGTTTAAGTTTGATAATAGACAATAAATTTAATTTACGTTTTCTAATCCATTGCGATTTAATTTGTCATTATTTTAGTACTTTTTTTATTTCTTTAAAAACTTTTTAAGTTTTTCTTTAAAAAAATATATATTTTTTCTATTCATTAACGAGTTGGGTCGGGTATTCGTGGGTTTTTAAATATTTAACGAGTTCGAGTTTGGTAAGTAAATTTAAACCCGACGGATTTCCGTTACGGGTTTGATAAAATATAATTTAAACGAATTCAAATTTAATTTTATAAATTTTAGTAGATATTCAACCAGTTGTCATTCCTAAATTAGACCATAACCGTTAACGACTAAATACACTTAATGAAATCCTACCCGGAGATGGATAGGGATGGCAACAGGTCGGTTATTCGCGGTTTTTGACAAAACCAAAACAGAAACTGTTTAGCAAACCGAAAACCGAAACCGAAACCGAAACCGACGGGTTTAATAAATTCATATCCAAAACCGCAACCGACGGGTTTTTAAAAACCCGCGAATAACCGAAACCGAAACCGAAATCGATTACTTAAAAAAAATCAATTTAAATAGAAAAAATGTCCAAATTTATGAAAAAAAAATATTAATTTAAATGTAAAAAATCTAAAAATACAATAAATCACAATCTATACATATTAAATAATAAAATTAAAAATATATATATACTACATCTTTACAAATATTTAATTCTAAAAAAATAAAAATGAGAAACTATTCGTCCATCATATAATAAGACAATAAAATTATATTATATAAAAATAAAAATAATAATAATAATAAATATATTATTTTATTATATATATTATATACATGTTATAATATAATATATATATATATATAATAAAATAATAAAATACTAATCGGGTTTCGATTTTCAGTTTTTTTAATATCAAAAACCAAAATTTATCGGTTTATTCATCGATTTTGCTTTATAAAATCCAAAACCTAACGATTTTTCTATTAATTTTTATTATCAATTTTTTATTATGCGATTATCTATCAATTTTAGGTATATTGGGTATTCGTTGCCATCCTAGAGATGGAGACATATATAATAGTAATTAGACCATAACCGTTAACGTTAGTTTTTTTTTTTATCAACGTCAACGTTAGTTAACATACGCACACAAATGCCATAAAGAGAGCTATGTTCTCTCACGTGGGTCACCACGTCACTGTCTAAGTTTTGACAAATCCGAAACTCCACGCGCCGCACTGCCGTAACTTCCTTTAAAGCCAATAATAAACAGGTGTTAATTACGAAATGTGATTAAGATGATAAATAAACTATCAGTTAATAATATTTGAAATTCATGTTTAGGGACATTTTCAAAATCCGAGTAAGATTTAATCTATATTTTCAATTGTAGAAACACCTCGTAACTTTAATTAAAAACTAATAATAATAATCAGGTGTTGAGAATTTGTAGCCCATGTGTAATCTATGGATGGAGAATAAAAGACGAGATCAATCAATACACTAACAGTGCCATTTCTGAACTTCTTCATCTATGGGCCTTTTGCCACACGCTTCTAATGCTGCGAGTACGATACGAGACTTGTCTAACGTAAGTCTTTTTATGTTAAAATGTGTAATGAGAAATTGGACAGATGATCTTTATTATTTTTCAAAATTTTTAATTTGTCTTTATTGATTAAAACTAATTAATTTAATTTTTATTTTTTTTAAAAAAAATTAAATTTATTTTTATTGTTCAAAATTAATCAATTTAATTATTATTATTTCTAAATTTTTTTAATATAGTCCTTATTATTTTTTAAAACATTCAGTTTAGTACTTACACATCATTACTATTTGGAGACTAAATTGAAACTTTTTAAAAAATAATAAAGATTAAATTTTCTAATTTTAAATAATATGGATGAATTTAAATTTTTTTTAAAAATAATATCAACTAAATTACTTAATTTTAAAAAAAAAAAATGATTTTAAAATTTTTAAAAAATAATAAAGATGATTTGTGCAATTGTCCCAGATGACTAAAATATGCATAAAGTTTACATAGCACTAGGTATGCTAAAAAGTGAGATTGTAGTCTTTGTTGATATTTTGCCCTTTATCTTGTTTTGGAACCGAATCTGAACTTTCAGTTTTGCTAAATTGGCTCATTTGTTTAGCTTTTCTAGGCTCCATGCCCAAATTTAGTATATACCTTTTGAGAATCGCATTGTCTCAAACAGAAAATTTTGAATTTTATAATTAGTATATAGTTAATATTATTAGATATTCAATATTAATTATTTTTAGTTAGTCAAATTTCATTTTTGAATTTAAATGACATTTGTGTCATTCAATGTATATAAATATTCAATCAGAGCTGTTCTTGTATGGTTGTATGTAAAGTGTGAGATTTTGTAATGTAGTAGGAGAATTCCCGTTTCGGTTAGATTCTGTACTATTTGTTGGGTGTAATATCGATATATTGTTTTAGTACCTTTTCATTTAAATTTTGTTAGTTCTTGAGTAATTTTTGAGCAATTTGATTGGTTCCATGTTTATTTTGCAATGTAGGTGAATTATATGAGAAGACATGGATTTTGAGGCCAAGATTGAGGAAAAATGAACAAGGGCAAGCTTTTATGCAGCTGGTGAAGAGATTGAAGAACAAATAGAAGTAGTGCAGTCATGGCACAGTTGCGCAACGTCGCAGGAAATTTAAGAGTAATTTTGTAAAAAGGAGCAAAAAGAAGAAAATCCTACGATAAAAGAAGACATCAGACGTTGAAAAAAAGGAGAGTTTTCTGGCGGCTATTTTGGTGAGAAAAGAGGGCATTTTTGGGGATGAGATAACGTGAGGAACTGCAAGATTGACGAGGAATGACGGATTCGAGACAAGATTTTGCCACGAGTTTCTTGAGATTTCCAGAGTTTTCTTTATCTCTCATCATGAATTTTAATATACTTTGGATTTCATTTACATTTATTATGAGTTGCTAGATTACTTTTCTAGGGTTACGATGTAACCAGATTTTGATTACTCGAATTATGTTGAATTGATTGATTATTCTATTTTTATGATGAGTATTTCACACTATACTTAATACTTGTAATTATCTAGCCAATAATTGTCTGTTTTGTAATTTTGTTTGAGACTGAGAAGTGATAACTAAAGTAGACCATGTGTGGAGTACCATTAAATTGTCATAAGATAGAGATAATTATGAGATCTAGTACAACGTGTAAATTTCTAGGGCTTAATGTATTCCATAAGTTCACAGTTATCACAGAGATGTAGGTAGCTTGCTTATTGGGATATGTTATTAATGCTTGAAAAAGATTAATATCTACCTTAGTGAAATTGTTGGCAGCATAAGGAATAGTCTTCAATTTGTTTTAATCAACATACTCGAGTACGATAAATCTTAGTAAAATCGAAACCCCTAGAACTCTCCAGTTATTGAATCAACATTTCCATAAAAATTCGTACTTGTTAGTTGTTAGTTTTATTAATTTCGTTGATTCTTTGGTTTTTAATCATGATATCTCAAATTTTGATCATCTGAATAGAATTAGAGCTAGTTCAATTTCGGTAGTTAAAAATCTCAGTCCTCGTGGGAATGATCTTTATTCATCACTTTATTACTTGTTGCGATACGTGCACTTGCGTTAGAAATTACACAACAAGTTTTTGGCGTCGTTGCCAGGGACTGTGTCAATTATTAATATCAATACCAAATATCTTTAATTTTACTTTTGATTTTATTTAATTTTGTTTTGTTCTCTTATTTTCGTTACGTGAGTTTCAGGAACATATTCCTTTATGTGCATGCGAAAGTCAGGAGGTAGCAATTTGTTGTCTTTCGATCCTGAGATAGAACGAACCTATCGGAAGAACAGAAAGGAAAAAAGATCTACTATCCATCATTTGCAAGGGAATATGCCTGAGATCGTGGTAGCACAGGAAGGAAATAATCAAGCAGTTAATCAGGAAAATCCACCTAGAACACTGCGAGTGTATGCTTTGCCACCCACTAGTGTTTAACCTGTGATTAAAAGGCCAGTGATTCAGGTGAATGATTTTGACTTGAAGACAGTGACGCTACAGTTGATTCAGAATATTCAGTTCTATGGACTGCCTTCTGAAGATCCTAATCAGCACATTGTGAATTTTTTAGAAGTCTGCGGAACTGTTAAGTACAATAGAGTCACTGATGAAGCTCTGTGCCTTCGCTTGTTTCCTTTTTCTTTAAGGGATCAAGCTAAGGAATGATTGAACTCGTTGCCTTCAAATTCAATCACCACTTGAGAGGATTTGGTGCACAAGTTTCTATCAAGATTTTTTCCACCTGGAAAGACAGCGAAGCTGCGCATAGAAATCAATAATTTCGCGCAACATGAAGGAGAAACTCTATGTGAAGCATGGGAAAGGTATAAGGCATTGCTGAGGAAGTGTCCTAATTATAGAGTACCTAGGTGGATGCAAGTTCATAACTTTTACAATAGGTTAATTAGCTCCACAAAAACTTTGATTGATACATCAGCAAGAGGAGCTTTAATGAACAAGACAGCAGATGAAGCTTATGCGTTGCTAGAGGATATTGTTTTGAACCACCAGCAGTGGTCAAGCGAGAGAGTCACACCAAAGAAGACAGCTGGGGTCCATGAAATTGATGCCATAATTGCTTTGGCGGCAAAAATTGACAACTTGGCTAAGCAGATGCAGAATAACCAGGCAACTGCTAATGTTGTTTAAGCGGCAGTGGTGTGCGAGTTTTGTTATGATCTACATCATAGTGCAGAATGTCAGGTTGGGAATCCATTTGGTCAAGGCACAGCAGAACAAGTACAGTATGTGGAGAATTTTAATGGGCAACAACACAATCAGTACTCTAACAGATATAATCCAGCATGACGTAATCATTCGAATTTCTCCTGGAGAAATAATCAGAATGTGTTGCAGTTTGAGCAGAATAACCCACCACCAGAGAAGAAGGTAAACTTGGAGGATGCATTGGCTCAGTTGGCAACTTCGCAAACTCAATTCATGAATGAAACAAGGACAAACTTTCAGAACCAGTCTGCACAAATCAGAAATTTAGAGGTACAGTTTAGCCAAATGGCTACGATATTTTCAGAAAGATAACAAGGGAATTTACTTAGCACTTTAGAGGTGAATCCTAAAAGAGAGGATAAATAGCATTGTAAAGTTGTTACCTTGAGAAGCGGCGAAGAGTTAGAGGAACGAGTGAGAACCAAGAAGGTTGAAAAAGGTGAAGCGAAGAATGAGGTGAAAGATGAAGAGAAAATAGAAGCTCAACCACAACCTACACAAGAACCACCTGTGGTGGTGCCATTCCCTCAACGATTGCAGAAGAACAAGCTTGACAAACAATTTGCTAAATTTCTTGAAGTTTTTAAGAAGCTTCACATTAATATTCCATTTACAGATGTACTTGAACAAATGTCGAGTTATGTGAAGTTCACGAAGGATATTCTTTCAAATAAGAGGAGGCTTGGAGATTACGAGACGGTTGCACTTACTGAGGAGTGCAGCGCAATCCTACAAAATAAGCTACCACAAAAGCTCAAGGATCCAGGGAGTTTTACTATTCCTTATGAAATTGGCAATGTTGTTTTTGAGAGAGCTTTGTGTGATTTGGGTGCTAGTATTAATTTGATGCCTTTATCTATTTTCAGGAAGCTTGGATTGGGCGAGGCGAGGCCTACAACTGTTATGTTGCAGTTAGTTGATCGCTCGCTAAAGCATTCCAGATGTGTTATTGAGGATATGCTAGTCAAAGTCGACAAATTCATATTCCCTGCGGATTTCATAGTGCTGGACATAGAAGAAGACAAGAAGATTCCTATTATTCTTGGGAGACTATTCCTTGCAACTGGAAGAGCACTCATTGATGTTCAAAAGAGAGAGCTGCGACTTAGGGTGCAAGAAGAAGAAGTGATAGTTAATGTGTTCAAAGCTATCAAGTATCCTGAAGCTAGCAACAGTTATTTTTGTGTTGATGATGTGCAAGCTATAGTGCCTAGCCATGGGGGTCGACTAGATCCCTTGGAGGCTAGCTTGGTACAAGGCAATCTTGTTGATTTGGAAGATGAAGAGGTGCAGGCATATTTGAATTGGATGGATTCTTTTGAACCAAATAGGCGAAAGTATTTTGAAGAATTGGGAGAAGGTTCTGCACGTTCTAAACCATCAATTGAGCAACCATCTGTGTTGGAGTTGAAACCTTTACCAGCACACTTGTACTACATATATTTGGGCGAGTCAGACACACTTCCAGTAATTATCTCTTCGTCTGTAATACCCAAGCCCGACCATGCATTTACAAGTATTTATTTTTATTTCTTTCATTATTTTTGGAAAATGTGCTTTTGTGATTATTTGCCTGCATTTAATCTATAGTTAATTGTCTTAATATTTAAAAAAATCAATTGGTATTACGATTAATAGTAACCTATTATTAGGTGTTCTTGTAACATGAATTAACATTAAACTTAAGGTCGTTATAGGTGGTATCAGAGCTTAGATGGCTCATAAGCCGGGATAAGATCTTCGAATGGGCAGTCGTCTTTTAAGGATATGTGTTCGGCATAATCATATGTGCTCAATATGCTTATTTGCTAAGTGTGAATCTATTTTCTATAAGTTGCATGTTTAATTGTGCTGAAATTATTAATTGTATACATGTATTACCCGTAAAATGGTAAGTAATCCCTTTCCCTGAAAGCGTCGGCTAGTAACGGATCTTCTCAAATGTGAATCAACTGAAGAGGGAACAGTTGATCGGTGGTTTGTGGTAGTCTGGAAACAATGTTCAATACTCGGCGCTTGATCGGCCGTTAGTATCCTCTTTCATATCTTCACTCGGAATTCTTGGAATTCTTAACTGGTATTTTCTCTGGACTTCTACTCTGTAATCTTATTTGGCATCCTGAATTGGATTTCCTAAAGTGGATCCTTTATTTGGCATTCATATTGCTTTTATTTAGCGTCTATATTGCCTTTGTTTAGCATTCGGGATTTCTTGGTATTCTCACGTAGTATTCTTATATGGTGTTCTTTGGTATTCTCATCCGAGTATTACTATTCGAGGCTCATGTTTGGAATTCTTACTTGGCATCCAATATTCAATCTCGCGTAGTGGACTGGAGGTACTGGAGAAGTAAATTGCGAGGGCGCAATTTTTATAAGGGGATGATAATGTAATACCCGAGCCCGACCATGCATTTACAAGTATTTATTTTTATTTCTTTCGTTATTTTTGAAAAATGTGCTTTTGTGATTATTTACCTGCATTTAATCTATAATTAATTGTCTTAATATTTAAAAAAATCAATTGGTATTACGATTAATAGTAACCTATTATTAGGTGTTCTTGTAACATGAATTAATATTAAGCTTAGGGTCGTTACATCGTCGCTCTCTAACGAAGAAGAAGATAAATTACTGATAGTGCTTAGAACTCACAAATCAACGATTGGTTGGTCTTTGGCAGATATTAAAGGAATTCGTCCCTCCATGTGCATGCATCGTATTCTTATGGATGATGATAACAAACCATCCATTGACGCACAAAGGTAACTCAATCCGACGATGAAAGAAGTGGTGAGAAAGGAGGTTTTGAAGTGGTTAGATGCAGGAGTAATTTACCCAATCTCAGATAGTTCTTGGGTAAGTCCAATGCAAGTTGTACCCAAGAAGGGCGGCATGACAGTTGTGAAGAATGAAAACAATGAACTTATTCCAACAAGAACAGTGACTGGATGGAGAGTGTGTATCGACTATAGGAAGTTGAACAAGGCTACGAGAAATGATCACTTTCTCTTGCCATTTGTTGATCAGATGCTTGATAGATTGGCAGGACATGAGTACTATTATTTCTTGGATGGTTACTTTGGCTACAATCAAATAGCTATTGCACTAGAAGATCAGGAGAAAACCACGTTTACATGTCCTTATGGTACATTCGCCTTTCAGAGAATGTCATTTGGATTATGTAACTGTGAAGCCCCGCACAAGACTCCATATGCATTTTATAGCATTTCATATATTTTTGCATCAATTAACATGCATTAATATTATTTAATGTGCATATTTATCATTTTATGTGCCATAAATGTTCAATTCCGTGCATTAGGGAGTTTTACATATCGTAGACAATTATAATACCTTAATAAGATGGGAGAAGCAACTAATTAGTTGCAAATGAACCAAAATCGTAAACTAGCAATACATGACCTAGTTGGAGGACACTCTCGTCATTTGCCCTATTGATATTTGCTCACCTAACTTACATTATTCTCTCCCACTCAAAACATATACAAACCCACTAATACACACACAAAAACACTACATACACACCCATACATTTTCAGCACACATACACATACACACACAACAAGCTTGAAAAGAGAGAAAGAAGAAGAAAGAGGAAAAATAAAAAGGAGAAGAAGCTTTGTCCAGCCATTTTCGAGCTTGTCTTGCATCCTACAACTTGAGTTAATACTTCTCTTGCATTGTTGAGGTGAGGGATGTTTTGAAAAGTTTTTCTTAAAGTTCATTCAAGATGGGAATATGTATATTTGTTGATTATTCTTGCTCATAATGCATACACTAAGAGTTTGAAATATGTTTTGAGTTCTATGTATTGTACGAGCGAGGGCTTATTTCATATATATGTATTTGAGAATTTTGATGAGCTAAGGAGTTTGAATTTGAGGGGAGTGAAGTTTTATACATGTGTTAGTAGGATTGAATTGCTTGCAATACATGAAAATGGAAGTCAGGAACATTAAGACTTGGTTGGTGTTCTTGTTGAATTTATGTTGAAGGATGTTTATACCTTGCTAAGTTGTGATTTTAGAGTTGTAGTTGTGTGAAATTTATATTTGGTGAAATGGTTAAGAGATGACTTTGATTGGCATAGCAAAAGAAGCAAGAAAATGAAAGTTCGTTCATTTGTTGCACTGTAGCGTTCACAAATAGATTTGGCAGGACCGGACGACCCCCCCTCCACCAGTCGACCGGTGGAGGGCCCCTCGTCTGCTGGTGAGGCTTCGGGTTTGACAGATTTGCGCAACGTTTTTCTAAAAGCCATAACTCACTCAATTCAACTCCAAAATACATTCCGTTTGATTCTAGAACTATCTACATTCGATAAGCTTAGATTCTATACCAAAATTAAGTTATTTGGAGGTTGGGAAAATATGGAAACTAGCTATCTTGTGTAACTCCCTTATTTCACTTCGCTTGCTTAGCCTATCTTGCATATTTCTTTGCACACTTTGCCCTTTTTTTTCTAAATTGTTCCATGAACCTTTTTGGTAACGTAATTGGTAAGCGTTGAACATAAAATTTAACCTTTACCTTGCACATATAAATACATTGCATTAGAACCTAGCCATGAACACCGAATTAACATGAATTTCTTGTTGCATTCGTGACCATGCTTGGCTATCGGAGGAATCTTGCTTGGTTGATCTTCTCATGCATGTTTATAAGTTACATGAACTCTAATTGGATTATGCTTATATTGATATGTGTTTAAATTGTTATCACTAACTGGTGACAACCTACTTTGTTGCTTCCGAGCTTGTTTCTACATTTGAAATCCACTCTCACTTGGTGAATTCTCCTTGGAGAGATGGAAGTTATATAAATGATATAATTAAGCAATATAATGGACCCCATGGTAGAAGTTCAGGTACCGCCTAGGCAGCATTGGGCTTGCCAGGACGGATAGGCTACCGTGGCATGAAGGTGTATATCCGGATTTCATCCTTGTAATTTGGCGTATGGGGTTATGATATTGATGAAGCAGCGAGACTGGCCATCTCTAACATTTGCAACCACTCTCGCTTGGTCCCTTGAGGTCCTCGGAGGAAAGTGTTGCCCGCATCTCCAGCAATTGCAACCATTCTCGCTTGGTCCCTTGAGTCCTCGGAGGAAAGCGTTGCCCGTATCCTCTGATTATATGTTTAACCACTCTCATTCAGGGAGAAGAGTTGATTACTTGTTCACATGTTTAATTTTGTTATTAACATGCTTGGTTACCTCTTCATTAAATGTTCGGGATATACATTCTCTGCTAGTAGTACTAGTTTATACATGCTCAAACTAGTTCTTTATCAGGTTTTTACATTGTTTCTTATTGACTGTTTGTATGTGCATGACATGACTTTTCAAAAACGCTTCCTAAAGGGTAAAATGTTTTCGAAAACCCCATTTTTCTATATCCCTTACTGATCTAGGTGTAACTCACTCTCTCTTTATAACAATTACAGGTGAACTTGGATTCAAGCCAATTTCACAAGTTGATACAGGAGATTCCCTAATTGTCAGGACGTGCTTATGCTCTTGTGATCTACCTGTATGTTGTTGTAGCTATAACTTTTGTAATAGGATATTATGTTGTGAGTTAAACAACGTGATGTAATATATTAACCTTTTGGATTCTAAGACTGTATTTAATTTGATCTTTTATTCTTTTATAACCTAGGGGTCGGTTTGGGTTAGAACTATGAATGAACAATTGAACCTAGGTCTTGTAAGTGTAATTCCGGTGGTTATGAACTTAATTATTAGTGGTGAAATTTGTATAATGTGTTTTACTAGAATTAGCTTAAAAATAGGTGTTGTAATGGTATTATTAGCTTCTTGGTTGTATAGTTTTATGGACATTAGAGCTCGGGCTAGTAACTTGAGCCTTAGCGGACCTAAGAGGAGCGATCTTCTTAAGCTCGTGGCATCACGATCCCAGATGTTCAAGGTTATTATAAGTTTGAATATACCTTTTTTCTTGCCGTTTAGTACGATATCAGAGGCTATTATAGTAATTAAGGAGATGGGGTCGTGACAGTAACGCCCCAGGTACTTTTAAGAGATGCATGATGGCTATCTTTTCAGATTTGGTAGAGCGTGGAATTGAGGTGTTTATAGATGACTTTTCTGTGGTGGGTACGTCGTTTGATAATTGTCTTTACAATTTGGAGTTAGTGTTGAAAAGATGTGAGGAGATAAATTTGGTGCTAAATTGGGATTAGTGTCACTTCATGGTGCGTGAAGGTATTGTCTTGGGGCATCGTATCTCAGCTAAAGACATTGAAGTTGATCGTGCGAAGATTGAGACCATAGAGAAGTTGCCAGCACCAACAACTGTGAAAGGGGTTAGAAGTTTTTTGGGACATCCAGGGTTTTATAGGAGATTTATCAAGGATTTTTCAAAGATTGCTAAGGCGCTTTCAAATCTTTTGGCGCAGAATGTTCCATTTGTGTGGGATGAAGACTGTGAACGTGCATTTGTAACAATTAAGGAGAAACTTGTGTCAGCGCCTATTGTTGTAGCACCTGATTAGGAATTACCCTTTGAGTTGATGTATGATGCAAGCGACTATGCAGTAGGGGAAGCGAAAGAACAAGGTGTTTTATGCTATTTACTATGCGAGTAACACTCTTAATGATGCACAACTTAATTATTCAACAACAGAGACAAAGTTGTTCGCAATAGTATTCGCCTTTGACAAGTTTCATCCTTATCTGATTGGAAATAAGGTAATCGTTTACACTGATCATTCAGCTATTAAGTACCTTATGGCCAAGAAGGATACGAAGCCAAGGCTCATTCGTTGGGTGTTGTTGTTACAAGAATTCAACTTGGAGATCAGAGATAAGAAAGACACATAAAATTTGGCAGCAGATCACCTTTCTAGACTTGAGTTACCAGTAGAGATTGAGATGGTGAAACCGCCTATTGAAGATGACTTTTTAGATGAAAAGATCATTATGATACAATCTGCTCAGACTTTTTCCTGGTATGCTGATTTTGTGAATTTTCTAGCGGCGAAGGTAATTCCAGCAAATCTTAATTATCAGCAAAGGAATAATTTTTTATCTAATGTGAAGCACTATTATTGGGAAGATCCTATACTCTACAAGCATTGTGCAGATCAAGTTATCAGAATGTGTGTTCCAGAAGAGGAGATAGAAGATATTTTGCGGCATTGCCACACACTTGAGTGTAGAGGTCACTTTGGAGGTAATAGAACAGTGGCAAAAGTGCTCCAATCATGTTTCTATTGGCCTAGCTTGTTTAAAGATGCTCACCCTTTTGTTGTTGCATGTGACAGATGCCAGAGATTTGAGGAATATCTCGAGAAAGAATGAGATGCCATTGCAAAACATTCTTGAAGTTGAACTTTTTGATGTATGAGAGATCGATTTCATGGGACCTTTCCTTTCCTCCTACAATAACAAATACATTTTGTTGGCAGTTGATTACGTATCTAAATGGGTAGAAGCGGTGGCGACTCCAACAAATGATGGTGCGGTAGTGCTTGAATTTTATGAAGAGAAACATTTTTACAAGGTTTGGTATACCTCAAGCAATAATTAGTGATTAAGGTACCCACTTTTGTGACAAGCAGTTTGAAGCCCTCTTACTTAAATATGGTGTCAAACATTGGAAAGCTTTTGCGTATCATCCTTAAACCAATGGGCAAGCAGAAGTTTCAAATCGAGAAATAAAAAAGATTCTTGAGAAAACAGTGGGTAATTCGTGCAAAGATTGGGCCAAGAAGATTGATGATGCACTGTGGGCGTATCGTACGGCGTTTAGAACACCAATTGGGATGTCGCCTTACAGATTGGTCTATGGAAAAACTTGCCATTTACCAATGGAGTTCGAGCACAAGGCATATTGGGCAATGAAACAGTTGAATCTGGATATGCAAGCTGTAAGAGAAAAGAGACTTTTGCAATTGAATGAGTTAGAAGAGTTCCGAAATGAAGCCTATGAGAAAGCGAAGATCTATAAAGAGAGAACAAAAGCGTGGCATGATAAGCATATCTCACGATAAGAGTTCTTGCCTGATTAGAAAGTTCTTTTATACAACTCAAGGCTTCGCTTATTTCCCAGAAAGCTTAAATCAAGATGGTCTGGCCCTTTTGTTGTAACAAAAGTGTTTCCCTATGGAGCTGTTGAAGTAAATCATCCAGAGAAGGGGACGTTTAAGGTTAACGGACAACGGTTGAAGACTTATTGGGATGATGAGTTTGATAAGCACAAGTCTGTTGTCCACCTCAACTCGGCTTGAGAAATTGCTCCGTCGGGCTGTCGACGTTAAAACAAGCGCTTTTCGGGAGGCAACCTGAATTCTCTTCCTTATTTTAGATTTCATTGTTTTAGTTGTTTTTAGTTAATTTTTAAGTTATTGTTGTCGAAATTAATTATTGATTTTTATTGTCATGATAGGTTCAAGAAAAAGCTTGGGGGGGAGCCGAGGCAAGGAGAGGTTCTACCAAGTCATTTAAGGGAGAAAATATGGAGAAATTCATGTTTGGAGTGAAAGGGATGCGTGCGTAGGAGAGGAAAACAAGAAGAAATAAAGTTGTGCAGTAGAGCTATTGCGCTAAATTTCAGCGCAGCTGCGCTGGCGTCCCTAAAAGTTACGTTTTTGAAATAGCGCTGTTGCGCTAAAAAATGGCACTACTGCGCTAGCGTCTTCAACAGTGATGTTCGAAAAAAAAAATCATCATCATCATCGTTTACCAAGCTCATCTACCAGACCCAAAACAAACCACAAACTCCCTACCCAACCCACTATCCATATCCTCTAGACCCAACCCACACCATATCAAAACCACACTTCACACTCACCCAAATTAGATCCAACCCACCTACATTCTAGACCCCAAAACTGACCTATAACCATAATAAAACCCATCCAAAACTCCTACTCAAATCACAAGCTCAAATCAGACCCTTCAAAACTCTTTCTCTCTCAACACACCACCACCAAACTCTTCATCTCCATCATCACCACCCAAATGCCAAGCCACCTTACGACCGCCGCCGACAGAGGCCCTTCACGGTGCTGGTAATAGCAGTGCCTCTCACAACTTCCCTCTGTTGCTTTCTTTCTCACGCTAGCGCCGATGCCAATGCATCACCTTCCATCACCATCTCCAATTTTCACACCTAACTCTCGTGCCGTCAATTTTGTTTTTCCTACCACCATCTCACGACGACGACGGAGCAGAGCAGCAGTCAGCCTCTCTCTCCATCTTTCACCGATACCATAACCACCACCCAATTCCACCTTCGATGATGATGAGCCCACGACGGCCACGCAACTGCTCGCCGACAACCACGGCGCCGCCAACGGAGCTTCACGTCAACGACTTTTGGGCTGCTTCACGCGTAAGTCCACGGTTTTAGTGTTTTGCATTGAAGAATCTTTATTTTTTGAAAAAAAAAAAATATAAAGAACAACAAACCAGAAATTTTACATTATGAACCAGTTTGTTTGGAACATAATCTTTATTTTGAAAGATGTTTGATAGCTGAATCTCAAAGGTGTTTGATAGTTGTTGTGCCTACAGTTGAGTTGAAACATAATCTTTATTTTGAAAAAAAAAAAAAACTTTAGGAGTCGTGCATGTCAGTTTGTGTATTCAGAATCTCCCGGGTGTTTGAATGAGTGGTTACTTTGTGATTGTGGGCATTGAGATATTGATTGCGTCTTTGGTGTATATGTTGATGCATTTTTGTTATCTGACTTGTGACTGGAAATTTTTTTGAGTTGTTCTCGAGGGTATACGTGATTTCAGTGGTGGTGCATTGCGTTGGTTGGGTCCTTTGTGCATGCTCTGTTGTTGGTTCAGTTCTACTATTTGTGATCGTTGTGCATTTATATTGAGTATGTTGCTAAGTATTTGTGCCTGTACGTTTGTTGGGTGATTCGAAGTTACGTAGTGTTGCATGAGACTGTAGTCTTTTGTTGTGGGTGATGGCATGTTATAGCAGGGAGTAGACAGTGATTTTATTGTGGAGTGTGAGTGAACAGTTGACTTTGACTGATTCTTCTCGATAGCCATGGCTCCTAAAAGGAAACGAGTGTCCACATCTGGTGCATCTACATCCATATCTAGGCCTGCTTTGAATACATATATATTTGTTAGTGAGGAGGCTAAAGCTCACTATACTGAGAGTACTATAAAAAAATCTTTGGTTGTCGAGCATGGTTTTGAGGAACCTAGACCTATAATTGCGCGACAGGCTGAATCGCGGCAATGGACTCATTTCATCAAATCTCCTAGGTCGTGTTATATGTTGTTGGTTCGAGAGTTTTATGTTAATGCTCCTGAACATCAAGATAAGAAGGTTATGGTTCGTGGAAGGCATGTTGCTTTTGACCGGGGCGCTATCAATCGGTTCTATCATGTCCCAAACCTTGACGATGATTTTTATAGTGCCCATGGAGAGGACATTCACCCAGATAGCATTATCAGGTATTTAACAGATGATTGTGTCACATGGAAAAAGAGAGGTGATAAGTTTGTGAGTTTCCCGTCCTCTGGCATGCGTAAGGAAATTAAAGCGTGGCACCTCTTCATCTGTGCCACCCTCTTATCGACAGGGAATACGTATGAGGTCTCCAGAGAGTGCGCAACGTTGAATTATGCCATTGGTAACCAGTTCAGCATTGACATTGGGAAGATAATTGAGCAGTCGATCTTAGAGTATTTGAAGGGCCGAACTACTGGGGGATTGCCTCACCTAGCATTGATTATAGGTTTATGTCTTGCAACTGGTGTGCCAGTCTCGGCGACTGAGGAGGTATTGCAGCCTCAAGCCCCATTTACGCAGACTACCATAGAAACTTTGGGGGCCTGCATGGCGCAACAAGAGACTGAATAGATAGATCAGGGCGATGACCCTATCACAGATATTCAGGCCTTGCACCAGGAAATAGCACAGTTGTGCCAGGACATGGATACGGGGCGACAAGAGCGGTTAGAGCAGGAAGACCGTCTTGGGGAGCGCTTGCTACTACTTCTCTAGAGACAAGATGAGTTGGCTACCAAACAAGAGCAGAGTTTCAGGTACATGGCAGAGTTGGGCAAGAAATTGGGCGCTTCGCCGGCACCTGCTTTATGCCCTTTATGCCAACTAGTCACTACTTCCCTCCTGATGATGAATGACTCCACCAGCTATTCAGGGAAGTTGCTACTCCTTTTCTTTTTAGTGTTTTCACATTGAGGACAATGTTTTCCTTTAAAATTTGGGGGTGGCGTCTCTTTACTTGTTCTGAATTATGTGTTGTTTTTGGTGTTATTGTTACATGTTTTAGTTATTTTTATTACGTGTTTTCGTTATTTGAATTCAGGAAAAAAAAATATAAAAAAAAACATAAAAGAAAAAAAAATTGAATTTTTTTTTTTAAAAACAAACAATTTTTGAAAGTAATGCTGAAAAGATAAGAAATAGGCCGATGATGAGTAGCGTATGAATGACATGATAGTAATGAGGATAATTGACTGAAACATAGTTTTGTTTTACGAAAAATCCCCACCTATTGCGCACTTAGTCTTGCCTAGTTATGTTGTTGCGTAGAAAAGGTTTATGTGAACTTAAGTGAACAAAGAAAAATGAGTATAGGACTTTAGAACTTGCTTGATTGTCACTCGAGGCGAAATCCTAGGTTGCATAGCATTAGAGAAATGATTTAGGTCATCTTTGGATCGTTTGAGCCTTTCAAGCCAACCCTTGTAACAATTGAATATCCCTAGTCCACCCTACTGAGCCTAAGTTAGCCTTTTCTTTCTTTTGCAACTTACAGATTCTTCCTTAACTTAACAAGTTGATTTCCCCAGATTATGACCCTCCTACCTATAACATATGATTGTTCTAGGATGATTATATAGAGCCATGTTTTGTATTGAATGATGGGAGGTTTGACGATTTAGTGATGTGTTGTTTTGTTTCAGAAAACAAATGAATGAAATATTGAGAAAAAAAAGAAAAAAAAAAGAATGAAAAGAAAAGAAAAGAGGCACACTCCTTGTAATTAATATCAAAATGCAAGTTTGGGGGAGTGTGAATTCTTTATGTGTTTTCAAATGTTGTGAATGAATGTTGAAGAAGTGAAATGAAAGAAGAAAGAAAAGATATATGTTAAATAATTGTAGTAGTACGAAGTAGAGTTGGCATGTGATCCATTGAACATCCTCGAATAGTTGTGTACTTATAGGTAGTTTAGCCATTTAATATCCATTATCCTACCTTGACCTAGCCACACGTTACAACCAAATGAAAAGTCCTACTGATCTTTAATGCTATGATTAACTTACATTAGTGGATAGTGGCATGAAAAGTAAGCCTATGAAGTTCTAAGTGATTGAAAATAACAGATTCACATTGGAAATTCGCTTAGCTTGCATAAACTCATCCAGGTACAACTGATTAGGATAGAGGCTATTCACACACTTATTTGGGGGATTTGAAGTAAAATGAGACTTATGTGAAGTTGTTATTTCTCATGCTTATGATTGAAAGTCACCTCTTGAGTTGGGAAAAAGTTACTGAGGCCGTAAAAATTTACTATCCTACAGCATTGCTTTCATGAGTTGTCTTGTGTCGAGTCTTTTGTTTCTAGATTGTTTATTTCTTTAGTTGTGTCTTTTGCTTGAGGACAAACAAAGCTTAAGTTTGGGGGTGTTTGTTGGGTGTAATATTGATATATTATTTCAGCGCCTTTTTATTTAAATTTTGTTAGTTCTTGAGTAATTTATGAGCAATTTGATTGGTTCCATGTTTGTTTTGCAACGTAGGTGAATTATATGAGAAGACATAGATTTTGAGGCCAAGATTGAGGAAAAATGAACAAAGGCAAGCTTTTAGGCAGCTGGTGAAGAGATTGAATAACAAATAGAAGTAGCGCAGTCATGGCGCAGTTGCGCAAAGTCGTAGGAAATTTAAGGGTAATTTTGTAAAAAGGAGCGAAAAGAAGAAAGCCCTACGATAAAAGAAGACATCAGATGTTGAAAAAAGGAGAGCTTTCTGGCGGCTATTTTGGTGAGAAAAGAGGGCATTTTTGGGGAGGAGAAAACGCGAGGAACTGCAAGATTGACGAGGAAGGACGAATTCAAGACAAGATTTTGCCACGACTTTGTTGAGATTTTCAGAGTTTTCTTTCTCTCTCATCATGAATTTTAATAAACTTTGGATTTCATTTACATTTATTATGAGTTGCTCGATTACTTTTCTAGGGCTACGATGTAGCCAGATTTTGATTACTCGAATTATGTTAAATTGATTGATTGATTGATTATTCTATTTTTATGCTGAGTATTTCACACTATACTTAATGCTTGTGATTATCTGGCTAATAGTTGTCTGTTTTGTGGTTTTGTTTGAGACTGATAAGTGATAACTAAACTAGACCATGTGTGGAGTACCATTAAATTGTCATAAGCTAGAGATAGTTATGAGATCTAGTGCAACGTGTAAATTTCTAGGGCTTAATGCATTCCATAAGTTTACAGTTATCACAGAGATGTAGGTAGCTTGCTTATTGGGATATGTTATTGATGCTTGAAAAAGATTAATATCTACCTTAGTGAAATTGTTGGCAGCATAAGGAATAGTCTTCAATTGGTTTTAATCAACAGATTCGAGTAGGATAAATCTTGATAAAATCGGAACCCCTAGAACTCTCCAGTTATTGAATCAACATTTCCATAAAAATTCGTACTTGTTAGTTGTTAGTTTTATTAATTTTGTTGATTCTTTAGTTTTTAATCACGATCTCTCAAATTTTGATCATCTGAATAGAATTAGAGCTAGTTCAATTTCGGTAGTTAAAAATCTCAGTCCTCGTGGGAATGATCTTTATTCATCACTTTATTATTTGTTGCAATACGTGCACTTGCGTTAAAAATTACACAATACTATTCCATCTAAAAATCAATTTCACAGGTCACATATGAAGGGGGTATTGGAAAATCTAATTATTTCACATTAATAATTAGGACTTTCAAGACAATATATAAAATCTTGAACTACTTCACTCTTAATATGAATTAGTTTTTTTTTATTTATCAATCTTGTATGGGATGAACTAATTTCTTTTTTGTTTTTTTGTTAATTATGGATAAGATATTGTGTCTTTCTTTCAACTCATAGATAGCTGGAGTATCATGAATCGAGTTGTCAAAATTCTACCGGTGATCTATGCACTCTCAATGAAAGAAAAAAAATAACGAACCTTCATAACTGTTTAAATGTTTGTACTACTAAAGCAAAAAGGCAGAGGCTTTCTTCAAGTGCTACATTACAACTTCATCTGATTTGTTGAGTTTCTGTTCTTGCCATGACAAAAGCATTCTCATACTGTTGGCTTTCATCATTGTTTCAGCGTTTTTCATACATTTCGTCAAACTAAAAACATCATTAAAACTCAATTTCAACACGTCTCATATTTAAGTCCAAAAACTGAAGAAGAAAATGTAAATAGATGACATAAATGCCTATCTCTTCACCGATTGCTTTTAAAGCTGTCGAAAGATTCTTTTATCCCCTTCGAAAGTTTTGAGCACAAGACTTGGCTGGATTGTGCAGAAGTGACGCATTGATATACCAAGCTAAAGTAAAGGTTTGACTTGAAACCATGGTGAATTCTTCAATCAACTTTTATTAAAGTCGATTTCTTACATATTAATAATAATCATAAATATAAGTCCAACTAAAAATATTAAAAATTGATGGATCAATCTAATTTTCCTGAAACAATTACGTTTTGTAAGATGTCACCTAATTTTTGAATCCTTAGGTTTGTATATACCATGTTCCACAAGAGGCTGTCTTGAAAATGTTGTATCATAGGTTCATATACTGTCTTTGAGCTTGCTTTATGATGCATCAAGGAGCACATTCAGTTTTGTCTTTTTTCTTTTTGGTCGATAGGAGCACATTCAGTTACAAAACGGGAAAGAAAAGATTATGCGAAATTTTTATTCTTTTTGCGTAGTTCCACACAACCATAGAGAAATAATATCCGACAATAAATATCTAGAGCTACTAGTGTTTAATCTACTACTTTCAAGTTTCGAATTACTACGGTAAAAATTGATGCAATAAACTTTTTGTTATAGATATATATATAAGATTTGATAAGGGTCTAGTCCATTTTGAGATAATAAAGAATAAGAGAAAATTGCAGCAATA
Organism: Ehretia macrophylla; assembly: GCA_037974665.1. Lineage (NCBI taxonomy): Eukaryota > Viridiplantae > Streptophyta > Magnoliopsida > Boraginales > Ehretiaceae > Ehretia > Ehretia macrophylla. The sequence goes on along the minus strand of CM075769.1, from coordinate 48,633,170 downwards.
GTCTTCATTGTTTCATATTTTTTTTAAATCGTCCCTAATATTTTAAAAAGTTTAAAAAGGTCCCCAATATTTTTTTAAAATTCATTTTCATCTCTGGGGTTAAAAACTGTCTGTTTTAACGGCAAAGTGCTCATGTGAGCACTGTTAAGAGGGTAATTATGTACTAATATACAATCACTTTGCCAGGATTTGTTTCCTAATGCCGTGTTGCTAATCATGGTGTACCTGATTTGGTAGACATTAATGCTATCAGTGATGATACTGTTTTTTAGACAATTGTGGAGAAAGTTTTATGACAATCAAGTTTATTTTTGACCTACGTATTTAACGCGGTACATAAAATACAAACGTCAGAAATATATCATTTAATTGTTCAAAACAATTGTCATTCTCAAAAAAAAAATGGGACAATTGTGTGGTCTGCTTCAGCTGCTCACTCAGCTTCTATCCACATGCATCCCCATTTAATTAGTATATTGCTATGGAAATGTGGGCTAACTTAACATTTTGTACCAAAGTACAAGATAACTAAGTTGCTTTATTCGCTCTAAGCACAAAGTTAACAATGAAGCACCTAGCCACGGTTTTAACTGGGGTGTGATCTGAAAGTTTCATACCACTCAAAGGATTCAAATCTTTCTCTAGTATTTGGTACTTAATAAACTTGCTACTGCCCAATAATTAAACAAAAGAGGTATTGATATCAATTCCTCATTTACTGCCTGCGGAACCACAAATGAAGATGCAAACCATTTGTTTCATAGATGTTACTACTCTAAACAAATTTGGATGCGGCTACTGCCTCCTGATCAACAACACGATTTTGACACTATCCCTTGATCAACATGGATTAGCTCAAACCTTCGTCAAACAAGAAAGGTGCAAGGAATTGCTCGGAATCTGATCTTTTCTTCCTCTCTTTGGTAGATTTGGAGATGGAGAAACGATAGGCGATGCAGGAGTGATAGTAAACAAATCCCCTATGAAACTGGTTCTTTCATTTTTAACTATGCAAGAGATATGGAGAATGCTTGGGATAAGAGTAAAACAGTTGCAGTTAGACGACATTCAAGACGTATCGAGGTACAATGGATCAAACCTCAGGACGGTTGGAAACTTAATATTGATGGTTGTACAAAGAACAATCCTGATATTGCGGTAGCAAGTGGTTTGATCAGGAACGAACATGGGAATTGGTTGTCGGGGTTCATTTATAATACGGGTATTGCCTTTAGCACTAACGTTGAAGTGGCTACAATGTGGTTGAGACTGAAGAAGTTAGTACAAATGGGAGCCACAAATGTTGAGATCGAAATGGACTTACTGACACTTGTTCACATGCTCCGGAACAACATTTCGAGCAACAGTCTTTGGAGATCGTGAGTAGATGATTGTCGGGTTATTTTCTAACAACATCCAAACTTTTAAGTGAAACATGTTTATAGAGAGGTGAATAAATGCGCGGATTTACTTGCCTACTTCGGCCTTGATCAATCTCTTGGAGAACACTATTTGGATCAACCCCCAGTGATTTTGCAAAATCAGCTTGAGAAGGATAAATAAGAGAAAATAACCCTAGAATCATCAATGACCTCTGACTTAGTGCTATGCCTCCCATCAAAAAAAAAAAAAAAATAGTTTGCTTCAATTTGGTGATGCTTATAAACCCCTAGTTCGAGTCACGAGCAAAACTTTAACTAAAATAAACCACAACTTCAGTAAGATAACATAGTAACCTGTTAAATTCATTGCATGCATGCTTATGAAACATTTCTTATCAAAATTCGAGCACTGGTGTAATAATCAATACCAAATTAAGTTGATAAACATTTCTTTAAAGAGGGATCTCTCATGTCTTGAATTTGAATTAACTAAAAATTTAAATAATTTTAGGCCATTTTGTAGGCCTTATATATAATTATTATTGGACTATTTCTTTTTTGAGTAGGGTAATATGTCTCAAATTTTTTTTTTTTCACTTGCTACTTCTATAAAATTTGAACCATAATCTTTCAACTAAGAAATAATAGCTCATTACTAAACTACTCGTGAATCTCTTATATGACTCGAGATTTAACTCAATGTAAGTTTAAAGGGTTTTAGAGAATTTCTCATAAAAAGAAAAAAAAGATAAAAAAAAAAACCATTTCATCAAGGGGACTGAATCAAAGGAGGAGGGTAAGCTGCCATGTGGCAAGGTTAATCATCTCACTCTAACACATCAATCACATACACACGCAATACTAATTTTTCTTTAATTTAACCATATGCTTTCTTGTTGTTTTTGTAATTCATGGATAAAGATGATTGCATTTTGCGATGCATTTGAAAAAAGATTCAACCATATTATAATTAGATGGACAAAGTAATTACCCTCACGTGACGTGCCTCTCATTTTTATGGTAATGCAGCTCTCCTTTTTTTTTCTTATATTTTTTATGACGAAAAATTTATTTTACATAATATTATATTTTTTTTCTCTTATATTTTTTATAAATTCTGTCGTATAGAAGCGCGTCTCAACACATGTTCTAAATCACTCAAAAGTTAAGTAATATTTATGATAAAATGACATATGTTAATAATCATCTAACGTAATTAACTATATATAAATCAAGTGTCACCCTATATTGAATAAATAATTTGCAGATAAACACGGATGAGATATCATTATTTATTTGATCCGAATATATAAACTTCCCTTCACCAGAGCTTCAATATCTATTCATTAAAATATCAAGGCAATAGATCACCCGCTCGTACTAAGTAAATAAACATTTTACTACTAAATTTTACTGAATCATATGCAGTTTCGTAGTATCTCAAAATGGACAAAATCGATGCGGGAATATATATACATGTCTTCAACATGGTTTTAAGTTTCCATGTCGTCATTGAAGAATAAATTAAGATTCATTACTGCAGATTTGCATGCTTGGATTAGAACTCGTTTATTTATCCTCCATTTAGAGGTTGATACTTTCATCAGCCATCTCATTATGGTTTGAAGTACGAATGATTTATGTTGTGATTTTTAAGCTTTATATTTGTCGAATAGTACTTGAACATGTAATACTTACACTTCACTTTATGTTTTTAAAACTTGTATGAGTGCGTTTAATTCAACGTTTTGGAAGTCTAAACACATGCATGTTTATACTCTAAATTTGATTTTAGAAAGTTAGCACCCTAACTTTAGTTTTTCTGACGTAATTCTCGAATTATGCGTTTACCAAACATTAAATTAAATAGAGCCTAATCGACTCTCTAAATCAGTTTCTTATTGAATCAATTTCAAAATTGAATTTTTGGATAATTATTGAGATAATCAAATCACTATTTGAACAAACAAATAATTAAAATGTTAAAATTAGTTTAATTGCATATTTATCTAACCAATTAAAATAATCTAAACTAAAAGAGCCTCAAACTTTTACATGCTATATATCTATACACTTGTTACTTGGTATTTATTTTTTTATTATTCGGTAATATTTAATTTGTGTATATAAATTAAATGATCTAAAAAAAATAAAAGAAAAGAAAAATACAAAATGATCTGTGCCACATGACATAACACGTTCTTTATTTTTTCCCCATACTGCTTCTGCTTGTAAAGGTATTGAAAGCAGTATTGGGCTTGTACTTACTAACTTCACTGATCCGAAGCCATATAGGCTGTCAAATAGCCTTGGTTTGGTCCAGCCCATAACGACCCGAATCGTCACGGATACCAAATTCTTTATGGTCCAAAATGTTGCAGCTTAATTACATATATGAACATATATGAATTGGGTTAGAGCAATTAATTAAATTTGAACGACTTCTTATGGCCCAATTGCGAAATTAGGTTTCCATTTGCCACTAAGGTTTCGTTTGTTTGCTGTAAAATATTTTTTCAGAAATTTTTTTTCTAATTTTTCGATATTTGGTAATACTGAAAAATTGATCAACTGTAAAATATTTTTCAGTAAAAAATGGTTGCTACTTTTGCTCAATTTTCTGGTGTTTGGTAACACCGAAAAATTAGTCAATTGAAAAATATTTTCCAATCAAATATTACGACTAGTACAAAGTTTAAGAAAATATTTTCATGTCCTTTGAGAGAAGAAAACAGTTTTCAGAACTTACCTAGCCTTACCCCCTACCCTGCCACCCCTTACCCCGCCACCGAAAAATGTGTCCATTTGCAGCACAGTAATGTGTGTTCAACTGTCTTTGGAGCTTCCAAGCAAATTTGGCAAAGTGGTGACTCTGAGTAGCTTCTTTTAAACAGGTTGTTTCTCGTAGGAAGAGCATTCGAGACAGCTTTCCAAAGGAACATTTGTAATTTGGGAGCAGCTTTAGTTGATCAAATGGTTTTCCAAAGGGCAGGTGGTGCCATAAAAGATGAGCTAGCTGATCTCCTGATATTCACCTCTTTTGCTTTTGCAATGTATCCTGATTTGATAGTGTAAGAACAATCCGATGTATAAGGTCAAATGAGTGAATCTTCAGTTCTGAACTGGGGAACATAAATAGCAAAAATCTTCTCAATTGTGTCTTGCTGGAAAAGGCTGGCTAAGATCTCACGATCCCATCTATGAGAATTTGGTTCCAAAAGATCTGAAACCCATTCAACTGAGGCATTATCGGGTCTTGGAATCAACAAGTCATTCCCGATCTAATGGTGGTACCAGATGCTGATAGATTGCACATTACCCACCAGCCATCGACCTTATTTCAAGATGAATTCGTTACCCCGAACTATACTCTGCCAGCTCCACGAAGATCTTCGGCCTTTTTTTGCATTCTAGAAAGATGATGAACTGAAATAGATGCCCTTAAGAACTTTGAAAACAAAGGAATCAGGGCGTTGGTAAAGTCTTCAAGCTTGTTTGGCCACAAGAGCAAGATTGAAATGTTGAAAGTCCTTGAAACCCAAGTCACCATCCTTCTTTGATGTGGATAAAAGCTTCCAATTCTTTCAATGTATACCTATCTTTGTTCTTTTTCCACCAGAATTTCGCAATTTGTGCAAAGATATGCTTGTACACCGCTTTTGGATTGATAAAGATTGACATGGAATATGTTAGAATTGCTTGAATGATTGCTTTAATAAGCGTTTCTTTACCGCTATCAAAGAGAAGACAACTTTTCCAATGCTCCATTTTGTCAGTCATTCTTTCAACAACCCAGTTGAGTGCTTGAACCCGAGAGTTACCCCAATCAGTAGGTAAACCTAGGTATTTACCCAGATTATTCAAATGTTTAATGCTGAGGATGGAGGTAAACGTCTCCTTGACCAATGGTGGAGTTTTTTTGCTAAACATGATGCCAGACTTGGCCAAATTTATGCTTTGACTTGAAACGAAGCAATAAAGATACATTAACTCATTAAAAGCAGTTGCTTCAGATTGGGTTGCCTCCATAAAAAAGAGGGAATCATTTGCAAATAAAAGTTGAGTGATTGGTGGGCAACTCCTAGAGAGTTTAATCCCATGAATCAGATCTCTTTGTTGGAAGTGAAAAATTAGATCCGATAGGGCTTGAGTGATTAAAGCAAAAAGGAAAGGGGACAGTGGATCCCCTCACCGGATCCTTCTCTGAGGCATGAAAGGTTTGGATGACGATCCATTGATGAGCACAGAGTACGAAACCAATGTAACACATTCCATTATCCACTTCACCCAGGTTGGATGAAAATTCATTTTCAGGAACAGGCGTTCCATGAAAGGCCATTCAACCTTATCATAAGCTTTTTGCATGTCAATTTTGATGGCTGCATAGAACTTTTTTGGGTTTTTTCTTTTCTTTCTAAGTGCATGCACTACTTCCTGAGCAATCAAGATGTTATCTTGAATAGCTCGATTTGGAGTGAAAGCACTTTGGAAAGGACTGATTATTGAATCAAGGTGAGGACGTGGTCTATTCACCAAAACTTTTCTCAGAATCTTGTAAATGAAATTCGTACAGCTTATGGGTCTAAAGTCCCCTGCTGTCTCCGATTATTTGATTTTTGGAATTAAAGCAATGTTTGTATAATTGATGGATTTAAGAGTACAATTGTCAAGCATAAAGTTTGAAATAGCATCCATAACATCATTTTCCAAAAGAGACCAGAACTTCAGTTAAAAAAAACCTGGAAAGCTGTCTGGTCCTGGTGCTTTATGGCTACCCAACCTTTTAGTTGCAGTCACCATTTCTTTGCGGGAAACAAGCTTGATCAGATCTGAGTTCATTTGATCGGTGACACACGGCCTGACATGGTTGAGTACACTGCTACAATTTCGATCCCCATTGCTTGAGTACAGCTTGATGAAATAGTTAGTGACCCACTGGTAATTGGCAATTGATTTGTTCTAGCTAAGTTAGTAGTATGATTATATTATGATCAAATTGATGCTAAATTTTAAGGATTTCACCTCAATGTCAATTCATCTATTGCAGCTCCTCTTGACTCACTTGCCTCAATTTTAATTAACTCACATATTTAAGGATGCTTCTTTAAACTGGGTCACATGTAAGGAGTGTAATAACATATAATCTCTCCTACATAAAAAATTAGAGTATAAAAAAATTATAAATTCTAAAACCTACTTATAAGATCCTGAATTACTATTCGTGACTAACTATCTCTTGAGCATCAAGTTCAATGGTGTTCTCTCGGAAGTAATTATGATAGCTGAAGCTCCCAAGCTAGTTGGCCAGTGTGGTCTCTACATAGGACTGCAGCTCCAACACAGTTGTTGTTGTTGCTGTTGACAAAGGAAACATCAATATTAAACTTGATGAGGAGGAAACCCAAGCTTGTGGAATTTGCTAAGATATTGCTGCTGTTGTGTCAATAACCGGACATATCACCACTATTGAATTTTTCATATATAATATTATAATAACATGAGAAGATTTAAGGCTTAAAAGATATTGAAAATGTCCTTACACGAGCAATATGATGAATTGCATGTTATTGCCAGCAAGATGAAAGCATGCAGTGATTAGATATTATTACTTTGATATTAAGTTCAATGCGCGGAGGTCTTTAATGTGCCACCAATAACTTCGATTTGCTTAGCAGTTAATTATAAGAACTATTTTGTACAAAGGACATCTCTAGTACGATGTACGTGGAAACTTGAGAATATCAACATACAATGGAAACCCTTACGGGCATGGCATAGTCTAGCTGTAGTGAGCTACGTATGACACTCACTGTTTTGAAGTTTCGCCTTTTACTAATTTGGTGCATGTGTGCGGAAGCATTACTGTACTCGAAGATTTATTTGTTGATGGTCGGGTTTTGCCAAATAATTCAATAGTCAAATTCAGCTAATGGAGTTCTCATGTTATATATAAAAAAAAAAATGCAATGGAAGAGAACATAACAGAAGGAGCCACCACAGTATTCATTTAATCATTTAGATATACATATATAGTTTGCATCTAAGTAATACACTCGGAGATCTCACAGCCTGTACTCGGTGGTTAGCCATAAATGGCTCGCCACTTGGTAATAAAGGTTTATTTGATATAACTGTGAAATTTTAGTTATTGAGCAGTAAAATTTTAACTAAAAGTATTATTAAATAGAAATTATTGATTGTTTGTCCTTGTCAGGAGAAGGATTATTCATTGACTACTGTTTACTCAGTGAACTTATTTGGCTTAATATCAGAAAAGTGTTGTGAAAGTGCAGAGGGTTGTGAAAATGACCAAAAGGACACTCGTTGAGGCCAAACACATGAATTTTCAATATTAGAATTCCAAAAATATGGAGGGATAATTTTTAGGGTGGAAAAAAAAACTTCCCCTTCGTGAAAGTATTTTTAAAAAGTTTTGATTTTGAGTTTTTAATTTTTTTAATTTTTTATACTTTGATCTTTTACTTAAAATAACTTTAAAAAACAAGACAAACAAATTCATTTCAAATTCAAAACTAATAAAAAGTATTTTTAAATATTTAAACGTTAGGTCAAAAACCTTAAATCTGGCAGTTTTTGCTAATCTTTGTCTATGTTTCCTTTTAGCTGACGGTTATATATAGTGTTACTTTTTGCATCGATTTATGTCCACTGACAAAAGCTAACAAAAGAGGGATTTGTTTCTTCAAAGTTTTAAGCTAACAAAAAGTGAATAGTTTCTTCTTCATTCTGATTGGGTGGAACATGGCAATGTATTTGATGATCAGTTTCCTAAATTTCCTACCTAGAATTTGAATTCTCAGAGTGTATCTTCACGTTTGGAGCTAGAATTCCATTCAAAAAGTGGCATCTCTTTGTCATTATGTTGTAAGCAATTTAAATAGAAAATGTCTCCGTTGCAATTTTCTCATCTACCAATGACTTTCCAATTCGAAGATTACCACACACAATGTGAAAGAGCAATCAATTGCCCAAAAGTTGATATATATATATATATATATATATATATATATATATATATATATATATATTTTACTCTCACACACACATACATACATATATTACATATACAAGGCTAAAGTCATTCACGAGTTATCGAGGCTGAAATCACACTGACCCCAAAAGCGAAATTTTAAAGAATGAGTGAAACTGTATTTTTTGAGAACATGTATGTTTTTAAGGTATTTTAAAGTTGAAAAATAAATTTAGCCCCTACTAAAAATATCTGTCCCTCTATATATGTGTATGTGTATGTGTGTGGGTGTGTATAGACTGTCACGAGAATTACATCCAAATAAATTATGACAGCCAATTAATTGTCGTCTTGAGTTAAATACGTCAACTTTCTAGGGCACAAATTGCACCACGCTACCGGCAAAATCTTTTTGGTGAAAACTTGTTTGGATCACTAATACACCGCAAGAAATACTGTTGAGACAAAGAAAATATAGGCATTTCTTGTCGACACAGAATGTGGAACAGAAAAGCATTGCACAAAACAAGTAATTTGTGAGTGGATATTCAATGTTCATGTCATGTTATTGATTTAGTTCAATTAGCCAACTTCTAGGGCATGCCAACTGCCTAGCATTTAAGCTAGTAGCTTTCATGTTCATTCACCCTTTAATAAAGGAAAATGTGTGTGCTTTTTTTCTTTTTTTCTACAATGTCGAAGTCATGGGATCTTCGAGTGTTCGATTATAATAAATTACTATATATCTAACTATTTCACTTAATTTTTGAATATAAATGTGGAGGCTTTTTATCATCATAAAGATCACAAAAAGTCCTCTAATTCTAAATTGCGAGTTCTTGATTCACTTCAATAAGACACCTTCAAGTTAGGTATCAGGTTTTTTTAAAAATAAATTTTTTTACTCCCACTCCCATATAATTTGAATCTTAATCTTTTAACTGTGAAGAAAAATAGCCTACAACTAAAATACTCATAAATCTTAAGGTCTTAGGTTATGAATGGCCAAATAATGGGAGATTGATCAGATTTAGCAAGAAGTAACGAACTACCTACCACCACGAATTAATTTTTAGTTTACACACTTCTATATTATGTATAAACAATTGGAGTCAGCAGACATGCATGTGCAAAGGAACATCCCACCCAGATACCCTTTATAAAATTTCTATATATAACCCATACGTAGGGCGGATCTAAAAATTTATTTTTTAATGAGGTTTAAAATATATTATTTTTCAACTATATATATATATATATATATATATATTTAGTGTGAATTATTTAATTTTTTTAATTAAGAATAAATAGATATTTAAATTTCTTTTTGAAACATAAATAATAGTTTTGAATGTTTTCTTGGACCAGTGGGGTTTGCTCACTGGCCATAGAATAAATCTGCCACTGCCTGTGTGATGATTTACTTTTCTCTATTGAACTGAATTTTTATGGTATGTATGAGAGATTTGACACTTAATGCATTTTTTACCATGCAAAATAGAGTTTAAATATCACCCGGATGATATAAAGTATTACTTTCTCATTTGTTTTTATTTATTTTTAATTTTTAATAACAAGGAACTCACCTTAGATAGGAATGCATTAGATCCACCCTAAGCTAGAAATCCAATAGCGCAGTGGCGCGTCTCAACACATACTCTAAGTCAGTAAAAAACAATATTTGTGATATGAGAACATAAGTTCGAAGTTAAGATGTTTGATCATAACAAGTCGCTACTCGACTACTCTATCCAATTCTTGAGAGCAAATAAAGTATTAAAACATTTAAACATGAATTTTAAAGTATTTCACAATGTCTCTCTTAGAGGGGGAAAATATCATATAATTATATGTTCACATTGATGATCGTAACCACAACTACGATTTATTAAATTGCAAAGTCCAAAAAATCTTCACATTCTAAATTGGTAGAGATCGAATTGCATTTGAGGTATGCCATTTTAGAGCGGTGCATGAGCTAGAGGCTGACATTTGGAGAAATAGAGAAGAAAACAGAGCAAACACAAAGCTGAATCAAAATGTGAAGAGGGAATATTAAGTTACCACCTAATTTTGATTGAACTTTACATGTAAACATAATTTTATAAATGTATGACAATGAATTTTGAAATTAGGATATTTTGATAGGTAAATTTTGAAATTAGGACATTTTGATACGTAAATTTTGATATCATATTAATTATCATTTTATTTATTAATTTAAACGGTTATTAGAGAGAAGTTTGTTATACTTATTTAATGTGTTCAACAGGGAATGCTCCCAACTGAGACAACAAAACCAGAATCATCCATAGAAATTTCTCAGCAAGATATGATCCACAACGTGGAGGTGACAACAATCACTAAGTTGTTAGTATTTTTGGGTGAACTGTTTTAATATACTCTCCAAATACAGCCGAAAATTATCGTAGTAAGTAACCTAAATTTCATCAAGGTGGACGTATATTTAGGTCGACATGTGGACCCAGATTGTGAGGCTAAAAAGTCTTTAATTTGACAAAGTTGATGAGATTAAGTTATCTATATTTTGCATGTTAACGTGGCGTGTAATCTTTCTTGCTCCATGTAGATATAGCCACCCAAGGAAAACACAAAAAGAGGGCAAAGATTTGTATATAAATATATGCAACCATGTTACAATCGCTAGTTGCAAACTGATAAACTGCCTCATTCTTCCATTAGACAACAGTCAATCTACCTTCATCCTCCAAGCCTTGCTATTATATTAGAACCAAGAAATTTTTTTGTTTAATCTTGCTTCAAGTGATCATTTGGAAAAATTAAAGTGTATTAATGCAAACCCTAATGGAAACAGTTGTTTCTGAGCTAGAAGGGACTCTTCTGAAGGACCCTGATCCGTTCTCCTACTTCATGCTCGTGGCATTCGAGGCATCAGGCTTGGTTCGATTTGGTTTGTTGCTAATGCTATGGCCAGTGATCCGTTTGCTCGAAATTTGTGGTAAAAGAGACGCAGGGCTTAAGTTAACCATTTTTTTGGCCACGGCGGGTGTACCCATGTCCGAAATCGAGGCAGTGGCTAGAGCGGTCATGCCAAAATTTTACTACGATGATATTGATATGGATGCTTGGAGAATTTTCAGCTCATATGATAAGAGAATTGTTGTGACAAAGACACCTAGGGTTATGGTGGAACGGTTTGTGAAGGAGCATTTGCGCGCAGATGATGTCGTCGGAAGTGAATTGGGCGTGAACGGACTTGGTTTGGCGACTGGTTTCATCAAAGATGATTTCGACATGATTTCAGACCGCGTTGCTGCATTGTATGGGCATCAAAAGCCAAGTTTAGGCCTTGGAAGGCCAGAATCAGCGGGCTCTTTGTTCCTGGATTTATGCAAGGTTAGTAATTTTATTTTCATAAAGCGAAAAGTGAAGTGTTAAAAGTGTTACTTTATTCTTCAGTTTTGAATCAAAATTTGCTAGTTCACTGATCTCATGCATTACATGTTGCTACTATAACACGGAAATAAATTTACTCATAACATTATAACATTATAAGCAAGATTCGATTATTGTAAATTGTTAATATTATTATAATACAATTATAAACACAGTTTATAACGGTAAAATCCTACTCATAACATTAATATGATATTACGGGAATTCTTACTCTAAAACACTAATATATTACGTGAAAATTGGCTTGCAAAACAGGAACGATGCCATCCACCATTCACAAGCAACAAGAAGCACGACCAACAATTCGTCCGCCCATTACCGGTGATCTTCCACGACGGCAGGCTTGCAAAGCGTCCAACACCATTAATGGCGCTTCTAATCCTCTTGTGGATCCCTATAGGGATTATACTGGTTATCATCCGCATTGGAATTGGTTTAATGCTTCCAATGTGGATTATACCCCATGTAGCACCACTCTTTGGTGGTAAAGTCATTGTTAAAGGCAAACCACCTCCACCAGCCTCATCCGGCGACTCCGGTGTCCTCTTTGTGTGCACACACCGAACCCTTATGGACCCTGTCATCCTCTCCGCCGTCCTCCAACGTAGAATCCCAGCCGTGACGTACTCCCTTTCGCGATTATCCGAGATCCTATCACCGATCCCTACCGTCCGGTTGACAAGAATCCGGGACATAGATGCACAAAAAATCAAAAGAGAGCTAGAAAAGGGAGACTTAGTTGTGTGCCCGGAAGGAACAACGTGTAGAGAGCCCTTCCTCTTGCGATTCAGCGCGCTTTTCGCAGAGTTAACGGACCGGATTGTGCCGGTTGCCATGAACTATAGGGTAGGGTTCTTTCATGCAACCACGGCTAGAGGTTGGAAAGCAATGGACCCAATATTTTTCTTCATGAACCCTAGACCAATCTATGAGGTCACATTCTTGAACCAATTGCCTATGGAAGCAACATGCTCATCAGGGAAAAGTCCACATGATGTTGCTAATTATGTTCAAAGAATCTTGGCTGCAACATTAGGGTTTGAGTGCACAAATTTCACTAGGAAAGACAAGTATAGGGTTCTTGCTGGCAATGATGGAATTGTATCACAAACCTCATCAATGGCTGATCCGATTAAGAAGATGGTGAACACATTCAAGCAAGTGGTTGGTACTTTTAAGCCTTGTATAAACTAAGGTGAAAGAGAAGAATTATCTTTTTTTTTTGGGGCGGGCGGGGGGTTTAATCTTTGTTGTGATATGAAGTTTTTACAATATGAGTTATCCAAAGCAGGGTTTGTATTCTTTTTTTTTTCTTCTTCTTTTTATTGCTTGTATGGATATTTTTTCATGGAAGTGTTGAATAATGTATATTGTAATGACTGAATTTATTGTTAATGTTAGGTAATTAATTGAGGTGAAGATTAGATTAATATATGTTTTGTGTGTATCATTGATACATTATATAGATATGTAAGTTATAGTAATGTATGCAATCATGCTTCTTTTTTTAAGCGATTGCTTTTTCTTGTCAAGGTATAGAATATGGAAAATTGGACAAATAGGCCCTATTGTTTATAAGTTTTGGATAAATAATTCCTATTATTTTAAAAGTCATGTGGTTAGTCCCCATTGTTTTAAAAAATCCTACCAATAGTTCCCATTGTTTTAAAAGTCATTCAGTTAGTCCCTACTGTTTGCAAAAGTCTCTCAATTAGTCCATAATGTTTGTAAATACATTTACAAACATTGATGACTAATGAAGAGACTTTTGCAAACAATGAGGACTAATGGAGAGACTTTTGTAAACAATAGGGACGACTAACTGAATGACTTGTGAAACAATGAGGACTATTGGTGAAACTTTTACAAACAATAGGGACTAACTGCGTGACTTTTAAAATAATGGAGACTATTTGTCAAAAATTTATAAACAATAGGAACTATTTGTGAGGTTTGCCCGTATAGATTAATAGATAGATATTTTTTTGTAGGTGGTGACAGTTGCAATTTTGACGCACCTTGAATTAGTCCACTTTTTTTTTGTCCCATGGAACTTGCTTCATACACATTGAATAACAAAAATAGCATGACTTAGTGAATCTCAACATAACATTACTAAGCAAAACAATTACATCTATCCAACTCCTATAGGGGATTTCAGTGCACAAAAGCTTTACAAGTTTAGGAGGAATTTTTTCAACTCAATCGAAAGGTAAACCATCACTTTTAACACGTATATGTTTATCCAATCAACAACAAGATTACTATTCCTACTAACCAAATCCAACGTAACATTTGACAACATAGAAATCACATGGTTTATTTTGAGGAAAAACCCATTTTACTCTTTGAGAAATTAGATAAGTCTCAAATAGGTCCTTGTGAACTTGAAAATCTCTCTACAAGTTTCTACACTTTATTTTTTTTTGTAATTTTTGATGGAAAAGGAGCAATGCCACTAAAATGTCATTTTTGTGAAATGTGACGCGAATCAGCAAATTTGTTATGCTTGCAAAATTTTGGTGCTTCGTGCAACAACACAATGGGGACGAATTTGGCTATAAAAAACCATTTGCTTAGGGTTAAAAAGAAGATTATATTAGTGCAATAATATTCCAACAAAAAAGTTGACAATTAATAAAAAAAAACAAATTGTCCAACAAATAGTCGGTCAATGGTCAACTTAAAAGGGCAAAAATGATATTTTAAAATATTATTCTTTTTCTCGTAGAAAATTACAAAAAAATTAAAATGCAAGGATACAAGAACCTGTTTAAACTTATCATATTTGTCAGGGTAAAAAAATTAAAAGGCGGCCGCTGCTGCTACTGTTTGTAATCATGAAGGCTTAAGGCAACTGCGGGTCCTTTCCTGCTTCTTCTGCATCTCCTCAAGCAGAGGCTACTGCATTTTGCAATGCTTGTCTTGTTTCGAAGCGCACCAGTGGCTCTTCAATCCAGCTTGATGCTCAGATGATGATAAACGCTATCAACAGCATAGGAAATGCATTGCATTGCAGAGTTAATATTATAGCTTGTGAATGATATTAAAGCAATGATAGTTGATATTCTTGACATTAGCTTTGAATGGATTAATAGACGAGGGAACAAACATGTACGTAGATTGGCTCGTGAAGGAAAAGCTGCATGATAAACTTGTTGTAAACACTGAAAATTTAATCTTAGCTTCCTATCGTCTTTTGTAATCTGCTTAATGCAGACATCGAACATAGTGGCGTAAACTGATTGTTAATTCTCTTCCATTTAGTCATGCATTGTATTCGCTTTCTCGACCCCTTAAAAAAAAAAAAAAAACAAGATGATTCCTTGTGACATGCCTGATTTCCCCCTACAAGCATGGGCCAACTTGTCAGAGCGCCCATAACTTGTAGTGCGTTTGCGATTTCGAGTTCAAGAATGGACTGCTCACAATGTCAACCACCCAACATCAGTACTTACGTATGACTCCTGCATATTCTTGTCAAAATTTTCAACCTTTCAAAATCGGATGAGTTAGTTGTGACGTTAAACATCAAATCAAATTTCATCCTAGGTAGAAAAAGTAGCTTTGACACTGCAACCTCAAACATAAGAATATATATACCACAAATGTTGAATTTGTAGTTTTGTATTTTTTTTTGGTAGATACTAATAACTTGCAATACTCCAGAACTACAAAAAATTAAAAGATTTTAGAATTAGTATGGTGTCTGTTTAAGATATTTGACGTTCAAGTCGACAACGTTTGAAAGAAAAAAGGTATTTAAATAAGGAACGTAAAAGGGAGGAAACACGAGTAAAGGTAATTGGAATTTATGCGAAGACGGTCAGAGATGGTGAAGGAAGAAATTTGATAGTTTTGATATGGAAAAGGACGTGAGCCTAGAGAGGTTAGGAAAGTGTTATAGGGACTGTGTGCCTTGTAACCCACGCAACGTCGGTCGCCATATCAGACTATTCTGAAAAGATTTCATGTCTATTGAGCCTGGGCCAAATCTGGGCCTCGTCTGAAGCAAATGACTCAAACCCGAGCCAAATTTTGACCAATGAAACGGATAGGATATGGCAACGAAGCAATTTAATTGATATGTGAAATGTGTATAAATAATTTAGAAACTTCTAACTAGGAAAATATTTGCCTTATCGTGTACAATAAATCAAGGAGATTTGATTTTTTGCAAATTTCACGTTAGATATTGTGTCATTACTGCCTAAATCTTGCCGGGGCAGCTAATATATCCGCCCAGGTAGAAACGATCCAAAAATGTATTTTGACTGCAAGCCGCGCTGGCCGCTAATTGTGTGGGTCGAGCGGTCCCTTGCATGCCCAAGCAACTTTATGCCCGTCTCCAATAAACACTGCAACACATGGGCGGATTTAGTTTAATTGTCTGTATATAAATGTTAAATTATCTGTTTTTAACTCTCACTCAGCAAAAATTGTAGATCCGTCCCTACTGCAACAACAAAGCCCAAAACCATAAAAAAAATCTTTTACAAATTTTAGTATCTTGGGCGAGTGCATGTCTTGCAATACACAGAGATGGTAGCTCTCTTATATATCTGTTCTTTTGTTCTGCATTAGTATAATATACATTCTTGGGGGAGGGAGGGAGGGAGGGGGGGGGGGGGGGGGGGTTTGTGGGTTGTTGGGTTTGAAAACACTTTCAAAAGACAAACTTGTCAAACAATAAAAACATATTTAATCCGAAAGCATTTGCGTAACTTTAACACACTTGATATCATTGATATGATGTCTGGTGAAGAATTTATAAAATAACATGTTAATCAAAACAAGTTTCTCTAATTTCAACCCTCACATCGTCTCTTTGTGTATGATGTCGTCGGCAGATTTTCTGGTCAAAGTTTTGAAGTTCTATGTATGTATATATTGGTGGACTATCTGTAAAGCTTTGGTAAGAATTTAAAATGGATTTAGAAAGAAAGTTAGGAGAGTCATGATGGAGTATATGTGAAAACTATATATTTGAAGGAAATTAAAGATTATGAAACTCCTCTTGGGTCCATATTGATACCCAATTTAATCCAAACATAAGCTTTATGCCATACCATAAAGTTGTTATATGTTGACATGTCAAAGAAGTACTTTTCTTTAGTCAACTTTGTAAATGAAAATCAAAAGAAGAGAGGGACCGAAAGGTTACATAGGGGCTAACAATAGTATATCTTGTTACTCTAGGGGCTTGTTTGGATAGGGAAGATGGGCAGGTGATCAATGGGAGGAGTGGAATTGAGGAATCCTTGCATTTGTTTGTTTTTAAAAAGGTTTTTTTTTTTTTTGGTTGAATTTTTAAAAACGTTTAAAGAGAGAGGGAAGTGGAATAACAAAGATCATTACTTCAAGGGCAAAATTCGATTCCTCCAAATTTAGATATAATGGTATGAGATGATTCTTCAGTTCCCTCCCTTCTTCAATCTACATATAAAGTTTACTTGTTACTTCATTTTCGTGCAATCCAAACAAGAAAAATACAAAAATCTTTATTATCTTATCTGTCACGTCCGATGGGCCATGTTCAGAATCCAAACTAGTCCTAAGGTACAAGCACGAAAATAAAGTAACAGGTAAACTTTATATGTAGATTGAAGAAGGAAGAGAACTCAAGAATCATCTTAAGGCTATGGGTCCACAATGGTTAATCTTAGTTTTTTAAACTTACAGTTAGGGGCAGAGTCGAGAATTTTTATTTTTGGGGGCCAAGATTCAATTAAGAGAACGAAAGAAAGGAAAACCGAATAATTTGAATAAGGAAACATGGAATTAGGAGAAGGGAAAAAAAATTAGGGGGACGATAGCATCTTTTTCTTAAGAATATTACATATGTTAAAAAAGAAAATTAAAAGCTTGGGGGACCGGTTGGCCCTTTCTACATCACTCGTTTATAAACAACACATTTATAATTTCTTCCACTGACATAGAACATTATACTACCGTTTGTGATTTTATGTTTTCTTTTATGATCCTAACATTTATAATTTTGTGTAATGCAAATAAAAATTCTTATTTTATTTTCTTTACTTTATAATTCTTTCATTTTTTCTTCTACTTCTTTATCTCATGAATCCAAACTATTCCTAAGGTACAAGCACTTACAATCCATACACTTTCAAAAAAAGCATAGGATGGCCATAGAAGTGCCTGTTTTTGTGGACTATGTTTCTAGATTTGATGTATGGAATCCCATGAAATTTAGTAAGATGGACCACTTCGAAATTAATTGAGCCTCGGTGCTCGAGTGCTTAAAGGTAGAAAACATACGGACGCTTTATTCAACAAATTAATGCATGTGTTAAGTTTGTTCTTAATCTCTTTCTTTATTTTCAACTATGAATTTGCTTTCCCGGGCTTAACTACACAGATGTGTTGAGACTAGATATTTAATCAATAGAGTGGGTATGTAGAGAGTTCGAATGTCCGGTTAAAAGAAGGGTAGGTTTCACACGTTATGAAAAAAAAAATCTACCTCGAGAGGTTCTAATGTCCAACTAAGAAAGGAATTCCAATGTTAAAAGAGAAATGAGTCTTACATATATATAAGACCCATCTATATAAGTGTCGAACATATTGAATATCTAGATACAAATAGGAATGATAATGGAGCGGGTTAGGGGAGAGGGGACCTATCCCTACACCTCGCCCTGTCACCTGAAAAGACTTTCCATCCCACACCCCTTCTCTGCATCTTTTGGCCCGGTCCCCTGCCCCCGCCCCCGCCCCCGCCCCCGCCCCGTTAATAAATCCCAGCGGGAGATGGGGATTACTCGCAGAGTTTTTTAATTTTTTTTTAAACTACGCACTTACATTAATTTACAACACAAATTTCAAAATGTAAACTAAAATTAAATAAAAATGTAAATATGGATATTAAATTAACATCAAATATGTATTATAGATTGAGTTTTAGCTTTACAATTAAAAGTAAATATTATTTGCAATAACTTAGTAAAGAAAAGAAGTTTGAAAAGAGTGTCTGAGATGAAATCTTGAAAAACTGGATTAATGGCGAATGGTAAGTCTTGATAGTCGTATTTTATATTTATAAGCTATAATCCTAAGAGGTTTAGTTTTTTTTTTTTTCTGGATAGAATAAGAGGTTTAACTTTAAAGTTGACTGTTTATAGGTTAGTTTCATTGACACGATTTGTGTTGTATAATATAAAAGATTAAAATATACCATTAACACTAATACAAATAAAAAAATAGAGAAAAATTAATTAATACTAACAATTACGTTAATAAATTAGAAAAAAATAATATTTTCTAATACTATACAATTAATTAAAATATTTTAATATAAATAAATAAAATATTTAAATATTTTTATTAATATACAGGGCGAAAAATATCTATCCCTATCCCCGCCCCGCCCCCACGCAGAGATTCAAAACCAATCCCTATCCCCCGCCCCATTCCCCATTCCCCATTCCCTGCCCCAATAATAGCCCCATTTGAAGCAGGGCGGGGATGGGAGCAATAGTAGGATGAGTACCTACAAAATCAATTATCATCCCTAGATGCAAACTATCTAGGTGCAAACAGAATGATTGTTTGCAGTCTTTCACTTCTTTGCATAAATCTTTCCCAAACGCCATGGGAATAAACGATACGCAATACGTGAGCATACATGAATTTTTACCATTGAAGAAAAGTACACGTACATGATTTAGACAACAAAAAAAAAGAGAGTGAAAAAGAAAAAACAGAAAAGGGATGTGAGGCATGGACCAAATAAATAGAAAAAGACACATATCAAATGGGAATAGATCTATTTAGTCTTTGAGGTTTATATTAAAGATCAAACAGATTCTTGTATTTTATGAAAGTATCATTTTCATTCTTGAGATTTTGTTAAAAAATTATTTTTGTCCCTGCCGTTAATTTTTATTTAACGATCAATGGTTTGATCGAGATAAAAGATTAAAATACCCTTATATTTATCTATTATAGATTAGGTGGCAAAGAAAAATAAAATAATGTCAAATGTACACAAAATATATTCCAAAAAATTAACTATTATTACACAAACTATATTCCAAAATAAAAAATAAAAACAAAATGCAATCTTTATGTACATAAATCAACAAAAAAAGAATTACAAAAAAAAGATTGTATTACAAAAAAAAGATGTCGACAGTGTGTTGACTTTTTTTGTAATTTTTTTTTTTGTTGATTTATGTATATAAAGATTGCATTTTGTTTTTATTTTTATTTTAGAATATAATTTGTGCAATAATAGCTAATTTTTTAGAATATATTTTGTGCACATTTGACATTATTTTATTTTTCTTCACCTCCTAATTTATAATAAATAAATATAAATGTATTTTAATCTTTTATCTCAATTAAATTATTTACCGTTAAATAAACATTAATGACAGAAACGAAAATAAATTTTTAACAAAATTTTAAAAACAAAAATAATACTTTCACAAAACATAAAAATTTATTTGGTCTTTAACATAAAGTCCAACTACTAAATTGACCTATATCCCATATCAAATCAACATCAACGCGTGCCATGTTTCGCTCTCAAAGCATCTTCTTTGCTATTGCCCCTATTGACTGCTGCTGTCAAAGTAGAGTTGGCTAGACTTCTAGATTTTTTTTTTTTTGGGCAAAGGCTAGACTTCTAGATTGTTGTTACGAAAAATGCAGCTGTGATAAAAAGGCCCCATGAGAGGATATTTATCTTGTGAGAAACTTTTTAATTAGTTAGATTGATTGAAACACATTTCATATGAAAAATAGACTTTATATAAGTAGAGTTTATCTTTACATTAATGTGTTTCAGTTAATTTAATTGAAAATTTTCTCTTATCTTATTTCAACTCCACGTTGACACAGAAAAAAAAAAAAAAAAAAAAAACTCAAGGCCACGAGTTATTTTTAACTTAAAAAAAATTCAGGATCGCATTTTGACCCCAAAAAAAAAAAAAAAAAAGACTCGGGTCTATATTTAAGTTGTTTTTGTTGTAAAGAAGATTAATTGCGATACACACTGTCCAAATAAAATGAATTTCTTGATCTCCATTGTTTTCCACTTCACCTAATGTCTTATAATATTCCATCTCTTATATATACTATTCTACCCATTTCACTTTCAATTGAAATGAATTGAAAGATCTAGCTCATTATTGATTTTTTGACAAAAAAGAAAAGATCATTATTGATTTTTTGACACTTGGTATTCTTCTTGATATAATCCTTATTTGCATTTTGATATAAGATTAAGGTTCCAAAACATTCGTTTGCTCTCTTTTGAAATAATATTATCCACTTTGCGGCATAAAGAGAAGCAAACTTCTTCTCGAACCAAAAGAATGTATTAGTAAAATTGATACAAGATCAAAAGCATAGTTCACTACAACTATAAATTTGAAATTTATAATTCTTCACAATTCATAAATATTAAAAGAATAAGGGAAAAAGTAAAAAAAAAAATATTCTTTTTGTTTTGGTAATTCAAATTTTTTATTTACTTAGATTACCGTCATTCATGAGTCAACTAATATTACTAGTAAAGATTAAATCAAATCATTCATCAATTTATAATCCTTAAGATATTTAAATAATAATTCAAAAAAAAATAGAAAAAGTACACAAAAAAGTAAAAAAAAAAAAGAAAAACAAAAAACTAGGATACTCCCGTGATAATTGGAAGAGTAGAAATATTAAAAAAACAAAAAAAAAACCGAAAGAAAAAGGCCTTGGATTCGTTAATTGTCAGCTTTATTATTTTCTTTTTTTTTTTTTGCCTAAAACCAAGTCAACAACGATTGGGGCCTACAAACGCTCCACTATAACGCCGTTATCCAATTCGTTAACACGCGTCCGCAAATCAAAGCGTTAATTCCACGCAAACTATTTATATTCCCAATCACCATTTCACACGTCTTTTCCTTTTTTACCCTTTACCTTAAACAATATTACCCCTTTACCCTTTTCCTCATATATCCCCATCCCCATCTTCATTTCCACCCCTTAATCACCCTCCCATCTACTCTCTCTCTTTTCATCGAAAGCTTTGATTTTTCCAAATTTTAATTTTTTTTCCAGATCTGAAAATAAATATTTACGAATTTAATTTCTGGGTTTAGTTTTTTTTTTGGATCTTTACATTTATATATTTACATATTTATATATATAGATATGTCGATGTCTTCATCGTATTGGTGTTACAGATGCAACAGATTTGTTCGGGTTTGGACGCAAGACTCCATCACCTGCCCCGATTGTGACAGCGGCTTCGTCGAAGAAATCGATACTCCGACCAGACGACGTCGTTTCCCTGCTGCCGCGATGTACATGATGCGAAATCCAGAACCTGGTCCTGGTCCTGGACCCGACCCGGTTTCCAGTCCTCGGATCCGGAGGAGTCGTAGGAATACCGGTGACCGGTCGCCGTTTAACCCGGTCATCGTCCTCCGGGGGCCCTCCGATGCCGACGGGGGAGCCGGAGTGGGAGCCGTAGGGGGAGCAGGTGGGTTTGAGCTGTTTTATGATGATGGAGCCGGGTCGGGTCTAAGACCCTTACCCGCGAGCATGTCGGAGTTTTTACTAGGGTCGGGTTTCGACAGGCTGTTGGATCAGTTAGCGCAGATTGAGGCGAACGGAATTGGGCGAATGGATAACCCGCCGGCGTCGAAAGCGGCGATAGAATCAATGCCAACGATAGATATAGATGAAAATCATATAACTACTGAATCACATTGCGCCGTGTGTAAAGATCCCTTTGAGTTAGGGACCGAGGCGCGTGAGATGCCGTGTAAGCACATATATCATTCGGATTGTATCCTCCCGTGGCTATCTTTACGCAATTCTTGCCCTGTATGTAGACATGAGCTCCCTACTGATACACGCGATTCGGATGAATTGAATAGAGGGTCGAATGAGCAAAATGACGATGAGACTGTTGGGTTGACGATATGGAGATTGCCCGGGGGAGGATTCGCGGTTGGGAGATTTTCTGGTGGAAGGAGAGGTGGTGGTGGGGAAAGAGAGTTGCCCGTGGTTTATACAGAGATGGATGGTGGGTTTAATAATATTGGGGTGCCGAGGAGGATTTCGTGGGGATCTAGAGGAGGTGGGGTTTCGCAGGAGACTAGTGGGGCAAGGTTTAGAAGGGCTTTGCGCAATATGTTTGCTTGTTTTGGTCGTGGTGTTGGTGCTTCTGGTTCTGGTTTGACGAGGTCAAATTCTAGTTCTGATTCTAGGCTTAGTCGCAGGAGTAGTTCGATATCATCTGTGTTTAACTCTGCATCAAGAAGGCGTAGAGATTGGGGATTCGAAGCGAATGATGGGCCAAGGAGATGGTAAATTGTTAATGGTAATCAGGAGGAAATGTGTGAATTTTCACAATGGATTTGCTGAATGATATTAATGAACTTTTATTATATAGTGAGGATTAAGTTCGAGAGATGGTTATTATTCATTGTAAATACCTGGAAATGGAATGAACAACAATCAGCTCGGGGATAAAGTTCGCCTTCATACTTGATTGACAACTGATTCCATGGAAGCAAATGGATAGAAGAGAATGTACTAAAGGAGGGCGATGACTTCAAAAAAAAGTGGACTAGTGTTAGAGTTGGCTCCTGGAAAGTTGAAGGTACTCGGCTTCGTATACCACTGTGCCTTTGAACTCGAGAATGACTTCGGTTTACTTTATTGTTAGTTTATTTCAATTTTTCATTGTAGTTGGCTATAATGTGATGTCTTCTTGTTAGTTAATTTCTTTCGGTAAATCATGAATTCTGTGTACTTAGAATCCTTGAATGAGATGGAGAGCTCTATGATATTGTGGATTATTCTTTGGCGATGGATGATTACATTCATATCCCACAGCCTGTAATTTTTATGTACTAATTTATCTTCATAATCAAAGAACCCCGCATATGCCATTGTTGATCAGAACTTTACAAGCTGCCATCAATTTTAGAAACGAGCAAGGGATGGGATATATTGAAAAAATTTGGCTGATCTTTTATTTGTTCTTCTGTGTACTTGATTGGTTTAGCTACGTCAAAAAGGTAGAGCTTGCTTAATTTATCATCTGTCTTCTCAACTTTTTACTTGTAATTCACCGCTTATGCTATCCTGTCTCTATATGATCAATTGTGATATCAATACATTTTGCTGGAATGTTGGGAATTATAGAACATATATGATCAAGCTATTTGCCAATACATGATTGGGTTCTTGAATTCTTGTAGTAGACTGGACATGGTGATATTGTCGTTAGTAGATACAACTTGCTGTTGGGAGGAGAGACCTCTTGATTAGCATATTGCCAGCTTCAAATGGTCTGGATATGTGCCATTGTAGTTCAATTATAATTCTGTAATTAAAGTTGATGTCAGCCTCAAATGAAAGGCAAAACTCTTATGTGAGATGTATGAAATGTGATTCCCTTTTGTGCTGTGAAGTTTTAATGGTCTTCCTTCTTCTGCTGCGAGGTTAGTTCTGTACGTACGTATAGTTATGTGGTGATAGGTTTAGAACTCGGGAACAGCAAATAAGTTGCAGCCCGATATGCAGCTTGTTGTTCAGATGAGCTTCATAATTTGCAGAGGTGTTATTGGATAGTTGTTGCACATTTCTTAAATTGCACCTTTGTATGCGGCTTTGTACCATCTTAGGGTTGCCCTTTAAAGCGTCGAACAGATAGCTGGACAACCAGTATGGTCCATCCTACATCTGTAAGAGTTTTTCCCATCTTAGTGATGTAGCAGATCATTTTGGAGCTTTTGAGTTTGTGTTTGATCCATTATTTAAGATTCAGAATATAGCCTGTATGCATAGGACAGATGACAACTGCTAATGAATGAACTTACATGCCATTAACACACTAGACTAATTGCTTGTCCTTTTACTGAATTGCCGTCCATTAGTAATAAACTGCTCTTGGAGGTTTGACTTTCAGTATTGGGGATGAAGACATTCAGTTAGGCTGCGAAACCGTTGGGGCAATTACTTCAATTTGCTATGCAGCACGGTGTCTATTTATCTGTGGTGTCTGGTCATTTGATGTACTGTTGCTTATATCACTAGTGGGGGCAGTGGCAGATTCAAGCACTCAAGTTTAAAAGTGCATTCGGCGGTGAGAGATGTTATAGTATATTATCATATAACAAAAGTGTTTAATATAATCACTTTAAAAAAAAAAAATGTTCATTTTTCAAGTTGAGGGGTTGCACATGCACCCCTCAACATTGAATAGGCTCGCCCTGAGTGTGGGCCGGGTAATGTTTTAAGAATGTGCAAAAATTACATGTAAAGGCGCACATATATTACTATCACATACGTGTCTTCATCATGTTTAACAGGGGCCAGCGGTTAAATTAAATGGCTGGTCGTTTCAAAGTTTTTTTTCCGGTCTTAGTTGGGCGGGGCTGGTTGCCTAGTTGCCTAGTTGCCTAGTTGCCTCGTTGCCTATGGATCAGTCCTGTAACCACTCAGCGTGGACCATGAGATGTCTAACTATACAAGCTATATTGTAGAATTGCTAGTGTTGGTAAATTTAAGCATTTGGCTTTAGGCACATATATAGCATAGTCAGCTTTAATGAGTGGGAAGCTACTTTAACAAAAAGAATAGGGAAATGCACATGCATGGCATGCTATAATCTTTTTATTTTCGCTTTTACAAGTTAGCACCTCCTCACATGTTTGCTAATTTGTAAATTGAGTCGAACGAATCAATAATATAATTTAAGAGAGACTCACTAATTTATTATATATCTCTCTAACAGCTTGTTTGGATTGAACTTTTTAAAGAAAAAGAAAGGATGGGAAAAGAATAAGGAATTATTCTCCTTGTTTGTATTGGAATTTTAAAGGATATAGACTGAACCCCTCTATTTTTTTTAATGAGAAGGATTTTATAATCCTTTTAAATTGGGGTGGTTTGGAGGGAAATAAAATATTTTATTATAAAAAGTATTTTTTATCTCTACATATCTCATAGTTAAAAAAAAAAAGAAAAGTATTTAAATAATTTGGCATTTAAAATTATCATTTTCCTTTCCTTCTCCAATCCAAACAAAAGATCATAATATCATTTTCTTTCCATTACATTATTATTTTTTTCCAGTCCAAACAAGATTATTCTTTTCCTTTTCGTTCCTTTATTTCTTTTTTCCTCCACTTTGCTTTCCATTCCTTTGTGCGATCCAAACACTATGTAAATTTTTTCTTGCACTTCAGTTGTGTTTATCTAATCATCTTGTTCTGGAATGCATTTTTTAAAAGAAAAAGAAAAGGAAAAGATTACAGAATCTCTTCCCTTCTTTGAATTAGTCTTTTATTTAGGGAGAGCAAAAGGAAGGCATACCCTTCTCGTTTAATAAGTGGATTTTAGCTTCCTCCCAAATTTAGGGTTTATGGAATGAAAAGAAAGCACGATTTTTTTTATACAACAAAATTATCCATACATATTTAACTTTATTTCCAAAATGTTTTCCCTTTTATATGCATCAAACATTTTCTTATTAAGATAGCAATTAGTATATTGGAATGGGGTTTGGAAAAAAATGACATTCCCAACTTTTTTCGATTCTCATGTTTGGTATGAATGAATGAACCTGAAAATTCTATTCTCAAGATAATTCTATTCCCGCGTATATGATAGTAAACATTCTAAAGCAAACACATGAAAATGGGTGATTCTCATGTGTTTGGGGCTGAACTTGACTACCATACTTTCATATTTAAATAATAATAATAATAATAAAAATAATAATAAAAAATAACAATAATAATTAATATTATTATAAAATACTAATTATAATAATAAAAATAATAATAATAAAGAAATATAATAATAATTATTAGTAAAAAATATTAATAATTATTATAAAAATAAAAATAAAATCAAAAAATAAAAATAAAAGTAATAATAATAATAATCAATAAAATTAAAATCAAAAAATAATAAAAAAATAATAATATTGATAGAAATAATAATAATAATAATAATAATAAATAAAATAATAACAAAATTAAAAATTAAAAATTAAAATATTTTTTAAAATTATTATTATAATTATTAGTAATAATTATAATAATAATAATAACATTGATAATAATAATAATAAAGTAAAAATAATGATAAAAATAAAAACAAAAATAATAATAATACCAAACATAATAATAATAATAATAATAATAATAATTGTTTATTTTGTTATTATTATTGTTATTATTATTTTTATTTTGTTATTATAATAATAATATTTTTTATTTATTGTTGTTTTTGTTGTTGTTATTATTTTTATTATCATTATTATTTATTTCGTTTATATTGTTTACGGTTATATTCATGTTTATTTTTATTTTTAATACTATAATAATAAAAGGGTAATCATGTCATATTATACAAGACATTCTCATTACTACTCTTTATTCGTATAGCATACCAAGCATGTCATTTGCATTCTTAAATTTATTCAATTCCCAGTTTCATTCCATTCCTTGACCCATTCCATTCTTGTCCAAATACATTCCAATATATCAATCACTACTTTAAGGGTATTTAAGTAGTTTTCTACCAAAAGTGATCATTCCTTCTCTAATCTAAATAAAGTAGCATAAAATAATTTCTTTTCATTTTTCTTATTATTGTTTTGTAATCTAAATGAAGGGACTCTCTATTTTCTTTTCATTCATTATTTTTTCTCTATCTTACTTTAATTTCCTTTCCCTTGTGCGATCCAAAACATAGTTAAATGTTTTTTTTTAAATTTAAAGGGAGATTTAGGTCAATATTACATCACATGTAATGAATATTATACCTACTGAGAGTCTATCTCAGGTCCTCCCACATACAAAACGAAAACCAGAGTTAAATGTTTTAAGTTAACTAGTTGCAAGAAATGCTTGCATGTGCAAACTAAAGGCAAACGTTGTAAAAGTCCAGCTTTGGTGAAAGAGTAGAAACAAACAAGAATTAAAGTTTCTATCAAAAAAAAAAACAAGAATTAAAGTTGATGCTAATGCTGCTTGGTTGTCTGTCCATCAATCATATTTTAGATCTCATGTTTGTATTTTTTTGTTGAATGGTCATGAGTTGTATGCACGCTGGAATTTGGTAACATAAACTCAAGTATTATGGTATTGGGTCCAGCGTGGCATGAAATAGGAAAATGTTCAAACATAAGTACCATGCTTGGATTAAGCTGTCTTTTGCACATCTGTTTACTAGTTGTAGCTGCTGGTCTTAGATTTTGTTGCTTGCTTTCTTGAGGTTTATGGTTGCATAACGCGATTTGGTTCTGTCAGACAACACGAGGACGAGGCATATTTAGAACAAGATCTTATTCGCGGTTGATGGTAGCTTTAGGTAATCTACCATACATGAGGTAAATCATAAATGGATCGTAATATTATAATGGTACCGGAGTATTCATCAATAGTAATTGCCTAATACATGATGGTGAAGTAATTTTAATCATGATTGTCTAAGATCATATAACATTTATTCAATTCCTAATCTATCACTATTGGATCTCTTTCATGACATTATAATACTTAATAAATCTCTTGACAAGTTGTTAATGCTTACCATAAAAAGGTTGCAAAGTAAAATCCGAACAACTTTAATTGTAGATTCTCGGCAAACCTAAAAACTGTAATGAAACTGATACGGGTAAGACCCCTAGGGCTTGTGGAAATTACAAAATGACCCTTGGGAGGGGTCAATGAGGACAAGGGGAAAACATTGGGGACCTCGGTTGATTCGATCCCTCGAGGACTACACCTAGGGTTCGGATGAGGCAAAGCAAGAACCCTGGGGGGTCGGACGTGACATCAAGGCATCCTAGGTTCTCGTTTTGAGGCCTCGAGCTATGGGAGGGCTGCAGACAGCTGTGTTCTGCGTTGGCAGGGCATGTTTAGCAGTTGAAGGCAATTAATGCCCATTAGTAAGAATAGATGGTGGTTGCAGGTGGTTATTCCTCCACTAACATCCCATTATTTCACTACTCCCCACCTAATTCAACAGACATATGCCTATAAATACGAGGAGATTCAACTGAAAAAATGTAATTGCACTTTTGATACTCACACCCTCATATTTTATATTCATTTTTCCATAAAAACACCAGGCTAACTTAAGCATCAGAGTGCTAACACGGGCACGACCCGCCAAGCCCTCTCTGTTTTGCAGACGTCCGGCAGCGCGTGAAGACCATTCGCAATTCAGCACTTTTTTACCTTAACAGGTTGGCGCCCACCGTGGGGCCGATTCTAAGTTCCCCACTAAGTTTTCACAAGATTACACCATGGTCACTACCAGGAGTCGGAGTGTTACAAGCGTAAATGAAGAAGAAGTCGTAGAACAGCCCAATATATAATTTTGTCTACGGGAGACCTCTAACCTTAGACAGGCTGACCCGCAGTCGCTAGGGGTGGAAGTACCAGTAGGAAACCGCCCACCATACGCGAACCCATACACCAACCCCTATACAAATCCATTCCAAAACTACCTGCCAACATACTCTCAAAACTATCCACAGGGGCATGAGTGATACGTAGGGTGGCAGTATCCTACCGCCCCAACACCCGTTCTGCAAGCTAACCCTTCCGGCAGATTTGGGGTATATTCTGCGAACTCTAAAGAAGTTGAAATAAGCCATACATAACCAAAACACTCAACCGGCCAGAAATACAACCAACCCAAGGAAGTCCGGACAGCAAGCTCACGCTGGGGGGCAGCGTGATAAAACGGAGAACTCCACGGGGTAGTCTCAGGGTTCAGATACGGTGGCGTGAGGTCTGTCTCAAAGTATCCAAAAAGGGGGTACAACATGTACTGCCTCGGTTGCAAGAACTTTTAGAGGCCCAAATCCATTTAACCGCGCCATCAACGAGGTTCCAAAGCCTGCGCAGTACAAGTTGCCTTATCTGCCTACCTATGATGGGCATGGAGACCCTAAAGATTACTTGGCGGTTTTCAGGCACAAAATGGAGTTCACGGAGTTACCAGAGGCTTGGGTATGTAAGGCTTTTGCGGGGACATTGGTGGAAGCAGCCAGGGTGTGGTATGACGAACTGAAGGAGGGGTCAGTCGGTTCTTACGCATAGTTAGTGGAGTTATTTGTTGGGAAATTTGTTTTGGCTATAAGACTAACCCGTCACACTACCTCTTTGCTCAGTCTAAAGCAGGGAAGAGGAGAGACTCTCCGTCAGTATGCAACTCGTTTTAATGAGTCTACTCTCCAGTACACACAGTTTGATCAAAGGTTCGCAATACAAGCATTCATGCAGGGAGTAACGAATGAGTTGCTCCAAGCTTCTTTAGCCAAGAAGACCCCCCTGAACATGACAGAGTTGATGACAAGGGCAAAGAAGTATATTAAAGTAGAATAGGCGGCGATGGCAGAGAAAGAGGAAGACCCCAAGAAGAGGGGACCGGAAGAGAGCCCAAAAATGCTATGCAGCTTGTCCGAGGCTGCAGAAGGAAGAGAAATAACTAATTCAGTTTCCAGAGAAGAATGCCAAAAAGAGAAATAAGCTGAGAAGTGCTTGGCGCATAAAGCATCTAAGAACAAAAAAAAAATACTATATGTAACCCTCTCTTTTAATGTTTAGTTGTCGTTTATGTCGAAGCAGATTATGTCTCTACAGTGAATTTGATATTCCATCCTAATTTCTATCGATGATTGTAATTTTTGACTCAAATATCATAAAACCTGCTTAGGCGAACCTTTAACGAAAGAGAGCCAAATCCCGAAAAAGGAGGCCAACTTCCAAAATCAATGAAAGGGAAAGATATACTTTTTGCGGAAATGAGTTCTTCCTAAGATATGAAGACCGGGGCACGACCCCCGAGGTTCAAACTTGGGGGCATGACCCCCAAGACATGAAGACCGGGGGCATGACCCCCGAGGTCCAAGCTTGGGGGCATGACCCCTAAGACATGAAAACCGGGGATACGACTCCCGAGACTCAAGGTCGGGGGCACGACCCCCGAGGTTCAAGCTTGGGGCATGACCCCCAAAACATTAAGATTAGGGGCACGACCCCCGAGGTTCAAGCTTGGGGGCATGACCCCCAAGACATAAAGACCAGGGGTACGACCCCCGAGACTCAAGGCCGGGGACACGACCCCTGATGTCCAAGGCCGGGGGCACAACCCTTGAGGTCCAAGACCAGGGGTACGACCCCCGAGGTTCAAGCTTGGGGGCAAGACCCCTAAGACATGAAGACCGGAGATATGACCCTTGAGACTCAACGCCTGGGGCACGATCCCCGAGGTTCAATCTTGGGGCATAACCCCTAAGACATGAAAATCGGGAGTGTGACCCCCGAGACTCAAGGTGAGGGCACGACCCCCGAGGTTCAAACTTGGGGACATGACCCCTAAGAGATGAAGACCGGGGGCACAACCCCCGAGGTTCAAGCTTGGGGGCATAACCCCTAAGACATAAAGACCGGGAGCACGACCCCCGAGTTTCAAGCTTGGGGGCATAACCCTCAAGACATGAAGACCGGGGGTACAATCCCCGAAACTCAAGGCTGGGGGCACGACTCCCGAGGTTTAAACTTAGGAGCATGATCCCCAAGACATGAAGATCAGGGGCACGACCCCCGAGACTCAAGCTTGGGGGCATGACCCCCAAAACATGAAGGTTAGGTGTACGACCCCCGAGACTCAAGGCCGGAGGCATGACCCTCGAGGTTCAAACTTGAGAACATGACCCTTAAGACATAAAACCGGGGGCACGACCCCCGAGGTTCAAGCTTGGGGGCATAACCCCCAAGACATGAAGTCTGGGGGCATGATCCCCGAGTTTCAAGCTTGAGGGCATAACCCCCAAGACATAAAGACTGGGTGTACGACCCCTGAGACTCAAGGCCGAGGGCATGACTCCCGAGGTTCAAGCTTGTGGGCATGACCCCTAAAACATAAAGATCGGGGGCACAACCCCCGAGGTTCAAGCTTGAGGGCATAACCCCCAAGACATAAAGATCGGGGGCACGACCTCCGAGACTCAAGGACGGGGGCACGACTCCTGAAGCCAACAAACGTGAGATTGAGGGGAAGTAGCCCCTCAACAAAAGAAGGTTCAAGGGCATGACCCGACAAAAGAACCAAGTGCAAAGGAAAAACGTGAAATTGAAAGAATGAAAAAGAGGAACACAGAGGAAGAGGATAGGGAAATCTAAAGGTTTTACCGGATTGTGACAAGTGGCGATATTTTGGTAAACGGTGGTTGACAATAAATTGCACGGGAGACGAAGCGACATCAAGGTAATCTCTCACCTGGTTTTGACGTAATCGAGGTATCAGAACCAATTCCCGGACCCATTACATAGCTTCGAGAACTGGGGGGGCGTCATGATATGGGTAAGACCCTTGGGACTTATAAAAATTACTGAATGATCCCTGAGAGGGGTCAAGGTTGTCGAAAGGAGAAAATTGGGGACCTCGAATTGGGGTCAGACAAATCCGACCCCAGTCTGAGAAAATTGCACCCAAGGCTTGGGCATGGCGTGGTAAGAACCCCTAGGGGGTTGAACTGGGCATAGGAGTATTCGAGGGGACCTCGGACAGCATTAAGGTAAACTCACGCCTAATTATGGTGAAGCCGAGGTGACGAAATCAGTTCCCGGACCCATTATATAACTCCGAGAATTGGGGGGGCATCATGATACGGGTAAGACCCTTAGGGCTTATAGAAATTACAGAATGACCCATGGGAGGGTTCAATGAGGACAACGGGAAAACATTAGGGACCTCGGACGATCCGACCCCTCGAGGACTACACCCAAGTT
Source organism: Ehretia macrophylla (assembly GCA_037974665.1). NCBI lineage: Eukaryota > Viridiplantae > Streptophyta > Magnoliopsida > Boraginales > Ehretiaceae > Ehretia > Ehretia macrophylla. The sequence continues at coordinate 48,600,564 of CM075769.1, read as the reverse complement.
TCGGATGAGGCAAGGCAAGAACCCTTGGGGGGTCGGACGTGGCATCGAGGCATCCAAGGCTCTCATTTTGAGGCCTCGAGCTATGGGAGGGCTACAGACAGCTGTGTTCCGCGTTCGCAGGGCACGTTTAGCAGTTGAAGGCAATTAATGCCCATTAGTAAGAATAGATGGTGGTTGCAGGTGGTTATTCCTCCACTAACATCCCACTATTCCACTACTCCCCACTTAATTCAACTAGCATATGCCTATAAATACGAGGAGATTCAACTGGAAAATGGAAATTGCACTTTTGATGCTCACACCCTCATATTTTATATTCATTTTCCCATAAAAGCACCAGGCTAACTTAAACATTGGAGTGTTAACGCGAGCACGACCCGCCAAGCCCTCTCTATTTTGCAGACGTCCAACAGTGCATGAAGACCATTCGCAATTCAGCACTTTTCTACCTTAACAAAAATCTTCTGCCGCGGCAATGTACAAAGTCTATCAGAACATAAGACGTATTTTGTTGTTTAAAATTGTTAAACTAACATATCAATAATGTGGACAAACTATCCATGTGATGTCACAAATTCTCTTCAATCGGATTAGAAGTCAGTGAATTGTCTTCTTCTGGTTAGTTTGGAATCTTAACAATCACTGTGAAACCCCACTTTCTTGCTTATCTCGTTTTACGTGTTTTACCTCGTTTTGCGTGCATATGGATCTGTTTATGTGCTATAGGACCTAGAAAGTTATAATTTTGATTTCAATACTCCTAATACGTGCTAAATGTGCATTCATGAAATTTTCATAAAAAACGGAGTCAGAAATTTTATCGTCGATTTTCAGTGAATAGTGTTTTCGAAACACGTCCGCTATAATTTTGAAACTGGTCTTTTTAACCCTTCTAGACCTAGTCCACGGACTTTAATTGACCTTTGTTTGATGAAAATGGTTTTAAATTCGGCTTAAGAATTTATTAGGGTTTTTACACCGACTTTTGCGAAAATCGAGTTTTAAGCCGACTCGGGTGAAATTTTTGGATTGTAAAACTTCTTGTCACCTAAAAATAACTCACTTGAGATATCTTGGGGGTTGCATAATTATTTTTAACTTGGTGAGCACAAAAATGCAATTAAAGTCATTAAAAACACAAAAATACCTATTTAAAATAACTTTGACTTTAATTAATTATTTGACCTTATAAGCTAATGTCCTCAACACACCCTCACACAACACAAAAACACCATCACACACACACACATTGCCGAGAGAAAAGAGGGAGAAAAGAGAAGAGAAAAACTCAAGCTTTCAATCCAATTTTTCAAAGAAAAACCTAGTTTTTGTCCGTGAAACTTCGTACCGACTTGGATTCTGCTTGTTGGGCACGCATAGCATGCATTCCTAGGCTTATATCGCATCTAAGGTGAGAGAAAAATTCTAGATCTCAAAATGTCATTTTTGTGTTTTTGCGTATAAATGAAGATTGAACCGTTAGAATTGAAATCTGATGTTAGATTATTGCTCCTTGCATGCTAGGGATCATTATATACTAATACTACGAGTTTCTGTCGGATATAGCATAATTTTTATTTTCCGGGTATTTAATTTTGATTAAAATGTTCAAAGTTGAATTAAATGAGTTGTGTTGATCGAAATCGATTGCCGTCGATTTCTAAATACTTGATAATTACGTATTAGCGCTGTTGTAATGCCGAATTTTCGATTACATTGTTTGTGTGAAAATCCGGAAAATCCAGCCATGACATCTTAGGGTTTTAGGGTTATTGGGCATGATTTAGAGGTGTTATGGTGGATTTCCGAGAGGGCTAATGTAGTAGGTTGAATGGGTGAGTGATAGGAACTGATTTGGCAATGTTTGGATTAGTAGATTGTAAGTTATGAATTTTAGAAGTTTAGGTTGTCATTCTTTAATTTCTTGAACGATGCCTTTAGATGGTTGGGTAGTGTTCGAGTGATGAATGGTGAGTTGTTGTTGAGTAATTTAGAGTTTAATTATGTATATTATGCATGTCCGGTTAGATGGCCTACTTTGTCATCTAACTACGTTGTTTGTTGTTTAATTTAATATTGATGTTATATTGATGTTATTGATTGATTATTATTGAATGCGGGAATCGGGCACTCTTGTTGCTGATCTCCCAATTGATTGATTGATTGATTGATGATTGATGATTATGGAGTCTTGGTATGTGTGTGCCACCTCTCGGGCAGCATCGGGCTGTCGGGTTGATAACGGCATGACTGCCATAGGCTACCCCCAGCTCGCATGACGGAGGTGTCATGGAGGGAGGGGCTAGTGAGGTACCTCGGGTGCGTGAGTAATGGGGAGTTATAAGAAGAACGGTTGAGATCGTGATGGCGTTTGGAGCTACACCAAATAGAGTATCCTTATTGATTGGTTATATAGTTATGTGATGATAGCATTATTTATGTTGTTGTGTGTTTCGATAGCATTATTTATGTTGTTGTGTGTTTACTTGCTCAAAGGACTAAATCCAAGGAGTGTAGTGAATACTGTTGAGATCTATCGGATCCTCACTGGGCTTATGTATATAAGCTCACTCTCTATTATTGCATGTTTTCAGGTGTACTTTCACAAGATTACGGGTACGTGCCTCCTGAAGAGGAGAATGTGGAAAACGTGCCTTTTGTGGATGAGTCATATGTCCCTGAGTCTTATCCATGATTCTATGTTGTTAAACGTCATATATATTAGCTTAATGGACTTTTATATGCTTTACGGTTCTTAGTGTAATAGTTGTTGAAAAGATAATGATCTAAATGATGTTAATATTTAGTGGTTTTCTTTTGTTTATGATTAAGTTGTAAATGTGTCTCAACTTACTTTTGAAATGTATGATAAAGTTGAGGTATTGTATGTCATGTTGGAACGGAGGCGTATAACGAGGATGTTTTATTGTATAATATGGTTGTGTCGTATGTTGTTGTTGTATTGAGGAATTACGGGATGTATGATGTTTTATGAGGTTGGTTTAGAACCTCGGAAATCTGTTTTCTGTCGTTATGCCGCCGAAATTCCGTTGCGTCCTGACTGATTATAGGTGGGGTCGAGTTGGGGCGTGACAGTTTAAGTGGTATCAGAGCTCATGTTAGTTGTCAGCCGGGGTATTCTCGGAATGTGGGTAATGGTCTTAGCATGAAATATGTATGAAAGGAAAGAAAAATGAAATATGTATTGGTATGATTAATTGATTAAGTGATTATGTGATTTAAGTGCTTATGTGATTATATGATCAATTTGTTTATGTGTTTTATATGAGTTTGTTATTTATGTGTTAATAGTTGTTTATAACCTGTCTACGTGCTATAACTGTGCTAACTCTTTGATTAGTAGAATGGCCGGTCGACCGAGAACCAGAGGTAGGCCTGAGATGGCTGATGAGACTCCGAGTAACGTGGCACTGGGCCGTGACGGGGGTGATGACCGATTAGGAGCAGCTATGGAGCGGATTGCAGAGTTAGTGGCTAGTCAGGCACAGTTATTAGCAGGGCAGGCTGCCCAGAATCAGGCTATGCAGGCTCAGCTTCTGAATATTCAGGGTGGTAACCACGGGCGTGGTACCCTGAAGGAGTTTTTAGGATATCACCCACCGAGATTTCAGGGGGAGCCGGATGATAGGAAGGCGGAGGTATGGATTAGCAAGTTGGAGAAGATTTATGATCCACTTGGCTATACTGATGAGCAGAAAGTCTCTTTTGCCGTGTATTTGTTAGATGACGAGGCAGAGGAGTGGTGGCGCACGGTAAGGACTAGCTGGGCGGCACAGGGTATTCCTTATGTTTGGGGTACCTTTCTGATGGCTTTCCGAGCAAAGTATGTCCCGAGGATTTGCAGGGAACGGAGAGAGGCCGAGTTTTTAGCCTTGGTCCAGGGAGATGCTTCAGTGGCTCAATATGAGGCCACATTTACTCGATTGTCCCGGTATGCACCGGAGTATGTGGCAGACGAGGAGCGGAGGACTCGCAGGTTTATGTTGGGGTTGCGGCCCGAGATTCAGGATGTGATGGCTCTGAATCGATATGATATTTTCACTGAGGCTTTTGAGGCAGCTTCTAGGTTAGAGAAGAGGAAAGGGGATCAGTTTGTCTCCAGTCAGCCTAGTAAGAGGCCGTATCAGCCACAGGGCCAGCAGGTTATATATAGGCCTCCAGTACAGCAGGTTGTCTACAGGCCACCTGCCCAGCAGGGTTCTTATAGGCCACAGGGTCAGCAGAGTTACTATCGGCCTCAGTTTCAGCAGAGGCCATCTCAGGTTCAGACTCAGTATAGGCCAGCCCAGTCTCAGGGTCAGTATAGGCCTAGTGTGGTGAGACCTCAGCAGCAGGCTGTATCAGCTGCTTCATCAGCTTCTGGTTATTCTAGGGGCAGTGTTAGTGCCACATCATCGCAGTGTAATTACTGCAAGCGCCCAGGGCATGTGGAGTCCGACTGCAGGGTAAAGGCAGGGACATGTTTGGGTTGTGGTAGCATCGATCATAGGGCGAAGGATTGCCCTAAGTATGCGAGGACTGAGGGTCGGGCAGCGACTCAGGGTTACCAGGGTAGGCCTACAGGCAGTGTACCACAGCAGCAGCGGGTTCAGGCTCGGGCTTATGCAGTTGACTTAGAGGAGATGCCTGAGGAGACTGCAGTTGTGGAAGGTAACTTTCTTATACTTGATCAACTTGTTAAAGTGTTGATTGATTCTGGTGCTACGCATTCTTTCATTACTCCTGCTTGTGTGCAACGTGTTAAATTGCAACCTGAAAGATTGCCTTATGTGGTTGAGATTAGTACCTCTTTGACTGATAAGTATGCTACTGGCTTAGTATGTAAGGATTGTATAATACATGTTAAGGGGCATAATTTTCCTTCGGACCTTATCCTATTTCCTATCCGGGGGTATGATGTTATCTTGGGTATGGATTGGCTTTCTAAGTATGATGCCCAGTTGAACTGTAGAACCAAGGTAGTACAGTTTCGTTTGCCAGATCAGCCAGTAGTTGAGGTAGCGGGTAACCGGGGTGCTAAGACGAGTTTTGTTATCTCAGCAACTAAAGCCGTTAAGTTGGTGAGTAGGGGGTGTTCGGGTTATCTAGCTTATTTGATCAACAAGCCATCTGTTAAGCTACAGCTAGAGGAAGTCCCTATTATCCGGGAATATCCTAATGTATTTCCCGAGGAGTTGCCAGGGTTGCCGCCTGAGAGGGATATAGAGTTTGTGATTAATCTTGTTCCCGGTACTCAACCTATTTCTAAATCGGCGTACCGGATGGCACCAGCTGAGTTGAAGGAGTTGAAGACTCAGTTACAGGAGTTATTGAAGAAAGGATTTATTCAGCAAAGTTCTTCACCTTGGGGAGCTCCAGTCTTATTTGTGAAGAAGAAGGATGGTACTTTGAGATTGTGTATTGATTACCGTGGTTTGAATCAGGTGACCATCAAGAATAAATATCCTTTGCCACTGATTGATGAGTTGTTTGATCAACTTCAGGGAGCCAAAGTCTATTCTAAATTTGATTTGAGGCAGGGGTATTATCAGCTTCGGATTCGCTCAGACGATGTTCCGAAGTCTGCCTTCAGAACTCGGTACGGGCATTATGAGTTTGTTGTTATGCCCTTTGGTTTGACTAATGCACCGGCAGCATTCATGGATCTTATGCATCGAGTTTTTCAGCCGTACTTGGACCAGTTCGTGGTGATTTTTATTGATGATATCTTGGTCTATTCTAAATCTGAATCGGAGCACGAGCAACATCTACGGCTTGTATTGGAGAAGTTGCAGGAGCATCAGTTGTTTGCCAAGTTCAGCAAATGTGAATTTTGGCTGCAACGGATTTCTTTTCTTGGCCATGTTATTACACAGAGTGGTATTTCTGTAGATCCCACTAAGATTGAATCGGTGATGTCTTGGAAGCGGCCAGAGAGTGTTACTGATGTCCGTAGCTTTCTTGGCTTGGCGGGTTATTACCGTAGGTTTGTCAAAGACTTCTCAAAGATTGCGGGGCCACTATCTAAGTTGACTCAGAAACGGACTATCTTTAATTGGGATGAGAAGTGTGAGAGTGGATTTCAGGAGTTGAAAAAGAGGTTAACTACCGCTCCAGTACTTGCTCTACCAGAGGGGACCGATAATATGGTCATTTACAGTGATGCGTCCAAGGAGGGCTTGGGATGTGTTCTTATGCAGGATGGCCGAGTTATTGCCTATGCTTCTCGAAAGTTGAAGCCTTATGAGGTGAATTATCCGACTCATGATCTTGAGTTGGCAGCAGTTGTCTTCGCACTGAAAAAGTGGCGTCATTATCTGTGGGGCAGTAAGTTCGAGATTTTCACTGATCATAAGAGTCTTAAGTACTTATTCTCACAGAAGGAGTTGAATATGCGCCAGCGGAGGTGGATGGAGCTTCTTGGAGATTATAATTGTTCTATCAATTATCTGCCTGGGAAGGCAAATGTTGTGGCAGATGCTCTCAGCCGGAAGGCTAGTATTTCTTGTTTGGCTGTTAAGAAGTGGGAGGTTCTTGAGGAGTTTAGTTATTGGAGACCAGAGTTCACTCAGGTTGGGGTGATGTGTTCACATCTCCGTATTCAGCCTTTATTGTTGTCTCAGATCAGGGAAGCTCAGCAGCTTGATGTTAACCTTCAGAAGATCAAGGATCAGATTTCGGATGATCAGTCTGACTTTAAAGTGCATGAGGATGGTATTCTTCGGTTTCGGAACAGGGTTTGTGTTCCCGATGAACCGGGCTTGAGACGAGGTATTCTGGAGGAAGCTCATAATTCTAAATATACTATTCATCCCGGTGGAACCAAGATGTATCGGGATTTGAAACAGCATTACTGGTGGAACAACATGAAGAGGGAGGTTGCTCAGTTTGTGTCTAGATGTTTGACTTGTCAGAGAGTGAAAGCCGAGCATCAACGACCAGCAGGTTTGCTTTAGCCGTTGGCTGTGCCACAGTGGAAATGGGAGCATATTACGATGGACTTCGTCACTGGTTTGCCTAGATCACCGAGGGGTAATGATGCAGTTTGGGTTGTCGTGGATCGTTTGACGAAGACAGCGCATTTTATTGCCATGAGGTTAGGAGATGAGGTTACAAAGCTGACGGATCTCTATCTGGATCAGATCGTTAGACTTCACGGTATTCCATCTAATATTGTCTCTGATCGAGATCCTCGATTTATTTCTCGTTTGTGGGAGAAACTTCAGGAGACCTTAGGTACTCAGTTGAACTTCAGTACAGCGTATCATCCACAGACCGACGGTCAGTCTGAGCGGACTATTCAGATTCTGGAAGATATGCTTAGGGCTTGTGTTCTGGACTTTGGGAAGAACTGGGAGAAACATCTACCACTTGCCGAGTTTGCCTATAACAATAGTTATCAAGCTACTATTGGAATGGCACCTTTTGCAGCTCTTTACGGTCGTAAGTGCCGTTCACCTTTATATTGGGACGAGGTAGGAGAGATGAAGACTATTGATCCGACTATCATGCCAGAACTTCTTGAGAAGATTGAGAATGTTCAGTTGATCAGGCAGAGAATGCTTACGGCGCAGAGTAGATTCAAGAGTTATGCTGATAAGCGTCGTCGAGACTTGGAGTTTGCAGTTGGAGATCGGGTTTTCTTGAGATTGTCTCCTCGAAAGGGGTTTGTTCGTTATGGTAAAGGTGGTAAGCTGAGTCCGAGATTTGTTGGGCCGTTTGAGATTACTGGCAGGGTTGGTAAGTTGGCATATCGGTTGGCTTTACCGGAGAACTTCTCTAATGTCCACGATGTGTTTCACGTGTCTAATTTGCGGAAATATAATCCGGATCCTTCTCATATTCTTGAGCCAGAGCCGTTACAGCTTCGAGAGAATTTGACTTATGACGAGCATCCGATTCGTATTCTAGATCAGATGGGCCGAGAGTTGAGGTCGAAGAAGATTCCGATGGTTAAGGTGCTGTGGAAGCATCACGGCATTGAGGAAGCTACGTGGGAGAGACGAGATCAGATGCAGCAGCAATACCCAGATCTATTCCGTACATCAAGTAAGAATTTCGAGGACGAAATTTCTATAAGGGGGGGAGAATGTGAAACCCCACTTTCTTGCTTATCTCGTTTTACGTGTTTTACCTCGTTTTGCGTGCATATGATCTGTTTATGTGCTATAGGACCTAGAAAGTTATAATTTTGATTTCAATACTCCTAATACGTGCTAAATGTGCATTCATGAAATTTTCATCAAAAACGGAGTCAGAAATTTTATCGTCGATTTTCAGTGAATAGTGTTTTCGAAACACGTCCGCTATAATTTTGAAACTGGTCTTTTTAACCCTTCTAGACCTAGTCCACGGACTTTAATAGACCTGTGTTTGATGAAAATAGTTTTAAAATCGGCTTAAGAATTTATTAGGGTTTTTACACCGACTTTTGCGAAAATCGAGTTTTAAGCCGACTCGGGTGAAATTTTTGGATTGTAAAACTTCTTGTCACCTAAAAATAACTCACTTGAGATATCTTGGGGGTGGCATAATTATTTTTAACTTGGTGAGCACTAAAATGTAATTAAAGTCATTAAAAACACAAAAATACCTATTTAAAATAACTTTGACTTTAATTAATTATTTGACCTTATAAGCTAATGTCCTCAACACACACTCACACAACACAAAAACACCATCACACACACACACATTGCCGAGAGAAAAGAGGGAGAAAAGAGAAGAGAAAAACTCAAGCTTTCAATCCAATTTTTCAAAGAAAAACCTAGTTTTTGTCCGTGAAACTTCGCACCGACTTGGATTCTGCTTGTTGGGCACGCATAGCACGCATTCCTAGGCTTATATCGCATCTAAGGTGAGAGAAAAATTCTAGATCTCAAAATGTCATTTTTGTGTTTTTGCGTATAAATGAAGATTGAACCGTTAGAATTGAAATCTGATGTTAGATTATTGCTCCTTGCATGCTAGGGATCATTATATACTAATACTACGAGTTTCTGTCGGATATAGCATAATTTTTATTTTCCGGGTATTTAATTTTGATTAAAATGTTCAAAGTTGAATTAAATGAGTTGTGTTGATCGAAATCGATTGCCGTCGATTTCTAAATACTTGATAATTACGTATTAGCGCTGTTGTAATGCCGAATTTTCGATTACATTGTTTGTGTGAAAATCCGGAAAATCCAGCCATGACATCTTAGGGTTTTAGGGTTATCGGGCATGATTTAGAGGTGTTATGGTGGATTTCCGAGAGGGCTAATGTAGTAGGTTGAATGGGTGAGTGATAGGAACTGATTTGGCAATGTTTGGATTAGTAGATTGTAAGTTATGAATTTTAGAAGTTTAGGTTGTCATTCTTTAATTTCTTGAACGATGCCTTTAGATGGTTGGGTAGTGTTCGAGTGATGAATGGTGAGTTGTTGTTGAGTAATTTAGAGTTTAATTATGTATATTATGCATGTCCGGTTAGATGGCCTACTTTGTCATCTAACTACGTTGTTTGTTGTTTAATTTAATATTGATGTTATATTGATGTTATTGATTGATTATTATTGAATGCGGGAATCGGGCACTCTTGTTGCTGATCTCCCAATTGATTGATTGATTGATTGATGATTGATGATTATGGAGTCTTGGTATGTGTGTGCCACCTCTCGGGCAGCATCGGGCTGTCGGGTTGATAACGGCATGACTGCCATAGGCTACCCCCAGCTCGCATGACGGAGGTGTCATGGAGGGAGGGGCTAGTGAGGTACCTCGGGTGCGTGAGTAATGGGGAGTTATAAGAAGAACGGTTGAGATCGTGATGGCGTTTGGAGCTACACCAAATAGAGTATCCTTATTGATTGGTTATATAGTTATGTGAGGATATCATTATTTATGTTGTTGTGTGTTTTGATAGCATTATTTATGTTGTTGTGTGTTTACTTGCTCAAAGGACTAAATCCAAGGAGCGTAGTGAATACTGTCGAGATCTATCGGATCCTCACTGGGCTTATGTATATAAGCTCACTCTCTATTATTGCATGTTTTCAGGTGTACTTTCACAAGATTACGGGTACGTGCCTCCTGAAGAGGAGAATGTGGAAAACGTGCCTTTCGTGGATGAGTCATATGTCCCTGAGTCTTATCCATGATTCTATATTGTTAAACGTCATGTATATTAGCTTAATGGACTTTTATATGCTTTACGTTTCGTAGTGTAATAGTTGTTGAAAAGATAATGATCTAAATGATGTTAATTTAATGGCTTTCTTTTGTCTATGATTAAGTTGTAAATGTGTCTCAACTTACTTTTGAAATGTATGATAAAGTTGAGGTATTGTATGTCATGTTGGAACGGAGGCGTATAACGAGGATGTTTTATTGTATAATATGGTTGTGTCGTATGTTGTTGTTGTATTGAGGAATTACGGGATGTATGATGTTTTATGAGGTTGGTTTAGAACCTCGGAAATCTGTTTACTGTCGTTATGCCGCCGAAATTCCGTTGCGTCCTGACTGATTATAGGTGGGGTCGAGTTGGGGCGTGACAATCACCATTCCCGTAAGTTTTGGAATTTGTTTCAAATTAATAGAAATATTCTTTTTTTTTTTAAAGAAAATATATTTTTCTGGAATTAGTTGGATTGTCTCCTGACAGGGCACATATTTCGCCAAAGTTAACAAGCAAGGCGTTGTAGAGGAGGAAACGAGGCAAAAGATTGACATATAGAAGGAAATTGATTTACTACAATTCCATTAGTTTAAATGGAGAAGATTATTAGAATGTTAATTTTGAAATGAATTATCGAGATTCAATTTTAAAATGAATATAAATTTGAATGAGTGATTTGAAACACAAAAATGTATAGTGGCCGATTAAACAATTTACCCTATTGGTTTAGTCATTTTTTTTGGGTAGGATATTGGTTTAGTCAATTGACATGCAAAATTGTGCTTAGTTAACAAGTTTAATATTGTATACCCAGTCGACAACCAAGTGAACAGAAAAGTGGATAAAATGTTCCGTGGCGGGATGTTCAAGTGATAATTGAATCACATATATGTGCCAATGGCGATTTTGTCTAGTGGTATGTTTATCCAGTGATGGACTCAAGTACTTAGGATCAAGGTATATACTACAGGAATTTGGAGTTAAGAGTTAATAATTGGGAGTTGAAAAAACTCGTTTATGAATAAATTATCTAAGTACATTATAGCAATTAGAAAGAAATTAGCATTAAAACATATAACAACTATAAAAATATCGGCACTAAAACAAATATAAAGTCTTTGTAAATAGAAAAAGTACATTTTAAACTTATCCCGACGTGACTTTATCTTTTGAAATTGTTCAATAATCAACTCATTATCAATACTATTAAATACATCTCTCTATATATAAGTTATCAATCAATCATTTATCTAAACATATTACATTTTTAGAAATTTATCCATTAATTCAAAAACCAATAACCTACATATAAAAATAACAATTATATCAATTCTTGAATGCACAAGCTCAATTAGCTAAAAATTGTCCATGAATAAACATATGCAGAACATGAAGACAAACATATACACAGTGATCAATTCATAAACCAAAAACTTAACATACAAAATTAAGATACATTTTTATCTCTATATGCTACTGTAATCAATTAAAATAAACTATATAAAAATAACAATTACATCAATTAAAATAAATATATAAAAATAATATATGTAAATTAAAACAATGAACAACAATAACAACATATGCATACTAGGTGCAGACAGATGGTGGTCACTCTTCTTTTTTTTTTTTTAAATAAAAATTAGGAAATTACAAAAATATGAGGTTGTGTATTTTTTTTAAAACAAAAAATAGAAAATTACGAAAATGTCAACATGTGCACATGCACATGCTGGAGTGGCTTTAGGTCCACCACTGTGTTTATATTTTTTTTAAAACAAAAAATAAAAAATTACGAAAATGTCAACATGTGCACATGCACATGCTGGAGTGGCTTTAGGTCCACCACTGTGTTTATATTTTTAGATGTGAAAGGTCCTGAAATTGTTTTCCAAACTGTCTAACATCATTTGAAAATAATTAAAAATTAGCTTAGGCCTTCTTTTGAAAAACAATGGAAGTAGATGATTGCAAGGTTGTCAACACAATTGCTTCAACAGAATAGTGTTCCATTTCTTTGGAGAATTTATGTTCCAACCGACGATAGTGAACATCAAGGGAGATGTAGCTTTCTTCTCCCTTCTGCTTCTCTTTCCTTTAACTTTTGGTTGGGGAGAGAAAGCAGGGGTTCAAAAGCAGGGGGTCAAAATTCTCCTCAATTCCTAACTCTACTTTTCCCCAAGGACCCAGACTTGGATTACTGGAATGTCCTGACCCACGTATGAAATAGTTAATTCGGACCGACAAAAGAAATTCTCATGATAATTTAAAAATTAGATTAGAATTAGAGTTGAGATGATTTAGTGTTTACATTTATTTAAGATAATGCGAGTATAATAGTCCTTAAAGTGAATTAAATTTTTTTAAAACATTGTGAGTAATACAAAATTTGTGCACCGAATTCATCTTTTCGTGAAATATCTAAATACAATCAGTCAAGCTCTTCTAAGTATCATATCAAGTTGTCATTAACTGAATCATAAAACAATACTAGCACAAGAGATGAAAACGTCATTCTAAACACCACATTCTGCAAACTAAATGAGATGATCCATATCATATGTGGCACGTAACTAGTGATTAAAACCTCCATTATGGTTTTTTTTTTTTTTTTTTGTCGGTAAAACTACCTTTATGTTGAAAATCTGGCCCCGCTAGAAATTAGCATCTTAGATAAGCCTAATTTGTGTCACAGCCACCGACTCTGATTCCAATATTGACGTAAAGTGAGGTATCTTTCGTTTGGAACTTTGGATTATAGCTCAATAAAATATAATTAAGACTCTTTGCTATATATACTTACCGACTGATCAAGATGATTACAACAACTTTTCAACGCCTTGAAATGAAGCTGACGCAGGGCTCAGGGTGCCGGGCGGAGGTTGAGATTCAATAATAATATAATGGTTGGTTTTTCTTTTTAATAGTTAAAAAATAGATGAGAGCAGAAGAAAGGTAGGGGCCGGGGCAAAAAAAAATGACGCAAGAAGGTACATTGGTTTCTTATTTATTTATTGCAAAATAGATATGTACGGCCTAAGACATTAATCAATGCAAACGATGTTAAAGTCATTGTGTACAAAAAAAACCAATTCTAGGAAAAGATTACAAGATCAATCTAGGAGAAAGGAATTTATTTCGCATGGTTAGTTTGTCGACACACAAATCTAAAAGTATGGTCACAAATAGAGGATAAAACAGAACGAGAGTTTTGCGCAATGAATTGTTTTTTAATACATGGTTATGGTTGGAGATCAATCATAGTTTTCTAGAATAACAAACAAATAATATAAAATTGGAAACTGTTATAATCAGATTGTAATTAGTAAGAATGATAATGAGTAGGGTTTAAATTCGAATATGACGGGTATTTGACTCGATTATAAATTCGTTTATCAAATCGATAGAGTATCTGTTAGGATTTAATTTTTATAAATGATTATCGACGAGTAGTCCGATAAGGTTTGGTAATAGTAATTTAAAAAAATTCAAAACCCGAAAACTTGATTAGTAATTTAGTAAAAATAAATTAATAAAAATATTTATATATTTACATACATATACAAATAATATATTATTTAAGAAAAAATATTTTTTTAATATTGGTCCAAGAATAATAATTATGGGCTATAGCTCAAATCTTATTATCAGTTGTTAATCATCATAATTTAGGTTTACATATTTTTTTTTATCTAATTCAAATAACACAATCACTCAATTGCTGAATAATTCAAACGAAAATAATAATTTACAATTGTGACAAGTACTTTATATTTTTTTTTCCTCAGGTTATTTTATATTATTATGGAAAGATGATAACTTCTCAGCATAAAGATTTTGTTGAATGTTTCTAGTAAGTTTAAATTTGTTTATAGACAAGAAATTTAATTTTTTTTTAATCCATTGCAATTTGTTATTATTTTAGGACTTCTTTTTATTTCTTTTAAAAACTTTTTAAGTTTTTTTTTAAAAAAATTATTTTTTTATTTATTAACGGGTCAGGTCGAGTACTTACGAGTTTTTAAATATTTAACGAGTTTGGATTTGGTAAGCAAAATTTAAACCCGTCGGGTTACTATCACGAATTTGATAAAATATAATTTAAACTGATTCAAATTTAATTTTATAAATTTTAACAGGTATCCGACCCGTTATCATTCTTAGTAATTGATTTCTTAGAACCCCACGGTAAGAATAGTGTTTTTTTTTAAATTTTATTTAAAGAATCGTGTTAGGATTGGAAGGAATCAAATGTCTCATCAGTCCTTGCATGCACACCAGCCTTTACTAGAAGACTAGTTGCACGATTGCGAAATCACAACCACTTCTTTTGTTCTCTTCTGTAATTCACAATAAATTTGATTTAACAAATTGGTCAAACTAATTTTGCAGTTTTGGCAGATAACAATATTTCTTCCTTCATTGCAATTAACTTTTATTTTCTTTTGCCAGAAAGGAGATGCTTTTAAACATAGATAGTTCAACTGCAAACTCTTTTTTTTTTTTTTTTGGGTTAGAACGAACATTTTGTTAATCCAAAAGAACCTTGTATTACAAAATTAGTTTGGTGGTAGATTAGAATACCAATTAAGAAGAAGAAAGCAGTTTCGAAATTTTCTACAATTCAATTGGCTATTATATTTTCTATCCTTCGAACAAGGAAGAAAGTTGCCTAAAGAACTCGCAGACCAAGTGTTTTGGATGTCCTTCTCCACTATGAAAGAGATCATCAATCACAGAATTAAACGAGAAACTTCATATATAACGATAATTTAATCTACGAAATTTTTTCTAAACATGAATCAAAAAAATGGAACCTCTTTCGCATTTTGATTGAAATATTCTTGTGATCAACAGTCGAATGTTCTCGCTATGATTATGGGTTTTATGTGTCGAATATATATTTCATGTGTCACAATTAAATCAATCGAGATGAATCAATTGTCGAAGAAAAGATAAATTCCTGATCGTTTCCCTCGAATGAAGAGACATAAGGTACTTGCGGACCTTACCGTTCCCATACTGAACAAATGGTCACATAATCATTTGGAAAAATAATACATACCTAGGAGGAGTGGACGACTTTTATTTTGGACTTATTGACTACTGAAATAACGTTAGCAACAATAATTCGATGGTTTAATAATTATCAGCATTGACGTGTCTTGTGTTCATATTCACATCCAGAAAACCTTTGCAGTTTTTCCACCGTCACTAATGTTTCGATGTGAGTGACGATGTTGGAAGATTGAAAGCGTGAACTCAACTATCATTATAAGAAGCCAAAGGTTTATGCTATCACTTAATAATGTTTTTTTTGTCAGACTATCACTTAATAATGGCTAATACTGTTTTGTATCTCATACACAACGTTGTCTTGATTTGCCAATTAGAAGTGCGTTTTGTGTCAACACATTCTGCCTAAAAAGATGTGAAAACCATACTTCGTTTTCATATAATATTGAAACATCTTACAAATTCAAGAGCCATAGGTCTTCGAAAACTTCGAGTGGAGCATTGCCTTTATATGCACGTAGAATTCATGTTTGTTGATGTTGGACATTCAACGTTGTCGAGCGCAAGTGTGACTCTATCACTGTAGTCCATATAAGGGTCAATTTGCTAATTGTGAAACTTTAGTCGTTAGGATCTAAAATTTTTAGCGGTAGAACTTTGATTAAAATTGTTGTTGAGAAGTAATGTTCACTGTCAGTGAACTTGCTTGATCCATTATAAGAAAAGTACTATAAAAGTGTGTGCGAGTTGTGAAAGTGACCAAAGAGGACACTCATTAAGGCCAAACGTGTGGATTCTTATATATTTTGATCATAATGTTGGACTTCTAAAATATGGAGGGTAGTTTTGCGCGAGAAAACAAAAGAAAAAAGAAAAACAATTTTCGCATGATGTAAAAACAGTTTCGTGAAATTTTTTTTTTTGACAAACTCCGATTTGGAGCTTCTTATTTTTTAAGGCAATGATTAGTATGTGGGAATGAATTGCAGTGGAATAACATTCATAATTCTATTTAATTCTTATGTTTGGTACGAGGGAATGGACTTGGGAATCTCATTACTAAGGGAATCCCATTCCCACATACATGTGAATAGTCATTCCAGATCAAATACATGAGAATAGCCAATTCCCATGCGTTTGAGAATAAACTTTATTATCATACCCCTATATAACATAACTTTTATAAATAATTTATTTTACAATAATAATAATAATTAAAAAATATAATAATAATTATTATAAAAATAATAATAATTATTATTATGAAAATAAAAATAAAAACAAAAATAAAAAATAATAATAGTGGTTAAATAATAATAATAAAAAATATAATAATATTATTATGAAAATAATAATTATTATTATAAAAATAAAAATAAAAATGATAATTATTATTATTATTATAAATAATAATAATAATAATAATAATAATAATAATAATAAATAAATAAATAAATAAAAATAATAAAATAATAATAATAATAGTGATTAAAATAATAATAAAAAATACTAATAATAATAATGATAAAAATAAAAATAAAAATAATACCAATATAATAATGATAATAATAATAATATTAATAATAATTGTTGTTGTTGTTATTATTATTTTAATTTTAATTTTAATTTTGTTAATAATAGTAATTATTATTATTATTATTATTATTATTATTATTATTATTATAATAATTTATTGATATTATTATTATTATTATTATTTAATATTTAATATTTATTATTTTTATTTTGTTATTATTATTATTATTTATGTTTTTATTCTTTACGGTTATGTTTATATTTATTCTTATTTTTAATACTATAATAATAAAAGGGCAATCTTGTCATATTATACAAATCATTCATATTACTACTCTTAATTCTTATTAGAGCATACCAAACATGTTTTCTCATTCTCAAGTTCATTCCATTCTCAGTTTCATTTCATTCATTGGCTCATTGTATTTCTACCCAAATTCATTCCAGTGTACCAATCGCTACCCAACTTTTTTTGTTAGGCTTTTATCTAAAAGTCTTTCCAAAAAATGGGCAAAATAAATTAATTTCAACTTTTAAACTAACAAAAAATACTTTTAAGTGTATAAACGTATTGAGGATTGTAAGCTAAAATTGAGCTGCATTGGGATCAGTTATGCTTTAGTTTGATACAATGTCTTTTCATTGAATATTTACATTGCAAATCATTTTTGCTGATGGCTTTGAACAAGTAAAAGCAAATATCTGATAGCCTTTTTAAATGTTTTGACGATTGTAGCATAACAATAGCTGTTTGATTGCTTTTTTCACTGATTCTTTTCCTTATTCTTTTTTGCTTTCTTTTTGTACAAAATGAGGTCAAATGTATCATAAATTATTAGAGGGACCTCTCTAAAAGCAGCGAAGATTTTACTTTCTCAAGGAAATATGTAATACATGCATTTACATGAGCATTAAACACATTTGACTAAGCGAACCATATGAATTGAAAATAACGACTGGAAAACACTTCCATCTTTAATTGGGTTAATATCACTGAATCAATAAATGACACATCGTCAGAGACACGTGTAGTCGAAAGTTTAGATACATTAGATTTTAATTAAAGGTTCACCTAAAGTTATAAGTGTTCTCATTGCTAGAGTCCTAATTTGGCCATTACACATTGTTCTAGAGAAATGCAAACGTGATTGCCGATTGACTTGCTAAGCAAGTTAGGCAAAGTGTTCTTGATCAAAATTGGAAGTCTAATCCTTCTATGGATCATGTTAATCTGGTCCATAGCACTTTAATATCATCTGGAATCGGATTATGTTTTTTCGAGGGTAAATATCACAAATAGTCTTCAATGTTTATTTTTAATTTTAATTTTATCCCTATTATTTCAAAAGTGACGCTTTTAGTCTCTAATATTTATAATTTTTTCAGTTTATCTTATTGTTTCAAAGTGATACACTTAATCTCTAAAGTTTATAAAAAGGTTTAATTTAGTCCCTAATGTTTTCACTTTTTTTTTTCTAATTTAATCTCCAAAATTTCATGTACTAGTCACAATTGAAATCTCACGCAAGGATTAAACTAAATTTTTTTACAAATTTTGGAACTAAATGCATTATTTTTGAAATAATAGGGATGAAATTGAAGTAAAATATAAACATTAGGGACTAAATTGAAACTCTTCGCAATTTTTAGGGATAAACGTGTCACTTTTAAAATAATGAGAACTAAATTGAAAAAAAGTGTAAACATTGAAAACTATTTATGAGATTTGCCCCATTTTGATGAATGAAATTTTTTTTTAATGACCAAAAAAAAAATCGTATGTTGTTTTATAGTTGCAATAATGTCATACGAGCTTTAAAATTAACCCGCACTTGACTGGCTAGTGCGCTTTCCTCGAACACATTTATGTTATTAGTTGAATCTTTACATTGATACCCGTTGTGCTAACCCGAATGCAATTCCAGGAAATTCGTTCTTATTTTAAGCTTTGAGCATATTTAAGTGAAATTTCATCATTCCTCGATGAGTTTGGTTTCTTTTTTTTTTTCTTTAGCATCCGAGAGTTGAATAAAATGATCTGATAATGATTCACTATGACCAAAGTTCAAAGTTTGAACTTATTTATTTCATCATAAATATTGTCTAATTATTGACCTATCTAAAATATACATTAAAACACACCACGACATTATGAGATTTGTATTTTTAGAGTAAATTTTTTATTATCACAAAAAAAGAAAACGTGATTTTTTTGTTTTTCTAAATAAGCAAGGTATGACCCAGAGACAACCTACTGCGAGTTGATGAAAAGCAGCTATCGCAACAGCTAGAATATGTTATGTAAAAGCTAATATAATTTGCTCAAAACCTTTTTCTTTCTTGCCAAATAATTTACTCAAACCGAAGAGCCCACTATTTTTAGCCAACCATAAAATAAATTGTTTGTGTTAAAGCATAGCCAAGACAATTATTGATGGAAAACAGAAGATTAGAAAAAGAAAAAAAAAAAATGCCCCCCACAGACAAGAGTCTCGATTTTCCGTGTTTGCCGAAACTTCAAACCTTTTGTTTAATCGCTATCACTTATCTACTAACTCATTATTTTAATAAATTGACAAGATTACTCTTTCTGTTCACAATTTAAACAAGACTTTTTTGTTCTTTAAACAAACGTTATTTTTAATAGTGATCAGAAGCACCTCTCTCGTTTATGTTATCTTTAGAGCAGTTGTCTTTGAAGCCGTACTTTATTCTTAATTCAAAAGATATATTAAAGTTTCTTAAAGAACATGTCCTTCAACATGGTCAATTTCTTGCATTATTCTTTCGTTCATCGTGGCTTTGGGACTAGAAAATAGTACCAAACTCTACTGCTGACACAATTGTCTATCCCTTGTGCTCTTGAATCCAAGTATGGAAAATGCTTCAATATAGTAAAAAAAAATAAAATTGCGAAATAACTTTAATTATAAATTCAATGGGCTTGCAATTACAAATTAACAACCTTTTGCAGATACAACTAGCTGGCAACAGCATGTATTTGCCCATTTGAACAGGGTTAAACTAGAAGCTATATATACAAGTAATCTTGGACAACCACCTTGTAAAACTACTCTACAACAGCCAAAGTAGAATGAATCATGTTGACTTTTAACACTCGTTGATGTTTTCTATATATATGGTGCCTTTCTACAAGACCGCACAGATTTCTACATTTTCGTTTACCAAATCAAATCAATGTACACGAACTGGTGACCTTTGAAGCTCTTCCCTACCCTATATATACCTATTCTGAGGGGACCCAACAACAAACACAATAGCAAACGTAACACACCCTCACCACGTCCCCACCCCCCCCCCCCCCTGCCCCCCCACGTCCACCCCAATATATACGTCCATATAACCCCATCAAGCCTTTCCTTGTACGACAAAAACCCACCCACCCACCCACCACCCACACGGCCGCAAAATCACCCGCAACCCAAACCTTTGTTTCAAAAGATATTTCACACTTCCCCCTAGAGGCCTAAACCCATAGCCACTCGGTAATCCATACACACACAGGCACATAGTGAGCTAAGTCTATGGCCATGGGCTTAGTTCGTTTTCTAGTTCAAATTTTCATATATTTTATAGTAATGTTGATGCAGTCAAGTTCATGCTTGTCTTTAAAGCAATCAGTTGTGTTGCCACTCGTGGCGAAGCAAATACCATCTGGTGCCATGCCAAAGCCACCTAACAAGCTATCTTTTCACCATAATGTTTCTTTAACGGTTTCAATCACTGTTGGGTCGCCTCCACAGCAAGTTACCATGGTTCTTGATACAGGGAGTGAGCTTTCATGGCTACACTGCAAGAAAACACCAAGCACACCTCTTGCATTCAACCCAATGCTTTCTTCTTCTTACACTCCTATTCCATGCTCCTCTCCCATTTGCAAGACCCGGACCCGAGACTTTTCCATACCTGTTTCATGCGACCCGAAAAACCTCTGCCATGCTGTTTTGTCCTATGCTGATGCTTCCTCAGTTGAAGGGAATTTGGCAGCTGATACTTTCCGGGTTGACAATTCGGCTTTGCCCCGGATGGTATTCGGGTGCATGGATTCGGGTTCAAGTTCAAACCCGGAAGACGCTAGAACAACCGGGCTGATAGGCATGAACCAGGGCTCCTTATCTTTCGTTTCGCAAATGGGTTTTGGGAAGTTCTCGTATTGCATCTCGGGTCGGGACTCTTCGGGCGTGTTACTATTCGGGGAGGCGAATTTTCCTTGGCTTAGGCCTTTAAACTACACACCGTTGGTTAAAATGTCAACCCCATTACCATATTTTGATCGGGTCGCGTACACAGTTCAACTCGAAGGTATAAAAGTTGCGGGTACGGTTTTACCCTTACCCAAATCCGTGTTTGTACCCGACCACACCGGGGCGGGTCAAACCATGGTTGACTCGGGTACCCAATTTACCTTCCTACTTGGCCCGGTTTATAATGCATTGAAAAATGAATTTTTGAAGCAAACAAAAGGTGTGCTAAGGCCATTGGGTGATCCAAATTTTGTTTTTCAAGGGGCTATGGATTTGTGCTATAGAATTGAGCTAAGTAGGACAATTTTGCCACCATTGCCAAGTATAAATTTGATGTTTCAAGGGGTTGAAATGAGTGTGGCTGGTGAAAAACTATTGTACAAAGCGCCTGGTGCCACAAGAGGTGGTGATGCTATATATTGTTTCACTTTTGGGAACTCAGATTTGTTAGGCATTGAGGCATTTGTCATTGGGCACCATCATCAGCAAAATTTATGGATGGAGTTTGATCTTGCAAAATCTAGAGTTGGATTAGCTGAGGTTAGGTGTGATTTAGCAAGTCAAAGATTAGGATTGGGCCACTAGATTTCTTCTTGTTTCTTGGGATTTATTTCAATCATGTTAGGCTTCTAACTTTAATTGTGGTTTAAATTTAGAGGTCCTACATGATCTCCTTCGATTACAATTTGTACTTCGGAAAGTTTTAGTTTTTTCTTTTCTATTGTTTATTTTTTGGAGGTTTTTTGTGCTCAAAACGTTACTTCATTTGAAAGAAGTATAGTCTAAATTAACCAAATATAAAATTTATTGAGATTGACTCTAAAAAAATTACCATAATTCAGATTCGAGAAAGAAGGAAATCTCCCGATGTTTTTAGTGTTTTAAGTTTTCCCTTTTTGGTCGTTTTCCTGTTTATAAGTAATGGGATATGATTTTAGTTCCCACATTGTCCATCCATGGTTCTCTTCTTGTAGCCTGTACCTCGAGGTGGCCCATTGATCGGACACTGCTGGTTTTGTAAAGACAGAAGCTTCGCTCTAAAAATGGATATTGTGAAGATCTTGTATGTTTCTTGAGATTCGTAATTATTTGTATTGCCAGTCAATTATTTAGATATCAGTCAACTCTTTTATGTTTTGGAAAATGTTTCCTTCCAGTGTTATGTTATAGTAGGGACAAATTTAGAAATTCTTTTTATGTGAATTAAAATATATAATTTTTTAATTAGATGAGTAATTTTTTTTTTAATGAGAATTAATTAATTTTTTGAATTAAAAATATATAATTTTTAAAAATAAATAAATAAATAAATTTTTTTAACCTTTTTTTAAACCAGTTAAAACTATAGCTCCTATTAATCCCCATTTATATCTGCCCCTAAATTGTAGGGACCAATTCTTTTATTTCTAAATCAAACTTTTTTAATTTTTAGACCGTATTGAAGTACAACGCTTGTGTTTCTTGAAGATCTTATGTAAATGGTTTGGTTTTATCTAGATGGTAATGATTATTCGTGGTGAGTGAGGATGCAAGTTGTGGCGAATAATGCATGGGATGTAGTGGAAAATCTGAGTGTGTTTTGTAGCATAGACCGAGGCATCATATGCCAGCTTGCGATTACAGAAGCCGCCAATGCATCCAATTTACACTATTTGACTTTTCTCTGCTCTTGTCAACATTATGAATCCTCACTTTTCTCCTCTTTAGAATTGACCAAAATTAAAAAACAAAAGAATAGTCTTAAGAATAATTTCCATGAGAGTGACATTTGATTTAGGTGTTAGAAATGGAAACGCGAGGATGAGAAATACACATGACTCTCTAATAATTTATTAAAAGTATATAATGTTTTTTTTTGTGGTATCATAATTTTTTTATAATCTTCATGTGATTTTTTATATTAAGCATACGTGCTCTAATCTCATATTTTTGTGAAAAAGTCCAATAGAAGTTGCAAAAAAAAATGCTATTAATTATTATTTTTTCTTTTTCTCTTTTGTTTACTATATATATTCTTTTTTACAGCAAGGTAAGGTAAGGTGGGTTAGGGGTGACCGGAGGGAGGGTGTGTTCGGTTTGCAAGAGTGGGAACTAATATCGTCATATTATTATAAATTGAGAATAAAAATTTTTAAAAAAAATTAAGAACCCGTATTATAATTGAGGGATTTTGCTAAAAAATATAAAGACGTTCAGAATATTCCCTTCACAAAATTGTAAATTTCACAAAAATATATGTTTACGCGTCATAAATAAACGTGAGTCACACAACATGTTTGTAAGCCTGTGAAGAGATTTGGCCGTAAGAATTGTCAGCAAAGTTTAGAAAAGGAGCTTTGGAGTTGGGATGACCTTAACGTTTGCAAGCCACATATTTTGAGACCACCACAACTATCACTTTCTTTTCTTCCTAGATTCTTGGTGGCATTCACAGAGCTGTGTGTGAATCTAAATTACCAGAAAGTACATAGACCCGGGGGGCAGTGGGGGGGGGGGGGGGGGGGTGGGGGCCTGTGAAGGAGATAAGTGTTGTTGTTTCAGACCACGTGTACCTGAGTACTTAATGCAATTTGCACTGCTACTCGTTTAGATTCTCCAATTGTACAGCTGTGGGGTTTGACAACACAGTCCAATAAGATCTTTGTTTTCGCAGTTTACAAGACAAACCTCGCTCATATATATATATGTACGTCTTCCTAGGTGGGACCTCTTTTTATTTTATTTATTTAATTACACTTGTGGTAAAAACATACCCATCCATCACTGTCTGACACATTTTGCTGATGGGTCTCCTCTTTGTGCCTGTTTCTTTTTTTATTTGTCAACTGGAGAACTTATATTAACAAAGAAAAACAATATACGAAAAATAAGCCATCATAGTCTAAGAAAGAAAAATACATATTACCAAAAAAGTGACAAACGGGACATGCAATCCCATAGGAAGCTATAACTCACTGGGAACTCTAAAATCTGTTGAAACAATAGAGTCCAAGTAAGAAAGTGGTGAAGACGCAGTCCACGAATTCTAAAAGCAATACCAGATTTTGTGGTCAGAAAATACGGTGAGAGAACAAAGAGCAGCAAATGCCTTCGCCGGAAAGAAAAACATAACAAACAACAAGCCATAACTATTGGAAGAAATAAACCCAACTATATCACCTCCTTCAACGAACAGGAAAAGCAAAAGGGGACACCAAAAGAAACAGATCTGGATTGAGGAAGATCCAAAGCCAAGATCTAATAGTATAAACTAACAAAAAAAACTAAAACTAACAAGACAAAAAAACCAACACCAATAACATTTGGGCTTTTCTTCAGGTTGTATAGCATTAGTAGTTGTGGTTATTATAATGGGCTCAACTAACATGGTCCTCATGGGTATTCTTATAATGTTAGAAAATTCTTTCATTTGCTAGCGTCGGATAATACCGTATATCTATAAGAGTAAAATTCACTGCATGTTAAACCTACACTTTATTAAGTGTGTCGGTGAGACTCAGTGCTAGATAAGAATCTTACCCATTAGTGCTTTGCTTTATTTTTATGAATAAAAATTAGTTTTTCGTATAAGTTAGTTAGTACCAACCAAAAAACAAAAAGAATAAGTTAGTTAGTGGTTAAGAATCCAATTTTTTAAAATTTGGTTGTGGGGGAAAATCTTATGATGATGTGAGAGATTTTTTATTTTTTGTTTTTTTGTTTTTGGTAAATTGAAGTATGATTTTAATAACATAGTTACAAACAACTACAGATTTTAGTCTAATCTTGTAGGTTCGATATCTGACTTAAGTAGGCAATTCAAGTGAAGAGGGATACTAGACATTCAATTCTCTTGTAAATTACCATTTAAGAATAGTGTTAACACAAGGTAGAGAATTTAATCCAAATCTCAGCAATTATATTTTATCAACATTAGTGGTATGACTCTCATTTTAAGTGTGAGAGGTTTCAAGATCAATTCTCAGAATCAACATCTTAAGTAATGTATTATTGGCTTATAAGCCTTCCTTAAAAAAAAAAAAAATATATATATATATATATATATATATATATTCCCTTTATCACGGAAAAACAAAATGCTCCAATTTTATATATGACATTTTTCTTTTGAGAAGTCAAATTTATCAGCAATTTCAACATATGCAGAATAAAATGGAAAAGAAAAACACAAAATCTTTACACACAAACCAACATTCCAAAAGTAGCCAAACCTAAAAGCAATTAGTAAGGCCCCATCATTTTTGGGCTTTCTCAAGCATCTCCTGGACTAGCAAGTAACGTAGGTCAGTTCTTATATCCACTTTGATACGCTATTGGAGATTGTAGGTCAACAATAGTCTTGGCCCAGTATTAATTACCCAACGAGGCCCAGGTATTGTACTCGCGATTATTTACTTAATTTCTCTAACCTAAACCACAAACTAAATGTACTCGTGATTTATTCAGCGGTAAAGAGATCAATTTTAAGACCTTACAAGTATGAGTCGTACCGCTTCATAATATATGCTGATTAGTTGGTCAATTAGTATGTTCGATTGTTTGTTCTACTACAGTTGCGTTTGATCCAATATCGTGAATGTTCAAAAGTACGTTTGGACTTCAATTATGACGTTTGGAAGCGTTTTGACCAATCAAACTTGTGGTTGCATTTGAGCCACAAAAGTAAGGAAGCATAATGGTGAAGCACGACTTTAGTGTAATATGCATTGGCTAAAAATGGGACACTTAATTGCAAATGGTGTCAATCATGCTCATGTAACATGTGAAAAATCACACCATCTTAAAGCAAAAGCAAATGTGATTTATAAAAATGCTTGTGATGTGACAATCATGGTTCTAACATCTAGTTACAAGTTGGAACTATGTAACTTGGTTTTTATGGTGTTGTTAATTTCATCCTTGGACTTTTATCCTTGTTTTTTGTCGCTTGAATTGGTTGTTGGTCTTTATGTCTGGAGATGACCTATGAACTTGTGACCTCAAGAATAAGACCCTTACCAACCCAAAAGAAATTCCATGAAAAATATGTCATTTTCATCTCTCCTTGGTGAGGTAACTGGAATCGCATTAAGACTTGTTTTTTTAATGTCATTAATTACACAAATATACTACAATGGATGTGTCTAATAATTTCCATGTTTGATCTTCGTATTTTGTTAATTATTACTATTTACCTATGGTGTAGTCTAACATGTTTATCTAATATGAGAAACTTCTTCAAAACGGGGATGTTCAGGGTCCACGTGCTAGAAATCAAATTGTAGAGCCTGGAACATTTTTTAGCTTAGCCCTCTAATATGAAATATTCCACAATGCATAATTTGTTATAAGACCAACTCCAGCATGCTCTTTACAATGAAATATTCCACAATGCACATTGCAGTGTGACTCTTTACAGCTCTAATAGACTCTCTATTAGGGACTCTTTAAAATCTTATGTTTCCTCAATAATTATTAAAGTGACACTAAAATATGAATTTCCTAGAAATAAAAGTCCGTTTATTTGACTCCCTATTATAAGATAAAAATAGAGAGGTCAACGGAGTTACCGCGAATAGGAAGAGTTTTTGGTGGTGATTATGCTGAAGGCCATTTGATTAGACACCAACCAGAGCTATTTATCTTTATTCAAACAATTTAGAAGATTAAGTAAACTCTTGTGGCATATGGTTATATAGTTTGTAAGGAAAGAAAGGAAAAATTTCACATTTAGTCTCTATTATTTATAGAAAAATTTAGTTTAGTCCCTATTGTTTAAAATATCTCAATTTAGTCTTTATTATTTTCCTAAAAAATTTAATTTCGTCCCTATTGTTTTCAAAAAATTTCAAATTCATCTCTATTGTTTCTAAAAAAAAATCAATTTAGTTTTTGAATATTTGAAACTTTAAAAAAATAATAGGGACGAAATTGAAACTTTTAAAAAATAATATGGACAAAATTAAACTTTTTAGGAAATAATAGGGACTAAATTAAGACATTTTAAATAATAGAGACGAAATTAAAACTTTTGATGAAACAATAAGGATTAGATTGAGATATTTTAAATAATAAGGACTAAACTGAGACATTTTATAAATAATAGAGACTAAATATAAAATTTTCCAGGAAAGAAAATTGAAGTTGAAAACCATGCACTGAACAGGCTTTGCCAGTTTCCATCTGTGAAAATCAGTTTCCTTTCATTTGTGGATATGTTTTTTTTTTTTTTTAAAAAAGAGAAACTAAATATGATAATTTAAAATAGTTTCTGAAAAAAAGGCAAAATCCGAAATGTTCTTGAGACAAACACAAACACAATGTTCTCAATTTGTACAGTGACTCGTTGTAGCTAAAATGTCTTTAAATTCGAACTTATACCCTTCAATTATAAATAATACTTGGTCTTTGACTAACCTAGAGCGTGCTATTGCATCACAGGATTAAACCTTGAGGCGGATTCAATCTAGATATCTAAAATGAGTTTTTCATTATATGAAAATAATCAGAAATTTTTTTAAAAAAACAGAGAAAAAGCGTGATTGAAATGTGAAGGTAAAAGTGAAACTACACAAAACCTCCTGACCATTAAAATCAAATGGAAAAGAATGGCAGAGATCGAATTTGAATATTTGCTCGACGGAGGGAATATTCAGTCGAACAACTCCCGATTCCGATATCAATTCGGTCCCCATCCGAATTTGAGGAGGATACTCCCAAGTTGTGACTCATTTGATCACAAACTCAGTGGTTTATAATAGCTCCTTCACACTTCTTTTGAAAGATTGAAGAGATATTCTCTCACGACACGAACATTATAAGTTTTTTCATGTTTTTGAAAAAACAAACAAATATGCAAATTGACTCGCCAACTATGGAATTAATCAAAGTTTGGATTGCAATATCTTAACTCACCTCCCGCATCAACTACTTCTCCGTAGAAAAAGATAGAGTGGGAGAATTCATCCCTAAACTAGTCAATATTTAGTATAGGACATTAACCTTCCCCTTTAAAAAAAAAAAAATGACATGCGCAAATTTGTTATTCGGTCCAAATCCAGTGAATTAGCTGACTCACATCCATCGTTTCTATAAGATAGTGGCAGGCCATAGTTCATCAATGTCCCATGTATAATGAATGGGATGTACCAAAAAGTCCGATGTTGTACAACTGTAACGGGTTAATTTATTAGTGGAGTGTTTGAAATTTGGACAAAAGACTTGTTCATATTTTAAATTTAAATCAGTGAAGAAGTTAATTTTTTGAATCAGCGCAAATATGTATTGTATTTGATTAATCTAAATCATGTCTCTCCCAAATAGAATTATATGTCTGAAATTTAACATCCCTTACATGAATATAAAGTCTTCCTAGAAAAATTCCCGTCGTTAAAGAAAAAAGAAGCATGAAACCATGCCTGATATGAATTTTGGGTCAGTCCAAATAAGTATTATGCCTTGTTAACATGAGCTATGTCTCTTTTAAATAAAATTGAAAATTTAACGCCTTAACATGAATCCGAAATTCTCCTAAAAGAATTCCCGTTATCAAATTAAAAATAAGATCCTATATGGTACAAGATCACAGTGTCTCTGGAGCAGAGAAATTAGAGGTCCCTCACCAATACTCACAACAGCTCTTTTGTCCCACATCTAAGTTCCTTAACATAATTCAGACACATCTCTAATGAGATAATGCTAAAAAAACAAAGGAAAGTGACCTTGCAAGCTTCAAACAGTATCGGATCAATGAATTGAAAAAGCAGTAGGGGACCCATTAGACCAAACCTTCATGTGAGCAATGGGGCCATTTGCCATTTGCCATTTGCCATTTGCCATTTGCCATGAATGGTCTACAAGGTTTTCAGACCATTTGATAGGACTATTGTCCCATGTTGATATTAATATAACAACCGCTCATGTATTACACGTTGGTATGTGCACATATGATCCCACACGGCTGCTCTTTTGATGTGACCATTGACCAGACTGGGATTATTCGTTCGGAAATGAATTTACTTATTACATTATTACGTCATAAACAAAATTCAATGTTAATAGATTAATAACACAGTTATTATGAGATGATCAATAATTTTAGATTTTGAAACTCTGTTCACTTTACAAGAAATTTGAAGAGTTGATTTTTTTCTTTTCTTTTTAATTAAGAGAAGTCTAACCGATATTAAAATTCATCGATCAATGGGGTTTAGTTGTGCCTAGTTGTCCCCTAACCATTCGATGGAAAACTTCGCCTCTTTTTGTCTTTCTACAAAATAGTAGCCAAAGTCACGAGCATTTGATCAACATAATATTCTCTCAAAGGTTGATCTAAGCCTAAGGTAGTTAGTCAATTTATACACATATTTAACTCACGATAGACATGCGAGATAAAAACAGTTAGCTTTAGGCCCACAAAGCGGTTCATGATAACTTGTCGACTTTGAGCTGAAAGTAGGACAGGACCCATTGGTCGCACCCTCTTTTCCATGATTCAGGAATTATTTGAGAGGATTTTGTTTGGAATAAAAACGTAATTTTAAATGAAGTTAGACAGTCGATGAGTGATATTTTAGTATTTTGGCAAAAAACTATCTTAAGATAACTTGTTAATAGTCGCAATCCTAGAGATTATCTTGATTACCGTGAGATTTATTGTGGTTTTCTTGAGAAATTTATTCCAATTTCTTTAAATATTTGAGAGATTGGTTTAAGAAAGTGTTGCACTCAAATTTTTCTTTCTCCTCGAAATTAGTTGTATTGCTTCGGGGTATGAAATAAAAAATTACAAATGATTCTAAGTAATGAAGTGAAATATTTGACCGGAACCAAAAGTGACGTTTGAAATTAAAACGTGATTTTAAATAGTGTTAGACATTCAATATGTAATTTTTAGCATTTTGACAAAAATTGTCATAGGTAAGTCGTAAGTCTTATTGAAAAAATAGGGATAATTTGTTGGAATATATATTTTTTTCATATCAAAAAATTAAAAATTTTAAGACTATCATATAAGATCCTAAATTACTCTATTTAACACTAATTAGTTTTAGGATGGGACCTCAAGTTTCTTAATATAGTATCAGAGTTAGACCCTTAGTTCAGTCGTATTCATCCACGTGTGACTCTTCTCGTTTCACTCACGCTAACTCACTTTCCTCATGTCAACTGATTCTTGCTCTAATACTATGTTAAGAAAGCCTGGGGTCCCATCTTAAAATCAATTGGACCAATTGGTACTAAGTGTAGTAGCACAAAATTTTATAAGGTGGCTTTAGAGTTTCTGATTTTTCGATGTACTTGGAAAGTATATTCAACACCTTTGATGACTTAAAATTAATTAATTGATGTGATCAAAGAAGTGCACAAAGTCAATGATGGGTCACACGTGGATGGATAATATAGGACCAATGCATCAACGTGCAAAGTTTGAAATAAGAATGGGTCACACGTGGATAGATAACATAGGACGAAGATCCAACTTTGATACCGTGTTAAGAAGTCTAGGGTCGTATCCTAACACCAATTTGTGCCAAGTAGGATAACCTAAGATTTTACAAGGT
This sequence comes from Ehretia macrophylla, assembly GCA_037974665.1. Lineage (NCBI taxonomy): Eukaryota > Viridiplantae > Streptophyta > Magnoliopsida > Boraginales > Ehretiaceae > Ehretia > Ehretia macrophylla. The sequence goes on along the minus strand of CM075769.1, from coordinate 48,570,044 downwards.
GGCCTTAGAATTTCTAATTTTTCGATGTGGGAGGAATGTATATTCCAACAAAATTCAAATTGGTTGCTAGTCCTAGTCGGAGATTACTGTGATCGCGCCGGTGATCCAACAAAGAGGCCCCTCTAATGTGACACACTCCTTCCCAATTATATGATCAACGAGATTAGTCGGTTAGAGAGCGATCAATTGAACATTGTTAAGATAACTAAGGTTTTATCATAAAATCAATTGGGATTAGATGGAGGAACCTAGGATCTTATAAGGTAGCCATAGAGTTTCTGATTTTTTGATATAAGACAAATATTATATTCTAACATTCATTCACATGTGTTACCTGATTTGAGAGGGGTTATACGTGAAAGATTAAATATATGTGATAGATAAACACACATAAAAGGTTGTTAAAAATTGTTACACGTGGATGAACAAGCGTAAAAGATGACACATACAGAAGATGAATAAGATTAGATCATAGACCAAGTTTTCATACAATGTTAAGATAACTAAAATTCTATCATAAAATTAATTGGTATTAAAAGAAGTAATCTAAAATCTTATAAAGTGGTCATAAATTTTATAATTTTTTAATATGAGATAATTATATATTCTAAATAACACCAGTGTATAGTTCTACAGCGGAGCATAGATGAATATGATTAGCGATGACGGTTCCTGCTCCTCCTTCCTCTGAATAGCATAAATGTGCCATAATTTATTCACAGTTAAGCTTTTGGACACAATCAAAGAAATGGACCATCTCCAGGAAAGTGTTGATTGTTGAATGTACCATAATTAAACTACACATTGAAGTCTTCATGATGCAACACCACACTGTTGAAGACTCGTGTCTTATCACCTACGTGTGAGTGAGTTTAAGGTGGACGGTGCCTTGCGCAAAGCTAAGCTACCTAAGGGACTACTTTGGCGTCTAGCCAACCTTTTCATACAGGAAATTATCTTCTCCCTTTGTGCTGTCTCTATCCATCAGCATCTCCCATGTTGTCCCCTCCTCTAGGTTTGAAAAAGCTAATCAAACCCCCAAATAATTACTGTTTACACTATAAAATATTTCGTATTGAAGCGGTGTATTTGAGCCACGTGTGCTTAGAATTGTAAAAGTTATTTATGTTGTGAACTAAATTAATTGCACGTTGGCAAATGGGGGTCATATGTGTTGTGAATCATCGCTCGATGGCAGCCAAAACTAGAAATTGATATTAAGAATAACAACGGTTTAGATAATTATAAAAAATAATAAAATTATAATCAAAATTATTTAATAAACAAATAATTATAACCATAATCAAAATTTAATGATTTATAAAATCAATAACTATAACCGTAACCGTTAAGAATTTAAAAAAACTGCGATTAACTATAACCGTAACCGTTTGACTAAAAACTAATTACTTTAAATAAAAAAAAATTTAAAAAAATGTAAGAAAAATTAGTTTAAATATAAAGAAATCAAAAATAAAAGAATCTAAACCAATGATAAAACTTGAAATAAATTACATAATAATTTTATAAACAAAAATCAAAATCAATAAGTTATGTAAAGAGAGATTCATTTCCAAACGCCGATTGAGAAACGTCTCTTATTTCGTTTCTACAAGTAAATATGACAATTTTTAAGAGTATAAGTATTAGTTTAATAGTCTTAACCCATCTCTTTTAATTGAGCTTAGTTTAATTTTTTTAATTGAGTTTAGTTCAAATTTTTATCATTTTACATATTAATTTTAGTTAGTCTTTTATTATTTTAACTGTATATATATATACATGTTAGATTTTTTTTTATTAAATTAATAATCGAGTTTTGAATTTCGATTTTTTTTAATATCAAAAATTAAAATTTATCGATTTATCCATCAATTTCCCTTTATAAAACTCAAACCCTAACAAATTTTTCATCAATTTTTATTATCAAATTTTTATCAGACAGTTACTTGTAAATTTCGGATAGAATAGATACCCATTATTATCTCTAATTGGTATACCATTGATAGTCTATCTTGCGAAAGAAAAGTCTTTCTATGTTTATATATAAGATGTTAAGGAGAGCCTTGTCAAGAAAGTAATGTATTTGTTGACCGTCAAGCCATACGTGCAGCCTTATAGATAGATGTGGAGATAAATGTGAGCTCGATCATGAGATTGAATGGATTGATCATGGGGCAACGTACAAGAGGAATAGCCATTGACTCATTGACGTTTATTAAACCACTTCATCTATAAAAGCGGCATGCAGAGTGAAGACTTTCACATCTAATCCCAACATTATGTTGCAGAAGTTTTAACATTTATCTTTAGGCGTAGATGCAGAATAGATTTTACTGTTTTTATGTAGAGCTTTCCTTTATCACCTTTCTTTCATCGCTTTCCTCGGGAGTAGTTGTGACACAATTTGGTTCTTGACACAATTAGGATTAAAAATCTTTATTTTCATATTGTCACACGATTACTTGTAACACTCGCAACTATTAATGACTTTAATGACGAAAATCTACAAGATGAATACTTACAAATTCTGTTTGTAAAAGTGGCATTTTTAAAGGATCAAGAATTGAACTTTTTTATGATAGCCATGTAATGTCATGGGTTTGCTCAATGACTGGAGAAAGCTTGGCTGCAAAATGTGCTCCTCTTTAGCTAAATTAGTACAAATTTAAGATGTTTTATCGGTAGAGTTAATTAGTAAATAACTGATTTTAATTATCAAAATTAATTAATTGACATTAAAAATTAAATAATATAAGTAAAATTATTAACTTGTTTCGATTAATTTTATGAATTAGTAGTAGGGCTTACGGTCTCCACAACTCACAACACAAATGGTAACCGAGCAGATAATGATACATTTTGAGCACCAAACTGTTGTAATCCAATAAAAAGTAGAGATACACTTCAATACATTAATTTAGACAATAAGTAAATTCAAACTCAAATTTTTTAAAATACGAGCTAACACTAGTACCGTTTGATCCAACCCGTAAGGACGAGATACATTTTCCTAAGAACCGCGCTTGTGAATGCGAGCAGCGACCCCCATGTGTAGTTCTTGTGACGCTTTGTCAGCTATGGTACCAGCTTTCCTTTCCCAAAGCTATGTCTCTGTGTTTATTATATTGTCTATTTCCTTAAATCTCTCACTATTTCTTTTGTATGCCGTGGAAGTTAAGACCCAATTCTAGTATCGGACATTTTTGTTTTCCAAAGATTTCCCAAACTCTAACGAGTTGTCAGATCCCATGATCACTCAAAACTCTCCGTAAGCAGTGAACCAGATGTAAATTTCATGGGACGAAAATACTCATCACTATACCGATTATTTTCATATTCCCAAAAACGATGCCCTATATAATTACTTTTTATTTTTTTTATTTTTTGTTTTAGCCTATATAATATATTTTAGGGAAAATTGTGCTAAAAGTCTATACTGTTTTTTTAAAATTTTAAATTAATTTGTTCAAAATTAATCAATTTAGTTTTTATTATTTTTTAAAAAATTTAAATTCATCCTTATTATTCAAAATTAATCAATTTAGTCCATGTTATTATTTCAAAATTTTTAATTTTATCCCGAAATAATGGTCACGAGCAAGAACTAAATTAAATTTTTTTTATAAACAATAGAGACTAAATTAATTTTTTTTAAAGAACAATAAGGATTAAATTAACTAATTTTGAATAATAGAGATGAATTTGAAATTTTTTTTGCTATACAATAGAATTTAAATTGACTAATTTTGAATAATAAGATAAATTAAAAATTTTGAAAAATAATAAATACTATTTGTGTAATTTTTTTATATATATTTTAGATCATCCTGTTTCAACTTTCATTTGCTCAAAACATATATATATATATATATATATATATATATATATATATATATATATATATATATATATATATATATATATATATATATATATATATTTTATAAAAACCTTGGCCTATCTAATGTACATTCATTTTTATTTATGTTACATGAAGTTAAAACGAAAACAACTCTCGATAAAGATAAACAATGTTGTTAGACTTATTTAGTTGACTTCGCTTAATGAAATAATTTATTTGGTTTGGCTTGGTTAAATTAGTCCCTTGCATGTGCTTCAAACATCTTATAAAAAGCAAGAATCAAAATATGGAAGGATAAATTGTGAAAACTGACAACACTGCATCAAAGAGAAGTTCAAATCGTTTTTTGTATTTAAGGAAACAATAAGCAAGTTGTTGTATACTTAGTTGACCTAAAGCAAAAGCTTGAAAATACCCCCATCTAGATAAACCCAAGAAGGATGCAACTTGGAGTTGGAGGGAAATCTTAAAGTTGAGAAATTCTATAAAAGATTTTTTTGCCTTCAAAATAAGTAATGGTCAAAAGATTTTATTTTGGCTTGATCCTTGGCATCAGTTTGGAAATTTGAGGGAGTACTTCGGTCTTAATGTGGTGAATTCCAAGGGCATTGGCCTTCAATGTACATTAGCAGAGGCATGTGAGATTGGAAGGGATTTGACATCTCCAACTGAACTTAAAGACATTCTCACTCAGACCTCGAGATTGATTGGTGATTCGATATTAAGGGATAAGGTGTAGTGGAGACCAAGTTCTAATGGTATTTTCAGTCTCCCACATACTTGGAACTCTATTCGTGGCAGATCTCAAACAGTGGATTGGCATCAGTTGGTTTGGTTTAAACAACATTTACCCAAACATAGTTTTATTTGTTGGCTTGCTCTTCTTGACAGGCTTCCCACTAAACAAAGGCTCATTGGTTGGGGTATGTCCATTCAAGAGAATTGTGTATTCTGCGGATTACATATTGAGATGAGGGACCACCTATATTTTGCTTGTAGTTTCACAAATCGTTTATGGTTGAGGGGCTTGAGCATGGTTTGTTCATATTTCAATTCAGGTGATTGGGATAGCAGTGTGAATTAGTTGAAACAACAGTGCCATAGAAAGAGTTTTCAGACGCTTATGACCAAAATGATGTTCAATGCAATGGTCTACTATATATGGAGGGAAAGAAACAATCGAGTCCACGACTTAGGCACAACAACGGAAGACCAAGTCATGCAGAAGATCAAGAATGATATCACTTGCAAAATTAGATACGAACGTAAATACACTAACAATACTGTGAATAGACAACTTTGTCATTTTTTAAATTTAGAAGAGAGTCTGTTCTTGTAGATTTCATCTTTTTGGTTCTTCTTGACTTTGTATTTGTACTTTTTTGTAATTTTTCATTGTGTTTAATTGAATCCACTTGCTTTCAGCAAAAAAAAAAAAAAAATGGAAAAGAGAAAGAACAAGCACCGAAGTCAAGTGGTCCTTTACTGGTCAAATGTCTGAAAGAACAAGGATAGGGTTAATATCTTAATTGTTAATTGTATTTGATAAACAAGTCTATTATTTTAAAAAATATTATACTATATTTAAGACTTTTAAATTTATAACTTGTGGTATCGTTAATTTTTTTGTCTTTTTGTAATTTTTGTATAAAAAAATAATGATAAAGTAACATGATAAAAGGGAAAAGAAACTTTACTTTTTAATAAAATATGACAAAAAGACGCGATATCACTAATTATAAAATTAAAAGATTTAAATACAATACTTATAAAAAAAAAAAATTATTTGTCAAATATGATAAAAATCATGGATTAACTAAAGATTATCCATAAAGATATAATGGTCATTTTGCTTCGAGCCTAGCTGATAACTTCTCCAGCTATGAATTATATGCTAGGTACACATTCGATTAGTACAAAATTAATGTGTTTTCTACTCAGAAAAAATGACGGTGAAGTAAACAATTAATGGCATCACTGAATTTTGTGATGCCTCTTTAGGCATCTGAAGAGTCTCTCCCACGTTCATCATAACATCACCAATGTCTTGACGCTTGTTTTATGTAATTTTATGGGAAAATTGTTCATATAATTTTCATTATTTTTTTATTTTTTTAAATCAATCTTCATTGTTTGAACCCATCTAAATTAGTTCTCAATATTTTAAAAATAATCTCAAATTAATACCCATGATATCAAATGACTAAAATACCCCTAAACTATTTTAAAAAAAATAAAAATAAAACCAATCCCTAAAACCTCCAGCCCCTTCCCCGGTGATTCACCCGTAACCCCAACCCCTCACCCACCCCACCCGACCCGGCCCGGCCCGGCCCCGCAACCCTTCTGCTGATGAACCCCACCCCCTTTCCCAATAAACCCCTTACCCCAACACCCTGTGCCCTGATGAACCCTAACCCTCGAACCCCATTACATAAAGATTCATCAACGGTGTGATTGGTGCAAATATCAGAAATTAAATCCGTGGAGCAACCACATACAAATATTACTAGACAAAGGACAAGCAAGATCGTAAGTGATGATTGGGAAAAAGAAATAGCCATTAATTGCTGATCTTCTTTGCACACTCAAGTTTTCTTCTTAATTTCTTCAAGTTTTCTGCCACAATATGACAACTTTATATAGTTTTCTAATATGTAAATTATGTACATTTTTTAAGAAATTTACCAAGAGATTACGTGCAATTAATGTTTTACCTTCTATACAATTCTTACTTATTATAAAGGTTAGTGAGGGCTAGAGATTTTGGCCTAGATTTTGAGGACTACAAAATATCACATTAATGATCTATTTCATTAAATTAGCAACAAAGGTGGCAGATTTCCAATTTTATTGCAATTAGTCCGGATTTCAGGGCATTATGATTATGAGCTGCAGAAAATTTTGCTATATTACAAGGAATGAAAAGGAAAGGGAACACTCTAGAAATTATTCCTTATTTTTCCAGCAGCAAAAAATAAAAAATAAAGAGCAAGAGAAATTAAACTTCATCTTCTTTAATTTGCTTCTTATTTCTCTGTAATTTCCTTTCCTCTAAAGCTCAAATTCATTAAGGGGTCTTGTTCTCTTCATTATGTTTCTGTGAAATTGCTTTTATAGTGAAGTTGATTTGTGTATGAGTTTGTGTGTGTTGTATGTAAATGGCTCTTTTTTTTTTTTTTTGGTAGCAGTGGCCATGGCTGCCGCGGCAGTGGTGGCATTATGTGAAAGAGAAGATGGATTGCTTTACTATTTTACCCCTATGAATAGTGTTTATTTATGTTAAATTTAATACCATATTTAATAGTGGAGACTAATTTGGGAGTGTTTTTAAAACATTGAACATTAATTTGGGTGAATTCAAACAATGGAAACTAATTTAAAAAAATGGCAAACAGTAGGGACTATATGAACTATTTTCCCTAATTTTACATATAATTCGTTGTTGTAAACAAACACTTAACATTTTCAACACTCAACTACACATAATTAACATATGAGTCGTTCTGCAGGTTGATTAGAATCACTCAGCCATTTGATTTATATTATTTAGTAATATAATTATTGCTTTAGATATAAAAAATTTTAAAATCAATTTTTGTAACTCTTCTTTTAAATAAAAAAAAGGTTGATTAGAATCTCTCTCCCTCTCTCTCTCTCCAGAGAGAGACCAGAGAGATCTCAAGAATCCCATCAAGAACAACAATGCACGGCAACAAAATACAGGAATGTAAACCACTGAAAATGAATCATAAGTGAACAGACAACATATAAATGGTGAAAAATTAAATATATTCTTTCTCTATATTTCTTGTAAAATTGATAGTAACATTAACATCAGTACCCATGTCTCCTTAAATGGAGATTTGAATCCCAAAAAAAAAAAATTCTAAAATTGAAAACAAAAATTAACCAAAAAAGAAAACCCAAATACCACTATATGTTTTATCAGTTTATTTACACGGTCAACTATGCGCATATCTTCTTCTTTCGCTTCCTCCTCGGACGCTGCAAAACTCAATGCCAAGCCATTTTCTGAGCCAACCCCATGAACAGTCACTTAGAAGAAAGAGAACAAGAAGAAGAAATTAAGGCTTGGAATCTCTCGCACTCATAACGAAAAATATATTACTAGACTAAAGGTCCGGTGGTAAGGCTCTCTTCTTTCTGAATTTCTATCTTCGTATCAAGAATCACTGTAATCTCTCCAGCAAATGAGCATGGTAACACAACGCCTCATGATGTAAAACCTTGCTCTTTGCTCTTTGACAAGCCTAGCACACTTTCTTGTAAATGAACATCTTTTGTCGGATGTGCTGCTTCTGAGGAAAGAAGAAGAAATAGTAGTTGATGAACGGCTTCTTGATGAGCAGCTTTCTTTCTTTGATAGCTTCCATTTCTCATCTAAGTACAACTGTGGTGGTTGTGGTGGCTGTGGTTGTGGTGGTGGTGGTGGTGGTGGTGGTGCAGTTGTAACACATGCCATGGTTCAGTTGAAAAGTACTCAACTTTTTGTCCTAAAGCTAACTTGAAAGTACCAAGAAGCTAGTTAATTGATATCTAGGGAAAATGAAAAGAAAGGGTGCTTTTCTTGATACAAAACAGACAAAGTAGTGTGTGTAGTGTGTGATGAAAAAAGATTGGTGCTGGTGTTGGTTAATGGTGATGATGAATTGAAAGATGTATAAGAGTTGAATATGAGAGAGAGATACATGAAATGGGACTAGGGTTACTATTTATAATGAAGCTTATAGGAAAAGAAAAAAAAAAGAAAAAGAAAAAGGAGAGCAGAAGGGTGAGGTAGTGGGGCGTCACCTGGGCCATTCTATGTGCCTAGGAAGACCCACCATTTGAAATTATTTTAGTTAATTAGCTTTCTTTTTATTTTTTAAATAGAGTAAAAAATTAAATTTTTAATTCAAAATTTTTAATTACAACACGCTACTACTAACGAATTATTTAACAAACTCGTGAATTTATTTTATTATTTACTGATGTGATACCTTTTTAAAGAAAATTACACAAACAAATTATTATTTTTCTAAAATTTTAAATTCATCTATATTATTCAAAATCAGTCAATTTAGTCTTTATTATTTAAAAAAAAAATTAATTTATCCTTATTGCTCAAAATTAACTAATTTAATTCTTATTATATTTCAAAAAAAATTAAATTTAATTCCTATTATTTCTCAAAAAAATTAATTTAACCAATATAGACAGAAATTAAATTAATTTTTTTAAAAAAATAATAAAAACTGAATTAATTAATTTTGAATAATAAAAACATCTCCAACAAGATCGCCACTTAGACTTTTTAGCTAAACTAGCGATCTAAACTTCAGATTTGCACTCCAACAGCCTCTTCAAATGGTTTGCCATATATTTTTGCTCGCTACTCTTTCAACTTTTCTCGCCAGCTAATTAGCAAAAAAAATTCTCGCCAGCTTTGGCGAGAGAACTTTCCTCTCCATTTTGTGTTGCAATAGCACCAAAGGTCAAAAACTGACAGTTGGTACTTTCTTCCAATGTACAAACAACAAGATTTAATAGAGAGATAAGATTTATTGATTAAAATAATATTAAAATGATGTGTTAGTTAAAATAAAGAGTGTTATTAAAACTCATATTAATGTTGTAATTAGCTATAAATGGGGCCTTGGAGATAATTTTGTATAGATCTAACTTTGGTTTTGGTAGGATATTGTAATTGATTTTGTTGAGTTTCAATAAAATACTTTGCTTACTTAGCAAAAAAAAAAAAAGAATGTTATTAGAATAAAATTGAAATAAAGATTTTTTAAAAATAGAGAGTGTTGTTGAAGTAAAAACTAAAATATAGACTTTATAAAAGTAGAGAACCACCAAGTTGTCTCTCTATTATAGAGAAAAAATAGAGCAACTCTAAAAGCAACTGTTAGAGTTGCTCTAAGAATAAGTTTAAATCTTTTGAAAAATATAAGAATTAAATTAATTAATTTTAAATAATAAAAATGATTTTAAACTTTTAGAAAAATAATAGGCACCATTTGCACAAATTTTCCTATCTTTTAGATAATAGCGGATGTTTATATTAGAGGTGTGTAGCGAAATTACCAACCTGTACAAAACGCCTAATCTAACCCAAACTAACTTATTTTTGGTGGTTTTTTAAAAGTTTGATTGATTATAGTTTAAATTTTTATAGGAACCAACCACATGATTTGGTTTATGATTTTTACTATTAAAACTATAAACTCAAATCGACCTGTATATATATATATATATATATATATATATATATATATATAACTTCTCACTTTCCTAGACATTTTTCAATCTATCTCCCATTTTATTGAAAAATCCAAAAGACACCATGATTTACTCTTCTATATTTTAGATTTCTACAATGCAATTATTTTATTTAGATACAACTCTAAATTAAATTGAATGTATGATTTGATTTGGTTTAGTTGATTTGATTTCTTCAAATATATTGATTTGGTTTGGATTGTTCTGAAAGGTGTATAGTTGGTTATAATATTAATTTTTTTAAAACAAATATTTTAATTTGGCTCGAAAAATATATTTTAAATCGTTCAAACTGATCTATACACACTCCTAATTTATATAATTATAACAGTGAGGTCGGTTCCCAATGCACACGTCATGGGCTACTTAAGTCAGTGAAAAAGGTGAAGAGAGAGAGCTATTTAATGCATTTTTCAAGAAGATCTCACTGAGCTCCAAGCGGCTGTCACTGCTAATTTTTCTTATGGTTTAAGCAGAAGTCAAGAGCCATGCTTATTAATGGAGATGCAGCACAGCATCTGCGTCTCCAAGATAAGAAACAAGACAAACACAAGTGGGTTGTTCATACCTACCTACTCGCTTAGTGAGGCGCGTGGAAATACCAATAATTATTGGATTTAAATTATTTCATAACCCCGGAAAATTTTGATATCGGAAATTACTTTACAATTAGAATAAATCGAATGAAACAATTTAAATAATTATTACTATAATTTTTTCGTACCGAGAAAATTCGAATTGATTTAATCTTCCTATGTTTAGGATTGTTGACACATGTTATGAGGACACTTTTGATTCTCTAAAACTAATTTCCAGGAATTTTGAGAATTGACCAAATAAGGGGTATTTTTAGAAGCAACAATTATTTATTGGTGATATGGTTAAATCTCTGCTCTGAATCTTAATGTGATAGCTAACCTGCAAGAATGAACACATGAATAACTTTGACGCTCAAGTCGGCACTCAAATTAAATAAATGTGATGAACTCTATGAATTCGAGCCTATTAAATATCTGATGGGGTTTGAAGTATTTATACTAATTGTCACTTGCACCTGTGCCACCAAGATATCTCATTGTCGAACGTAATTAATGTGATGAGATAGATGACATGATACAATGACTATTTTAAGCGACTAATTGACGTGACTCTTGTTAATTTATACATTTATTTGGTTTATTGGGTGCTCAAGTCGAGACCACCCATTAGTCCATTGGTCAAATCTCTATCCCAAGGTCCTATTCTCCTTAGGTTAGACAGAGCCCATATCAATTGGATTTAATCGAACTAATGCATTAGCTAGTAGAGTTGGGATTATAAAATTAGGACACTTATTCCACCGGCTCTTCCTCATAAGCAGCACTAATTTTGATTAGAGTAAATTACCCAAACGGTCCCTTATCTTATTGGTTTATGACAAATTTGTTTCCAATTTTCAAATCGCGACATAATAGTCTCTCATCTTTCAGTTCATGACGTCATTGGTACTTTTTGTTAAAAACATTAAAAATCTAACGGGGAACTCACATGAATTATATGTCAATTTTGCCCCTACTATTTTTACAAAGTGGTGATCACGTGCAACTTATGTGATTTTCCTGTTAGTTTTTTAATATTTTTTCACCTATGTTTTTGTTAAGGTACAAAGGAACCCACTGTGCTTCGTTTAAAAAAATACAAGGGGTCATGTGCACTTTTAAAAGAACAAGGGAGTCCTGTGCACTATAATAAAAATATAAGAGAGTCTTGTGCACTTCACTTATGACATTTTACTTTTATTTTTGAATTGTGAAATCGATGTCTCTCTGACTTAAATAGAATTTTTTACATAATATTTAAAGGACATCTTTGTGCAAGTTTTTCACTTATACTTTTCAAATGTGTATAAAATAAATAAATTTTTATCTAACTTTGTACCCAACTTTTTGAACTCTTAATTTATACTCTATGCCGACTCAAATTAAGACATTTACTTTGAAGTGGATAGAGTATAACATTCCGACAAAAAAAAAAATGATAAACGTATAACATTTGTTCTCTCTTTTTCACATAAAACATGTGTTATGCATTGATAGCTTGAGTTATAAAGTTTAGGTGAGTGCTGGTAAGAGAAGTTTAGGCATGTCAATTTCGCCAGCCCAATGTACTTGCCAATACTTCAAAACGTGAGAGTGTCTTTCAGACTCCAATCACCACACTAATCTGATGAATTTTTGTCACATGATAAATCACACGGTTTATCCGCGGTTATGAGTTAAGGTACATTGCAATCAGCTAACAAAAGAAACTCTTCCGTCTGATGATGTCAGTCTCATTTACATGAGGTGTGTTTCACACCACATTATAGACCGTTTGTCTGTCGGACGAAAGAATTTTTTTAGCTCACAATTTACGGGAAATTCTTCGATTAGTTCAAACTTATGCCATTCTCCCATATGTTGATCGACAAGATATCCCATGTAAGAGACTAACACATGATCAGTTCGAAATGATACAAAAATTGTTCACAAATATGAGAAATCAGTTAGTCAGAAGATCAGGCAAAAAAACCTGCTGATTACATTGCAAAAGCAGTCTTCCCAGCTGTCTTCGTGCTGATTGAGTTGTTAATCATTCAACTATTTTTTCTAGACTCTGATTGATGAATCCTATTTGAATTGGTTTATCAACTTTGCTTTTTTATATTTTCTTATTAATATGTTAGATTTTAGAGTTGAGTCGTTTAATATAGGTTGACCTAGCCTGACTTATTTTGTAAGAGTCAATAAAAAGTTAACTTCTCACATCTTATATCTAAACGTGAAAAAAAAAGAAAAAACAAGGATTGATACATTCAATTCTTAATATATAGAGAAGAAAAATCTAAGTCTTTTTCTTCATAAAAAAAAGAGTAAAATGCACCATACCCCCCTGTGTTTTCACAAAGTTGTATCATAAACCCTGTGTTTTAAAAAGTCACATATAAACCCTGTGTTATGGAAAACGTTGCATATAACCCCCCGCCGTCTATTTTTCTGTCAATTTTAACGTGAGTGTAATACACACGCTTGAAATACAAGTATGACATTTATCAAGCTTTAAAATACATGCAGAAGGATGAAAATACCCTTTTTAATATCAGTTGCTAATTGTCCCTTGTGTTTTCGATAAGGTTGTAAATGGTCCATTGTGTTTTCGATAAGGTTGTAAATTGTCCCTTGTGTTTTTTATAAGGTTTCTAATTGTCCCTATGTTTTTTTATAAAGATGTAAATTGCCCCTTCAAAGAAAAAAAAAAAAAAAAATTGACAATCATCAAGGGAAAAACTATTTCAAAGTAATTTTCCTTCGATTTGAAGTTAATTTTGCACTGATTTAAAAATTTTAATCTACTTGAAGAAGAACGTGATTCCAAGTGAAGGTACGATTATTGCTAATTGCAATATGACTTTGAACTTCAAGCATAAAATTTATATTTTTTATGGTGGACATCAATATTCTGTTATATAAGTTATGCGTTTTTCTATTCTTTTAATTAAATGATATTTATTAGTTTAAGGTTGAAGATCTCCTTAGAAGGTAGACTAGCACATGGTTCTGAAATTACAAAATGAAAAATGTTGTAAATACCTCCCCCTAATATTAAAAAAGTGATAAATACCCACTTCTGATATCAAAAAAGTTACAAATACCCCTTTGACAGATTTATCTTTAAACGAGGACAATTTTATCTTTTTACAAGGTTAACTAACAGAGTTAAACAGAATTTGAGTTTGGGGCGTGTATGCAACATTTTCTATAACACAGGGTTTATAATGCTACTTTTTAAAACACAGAATTTATGATGTAACTTTGTGAAAACACAGAGGAATATGGTGCATTTTACTCTAAAAAAACCACTATCAATCTCTCTTCCTACTCACTGTGCGTGAGACATCAAATCAGAGGGCATTTAGGTTTTGGCCAATAGTTCATTACCATGTATTTTGGACTCCGTTTGCAATTATTAAAATGTGAAACAAATTCAATAAGTTCTTAAAAATTCATTTAGTATATACTACAAAGTTAGTGTATTTATTTTATTGTTTATGAAGAATCCATACTTAATGTTAAATTTCTTCAAATAAAAATCACTTCCGAACAAAAAAATAAAAGGGGGAGGTACATGACTAATAAGACTCATAGGAGGATTCTTCATGTTACTTTTTTTTTTTCCCCTTTTAGGGAGGTTTCAAGTCAATCTACAAAACAACTAGACCAAGGGAAAATCTAGTCCCTTCTATCCTTCTCTAGCATCACTAAGGGTCTATTTGGGTTGAGGCAGGAAAAAATAATAAAGGAAATGGGAGGATTTAATAATAAAGGAAAGAAAAGGGAATGATTAACTCTTATTTGGATTGAATAAAATTATAAAGGAAATATTTATAAATGATTATGTGTATTTTTTGTTTGTATATGAAAGAAAATGGAATGAAGGGATAAATTTTATAAACAAATTGACAAATTTGTCCAAACCTTATACAAGCAAAGCAATCTCATAACATATGTTGTAAATAAAACGAAGCAATTTGCTTCGACCAAAAAAGAAAAGCAATCTGCATATTGTAAAGCAAAACAAAGCAATCTGATTCGATGGGAATAAGAAGAAAAAAAAAAGCAATCTACATATGATAATACATACATACATATATATATATATATATATATATATATATTGTATATATATGCTGTAAACAATATTTTTTCTTTTGTGGAAATTGTAAACAACATCAAATACTAGGCTTTGGTGCATGATCTGGCACATATATATATATATATATATATTTTTTGTGACCTGATCTAGAGTGGAACCATGACGAAGAAGAAAAAGATCTGTAGGGCTTTTTGTTAGTAGTGGCAATGGTGTAATTTTTGAAATTTGCTAAGGGTAATGTTGTCATTAAAACGCACAAGATTTTTCTTTCCTCCCTTTTGACCCCGATTTGCGGTGATTTGAAAATCTTCCCAAATCTTTTCCACCCTTAAACCACCCCCTCCCCCCCCCCCCCCCCCCCTCCCCAAATGTGATCACTCCAATTTGGAGTAAAATGGGAGGAGGGAAAAATTCTATTTACCGTGATGACTATTTTGACCTTCACTTTTAAGTTAATTACAAATCATCCAGATTGTTAATATAAAATAAAAAAGGAAATAAAAGTTATTTTACACATAAAATTTATTTCATCATTCCATTTTCTCTCTAATCTAAATAAATGATACTTATAATCCTTTATGATACTCTCATTTTCTTAAATTATTCAATTCAAACATGATTTAATCATCTCCTCTCATTTTCTTTATAATTCTCTCCCTACCTCTCCTTTACTAAACCTCACTGTAAGATAGAGTGGGGATATTTTCCACAATGTAATCTTCAAAAGGCCATTTGAGACAATTGCTAGCAAATTAGTTCGCACAAAAATTCTTTGTAGATATATTTCAATTGAAACATGGTGTTTTCGATCTTGAAGCATTCTTTTACAATCATCAATTAACCATCAGAGGGAACTGTTGGGTGGAATTTGCCCCTTGATTTGGCTGATTATCATTTGTGAATTTGATTCAATCGTGAGCTTATAGAGTCCCATAACAATTGCTTGCTTTAGTCCCTCCCACAAAACAATTAGTTCCTCTCTCTTGTTAGTAGTTATTCCCAAATTCACCACAAAAGCTGGGTATATAAAATCTGGTAAGCGTATTATAGAGCTAGAAGCATATGACAAGTCATGTCAGAAAAGTTGCTCAAATTGACTCTATTTGAAGGTAGAAAATATTTTTTAGTATTTGAACTCTATTTATTTTCTGTAAAATAATTTATTTGTGAAAATATTTTTTTTAAAAAATAGAATATTTTTTTGTGTTTGAAAAATGTAAAATATTTTTATCTCTTAAAGGAGATGAAAATATTTTTTCAAACTTTGTACTAACTGTAATATTTAATTGAAAAATATTTTTTAGTTGACTAATTTTTCGGTGTTATCAAACACCAAAAATTGGAAAAAAATATAACCACTATTTTTAACTAAAAAATATTTTTTAATTGACCAATTTTTAAATGTTATCAAACATAAAAAATTTAAGAAAATATTAACGCAGCCTAAGTTTCTTGCTCACGAATAAACACTCGGCCACTGGATTATCAATTGTTGTGTTTTGATATAAAGAAAAGGGTAAATTGCATACAGCCCCATGTGTTAGATCGAAAGTGTGCATAAAATTCTATATTATGAAAAATAACAGTTACCCCCTGTGTTTTACCCGAATGTTGCATATTACACCCCGTCGTTTAAAAATTCGTTATAGTTAACGAAAATGTAATACACGCGCGTGGCTCTCGTCTATCATAAATTTAATGGACAAAAATACCCTTGAGTGAAATATAGTTTACCCCCTTGTGTTATGTAAAATGTGCACAATAGATCATGTGTTATGAAAAAGTAGCATATATCCCCTGTGTTATGACAAAATGTTGCATACTCACCCAGAGATTATAAACTATATAAGGGCAAAATAGTTTTTCAACAAAATCTGTTAATCAAAGTTGACAGAAATAAACTTTGGACGAATATGCAACGTTTCGTATTAACACAGAGAATTATATACTACTTTCCATAACACAGAAACTATGGTGCAATTTCTGTAAAATATAAAAAGTAAACTATATTTAACTCAAAAAAAATGGTAAAAGTATTATTTTATTTACTTGTGTTTGACACCCCACTCCCCTACTGATCATGAACCGTAACATCCAGGCTTTACTAGGCCTTTGCATCGCTAAGCTTAAAAGGACGACGTCTTTTCTACTGTTTCACTTTGAAATTTTGCAGGTGCACCAAATATATTTGTACCATTTACAAAAGCAGTGGTGAAATGATTCTATGGCAATGGTGAAATGATTCTATGGATGTGATCGAGCAATATTAATACATCAGTGCCGACATGCCCTTGCTTTGATCAATCATCAGAAACAGAACAACCAATTGACTGATCAGTGGATGAGATCATTTCACGATGCTATTTCAGGACTTTGGCGTGTACACATGTGGAGACTATTTTATATAAGTAAAAAGTTAATTGATTGGTCAATTTAAATTTTTTGAAATTTTTTATTAAATAATAATTATAATTAAAAAACATCATAATAAATTATTATTCGATTATTCCATTTATCCTTTAAGGGGAAAGACTAAAGTTTAGGGATAGGCAGAAAGCCTACTAATTTCCACTATAAATATTGGCCAAAGTTTCCTGATAGATGCACGTGATTAAATATATCCGAAATGGTGAAAACATACAAACTAATATTTAGGAAGATTTCTCCACTTCACATTCTGAAATGAGATTAACATCTAGTATTCACTACATGTTATATCATACTTAAAAGAACTTTTTTAAGGGGAAAATTATTCAAAAAATTTAGACTGATCAGTCAGTTAATTTTTTTACTTATATGAAATTGTCTCCATA
The DNA here is from genome assembly GCA_037974665.1 of Ehretia macrophylla. Lineage (NCBI taxonomy): Eukaryota > Viridiplantae > Streptophyta > Magnoliopsida > Boraginales > Ehretiaceae > Ehretia > Ehretia macrophylla. The sequence goes on along the minus strand of CM075769.1, from coordinate 48,552,404 downwards.
TATGTGTGGTCTCTTATGTTTTATGAGTAAAAAATTAACTGATCGGTCAATCTAGATTTTTTGAAGAGTTTCCCTTATTACTTAACTTTTAACTAATTTAAAACACGTTGATGCACCATAAGAGTAGTAATTTTAAGGTAAGTTTACTGCATTTACTATTTAAAATGACTTTTTGACATAAAACAATAAAAAAGAAAGGAAAAACCTTTAGCTTTTATATTGTTGGAAGTCCGATGGTGGAGCCACCCATATATCTAACCCATAAGGACATTCTTAATGGAAGTTTTATAATGTAATTTTTTTTTAATTTGGGTGTTTTTAGAATTTTATGGTACAAAAAATAACACTATTTATGAAAAAATACGTGGAATACACTATTTTATGTCAAAATAGAGCCCTAGACTTTTTGGGCCATAAAATTCTAAAAATACCCAAATTTAAAAAAATTTATATTATAAAACTTCCATTAAGGATGCTTTAAGTCCCGCTGGTGGAACTCGCTCTGTATTTGGTGAACGTTTTCATTTTCAAGAAAAATACCTTCTTGGTAATGTTGCGACTAAGTGAAATTAATTTTAAATGTGTTAGAAAGAGTACTAAAGCAAAAGCAAATGAGCACACGTACTCTTGATTTTAAATTAATTTTTTTAAAGTTTGGGTTTATGTCGTTTTCCACACGTGTCGGTCGGTGCTGCGTAAGATTTGTGTCCCTGGTCATTCAGACCGAAAGTCTTGATTGCTCTTCTTCTAACTTAGGTCAACCCAAGTCTGCGCAGTCCCTATCAGTGCCCCCTGCGCCAAATTGGTTACATATTAGCGACGGTTTAATTATGAGTTGTCAACTTGGAGACACACCATCTCTCACAGTCGCTAGAGTTTTGGCGACCATTTTGAAAAGAAAAATTAATTCAGACAAATGAATAGTCTGTCACATAATAAATATATTTTATATGTATAAATTCATCAAGATGTTAATATTAATTCGAACTAACTGAAGAGTTTTATTTTTAAAAGTATCACATGAATTTGTCATGACTAATCATGATTACTCAAGTCGCAAGGTTCAAAACATGTTGTGTGAACAATGATTACTAGGGGCTTTCATTCAATGAGAGGAGAGAAATTAAAGACTTTTTCATTAAAAGGGGTTGATTAAATAAGAATTTTGCAAGAATTGGAATAAGGACTGTAGTTGAGCAAAGAGGAAAAATTTCAATTTGAATCTCCACACCAAAAGTTGGTGATCAAAATTTGCTTGGTATAAGCTATGGTTTCATTTTGTATGCATATTGGCACGAACCGGGGGGCTATCAACCATTGATCAGCAATCTCTACGAAAGACAATTTTTTAAAGTAAGTTCTAACCATTGAATCTCCGAAGGACATGAGGCATCATACTAAATTGTAGAATACGCAGAGAAAATCGATACTTGTAATTGCCATTTGAAAGCATATTATAACAAAAATTAAATGCGTTGAAAATAAAATTGACATACATTCGTCCATCATTGCTCAAGTAAATGACTTTTGAATCACACAAATAATCTCACTTCTCTCAAAATATAGGTGTCTTCTAATTTATGTCAGAACTCTTGATACCTTGATCGGATGAAAATTACAGGCTCTATTTATATACACTAGACTATCCCAAAATAATTATTTAAATTCTGAACTTAATAAAATACTGATCTTTTTATCCATAATTAATAGTTATCGCAAAGTAGACTTATTGTTATAAGATATTTATCTCAAATAAATATCTATATTTCTTTAATTATTATAAGTCCAAATTTAATATTTGATGTGACAAGTGGACCACATTTAGTCTCCTAAAGGAGACGTGCTTACACCATTGTCCTACATTGCAATTATAAAGTAACTGATCACTTTAGAAATGGGTATTATGATCTTGAATAATAACTCGATAATTACATTTTGAGCTAATAAATTTGATATTCAAAATAATTATTTTTCTACCTTACAACATGGTCTCATCTAGCTGGCCTAGAATTCTGAGATAAGAGAAAAAAATCTTCCCCATTTTATGTATAATGTATTAACAATTGGCAATGCTATGAGAGTAAATACTATAAATATAGTCTTCTTAATAGTGCTATTTATAAAGCCTCGGCATAGGTGGCAAGGTACTTGCTTAGTTGTATGTCGGCATGATATAAACCATTTATAAGTTCTTCTTTTGTACATTTTTTTATTTTAATGGATAACTTGTTTACTTAGCCAAAAAATTGGCAATGCTAGAAAATAAAAATTATGGCATTAGATACTCATGAAACTAATGTATAAAAGCCCAATTCGTTGCTTAACTCTCTGATCATCATTTCCTAGGATTCTTTCTGTGCATTAGCTTCACAAATGGTTAACACGTTGAATTTCAAAATCTTCTAAATAAATGTACGTTGACAGGTTTGGGATCTCGGTAAAACACATGATTTTGCGCAGCACCATGTGGACTACTCTCAATGAAGTTTCAACCATTGGTTCAAATGTATTTAAATAACGTTATTAAGAAAATTAATAATCTAAATTATTATATTGTAACTGTATTTTTATCTTGCGATATTTGGTTTCCATAATAACATTAAAAAAAGGGCTGTTGCGACACTCCCTTAGTTGTATTATTGTACAGTATTTAGATTGCAAATAACATGTGCATATAATTTGGATTGTCACTCAAATTTAATTAAATCATTTATGAAATCTAAGCAGATCAAATCTGTCTCCCTATATTTTCCTTGATTAGATATCACATTTAACTGCTAATCTATCGCCCTATAATCTGCTTCCATTGGATTTTATCTTATGTCTTTGCATAATTTTCGTAGGTCTCAATATATTTCCTCATCTGCATAGGCATAGTATCCCAGAATGTTGTTTTCCTATGCTTGGGCGCCTAGCTAGTAGTTTTCTAACTATACGAGATGTACTTATATATGTCATATACTAAATTGTAATATATTATTGCCGACCCTTCTTGAATTGGTCATATTAGCTTATGTTTGTTAGCGATTTTTCTTAAATTGGTTATATTAATTTATTTTTGAATTGTAAACTCGCTGTTAAGACAACTCTAATGATCAACCAAAAGATTTTCTCGTTCTTTATTGCTGGTAACTGATCGATTACTAGTTTTCCAAAGTGTGCACTTCGTGTTACTGCAAACTTCTCATCATAAAATGGGAGAATCGCTTCTGACAAAATCTAGAACCATCTTCTTTGAACCAGAATAGGACAAGAAACAAAATTAATTCAATCATATTCTTCGGACATCTTCAATCATTAGCTTTCGTATAAGCAATAACAACACTTGATCGATGTATGTTTTACCCTATAGACCGTTAGGGAACAGCTCCCATGAAGTACGCAATGCTAAAAAAATAGGGTACATTAATTATAAAACTATTGATCATGACCAGGGAAAAAAAAAAAAAAATCAAAGCTATCCATTTGTCATGCTATCTTCCTCTTGATCTATATGATATCTTGCATTCAAAGATTGTTTTTTCAATTGGTTGTTGAATTTCACGGAAAAAATTCTAAACAATCAAGAGTTCTTACAGCTACGCAATCACAATTTATTTTGGACTCCTACCACAAACACAACAAATCAATATTTATGGAATCTCAAGGGTATTGCCTAATAAAGCTTGATTGAGGCTATAATTGTTAGAGTTACCCTCATCTGACCTGCTCGATCAGTTGTTTATCTTGTGCCCTATGGTATAGGCATGGAACACTTGTAATATATTATTCTCATTGAAAACTGATCTCAAAAACATTCAGTCCGACCCCTGGTCATTATTGATGTAGGGCTCACATGTGAGTAGATTCCATTTTATATTAGAAGCGGACATTTAATCATGACGTTTGTAAGAGTTTCTCTATTATGATTCCTTAATGTGAGTGCATATATTTCTTGCTACATTGATGATCATTAACTGATTCAAAATGATAAAGGCTCTCGTGTTCATGATAAAAAGAACATATAATTATATATATTAGAGAACTAATATGAAACGAGATGTTACACTATATGAAACTTCGACTTATGTAGTCACAAATCTGGATACACATTAGACTAAATTCTACTATTTCAATTAATAACCAAGTAAGACTTTTTTTTTTAAAATCAAAGTTGTTGGAAAATTTGAGGAACAAGTTAAGTAAGTTGGTTGCTCCACTTGATCTTGATTGGGATCCTCTTGTTGAGAAGTTGACGAATCTTTGTAAGAGAAAGTGCTTAAAATCAGACTTTATCAGAGTTGCCTTATGCTCTTGTCTGTACTATGTTTGGATTGAACGTAACAATCGAATCCATAATACAACCATGAGTTCAGACATTATTGAGAAAATTATTTTGGATGTTAGGGGAAAAATTTGTACTCAACGTAAATATAGAAATAGTCTAAAGAATAAAATTTTGTGTATAGATTGAAATATTAACTTCTTTTGAGCTGATTGTTATCTTTCTTGTAAATGTTTTTGATGTGCAATGAAATGATTTACTTGTCTAGAAAAAAAAAAAAAGTTGGTTGCTCCATCTTAACCTGCGATATTGTTTTCTCATTGAAGTATTGCTATTATAATTTAAGTGTACAAACCAGAGACCAATAGCCTTAATGGATTTTCTATAGAGTTTTGACCCATCGTTTGTTCGTATATCATATGCAAAATTTATAAACATGCTATCACATGGCCCCCAGGGCATGGTCCAATAGTAGTGGAAGTGAAATCGCTCTTTTAAAATTGTGGGTTCGACACTTTCTATTATTCTTGAGTTTCGTCTTTAACTAACCTGTTGCATGTGTAAGGGCGCAGCGATACACCCAAAATTTATCAGTTGATTGATAATCGAGCTCCACCGAATAATCTGACTTCATCAGGTAAATTCCTACGTTATCTAAAAAAATGATGCGATCACATGCTCCCATGTGACTGATCAACTTACATGTTCTCGAACTTGCGCAATTGAGCGCCGTAGAAAACAATGATTCTTAACAACAATGCGACATTTTGAGCCATAGCATTAGAATCTATCTAGAAGGCACAGACAAAGAGATGATCTGCATACGTATATAGTATGATTTAGAGTCTGTGTATAAAGAATCCCTATTTTCTGGAAATATGTAAAGTGATTACTTTTAATTGCCAGTAGAAATTGTTAAAACTCGAGGCTTTTGTGATAGTATTTTCTATTTTTTGTCTTTTTTTTTTTTTTAATATGAGAAATCCACAATATGGAGGGTTATATTGGATCTATTGTCGGATTATAAATTTTGTAATACAACTGTACACTCTAATATATGTACAAGTCCAATATAGAGGAAAGTTTGAACTCAAGACTTTTGGTCCCCGAACTAATACATTTTTCCTAACCTTAGAGACAAGTACTTTCTGTGTTTGAATTCCAATTATGTTATTACAAACATAAAAGTGATAATACTTCTGGACTAATTTATAAACTCTTAACTCAAGAAGCAGTGTCGTGAATTTATATCTTGCATGAAGTGAAATATGGGAAACTAATTGCAAAGCAGCCTATTTCTTACTCACATTTTCCATCCAATGCTGAAGAATTGTCCAAATTAATCGTATCAATTCGTGTACTAACTAATGTTTCATTTGGTTTGTAGTTTTGGTTAAATGCATTTATCATAATCGCGTTTAGAACTCTATATATGAAGCTTGCTGCTGGTCAAACAAACCTATCCTTTCAACCGAAAAAAAAGAAAGAAAGAAAAAAACTCTTTTCTTGAAGCAAGATTTCCTGCTCCTGGAAAAACAGACATCTAAGGACAATCAAAATATTATCGAATTGTAAATCTCATATTATTAATCTTCCTATTTAATTACAAGATCTTCACTCCATTTCTATAATTCATCGGCAAGTTTATAGGGATCAACCATCCTAGAGTACTTCTTTGTACCAAAATGCATCAGTTGCAATTTGTCATTAAATTAAAATATGCAACAATTACATGACTTCTTTCGAATGCCGATTGGAAATGTAAAGTAATAATACTTATAAGAAATCATTTCCGGATATTGCGTGAAATTGTATACAAACATATTGTAGAGGAGTCAAATTCACGCAATCCCCGTAAAGCATCTCATCATTCACAAATTTGGCGCATGAATCCTAGTTTATTCCTCCTGTTTTCTAATCCTGGATTATTATACGTTGCTAGTGGTTTTTTGATTTCATCAGTCAAAGTTCTAGTATTCCGACAATAGTTAACTGATGCTAACAGAAACAGATAATGCCTAAAACTGCCCAATCATTGTTGATCTCCGCTTAGCACCACATGCTGCGCATATTAACAACAATGAATATCAGTTGGTGGTCGAACTTTACTGAATAATTCGATGATTGATTCTGCCAACTAAGTTCTAATGTCATAAAAAAAAAAAAAACGAATTTAAGAAAAGTATCTAGGATATCATGGTGGCTAGTAAACAAAAGCTCTCGTTAATTAAAACAATTACCACAATTGTCCCTTTGGATCTCCTCATCCATGCATCTTTTCTAATTATTACTGCTCTATCTAGATTCCAGATCTTGTAACGGGTGGATAGCTGTTGATAATATTACAGCTTCTTCCCAAGATTACAATATTTATTGGGGAAATAGCACCATACTGTAACGATTGAAATAAGAAATTGCATAATTTAAAAGTAAAAGTGTTTGTTCATTGACAGAACTTAAAGGAAAAGAAAGAAAAGTAATAGAAAATAACAATGACAGATTCTTCTTAGGTCCTCACACCACTCATGCTGCTATATATGCTGAACAACTTTTCTAACTAAAACTAGACGTCATGGGCTGGGTCTCAATCTTGAGTTGCGTATCTTTTCCAAAAGCCTTGGATCAGAATTAATTACTGTATCATGCATTGGACCTAGGTCTTGAACATCACGTTGGGCCATTGACTCACTGATTGTTACATTACCTCTACCTTTTAAAAGAACCTTGTCCTCAAGGTTCAAATCTGGTTAGGCTTCAAATAACTCAATACCTGAACTTCTTGAAAATCTTTTTCTTGCTACTAGTGTTCTATCACTATGCTTCTCCTTGTAAACAGGTCCAAAACCACCATCTCCTAGGTTATTTACCGTAGAGAAATTGTGTGATGCTGCTGTTATGCTTTCAAAGCTAAAAACTTGCAGTTCGTGGACTCTCTTTTTGCTGCTATATTTGGCAAGCCCTACAGCAACTCCTATCTCAGATAATATCATTTGCTTTGCCTTGTAATCTCTTGACTTTATTTTCCATCTCCGAAAGCATAAACAACCAAGTATGGATATAAATGTAGCTTCACTAACTGACATGATGATCCATTTCCATAGCTTTTTTTTTCTTCTTGGAACAAGAAAATAAAACACTCTAGCTTGTGATACGTCTTGTGTACAACTCATTGCACTGTCCCAAATTTCACAACCAGTTCCATTATCAGTTATTGAGGCATAAGCAATGTAGGAACAGTTTGCCATACACCTTGTTTTGCAACCAAAGAGACTCAAGTTATAATTATCATCAAATCTGTATCTATTGCCAAAGATGTAGCCATTCATTTTCTCAACCCAAAGATCATCTTTCTTCTTTTTCTCAATTTTGGCCTTCTCCAACTGTTCAAGACGCTTCTTATGGTTTTATGGTGGAAATTCATCTTCAAGTTCGTACTCTTCAATACACTTGATGACAACACGAAGCGCTGATTGCTCTTTCTTTACAGCTAGGTGCACAACTTGACCAAAGTTGTTAGGATCCTCTGAAATTGAATTAGCAGCCTTTTTAGCATCCTTCAGAAAAGCTTTCAGAAGAGGAACCGGGGGGAACTTGTCAACCAGGCCAACTTCAAAAGTAAAATGTACAGCATCAACCTGTTGTCCCCTGCTAATTAGTTCTTCAATCATATCAGGCATTTGATCACCAAGGCCAAGAGCAACGGCGAGCTTAGGCATATGTTTCCGACAAGCAGCCCCAACAATAAGTTTTCTATACAATCCCAAATCCTCCTTCTTCATGATCCCAAAAGTCACCAAATGCTGTAGAAAAGAATGCACATTAGGAGATGATGTCTTCTTCACACTCTCAGCCCTATCCTGGTCTTCCAAACCCTTCTTCCATATCTCGGCAATCTTCTCAGCCTTCTTCTTCACACTCAGGGTAATCAGCATCATTTCTTTCCCCAAAGCCGGATCTACCATCACCGAAACCAAACTCTCCAACATCAAAACACATGCCCAACCCAGATATCTTGAAGGCGGACCACTTGCTTCTGGTTCCAACTTCAATCCATCATAATTTGGTCCACGAGGTGCCTTATCAAAATGCCTTGGTGCTTGATCAGGAGGTCGAAATGGTTCTATTGCAAGAGGATTTGCATGTTTCCCAGGAATTAACACATTCCAAGAAACCAATTCTCTCTTCGGCATTTCATCAAACAGTTTACTCAACATCATAGAATGCATATCTTCAACTAATTTCAACTTATTTCCATCAACAAGAACATTTAACAACAAATTATAACTAAACGTCCCGGGTTTAAACTCAAATTCTTTTTTCGTAACATCAAGTATACGAATAGTTTCATTATAAAATTTGAATTTCGCATAACCTTCGATGAAGAAGAAAGTACCATCATTTACGTTAACATTTGAGCCCTGCTTCATGTCATTCTTGCCTAAAAATTGTTTGCTGAAACGCTCAACCCAGATAATGTTTGAATTGCCTTCGAAAGCCAAAACGAAGTTGTCGTTTATCAGTCCTGAAGTATCTTCGTCGGATTTCATTACAATGTCATTGCATAAGGTATGGTCTTCCGACGTAACAACAGTTGGTAAAAAAACTTGAGTACTTATGCTAGTGGTAATTGGAGAGCTCGCCAATAATGGTGTAGTAGGGGCTTTCGTCATTGTTGACGAAGTTGGGGCCGAAGATGGTAGAGCTCCAAATTTATCAATTAAGAGGGCAATATATTGGTCCAATTTGGCGTCAAGAGTCGTGAGCATAGAATTAAGAGTGCCAAGAGTTTGTTGATGGTTATCAAGCCGTTGAGAATGCTCGGTTGCAGTTTGATCAAGCTTTTTCACTGTCTTCTCCATAGCATCGAGTGTTGTTCCGTCCATCACGTTCGGTTCTCAATGAAAGCACCAATGTAACGATTGAATAAGAAATTATAAAATTTAAAAGTAAAAGTGTTTGTTCATTAATAGAACTTGAATCAAAAGAAAGAAAAGTAATAGAAAATAATAAAAGCAGATTCTTCTTTGCTCTTCACACTACTCATGTTGCTATATATGCTGAACAACTTTTCTAACTAAAGCTAGACGTCGTGGGCTGGGCTTCAATCTTGAATTGCTTCTCTTTTCCAAAAGCCTTCGGTCAGAATTAATCATTGTATCATGCATTAGACCTGGGTTTTGAACATTACGTTGGGCCATTGACTCAGATTGTTACACATACTCGATCCCTATTGTTTCAAAAAATGCGTATTGCTTCTATGTGGCAGTGTGATTACAGTTTTAGTTCCTAAACGTTTTACAAAAGATTACATAATGCTACATTTGTTAGTGTTAAGGTGTAAATCTGGTGAGGTTGGTTTTTGGGAGTAGGTGTGTTGGACTTCTGTAAGCCTGCAAAATAGAAAACGGAGCTGCAAGGGGGTGGCCTTGCATTAGCACTCCGATGTTTAAGTCAGCTGGGTGCTTGTAGAAGAAGAGTGTAGATAATTTTTATAACAGCGAATTAGTTACCTCCCCTGAAGAATGTTGGGTGCAATTTATACTCTCTAGATGAGAGAGAAACCGACATGCTCTGACACCCGCAAACTTTGTCGAGTGAGCTATCGTTTGGATAAGGTTTCTGGAACATCATCGGGAGGTCCGTTTTGGGATGTCATCGGGACATCCGATTTGGTATGTCATCAGGAGGTCCGATTTGGGATGTTATCGGGAGGTAGGTGAGGTGCAGAGGTTAAGTCAATTGTTGCAGACCTGCTTATTCTGTGCGGTAAAAATGGTGCCTCAGGGGCACGAGAGTCTTTTTATCGTGGGTGGCGCTTTTTGCCCTTATCAGTTAGCAAATTCGTGGTAGTGATATGCAACGTTTTTAAAAAGTATAATAAATAAATTGTAATTACGGTAACACACAAGACAATGTATACTTTTGACAAATCACACGAAGTTTGGTGCAATATAGTAATGAAGTATCAACTCCGACCTGATTTTTGTTTATAAGGGTTCTTTACAATTTATATCTATTTAAACTCATAGTTTATGATCACCACATGTCGCTATATTATCATTTTAAATTATAATTTATTATTACAATAGGTCACTAGCCGATTATTTTACTAGCCCCTTGAGCGTAATTCAACAATTATTAGCCTACACCGAAATTAATCTATTTGGATAGCCTTTACATGTGCATGCAAGCCACTAGTATGAACCCTTATTCAATTCACTTCGACATATTTAAGCCAATATTCAAAATTACGTGCCTATTTGGATTTCCTAGTACCACATGCGGCCTGTGGCTGTTGTGCACGATGTTTACAACCTCCAATCAAATGCATTTGACTACATTCAGTATTGTACTTCAAATACTAACGGGATAATACAGATTAGAATTCTCTTTTAACTAGTGCTCTTTTTTTAACATTTGTAATCACTTCATTTCAACCATTTATTTCACTTAAAATATCTAAAATTTACTTTCTCTCCTATTTTTGGTAGTTTAAAACTGAAATAAATAGTAAAGATATCATGTTAAAATACTAAAATAAGTATTAATTAAGAGAAGATTCTGCCGTATAAAACTCGGTCAAACTTTGTGTTAAGGGACGAACACAATTGTTCTAACAACGCTTTTTTTAAATGACTATTCTTCATCCGCATGTGTTCATACTCGCAAGACATGTATAATTGCAGAGACACATAGCCTAAAACGTTTGAATGCAATTTATTTCCTGGTTGTAGATTTGACTATATTATTATCTTCATTGGCAATGCTGTTGACTAAATCATTGGACACATGAATCCTGAATATAATAAGGAATTTCTGGCATTATTTTGGTGTTTTACTTTTTTTCTTTTAGTATGTTCCTCTTGCCGGTTCCTAATTTGTTGTTGGCTTCATTTTGTTATTTAAACTTTTTTTTCTTAATTTACCCTCTATCTCAATAAAATTCGAACCCTAATTTTCAACTACCAAAGGGAGTAACCTACCACTATATTACTTCGGAATCTTACTTGTTATTTATTTATTTATTATTATTTGTTATTATTTAACCTTTAATACATTTTAATTCATGTAGTGCATATGCCATGTCTTTTTATATCTTTTTTATGCCATGTCGAAATACTCACCATGTTTTAAATATTTTTTTATTCCTTCATAAATTAACTTAGATTAATTTCATATTATATTAGAACTTAATAAAATTAAAAGAGTTAAAAAAGACTCAATATGAGAAAAAGAGTTGAAAAAATAATTTTTCTTGTGTCTAAAATTGCCAGCACCATGTTCTAGCTGTATGAAGTTTGTGTTATTGTCACACACTAATAATCGTAAAGAGAGTCAAACACAGATACCACTTGACCAAACGCCTGGTGGAACTAGTCAAAATCATTTTAAGTGTTAAACGAAGTGAAGATATGCTTATGCTAAAGCTTTACTAGGATTGGATAAAATTATTAGGTAACGACCTGTTATAATTAAAAATTTCAAATTCGAATCAGGGCTTTAGTTTTTATTGTAAAAGAGAAGAAAAGAAAGAGCTTCACTTACCCACTTTAAGAATGGAGAAAACGGATGAACGTTATTTTTTTGGCCCAATCGCTATAAAACGTGGGCTTACCCAGATAAAGTTGGGAAATCACTATTGACTACCTAGTTTCATGAGTTTCTCTAAACAAATTCTCAAGCATTTCCTCAATGTTACAGTGATAAAAGGTTTCAATATGATTATGACAAATTCTCTATTATAACGTCTTTCAATAAGTATTATACACATATAGAATGGTTCTAAAGCGCCCCATTCGTTTTGTTCACAACAAACAAATCATTTCTTACTTCACACCTTGAAACACATCCGTTCTTATGGAAATAAACTTGCTTATTGCAATTTTTGAATTATTATATGATGATTTTTTAGCTTTTCATACGATACCACTATGAATTTTCTTATCACTTGACTGGGTTTCATACAACGGGAATTAATGGTTCAAAAACACATTCCATTGTACTAATCGGGGACATTAGTTGATGGACGCAGTTTGATGTCAACTTGTTTCCACTATCCTGCATCTTGGAGAAATTTATTTTTCTTAGTGTAACATAAGCATTATATTGGCATGTGCATTTCGAAGGAAGTAAGATTATCCGTCAAAGCATGTTTTGTCTCGAAGAGTTCAAACAAGATTGAAGACGTGTTGCCTCAAGGATTGGGTGGAATTTCAGGTAACGATTCCTTGTTAATAAAGTTTCGAGTTTAAATTTAAGTTCTCCAACTCCATATATTGTCTAGTTCTTAACTGACCTAAATTATGCGTTGGAAAGTGCTGCAGCAACTCCGAATATGTAACCTTGAGTGAATTGGGTTGTCTACATCTTTCAGGAAAGACACAACACGAATTCAATGTGTACCTAGAGAAGGCCATTGTAAATACATGAAACTCTTACATGTATACAATGCTCTAGAGCATCTATTCACTGGACTCCCAAGAGGAATATTTACTTAGGTCAATCGAAATAAATAAACTACAAACAAGAAAATGTATTTATTTTGAAAATATTGATCTCTAACAAGTTGCTGAAAATTAATTTGCTGGTCCAATCCCAGTCAACCTTAGGAGAGGCCAGAGATCTATGTTCATGACGTTTCACATCACTGCAATATATATCATAAACAAAATGTACAAATTACAAATAGATTGGACATAAAATATATATCAAAGAATGAATAGTCTAGATCTTTTGAATCCCGGCCCTCATAACATCGTAATATTATGAGAGAATCCTTATCCATTTTTTCTTGTGATGCATTCATTGATTCGTTACTTTTTGCTAGTCTAAGCAGCCTCGTCTGATCCAAAAAAGATTTCAAATTACTCAGTTAGGTTAAGAAAAATAAACTTGGACATTTTTTTTTGTTGATAAAATAGAGGTAAAAATCGTGGCATAAACTCAGAACCCTCAACTCAGTAGCGGGGCGCAAGTGGCAAGTGGCTTGCGAATGCCAAACGAGGTCGAGAGTTCGATTCTCCGTGAGGGCGACATATTAAACAGCTCTGGGCCAGGTATTTTCCCCCGAGTAAGAGTTAGACTCTGCGGGCACTACCCGGACCGAACTCTAGATTAATCGGACCATTGTGATCCCGAACACCAGGGGCTTTAAGCAAAAAAAAAACTCAAGAACCCTCAATTACAACCTAATCCTTACACCCAAGCTTTGATGATACAATGTTTGGCTCCACTCAACTTTGTGCAACCCTGTCATTAGAAGATCAAACTTACAATGCATTCATTGATTCGTTACTTTTTCTAGTCCCTTCGAGGCGTATGTTAATTTACGAAACTGGGAAAAAGAAAAACAAAAAAGAAACTCTCTTCCTAGAGTTGGATTAATTGAAAAATAGAAAAAAAAAAGTGAAAAATCGATATCAAATCTAGTGAGATAAAAGTTTGATTTTGTTTATGGTTTAGTAAAAAATGGAGATCACAAAAGTTTTTTGGCTTTAACTCTCTACGATAATATCATGAGAAATACTTAATGTCACAGTTTTGTCATCGCTTATTTATACTTCCAATATATATGTCTACTTGCATTCCAATTTAACAACTTTTGATATTTCTCTCCCTTTTTTTGGCATGCCAACTAAGTTTGCATATAAGAAACGATAAATGAATGATGAGAAATGGACAATATCTAGTAAAAAGAGAGAGCCTAAGAGAAGACTATAGAAACACAAAATTTCATTGCTATAAATTAGGTGCTGTAAAACAAAAAACAAAATAAAATTTGAGAAGGAAGAGAAGGTGAACAATATCTATCAAAATGACCAAAATAAAAGAGGAAAATATCTATCAAAATCTGAAAAGAAGAGAAAAGATGAGATGATAGATCTGAGGCCCTAATGTAACCATCAAGTTAAAGCAGCAACCAGAATTAAGAATAAAAAAAAAAAAAAAAAAAAAGCACATGATTTATAGTCTTGAACTACATCCATACCTATTGAATCATGGTCCTTGCAACACGACTCAAGTTCAGAGGAAGCTCACAGTAGGTCATAATATTGTCACTAAAATTAAAGCTCCAAATGACACTATCATTCATTACAGTTTTTGTTCAAACTCGAAACTTCATATTACAATATACCCCATTGGTAACTGTTAACACATACAAATAGATTATCACCAACCCCTAACCATGTAAACCACTTCAGAGCCGAAGATGTCTGTGACCTAGAGATGTGGTAAGAGATCTAGCATTTTGTTAAGTTCAATTTGGATATCATAACAAATCAGGTAAAAATTTTGAGCCTTTACGCTTCTACATATATACACACACACACACACACACACACGGTGACTGCCTAACTTCATGCATCAAAGATACAAAGAAGACACACATACACACACAAAAAGAGTACCTTCCCTTCCATCAAACAACAGATGAGGTCGGCTTTTGAAGGCTTCTGAGAAAGGAAAGAGATAAAGTAAGCCACTCATTGCCGCTGCAGCATCATCAAGATTCTCAAATGAAAAAGCATTTGGAGCAGAAGGGAAGGGCCCAGAAAGAGTCACCTTCACCTCCTGAAGCATTCCATGATGGCCTTTAAAATCTTTTGTGAATCTTGAGGATGCTGCATCTGCAAAAACTGACTGGAGTCTTGAAAAACCTTTGCTGGTCAACACGATCTGTTCATGAAAATTGTAAAGGGAAATGGAGAAGAATGATGCAACACCAAGTACAAGCCTAAACCTAGAAAACACTGATTTAAGAAAGAAAAAAAAAAAGTAATAAAACAGCTACAAGAAGTGAAAACTATTGAACAATGAGGAAGTTGACCCAAAAAAAAAAAAACCAACTAAATCGCTAAACCTAGAGTACTTTTTTTTGGTTTTTTTTTACAAAATGGATGCTGAAACCGTGTTCGAACTCAGAATCTCTAATTACAACAAGTCAATATCTAATAGTTCACCCAACTCTGGGTAAACCTAGAGTACCTTGATTGGAAAAAGGAAGGAAACAAAGCAGTTACAAGAAGAAACTTTTTTTAAAAAAAAGTATTAATTGAACTAAGAGAAAGTTGAGCCAATAAAAAAGAAAAAAAGAAAGAAGAGAAAAATAGAGGAAGAAAAGAAAAAGAATGGAAAATCAGAGGACTGAGGACTGAAGGTTGAGGGTGTATGAATATATTTATAGAGTAAACTGAGAGGGTGTGAGTATTAAATAAGAGATATTAGGATTGGTTGGTGGCAAGAGATCTGGAGAGAGACACAGAGATAGAGAGAGATGTTATGGTGTAACCAGAACAGTTGCCCATCGCAGTCTTAGGTACCAAAATTTACCATAAACTTTAATTCTTACTGAGTCATCTCTTGTTCCACAGATGTCAGGAGAATAATTGAAATCTTAGAAAGGAAATGAAAAACTTACCCAATAATGGTGGCGTTTAGATTTGAAGGATTTATGCGTCCTCCACAAGTATTATCTAGTTGGGAGTAATTGACATCTTGAAGGTGACATTGAGATGAGGCTGAGTAAGTTTAATTTGCTTAGGGTTTAAGGCTCCTTGTTTTAGCCCTCAATTTGCCATTTCTGAATCATTTTGATCTTTCTTTTTGATTTAGAACCACCTATGTTGTGTTTTATGGTTTGTTTTTAAGTGTGTGCATAGTTCAGTTTTAGTTTTCAAATGTTGCTAATATAAGTTTTGAATTACTTCGCCCTAATCTACCCCTATAGCTTAAAAGAAATGGTCGTCTAATGACTTGTTGTGATCGAATGTCTAAAATTCAAATACATACTCTCTTATCACAAATATTGTATAACCTTCTAACTCACCTGGAGCATGCATTTGAATGCACCAGTATTTTATAATCTTGGAGTGAATCTAACATAATTCTACCAAAGGTAAGTTTCTCGTTGTAAAAAAAATACTAAAGTTTTCCTAATGCTGTACTATCACATTTTAGAATAATGACTTAGATTGTTTAATTAACTACCTTCAAATTCAGATTTAAATAATTTGTATTTTTTTTGATTAACTTGATATTATGATTGGATTCACGTTTTTAAAGAAAAGAAAATAGAAGGATTAAGGAATCATTTTCCCAGTTTGGGTTTACATTTAGATGCTAGGAAAATAAATTGAGGGATCAAAGAATATTTTAATGAGAGGATTTTGCAATCCTCCCAATTAGAAATTTTTTTAAAGGAAAAAAATATTAATAAATGAAAATTTTTATATGATTCCGAATATACCTTAACATACCAATGAGTATGAAAAGAAAATTTAAAGACTTTTCCATTAAAAAATATGTTTCCATTTTCTTTTATTCTCCAATTCATATAAAGAATCATATGATCCTTTCTTTTCTTTCTCTGCTTATTTTTGTTTACAATCCAAATAAGGGTCCATTTCCTTTCCTTTCCCTCGCTAATCCAAACATCGTGTATCTGAAGAGAGCATCAATGAGACATGAGGGAAGGATCAAGTTTTGACCCCTTTAGTCTTTTTTTTTTTTTTTACGAGGATAATGCTCTTCGTAGTGATGTATATAAACATGGATATATTATTAACACTACTCTTTTCCATTTTGTTTTTTCCCTTCGTTCTTGGGTGAAGTCCCATAACGTGGTTTTCATTTTTCTTGTCATGCAATTAATATCGAAATTCCGCATCTTTATATTATTAAACTTGATTACTGTTCCTTAAACCAGAATTATATTATTAAACTTGATTTTTAAAGTCGAATATGTATATATTAATCTTAAATAGAATGAAACAATGCAAGCATTCTTTTTAGCACGAAGTGGAATACTTAAACTAATACTACTTATTCAAAACTCATTTTCAAGGATCTTTCAATATTTTATTTTATTTTTTATTAAGTGAGCAAGTTTTCTATTGCTACTCAAAAAACAAATATGTACAGTCAAAGACATTTGTATCTAAGAGTTTCTATAATCACCTTATTTTTACCATCCTTTTTTCACATTCTATGTGGATGGATGCTTAGTTAACATGTTCAAATATGTGAGAAAAATTAAAAAATTTGTTATTTTAACATACTAACTAAGTATATATATAAAATGTGATAAATAAGTAATAGAAATAGTGTGATATATAGCATTACATTTTGTATCTCTATCTCGAGTAGAACACACTCATATACGTTTCACTCTCTACATATGGTCCTATTAAAATTCTAGTTATAAGCAAATTTGTGAGCAAAATTTTTTAAACCAAGCAAAGGCTCCCTTTACAGCTTAAGTACCAAAGAAAAGAAAAGAAAAGAAAGAAAGTAAAAGGATGATTGGTTATTGTCGTTTCTATTGGGTTCCACCTTATAGATAGGGAAGAATGGTGATGCACAACAAATTAACAAATGCTAGTACTTAGCTTCAAATTTTTACACTTTCTTTTTCCAAAAAATAATCTATTACTGGAAGGGAATATATGTGATATAAGATTCAATAGCAAATCATTCAAAACACATTGTAGAAGAGTTTAGAGAACATATAAAAGAAACTCCTCTTTACTTTATTTTCACCATGACTTTGATAAGTATTATAATTTTTTCTATATGAAATAAGTGTATATTATAACTTACTTAAAAGTATGTTGTTTAAGTTTTCCTATTTTCTGAACTCACAAGGCACTTTGGTAATCTAATATATATATATATAACTGTTTACATAATGAAGTTTAAGGCATTTCAACAATTTGCTTAGTATGATTTTTACTACAAATTTTTGCAAATGGAAGCAACTCTTTTTCTAATATTCGTAGTGAATAGTGCGTATTACTGGTAGGCCTAGCTGAAATCGTTTACTAAAAGTCTGTTTAGCCTAGTTGTAAAATTTTAGTTGATAAGTTATAAAGTTTTCAGTAGTAGAGTTTTGATTTTTTTTTTTTTAAAGTAAGCTAGTATATTCATTTCAAATCAAACAATTCTCAACTTTACAAAAAGGATGTACATCCAAACCAATTCTAATCTAGATAATCATATCGTCTGGATTCCAATTTTTACATATTTGCTCTTTAAATCACCTCTCTTGTATTTGCACTGGAGTCTCATTCTTTCACCAACAATGGAAAAGATTTCGACTGCAACTGATCTTCCGAAAGAACATCTCTATCGTGGATATGGTTATTCCTTTCGATCCAAACATTGTACATAACGAAACCACACAAAAGCCTAACCAACCCAGCTTAAAGTCCCGAGCCTTGATTGTATTTCATCAAGTACCATTTAATAATAGAATTCATTGACTATTTGACATCGTTATGTTAGAGGTACTATTTACTATCACAACAAAATTAAATATAAAAAATAAATATGAGAAAAATAAATAATTTGTAGCAAATTATTTAAAAAAGGTATGGAAGGGTATTTTTTTAAAAATAAATAACTTCATGCATGCATTACAAAAAAATAGTTCTACAAAAACTCTGTTTAGAAAGCTTTGAATTAAAATTTTTTATTTTTTAATTTTTTTAACTTGACTTTTACTTAAGATATTTTAAAAATAATTATTAAATATATTACTTTTAACTTCTAATCTCACAAAAAATAATTTTAACTACTTAAAAAATAGACCTAACATAGCCAACTTTAATTAAAGATTCGAGCAATGCAACGTTTATAATTAGTGGAACATGATGTGTTTAACTTACAAAAAAATCAATAAGGGCATTTGAGAGAGAGAGAGAGAGACAGAGAGAGAGGGAGAGGGACGCGAGATGTGACATTGATATGGCAGCTGCAACAGTACAATGTACAAAGACTGACAGGCGGCGAACACGGGGTAGTGGCTGGGACATATTATCATGAATTTTTTTTTTTTCTCATCCTTTCTAAACCTCTTCATCCTCGTACGGACAGCTATTTTGTGCCTCGATTTGTCGCACGTATTGAAGTTATATAATTGCTTTTAGGGTAAATGACACCAAATGTCTGATATCTTTTAATATTGAGATATTTTGGTATTATATTTTTTAAAATAATTTTTTTAGTTTTAAATGTATAGAAACATTGACACTGTTGACCTGATGAACTTCTTTTGTTAAAAATCTAACAGTTTTTATATGTGATACTTTCGTATCGTGTATAATTTTTTTTTAAGGGCAAAATTGGGAGCACAATAATCCAAACTTTTTTAGCCGTTGCTTCAAACATCTAAAAAAAAAAAAAAAAAATCTACATGACACGTGGGTATGATGTGCAAAAAATATTAATTTTTTAACAAAAAAAGCTCTCTAGGTCAATGGTGTCAATGTTGCTATACATTTAAGATTAAAAAACTCATTTTAAAAGATATGAGACTAAAATGTCCAATCTCAAAAGATATGAGACCTCTAGGATCATTTTACCCTTGCTTTTGTGACTACCTATGATGGCCCTTTTTGACCGCAAATCCCATTTGCTTCTTCTTGATCACTCCCACCTTGGATACTATCCAACTCTGCTTTCCATCTTTATTATTTCACAATGCCCAGAAAGATTTGGTTAAACCGTGTACCTCAATCACAATTTTTTTTTCTTTTTCTATTATAGTACCTCACAAATAGAAATACTTTTCTTTTTTATTTTAAGTAAGAAAAAATATTTTACTAGAAAAAAAATTTTCAATTCTCATTGTTAGTGACAACTCTATGAACACATGATTCGATTTGATTACCATAATCTAGATTAATCAATATAAGATTTATTGAATTGTACTAGGATGACCCCAAGGAAATGAATTTCGTGTCCAAACTCGACATGTGAACAAGTAGTGTTCCACCACTAAGCTAACTCTTATATTATAAACAAAAAGTAAAATAAAATAGTACCTTATATATGGGTTATTTACTCCCATTTGTTTCAATTTGCCCGTTGGTTAATAAAAATAGAAAAGTTTAAAGAATTTGTGATTAGGCACTGTCCAAAAAGAAAACAAGGGCCTCAAGATTCCATTTGGTCCTTATTATAAAATGGGATTCAATTTTAAACATAAGCTAAACTTTTTCGAGGTCGTAATTGAAAGCGTGACAGGGATATAATTTTGGATTTTTTGGAAAAAGGCTTTGGAATTTTACCTTATCTCCAACTTTTGACATCGAAAAATGTAAATCAAGACGTTTACAATAGGATAGAGGGAATATACCCATTGACATTAGCAATGGGAAGAAATTTGACCTATCTTTTCTCTATCATATCGATTAAAATACCAAAGGAACCTACCACTTAATGGAAGGAATGTTTGATCTCTTGGTTTAATTTATGTTTTTATTTATTTTTTTATAGTAAAACCAAAACTGGGATTCGAACTTGACCTCTACCTCTAATTACAAAAAGAACTGATAGTATAGTTTAACAAGACCTCGGACAAGGCATATCTGCTTGGTTTAAGCTTTTCATGTAAAACACAGTGAAGTTCTCTATATTTTTAAACTAGGTTAGAGATATGTTGGCTAATTTATAAAAAAATAGGCTTAGCCGAGCAGCAGCTCAATATTTTTAAACAATTTAAGTCGCGTTTTGCATTCCATTAGAGTTTTATTGTTGATGCTCCTATTTCTAGCATTACATATTTACTTCAGCCTACAAGCAAGAAATACTATGCCAAAGATGCACAACTTTCTTCCACTTCCCAAGAAATTAAAAAGGAATATTTTTAAAGGGCGGTTTAGAGTCACTTATGGTAGTTCTAGTATTTAACTAACATGAACCATGTTTGCTCCAATCAAGGTTTTTCAGGATATTTTCCGTCATTTAATAAAGCAAATAAGAAAGGATACAATTTATGAAATGATGAAGATTTTTGCGTCTAACGTACAAGTGGTGTCAAAAGCAATGGGCATTTGACAATCTGAATAGTATAGTCTAAGATATCATTCATTGATCATGACCATTGGGTTTGGCCAATCTATCCTTCTTCTCTTGCCCAACTCAATCCTAATCAATTTATCATCCACTTTAATGTTGAAAGGAATGACTCCTTTAGGTTTACTTCTGATAAGGGTACCTTCACTTTCAACAGCAATTGGGATCATATCCACACTTGGGGCACCCCTTATGCTTGGCATCACTTAATCTGGTTCTCCCACAATACTCCCAAGCATAACTTTATCACCTGGCTTGCGAGTTTGGATAGGTTAACCACCAAATACCGTCTCATGACTTGGGGCCTTATTGATAGAGCCAATTGTATCTTTTGCCATCTTGGTTGTGAATCTAGAGATCATTTATTTTTTGAGTGCAGTTTCACTAAACGGATTTGGAAGGGTAGCTTGAATATGTTAAAGATTTACTCATCTTTTACTACCTTTGACTCTATTCTCACTTTTGGACTTTTTATTACAAATAACAGGGATATCAAAAGCTATGTGTTCAAACTCCTATTGTAGATTGTTGTTTATCACATTTGGACCGAAAGGAATGAAAGGATTTTCATATTTGAAACCATACTGAGGAATAAATTCTAGAGAAGATTCTATCATATGTGATTCTAAAGACTGAAGGAGAAAGACAATTTACTACCACTAGCATCAAGACATTTTGCTAATAGATGTCACTTGAGCATTACTTAGCTTCGGTTGTTTGCTCATTGTTTTTACTTTTTTGATTGATTTTCCGGGCAAGTGAATGCCATTTCTATTTGCTAGTTTTTCTTTGTCTGACATTGATTGTCGTTTTATGCTTGCGTTGGCTTGATGTCAAGTCTCTTTGTTTGTATAAACTCTTGTATTTCTTCCTTTCAAGAAATCCAATTTTGCTTATTTTGCCCCGAAAAAAAAAAAAAAAAGCAATGGGTATTTCCACAAGCAAATTAGAATATTATGTACTGACTTTGTCAGTCAAACATCTCATCCGTTCTGCAAAATAATGGGAACCTAAGCATGATTGAAGTGATTTACCAAAGCATAGCCCAGAAATTTCGCTGATAGACTGATGAGAGGAAACATATTACACAACAAAGCCTAAGTTGAGGCTTACTACAATTGGAAACCCTATTTTACTTCACCAACTCATCATACATTTATTATAGCCTTCTTCTAGGTGCATTATGCTTTTGGGCCATCATAATGTACTAATTTCTATCTGACTGTTTTTTTGACTTTCTTTACTTGGATTCCCTTTTCGTCAACCTCATTTCTAATTGAGTCTTGTGAACGAATTTAAAGTCTCATGGTCTTAAAGCGATATGCTTTAACTATGTCAAATTAAGCATCTAGCTAGTATTAGGTGTAAAAGTCATTAAAAGTTTTCATATTCATTTCTCGACTAGGCTCCTTGTGTACTATCCACAGAAAGGAAAAATGTTTTCAAGGAAAATCCATTCTTCGAATCAAGGAGATGGTAAAGAAGAGAGAAAACTGCATTCTGCTTGATAATATAAAGTTAAAGGGTAATTCGGTGCACATGAAACTCCAGTTATGTACGGAAACGGAGAAAGGGTTAAATATAACAATGTCGGGAAATACTGAGCTTTAACCAAATGCTTGCAACCAGAAAATATTTCTTCTCGAAGTTATCCTCGAACTTTTTACAGTTTTCCCCTTTTTGTCCTGGAACAGATAGAACCGTATAGTATAAAACAATCTAATTATTTTACCACTAATGGTGCATACTGGAGGTGATTAAAGACTCGTATTATATTATCATCCAAAAGTTGGGTAGAATGGTCAAGTAATATTCTGAGTTTGAGCAGCGATTTTGGCTTCTATTATGTACAAAAAATTAAGAAAGGAAAAAAAAAAAAAGAATCGTATTATCGCTGCAGCTAGCGGTTTCATTACATTACCATAGTATAGCAACTTGTTTCCTGCAAAGTAGTTTAGGGTCATATCAAAAGGTGAGAACGACAGGCTTTAGTTGGAGGTATGTGATAGATGATGTCAATATGGGTGATTCATGTTTAATAAGCTAACAGAGATGATGCATGGAATTGCTATTTTGGGTTTCGGCTTGATGCATTTCTTGACCTAGTTTTAGATTAACACATGGTATCTACATCATATCTTCGTTGTGCGTATAATAAATACACCCAACCAACATCACCTCTTCTGTTTGAAAGCCCCAACTTGTATCAGGAGATGAAGACATTGAACTCTAGATTATGACCGTTAGAGTAATGTTTTATAGCACCGTCTGTCCATTTGCAACTCCAAAACCTTTTCCAATCAATGTGTGAATTACATGACATTTTGAGTAACACAACTTACACTTAATATATGTTAGTTCTACCACAGAGCCATTTGGTCTGACTCGTCCGTCCCAATGACAACCTTATGATTACATCGATCACAACATTTAAATTTTTCTTTATTGTTAATTTGATGGACAATATGTCATGTACAAACTATTATAATTAAGACATGTCTCATCTCTTTTATTTTTTTTCTAAAAATAAGAGTAAGAGCGCTGAGAGATGATCCATTTTGTGGCTTCTCAAGAGCAGTTGCAAGCCAAAAATTTTATGACGAGGCTGCCACTAACAAAATTTCCCCTTCATATGAATGCCATGCTATGATTATTATAACAAGGCTGGACAGGCAATACATTTTAGAATTTCATTAATACTCTTGTATAGATCATATTTATCTTTTTATGCTAACCAGTATCTCATGATCTCAAAATTTCCATCAAATATTTTTTCCCCAAAATCTTTTAAGCAAAAAAACACCTATCTATTCAAAGATCATTTCTTTCCGTTGCAGGAATTTGATTACGAATATGCCACCTTGAGGATGAAATACAACCCCTTGGAACACTTTCTAGCAATCGTCCAAGTCCAAAAGTAACATTAATTGATGAATGTTAAGCATTATAAGAGAATAATTACTCTCTTAGATCTAAATGATCACAAGCTGGCCACCAAATGGCAGCCAAAAGAGGAAGGTATTGTTCAATCACTCCGATAATTTCTCTATTTTTAATCAATCTTGTATTTTAAAAAATCTATATTTTAATTTCATTACAACAACTTCTCTATTTGTGTTTGTTTTATAATAATATATCTTCTTATTGTAGTCAAAAACATTATTTGAAAACCCAAGTGAAATTAAAAAACTTCGTACAAAACTACAATTACTTATTATATATATATTTATCTAAACATTTAACCCCCGGTCCATTCCCCCCGAAGCTTCTTACCCATCCCTCGCCTTCTTCCCCATCTCCCTCCCCTCCCCCGGTGCAGATCATCAACTTAACTCCAATGATCAAAAATCATATTGTTGAATAGTTTAAATTTTGTTTGATTATTTTTTATTTCTTGGTCATGTGATCGATCATAAGATGGGATAGGGGAGAAATTGAACTTCCTAAATTTGAGGAACTTGAATATCAGTGGATCTCCTATTTTAATTAGGAGATCGGATAGGGAAGCTATTGAAGTTGTTTGGAACCAATAACTTTACTACATTTAGGGAAAATGTTTATATATTTTTTCTAAATATAAGGAAGTTGTTGGTCTCAAATCACTCTAATAACTTCCCTATCTTATTTCCTAAAAAATATGGGATCCTTAAACTAAGGAATAAATTTGGGAAAACTCAATCTATGCTTAAAACTCTCCGTGTATATGACTAAAAAGAATAAAAACATTGTTGGAGTGAAACTATAACAAGAATTTCTAAACTAAAATAGAACTGAAAAATCTCAGAAAAAGAAAAATAAGGCAAGACAATGAAATAAGCTACTTGCACAAATATATATAATTATAATTTGCTTCTATGTACGATGTGGTAGATGAATGAAAAATGTAAATTGAAGAAAAGATTTGCCAAGTAAATCAAAGAAATGCAAGATCATTTAGGAACATATATAACCCAAAAAGAAAAGAAAAAAAAAAATAGTAACTATATTAAGCAAAGAAAAATGAAATTAAAGAAGCAAAAAAAAAAGCACCTGATTTCTAGTTGTGCACGAGTTCCTCTATGGAGGTCATGCTTACTGAGTCCAGGTAACTGCAGAGAACTGCTAAGTTCAGAGAAATCTCAGAGAAAACACCTAAAGATCATTTTACCCTGTGGATCATAGCTAATTCTCTTTGACTAACACGAAAGTGAAAAATAAGCATCGTTGCATACCTATAAATCTTATCGAAAAGCATCATTTTAAGAGGGTTCTTGTTTTTCCTTTTTTTTTTTTGTATGATTTATCAATATCATCAGATCTTCATCTTTACGAGATAGAGTCCATAAAAACAAAAAAAGGATGTATGTTCACCTTGTTTATTCTATCATATTGATATCAAGAGCTCTGATCTGTGTTTCCATGGCTTCTGATAGTCTAATATAAGAAAAAATTTAGTCATTTCTTGCAGCTGCAGCATCATCAAGATTCTCATATCGAAAATGAATCACCATCACTTATGATGGCCGAAACAATCTAATTTTGTGAATCTTGATGATGCAGCACCGGGAAAAACTGACTGGAGTCTTCAGACTTTTGCGCTCAAGGCTTTACTAAACTCTAAAGGGTAAAATCTGAGGAGGCAAAGGAATATCAAATTGACTCGATATCATGTTTGCTCGTAATATTATAATATTATAATTGAGATTCGAGTCTCAAGTCTATATTCTACGGTATCAAAAGGGCAGAAATATTTATAGTCTCATACGGTCGATGGGTGATAAGTATTGTATGCGAGATATTAGGAGTGGTCGTTACTATAGATCACATTGTTCCTCTTTTTCTTTTTCTTTTTCATTTTCTTTTTTTTGGAGATAATTGTAAGATACCAGAGAAGAAACCCTAATATCTTTGTGTACACAGATTGAGATCTACATCATGACAAAAACTAGCATGATAGTCCGCAGCCCTATTGGGTTTACCTATACACATGAAAAAATGTAATATGTCAGCAAAATAAAAGGAAAAAAGAGGGGGTAGATACAATATCCACAAGGACAAGTCTTGCTCTCTAAGGATACATCACAGTTACACATCGCAATCTCAAGTATCATAATTTACCTTCAACTTTAATACTTACTGAGCTCAACTCAATTCCTCAGATGTCAGAAAGAATAATTAGCATCTTAGAATGGAAAATGAAAACTTACCCAGTAATGCTGGCTTTTAGGTTTTGGTGAATATGTTGCGTCCTCGAGAAGAACTTTTAAGTTGGCGGAATTGACATGTTGAGGGTGACTCTCTGAAATGTGGCCGCTCGGATGGATACAGATGTTAAAATCACATAATTTAATACTTTTATATATATATATATAATCAGTGGGAACTTATTAAATTTCATTTTAAAAAAATTAAAGTGAGTAGAGGTTGTAATCCCGAAAAGTACCTCGGCCATTGCGGCTCTTGAGGTTTTCTAGAGTTCAATTTTTTCTTTGATCTTCATCAATTTTCCACATCTAGATCATTTTCAAACTTTCTTTATGATTAAACTGATGTTAAATCTAATCCATCTTTTTTTCTTTTGCTAATGTTGGTAATATCTAATGATCCACAAGATTCCTCTCTTTGAGGCTTCACCTATTGAACTGGTACAACGACCCTCTCGGGGGGCCAATACCTTTGAAAACAATTGTCCAATTTACTCTTTGGATCTTTACTTTCAACACTTAGATTTAAAAGCAAATTGGACTACATGAAAGTACCTTTTTTTCTAAATTGATCGAAAGATTTAAAAACTTTTAATTTTGCGATATAACAAGTGACCAACAAGAGGAGTGGCAATAATTACAAATGCAATATTTGCTTCAAGCAATGGCACATGAAACAAATTCTTAGTCATGACTTGTTTGATTCCCACTATCTGTCATCTTCAACTTTATCTTTCTATTTCTTACTAGTGAAGAAAATAGTGCAACAATTGCAAACTCATTTTATTTTTGATTTTATTAAAGAGAGACTAAGCTTGTAGATGTGGAGTCGTGAGAGTAATTATTGATGTAAATTTTAAAATTCATGATCAAGATTTTGGACTCAGAAATCCTCGATTCAAATAAGTAGTATTTTCAACATAATAATTGGACTCGAAAATTCTCGTTTTAAGTATGTTTTTTATTTAACTACTCAGTTACCGGTCTTTTCTCACTTAACTGTCAAACATTTGGTCAAGAAGTGCAAGTGTCACAAATTAAAAAAGTCAATGGTGCAGAGTCAATTAACCCTATTTATCATCATTAGGAATTAACCTTGCTACTTATGTTCTTGCTAATCCATATGTCAAACAAATAATTGAAAGAGGTAGGGGTTCAATTTCACTAAAAGAAGACAGTTTTCCTCATTTATTTTCCCATATCTGTCATTTTCTCTTTTGTCGAATGAAACATATATTAGGCCACCGTACATTTCTGTTGATTGTGCTTTGCGCCCAATGCAAATTAGTCTTGGGCCAAAGGACTTGCTCGCACGCATACAACCTCATAGTCATTACCTTGCCTGACATTTGCAATGGAAAATATAAACATAGAGAAGTGTTTGCATTTGACATTCGGTCATTCGACCTCTCTTGCAACATATAAGTCCCACATTTTTATTTCAAAGATCGAATAGTCGTTTACCAGATTGTAGCATTTTTCATAAACAAGTGGACTGGGCCCTAAGTATTCTTTACAAGGCGTCCATTGGCGAAAACGCGAATGCAAAAAACATGGGAATGATTTTAGCCACTTCGTATATATCAAGTTGGGGGAAACTTCACTGAGCAATTGCAAGTTTATGCTTCAGCAAAATCGGGGACTTAAAATTTAACATATATATGGAGAAGCAAATAAGTGTATTGATTGGAGAAAAATTTGGATTTCAGCAAACTCTAGAAACTATCTGTTTCATAAACATACCGAGTGGCCTCCGCCATTTTTGTTAGACAATGATAAAAAGAATAAAATATCCTTTAGAATAATTACTGAGTAGCCTCAACCGCACTCTCTATCATTTAATTCATTTTTGATTGGCTATGCTTCCTTTTGAATAATAATAAAAAAAAACTACGTATGCTATAAATTTTTTCCTTGTAAAATTCTGAGTAATGTTTTGAGGATAGTTTTACCTTCTTAAAATTTTGGACGAAATATTAGCAAGTTTTCATATCGTACAATAACGAAAATCAACCTTATCTAATAGGATAAGACTTTATTAGTATAAAAGTCTCCTTAAGCCAAGCTTAAGAATTGGGGTAACGACGAGTTGTCGAGTTGAAATACTCGTCTTATTGAAAGGAGTTAAATTAGGTAAAAGTTTACAAATTGAGGAACTTCATATTCAGACTGACTCTGCTATTGTATGTAATTTGTTACAAGATAACTCGTATCTGTTTAGTCCCTTACACCCTTTAGTTGAAGACTACAAGCGTATACTCTCACGCCACAATAGTTATAAACAGATTCATATTTTTTGTAAAACTAATAGATGTGCTGACGCTTTGGCAAACTTAGAGTCACGACAACAGTTTAAAACTTCTCGAATAAACAACCCTCTAAAATCTGTGTTATTGTTGATGGAGAAATATATTAGGGGTGAAATATCTCCTTATTTAGTTTAATTATCTCGACTTTCGCCTCCCTCGAAGCAAAAAAAAATGCTAAAGAATTTGCAGAAAAGGATAACACGACAAATGTGGAATTCGACGACAACAATGGGTCAAATCAGTTCAATGACGACCAACAAGCCATAAAACTTTTAGGCCCAAATAGATCAATTTATAACAGATCGCACCCACTTTCAAGCCCATGAAACAACACATGTCAAGGGCCATACTCTGAAGTGGTTGCAATGGAGAATAACTACCAACACTTCAATAAAGAACTTTTTTAAAATTATGATAAAATACAGTATAATATTTTTAAATTAATAATATTAGAATCACTAAATTCTATTAATTTAGCAAGATATCAATATTTCGATAAATTAATAATTATTAATTTATCGAGATATTTGATTTTTTTTGGCTTAAAAATAAACATATTATATTTATGATATAATTTTTAAAAAGTGACTCATATTTTTTCAGGTAAATTTAAAAAGATAAATATAAAAGTCGAATGAGAATAGAAAATAAGAATCTAATTTAGTAAGATTAGATTTTTTAGGTGCATTGCACAAAATTAAAGATGAGATTCAACTATATTTAAAGTTCAACAAAAGACAAGTTACTCTTAATTCATATTTTGAGAAAGCTTCATAATTAATTTATTATGTACTTTTTAGTTAATTATTAATTTATGAAACATTTGGATCAATAAAATGCAAATAAAATATTTTAAATATATTATCTTATAATTTTATCGAAATTATTAATTTTTTACACTGATCCCAAATTGGGACTAAACATTTTTATTATTTAAAAGATATTATTAATTTATCAAGTATTAATTTAAATAAGTTTTACTGTATTTTGAAGGACTTAGATTCTCTCCTATTATTATAATGATATGAAAAAAAAAAAATTATAGTGCTGATATTTCCATGTCTTAAAAGTCCCCGAAAATCACTGACCTCCGAATCTGTTGGATACACCAAAAGGAGTTCAAAAATAATTCTTATTGAAAATTGTGAAAAAAACAAAAATATTCAGAGTTCATGACGAAATAATAAAATTTCATATTAGAGAATGGGGATGGACGCAATCAGAAATCAAAGAGCAAATATATGCAAAATCCCGTGTTTGAGCATTATTCAGAATACGCTCGGAAATAAAAAAAAAAAAAAAAAGTGGGATACAAAGTGTTTTACAAGCTTAATATTTAAGAAGTATAAATACATTGTAATATTATCAGGAATCCGAGAATTGCAGGGGTCGGCCATGTAATAATACTTGGCACTCTTCAAATCACAACATCTATATATGTATATATGTGTATATATCACATCCGTTTATGTGATAAGACTTAATTTAGTTTGACTATATACGAACAAGAATAGCTATCTCCACAATGAGCAAGCCTTCAAACACAAGATTCACTCTTTAATTCGGGTAAACATTGCAAAGAAAAGTTGAACATCAGGGTGGTAGAAATACCTTTCCTTGGGCGGCTCTGCTACTTTAAATAAACTGGTTTCTTTCTTGGAGTAGGTGGGCATACTGAAGCTACAGCAGGAATTGTGCACCTTTTGTGCCTTGGTGTGTTGCAACCATCTTCCTATACTCTATAAGGATTATCACGATCACTAGCCTCAATGCTTCGATCTACAATTAAAATTAGCAGAAAATAAGTTTTAACAGAAGAGAAATATTTATTAGTGGAGTATGTATTGTGTACATGATATCGTTATTTATAGTTGGTAGTTTGATCAATGTTATTAACTACCGACTTTGTAGTGTTGTTGGGTTGTCAATGGCACGGCTTGTTACGGAAGCTGCCAATTTGACTTATCCAATTAATGGTGTGAAGCAACTAAGCCTCGCCATTTGGGTAGCCTACGTGTGTTTGGCCTACGTGCAAAGACAAAATGCAAAACTTTAGTCGTCCCCCAAAAGCGCCCAAGATGTTAGATGCGTGGGAAGTTGGAAGGAGGCTATCTAGTTGACATTGTTTTTTGTCCCGCTACGAGCTGATTCAAACTAGTTAACTCAAATTATTTTTTATATGTACAATATTAACTTATAAATTATACATATATTATTTCTCACCGATGTGGAATATCACATTTACTGTGAAGTGAATCATTATGTTGATTAATTGGTAAATTTCAATATATCTTATGTAATTTGACCATTTATAATGGTGCAGCCTCCAGATCAGCTGACTCTCCTTTCAAAGAGGGACAAGAGAGGCAGAACATCCCTTATAATAATTTTGATATATCTTGCTTTAGCCTCCTTTAGGCAAAAAAAGAAGAAATCAAAAAAAGAGAGAAGAAGAAGTGTTTTGAATGGTATAAGAATCCTCTCCTTTCTTTTTGCTTTTTTTTAAAAAAAAAAAAATCAATTATGAGTTATCAATTTTATTTTTTGAATCTCATGTATTCGATTCTAAATTTGTTATAAACACTTTTTTCCCAAATAAAGTAGGTTTGTTAGTTTATTAGTCCAAATTTTATAACTAAGACCTCAAAAGATTAAATTTGATGGTGCATAATTCACCTTTATCTTATAAAAGAAAATTTCAATAAAGGAAAAGAACCAAACCAATTTCATTGTGGGGATTTGGATTTTATTCCAATATTATTGTCTCATAATGTTATAAGATAAATTTAAATTATTAATCATTTAATTTAAAAGTAATAAAGAGATGAAGATACCTCTAACTTAAAAAATATTTTATCTAAAATCATTACTATATTATCGTTAAATTAATCAATCAATTATCTAAATTTTAAGTTTAAAGTTAATAAAAGTAAGCAATACGAGAACAACCAATTCCCCCATCTGGACCCGGATAGTGTCCTTTTTGTGAACTTATCTATTTGATGGTTGATGGGCTTTATGCGATGTTAATGTATCATGGGCCAATTGTAACGGGACTGTGACCCACCATGGAGGGATCTTGCGGTGAAACCAACTCACACGTGTAAGATCTGAGGAGCACAACTCGTGCCACGTCATTTTCGTACGAGATATCAACCCTTTGCCAACTTTGGGGTGTTCATTCCACATGCAGTTCAAAAGTGAGACCTTGGAACCACTAGGAGTTAAACTGTTATTGATACAATCCTTTCGAGTTTAAGCATGATACGGGCCGACAAAAACAAGTTTAAGCATGATAGAAAAAGAGAGAGAAAAAAAATAAATAGAGAATCACAAGGTATCGTTAAGATGAAAACAGTTTGAATAATTACAAAAAAATAAAAAAAGTGTAACTAAAATCGTTTAGTAAACTTATAATCATAATCATAATTAAAATCTAACGAGCTTAAAAATCACTAATAATAACGGTAACCGTTAAAGATTTAAAAAATTACAGTTAATCGTAATGGTAACCGTTTAATTAAAAAAATTAAAAATTAGTTTTAAAAAATTAAAAAAATTGTAAGAGAAATTAAATGTAAAGAAACAAAAAATAAAAGAATTCAAGTCAATGATAAAATTTAAAATAAATTACATAATAATTTTATGAGCAAGAATGAAAATCAATAAGTTATGCAAAAAAAAAAAATCATTCACAATTAAAGCTGAAAATTCTTAAGAGTATAAGTATTGGTCTAATGAGTTTAGTCCATCTTTTTTAATTCAACTTAATCCATTTTTCTTAATTGAGTTTAGTTCAAATTTTTATCATTTTAATTATAAATTTAGTTCGTCTTCTATTATTTTAAATGCATATATATATGTTAGATTTTTTAATTGAATTAATAATTGAATTTCAAATTTTATTTTTTTTTCAACGTCTAAAATTAAAACCTATTGGATGGGTTTACTCATCGTTTATCTCTTATAAAAACCAAATCCAAATAGATACTCTATTAGCTTTCATTATCAAATTTTCCAGTATTCTATTTTCTTAGGCTCTGTTTGTTTGCCGTAAAATAACTTGTTGGAAAAAAATATTTTCTTAAAAAATAGAATATTGAAAAACATTTTCTAGTGTTTAAATTCCAAAAAATATTATCTTCTACCAAATGACATAAAAATATTTTTTCAAACTTTGTACTGGCCGTAATATTTGACCGAAAAATATTTTTCAGTTGATTAATTTTTCGATATTATCAAATATCAAAAAATTAAAAAAAAAATAGTCACCATTTTTTACTAAAAAATATTTTTTACTTGATCAATTTTTTTATATTACTAAATACCAAAAAATTGAAAAAATATTTTATGGCAAACAAACGGAAACCTCCGACTTTCGAGCCTACTCAGTTTTTTTTTTTTTTTGTTTAAATAATTATTTTTCCTAACTCGTTTTTGTTGAACAAGTGTGAGAGAAAGGAAAAAATTGGGGATATCAACAAAGATGAGAGGAAAGACAGTGTTAACATTTTAAGTGGCTGTTTGAAAATAAAGTTCTATTCTATCAATTCGAAACATTCGAACACGTGTTTGTCTTGACCCAAAGAAAGAATGGTAATGTGCTTTTAAGTCTGTAGTTAACCAAAGTTAGGATTCAATGAACATATCTGCAAAGAGATATTCATAGAGTTTTGATTTAAAAGTACTTTTTTAGGGTAGTGTAATAAATTATTGGATAAATTGTATATTACCCTCTCTCTATGAGTTCGTAACTAGTACATTACTCCCCATATGGTCAAATGGTGCATACTCCCCCACTAGCTAACATCAGTTAAGGCAAGTTTAATGGGAGTTCTAAAATATAAATTTTTTTATTTTTAAATATTTTTGTATTTTTTAAAAATTTTATACCTTAAAAAATAATATTATTTATAAAAAAATACATAAAATTCACCACTTTTAAATTAAAAAATGCCAAAATAAAACCGTAGCTTCCAAAATATTCAGCAAATCTTTTAACTCAAAATTAATAAACTTCACGTACTTTTTCTATAAATAGTATTACTTTTTAAGGTATAGAACACTAAAAATATATAAAAATACCTAAAAAAAAAAATTTTACATTTTAAAGTCCACATTAAAAATAGCCTTAGTCTTTCAATAAAAATACCAAAATGACAATATACCCTCATCAAAATTAAAAAAATAAAATACAAACCACCCTACTACCAACTCCCACCACCACACCCAAACCCACCACCACCACCCCCTAACCACCACCATTAACTGCGACCACCACCACTAAACCCGCCATCATTCCCCGCGCTGCCACCAACACTACCCATCACGCTGCCAACACCACCTACCAATGCGCGCGCACACACAACGTCACACATACACACACACACACACGTACTTGAATATACACACAGGCAACGCAATTTAACC
The DNA here is from genome assembly GCA_037974665.1 of Ehretia macrophylla. Classification (NCBI taxonomy): domain Eukaryota; kingdom Viridiplantae; phylum Streptophyta; class Magnoliopsida; order Boraginales; family Ehretiaceae; genus Ehretia; species Ehretia macrophylla. The sequence continues at coordinate 48,518,361 of CM075769.1, read as the reverse complement.
AGCCTCCCACACACAATGAGTTTCAAGCAATAGCTGAAAATCTCAGTTAGCGTATCAACAACAGATGTCCTAGGATGCTTGAATCCATGTTCAGCATCAGAGTTTTAGAGGCAGCTCTCTTGGTTCTCAACTACAAAGAGAATTGCCATGAGAAGCCAAAACAGCTAACTTTTTGCATTATTGACTCATAACGTGTGCTAACCTTCACTTCAGAACGCTGATAAAAGTGTTGGATCAGTATATTTTTGTTTTCTGAACTTATCACTGAGAAACAATTTGAAACAGCATGTCAATCCACAAGATAAAGCAACAGTTCCCGAAATTTATATCAAACCCTTTAGATCAGCACTGCCAAAAGGACTACAGAGGCCCAATTCCTGGAGTCTTACACAGTCGAACAACCACACACACACAACGCCATTTGGGGGTTAGGGTTTGGGATTTTTGGGTGTTAAGATTTAGGTTTTGGGATTTGGGGGTTAAGGATCAATAATACCCCTGAAGGGATGGGCTTTTTTGTCGTTTTAAGTACAATTTCATTAAAATGTGTAAACCAATCGCAAACAACATGTGTGAGATTCAATTGCAGTTAACTTTAATATTTTTTTTTACGGAAAAGAGGTATTGTGCACATTTTTGATTAACTACATGAAAGTGTTGTGCTACTTTTGCAATTATAATAGGGTTCTACGCAATTACCAAAGGAGGGTAATGTGCTACTGTGTGGTAAATGATTCTTACATATTGCTTTTCAATTTATTTATTTTTTTAATTCATAGAAAAGATATGTCATTCTCTAATTTGTGTGCTAGTTAACTAACACTAACTCTCTTTATCTTGTTATATTTAATTAAATTGAACTTTTACGGTTTAAGGTTGTGATTTATAGGTAGTTAATTAAGTTTATATTTGATTAATTTTCTATTCAAACGAGGTCTACTTTGTTTTGATAAAATTTAAATACTCAATTTAGTCAATTATCTTTAATTTTTATCCTTGACCAAAAAAAAAAAAAAAATTTTATTTTTATCCTGATTTAGTTCATATTTTTCAAAATATATTATTTTAGTCCACTATCTTTACTATTTATCTCGATTTAGTCCATATTTTTTAAAATATACTCTTTTAATCCACTATCTTTATTATTATGGTCTACATTAGTCCAATATCTTTAATATTTGTCTCGATTTAGTCTTTTTTTTTTTGGATAGAAAAATAGTGGAGGACTAACTTAGACCATAATGATAAAGATAATAGACTAAAAGGGTACATTTTGAAAGATATGGACTAAATCGAGACAAGTGATAAAGATAATGGACTAAAATGATACATTTTGAAAAATATTGACTAAATCAAGACAAACATTAAAGATAGTGGACTAAATTGAATATATATATATTTTTATTAAAGATCTTATATTGTTTTGTTTTGTGCTTATTTTCCAACTTAATTTGTTATTCTTTATAGTCTATTATGATTTTTAAGATTTTTCTGTATTCATTTGTATTTGATTTTTTGTTCATTTTTTAACATATACCACACAGTAGTTAAATTCCTCACACACCTAAACTTTATTTGCCCATATATGAATCCAATAATGGGCTAACAAAACTCCAAACTTGAGGATCCATCAAGAAAAAATTTCTCCCACCACCTCAACCAAGCAAGCAACTCTCTTTTCCTCTCTCATTTTTTTCCTCCATAGTTGCTGCTCATTTCTTGCGAAGTTCTCTCGCTTCCTCGTGCTCTGATCTGGGTTGAGGCTTATTTGGATCGGTGGCACTGCTGGCCTCTCTCTTCTCTTCGAATATTTTTCTCTTCTTTTTTATTTTTATTCGATTTTTATATGTTCTTTTCTCTGTTAAAACCTCAACTCTTGTATCTGTGCTAGTTTGGTTTTCTTTTTCCTGTTGTTATGGCCTTTTTTATTTGTAGTTGTTTGGGTCAATAAGCTCTAACCTTGGGTCTTGGAGAGTCTTTTTTGATTGTATCAGTGACTGCTTGTGGTTCTCCTTCCTGCAAAGGAGCTTGTGGCTCTCTCATCTCCCACTATCCCTCATGACCACTGTTTTTTGTGGTGTTTTTCAGAGGCTTTTAGTGGACTATGTCATCACCACTTTTACGCTCGAGCTCTGTCGCGTGGGCAACTTTTAGAGTAACATGTCTCGTAATTCACGTTTCGTCTTCGCTCGTTGTTGACGAGTTTGTTCTGGTGACTGAGTTGGTTTAGGTTGCAGCGTTTTTTGGCCTCTGTTGTGTCTTTATTGGTCACTGATGATTTTGTCGGCGATGGTGTTGTTTGTGCCGACATCGCTGTTCACTGCTAAAATTAGGGTTTGTGTCGTTGGGCTTCAGGTCATAGGCCTAACCCCTTATCTTTTGTTTCAATTTGTTACGATTGGGCTTCAACGTGGGCCTGTGTCTATATTTGTTTTCTTCTCTTTGAGTTGTAGTGTCTTGCCCCTTTTATTGTATCTTTTGATATTGTGTTAATACAACTATCTTTCTAAAAAAAAAAATTCACCAAGAATGGATCAGACTTAAGAAAAGAGCTTACCCATTGGTCACATACTCTAGGCTTAATAGGGGTAAAGCTAGAAATGACTTGATAGGTTCGGGATAGGTACTGAAAACGGCTCAACAGAGCTTGAAAATGCTTATACTAAGTTTAATGTTAACTCCCAAAAGGAAAATACTTAGGTAAGGATAATCAAGTCGTTCGGCTCTCATAATGAGGTAAATCCTATGTATAGAAGTCCTACTTCACGTAAGGATTGTCCCATTTTCCTAACCCAAGAGCCTCTTGTCCAAATTTATCTAAAATGAGAACTCAATCTCAGACCGATAAATTTAAGAATTTTTTTTTTTTTTGAATGATGTAGAAATTTAACTGGCAGAGTGCGACTATCAAATTATCTGACGGAGTCCGATCACTAATTGATAAATCTCTAGGTGCAATGGTGCGTCTTCATAGATGTATCAAATCATTTAAGAATGGAACTTCAGAATAGTAAAGAGTATCGAATTTACGACTTTGTATAAATAATTTTACTTTTATTATCATTGGACTACACCTTGGAGACGAGATGCTTTTTTATCTTTTCTTGGGTCCGATCCTACTAATCAATGAACTAACATAACTGGCAGGAACAGTACGAATCCAATTTCTTCAAGCAACGGCTAGTTTGGCAAAAAGAAAGAAACCGTCAGACAACTAAGCCCAAAGAAAATGTACAACCAATACTTAGTCCACAATAATGCAGCTCACACACACACACACAGCTTTCCCAATACACTTGACCGTTGGGACACTTAAACCACGCTCCCTCCTCAACAAAAGCAACAACTATATGACCAAAATGTTCAAACAATCCACACACTTACAAAACTAGCCGTTAACTCCATCCCCACCAGCTACCACCACCATTATTCACCTCCGCCGCCACCACTCTTCTCTTCCCCTTGAAAAGCCCTCTCTCCACCTTCCTTAGAGAGGGCGTTTTCTCCTCACCCTTCTTCACAAAATCTTTTGAAAAACATAATAATAATAATTAAGGAAATTAAAGCGAAAATGGATTCAACTCCAAGGAGAAAGAGTGGCATCAACCTGCCATCCACCATGTCCGAGACATCTCTACGCCTCGAAAACTTCTCGCCTAGCACGACGTCGTTTCGATCAATAACGAACTTGCCATCACCAGTATCAATGTCACCACGAGCTATATCGAACTTATCTTCATCACCTTCATCTAAATCTGTGGCTTGCAGTGACAGGTTCATCCCATGTAGATCATCATCGAGGCTGCACACGTTTGGGCTGGTGGATAAGGCGTCGCCGGTGAAGGAGGGAGGAGGCAATGAGGCATACTCTAGGTTGCTTAAAACTGAGCTTTTTGGTACTGACTTTGGGTGTTTTTCTTCTTCTTCTCCTGCAGGTTCGAAAGGGTCTCCTATGAGTCCAAGCAAGAATATGCTGAGGTTCAAGACTGAGCATTCGGGGCCGAATTCGCCTTCAGTTTTGGGGCAGGAGAGTGGCCTTTCTGCTGAGGTTTCAACCCCACCTAAGCCGCCACGGAAGGTCCCCAAGACACCACATAAGGTGGGATCTATGATACAAGCAATGCTATACATCACCTCTTGCTCTTCACCAATTAAATGACTCAGTAGTAATCTTTTAAAAAAAAAAATAAAATGAGTGTCGTTTACATGTAACACTTGACATGTAAGATAACATAGGATGCCAATTAAGTTATGAAATTTGTGTAATAAAATTTGGAGAATATATGCAGGTTCTGGACGCGCCAGCGCTTCAAGATGACTTCTACCTAAACCTAGTTGATTGGTCGTCTCAGAATGTCCTTGCTGTTGGATTGGGGACTTGTGTGTATTTGTGGACTGCGTCAAATAGTAAAGTGAGTGCAATGTATTTCGACTAGGGTCGGTTTCCTATTTGGTCAATGGTCGTTCGACCCACTAATACATAATGTGATCCCACAAACATGTCAATGTGAAATTATGTCACGAGAAAAGAAAAAGATCAATAAGGTATAAAGTATAACATATTTTACTTCTTGTTCTCAGGTAACAAAGCTGTGTGACTTGGGACCTACTGATAGTGTATGCTCTGTTCAATGGACCAAAGAGGGTTCATACATATCAATTGGGACAAGTCTTGGTCAAGTTCAGGTTGGCTAAATCCTCAGTTTTGATGATGTTATGCATTTGCTAGAGGTTACATGTGATGAATAACTCGATTTAACCAATTTGGATCTTTTTGAGAATTATTTCTCAAGCCTACAATACGGGTCTGTCTTACTTGTGGGTATGGGATCCAGGACTTGGGCATAGCATATTCTCGATACCAGTTGAATTCACTGATAATTGTTTCCTCCGCCGTTTAGGTTTGGGATGGAACTCAGTGCAAGAGGGTCAGAACACTGGGCGGACATCAAACAAGAACTGGAGTCTTGGCGTGGAGTTCGCGCATGTTATCTTCTGGGAGCAGAGACCGGAACATACTTCAGCATGATCTTCGTGTTCCCAACGATTATGTGAGCAAACTTGTTGGTCACAAATCAGAGGTAAAAAAGAAAAAGGGTAAACCTGTATTCAGTTTCACATAGTATTATAACTCAAAACAGCAAAGTTGTCCTTAGTTCTATTGATAGCAAAAATTTAACCTTTTATCTCTTCAATATCGTCAGGTATGTGGACTGAAATGGTCTCACGATGATCGCGAGCTTGCTTCAGGTGGCAATGACAATCAGGTCGGCTTTCGTGAATCAGATTACAGATAATCCTTTGACACAGAATGATTAAAAGCTTACTGTTTTGTGCTTTATTTTGGTTGGTCTTCAGCTCTTGGTTTGGAACCAGCATTCCCAGCAACCAATTCTGAAGCTCACAGAGCACACTGCTGCTGTAAAGGCGATTGCCTGGTCTCCTCATCAGAGTGGCCTTCTTGCATCCGGAGGAGGCACTGCTGATCGATGCATACGCTTCTGGAACACCACAAACGGCAACCAATTAAGTAGTGTGGATACGGGAAGCCAGGTTTGTGCTTAGAATGCTGTCATTTTTGTTGATAAATAACATCAGTTTTTGCTTGGATCACACATATTAACGTTGCAAAGCAATTTGCTATGTTGAGTTAAACAAAGAATCACTACATCTGTTATATAGGTATGCAACTTAGCTTGGAGCAAGAATGTAAATGAACTAGTGAGCACTCATGGATATTCCCAAAATCAAATCATGGTATGGAAGTACCCATCAATGTCAAAGGTAAGCAGATTTGTGTAGCATCATTTTTTGTCATAAAATGCTTGATTATCATGCTCTTTTACTTAGATGATGATAAATTAAAGTTGAAGTGATTGAATTGAATCAATTGTATCTTACCTTTTGGTATTTTGTTGACAGGTTGCAACTCTAACTGGACATAGTTTGCGGGTACTCTATCTTGCTATGTCGCCTGATGGCCAGGTACAGCTTGACATACTTCTAAATCAATCCTTAAATCAATTGATGTTATTGCAGCTAAAACGATTACCTATTTGTTATTTCTGCAGACAATAGTGACTGGAGCAGGGGATGAGACATTGCGGTTTTGGAATGTCTTCCCATCCATGAAGACTCGGGTGAGTAAAGCCATATAAATTTAAACGATCCTAAATGGTTCTGGCCCTTTTTCGCACTCTGCTTATAGTTCCCCCGTAGTCTTTATCAAGATCACTCAACAAGTGTTTTCTGCCTATCATTTCAGGCACCAGTCAAGGACACAGGACTCTGGTCTTTGGGGAGAACTCATATTCGATGATTCAACAATCTTCAGATAATTCTTTTGTAAATCAAAATATTTCATTACAGTGGCGTAGTTACACTCCTCCTTTGTTCTCGTAGCAGTAGGTATAGGAGGCTTGCAGAAAATGTGCATAGGGGCAACTCTGTAAATGTATTTTCTCTTTGCTTTCTTCAATTGCATTTTGTGTGAATAACGATTTATTACAGAAAAGAGAAAGAAATTCAGTAAATAAAACTTGGATTATTCCCACTTGCATGGAACTTTGAGCACTATACGGTACATTTGCAAATTTTTTCTACAATGAAAAAGTGTCCCCATATCCTTTGTTCTGACCTTAAAACAATATACCTCACTTACAAATATGGGGATACAGATAATATGTTTTTGTTCTTCTTGATACGAGATAGTCATTCTGTTACTGAGTCCAACTTCCCTTCTCCCACTGAGATGGCCCTCTTTTTTCTCTTTCTTTGTTCTCACCAGCACCATTGAATATACACATGATAATCACTTACAAATATGGGGATACAGATTATATGTTTTCAATTCGTTCTTCTTGATACGAGATAGTCATCCATTACTGAGTCCGACTTCCCTTCTCCTGCTGAGTCGATCCTCTTTTTTTTCTCTTTGTTTGTTCTCACCATGTTCTAACAAAACCACAAAGAAAGATCTGCCTCCGGAATGGACATAAGCATGCTAATAGAAGATGTGGATAGAGATGATGTTACATGAGTACCAAGCCAACATGTTGCTAACCGCTTGTATTCTGGAAGACTTGATCCTTGGTGCTGGTTATCTGCTTACATAAACCTGTTGAAGAAAAAAATCAACATATTGTTTCTCCATACAAAGTTTCAAGTAATAATAGTATGTGAAAATGTTGAGTTTAAGTCGAGTACTCTGCTTCCAACAGTAAGCTGTCGTATGTTCCCATGGCTCTTGAGATTGTTCCAACCAGTGATCGAGCCTTTTGATTAGTGTAAACAAATTTAATCAGCAGGCTTCCAAGCAGAAAGAGCAAATAAAGTGCGTCCCTTCCACCCCTGCAACAGCCATCGGCCATCTTCATCAATAAAAATATTTTTGTGGTAAAATGACTTCACACGGTTTCTTGCCATCTTCACTATCTCTTGATCAAAGGGAAGCTGCTTAAACCCAGCCTTAATGTTCCGAACTTGCCACTGCTTGTATGTCTCTGGTCTCTCAACCCTCTCAGCGTCCTCGCATGCAATGACATTAATTGCCTGGCGCCCAAATATTGCTTTCTCAATCAGCATCCTCTCATGAATCTCCCGGGGAATATTAGCCTCAAGCATATCAAACAAGGATGAGAAATGAAAAAGTGCCTCCCTGAATCTTGAGATGAAGAAAGGGGTATTATAAGCACCATTTCGAATTCCATGTATGAAAACGTCAGGCTTTATCCTCTTTATAAGGTTGAGAACAACATTTCTCGGACTGGGTACCATCACAGTTTCGTCAAGTAGCAATCTAAGCCAACAGATACAGTTCACAACAATCACTTCGCCCTCCTCAATTTTAAGATCCTCAATTTTGATTGTATCCCACTTTTGCGCTATAGCATTGAACTCAAACGGAACTTTAAAAGTGCCTGCATAATAAGCTAAACGTTGACCAGTCTCCTCAACCCTTGCTGATGGTCGAAAACCAGGACGTGGAAAGTCAATACCAGTAATACGAAGTTTAGGAGGACCACCTGGTCTGGATGACAGATGTTGGATTAGCCAAGGCCATTGGAAACCATAAAGAATACCAAAATCAACAACATGCAGTCTTGTGGCTTTCTCAGAAACATTAATAATTGTCTTATTTGACACAAAAGTATTAATTTTCCTAAATGGGATGGTAGCAAGATATAGATGGTAAGCCTTCAAAGCATCAGCAGCAGATGGGGGCAGAGAAACAAGAGCTTTGTAAATTTGAGTTCCAGAACCAGCTATTCGCGCCTCAAGACCATCAGCAAAATAATGAGCCAGTCTTTGCATTCCATCCCCTGTTGTAGAAGAATGTTCTCTAATCTGTTTCAGAAACTCATTTGCAGTCCTTCGGTCACCAACAGCAATAGCCTCTGCGCACAGTGTTAAAAGAGTTCTCAAATCTACCACATTCCTTTTACCTCCATGTTTCTTGCCACGGGACTTTCCACCATTAGACCCCTTTGAACTACCATGTTGAGGAGTATTTCTACTAAATTTTTTCTGCAATGCTTCACGAAGAGCAGATTCACTTTCTCCATTGGACAGCAACACCATATCAAACATTTGTGAGCTCACTTTTGCTGGTTCAGAATAAATTGCTGGCTGCTTTTTTCTCCTGCCTTCTTGCAAGTTCACATCTTCATGATGTCGATTCTTCTTCCCCTTTGATTTATCAGGGTAGTACTCATGCCCATACTTCTTCTCCACCTTAAGTGAGAAACCTTTTGGCTCTTCAGTCTGCGCCTTCCCCATCAACCCATCATGCCATGGATTAGCAAGCAAATCATTGCCATTAGGAAGAAATTTACTTGCTTCTTCAACCCCTTGCTTAAACTGCATAATAGATTGGCTATCACTAAATATGTCAGGAATTCTAAGAGTACTCACTGGTGAATTCACAGTGACATCACTGGCAGTACCACCACTGCTTGATGTGCCGCAGGATGACTGAGAAGTTGACTGTGAAGCTACGCCAACAGATACATGTCCAGCAGATTCATGCTCAATAGGATCAAAATCCCAATTTGGGAATAAATATTCACCAATAACAACATCAATTATCCCACAACCATCATCAGGATTCTCAACATTCTGTTCCATATTGGGCACCACAGGATGATCAGGAGAAGGAGGGTACTTTTCTCCAAGAATTTCATAAAACGATCTTTCTGCAGCTTGAACAGCCACAGATTCTTGAAACATGCAGGCCTGTTCTTCCACGTCCTCTTCCATTAGCATATCATTGATGTACTTAAGCATAACATCAATGATATCATAATCATCATGTGGCTCACTCTCTAATGGTGCAGCAAATTGGTGGGGGTTCAAATCAGGCTGAGCACCTGAAATGCCAACATAATTTTGATCTGCAAACGTATTGTTTTCATCCGAAACAGCCCCTTCATTGAATTGGGTTCCAGATGCTGCTCCATAATACCCCCTTATATTTGCATCCATAATAATTAACACTCCCTTAAATCTCCAACTTCAATAAAACAGATAGTAAACAATACCCAAATACTAAAAAGGTTTGAACCACTAAAATTCTAGGCCCTCTGTTAGTTTCTTTCATATCCCATTTTTTTACAGCTACTATAAAGACCAAAACTTTGCCAAGTGACAAGTTTTATCTAATCCAAGAATCTGAACCCCTGAAAACAATCAAAGGACACGAACAAAATCATTTCTTTTAAGAAAAAAGATTAAATCTTTGCTCAACATAAGCATATCTCTTTAGCACAAAAATGAAGAGAGAGAAGTTCTCAGAATCAAAAACAGATTAATCTTTATCCACTGTAAGAGCAGTCACTAATCAAGATTATGAATGCATAATGCTATCATTTCGGCCTCAAAAACATGTAAAGAAAGCATAAGGGTGTGTTTGTTACATCGAATTATACTTATAAATATGCTTAAAATACATGTTCAATGAAATAACAGCATTGGTTGAAGAATTTACCTGAGAGAAACTCTAAAAATAGTCTTATAAATATGGACTAGTCAGTTGCCAAGTTGATTGAATATCTGAAAGGTGGTAGTGGGAATGAAATGAGATTTTGTTGTCAACCAGTAACTTTCTGGTCGTTTCCTTATCTTCAATGTTGTTCATAATGTAACCTGATAGTGACACAATTGAAAGCAGGGACAGGAAATTTCTATTAATTGTAAGGAGAAAATACTAAGGGTTTATCCTACTCCATTAGGATGAATGTCAAGATTTAACGGTTGATTCAAATTAAATGAGACATTAAATGTTCAGTTAATAGACAAAACACCACTAAAGCTTAGTTTTGGCAACCCAATCTCACACCCACTTAACAGATCTCTTAATACATTGGAACCGTAATTGGGTAGCCAGACCACAATCTTTCTGATATCCTCTAAAATAACTCTTGATTTTCAGTTGATCATGAGACTCAAAGAATCAATTACTTTGATAACTGTTTCTATATTACTTTCGAAAGGTGATGCTGACATGTTGCATTTGAATAGCCATACAAGCCATTCTAAATGCATTGGAGCCTTAAATACCATTTCATGGATGTGGTGTTTGAGCTTGATGCAGCGGAGGTCTACTCATGTTCTTGGAAAATCTCCTTTGTAGTGCAGGACGTCCGTAGCCTAGTGTCATCTTACCTCGAGTTCAATTTAGTTTAGTGGAGCGATTTGCGAATCGCATAAGCAGATTTTGTAATAAAATCTTATCGTGTGTGTTAGAGTTTGTGATTTTATATGTGAAAAAAATATATATTTCGAACACTTATTAGGTGTGATTGGAAAAACTCGACAACTAAGAACTCAGCAATATAGACATAATTGCACCAAAGACTCAATTTTAGTATCATGTTAAGAATTATAGTGTTCTATCTAAATTCAATTGATGTTAGGTAAAATAGTTCATAATCTTATAAGATAGTTTTTGAGTTTGTAATTTTTTTGCAATACTTGAATTGAAAAATAAAAATATCATTGCGAAAAATAAAAATTATTGCAATGGTAGTTACCTATTATATAAACTAAAACTTTTTACAATGATCTTATTTAATTGTAACCGTTAAAATCTTTTTTTTTTTAATGTAATTTCATAAGATTACTTTTTCACATTTGTTCTAAATTATACTTTAATTACAAAGGTCTTTTAAACTATTGCTTATTATTTACAAAAAGCAGTTGCAGTATTGAATTTGCTATGAGGTTATGTTGCAATGGGTTTAAGTCATTTGCAACATATTTTAACATTTTTATAAATGTTTTGAATATTTTTAAATATTGCAATAGATAAAAATATGATAATAAATGTTGATATCCCATCTTTTAGCTTTGAAAAGGCCTAGATTTATTATGTTGTTGTAAATTTAAGATAAAAATGGGTTTTATTTGGTGTTTAAAAAAGCCACATAGGAGTTGCAAAAAAAATAATAATAAAAGGCCACATAAGATTTGAAAAATAGAAAAATATCACGTAAGCAAAAGACTGACGGTGTTAAGACAACTCTTTCTTAGAAGTTTGAACCCTTCTACGGAAAGTTTTAAAGTTCAAGTCATAATTCTATATTAGACCAAGTCCATGCTTTAAAATGACCCTTTTTCCTATTTTCTATTATCACATATTGTTACAATTAATTGTTTTTCATAAAACTATGATGTTATGGGAGCGTATGTGAAACTAATAACCTCTATAATTCCCAAAATTATTGTAATCCTTGTTTTTTATTTTTAATAATCAATGCGTGAGTCGGTTTGAGAGTTTGAGAAAAAGAATATGAGCTTTTAGGGTAAGGCTACTAAACGGGGTACGGGGTTTTGGGGAGAATCAACATGAGCCGTTGATTTGATCATATCTTTTTTTTTTTAATTTACTGTTAATGTGTAATTACTAATTTGTTCTTGACTGTATTAAATACTTATAGGACCCGCACATACTGATTTGATGTTCAACTTTTTTAAAGTATTAATTTTATTTTAATTCTAATTACTTTATTACCCTTGATTTGATTCATATTACATGGGATCTACAATACAAAATAATATCAGTTTATAGGGGATTAAAATGTCTATTTTGCCCTTCAATAATTTATGAAAAATAACCTTTTTTTACCCCTTTGATCATTTTCAAAAATGTCAGACTCAATCCCACTTACTCAAATTTCTCCTCAACCACATTCAAAATATTTATTTTGTCTCCCCTTCTTCTAAGCTTTATCTTCTACTTTAGGGGAAAAAAAATATTATCTCCTTATCTTCTTTAATCATCAATTCAATGACTTCGTCCCGTTATCAAGCATCACCATCACCGTTTTGGAGCTTCATGTTGTTCGTTTCACGGAACAAATGTGGTAGTGCTATCACAAAATACAATTCAATTATAAATTGTATTGTTATACCATATATTTTTTTCGCTAAGGTATAGTATTCATAATAAAAATGTCCGAGTATACTATAGTTTATATGTAGTCATTTTAATTATAAAAAAAATTAAACAACTTGATTATAATAGTACTTACATAAGATATCCTGTTCATACTACTTTAAATTGTATTGTTATACCATATATTTTTTTCGCTAAGATTAATATTCATAATAAGAATGTTCTAGTGTACTATAGTATATATAGTGATTTTAATTATAAACAAATTGATTTCACCAAACAAATTTAAACAATATAGTATAGATTTATATATAGATATAGATTAAAGATTATAGATGTAAACATTGTCTTTTTAGTGTTATTAGATACTATTCCATTTTCATCTTTTAATTATCACTTTCTACTTATATGTATGCTTAGTTGGCATATCCAAATAACAAATTTTCATTTTTTTTTCACTCTTCTTTTGACTTGTTAAATAAGCATATACATAGAATGCGATAAATGAGTTATGAAAATATGGTGGTAAATGACTAATATGATCTGGAATATAATTCTTAAAAATTAGATTAACTTGTACTTGAATGTTAAATTCATATTTCAAAGATAATTTAAATTGAACATAATAAATTATATGAGCTATTGAAGACCGTCCAAAAAAAAAAGAGCTATTGAAAATCGTGTTAGATATTGAACTTAACCTAGATTTATAGTTAGTGAAATTCTTCTTGGATAAATTTTGAAATCAAAAGAAAATAATATATAATTATAAGTTAAATTTTCTTGTTTATAAACTTATGTTATATGGAATTTTCAAAAGTCCAATGGTTAGTCCCTAGTGTTTGTAAAAGTCATACTATGAGTCTCTATTATTTTAAAAGTTACGTGGTTAGTCTCTATTGTTTGCAAAAGTCTCACAATTGGTCCATATTCTTTGTAAAAGTCTCTTCATTAGTCCTTATTATTTAAAAAGTCTTCCAATTAATCCATAACGTTAACTAACTGTTAAAAATTTAACAAGATTTCAGAGATATAATAGTCATTTTATCAAAATTTTCTTTTTTTTTTAATTGGATAATATATAATTTTTTTTTTGGGTGGTTTCCTATCTTCTTCACCACGCCTTACCCTCCACCCGCCTCCCAGCCCCCACCCTTAACCTCTAAGCAACCTACCCGTCACCCCCCCACCTCCACCCCCATTGCCACCCACCCCGTCACCCCTCATCACCATTCTCACCCCTACCCTTAACCCTTCAGCAACCCACCGATCACCCCTACCCCCATTCTTACCCACCCCGTCACCCCCCATCACCATTCTCACCCTTACATATCAACCCCCAGCTCCATCCCTACCCTCCCCGTCACCCCCACCCCCACGTGATGTGTATATGCGTGTACCGTATGTGTGTGATATATGTGTGTGTGTGTGTGTGTACTATGTTGTGTGTTGTGGGTGTGTGAGTGTTGTGTGATGTGTGTGTTTTGTGGCGGTGTTTGGCGATGGTGAAAGGTGGATGAAGAAGAAGAATAAAAAAATAATAAAAAAGATTTGTGTTAAATAATAAGAATAATTAAGTAATTTTGGTTATTATTTTACCTTTACACATCTATATTTTAAAATATATACTGCAAGGGCATAATGGATATTTTTGTTTATAATATGAGACAGAATGGACATTTGGCCTTACATAACATATCACCTCAATCTGATCCTATTAAATGTCAAGGATCCACAATGTCACATGTGCAAGGGTGTAACAAATTTTTTCTTAATTTATTTAAATCATATAAAGTATTTCATATTAAATGCCACGGGTCCCACTGCTACATGTCGATCCTATCTTGTTCCCCTGACCCGGATAGGAGAATTTTCCAATCTTTTATGATAGTTGTGTCAGTAGTATATATATTCAATTATTTCATTGGATTTAAATCTAAAACGTTTACGTATGACTATTAATGAACTACTTGGATTTTACATCAATTACATCAAAAGAACTACTTGGATTTTATATCAATTACATCAAAAGAACCACAAAGCTGATAAGAGAATTGAGAGCTATATGATGTAACACTCAATGCCACAAAGATAGTTAACTCGACTATATGTCAACAGCAAGAACTAAGAAACGTGGTAATGGAAAATTGTAGCATCTGGCCGAATGCTACGGCTGAGACACAATGTGTGGGCCTCACATCCGAATGTTAACATTTTTAACATTTCACGTGGTAATATGCAAAATGGTAACAAAAAAAGGGGTAATGTGAAATGACATGCAACTGTGAGAGAAAACTAACAAATAATGGGGGTGGAAATGAAGGGTGGTGCAAATCGGTAATGTGGAAAATGAGATAGAATATCTTTCTTCACATATAAAGATTGCAGTGAAGTAACTACTAGGCATTTGATCTAATGGTATTATTTTTACTTTGTGTGCGAGATATCTCGAGATCAATTCTGAATATGTGTAACATCTTTTGTATGTGATGTAATATTGTGTTAAGCCTCTCGTTTTAAATAAAATAAATATTGCATTGTATTTCAACATTAAGATGTCATCTTGTTTGCATAGCACTTGAAACTATAACAACCAAATTCAATCCGCAGGCTTCCAAGAAGAAACAGCATACAAAGTGCGTCCCTTCCACCCCTGCAACAGCCAGTAGCCGTCTTCATCGATTACAAAATCCTTGTGGTAAGATGACTTCACGCGGTTTCGTGCCATCTTCACTATCTCTTCATCCCATGGGAGTTGCTTAAACCCAGCCCTAACGTTCCGAACCTGCCACTGCTTGTATATGTCTCTGGTCTCTCAATCCTCTGAGTGTCTTCGCATGCAATGACATTCATTGCCTGGCGCCCAAATATCTCTCTCTCAATGAGCATCCTTTCATGAATTTCCCGGGGAATATTAAATGAAAAAGTGCCTCCCGGAATCTTGAGATGAAGAAGAGGGGGTCATTGTTTATTTCTCGGACTGTGTAACATTACAGTCTCCCGGAATCTTGTGGCTCTCTCGGACATATTCATGATTGTGTTATTTGGGAAGGAATTAGTAATTTTCCTAAACGGACAGATAGCAAGATATAGATGGGGTAAGCCTTCAAAGCATCAGCAGGGCTCTCAACATTCTGTTCTATATTAACCACCCCGGGATGATCTGCTCCATAAGTCTTTATCAAGATCACTCAACAAGTGTTTTCCGCCTATCATTTCAGGAACCAGTCAAGGACACAGGACTCTGGTCTTTGGGGAGAACTCATATTCGATGATACAACAATCTTCAGATAATTCTTTTGTAAATCAAAATATTTCATTACAGTGGCGTAGTTACCTCCTCCTTTGTTCTCGTAGCAGGTAGGAGGCTTGCCGAAAATGTGCATAGGCAACTGTAAATGTATTTTCTCTTTGCTTTCTTCAATTGCATTTTGTGTGAATAATGATTTATAACAGAAAAGAGATAGAGAAATTCAGTAAATAAAACTTGGATTATTCCCACATGCATGGAACTTTAAGTTACATTTGCAAATATAAGCATTTTTTTCCTACAATGAAAAAGTGTCCCCATATCCTTCGTTTTGACCTCAAAACACTAGCACCATTGAATATATACATGATAATCACTTACAAATATAGGGATACAGATGATATGTTTTCGTTCATGGCTTCATACCTTGACGCAATCAAACAAGATTTTTTTAAAAATTTCAAAAAAGACGTTGATGGTGATGATGACAATGATTCTACTTCAGAAAACATGTTTATGCGTTCCAACTCATATGCTGTATTGGCAAGAGAATCACAGAATCCTAATGTGATGGCTGAAGATGTTTGGGACAGTCTCAAAAATGTCCTAATTGAAAAAGCTCTTCAAGCAAAACAAAAAAAAAAGCACCTGTCCAAGAGCAATAATTATGTTTTTGGACAAATTTATGAAAAGATGAAAAGGAAGTCTGCCCTCTTTTTTCTCTTTGTTTGTTCTCACTAGCACCATTGAATATACACTTGACAATCACTTACAAATATAGGGATACACATGATAATCACTAAAAAATATGGGGATACAGATGAAGTGGTGAAGTCCAAGTTAGGTGTAGGCACAAAATCTACTAAGGGTAATTAAAAGAATAACAGTCGCTTAATTGATTCAAATTCAAAATGTGAGTGCGTCTCATTCTCACGCTCCAAATAATCTATCACTTTGACTAATCCGTTGGAGTATTTTCTCTCCAGGTTTTCCATCTCAAGTCGGAAGTTTTTGTTTTACTTGAGTGAGAGTCCTTACAAAATCCTCAAATCCTAGTCGTCAGCCATTGTTAGAGCTATATTCTTGGCTGTCATATTTGTTTCAATATTTATATATCAATCTCATACGATTCAGATTTGAATTCCCTAATAATATAATAACGTTTTTAGCAAAATCAATGATAATGAAGTGATGCGATTTAAACTGCCATTTTTGTTAGTTTGTATAGCCAAATTTCAAGTCTGGACCAATCCTTGAAATGTTAAATAAATTCATATCAACAATTTTATCAAATGATAAATCTTTTTAAGTCAAAGACTTATGTGAAAAATGCTAGGAAGGAATAGTATGATCTTTCTCAGAATCTTGATTTATTAAATAAATGGACAATTCCTAGAATTGAACCTAGGAGTATATATCAATTTGGTACTTTTGAAAATCTAGGTATCAAACATATGGTAAAAACAATTGAAGAATCCAATCCAATGGAAGATAATGAATTAACAATACAATTATTATCTAAAGATGATATTGATAGGTATGCTTATACGCATAGATTTCTACATATTGGTTTAATACAAATTGCTTTTAAACCTTTAACCTTATCTGGTTTACCTGAAAATTTTATGGCAGTTCTTAGAGATTCTAGAAATTTGAATTGGCGTCAATCTCTTATCAGTATTATGCATACCAGTCTGGCTCATGGACCAGTTTACTTTAATGTTAGGCCAAATTTGCAGTTTTCCTTATCTGATAGGAATATTTTGGATGCAATCACATTATATGTTAAAGCACATGGTTATAATTATAAACCTGAATTTGAATTATGTGTATATGTTATCGCACATATTATAAGGTTTTGCATACTCTTAACCCTAACTGTAAATTACATAATAGAACAAGTGAGACTGTTATGATAGAAACTAATTTGAGTAGATCACAAATTACTACTAGAAGAATGATTCAATGGGATGAAATAGAATTTTGAGAATGTTGGGACATTGATAAGGCTGTTCCTAGTCAACCTAAAATAGAAACAGAATTAACAGAAGTTGAACAGACTCCTGAAGGCCAAATTAGACTTAAATTTCAACAAGTTTCTAATATAGGACCATCTCGTTTATTAACCAGATATGTGTCATCACACAATTATATCTCTCCTTTTGATTATAGAATTGAAATGCCTGCTACATTTAGGGCTTCAATTTGCCATTTGAATGAATATCTAAATAGATCTGAATCTACGGAAGAAAATTAGGAACTTCCTCAGGAAATTATTGAAAAAATTAGATTAACTAAAAGTCAGATTCCACAAGGAATTAGACAGGGTATTGACCCTACCACTGGAATCAAATTAGGAGTTAATCTCATTCCCTCAGACTTAGGAGTAAATTCCTCTGAAATTAATTTTGGTAGTTAATGGATTTTACACCCTGAAGTGATAAAAGGGAGCTTATAAATCACGAGTTTCTTCACCCTAAATGACAAATTTTAAGAGATTGTTTTTTCTCTTATTTTTCTCAAAATGAAAGATTTCAATCTAGAGATCAATTTTATAGACATCTTGAAAATATTCAAGAGCGAAAATATTTTGTTCCTTGGTTTTTTGAAAACCTTATGAATGCTCATATTTCTGTTGTTGAAAGAAAATAGAATATTAGAAGTACTACTTCCATAAAAATTTTACAGGCTACTTATCCGCCTTTGCAACCTTTTAGACTTTCTGATGATAAAACTTCTGCTGAAATTGAAGGCAATGCTTTTTATGAAAATGATCGATAATAATACCCTTCCTACGGTCACTGACCACATTAATAAACTTTTTTTAAATAGAATAATTTTACAAATATTTCCCAAAAAAATTTTAGTGAACAACTTTATATTTTACAAAATAAAATTGATAAGATAAATCAACAAATGGAAAATCTTCATAAGATAAATAAGTTTGCTAAGGCTTCTACATCTTCTGATATTATTGTTGAAGTTCAGGCTGATATCCAACCTCTTCCTGAAATTGAAGGATTTAAATTAGAACCTTGTACTTCTAAATTAGTACAGGTTTTAGATGAAGCTTTAAAAGGCTTAAAGCTTAGTATGGTCAATGATGAATTTGAACCTGGTCTTACTCGAGAAGAGAAAATAGCCCATGCTAGAAATTTGCAATTAACTTTTGATGTGAATAAACTAAAAAATTATAGGAATAAATATCAGGATGTTCCTACGCAAACTCTTTATTATTATCCTAGGCAAACACCCCAGGATGTTCTTTTAGAAGAACCTCTAATGACTGAAACAATAACCTTTAATGGTAGACAAATCTATGAATGGACTAAAGATGGTCAAACTGAATTGCAAATTTATAATACTGCTCATCGGATGCTTATGTATTCCACTATTTGTAAACAAAATAATAATAGTGATAAAAGAATAGCCATGACGATTACGACAGGATTTGTTGGCCAATTAAAAGGCTGGTGGGATAATTATTTGGTTGCATCATAACGTGATGAAATTCTTAATACTGTTAAAACAGAAAATAATGAAATACATGAAAATGCAGTATATACTTTATGCCTTGCTATTTGTGAACATCTCACAGGTAGATATTTACATCAGTTTGATAATTCTAGGACTCTTTTGCAGAATTTGCGTTGTCCTACTCTTACATCTTTTAGATGGTATAAGGATGTTTTCCTATCTCGCGTTATGGGTCTTCCTGATGCTAATAGCAATCATTGGAAATCCAAATTTGTTGATGATCTTCCTTCTGTTTTTGCGGAAAGAATTAGAAAGGATCTTAGGAAAAGATAAATAGCAATAATATTGCTTGGAAAACTTTTAATTATGGGTCCCTTATCACTTTATGTGTCGAAGAAGGACTATCTCTTTGCAATGAGATTAAAATGAATTATCAGTTAAAAAAATACCGTTTAACTGAGAAAAATCAATTGGGAGAATTTTGTGAACAATTTGCTATGGATGTTCCCAGCACTTCTAGGAATAAGCCTAGAAAACGATATAAAGAAAGGCCTCATAAGCTTGAATATTATAAGAAGTATAAGTCTGATGCTTATAAGAAATATGCGGCTAAGCGTAGAGCTAGAAATGAAAGAAAGGGTTATGTACCCCAAAAGAAGATACATACATGCTATACATGTGGTAAAAAAGGACATTATGCAAATAAGCGTAGAATGAAAAAGAAGATAAATAGTCTTGATATTGATGATAAGTTAAAAGAATCTTTAGCTAAGGTTTTATTGAATTTAGATAATAGTCAATCTGATACTGATACTGGTAATACTAGTAGTACAAGTACTGATAATTTGCATACTATTGAATCTGATGATTTAATTGATCTTTCTGATGAAGAACAGAAAAATACTTGTTGTAATAAATGTCAGAAAAATGATGGTGATTCTAATATAGATATTTATAAATTACAATCTCAATTTCAGGATGTTGAGCTTAATGTAATTACTTCAAGTGAGAAAATTATTGATTTACTTGATAATATTACAGATCCCAAATTGAAGGCTAAAGTAATTGATTGTTTAAATGAAAAACCTAAATCAATGACTATACCTCCTGTTATACAGGATTCAAAACCTTACATGTTCTCAAAATTAATTAGTCAGTTAAATCAAAAATAATGTTGTTGTTACCATTGATGACTTAAATCAAGAAGTCAAAATTCTTAAAGAAGAAATTAGGACTTTAAAGCATGACAATGAATTAATTGATCATCGTATTTCTTTATTAGAAAAAGGAAAATTGAAGGAAGAAATTCCAATTCCTTCATTCTCATATGCTTTACAGATAGATGATCATCAAAATCTTCTTACTAATTTAAAGCTTGTTACTTCTCAAAAATGGCATATTAAGATTAATCTTCTCATTGATAAAAGTTTTATAAAAAAAGATTTAATTTCTTTAGTTGATACTAGAGCTGATATTAATTGTATACAGGAAAGATTGATTCCTACAAAATATTTTGAGAAAACTACTCATAGTATTTCTACAGCTAATGGTCAGAATTTATATGTTCAATATAAATTGTCTGATGCTTATATTTGTCAAGTTAAGGTTTGTATTCCAGCAACCTTTCTATTATTTAAAAATTTGACTAATCAAGTTATTCTTGGCACACCTTTTATACAATAAATTATGCCTCTTACTCATATTGATGCTAATGGTATAAAAGCTTCTTTTAAAGGTATGAATCTTGATTTTCGGTTTATTACTGATCCAAAAATAAAATTTTTAAATCAAATCCAGGATTTGCTTATAGCAAAGCATTTGCAATTAAATTTTCTTAAAAAAGTAATATCTTTTTATAATATTGAAGAAAGATTTTAAAATCCAAAAATTCAAGAAAAAAATAAACTTATTCAAAATCAGTTTTCTGTTGACATTTGTAATGATCATCCAAATGCTTTTTAGTATAGAAAAAAACATATTGTCACTCTTCCATATGAAGAAGATTTTTCCGAGAAAAATAGTCCGACAAAGGCCAGACCTTGTTAGATGAACTCTGAATATTTGGAATTATGTAAAAAAGAAATTCATTCTCTAATTGAGAAAATTTTGATTCGAGTCTCTCACTCCTCATGGAATTGTACTGCTTTTTATGTTAATAAACATGCGGAATAAGAAAAAGATGTTCCTAGACTTGTTATTAATTATAAACCTCTTAATAAAGTTTTAAAATGGATAAGGTATCCTATCCCTAATAAAAAGGATTTGCTTGATAGATTGCATGATGCACTAATATTTTCAAAATTTGATTTGAAATCAGGATACTGGCAGATTCAAATCCATGAATCTGATAGATATAAAACTGCTTTTACAGTTCCGATAGGACATTACGAATGGAATGTCATGCCTTTTGGCCTGAAAAATACTCCTTCAGAATTTCAACATATTATGAATGATATTTTTATTCCTTATAGTGAATTAATTATTGTTTATATTGATGATATTTGGTATTCTCCAAAAATATAGAACAACATTTTAAACATTTACATATTTTTAAAAGCATAATTATGCAGAATGGTTTGGTTATATCTAGACCAAAAATGGTTCTTTGTCAAACAAAAAATAGATTTTTAGGTCATAATATTGAACAAGGGAAAGTTATTCCTATCAATAGAAGTATTGAATTTGCTTCAAAATTTCCAGATGAAATATTAGAGAAAACTCAATTACAGAGATTTTTTGATAGTTTAAATTATATTATGCCTTACTACCAAAATCTTGCTTTTGATACTACTATCTTATATGATAGGCTAAAATAATCTCCATCTCCTTGGACTACAGCTCGTACTAAGACTGTTAGGAAAATAAAAACTAAAGTAGCTAAGCTACCTTGTATTTCTTTGGACTACCCAACTTGGGAAAAAATTATTGAAACCGATGCTTCTGATATTGGTTTGGGTGGGATTTTAAAATAAACTCATCCCAAACAAAACAATAATTGTTTGTTAGATTCCATTCTGGCAAGTGGAATAATAGTCAGCAAAATTATGCTATTGTTGCAAAAGAAATTCTTGTTATAGTTAAATGTGTTTTAAAATTTCAAGATGATTTATATAACTAAAAATTTCTTATTCATACTGATTGTAGTGCTGCAAAATTCATGTTCCAGAAAGATTTTAAACATGATGTTTCCAAACAAATGTTTGCTAGGTGACAAGCTTATCTTGCTCCTTTTGATTTTGAGATTAATTACATTAAAGGGGACAATAATTCCCTACCTGACTTTCTTACACGTGAATTTTTGCAGGATGCTCCCATCTAGGGGCAATTACTCTATCCCTAATAGGGTAAGAGGTAGAAGACGAAATGACTCTAATAGGGTAATTGGAGGCAAGAAATTAGTCAATATGACTAGCAGTGGTGTTGCTATCGATGCATCTCATCCAAATTATGAAAAAAAATAAAGAAACTACTTGAGGCAGATACTTCTGCACCACAAGCATCATCTTATGCTAATATTATGGAACAAGAAGATGAAGTTGACTCTTATAAGCCCCGTAATCATGATGAGACTATCCTTATCCTTGAAATTTTGGATAAGCAATGGATCAATGATCCTTGGTACCTGATGGACCGATATCTTAATAATTTCTTTTTCCCGGTGCATCACCATAAATCCAGAGTTTTTTATGAATCAATTTTACAGTCAACTAATAGTTGCGACTTTGAACATTTCAAAAGAAATAATTCAATTCCTGTTTATACTTATAGTAAGATTTATATCAAGAGAATTCTCTCTCCCTCTGATTGGGGAATTAGTACAATGAAAGAAAGAGAATTTACTCATGATTACAAAAATGTTTACCAGTTCAACTACTGGGATTATGTGGAAGCATTTTCCAAAGTTTTCTTATATGAAAACACTCAGAAAAAACATACTTGGTTTATCAAATTTGATCCCCAAATTTTTCAGCAAAGGAAATTTCCTGCTTGGATTCATTCTTGGTGGACTAATTATGGCCCTCCGATAAAAATTTTGCATGAACCTTATAAAGAACTTTTTACTGAATGGCTCGCATCTTGCCCTCATATTGGGAATAACCATGATCTTTATATTGAAGGATCTAGTTCATTATTTTTCTTTATGGAATTTGGTGTCCCATGGATTTGAAAATGGGCACCTCTAGCGGAAATGAACAAACAAAAAATATTTTGTTTAAAAAGAAAATTATTTTCTAAATTTTGGCCCAAATTGCTGAAAATTGACCTTGAAACTAAGAAACCTTATGGTCAAAATATGGTGGATGAAATTTCTCAGGTTGTTCAAATTTACAAGGACAAAGTTCAAGAAACGAATCAAGAGGAATAATCTCCCTTCTCCTAATTTTTACGCAAAATTCAGATGCGACAACAAATCAATTCAAAGGAAGAAGTCATGGATTCATACCTTGATGCAATCAAACAAGATTTTTTGAAAAATTTAAAAAAAGATGTCGATGGTGATGATGACAATGATTCTACTTCAGAAAACACGTCTATGCGTTCCAACTCATATGCTGTGTTGACAGGAGAATCACAGAATCCTAATGTGATGGCTGAAGATGTTTGGGACAGTCTCAAAGACGTCCTAATTGAAAAAACTCTTCAAGCAAAACAAAAAGGGAAAGACCTGCCCAAGAGCAATAATTCTGTTCTTGGACAAATTTATGAAAAGATGAAAAAGAAGTCTGAAGATGCTCATAGATTTTTGGACGGATGTGGTAAAGCCGATATTCGCAGAATAATTTTGGTAGAATATCACTTTTCAGCTTGTGACATATCACTATCAAGCGACAAAGTCTCCTTTTACTTTATGTAAAGTAGAAGCAATAATTTGTTTTTTTGTTACACGTGATTGTACAGGGATCCCGGATTCCAAAGCTTTCAATTCCGGAATGAGTTCTTTTTAATTTTTGTTTCAAGTCCGCATTCTTGTATAAATTGGCGGCATTAGTTCAGTTTAAGGCAGAGCTCTAGACAGCAGCCTACTTCTTTCAGTTTTAAAGTTTTCCTTTCTAAATTTTCTACTTTGGCAATCGAAGAAAACATTTCTTCAGGTACTTTCTTTCTTTTCAATCTTTACTTTTATTAGTCTAATGATAGGCTAAGTTTCTGTTGTTTGGTAACCACTATTCTAATATAGGAAATGCCATATTAGAAACTTAGCCTGTCATTAGGCTAATAAAAGTAAAGATTGAAAAGAAAGAAACTACCTGAAGAATTGTTTTCTTCGATTGCCAAAGCAGAAAATTTACAAAGGAAAACTTTAAAATTGAAAGACGTAAGCTGGTCTCTAGAGCTCTGCCTTAAACTAAACTAATGCCGCCAATTTATACAAGAATGCGGATTTGAAACAAAAATTAAAAAGAACTCATTCCGAAATTGAAAGCTTTGGAATCTGGGATCCATATATAATCACGTGTAACAAAAAAACAAATTATGCTTCTGCTTTACATAAAGCAAAAGGAGACTTTGTCGCCTGATAGTGATATGTCACTAGCTGAAAAATGATATTCCACCCAAATTATTCCTCGAATATCGGCTTTACCACATCCGTCTGAAAATCCTATGAGCATCTTCAGACTTCCTTTTCATCTTTTCATAAATTTGTCCAAGAACAGAATTATTGCTCTTGGGCAGGTCTTTCCCTTTTTGTTTTGCTTGAAGTGCTTTTTCAATTAGGATGTCTTTGAGTCTGTCCCAAACATCTTCAGCCATCACATTAGGATTCTGTGATTCTCTTGCCAACACAGCATATGAGTTGGAACGCATAGACATGTTTTCTAAAGTAGAATCATTGTCATCATCACCATCGACATCTTTTTTAAAATTTTTCAAAAAATATTGTTTGATTGCGTCAAGGTATGAAGCCATGACTTTTTCCTTTGAACTGATTTGTTGTCGCATCTGAATTTTGCGTAAAAATTAGGAGACGGGAGATTTTTCCTCTTGATTCGTTTCCTGAACTTTGTCCTTGTAAATTTGAACAACTTGAAAAATTTCATCCACCATATTTTGACCACAAGGTTTCTTAGTTTCAAGGTCAATTTTCAACAATTTTGGCCAAAATTTTGAAAGAAATTTTCTTTTTAAACAAAACATTTTTTGCTTATTCATTTTTGCAAGAAGGACCCATTTCCAAATCCACGGGACACCAAATTTTATAAAGAAAAATAATGAACTTGATCCTTCAATGTAAAGATCAGGGTTATTTCCAATATGAGAGCAAGATGCAATCCATTCCGTAAAAAGTCCTATAAAGTTCAGGTAAAATCTTTATAGGAGGACCATAATTAGTCCACCAAGAATGAATCTAGGCAGAAAACTTCCTTTGTTGAAAAATTTGGAAATTGAATTTAATAAACCAATAATGTTTTTTCTGAGGGTTTTCATATAAGAAAACTTTGGAGAATGCTTCCACATAATCCCAGTAGTTGAACTGGTAAACATTTTTGTAATCATGAGTAAATTCTCTTTCTTTCATTGTACTAATTCCCCAATCAGAGGGAGAGAGAATTCTCTTGATATAAATCTTACTATAAGTATAAACAGGAATTGAATTATTTCTTTTGAAATGTTCAAAGTCGC
The DNA here is from genome assembly GCA_037974665.1 of Ehretia macrophylla. Lineage (NCBI taxonomy): Eukaryota > Viridiplantae > Streptophyta > Magnoliopsida > Boraginales > Ehretiaceae > Ehretia > Ehretia macrophylla. The sequence goes on along the minus strand of CM075769.1, from coordinate 48,492,616 downwards.
AACTATTAGTTGACTGTAAAATTGATTCATAAAAAACTCTGGATTTATGGTGATGCACCGGGAAAAAGAAATTATTAAGATATCGGTCTATCAGGCACCAAGGATCATTGATCCATTGCTTATCCAAAATTTCAAGGATAAGGATAGTCTCATCATGATTACGGGGCTTATAAGAGTCAACTTCATCTTCTTGTTCCATAATATTAGCATAAGATGATGCTTGTGGTGCAGAAGTATCTGCCTCAAGTAGTTTCTTTATTTTTTTCATAATTTGGATGAGATGCATCGATAGCAACACCACTGCTAGTCATATTGACTAATTTCTTGCCTCCAATTACCCTATTAGAGTCATTTCGTCTTCTACCTCTTACCCTATTAGGGTTAGAGTAATTGCCCCTAGATGGGAGCATCCTGCAAAAATTCACGTGTAAAAAAGTTAGGTAGGGAATTATTGTCCCCTTTAATGTAATTAATCTCAAAATCAAAAGGAACAAGATGAGCTTGCCACCTAGCAAACATTTGTTTGGAAACATCATGTTTAAAATCTTTCTGAAACATGAATTTTGCAGCACTACAATCAGTACGAATAAGAAATTTTTGGTTATATAAATCATCTTGAAATTTTAAAACACATTTAACTATAGCAATAATTTCTTTTGCAACAATAGCATAATTTTGCTGACTATTATTCCACTTGCCAGAATGGAATCTAACAAGCAATTCTTGTTTTGTTTGGGGATGAGTTTGTTTTAAAATTCCACCAAAACCAATATCAGAAGCATCGGTTTTAATAATTTTTTTCCAAGTTGGGTTGACCAAAGAAAGACAAGGTAGCTTAGCTACTTTAGTTTTTATTTTCCTAACAGTCTCAGTACGAGCTATATTCCAAGGAGATGGAGATTTTTTTAGCCTATCATATAAGATAGTAGTATCAAAAGCAAGATTTTGGTAGTAAGGCAGAATATAATTTAAACTACCTAAAAATCTCTGTAATTGAGTTTTCTCAAAAATTTCATCTCGAAATTTTGAAGCAAATTATATACTTCTATTAATAGGAATAATTTTTCCTTGTTCAATATGATGTCCTAAAATTCTAATTTTTGTTTGACAAAGAACCATTTTTGGTCTAGAAATAACCAAACCATTCTGCATTATTATGCTTTTAAAAATATGTAAATGTTTAAAATATTGTTCTATATTTTTGGAAAATATCAAAATGTCATCAATATAGACAATAATAAATTCACTATAAGGAATAAAAATATCATTCATAATATGTTGAAATTCTGAAGGAGCATTCTTCAGACCAAAAGGCATGACATTCCATTAGTAATGTCCTATTGGAACTGTAAAAACAGTTTTATATCTATTAGATTCATGGATTTGAATCTGCCAGTATCTTGATTTCAAATCAAAATTTGAAAATATTAGTGCATCATGCAATCTATCAAGCAAATCCTTTTTATTAGGGATAGGATACCTTATCCATTTTAAAACTTTATTAAGAGGTTTATAATTAATAACAAGTCTAGGAACACCTCTTTTTTGTTCCGCATGTTTATTAACATAAAAAGCAGTACAACTCCACGAGGAGTGAGAGACTCGAATCAATTTTTTTTCTCAATTAGAGAATGAATTTCTTTTTTACATAATTCCAAATATTCATAATTCATCTGAAAAGGTTTGGCCTTTGTCAGAATATTTTTCTCAAAAAAATCTTCTTCATATGGAAGAGTGACAATATGTTTTTTTCTATACCAAAAAGCATTTGGATGATCATTACAAATGTCAAGAGAAAATTGATTTTGAATAAGTTTATTTTTTTCTTGAATTTTTGGATTTTTAAATCTTTCTTCAATATTATAAAAATATATTTCTTTTTGAAGAAAATTTAATTGCAAATGCTTTTCTATAAGCAAATCCTGGATTTGATTTAAAAATTTTATTTTTGGATCAGTAATAAACCGAAAATCAAGATTCATACCTTTGAAAGAAGCTTTTATACCATTAGCACCAATATGAGTAAGAGACATAATTTCTTGTATAAAAGGTGTGCGAATAATAACTTGATTAGTCAAATTTTTAACTAATAGAAAGGTTGCTGGAATACAGACCTTATCTTGACAAATATAAGCATCAAACAATTTATATTGAACATGTAAATTCTGACCATTAGTTGTAGAAATACTATGAGTAGTTTTCTCAAAATATTTTGTAGGAATCAATTCTTCCTATATACAATTAATTTCAGCTCCAGTATCAACTAAAGCAATTAAATATTTTTTTATAAAACTTTTATCAATGAGAAGATTAATCTTAATATGCCATTTTTGAGAAGTAACAAGCTTTAAATTAGCAAGAAGATCATGATGATCATGTATCTATAAAGCAGATGAGAATGAAGGAATTGAAATTTATTCCTTCAATTTTCCTTTTTTTAATAAAGAAATACGATGATCAATTAATTCATTGTCATGCTTTAAAGTCCTAATTTCTTCTTTAAGAATTTTGACTTCTCGATTTAAGTCATCAATCGTAACAACAACATTAATTTTGATTTAACTGACTAATTAATTATGAGAACATGTAAGGTTTTGAATCCTGTATAACAGGAGGTATAGTCATTGATTCAGGTTTTTCATTAAAACAATCAATTACTTTAGCCTTCAATTTGGGATCTGTAATATTATCAAGTAAATCAATAATTTTTTCACTTGAAGTAATTACATTAAGCTCAACATCCTAAAATTGAGATTGTAATTTATAAATATCTATATCAGAATCACTATCATTTTTCTGACATTTATTACAACAAGTATTTTTCTGTTCTTCATCAGAAAGATCAATTAAATCATCAGATTTAATAGTATGCAAATTATAAGTACTTGTACTACTAGTATTACTAGTATCACTATCAGATTGACTATTATCTAAATTCAATAAAACCTTAGCTAAAGATTCTTTTAACTTATCATCAATATCAAGACTGTTTATCTTCTTTTTCATTCTACGCTTATTTGAATAATGTCTTTTTTTACCACATGTATAGCATGTAGGTATCTTCTTTTGGGGTACATAACCCTTTCTTTCATTTCTAGCTCTACGCTTAGCCGCATATTTCTTATAAGCATCAGACTTACACTTCTTATAATATTCAAGCTTATGAGGCCTTTCTTTATGTCATTTTCTAGGCTTATTCCTAGAAGTGCTGGGAACATCCATAGCAAATTGTTCACAAAATTCTCCCAATTGATTTTTCTCAGTTAAACTCTATTTTTTTAACTGATAAATCATTTTAATCTCGTTGCAAAGAGATAGTCCTTCTTCGACACATAAAGTGATAAGGGACCCATAATTAAAAGTTTCCCAAGTAATATTATTGATATTTGATCTTTTCCTAAGATCCTTTCTAATTCTTTTTGCAAAAAAAAAAGGAAGACCATCAACAAATTTGGATTTCCAATGATTGCTATTAGCATCAGGAAGACCTATAACGCGAGATAGAAAAACATTCTTATACCATCTAAAAGATGTAAGAGTAGAACAACGCAAATTCTGCAAAAGAGTCCTAGAATTATCATACTGATGCAAATATCTACCTGTGAAATGTTCACAAATAGCAAGGCATAAAGTATACACTGCATTTTCATGTATTTCATTATTTTCTGTTTTAACAGTATTAAGAATTTTATCACGTTGTGATGCAACCAAATAATTATCCCACCAGTATTTTAATTGGCCAGCAAATTCTGCCGTAATCATCATGGCTATTCTTTTATCACCATTATTATTCTGTATACAAATAGTGGAATACATAAGCATCCGATGAGCAGTATTATAAATCTGCAATTCAGTTTGACCATCTTTAGTCCATTCATAGATTTGTCTACCATTAAAGGTTATTGTTTCAGTCATTAGAGGTTCTTCTAAGAGAACATCCTAGGGTGTTGGCCTAGGATAATAATAATGAGTTTGCGTAGGAACATCTTGATATTTATTCCTATAATTTTTTAGTTTATTCACATCAAAAGCTCATTGCAAATTTCTAGCATGGGCTATTTTCTCTTCTCGAGTAAGACCAAGTTCAAATTCATCATTGACCATACTAAGCTTTAAGCCTTTTAAAGCTTCATCTAAAACCTGTTCTAATTTAGAAGTAGAAGGTTCTAATTTAAATCCTTAAATTTCAGGAGGAGGTTGGATATCAGCCTGAACTTCAACAATAATATCAGAAGATATAGAAGCCTTAGCAGACTTATTTATCTTATGAAGATTTTCCATTTGTTGATTTATCTTATCAATTTTATTTTGTAAAATAGAAAGTTGTTCACTAAAATTTTTTAGGGAAATATTTGTAAAATTATTATGTTTAAAAAGTTTATTAATGTGGTCAGTGACCGTAGGAAGGGTATTATTATCGATCATTTTCATAAAAGCATTGCCTTCAATTTCGGCAAAAGTTTTATCATTAGAAAGTCTAAAAGGTTGCAAAGGTGGATAAGTAGCCTGTAAAATTTTTGTGGAAGTAGTACTGCCAATATTCCATTTTCTTTCAACGACAGGAATATGAGCATTCATAAGGTTTTAAAAAAACCAAGGAACAAAATATTTTCGCTCTTGAATATTTTCAAGATGTCTATAAAATTGATCTCTAGATTGAAATCTTTCATTTTGAGAAAAATAAGGGAAAAACCATTCTCTAAAAGGGTTCCATTTAGGGTGAAGAAACTCATAATTTATGAGCTTCCTTTTCATCACTTCCGGGTGTAAAATCCATTAACCACCAAAATTAATTTCGAAAGAATTTACTCCTAAGTCTGAGGGAGTGGGATTAACTCCTAATTTGATTCTAGTGGTAGGGTCAATACCCTGTCTAATTCCTTATGGAATCTGACTTTTAGTTAATCTAATTTTTTCAATAATTTTCTGAGGAAGTTTCTAATTTTCTTCCGTAGATTCAGATCTATTTAGATCTTCATTCAAATGGGAAATTGAGCCCTAGATGTAGCTGGCATTTCAATTCTATAATCAAAAGGAGAGATATAATTATGTGATGACACAGATCTGGTTAATAAACGAGATGGTCCTATATTAGAAACTTGTTGAAATTTAAGCCTAATTTTGTCTTCAGGAGTCTGTTCGACTTCTGTTAATTCTGTTTCTATTTTAGGTTGACTAGGAACAGTCTTATCAATGTTCCAACATTCTGAAAATTTTATTTCATCCCGTTGAATCATTCTTCTAGTAGTAATTTGTGATCTATTCAAATTAGTTTCTATCATAACAGTCTCACCTGTTCTATCTTGTAATTTACAGTTAAGGTTAAGAGTACGCAAAACCTTATAATATATGCGATAACATATACACATAATTCAGATTCAGGTTTATAATTATAACCATGTGCTTTAACATATAATGTGATTGCATCCAAAATATTCCTATCAGATAAGGAAAGCTGCAAATTTGGCGTAACATTAAAGTAAATTGGTCCATGAGCCAGACTGGTATGCATAATACCAATAAGAGATTGTCGCCAATTCAAATTTCTAGCATCTCTAAGAACTGCCATAAAATTCTCAGGTAAACCAGATAAGGTTAAAGGTTTAAAAGTAATTTGTATTAAACCAATATGTAGAAATCTATGTGTATGAGCATACCTATCAATATCATCTTTAGATAATAATTGTATTGTTAATTCATTATCTTCCATTGGATTGGATTCTTCATTTGTTTTTACCATATGTTTGATACCTAGATTTTCAAAAGTACCAAATTGATATATACTCCTAGGTTCAATTCTAGGAATTGTCCATTTATTAAATAAATCAAGATTCTGAGGAAGATCATACTCTTCCTTCCTAGCATTTTTCACATAAGTCTTTGACTTAAAAAGATTTATCATTTGATAAAATTGTTGACATGAGTTTATTTAACATTTCAAGGATTGGTCTAGACTTGAAATTTGGCTATACAAACAAACAACAATGGCAGTTTAAATTGCATCACTTCATTAACATTCGATGCCACAAAGATAGCTAACTCGACTATGTCAACAGGAAGAACTAAGAAAACGTGGCAATGGAAAATTGTAGCATCTGGCCGAATGCTACGGCTGAGATACAATGGGTAGGCCTCACATCCGAATTAACATTTTTAACATTTCACGTGGTAATATGCATAATGGTAACAGAAAAAGGGGTAATGTGACATGACATGCGACTTTGAGAGAAAACTAACAAATAATGGGGTGGAAATGAAGGGCGGCGCAACTCGGTAATGTGGAAAATGAGATAGAATATCTTTCTTCACATATAAAGAATGCAGTGAAGTAACTACTAGGCATTTGCTCTAACTGTATTGTTCTCATTTTGTGTGTGAAAGGTCCCGAGATCAATGATGCACTTGAGACTATAACAACCAAATTCAATCCGCAGGCTTCCAAGAAGAAACAACATACAAAGTGCACCCCTTCTACCCTTGCAACAGCCCTTAGCCGTCTTCATCGATTACAAAATCTTTGTGGTAAGATGACTTCACGCGGTTTTGTGCCATCTTCATTATCTCTTCATTCCATGGGAGTTACTTAAACCCAGCCCTAATGTGTTCCGAACCTGCCACTGCTTATATGTCTGTGGTCTCTCAATCCTCTTGGCGTCTTCGCATGCAACTGACATTCAATAACACACGAAACACCCACTTCACTGAAACTGGTTCCAGATGTTGCTCCATAATACCCCCTTATATTTGCATCCATAATAATTTAACATTCCCTCAAATCTCCAAATCCAACAAACCAAATGATAGGGGTGGGGCTCCAGCCCTGGAAACTCAGCCCTGGTAATGATGGTCAGCCCCGTCTTTCTTCAAGCCCTGAGCCTACCGGAACCTCCGGGTAGGCACTCGAACGGGGGCGCTATGAGGATAAGGATAAGATCGAGGAGGCCGGATAAGGAATAACTAATGGGCGGTGTGATCACCGTGGGTTATTGAATGAAGAAAGACTCTTGGAAGTCCTGATTCTGGAGGAATCCTCATTTGTTTAGGGAACCTCCTTGCTACAAGTATAAAATGGGAGTAGTTCCAAAGAAAAAGGTATGCAAAAATATCTATCTCTCATCACTTACAAACTCCATCCCATGTTAACTGACTTGAGCGTCGGATGGGTACCGCGGGTACCCCCCTCAGTTATTTTATTTTGCAGGTTCAGGTTCGGCTTAAGGAGCAGCTCGGAACAGTTAAAGTTTTTTACCTTAACAGTTTGGTGCCATCTGTGGGAACGTCCAACAACCCAACTGAGATACCACAATGGTTCATACACGAAGTCAAGCCAACACTGGGGGGAATCAGAACCCTCCCGAGGAGCATTAGGTTCCTGAAGGTATTGCTCCTCCAATGGCTCCCGTCCCCCTCAACACGGGAGCACCAGGATAAGTTGCCACCTCAGTTCCACCGGTATTTATTCCAGGAGATATGTCGTCCTCATCCCAGCAGGTTGACTTGCCCACCCTGATGCAGTTATTCAATGGTATAAGAGGATCTTTTAACCAGTTCCTCCAAACTCAAGGGTTGGCACGTTCGGAGGCCGCTCATTTTCAAAGGGAAGATCCAATAGCCGGGAATCTGCCCCAGGGCCTAGCTCTTTCGACGGATACAACAACCTCGGCAGAACTACAGAAAATGCCAGGGCAAGAAAGGCAAAGAAGACCCTCACGGCAGGAAAGACCAGAGGACACTCATAGCCATGAAGGTCAGCATCAGGTCTTGGTGGGACAAGGGAAACATCATCCTTTTGCTATAGAAGTTATGCGGGAGCCGATGCCATATGGGTACAAACTCCCTAGTCTCCAGACCTATGACGGGACTGGGGTTCCGGAGGATCACCTTACAATCTTCGAGCACCACATGACGTTTCAGGATGTCCCGGACGCCATCAAATGTCAGGCCATTACAGTAACGTTGGTGGGGGCAGCACAGAAGTGGTTCACTGGCCTGCCAGAGGCCTTAGTTCATGTTTTTGACCAGTTTGCTGTGTTGTTCCTTGCCCGATTTGCTAGCAGCAAGAAGCCCCCGAGACTCACCGTATCTTTGGTGTCTATAAAGCAGCAGAAGGGGGAGACCCTACGAGATTTCAACGATTCAATCAAACGGCTCTGGAAGTACCAGACTTCAACCAATCAGTAGCCATGATCGTGTATATGTAGGGCCTACACTTCAGGCCCTTGCAAGCATCCTTGGGAAAAAGAATGCCCCATGATCTGGAGGAACTCATGACACGGGCTTCCAAGTATATCAGTTCAGAAGAGGTCATGACGGCCAAGAAAGAGGAAGAGAAGGGAGCCGCAGGAAAAGAAAAAGCTCAGGAAGCAGGCAAGCAAATGGGAGCCCTAAGGAGTCGGTCAGAAGGACAGGGCAGCAATAGTTGGGCAAGGTTCGATCGGAACTATACTCCCTTGAATATGCCCAGGGCAGAGATCCTGCATGAAATTTAGACCCACTGCGAGTTTCGTTGGCCGACTACGATGACAGGTAACCCAGACAAGAGGGCCAAAGATAAATATTGCAAGTATCACAGAGATCACGGTCATGACACAAAAGAATGTAAGCAGCTAAAGGCCAAGATAGAGGTCCTGGTGAGGAAGAGACTGCTGAACAGATTTGTCACAGGAAATCAGGAGCCTCAGAGAGAGAGATAAAGGAGCCCCAAGCGTGATAAGGAACGTAACCCCATGCGTGATAAGGAACGCAGCCCCAAGCATGATAGGGAGCACAACCCCCGACGTAGAAGGAATCAGGATAATCGACATCTAGAGGTGGTAGATACCATAGCCGGGGGGTTCGCGTCTAGAGGAACTAGTAGAAATGCAAGAAGGTCCTATGCCAGGGCTATGACAGAAGAGCCTCGGTATCAGGAGCAGAGAGTTGATGAGCAGTTAGCATTTACTGCAGATGATCTCAAAGGCGTAATCTACCTACATGATGATCCGCTATTGGTAGAGGCCCAAATATCCTATTACATAGTCAAACGCCTGATGGTAGATATCGGCAGTTCAGTGGAGGTATTGTTTCTGAAGGCCTTTGATAGGTTGGGGATAGGATGTGAAAGGCTTCGCCCCTTGAATGGTTCACTGTCAGGGTTCACAGGGGAAGCTTTCCGTCCATAAGGGGTTATAAACTTACCCGTGACTTTGGAGGAAGGGCAAAAAAAAGTGACGATCATGGTAGACCTCATTGTCCTTGACTGCGAATTAGCGTATAACAGAATCTTGGAGTGGGTGGCACTGATAAAATTCCGGGCGGTAGCGTCACCGCTATACCAAGCCCTGAAGTTCCCAACTCCTAGAGGCGTGGCCACCATTAGGGGAGATCAGTTGGCCGCTCGCCACAATTATGCTACTTCTCTCAGGATGAAAGGCCCAGAGGCCTGGTGTCCCAATGAGCCAGAAGACAAGAAGATGAAGGAACTTGCCCTTGTTGAGGAGTTGGATGAGGTAGAATTCTCACAAGGCCGACGGATAAAGATAGGCCATGACCTCCCTCCGGATCTACGACAAGGTATAATTGACTTCCTTTCTTATAACCTGCATATATTTGCTTGGAGTACGACTGACATGACAGGGGTAGACCCATAAGTGATGGTTCACAAGCTGAACGTGGACCCGATGTTTCGACCTGTCCGCCAGAAGAAACGGAATTTTAGGGAAAAAATGAGCAAGAACATTAAGGAGGAAGTCCGGAAGTTACTGGAAACAAGCCATATCAGGGCTGTACAGTACCCGAAGTGGTTAGCCAACGTGGTCTTAATGGCCAAGAATTCTGGGAAGTGGCGGTTATGCGTTGATTATAAAGACCTCAATGATTCGTGCCCTAAGGATTGTTATTCTCTGCCCTGGATAGACCAGCTAGTAGATGCTACCTCCAGTGTGAATTACTCATATTCATGGATGCATTCAAGGGATATAATCAAATCATGATGGCCCCAGAAGACAAGGAGAAAATAGCCTTTATTACGGACATGGGAACCTATTGTTATAAAGTAATGCCCTTTGGGTTGAAAAACGCTGGGGCTACATATCAACGCATGATGAATAAGGTGTTTGATAGACAAATTGGGAGGAACATGGAAGTTTACGTCAACGACATATTGACTAAAAGTAAGCACGCTCATACCCATGTGGCAGACCTGACGAAAACATTTGCTATCCTGGAGCAGTACGGGATCAATCTCAACCCAGAAAAATGCGCATTCGGGATCCGAGCGGGCAAGTTCTTGGGCTTCATAGTTACCAGTCGAGGCATAGAGGCGAATCCAGACAAGGTTCAAGCCATACTAAATTTGAACCCCCCCAAGGAGTGTCAAATATGTGCAGAAGTTGGCCGAAAAGATAGCAACCCTGAGCAGGTTCATGTCCATGTCTGCAGACAAATATGCTCCTTTTTTCAGAGTATTGAAGCAATCCAAAAAACTTCCAATGGACTGATCAGTGCCAATAAGCTTTTGAGGAAGTGAAGAGATACCTGGCATTACCCCCACTCTTTTCGAGACAAGAGAAGGGAGAGGTCCTGACATTGTGCCTCGTTAGCTCAAGCAAAGTAGTGGCTGCGGCTTTGGTAAGAGAGAAGGATCGGCTCCAGAAACCAGTTTATTACGTGAGCAAGTTCCTACGGGGACCGGAGCTCAGGTACTCGACCCTGGAGAGGATGGCGTTGGCTCTCTTAATTGCAGCACGGAAACTTAGACATTACTTTGATGCTCACACAATCCTAGTTTTGATGGATATGCCCCTCAAGCAAGTACTGCAAAAGCCAGAGGTTTGCGGGCGCTTGCTAAAATGGGTCGTAGAGCTCAGTTAGTACGACTTCGTCTACCAGCCTCGAACGGCCATCAAGGCATAGGCCCTAGCGGACTTTGTGGTAGAATGTACGGGGGATCAGATGGAGGAAGATGACACCCCTTGGAAGGTTTAGGTTGATGGAGCTTGGGGCAAGCAAGGGAACGGGGGTGGGGTTTTACTCACCAGACCCAATGGAAAAGAAAGCCAGTACTCACTCAAGTTTTTGTTTTCGACTTCCAACAATAAGGTAGAGTACAAGGCACTGATAGCAGGCTTAAAGACGGTTTTCTCGCACGGAGCAAGGAGGGTAGACATGGTTACGGATTCATAATTAGTAGCGAACCAGGTGATGGGTGAGTATGAGGCGAAAGACTTGACTATGCTGGCCTATCTTAACAAAGTCAAAGAACTGGTCCAAGGGCTCGAGCACTTCCATGTCAGCCAGGTACCGCGATCCGAGAATGAGAAGGTAGACTCTCTCGCTAGACTAGCTGTGAGTTCCTCAGGGCCGGCAATAATAAAAGTAAATGAGTTAGAGGCCCTGTCAATTCAAGCCCCGACTCTAGAGATTGCAGCCATAACTATATGTAAAGATTGGATGCAGCCAATAAAGGCATATCTAGATGAGGGTGATCTCCTTTATGATTGGGCAGAGGCTCAGAGTATAGAGCATCGAGCTTTGAAATTTATTATGCTGGGGGGGCAACTATACAAGCATGCCTACGCTTGGCCTCTATTGAAATACGTAACTCAAGAAAAGGGCAGCCAGGTACTCAGAGAAATACATGAGGGGGTATGTGAAAACCACTTGGAGGGCAGGGCGTTGGCCCGGAAGACCCTCCGACAAGGATATTACTAGCCCACGATGCAGAATGAGGCATTAGAAATGGTAAAAAAATGCGATACATGCCAGAGATTCTCCAGGATACCTCGGCAGCCAGTAATGAAGTTGGCCTACATGATCAGTCCCTGGCCTTTTGCCCAATGGGGGCTGGATATCCTAGGACTTTTACCTCTGGGCAAGGGCCAAAAGAAATTTGTGTTTGTGACGGTTGACTACTTCACCAAATGGGTAGAATCTCCGAGGGGGTAGCCTGGAATTTTGTATGAAAATTGGTGGTATGCCGCTTTAGGGTATCTTGGGCCCTGATCATAGATCATGGCAGGTAATTTGACTCTAGTTACTTCTGTGGCAAATGCGAGGAGCTAGGAATTAAACTGAAATTTGCTTCTGTAGCTCACCCTCAAACTAATGGGCAAGTCGAGGTAACTAACTGAGCTATTTTGCAGGGCATCAAAACCAAGCCGAGACAAGCAAAATGACTATGGGTGGATATACTGCCAAAGGTCCTATGGGCTCACAGGACAACCCCGAGCACTACAACAGGGGAGATCCCGTTCTTGCTAACATTCGGCATAGAGGCAGTGCTCCCAATGGAGGTAGGTATTCCAAATAGTCAGGTACAGCTTTATGAGGAAGAAATAAATGATCAGGGACTCTGTGAGGGAAAAAGATAAAAATCCCAGTGGAGTTTCGGCACAAGGAACAGATAAAAATGCTGGAGGGAAAAAGAGCCATGGCCAGGTCCTTTGTCAGGAAGGTCCGACTCAAGAACATCTGAGAAGGAAATTGGGTGCTCAGGAAGGCCATCTTCAAATCCTAACCTGGGCAGGGAAAGTTGGGGCCAAACTGGAAAGGTCCTTATTTAGCGTCAAGGGAGATCAGGCTTGGAGTCTTTAGGTTAGAAGAACCTTGTGAAAAGGAGTTAGCTAATGCATGGAATGTTGAACATCTCAGGAAATATTTCATGTGACATTTTCAGAATAATGTTAGTGACTAAATAGCATTCGATAGAAGTCTATGTAATGCTCTTTGAAATAATAAAATCTTTGTTCCCCTTCTAAAGATTTGGTTTCGCTCCTATATTATGTTTAAAGGGCTCTTCTTGAAGGGTTTGATACCACAACTCAAAAGGGTCCATGCCTGGAAAGGGTTGCGCCCCATGGATAAAATGACTTCTATCCATTGGTAGGGCTGTCCCTAAGGAGGACCGCGGGATCCAGGGAAAACACTAAAAAAAAGAACCGGAGGTTCAAGAGCCCATCATACATAAAGCAGAGTCAAAATAAGACTGAGATGCATGAACAAAACTCGTGAAGAGGAAAAAAGCGATAAAGCGAACTTAGAAAATGTTTGCATATTAACGGCCCAAGAAACTCTGGGAATGAAATTTCATTAAAAACAAAAGAAGGATGTATAACGAGGGGATCAAAGCCCTGGGTAAAAAGCAACAACTAAAAACTGGCAAGATGTTAAAGCAGATCCAGGGGACGGGGCTCCTCTAACTGTGCATGTGACCCAGGAAGAATCATAGGTAAATCTCGGGATCAGGGGAGGCTTTGTCAAGGAGGTCCGACAAATCAATTTGAATGTCTTGGCCTTGCAAGCGGGCCTACACGTCCTCCATAAGGGCAACCTCAGCGTCATATTCAACTTGTTGATGGCAGGGCGGAGCAACTCCCCTAATGGAGCCTTAAAAGCATCGCTTTCCTTATAAGCGACAATGGCAATTTCTCCATGGGGACCAACGGCCTACACCAATTGATCATAATTGGCCTGGGCACCAACAGCCAGAGCAGAGGCCTCATTTAGCTCCTTTTAGAGCTTCTCGCAGGACTGGATGGCCAGCTCTCGTTCGGCAAGGATACAACGGCAGGTCTCTTGAGCCTCTGACAATTGCAACCTCAGTGCCACTGTAAGAATGTCCCCAAAAAGGGATTGGTGAAGTTCAGCCTCTTGAATGACAGTGCTTTGCTTGTCGATCAGGGCGTTCATTTTATTAAAGGTGCCCAGGTCATCGTCGAAAGCCTTGGCACAAGCCCGGTGGTGCTCCTCGAGGCGTCATTCATGGGCTTCGGCCTTCTTCTTAGCTCGGAGTACAGTCAGGGAAGAGTTGATCTCGACCCTGTCGTAGGCCACTAAGGCCTTATAAAGCATCCTATGGAGGTGGTTCAGGTCTAGCCAGCTCTGAAAATAAAAAGGGCGGGGCATTAAAAAAAAAAACGAAGTAATCTGATAAAAGGAATAGGGCAAATTACCTCGTAGAAAGCTTCCCTGACATTTTGGTTAGCTCTGGTAGTAGTAAGGCGGCAAACGAAAACGTGTGTGGTACTACCATACTCGTCGTCAATCTCAATCTCGTCGTTGAAGCCAAGAGTGGGGCTAGCGGGAACGGACCCGTCACGCTTGCGCAGGCGGGGAGTGTTGATCTGATAGGCCTGGCCGAGAGGGCAGCGTTGCTCTTCCCACAATATGTCGATATGAGGGGAGGGGAATGGAGCCTTTGGATCAATAGAAGATGGGGGCGGAGACGACAAACGCCTGTGAGGTGGGTCCAGTGGTACTTCAGGCAGAAGAGTGGAATCAATCACCCCAGTCTTGATAGGCCCGGCGATGGGGGAGTTTGGCCAGCCCGATGGAGGAACCAGGGGCCCCTCGACGGAAATTGGGTTTTCCGAGGCAGGGGCAGGAGACTCTTCAAGGATCTGCACCTCCACATCACCTATAGGAGGGGTCACTCTTTGCTTCTTCGGGGCAGGTTGCCCGAAGACCTTGACCAAATGCCTTCTGGTCACTCTTTCGCCTCTGGCAGAAGTAACAAGCTCCGATATCTTCATGTTATCTACGCAGGAGAAAGTTAAACAGAGTTAGTGAGGACCTCATAAACAAGTAAGAAAGTAAAAGCAGATACAATGATAAAACTTAACCCTCGGTGTTGGATGACGAGTGAAAGGATGAAGGCTCAGGTCTCTCAAGGTTTTGGGCAATAACTGAAAAAGGGGCGGTAAAAGCCTTCCCCTCAACCTTGGTACTACGGTGTGAAAGGGGTAAAGGAGGAGCCCCGACTCTCGTCGTTGTGTGCCGCGGAAATAAGCCACTTGTGGCTACCCTCTTGGGAGAGAGAAGATCGTCACATCTAATAGGAATGGCTCTTTTAAACTCCTCGATGACCGATTTCTCAACTTCATCGAGGGTGGGGGGTCCTTGGCTATTTCGGGATGAACAACCCAGATACTCTGCGTGACGCCCGAGAATCTGCATCATACTCATAAAATAACTGGAGCATATCTTTTATGCATTTTAATGTGTTTTATTTCTAGTTTAAATGTGTTTTATTGAGGGTCACTATTCATAAAGTAAATTGACTGTCTAAATTGCTCGGTTTAATATTTTTTTTAGATAGTATAACTTATAAAAGGAATCGAAAACTTGTAGTTTTAGACTTTAGAGGCTGGGAACATACATTTGAAAAATGATTTGTGCTTCGTGTGAATAGTATTACGTAGGTGAAACATTAGTTTTGATTAAGTTAGCAATTATAGGAGTTTTTAACATGATTTGACTAAGTTTTAACTAGCAATTGACTTTTATTAAAACACCTACACATGCATATATATCTAATATACCTCATATGCTCAAAAAACAATTCAAGAAATCCCCAAAATGTCCCCTCTACCCGTCGACCATAAGAAGGCAAAAAAAAAAGAGGAGAAAGTTTTGTTATTCTCTTCAAATTTGCTCAAGAATCATTATCCTACACCTTATTCCACCTCTCCAAAGGTTCTCTCCACCTTCCTCAAGGCCTCTAGGTGAGGGAGTGCATCATTTTAACTAGTTTAAAGTTTATGCCAAGTTTTTTTATAATTTTCGGATTTGATATTTTTGTGCTATAAAATGCTTGATTCTTGCTAGATATGGTATTATTACATGCTAGAGAACATCTTTATGCATTGGTATAGCTTGAAAATAAGTTTTTAGCAAGAATCCATATGAGGAAGATGATGAATAGTGTCAAACTAGGATTTCCAAAAAAAGTTGCAATTTAATTCAATTTGAGGCTTCTAGTAGTTGCTAATTAGGTCCTTGAGCGTGGGAAAATGTTAGTTGCGCTTGCCATATACAAAATTTGAATAATTTGATCAAATTAGGCTACTTTAATAAGGGGTTTCGGGATTAACTCAAATCCGGGCACGTTTCGAGGTTATGGTAGTCTTTAATAAGTATTGAAGCCTTAGAAGTACCTTCGTTTCGCTTGTTTGGGTTCCGAAATTGGTACTTGTAGTGTAAACCCACAAAGAGGCATTTTCGGTGTTTTCGTGTACTTGTGCTCTAGGTTATAATTTGGAGGTTCTAAATCAGGTATTTAGGTATCCTTAGATTGGTAGGATGGTTAGCTAGCTTAACTTGATCCTTGAATTCCGGTAGGAAGCTAAATAACCTAGTTGAACAAAGGGAAAATGAATAAATTAATTGCTTTAGTACTTGTATTGTTTTGTAGTTGCTCCTAGCGTGTCTAAATGCAATTCTAAGGCATGTGTGAGCTTTTGGGTTAAGTTTTGTGAAAAGTATAATATTGACCCATTTGTGTTCGCATAGCTAAGTTCATGATAATTGCTTTATAATTGGGTAATTAAATGTTTATATGTCTTTGTGTAGCATACGTATCATGGTAGTGAAGTTTTGTGAATTAAGTTATTTGGTTTGTATGACTTTAGTTAGTATGAACTTGAAAGAGAACTAAAGGAACTAGTTATGAACTGTGTTGGTAATTATTGTTAATTAACTCATTAGTTGATTGGATAAGTGTTGTATGTGCCAAAGTAAAGACTAAAGCTAGCAAGCAAAGCATGAAACCAAGGTAGAATTCAACTAGGTGCTTGTGTGAGTGTGTTCTGTTTTGGGTCAGTCCACTGCCCCTGTTTTTCGAAGCTTCTTTGACCTAGCAAAAGTGCTCAAAAATTAACAAAATTTACACAAAATCTAGATTAGGCAGTTTAGAACAAGTTTTGATTTCTAGGACTAAGGTTAATTCTAATGTTTTAGCCTCTAATCACATAATTTCCAAAATGTACCTAAAAAATCGCTAGTTCTGCCCAGTTATGCGTGATTGTGCGGTAAGGGTTATAACTTTTGGAATTTAACTCAGAATTGAGCACCGTTTGAACCTCAAATTAACTACACTCGAAGATATACTATTATACACAAAAATTAGATAGTTTGGAGGTCAATAGCCTAGGCAACCGAATTGATTAATTTGAGCTTCTGTTAGAGGAATTGGAAGATGTCTTAGTTGAGCTTGCGATATTAACTTTGCACTTGAAAACTTGTATTGAATGTTTGAAGAATTAATTATAATGTAAGTTAAATGTAAAGACGTTAACCAATGCATGTTAGTTGACATTTAGTTTATATGTTAAGTACAATTTTGGTTAGTTGTAGTGAGCTTAACCTTATATATTAGTAAATATTGCTTCTATGTTTTTACAAAGCTATGGAGTTTCATTAAGTTACAATGAAATAAAGCATGTAATATAGATTCTTGGATGTGGAAGATAGTTGTTAAACCTTCTATAGTCAATTGCTAAAGTGTTACACTTATATGAATAACTAAGGGTTTGCACATTTGAGCGGATTCAAAGAGGTTTGGAATAAGTCTTAGCTATACCCTTACAGGTTTGGTAAAGGTGAGGGAGTCTTCATCTCTTCGGTGCATCTTAATTTGATTTATTGTTTTTAAATTGAATTATTTAGTAATTAATAAAGTTTATATGTATTATTTTACTTGTTATCTTGAGTCTTTTCGTGTTATTTGTGGATAATTGCGAGGGCGGCCTACTTTGTCATCCCTCTGATGTGTTGTTTGATGGTCTTGATTCTCGTAGACTTGTCTCGGGGTTGCACAACCTTTTCGGACATGGTAGCATCGAGAAACACAGGCGGCATTGGACTTGCCGTGCTCCCTCGACTACCATGGTGCCTATTCTCTTTCTCTCGCTGAGTATACTCCACTACCCCAAAGGCGGGGGTCACCTGCTGGGCATATGAACCCACCTCAGGAGAAAGGGTCGTAGGATCGGAGTACATCCGGAGTACCCCATTTTAGAGGAATAAGGGTTTTGCTAGCACTTGCTTAAAGATCTTTGCTCGTGGCTCATGATTGAAGACAAAGTGGAACCGTATCCTTTTTATACGTGGTTAAATACTTGTCTAATTAACTTGTTTATTTGTCTTATTAATGTTATTATCTTGTTGTATCTCACGAAAACACACCCTGGTTTACTATATCACCTCCTTCACTGAGTAACTCTGGTTACTCATTCCTCGTTTAACATGTTTCAGGGAAAGCTGTGGTTGGATGCTATGTGCAGGAAATACAAGTTGCTGGTCGTATGTGTTTTGTTTTGAGATTATGAAACCTTGTGTATGTTTCTATTGTCTAAAAGGTTGTAATATAAAATACAACATGTATTCTTGTATGAGTTAATAACTATAAATGGGCTGTAATAATTTCAATGATTTACTAGATTGCTTAGTTAATTTGCATGCTTGTGTGAATGAGATTGTACCTTGGAGTTGGATTGTGGTTTTTGAGGATAAGTTACTGCTTGCAGGTGAACTGATAGCCCTACAAACAGGGAAAACTCTGTCCGTTTTTTCTCGTTTTTCGTGACTTGGGTATTGGAATCGAGAACTCCGATCTCGAGAGGGATCGGGATGTTACACTCCGGACCTTCCAACCTGTGGGGGACTTCACAAAGAAAAATTTATTGCCCCAGTTCTTGGAATTGTCAGGAACATCAGCGATTAAGGGTTGGTGACAGGTGGAAAAATAGTGCCAGCCAAAGGATTTGTCGGTGGTCTTAAGATAATGGTAGAAGAGGAAAAGCCTAGAGGTAGGGGTATAGCCCAGCTTCTTCAACAAAATGTAAAAACCCACCATGAGCCTCCATCTGTTGGGGGTGACCTGGGCAGGGCTAATTTGGAGGTAGTTGAAAATTTCCACCATGTAAGGCGGCAAAGGCAGACGACCTATAAGGAGTTGTTCGTAGTAGAAGGTAACCTCTCCTTGGCCAGGCCCAAAGGCAGAGACACGGACCTCAAAGTCAGGAGCAATGGCTCCTATGCCCTTAAGGTAGGCGATGGACTTCTCCTGGGTGGTGCAAATCTTACGCTCAACACCAAAAACCAAAAGATCATCAATTCTAGCAGGATCCAAGGGCGTCGTGGCTATTCGTAGTAGGAAAACCAGGACCTAGGTTTCTTGGAACTCCTTTTAGTACCTCTAGTAGGAGGAGGACTCTAGGAAATCGGAATGGCAGCAATGGGTTTGGAACTTTTAGGGGTCTGGGGGATATCCCTATGACCGTCACTGGAACCACCGGCAGTGCCTAACTGAGAAGACCTATCCATTGTTGGAAGAAAAGAGAAAAAACGTACCTAAACAGTGGTTGGGGGTTCACGTAGGATGTAATGAGCGAAAAATAGCAAATGGATAAGGAAAGCTGAGAAGTAATGGGATGCGAATGGGGCACGGATTGGGGGGCTCCCTTTATAAAGGACCCCATGGGACCCCACACACGAATAAGTCGACCCACGTAGGATCGTAGGAAGTAGCGGCGCGAATTACAAGAAACGTGCCTGTGAAGTGGTGGCAAAATTGAAGGGACGTACACAGTGAGCGGTTATAACGGCTAGTAACCACTGAGGAAGATGAAGAGCCCCGGTGTCTCAACAATCCCCTGACTTATGAGCCAGCTCAGAGGATTGGGGGGGCAGATGATAGGGATGGGGCTCCAGCCCTGGAACCTCAGCCCTGGTAATGATGGTCAGCCCCGTCTTTCTTCAAGCCCTGAGCCTACCGGAACCTCCGGGTAGGCACTCGAACGGGGGCGCTATGAGGATAAGGATAAGATCGAGGAGGCCGGATAAGGAAGGACTCATAGACGGTATGATCACTATGGGTTATTGAACGAAGAAGGACTCTCGGGAATCCTGATTCTGGAGAAATTCTCATTTGTTTAAGGAACCTCCTTACTACAAGTATAAAATGAGAGTAGTTCCACAGAAAAAAGGTATACAAAAATATCTATCCCTCATCGCTTACAAACTCCATCCCACATTAACTAACTTGAGCGTCGGAGTGGGCACCACGGGTACCCCCATTGGTTCCTTTGTTTTGTAGGTTCAGGTCTAGCTTAAAGAGCAATTCGGAGCAGTTGAAGTTTTTTACCTTAACACCAAACATAATAATTTAGCCCCTTATAATTTTTATTTTATTTTTTTGTTGTTGTGTTTACAATAAGGCAAAATCTAAAATAACTTTACTGACTTGTCTTTTTTTTTTTAATCGATCCTTACCAATTTTTCGGTTGACTGTATCAAGATACACACACGCAGAGAAACACTAAACTTGATTTCTCCAAGTGCATAAGGCCAACTCCAACAGCTTCTCTATTTTTTTTTTTTTACATGTAGAGATTTTAAAACATTTCTCTATATCTATAGATTCTCTATTTTCGTTTTACTCTAACAGTTTCTCTACATTTACTCAATATCTATTTTTAGAGAATTTCTATTTTAATTTCACTACACCAGCTTCTCTATTTCAGTTTCACTCCAACAACTTCTCTACATTTACTCAATATTTGTTTTTAAATAATCTGTAGATGATCTCTACGTGTGGAGATGGTGAATCTAATGATAGAGATCATCTACAAATTCTCTACATTTTAGAGAATCTGTAAAGATGTTTCTGGAGATAAAAGTCTCTCAAAACATCTCTACATGTAGAGATTTTACATTTGTAGAGATGCTGCTGGAGAAGGCCTAATAAAAGAAAGACTAAATCTTGTTTAGATTCAGGAAGAAAAGT
This sequence comes from Ehretia macrophylla, assembly GCA_037974665.1. Lineage (NCBI taxonomy): Eukaryota > Viridiplantae > Streptophyta > Magnoliopsida > Boraginales > Ehretiaceae > Ehretia > Ehretia macrophylla. Next base: position 48,472,071 of record CM075769.1, on the reverse strand, counting down.
ATAATAAAAGAAATAAAAGAAAAAGACTAAATCTTGTTTAGATTAAAGAATTTTGTAAACAAAAAAATCATAAAAGATTATGAGTATTTTTTGTTTAAATTTGAAAAGATTAAATTTTGGATATAAGAAGGATTAAACCAACCCTTCTTTTATACCTTTACTTAAATATACTCCTCAATCCAAATACAGAGGTAGGATTAAAAATTCCTCCCAACCATTCTTTTTCCCCCCTTCCCCCTAATCCAAGCAAACTGATAAACGTAATTTGATGAGACCATGTGGAGCATAAGACACTATCTCTTTGGTAATCACTCAAATGATTTGAACACAAGTGCAAGAGCAACATAGGGATCATTTCTGACCAAAAAAAATAAGAAAAAAAAAATAAGAAAAACATAGCGATCATTTGGAATAAGTCATTAACGGATCTAGAATATTTATCAAGAGAGTTGGGTAGTCGTGAAAATAGAGAGGGAATTGCATAAATGGTTTTTATTGTTTGTCGGAAATTTTAAATTCATTATTATTATTCAAAATTAGTCAATTTAGCTCTTATTATTTTTTAAAAAATTTAAATTCATATCTATTATTCAAAATCAACTAATTTAGTCTCTATTATTTAAAAAAAAAATATATCAATTTAGTCACAATTTTTACTAAATATTGAGTACTAAATTGAATTTTATATGAAAATAATAGGGATTAAATTTTTTTGTAAAATAATAAGGACTAAATTGCCTAATTTTAAATAATATGAATGAATTTAAATTTTTTTAAAAAAATAATAAGAACTAAATTGGTTAATTATGAACAATAGGGATAAATTTAAAATTTTAGAAAAATAATAGAGATCATTTGTGTCATTTTTTTTCAATAGAGATGTGAAAACTAAGTGAACGTAAAATAATTTGAAAAACTAAAATTGTAAGAATAATTTGAAACATTTTGTGAAGTAAATAAAGACTATAGTCTCCATAATCCAAATTAAGAATAAAACTATCTTGTCGCAAACTCTAATACTATGATAAAGAATACCTTACCACGTAAAACTAATTTTCTAAGATCTTTGTAATTAGCTTATGAACTTCTTGAATGGAGTAATCTAAGATCAAGGAAGAAATATAGTGTACACGATTTACATAATAGTACCATCGAATACTTTCATCTCCTTTTTTCGCAAAGCTACTTTCGTCTCCTTGATATGTATTAATAATAAAACACAAGCCTTGTAACAATATAACGATATGAATTTAAATCCCCTCATAATAATATAACGATATGACTTATGAAGGCAGTGAACCGATAATACAGTGAGTGGCAGAGCCACATGGCTCAACTAGATTTTCTTTTTGGCAACAAAAAAAAAAAATTATTATATTGGACTCATCTCAATATATGAATACACCTGTTGACTCCTGAATCTTAACTCCTTTTTTAAATACAATTGTAATGAAATAATTTGAACAATTTATAATTATTGGATGGTCGAGAGTATGCTGTCAATTGTTCATACACATATACTATCAACATAAACTGAATGCATATTTTCTGAATTTCGAATTTTTACATTTTTGTTGTCGCTCTCCCATCAAGAGTGAACCACAAAAATGGGATCAAAAGTTTGTGTCTTATTCACTAAGTGCTATCTACTGATATGTTGCTTTCATCATTTCTTATCATCGGGTAGTACCAGATATGTTTGTCCTGATTTCGGCGTGTCCCACGATTCTATTTTGTTTAATGTTTCTGGTCCCATAAGCTTGATTGGTCTGCCATAACAATTGAAAGGTGATCTAAAAGCATGTTCCATTTTTTCTTTTTGCCTCATTACTTCGTTATTTTTTTTCCTTTTTATAGAAGACTTTTAAGCATACGAGTACAACTGACATGACTTTACATGAGGGTTTAAGTTCCAAGATGTATAAGCGCATTCAAATAAAGTATAATATGGATTAATTAGGCATAAGTTTTATTATAACTGGTAACAACGAAAATAGGTTGTTGTTTAATTCAAAATTTAAAATATAAACAAATTTGGTGTTTACAATCTAAACACTTCACCGCTAACCTAAACCCTAAGATTGTCTCTTTGCATTTATCTTCTCCCATACTGGAGGCTGAGCTTAGTACTGTAATTATGTTTATTGAATGGCCTCATAATGCTATTCTAAAACAATGCCATAATTAATTTCTTATTGATGAGGTTTAGTGACTGTACTTATGTATAGCAAAACTTTTTTAAATTAATACTTGGTCGGGTCAGTGATTGTACTTATATAATATATCACAAAAAAGGCTCTCAAGGCCACAAAAACTCTGTATAATTTTTGGAAATATACTTTTTTGACAAAAATACAGTAATAATGTTTTAGAAGAGGTATGAGAAGAAAAAGATATTAATGCAACAAATTATCCATCCCATGCAATAGAGGTAAATCGAAACGTGTTAAAATCAAGGGCCCTTTCGATGCGTGATGGTTACTTGAGCACATGCGCACATTAAATATGTCAAGTATCGGGAATTTTCTTCAATGCAGATGGTGCACTTTTACCACAAATTAAAAAGACAGGTGTATCAGCCAAAACTAGATACATGTTGCATGGGGTCCACAAGTTATCAATGAGCCGGTTCAAATAAGTAGCAAAAAATCTATAATACCCTTTATAATGAGATAAAATTTATTATAAGAGAAACGTCATAAGTGCGAAATGACAAAATTGAGCAAGTAAATAAAAACAAAAATATATAAAATTACTTAAAAAAACAACGCAGTAAAAACACAAGTCTTGGGCTGCGTTTGTTTGCCATAAAATATTTTTTCAGAAAATATTTTTCTAATTTTTCGGTATTTGAAAATATCGAAAAATTAGTCAACTGAAAATATTTTTCAGTAAAAAATGGTGGCTAAATTTTCCAATTTTATGGTGTTTAGTAATACCAAAAAATTGATTAATTGAAAAATATTTTCCAGTAAAATATTACAGCTAGTACAAAGTTTGAAAAAAAAATATTTTCATCTCCATTGGGAGATAAAAATATTTTTCATTTTTCAAATACTAGAGAATATTTTCATCTAAAAATATTTTCTACAAACAAGTTATTTTAAAGCAAACAAAGCCCAAACATAGAAAATGTTATACAGTACTTCATTTATTTTGTATCTACTTTTAAGGGCACATTTGTACTTGTGCATAAATTGACATTTATTAATTATAAAAAAAAAGTGAGTATCAGCCATTAATACTCACCCCATTAAATCTACGATTCAGATTCATGCGGTTGCCACGTTGGCAATTGCATGGAAGATAAACCCCAAGTATCAAGCAAACACATATGGTCGACATCATCTCGACGTGGAATTTGAATTCCTTGTAAGGTTATATCTCGTTATAATATTATTGTGAAATCAATTTATAGTAACGTAATGACATAATTATAATAAAAAGAGAATGTAAATATTAAATAATTATATTATTATTATACTATTATTAATATTTTATGTAACGTCATAATTTATGAAGGAATTCAAATACATAACAGGGACCGGTTGAATTTCGTTCGGTCAAGTCAACGGTGGTCTGTAACGGGCCCAATCGACATGGTTTCATTTGTTGTCTGGACCCATTCCTTATCGATCTCTCGGTTTCGTTTTCATTTTGTGCCACAAAAATTTAATGTTATGGTGGGTGGGAGCCAAGAACGTTCTAGTGATTTTATTATCATAAAATCAAACACCTTATATGATATAATCATATAAAATAAGTCCTTCTACATCCTAATTCTGTATAAAATTTAATTTTTTGAGACAAATAAAATTATATGAAAAGTTCTTTAGATATAAAATAAGTTTCCCACTACCAATTCGATATGAATTTTATATCATGACGTTAATAAAATTAGCTAAAAAGGGAAACATAAATTATATTTGATTTTTATTCTTATTAAGAAAATTTAATTGAGACCACTCTTTTCAAGTAGAAAAATAATAATAATAAATAAAGAAAAAGTTGATATCGTTTTACTTCTTTTTCCTTCGTCACCGTTGAGTATTTGTTACCAATATTTAGATCTGTGCACAGTGCACTACTCAAAAGTGCAACATTTCTCAGGAGCTTTGGCGGACATCTCGTATTTTATACTGGGTGCGATGACCCACGTTTATTGGGCAGACTTTGTTAGCTAAATCCGAATCGAAACAGATTTAGATTCTCTTATAATATAAACTACTCTCATTAAACCTTAGCCAAAATAAGAAACTCCCAAGTCACAGCTCATAAGAGATTAGATAGTGGCATAGTGCCTTCAATGTGGCTTCACCAAGTGTACATAAGCATTGTGCCTAGTGTTGTTATGCCAAGTCCAAGTGCGGGAAATACTCCCCCATTAAGTACGAAGGAGGACCTTATTGTAAAATGAGAGTCATTTCTTAAAGTCACTGGCACACGACTACTTCACCATTATAGCTAGTTTGGATTCAGATTTTTAAAGGAAAGTAAAGGAGAGGGAATAAAGAACCCTAAGAGGATGAGATAAGGAATCTTTCTTTTTGTTTGAATTGTAATTTTAAAATAAGTAAATAATATAGAGGGGTACGAAAATCTATCTATTTCTTTTAATTGGATGAGTTTTTCAAACCTTCCAATTTGGGGTGTTTGGAAGAGAAATAAAAAGTTTTACCACAAAATATCTTTTTTGTCCTTACATATCTCATAATTATAAAAATAAAAAAGGGTATTTAAATAATTTTGTATTTAAAATTATCATTTTCCTTTCCTTTCCTTCTTCAATCTAAACAAAAGATCATAAGATCCTTTCCTTTTCTTTACATTATTATTTTTTTACAATTCAAATAAAGTAATTCACTTCATTTTTTTTCCTTTATTTTTTTTCCTCCACTTTACTTTCCTTTCCATTCCTTTGTGCAATCCAAACACTATGTTAGTGTGACTAATCATTGGCCCTTGCGATGGACAGCGTTGCATGCTTTTTGAAACCTTCGCAGATGATTGCACAAACAGAACTGTCTAATGCTACAGACTTGACCCAAAACCCACTTCGGTTTGGCTGAGGCCCAAGGACAGACCCACTATTTTACAAATTGGTTGTCGCAATTTTAATTCAAATAACAATTGTTTTTCCTCAATTTATTCCATTTCAATATTTCCAAATATTTTACAAAACTTTCAGGAAAAAATTGCTATTATGTATTCGATCACTCAAAGTGACATATTATTTTCTACTCTCTTGCTTATCTCGTAACATAATAAATGATGTAAAAATTTTCATGTTACAGATTTCCCGATTATATGTTCTTAAGCAACCTACTTACAAAAAATAGTCACCCTAAGGTAAGAATAAGAAAAAAGAAGGCTAAGAAGCCGAAGGGCTTTGTTGGATGAGATCGAGAATCGAAAGACGTCTATCAAAGAGCGAGAAGGATTGACTAGACGGCTGTCAACTAGCTCTAAAGGTTGCAAGGCCTTTAAAGTGTCCCTGAACGGAAGGAAAGAAAGAAAAATAGAACTCTATCCTAGCTACCGAGGAAGGGGAGAGCGGAACTGAGGTAACCATCAAATTTTGATTATTAAGAAGTATAATAATAAGATTTTGTTGTAATTTAATTCTTGTAATTAACTTGAATCTATTCACCCCCAGGGGTATGGTTCAGCGATAATGGGGTAAAATTGTTCATACGAGATCACGAGTTCAATACTCTCTACTGCTTTGGACAAGGGCAAAGGCACATGGGCTTCACCGTACGCCCGTGCCTACGCTAGGATTATGCAATTTTTTTAATTCTTTTTTGTCAAATAATTATGCAAACTTTGCAGGTCTATTTAATTATCAATCAATTGAGTATAGTGTAGTGTTGTGTTTATTTGTTGGACTAGTGTTATGTTTGTGTATATGTTAACGCTTCGCACCAAAATGGTTAATTCTTTGACCAAAACAATGGTTAATTCTGACTTATTAATTAAAACGATAATGATAAGTTCAAAATGATTAACTCGAATTATTACGTAAATAGTAACACTAAATTATAAACATTAATATTATGTCTCACAATTTTCAAAGTACAACACTAATTTATGAATGCATATCATGTTTTACGCATCAAATACACTGTCACTCAATAATAGTCTTAAAATATTATCCTTGTCATACACCAAGTTCATAATACTCAATTGCCAAATAAGACAAGTGTTATAGGTTTAAAAATCATTATCTTGAATTCTAAATTTACAAGTCCACAATTATTAATCAAAACAATTACTTATAAGGCACTATATATATATGTCTCACGACATAATAATGATCCCAAATTATTTTTTAAGACAAAATATAAACTTATAAAACACTTTTAATATATATCCTGTCACAATGAATAATCTAAATTATTGTTTCGTTTTATAACATTATCTTATAAAATACGAGTATATGTCTCACGACTATAAGGGCATCACTATGGGGGACGGATGTCACAATCCCATATTCCTAATTAATGTAATAGACTCTGACACCGCATTAATGAAACAAGAAGGAGTGCATTCAATTTGCGTGGACTACAAAATCCGGGATCGTAATGCCACGGCTTAAGAAGATTACTCCTCTTAGGTCCGCTAAGGCACAATATACTAGCCGAGCTCTAATTTCCAAAAATTAAACATCCAGGTTGTTAATACTACAATTACATTACCTATGACAATATTTCCTCAAATCAATACATTATACAAACTTCATCACTAATAATTAAAAATACCACCATAAACCATCAAATTACATAATGCTTACCCCTGGATAGATATATAGAAGATCTAGACTCTTCAATTTACATCAGGTATCTCATGTACTTATACAATCATTCAATCTAATAGTCTATCACGTAAGCAGTCCTTTCCTTCTACTTCCAAAGCCACTCAATCGATCTTACCTGTAAGTGTCATAAAAGAGGGGTGAGCTAGATCCTCGCATATAGCTCAGTGAGAGCTACGGTGAATAGGGATTTTCGCAAGCATTTGTCCATTTCAAAATCCTTCTGAAAACCATGCCAAGCAATGCACATAATACCAACTAATAGGTTATAGCAATAACAAGCTATGGTGACAAATAACCCAACTCCCAAGGCAAAAGCTCCAACGGGAGTTTATCACATAATATCAAAAGGATACAGTTGCTCTTGCAATTGCTGTAAACAGCCGACCTTGAATCAATCTCCATCAATACCCTAGACCCCTAGGTGATATCCGGATATCCACTAGGGACCATGGTAGTCGAGTCCGACTGGTAGCCCAATGCTACCCAGGAGAAACAAATGCTACCATGCCCATAATTGTTGTTGCAATCGATCGCGCCCGAGTGGTTAACATTGTAACCGTAACATGAATAATAACATAGAGGGAATGCAACAAAGTAGGTTGCTCTGACCCGTATAACAAGCAAACATATTCGAACATATATAAATATGATTTAAGCATGTTCAAGTTTATACCATATGGCTTAGCAAGTAAACAGGTGAACACCTTGCATGTATAAACATTTATAGTACTACAATTAATGCTTCTTGATAGTTATTGATCATGCTAGACATATAATATCAAGCCAATACAATAAAACCACAATTAAATTCTACCTTAATAATCTAGGATTCGATACGGTTCTAACGTATCCGACCCTGCCTCAATCCGACATCGGTAACTTCCGAAATCTCTAAAACAAGATCCTTGCAATTTGGTCAACACCTCTGCGTTAGCCTAATTTTGGAGGTGAATTTGTCTATTTTACCAAATTCTAATTAATCTGATTTTGGTCTAGAATCGAAACTTATCTTATGTAGATAACTCTAGAATCAAATGAAACTCGATTCGGAGTTGAATTGAGTGAGATATGACTTTCGAAAAATTATTGCGCAAAGCTATCAAACCCGAAGCCTCACCAGCGGACGAGGGGTCCTCCACCGGTAGACCGGTGGAGGGGGGTAATCCGGTCATGCCAATTCTGTTTGTGAACGCTACAGTGCAACAAATGCACGAATTTTCCTTTCCTTGCTACCATTCCTCCTACTTCTTACAACCCATCAAGCATACACAATGTGGTTTATTAAGCACCAAATAATGGTTCAAACATCAACCAAAACCTTTCATACAAACAATCAACTACCAACTTACCAAGAATTCAACATCATACACAACATCAAAATCAACCTCCAAACTTTGAATGCTAACTTCATGCTCCTAAATCTTCAACACACAAAATACTTCATCTCATTATTCAAGCTTAGATATGCAAGCTATAACAATATTAATATACATATATAATCACAAACATGTTCAACCTAGCTTTGAAAACTTTTAAGAAAACAACCCTCACCTAGCTCTTGAGTGATGAAATGCCAAGGTTGGGGTTGAAGATGCAAACAAGGGCTAAGAGATGCAAGATGCTAGCTCATCTCCCCTCTTCTTCCTTCATCTTCCTCTCTTTCTCTTCTCCTTTCTTTCTTTGGTCGAATGGTGTAGTGTGTGTAGTGTGTGTGTTTGAATTATGTATATGTGTGTGTTGTGTGTTGTCTAATGGGTGTGTGTGTGTGTAGTGTTTTTGTGTGTGTAAAGTGTGTTTGTGTGTGTTTTGAGTTGGTAGGAAATATCTTATAAGCCCAAATGCCCAAATTGCCCTCTAACTAATGAATTATTTCAAGTTTGCCATTCTAGTTTTGTTTCAACTATTTAGTTAGCTAGTGTATTGTAGTGTAATTTATTTAATTTCTACAATATCTAAATCACACAAATGCACGTTAAACAATGCAAATACACGTAAAACGATGCAAACATACGTTAAATGATATAAATGCATTTCCAATGTAGTGAATACATAGTATTATCATGTAGTTCTAATTTTAATTATTTTGGTTAGTTAATTTAATTTAGTAAAATTTAATTATCATCTACAACCTCTAAGGTTCTCGAATGCACGCTATTGCACTCATTTACACGTTAAACGAGATAGATGCACGTAAACCAAGGTAAATGCGCATTAGTTGATATAAATGCACATTAAATTATTCAAAAATATATGAAATGTTATAAAATGCACATGAGTCTCGTGCGGGATTTCACATATTTCCCTCTTTAACAGAATTGCACCCTCGCAATTCCTTCTTTATCCTTGGAATAACTTAAATGCCGAAGGCAGTTAAGAGATATAGCAAGCCGACCACAACTATTCCATCTAAGTTAATCTTTATGCATACAAAATCCAAATGAAGGCAGCAACAGCATCTTAACCAAAAGAATAAGAATCTGGTTCCATGTGAATAGCCTGTTAACTATGAATGCATCATTACTTGTAAGAATTCAAACGGTCGCCAAGAGAGAATACCAATTACCACATCTACCAAATAAGAATACCGAACAAGAATACCCCGTGTAAGAACTCCGCGTAGGAATACCACATAAATGAATCGAATAAGGATGTCGAACACCGAAGATCGAATACCCATGAGAATTCCCCGAATAAGAAACCAAAATAGGAGTACTGAATATGAATACCATATGAAAATACCGAAGAAAATACCAATAAGAATTCCATAATAAGAACTTCTAATAAGGGTACTATTGACGAGTACCGAATAAGAATCCCATCCTTATGATAAATGTTGACTTCTAGATACTGACACCAAAGGCTGAGTAAGAGCTCCTCATACTATCCAGTCACGAGTTCGATATCATGCCAACTTCATTATTATAAGATGATTTCTCAATTGATACGCCAACATGTTGCATTCAATAAATACGATGAAATGATGCATATACCAATAACGAATAATACTTTAGTCAACTGATTTAAATTAAAATCTACCTTTAACCACGGTTGCTGCCAAAAGTCAGTTCATGTCTCCTCTGCCATCCGGGACAATTCTTAGCTTGATGGTCATTACCCCCGCATCTCAAACATCTGCCAGACTTCCTCCAACATTAGGATTCAATGTGCCCTCTTTAATTACAGTGATCACATATAACATGTTGAGAGATAGTCCTACCCCCTGATAGGCCACAAGTGGGTTGAGTGGCTGTAGTGCTAAGGTGCAATCTAGTAGCAACTAGTTCCTTTTGGTTCTGACTCTAACCCTGGCCTTGTGTACCTTCAATTGTGGTATGCTTTTGTGTCTTCCGCCGCTTTGGGCATTGCTTAACTTTGTATTGGTCACTACCGCAGCCCAAACACCTCCTCGATTTCTTCCAACATCCAACTTCCACATGACCCCTATGTTTATAGTAAGTACAACATAGAGTCAGTGCAATTTTACCTCTATAGGGGCCTTGAGATACAGAAGAAACAAAACCACTTTGGCCAATCTTCTCAGGTAGTTCATCTATTTTCTGAATTGAAATTGGTTGACTTGACTCTGCCACTTCCACTTTCTTCCTTTTCTCCGCTATTGTTGCCGCGAAAAGGGCCTTACCATAAGTAGATAATTGTAAAAGAGATAGGTTATCTCGAATCTCCGGCCTCAGCCCTTGAATGAACCTCTGGATCCTCTTTTCGGTAGTGTATACCATCCCCGGGGCATAATGGGACAACTGAGTAAATCGGGCTTCATATTGTGCAACCGACAAATCCCCCTGTTTGAAAGTCACGAACTCATTCCTCCGGAGTCTTCCCATCATTGCAAGAGTTCTTTCGGCCATACTTAATTCATCACAAAGGAGGCACCCCATCATATGATATGTATATATGCAACTATGTTATATGAGAAGCAAATATATACACATATAATCATATTTCACAAAAGTAACTATAAGCCTATGCATTGTTATGTTAGTATATAATACTACATTATCAATCAACTAATATGCACCTACACCCTAGCATAAAGAAAACAATTGAATCATAACAAGCACTTAAAGCATATAGTGCACATGGATCCCACAAGCACGTTGATCACTTAAAGCACATGGTTCCCAATTGGCTTACTCTAGACATAATACATGCATATATCCTTCAAGACAAGTTCACATCAAAACCACTACCCGACAGTCCAATATATTTTTTTTTTATCTCAGCTTATGAGTTTCCTAAGCTTTAATCTTCCATGACCTTAAGTCCATCAAAGCCCTAGATCACTTTACCTAGTCCGATTGATCATTGCCTATTGTCATAGTCATCTATGACCTCAAAGATTAGCTACGGATCATCTCACACATACAAATCACATCACATAAAAAAAGCACATAGATTTCATATAAGCAAGAAGCAATTATGACATGATAGGTACATAAGATTCACACAAACACGTATAACTCATAAGCCATGTTGGGCAAATTACACGTAACACGTAAGCACATAAGTCTCGTGGACACACGCAAGCGATTAGAACATTTCCAAGTCAAGACATCTACCCAGGGACCTAAATTTCAAAACCCAGACTACGCTAGCATAAGCTAGCTCTGATACCACTCTGTCACGATACCATATTCCTAATTAATGTAATAGACTCTGATACCGCATTAATGAAACAAGAAGGAGTGCATTCAATTTGCGTGGACTACAAAATCCGGGATCGTGATGCCACGACTTAAGAAGATCACTCCTCTTAGGTCCGCTAAGGCACAATATACTAGCCGAGCTCTAATTTCCAAAAATTAAACATCCATGTTGTTAATACTACAGTTACATTACCTATTACAATATTTTCTCAAATCAATACATTATACAAACTTCATCACTAATAATTAAAAATACCACCATAAATCATCAAATTACATAATGCTTACCCCTGGATAGATATATACAAGATCTAGACTCTTCAATTTACATCAGGTATCTCATGTACTTATACAATCATTCAATCTAATAGTCTATCACGTATGCAATCTTTTCCTTCTACTTCTAAAGCCACTCAATCGGTCTTACTTGTAAGTTTCATAAAAGATGAGTGAGCTAGATCCTCGCATATAGCTCAGTGAGGGCTACGGGGAACGGGGATTTTCGCAAGCATTTGTCCATTTCAAAATCCTTCTGAAAACCATGCCAAGCAATGCACATAATACCAATTAACAAGTTATAGCAATAACAAGCTATGGTGACAAATAACCCAACTCCCGGGGCAAAAGCTCCAACGGGAGTTTATCACATAATATCAAAATGATACAGTTGCTCTTGCAATTGCTGTAGACGACCGGCCTTGAATCAATCTCCATCAATACCCCAGACCCCTAGGTGATATCCGGATATCCACCAGGGACAATGGTAGTCAAGTCTGACTGGTAGCCCGATGCTACCCAGGAGAAACGAACACTACCATGCCCATAATTGTGGTTACAACCGATCGCACCCGAGTGGTTAACATTGTAACCATAACATGAATAATAACATAGAGGGGAGGCAACAAAGTAGGTTGCTCTGACCCGTATAACTAGCAAACATATTTGAACATATATAAATATGATTTAAGCACGTTCAAGTTTATACCATATGGCTTAGCAAGTAAACAGGTGAACACCTTGCATGTATAAACATTTATAGTACTACAATTAATGCTTCTTAATAGTTATTGATCATGCTAGAAATATAATATCAAGACAATACAATAAAACCACAATTAAATTCTACCTTAATAATCTAGGATTCGATATGGTTCTAACGTATCCGACCGTGCCTCAATCCGACATCGATAACTTTCGAAATCTCTAAAACAAGATCCTTGCAATTTGGTCAACACCTCTGCATTAGCCTAATTTTGGAGGTAAATTTGTCTATTTTCCTAAACTCTAATTAATTTGATTTTGGTCTAGAATCGAAGCTTATCGATATAGATAACTCTAAAATCAAACGGAACTCGATTCGGAGTTGAATTGAGTGAGATATGGCTTTCGAAAATTGTTGCGCAAAGCTGTCAAACCCAAAGCCTCACCAGCGGACGAGGGGTCCTCTACCGGTCGACCAATGGAGGGGGGTAGTCCAGTCGTGCCAATTCTGTTTGTGAACGCTACAGTGCAACAAATGCACGAATTTTCCTTTCCTTGCTACCATTCCTCCCACTTCTTACAACCCATCAAGCATACATAATGTGGTTTATTAAGCACCAAATAATGGTTCAAATATCAACCAAAACCTTTCATACAAACAATCAACTACCAACTTACCAAGAATTTAACATCACACATAACATCAAAATCAACCTCCAAACTTTGAATGCTAACTTCATGCTCCTAAATCTTCAACACACAAAATACTCCATCTCATCATTCAAGCTTAGATATGCAAGCTATAACAATATTAATACACATATATAATCACAAACATGTTCAACCTAGCTTTGAAAACTTTTAAGAAAATAACCCTCACCTAGCTCTTGAGTGATGAAATGCCAAGGTTGGGGTTGAAGATGCAAACAAGGGCTAAGAGATGCAAGATGCTAGCTCATCTCCCCTCTTCTTCCTTCATCTTCCTCTCTTTCTCTTCGCCTTTCTTTCTTTGGTCGAGTGGTGCAGTGTGTGTAGTATGTGTGTTTGAATCGTGTATATGTGTGTGTTATGTGTTGTCTGATGGGTGTGTGTGTGTAGTGTTTTTGTGTGTGTAAAGTGTGTTTGTGTGTGTTTTGAGTTGGTAGGAAATATCTTATAAGCCCAAATGCCCAAATTGCCCTCTAACTAATGAATTATTTCAAGTTTGTCATTCTAGTTTTGTTTCAACTATTTAGTTAGCTTGTGTAGTATAATGTAATTTATTTAATTTCTACGATATCTAAATCACACAAATGCACGTTAAACAATACAAATACATGTAAAACGATACAAACATATGTTAAATGATATAAATGCATTTCCAATGTTGTGAACGCATAGTATTATCATGTAGTTTTAATTTTAATTATTTTGGTTAGTTAATTTAATTTAGTAAAATTTAATTATCATCTACAACCTCTAAGGTTCTCGAATGAACGCTAGTGCACTTATTTACACGTTAAACGAGATAGATGCATGTAAACCAAGGTAAATGCGCATTAATTGATATAAATGCACATTAAATGATTCAAAAATATATGAAATGTTATAAAATGCACATGAGTCTCGTGCGGGGTTTCACAACGGACAAAGCTAACAAGGTCATGTTTACAAGCAATTGAAAATAACAATTGAACTTACAAAAATTATTCAAATTTATTAAAAGTGATACATGTCGTCTTCCAGAGGCGAAACTAAGCCCTAAGTATCTACACTGACCCTCGGTGCCTAGTTCCGCCCCTGGTTCTGAAGTTTCGCCCTGCATATTTGAAGACATACTGCTGCACCTGAGAGTGTACCAATTGATGGTTGGACTCCGTCAAATAATCTAATGATCGAATTCCACCAGTTGAGTTTCTATGTCATTGATCAAAACTTGAATCTATTTGAATAAAATATTCTGGTGACCGTTGTGCTTACTTAACTATTAAGAGTACGTTTGATAAGGGATTAAGATCCACGCAAGGATCCTAATCTTGCAATTTAATGGACCGAGGGAAAATGCACAGGATCATGGACCTTACAACATCCTATGAATCATTATGTTTCTTTTCTTTCACAACAATAATATTTATATTAAGCATGCTGAATTAAAAAATTATAATAAAATTGGTTTACTATACGTAAGTTGAATATTGTTTTACTTAGATGGGTTTAGATCGTAAATTTTTTTAGACTATGTAATTACTCGAAGTGGTCTGACTCTAGAAATGAACCTTTAAAAGTTCTACTAACCTTAAAATATTAGATCTCAACGAATAATAGATGTACCGAGGCTGCGAGGCACATTGAAGATCGAAGAAAGCAATACGTAAATTTACTCGCTTAATGTGACTTGTATATGTGTATAATATCATGTTCTTTTATGTCCATATAATGACGCTAATTAGAAGGTTTTTTTTTTGGGTTAGTGTACTCCCATAAAATTCGAAATCTAATCTTCTAACTGTTAATAAGAGTAACCTACTATTAAAATACTTCTGAATCTCTAATGAAGCTTAGAAGTTTAATGAAGTCATGTAGAAAATGTAAAACATATTTCGTCACACTCTTAGAGCAAATGTATATTCAAGGGCATGACTCTTGCAACTTCTACTGGTCTCACAAATTTTTTTAAAATCTTTTGTTATTTTAGGGTGTTTTAGTATATAAAATTATTTAAAAATCTCACTAATTTTATTATCAAAGTCACTGAACCTCTATTTAACTCTGATAAAATATTTTAAATCCATATTTTCACACCCTACTTTCATTATCAATCTACTACTTAAAAATGCTCTTCAGTTTGGAAAAACCGAACATGGATGCGACATTCACATAAATAAATATGCCATTAATGTAGGACCTACCTCTCTCCTCAAAATTGAATTTGATAGACTGAATATTTTCCCGCTTCGTAAGTTAAAAAAGAAAAAAATGATTGTCTATTTCTGCAACCTCGATATGTTGATCAGGCTAATTTCTTTATTAAATATAACTCTTCAAAGATTGGATAACATTAAATAATTAATTCAGACCTGATTTAGATCAGAAAGGTCAATACAGACAGAGTAGCCAGGCTGGTTGGTGAGTGATTCTCACTTGGATGCTTAGGCGTAAAACCTTATATGAGTAGCGACCTAGCGTGCTTGTGCATGTTGTTTTTGGAAGACGTGAGAACTCGGTTATCAAAATTTAATTATTAGATTATTTGATAAATTTCGATCATTAATAAATAAATTTTTGAATGTAATAGTGTGCTACACACATGTATCAATTTAATAAAAAATAAAATTTCAATACAATGAGAAGTGTCGAACTCATAATTTTATAAGAACGATTTTACCTACACTACTACTGAAATATGTTGCTGGGGCACGTGCTTGTCCATGTTCTCTTTCCTTTACTTGTTGTGAACGCCATGTAACCACCAGACTGTCGATCCGCGAGACTCATAATTAGAGCAAAAGAGACACAGCAAAAAGGTCACGCGATGGCCTATGGCTGTCTTTAGACGATACAAGAGTTATTCATTTCACATGGCTCAACGTGCTTGGCTTGGAAAAGAAATCACCGTCTAGAGAGTAGGATGGCAGCCCAAGCAGATAGTATTTTGTTCGCTTTTTAGGTTTTTCATTGTTTGTAGGAGAAACAAATTGGGTCCCTACATGCTGGATCTCTTGTCATTCTATACAAATTAAATACAACTGCAGAATCTTGAGAAAATCAAATATATTGTTTGATTTTTATTGATTTAGAGTATGCGTTAAAACGTGTACCTATATTGCATAGTTTATAGTCTTGGAGTGGAATTGAGATAATTTTTCTTGGAATGAATTCCTCGTCATTAGAAAAAAAAACAACAAAAGAAAGTGAAAAGATGTAAAAAGAATTAAATTGAACCTTGACGTGTTTGCCCATTTTCCATTTCTCCTTATTTTTCATGTTTTGTTTGTTCATTCATTTACGAAGATTTAACGTGGTTGATTATGTACTTAAAAAAATTAGCTTTTAAAAAAAAAAAGAGTTTAGGTTATTAAAAAGTGATTTACTTATTTTATTTATTTATTTTTATTAATGCGCCCTCCCATGCATATGCAATTCTTTTTATTAATCCTTACATGTGAGTGAAATAATGAATGATTGTAAGACTCGAATCTTCTTGTTTTGTAGATCAAAATGAATGATTGTAAGACTCGAATCTTCTTGTTTTGTAGATCAAAAGCATCGAACCACCAGGATCGTTGATTACTTACTCTAATATCATATAAATATATCCCTTCATCCACAATTTTAAGTTTTTAGAAAATAGTTTATTTGTTGATTTATTTATTTATCATCCCCCCCAAAAAAATAAAAATGGTTTCCAAGATGTCACATTAACACCTTCAAGAAACTCCTTTGAAAAAATAAAACAAATACGTCCTCATTTCTTTGCAAGTGACTTTTCAGAGCATTCAATTTTCAAAAGCAGTTGTATATAGGTATATACATAGATGAGATTTAAGAGTAGTTTAGCAGTGATTTACTTTCCCTAGAAGTTAGAAAACTAGCGTTCGAATCTCATGATGATGGAAACGGGTGGGAGTGGGGGTAAAAAAGAAAAGGAGATATATATAGGTGATAATCTGAAACTGAAAACTAAAGGGGAAAAAAAAATTAGAAATAACTGATATTATTGGGGTTTAGCTAAGAATTTAAGTAAACTATATTTTGTGACAAAGGAAAAAAACAAAAAGAAGAAGCATATTTCCTATTCGTTTTCGAGCCGTGAAAGAAAGAAAAAATGATCACATCACCAAAGTTTCCAATTTAAGCAAGCACTCTTCAGACAAAGGGGATCTTCAAAGTTCATCTTTCATCTGTTTCTCGCTTCTTTTCTAACATTTATTAGGACAACCAAGTTGGCTCTTTATCTTTGCGTACTGTTCAAGGAACATAACAAGAAATTCTTGCACGATACCAGACCATATAGTCTTCTTATATGTCAAGCAAAGGTTCCAAAAAAAAAAAAAAAGTGAGAAAGTTGAAGGATCTTCTTCCTTTGATTAGGCCAAACCAGCAAGTTTTGAAATATTCGCTATACTTTAAAACGTCTCAATCATGGGAAACGCTTTTGGTCCGGAATCACAGACAGATTCAGAAATTTTTTTCAGTAAAAATTAAAATATATAATTATTCAATTGTATGAATACATTTTTTTTCCAGTGAGGCTAATTAATGTTTTAACCAAAATTATATAAAAATTTAATTCTTTTTTAAAAAAAATACATATAATTTTTAACGTTCTTCTGGGCTAGTAAGGGATGAAATTCCATTGGCCCCATTTACATCCCCACTATGCGGAATCTGAAAGATATGCAAGGGTATTTTTATAATTTTGTAAAATAATTCTATGATTTTTAAATTTTTACATCAAAAATTCAAATTTAAAGAATATCATGCAACCGGTCCGACTATATAATTCGACAGTCAGACAAAAGGTTGGTTCCTCAATTAATAGGATGCAAAATTATTAAAGTTATTATTATCCGTTAAGATTTATGAGTAAAGAATGGGAATAATAATACGGACAAATTTCAATGTTAATCTGCAAGGGTTATTCAATTTCTCAATTTAGTCTCCAATATTATAAAAATAACACAAACGGTCCTCAATGTTACAAAACCGTGATGCAATTGACCCTTTCCATCAATTGGGACGTTAAAATTGGATAGAAATTTGTATTACTCAATGCGAAAAGACCATAAACATTACGATGGAACATGTCAAAGAATAGAATCAACCAAAATGACGCTGCATTTCTGTTAGAATGTGCTTTTATTCCCTGAAATCATTTACAAGCGCCAAGCCCATCTACATCAAACTGCAAGACTTGGCAATAAATCAGTGAGAGTAAAAATATTACAAGGAAAGTCGAGATAAATTCTTTTTACACTTGAATTGTTATGTTTCCTATCACAAATTTTTACAGCTTCACAATCACTCAGACAGACAGCCTCAGGGTGCGACCCCCTCAACCGGACCACCCGTAATCCTCAGAGCTTCGACAGACTTCTTCAAGCTCCAACCCCCTCCACCTGACCGTCTGTTAACCTCAGAGCTTCAACATTATGCTTCCCGTGTTGTTTTGACTGATGTTGAGACCAGTATCCATGCGCTGATAGAACTCGGTCCAGAAGCTCCTGCGGGACAGGCTCCCCCCTTCTTTGCTGAGGGGAGATGCTAGCAGTGTGAACCAATGTTTTCCATTTATCCTGTATTACACAAATAAACCCACATGACATGGGTGATGGAAACAATTATTAGCTTCTGAGAGTACATATTGTTAAACATAATAAGACACCAAACTTATCCACAACCCCCCATGTGTTTCTTTTGCTTTCTCATACAATCATTCAGAGATCAAGTGAGATTGATTAAGTACAAGGGATTAAAATAACTTAAGCATATGACTTTTTAGACATTATACTAAATCTTGTCATATGATGACAGGTCAAATACTGATCCCAACGAGAAAGAATATCTCGAAAATAATAAAAGGAGAGATTCTCAAGTCCAAAAAGCTTTTAACGACTAGGAGGCTAAAGGGACACTAATAGTACAAATTAGTGATTGTGAAGATGTAACCATAATCCGGTTCATAATAGTACTAATGTACAAATTATTCGTCCAGATCTAACCAGATAAAAGCAGGAAATTAAATCTTACCTTCAGATCAACATAAGTCCGATGATTTGCATTTTCGAAAGCACGCATTTTAACATCACGCCACCTGCACAATTGAAAATATTTGTAAACACCAAATTCCTTAATACTCGTATGAGTGTAGAAGGTCTTTATTACATCACAAGTACAGGGATAATGCTTCGATACCTTCCAGTTCCTAGTTTTTCAACAGCTTCAACAAGTGCTTCCACTTCTGCCACAGAGAATGGCCTCCTGGTTCGGCGCTGGGAAAGTTCAGAACGTTTAGATTTTTGGTTTGCAGGAACCACAGCAAGTGCTTCCAAATTCATTGCAGGGACAGGAACCAAAGCTTTAGAGTCTTGCACTGTTCCATCAGAAATGGCATCAGCAGGGGTGCTGGGGGAGGATCCTAATTCATGGTTAGCCTCAGTATTTTTCTCCAATTTAGAGACTGGAGGATCACTAGAAGTACTGGAGATGGGAAGCCCCAACTCTAAATTAGGTCCGGCCAGAGACCTGAAAAAGTAAAAATATGATTTGTAAAACATCAACTGACAACAGAACTTTTAATCTCATCAACTTCCACGAAGTATATCTTTCTTTTACCAAAGTGCATCCACATACAATGCAGTTATGTTGTAAACACATAACTAATGTGCAATAACAATATTCATCAAAGACCACAAATATCTTTTCAGTACTGTAGAGACAGATCCCCAAAAACAAATTAAAAAACCCCCAAAGGAAATCCCTATTCACCTGGGCAATTTTTGATCAGCATCACATGGACGCGAAGTCGGAGGCTTTTTGCGAGACACGGAAGGAGAAACTTGGTTGAAAATAGGCTCCAATGTGAAACCTAGATTCTCAAGGTTGCTACTGTCAGATATACCAGCCTGCTGTAAAGTTCTATAATCATCTCTGACTCTCTTCCCCTGAAGTACAACACCTACTCGCAAACCACCTCCAAGTATAGAGGCCACAGCCTCCATAACAGTCCTCTGTTGAAAAAATTACACCAAAAACCAAATTAAATCCATGGGCTTTCACACTAAACCATAAATTTTACAACTTTAGGAGAATCTTGCACCAGCATCATATTAATATAAACAATCATTAGACACCAACTTCATACAAAATTAACAAGAAAAAAGAAATCTGGCAAAAGAATAAAGTCAACAAACAAATTAAATGGCTATCAGCGGAACTCTTTTAGTTCACATCCAGCAATATGGGGCCTAAGACATTTGCTCAATCTACCACGGGATGAGAACTTAGTCAATGTATATATCAAACAGATATAAAGCCTCTATCTGAAATACGTATATAAGAGATGAGAAGAACCCAACTTTTTGTACTTCAATAACAAGAAAGCCTAAAGCAATCAGATAATACAACAATGAAGTGATCTTAAACCTGAATACTTATATTCACCAAAATGGCATTATTCAAAATGGTATTAGACGTAATAGACAAAGAATGAGCTTGTACCTTCAGTGCACCAACAGTTGCACTTTCAGGAACCTCAATGTAAAGCTCAGGCACCTTGAAAGACTTTATGCTGAATTTCACTGAACAAAAGAAAACTTAAACGTGAGAATCTCTAGAAGGCAAAACAGCAAAGCCAAAAGGCAAATGCATATTCTTCCAAAGGCAAAAGCTAACAGACAGAGAGCCATAATCCAGAATACCATTAGCATCCTTAGATTTCTGAAGACCTTTGACTGAAGCTGCTGGTCCACTTGCTGTAAAAGAGATACAAATTTTTAGGAAGACTGCATAACACAATTAAAACCAAATCCCAGACACATGGTATGGAAAGGACCTCTGTGGGAGAATGCAGTTGAACTTTTGTTATCTCCCTCGATTCCTTTCTCAGGTGAATTTGAAATGCTTTCGCTACTGGCCTCTGGGTCACATGCTACCACAAAGCTACGGTCACATATTTTCCTTCTCTTAGAAGGAGCTTCACTTTGACATCTTTCACGTGTGTACAAGTTTTTCCTATTGCGGTAAAAGGGCTTATTTCTCTCATCTGCAATGCCAGCAAAATGATGTCTGTCAATTACGAAAAGAGATGAAATAAATGTATAAGCAACATGGACATACAAGGTCTCATCCACTTACAACTGTTAGAGAATTCAGAATCCTTCAATTTAGGACCTACTTTCCGATATTTAGATGTCAGAATCTTCCTTATTCTTCGGTATCCCAGGCGCGATTGAGGCCTAAAAGCCTTTATCTTGGTGCTATTGTACTCAAAAGAATTTTCATCATCATCTATAATAATTCCTAACTTCACATCGTTCCTACGCTTTGGAAAAGAAGCACTAGGAACACGGACCCTGTACAAGGGCAACTGTACACTACTCTCTGAATTAATTATTGCATTATTATTCACACATTGGTCTGTTGGATCCTTTACACTGCCTGAGTTAGCTGCAATCAAGTCTCCAGTCTCTTTCTTGACATCTTCTACCTGTCCGTTAGTTTCATTCTTAATTTTACCATCGGATAAATTTGCAAAGTTAGATGAACCTCCACTGGCTTTATTGGGGAGATCTCCATCTGCATCATTTTTGGTGCAGATTTCCGGCTTCAAATCAAGATTGACATCCTTCGAGAAATCAGAACTTGTATCATTTCCAGAGCATGGAAATTCTTCCAAAATAGATTTGGAATTCTGCTCTCGAACTGCAGAATCTGGTGTGAATGCACTCTCTACACAGCTTCCCTGGTCAAGGTACTCTGACCTGAGAGCTTTCTCTTCTTCAAATTTTTCATGTCCGACGCCATCTCTGCAAATGTCAACTTGATCTTTGCCTTCTTCAGCATTACTAGAAGCAGAGCTTTCACTCTCCCGTAATAACTTACCAGCTACAGCAGCCAATAATTCAAATGCACAGATTTGGCTATCCTCTACTGATTTTTTACGCAATCCTCTCCTCTGAACAGGGGTAAAATGGTAAAAGTAAATAGAAATATCAATTAACAAGATGCTCACAAACAAAAAGAAAAATCCAACAATTTGGAAAAAAAAACATTTAAGCTAATTTACAAGTACTTACTCTCACAGATCTCGGACCTCTAGGTATAATAGGGACTCCATAGCCTCGGAATCCATGATCCAGCCTCTTCTTCACCACCATATCTTAAGCAGCATGCCAATAACAGATCAAAAAATGAAATAACGTGGCGGAATGAAATCCACCTCAACCTGCCAGATAATTGATCATCAATCAGATCTCTTTATTATTAATTACTTCAAATAAATGTAAGTTAAAAATCATAACCACCACTCTCCATTGATAGTCCACTCTGTCAATCTCTATCGATAATAAATAACGTGCCTTTATTGAAATCCAAACAAAATAATAATACAACATCAAAACAATTTCCATGTCAAGATCACCACGACCTTATGAAATCACAAATATTATAACTGAATTCTATAAATCTCATTTTCAAAATTGCTAATCCGACTAAGACATACCCACAACAAATATATATAAATAAAGAAATGGATCCGACCCTTCCCCGAACGCACTAACACGCTATGAACGGAGATTTGAGCAGGACAGGCTAAAGACCCAAAAACCCCATCTCATACTTCACCTAAAAATCACAGCACGAAGACAGTCATCACAACAGAGAGAAAGAGATCAACTTTTCGTTGAAAAATCAACAAAAAAGAGTCCTATATCAGATCCATTTCTACAATTTACACAGAGGCTTTTTCTGCAGTTTAAAAAATTGAAAAAAAAAATCCAATTTCAATTCAACTGTTTGAAAGCTTTACACACAATTCTTAATATACACGCGATCAAACCAAAGAAAACCAAAAAGAAAAAAGAAAAAAATCTGATGAGATCTCCACCATGATCAGGCTCAATTCCACCGCAAAAATCTAAAAAAAAACAGTCTGTTGCACAAAACTCCTACGCACGATTCCGGAAAACAATCCGATTCACTTTGGAGTCAATTGTACGCAAAATTTATTCTGTAATTTTACAACCAACCCAAGACAGAAAAACCCACATCGAAAAAACTTGAAAATCCAAACAGAAGCATTGAAACTTGGTGTAATTCAAATGATTTGGTTAAATTACCTGTACAGAGTACACAACAGTTATGAATTTGCGTCACGAAAAACAATTTGAATTACAGAATTCTTTCTCTCTCTCTCTATGTGTGTGTGTGAGAGAGTTTTTTCTTTTCGTTTGAAGGATATGTATGTATGTATATGTGGGGTGTGTGTATATAATATATATATATGGTTTGCTTAGAGTAAGGTTGTGGACAAAATTGAAAAACCTCTGGGTTTGGAGAACCAACCAAAAAGGACCTGTGTCTAAAACCCCTTCTCTCTCTCTCCCCCACAAATATAGTCTCATGTGTTTTATTCTTTTTTCACTCTCTGCACCACACAACCGTTTCTTGCCAGTTAAGGGGCATTTTCGTCCCATTATTTTTACCCACCCTCTTTTCCCTCTTATTCTAGGAAAAAACAATTATATCCTACTAAAATAATAATGTCTTGGTAACAAATACTCGAAAGAGAAAAAATATATATATATATTTTAGTAACTACCTTGTTATTATTATTTTTTGTAATAATTCCTCAGTCAAGATGTTTTTGCGCGTATTATTTCAATAATCTTTTTAACTTTGCTTGAAATCTATTTCTTGAAAGTAATACGAAGTAGCAAAACTATTAGATTATAAAGTCCAGATTATAGGTATGGTAGTATTTGGAAATTCCATATGGTTTTTCGGTTTTTCTATTTTTTCTGTCAGTGAATTTAGATTGCATTCTTAGTTTTTTTCTTGTCTTGTATAAAGGTGATTTTCAACATTCTCCTCGTAGCTTCATCTCTCAATGGTAAATAAAATAATTCATAATTTCTAAATTCTAATTGATTTTGAGTATTTCAACACGTAGCATCACCTCTCAATGATAAATAAATAAAGTAATTGATAATTTTAAAAAAATATAACGATTAACAAATCGACATATGGATAATTTATTTGTTACTGTTATGCAATGTCAATTTTTCCTTTGGAGTTGCTGCATTAAAAAATTCATTCCTTCAAGAACTAGTTTTCAAATATTATTTTTACAATATTATATTTTTGAAACATTTTTGCCCGATAAATCCGTAATTTGCTACATGTACTTTATCCTCGGGGGTGTGGTAGAGGGTGGGGGGGGGGGGGGGGGGGGGGGGGGGGGGTTTGGTATTGATCTTTGGGGATGTTTAGTTGGACCACCTCCTAACTCCTCTCCTCCTTTCTTGACCACTAACCAAAATGTATATCTATCTGCTAGATAGAATTCTCCACTTGGCATCTAGACATGCCTTGTCCGATTTGATGTGCTAGACATATTTACCATAAAAAGTAAAACAAATATTTGATCTTGGCAGGATATGAAATGAAGATTAAGTCGATTTTGAAAAGGAAACTATTTTATGAAGTTTGTGGCTATTATAATTGTAGGGTCAAATTGGTATCTAACTTTATTTTCTTTTGGTGGGAAATTGGTATATAATTAGAAAACATTATTCTCGAATATTTACCTATTAGATCGCTATAGGATATAAAATAAAAATTAAGCTAGTTTTGAAAAGAAAATAATTTTATAAAATTCGTGGTTGTTATAATTTTAAGGGTGAATTTGGTGGCTATTTTTATCTTCTTTTTTTGTAGGGAAATTTTGTGTTTAGTTAAAAAATGTTAGGCTGAGATTCTTTGTACCAATCGCCGACTCATTAAAGAGAGAAATGATTAGCATATTGGAATAATACTATTTTTGATTTCACTCCAATTACATGTTTTAATAGAGATGGATTAAAAGTAATTGATTATGTAATGATACTTATACTAACCTTTTCTCTTTTGTTATTTTCTCGAAAGCTCCAAAGAATTCAACTTTGTTAATGCATTTAATTTTTCAATATGAGGGTGTTACATCACTTGATTAATTGTTTGTTTTCTCAGTCGCTTTTTAGGTTGACTCACGTACTCGTATATGTTAATACAACTACTACATAAGGGTTGAACTTTTTTTTTTTTTTAGTGAATTTTAACTAAGACTACGTTAAATGTATTTTAAGGTTATAAAATATGTGATGTAATAGGGTGTTTAATGCATACTCTTGATCAATCAAAAGTCAAATAGTATTTTTAATGAGCGACATAAATTTAAATTTATTCAATTATTTCACTCAATCTTTATAGACAACGAATAAATTAATTTAAATGATTGTACTTCCCTGTGATTGAATTTTTTTTTTTTTTTTTATTCCATCCTAGGATTAGATTGAGCCCACTTATTGTGGTCCGTATGTCATGATAAGTATATTTTTATTTTTTAGGAGAGACCAAATTTTATAATCTTTTGACTCATTAATTATGAACTCTGGCTTTGAAGTGGCAATTGTATAAGATTAACCCAAATTAAATTTCCTTTGAAATTGATGATCCACGGAAAAATTAAATTACTAATTTTTGGAATATTAATTTTTTGGAATTATATCTATCAATAAGCGTGAAATGCACCGATATAGACTGTGTGCCAAAGAAGCAAGATAAACTATTGCGTTGAAGACATTACGAAATCTACACCCAAGAATTGGGTAAAATAACTAAATAATGGCTTATTATAATAAAATATTTTAAATTTGAATCACAACTTTATCTTCCATTGTAAATAAATAAATAAAAGACATTACAAAATCCCAAAAAAAAAAATAGAAAATTAACAATAAAAAGTTACCTAACTCAATATGAATTAAAACAGATTAACGGATTCATCAAAAACTGTATGGATGTTTCTGTTTGGGTAAATGGCATGGGATCCTCCTGTGGTTTTATTTATGTGTACGTTTGCCTCCTATATTTTGTAAACTGCACATTTGCCCCTTATGATTTATGAAAAGGTGCACGCGTCTCTCATCTGATAGAAAAATCGTCCAACTTAGTAGCGAATGTAGCACACGCGTGGATTTTGAGATGCTGCGAGTATTTTTTGGGTAAACAACACATGACCCCCTTGTGGTTTTACTCATGTGCACGTTTGTCCCCTGTGTTTTGTAAAATGGACGAAACCCCCTTATGGTCGATGAAACGATCCAGATGCCCCCCTAATGCTACATCTGTTAATTTTTTAACGACACTGTTTAAAATGACGTATATGCCCTTTTAAATAAAAATAATAATCCAAAAAAAAAAAAATCAGCTGCACCACCCACCAGTACTTGTTACCCTCACTAGAAGAAAAACAGAATGAGGCGATGGTCAAAATCCGCAGTCTAGTGGTAGCCAAATTGGGATGGGCGACGGATAGACTACGGATTTATGTCCGTAGTAAAAAGCCCCGTAGCCAAATTGATATTCCGTGGCCTATCCGTAGCCAATTCCGGAAACTAATTTGTATTTATTTTTTATAACTTCCATAGCAAATTAGCCGTAGTCCATCAGTAGCCAACTAAAATTGTGATTTTTTTTTATTAATTATTAATGTCCGTAGCAAATCCTTAGTTGTTTCGGTCGTAAATCGGCTGTAGCCGTGGGCTACGGATTAATATCTGTAGAATATCGGTAGCCACATGTTCGATATCCAATCCGTAGCCCATTCGTAGCCAAAAAAATTTTTTTTTATTAATTATTAATGTCCGTAGCAAATCCGTGGCCGTTTCAGTCGAAAATCGGTCGTAGCCCACGGCTACAGATATATCGGTAGCCACATATACGGTAGCAAATCCGTATCCAACTAAAATTTTGATTTTTTTAATTAATTATTAACGTCCGTAGCAAAGGCGTAGCAAATCCGTAGCAATTTGTCACCACATATCGGTGGCCTATCCTTTGTCCAAATCCATAGCCATTTGTCCGTAGAAAAACGGTGGCTAATTTTATGTGGTTATTCTGTAACCTAATAATTATTAATTATTCTGAAAATAATATGAAATTTAAAAATTAAAAAATAAAACAAATTTACACAACAAAACATAAAATTAAATATATAAAATAATATTTACATAATGCATATTTTAAATTCATAAAAATATTAAAATATTATTCGAAATTAGTTGCTAAAATTGTCCAATAAACCAAATCCTAAATGTACCATTGATCATGTTGATCAGGCTAATGTCGTGAGTGTTTTAGCAGATTAATCTCCTGTTGCAAATGCCTCACAAGTTCCATGGCTTTGTTCACTTGTCGCTGCGTCTCTTGTTGTTCCTTTCCTTGGTCATCAAGTTGTTGCCTCAAGGATTCCGTTCTGGCAATGCCTCGCCTGTCGACTTCTTTTTCCGAGAGTCCAACTCTAGTGTTGATGGTAGGAATAGAGGGTGCTTCCCTACCAATGTAGACTTCTTGCGAGCCGAGTCCATAGACACGCCCTTTTTTTGCCCCACTAACAGCTTGGTAGAAGATATCATCGGGATTAACGGGCGGCGCCGTGGGGTCTTCTTACGTCTCAAATTCACGTTGCTGGAGCATCTCCTCATATCGTGACAACAAAAATAACATTTATAAATATTTAATATTCTTATATCACTCGATGTCAAGTCCCAACTCGACCCCACCTAAAACCAAGTCGGGACGCGACGGTATTTTGACATTATAACATCTGTAATATAGCCCCAAACATAAAAATATAACCTACATACCAATTATATAGCCACAACAACCAACATACAACCACAAATAAACCAAATTCACAATCCTGGGCCTCCAACTTATAACCAAAGGATATGTCATTCGTCACAATCACTTCAACATAATTATAATGATACCATCCTCATAATGAAATACATAAGCCTAACCACCTATACATTACAAAAGAGACTTATGAAATTCAATTTTTATAACCTTTTAAATTAAAATTAACTAGCAACTTAAAATTAACATATACATTATATAAATTTAACAAAATTAAACGACAGTAAAAGTAATACACTGTATAAATACTTACTATCGTCTCAGCAGCCTTTGGATCAGAGTATTGGATACCATCACCCTCCCCTTTACTGTGGGCGACCTTGAAAACATCAGCTCTATAGACAGGGGCGTTTATTGTCACCTCCTACATTATTAAATTCATAAGTAGTAATTACTCAAAAACTAGAATATTAAGATAGACTAATTTATGCTATTAAATTTAAGTAGTTAATTTTAGTTACATATCATCTTTCTCTGAATCTCATGAAAGGGGGTGGCACCCGTGTAGTGTATCGATTGGTTTTTTTCCCTATTTTTCTTGGCTGCTTTTGATTTCTCTATCCACTTTGGGTTGCGTCATCTTACTTGCATTTGCTCCCAATTTTCTAATGTCATCCACTTAGGAGGCTTGTCAAATTTACGGGCCTTAGACAATTAGTCTTTCATTCTCTTCGCTGCCTTATAATGGAAGCAATGCTTGATGCGTGTCCTGTCACATAGATGCCATTTATAATCTTTCTGCAACGAAGAAAAAAGGTCAATGCGAGCATGTGTTAATTTAATATGCATGTATAAATGTACAAGTGTATAATATAATACATATTGACTGCATTATTGTTTATAAAAACCTCAAACAAGCAAAACTATCGGTCTTTGACATCTTGCTGAATTTCTCCATAAGTAATCTAGGGTTCTGTGAATCCGCCTGCGAATATTGACTTAAAATCTTGTATTGCCAAAGAAGGTACAAATCTGTTAAGAAGTATATCAATTCTATAAGTTAGAGTCACTTGCATTTGCATATTATAACTTCAAGAACTAATAACAAACAATTAAAGTAATTGCTCTACAATTTTATTGAATTGTATTTCACTCGTTATTATATAATCGAATGTGAGTACGTCTATTCTCCAACCATGTGGAGTACTGAGCGAGTGACTCGAATCCCATATGTTGTCAATTTGTTGTGCCAGCTGCACGTGATGATGGTTCTGGCTGTTCCGTTTCATGCTCGGCGCTATTTGTGGTCGTGGCATTAACACGACAATCCTCGGTAGTCACTTAGATGCTAGACAATGGGGCAGATAGTCCGGTGGAACAAACAGACGTCCCTAGAGTGCTAGGAGACTCACTATTACCTTCACCACGTGCTACGGAGGATGAAGTTGATGGCATGCCGAATCGTGACTGATCTGCTTGCGATCTACAACCTCTAACCATGATTGTTACACAAAAAAACATAAGATACACACATATGTACAATATATTCTATAAATTAACAGATTTTATAACCACTTTTCATTATAGTTTTCGATTATCAATCATACACTTCATATACAGTTGACATACAAAATATTGAATTTATAGGTACAAATTCTCAATCAGATAATTCATTGTCTTCGGATTCTAAGTCATTATCGAAGTCACTTTCATGATCTTCATCATCATTGTAGCCATAGTCTTCGTGTTCTTCTTCTACATCTCTAACCACATCAATGCATTCACTTGATTCAAGACAACGCAATATGCCATCATTATGATCATCTGATTGTACCAATGTCATGTTCATCTCATCGGACTGAAAAGCCGACTGTTCATCTTTATCATTATCATCATTGTTCATGCACACATCAAATTGGTTCCTTGATCTTATCTTGCATACAGCCGACCAAGCTGCCCGTTCTCTCTTAGCACCAGGATACCTGACGTAGTATGCTTGATGTGCATGCTCTGTTAAAACAAAGAGGTCATACTTTGAGTATTTTTTCTTCACATTTATATCAATCAATTGAAATTTTGGATGAACCTTTAATATTTTACCATTGTGAGAATCGTACCACTCATACTTGAAAATGACAACTCTTGTGTGCTTCAAAGTTCCATTATGGTATTCTAACTCAATAATATCAGTCAACATACCATAATAATGACTCTCTTCGTTATCAAGCGTTATCCCTTTCACAGTGACTCCAATGTTCTTAGTTGCCTTTGAAGATCCATACTCCAAAGTATGGAATCTATACCCATTCACCAAGTACTTTGACCATATACTTACTACCTTACTTGGACCTATTGAAAGATAAGCAAGCTAAAAGGGGTAAATTAGAGACAATAACAAACATCAAGGTCGGAATGAGTCGAATATATAATTGCCACGTTAAAGATGAGTAATACTAACATGGCGACGTAACCAAGTCGGGAAAAATTTGTCAATACTATTATTGATTTGTGAATCAGTAAATGATGGGTTCTCTATTTGAAGATCATCCTCAAACGTCCTGTACAATATTAATTAGTGGATTATATATGTAATGTGTATTAATAGAACTAAAGAATTGAGTCATGTACTTACTTAATATATGGGGACACTTCTTCGCAATTCATCAAAACACACAAGTGAGCAGCATTGAAATCTCGATCGTCTAAATCTTTAGAAATCATCTTCCCTATCGGACGACCTGGATGTTTGAATATAGGTAAGCACCATTCAAGGTAATCTGAATCCATGGACTCTTCGTTTCGACCTATGTTTCTTGTTTTTGTTTGCACATGCAGTTTGAAATAATATGAACAAAATGTTGACATTTCAAGGATAAGATATGTTTCACATAGAGATCCTTCAACACGTGCTTTATTTTTCACCTTTCTCTTCAAAAGATGCAAAAACCTCTCAAAGGGGTACATTCATCAATATTGTACAGGACCGCCGCAAATAGCAACCAAGTGTACTGGCAAATGCTCCATTGAGTCAAAAAAGCTTAAGATAATATAATTTCCAACTTACAAGTGATCACAATATTTTGTTGCATTGGTCGATTCTTTCAAGAGACGTGCAACAAATATTTTTGAAAAACAAGCTTAGTTCAGTAAAAAGTTCGCATACACTATTGGGCAATAACTCGCGTAAGGCTATAGGGAGCAATCTCTCCATAAATACATGGCAATCATGGCTCTTCATATGTGACAACTTCAAATCGTTCATGTCAATGCACCTTGCTATATTTGATGCATATCCGTCAGGGAATTTTAACTCTTTTACCCACTCCAAAATTGTTTTCCTAGAGAGAATCGGAAGAGTATGCACGGCCATTTTCATCACGCCATCTCTAATGCATAATTCAGGGTGATCACAAATTCTCTCAATATCAGCCCTTGAATTTTTCGTATCCTTTGTCTTCCCCTTCACGTTCATTATAGTATTAAAGACATTATCAAAAACATTTTTCTCTATGTGCATTACGTCTAGATTATGACGCACAAGCAGTGAACGCCAATAAGGCAAATCCCAAAAGATGCTTTTTTTTATCCAGTTATGCCTTCTTTCAAAATCATCTATTTTATCTTTACCCAGTTCATTTATGTTTGGAAGATCCCGAACATCTTCCCACATTTCCTCACCACTCAATCTCGGCGGAGGGTCCGAGTTCTCTATCATATTTTTTCAAAAGTTTTTCCTGTCTGGTCGAAAGGGATGATTTCTTGGTAAGAACTGCCGATGGCAGTCAAAGAAGCAATTTTTTCTCCCTGCAGTCAATTGAAATACCTTAGAAGATCCCATACAATATGGATATGACAATCGCTCGTGCATACTCCAGCCATATAACATGCCATATGCTGAGAAATCATTAATTGTCCACATTAAAGCTGCCCGCAATTGGAAATTGGACTTGGACGACACATCATAACAAGGTACCTCTAATTTTCATAGTTTAATCAACTCTTCAATCAGAGGCTCGAGGTGTATATCTATACCCTTTCCCGGACTCTTTGGCCCAGGAATAAGAAGGGTCAAGAACATTATAGGATCCTTCATACACATCCATGG